>CM054114.1:97031113-98471113 GCA_028673005.1 Tanypteryx hageni | reverse complement strand
ATGGTCGCTAGGACCACTAATTTCTCTATAGACTACGGTGTCATCCTCAAAAAGCCTGATATTACTTTTTACAACTGAGCTGATGTCGTTTATATAAAGCAAGAAAAGCATAGGTCCGATCACACTACCCTGCGGCACTCCAGAGACTACATCTGCCACACTCGAGGACTTACCATCGATGACTACTTTTTGTTTTCTATTCCAAAGGAAAGCGCGAACCCAGTTAATGACTTTAACATTAACGCCAAGATTTCCCAATTTTAATAACAACTTACGGTGGGGAACCTTGTCAAAAGCTTTTCTAAAATCAAGGAACACTGCATCGACCTGCTTATTATTTTCGCCGCATGATAAAACATCATTCACAAACAGACCGAGTTGGGTGTCACAGGATCTACCTTTTCTGAAGCCATGTTGACAGCTGACTAAGAGCGATCTACTCTCAAGATAACGCATTGTGTTGCTAACAATAATGTGCTCCAAAATCTTACATGATAATGATGTTAGAGAAATCGGCCTATAATTTTCGGGGTTTTCTTTGTCACCTCCCTTATGAATGGGTGTGACGTGTGCTAGTTTCCAATCATCAGGAACCTCACAGAGGGTAAGAGATTTCTCGAAAACTATCCGAAGGAAGGGAGCTATATCTTCTGCTAGTTCTTTTAATACACGCGCGGGAATTCCTTCTGGTCCAGGATTTTTGTTGGGCTTTATCGCACTCAGTTGCTTCGCTATTCCTGCCTCAGAGATTTTAATATTATCCATCCGAGTACATCCATCGGGAATAAGATTATCTTTAAGTATATTTCCACCTGCCGTGAACGCCTTCGCGAAGTAAACGTTTAGTAGATTAGCTTTATCCTCCCCATCGTGACGATTAATAATGTACTAAAATGGAAATTACGTAAAAAACTACTTATTGGAAAATATGGGGTTTGTTTCTATCAAGGTGGGTCCAAGATTTTATGACAAAATAGTTGGAATGCAAGGTGGGAACCTCTGCCCAAGTAGATGAAAGAGGAGCAAGGAAGAGGCATAAATGGAGTGTCAAAAAGATACGAAGCAGCATATACATAACCGCCTTTTTTGAGAGTACTCCTCACAACACGCAAGCCGGGAGCGGGTCAATCATAGGTAGAAAAACCAGTCACCGCCAGGCAGGAGCGGCCCGAGGTTTTTTGGTGCCCCTGGCGAGAATATGATTCAGCGCCCCTTCAAACAATTTAAGAAGAAATTCAAACCTACATGTTAATTTATGTTTTGCTACGTAAAAAGCAAAACAGTGACTGGAAAAATTGAAGGAATGCCATTGAGATTCCATCTTTTGGGTTATATATACTTATATATATATATATATATATATATATATATATATATATATATATATATATATATATATATATTGCCAGTCTATTCATCTACTTGGAAGCAATGTGTATTTATTCATTTTTTATTAAGATCTAAAAATAGCACAGGGGTCAATTACATCGAAACTAGTAACAGCAACATAATAATATAATGAATACAAAATATAGTAAATATAAGGACACAACAATATTAACAATGACAGCAATGATCATAACAAAACAATCGTAGAAGTTAGGGAAATGAATGGAATACAGTAGGTAGTTTGAAGGAAATAGAGAGAAAATGTTAAGATGTGGAATAGAAGACAGTAAGAGAGTATATGTAAACGGAAGGCGTTAAAAGAGAGAGCGTTGAGAGAAGAAAATTCGAAAATTTGGTAAATGAACAAGATTCTGATGTAGAGTGGAACGAGATGAAACAAGATGAGAAAAATAAGATGAAAGTTAATTTGGCAAAAAAATAAGAGAATGACGGCAATGAAGGTCGGCAATTAGCCGCCTATGAGAAAGTGGGGGGATGCTTAATGAGGGCGCTGTACCCCGCGTGAGATGCCGAGCTATAGCTTACAATTAGACAAACTTTAGTTTCATCCAAAATGGCGGCGACAAAGAGAAACCAGATAATTACAGGCCGATTTTCCTAACTTCGATATCGTGCAAAATTCTTGAGCACATACCCGTTAGCAACAAAAAGCTAACAAAAGGCTGGCCTTTATAGGAAGAATAGTTCGAAATAGCTACGAAAAAGTGAAAGAATTATGTTATTTATCCTTGGTTCGACCGCAGGTCGAATATGCGTCAGCTAATTGGGATCCCTACGAAAAGATAGAAAGATAGAAAAGGTGCAGCGCAGGGCAGCTAGATTCGTAAAGGGAAATTACTATAGTAAACAAAGCGTAACGTCATTAATAGAAAATCTGAAATGGACATCGTTAGAGGAACGTAGGCTGCAGGCTAGATTTAAAGTACTGGAAAAATTTATGTCGAAGGGACTAGCGAATGAGATAGCAGGTCTTATCAGAAGCCCAGCGTATCTCTGAAGGTAGGACAGCGACGATAAGATTCGCGAGATCTATTGTAGGACAGAGCGATATAGAGTATCGTTTTTTCTAGGGCAATAAGAGAACATAAAAGGAAAAGATAACGTAGGAAAACTAGGGACCTTTGGTGCACTGCACCCTCTGACATCCACCAAAAAGGTGACTTGCTGAGTATCATGTAGATGTAGTGTGGAGTCAAGCCGTTTTAGATTTGAAGGAACAGCAGTGGACCAAATATGGGAGCAACACATTCGCGGAAGAAGGTCTAAAAAGTTAAAGGATTCGAGATTTCACTAAGTCCTTAGAGAACACCAAGTAGATACACCACCCTGGCTGAAATTTTCTTAACATGTGGAGAAAAACTTAATTTGGCATAAAAAATCAATCCAAGAACGTCATGAGATTGAACTATAGAGATGGGTTTTCGTAGTAAACTTTAGGAGGAAGGAAAGATGAGGACTTAAGTGTCAAGGACAGATATTTGCTTTTTGACGGGTTTATTTTAAGTTTCCACCCTAAGCACCGTCAACAGTTAAGTGCAGCTTGGATACATTGCTTAACTTCATCAGAGTCAACCGTTTTCATAATCTTATAGTCATCACCGTATAAAAGAATTTAACTATCATGGGGCTCAATAACCTCAACTAAATCATCTATGTAAAGACTGAAGAGTAAAGATCCCGAGGAGTAATGGATCAGGCGTGGCCGTTAAGTACAACAGAATGTGTTCGGGAATAAAGATAATTTTCCAAGAGAGAGAGTTAAGATAACTGTATTATACACCTTAGCCAGGTCAGTATAACATACAACAAAGGCCCGAATGATTTGATGATTTGACTAAGATTAATTAAACATGAACTCCCAGGTAGAAAACCATGTTGTTGGGGAGATATTTAAGGATATGTGGAAAATCGTAAATGCCTATGCATAATATATCCTAAAATTGTGGACAATAGGAGGAGGATTGAAATTGGTCTATAACTTGTAGGATCTGCTCTGCTGCCACTTTTTAAAACGGGTGTTGAATTGGCTGACTTCCATTTGGCGCGGAAAGGATCATTTAACAGGCACTTGTTATAGATAATTGTTAATGGATAACACAAAACCTCCGATGTTTTTCTTAAAAATACAGAACTAATTCTATCGGAGCCGGAACATTTATTTTTATCCATGGATTTATGACTCTCCGATAACTAGGGCCGGCCCCGCAGCCAGGATTCGAGTCCAGGCCCGCTACATGAGAGACCAACACTCAAGGCACTCCCACACCGCATCCCTGAGCCTGAGAATTAATTAGCAGTAATTTTTCTTATAACATTTATAGTTACTTATCCTCGTCTGCAGCAGTTGTAAGTTAGCGAGGAAATTTTTTCGATAGAGTTAACTTGTTTTAAATTTTCCCTTTATGGCGCCCTCTAGTAGAGGTTGTATTGGGAACAATCGAGGCTGCAGCGTAAATACATATGTAGAAGCGATCATAACGATTAGATGGATTGTTACAGATGCTCATTCTTTCTTAGAACAATACGAGGCCATAACAGGAAAGTCAAACCTGTGAGTAAAAAGTGTTTGGTAGGCCTCGGTGCATTGCACCCTCTGCCACCCACCAGATTGTTGATTTGCAGGGTAACGTAGCTGTAGTTAGAAATTTTGGTTAAAGGAAATTTTCTCCAAACGACTATAGGATTTCGAGGTTTAACGATGTAACGGGTTGTCAAGACAACATCCCGTTAAAATGGAAAGATTTCCCCAAAATATGTGAATTAACCGTTTAACCTGAGGAATTTCGAATTGAAGGCGAAAAAAGATGAACAGAACAAGAAATATCATAATTATTTCCTTAAAATGGTTCAGATCCAAAGATCGTAGGTTATTTCTTTCTAATTTATATCTCAAAAAGAATAAAAATCTGCACGTCGAAAAGTCTGTTTTTACGTGTTATCTTATGGGAAATGGGAATGTCTTCCTTGGAGTCGAACCCAGGACTTTCTTCGAGATTTTTTTAGTTATCACCTTAAAATAAGTGAATATAGCATTTCTGCCAAATTAAAAAAAATATATATCGATCTTTTATCGAGCTATTCGCATTTTTATAGCGCGACAGAGGGAGCCAAAAAAGGGATAAGGTGACAAAGGGACAGAAGTAGGCTTTTATGGAATTTTAGATTTAATTCAAGTTTAGATTTCAATGGCAATGAAACTAAAATAAAATACGTTTTGCGTTTAAGTGATTTTTCGTAATAATTTATGTCTTGTAATGGCTTTTATAGGTTGGGAAATGCAGACGCGCTTTCCGGCTACAAAGCCGCCGTTCTTAGCGGAAGCCGAAATGCGCTTCTGATTTTCTGACCATTTTATGGCTATCGGAGATGTATAAATCAAGAACCGGATTCCAGGTATGAGATGAGCTCAGTAATTCATTCTTGAGCAGTAAAAATTGGTTTTACAACAGTTGAATCTCGATTACTGGAAAGTATATGAATTCTCGATGATAGATATTTTATTCCCGTCCATAAATGTTAAAATGAATTTCTGTTACTCGAAAATGTCTATATTTCGAACTTCCTCTATCTCCCCACGTGGTTCGAATAATCGAACTTGGACTGCATATTTTTATATACGCCTCTCCGGCCCAAGCATGGGACAACCAATAAGAGTCACGCAGCTCGCCATAACCACCCCGCACGTCCTTAGATGTTCCTCTGCCGCATTAATACGCCGCTTCCAAATTCTCCCTTGTGTTCCATTTCGGACGCGGGAGCTCTGACGCATGGGCAAAAAATAAAACGTCGACGTAATATAACATGTACGAGCGGGAGAAGAAATCATCCCTTGCCGTCCTTGTTTACGTTTTTGCTCCGCCCTCTCCGCAGTTTTGGGGCCATGGAGACGGGAGGTGATTAGAGATGACGGATGTCTCCTTTAAAATGAGTCACGTGAAGGTCCCTTCCCCCCCTCTCTCTATCCAGTGTCAAGGTCGCAAGGGGAAGGACGCGGGACCAATGCCTTCGATTGATGGAGTGGCGACCAAAGAGAGAGAATTTCTCAACTGCGGGAGATCCATTGTTTGTCAGTTCCACCCCTCCTCGGTTTACTTTTCGAAAATAAAAAGTCCAGCGTAATGGTCAGGAAAGGATGAAGGGCCTCTTCCTGAGCGCTTTCACTGGTAGGTGAGACAACTGCGTACTAAACAATGACGCGGACCTTGGGAAGTTATCTTTCCTAACATCCAAACTAATGAAAGTGACGTCGCCCTCTGCCCATCTTCCTTCCTTCTCCTTTTGTTTACACTAACATAAGACCCTTTATGCGCTGTCGGAAAACATGTCGATTCAGTGACGTAAAACGGACGCGGGTCGGAGATTGTGGACTCGATTTTCTTCAACAGCCGGATCCCTGGTTATTTTCCTCCTGTTTTAGAAATCTAAATTATTATTAATATTATTATTAAGTATATTTTTTTTACCTCCGGAGCACGTTTTAGTTTTAAACGTTCGGCCATGTTTTTTAAAAGTCTCGATTTTTTCTCCAAGGATTCTAGATTAAAATGTTATCGAATCTCCTCCGTAGCGCAAAAAATAAGTCCTTTGATTTAATATACGAGTTGTCGGTGCTTGCATAATGCAAGCGCCTAATAAATCACCACACACCAACATTTAAACTCGTAAATAAACCAACGCTACAGAATGACAACTATCCATTTAAATATAATATAATAGTTTTCATTTTCTGCGAAATTAAGACATCTATCCGGAATTTCTAAATTCTCTGGCAATCGGCTCATGTTGAAGTTTTCGAATTTCAAGTTTCATGGCTCAGATCTCCCTTTTTAAGCAATAAGTATAATCATCAATAGCCTATATGTTACACTCAAATTTATGCAAAAATTAGGATCTTTTGTGTGTTATGATTATGGCATCATCATCCGTGCCTTTTAGCACGTATCCGGATAAAAAAATTAACTTAAAATTATCACGCCATCATATGTATACGTCATTGGCTGAAATCAAATGGATTATAATGCAGTATAAACACTAAATCAATGCTCTTTACTATGTAAAATCAATTTCCATTGAAATGCATTGGAGTCGTTGCTGTGGTAGTTTATATTTTTCATTGTTAAAGACCGAAAAAATTTCATAATTTTATGATTAAAATCAAATTTTTACACAAATTTAGCATGGATTTGAATTTTATCTTCAAGAAAAGTAAACGTCATTCTTTCATCCACAGTACGGTGCATGTCTCAACTGTGTATCTTAATTTTAAATAATTTAAAAAGCAATTGTATATAGCCGTGCACAGTTTTCAATGCTTTTCTTATGGGTGTTTAAATTTGTACTTTGGGGTCAAAAATACCCCTTAAATATAACTTTTTCTGTAATTTTGAATTTTTCCTGAGGTTGTACCTTATGACCTATCTTCTTTCCAAATTTCAGCTCTGTAGTTCTTCTAGAAGTACCTTAGGTTTTATATGATATATTCTATATATCAGGGGTGGCCAAACCTACTTACCCTCGGAGCCGCATACGATGATTCCCAGAAGTTTGCGAGACGCATGACATATTCTGCACCCATAAATTTACGAACAGTAAAACATAACCTGTATCCGAAGCAATTTGTATATAATGCATGTCCATTAGGCATCCCAAACACGTCTCGAGTCACACTACGTCATTGTGTCCCGTAGAGAAAAACGTTGACAGGCCTCTGCATGGAAATTTAAAAGAGCCGCACACTAGGATAAAACAGCCGCATGCGGCTCGCGAGCCGCGGTTTGGACACGTCTGCTGTATATATATCCTATATATGTAAGAAGCAGCTATTTATAATGATACATTTCTTGGAGAAACCGAATGCGAATCGTGTTGGTTCATACCAGAAATTAGAGATTTAGAAATGGCTGAAGTAGTCAATCGTTTTCGCGGAATCCGAAAAATTTTATTCAATGGAAAGTAATAGTTTTTCCAGAATGATGCATAACCTATTGATCTTTCGACGAAAGCCTTAAATCAACGTTTGTGCAGAAGCTATTCTCACCATACACCAAACTGTAAAAGACTAGCAGTGCCAACCATCGCCAAGAGCTTTAGTTCCCCACTGTTAAAATTTTCAATAAAATTTCATTTGAATCTTTTGGATTTCAATCTTTGCACAATAAAAATTTGAAATGTGGGTTAAATTTTTTTACAAGTCACCAGCGATTTTCTAAGATCGACCGATCGCAAAAATAAACCACGGAAGTAAAAGTTCAATCAACTCGGACGGAAGGCGATGCATTAATAGATGACCCAAGCAAGAACCAAAAAGATCTTAGATATTTGCCAAATCAAACGATAATAAGTTCGTGAAATATTTCAGTTGGATAAAGAAATGATTAATGACCAAAGGAAAACTATTCAGACACATGATTTCATTTATTTTTGAAGGCTCTTTGTCTTTTGAATAATCAAGTGATAGTGAAATGGTAACAAAAACCTTGTAAATATGAATTACTGAGAAAAGACGAAACTGAATACCTCTCGAAAGAGTCAAGTCATGATATAACCTACACTCAACAGGCCCAATACAAATTGTATATTGTAGTAAAATTGCGTGCATAATCAGTGAAATAAACATGCATTTCCGTATAGTACAAGGTGAAGATTTATTAATCAAAATTAGAAGCAATAGTATACGTAGCATGCGTACGGCATTCGAAGTGAAACAGTACGTTTCTATTTTTCCGTTGTGTAACCATGTAGGTATATTTAGTACAGTCCAAATATTTATATAAAATTCCTGAATGTACGCACGGAGACCATTTATAAAGAAAATATTGACTGAATAAGTTGTAGTTACAACTAGGAGGCGGTCAAAACGAAATATTATTTACAAATATTTTGTCACTTCTTGGTTTACTGGGGTGATAGTGATCGCATCTGAAAATAAGCATCCAGATTTAGTCACTATAAAAACGAACACCAACAAAATTTAGCATTGAGAAAAACAATGAGAAATACATTGGAACGACTAAACGTGGCGTTTTTCTTTGTAATTCCGCTTGTGTATTTCAGTTACAAGGAGAGTATTTGGCAAATATCGCCCAACCGTGCCTGTCTTCTTTTCGGTTTGCGTGCAGAGGACACGGGAGTGAAGCAATATCCGTCTTTCAGAGAGGACATTGGCTATGTTGGCGTCTGTCAAACCGCCTGAGGCGGCGTCGCATTCAGTTGCGACGGGTGCGAGGTGCAGCTGTATCGCGTGGATTTCGTAAGCTAACTAATCAACCTACGATGTGCAGAGGCAAATGCAAATAGAAATAATGGTCATTTTCAATCAACACTCGATGGTTTTATTTAGACGATTAGCCATACTTTTATTATAAATCACATTCGTATGATACCTTTACGACCAGCGTGCGTGGCGCGTAACGATTGCAGCGGTACCATCTCTCCATTGTAAAGAGGTGTATATTTTTTACTGTGGCCGCGCTATTATGAACTGAAATCAATTTTTATTTGACGTGATTAACAATCTATGTGTAGAAATTATAAGTTACCAAGCGAGCGACGTCGAACTTGCGTTGAAAGCCAAGCAGTAGATTAATTCTTCTTGCTGTTAAATTTGTCGAAGGCAAAATGAAAACGATGTATTTAGGGCTCCTTCAGAACCATCCTATTTTCACAGATTATCTTCAATTTTTATTGAATACTCTATATATATAATTTTTCCTTTAGTTGAAATATAATTAACTTTTGGTCTAATGGGAGAATTGTCTTTCATTTGCAAATAATATTGTCTTTACTTAATATCACTTTCTATGATATGGTTTTTTGATGTCATCAGATGTGTTGTGTAGTATTTTTATTTGTGCGTGGTAGTATGTAAAGTCGCGGCGATAATAGCCCAAGAGACTAATTCGCCTGAAAATACACGCACGCACACTCTATCTTCGAATCCCATTATGAAACTTGAAACCCTATTCTAGAATAGTTCCTAACATTTAACGAACAAGATCAAAGAAAATAGTAGTAATAATTAGATTAAAAATTAGGAGCTATGCCAGGTTTCTTCATTACTTTGTCTTCTGTAGTCACGCCGACCGTATTTAGCCGATGCTGTTATTTACACGTTGGTCTACGATTAACACGGTGGTCTACGATCTACACGGTGGTCCAAGATCGCAGGTGATTTTTATATTATTACCTTGTAAGCTGCCAAAAGCATAAGACAGGGAGTCTCATTGCATTACACCTTTACCACCGTATGATTCACAGCAGATGTTGTGGCATTGTTGTCTACTTTAATAATTCCATTCGAAACAAAAAATAAAAAAATTATTATTTTTTAAAATTATTTAGATTATTACTAAATATAAAAGTCAAAAGGGATTTATAGTAGTTTTCGACAGTCTTATTAACCGGAATTTGTTTGATGAACTTCTAATACAAGAATTAAAATTTCATTTGATTTCCATAATTAATCTCAACGTAAACATTTTACACACGATCCGACGGACTAACGGCAAAAAATTTACAGCGAAACTTATATTTATTTTAAGCTCTCATATTCAATCTGAGAAAATTCATCGCCCCGTGTGGGTCAGTCCTTCCCCTCGCGTACGATTGCGTAAGCCGGAGAAAATAATTTGCTAATTTTGACCGGAATATCGAAAATATACTGATTTTTTTCCCCTGAGCCACAGCCATCCTCGATCGCAAAAAAATATCGCGAATGAGAGAAAATCTATTTTTGGAAGTATCCGAATTAGAAACGGATCGTTATTCTTTTTTTTCTTCTCGTCATATATTTATAGGTTCTCGACACGTTGCCCTTGTTTCACGCCCGCGGAAAACGAATAAAAAAAGGAATCGCGGAACGCTTATTGTTTTTAATCGAACTTTTTCTTCTCTTCCGTTTTTCCGTGACGACCTTATCCTACTCTCCCACTCCCCCCCTCCCCCTGGGACTTTTCCGAGATTCGCGGTGTAGGAAGGCCCCTTTCCCACCCTTAGATTGACCTTAATAAAAATTGACAGGATTTGGGAGGGGGCCGAGGCCCCTCGCCTACCGCAGGCCCGAGGCAAGCTGCCAAATAAGCGGGGGGGGCCCTCTTTCCTGGACTCTAGGCCTGTTTATTTCTGGTCGGCAGCTCCTTCGCGCGCCTCAGAACTATGTTGACTATAAGGGCCGGAGAGATATCTTGCAGACGGCAAGTAATGTTTTGAGTTTGGGAGAGGGACTGGGTAATTTGAATGTGATATTTAAACTAGGATTTAAATAGTTTGCGCCTGCCAGCCGGCCTCGAGGCGAGAAAAAAAACGCGGTTACTTAATCAGTGCTGACTCGATGTGGCTTTATTTTACAACGTTTGCAAATTAATTTGTGAGTCCATCCAGAAGGGCTACGCTAAAAATCCGCGTACAGATGTTGCGCCCGTGAAAAAATAAGTGCTCGCCCATTGTTTCAATAACGCGGTCAATTGAAATGGATGTCATTTTATTAGCCGTTTGTTAGCGGGCGTATTGTATATGCCAACAATTGCTGCTAAGCACTTTCGAAAATTTCGCGAATCAGTTTTTTTACTACTCCAAGGAAAAACGAGCTTTGATTAGATTACAGAAATTCTGAAAATGGAAAAAGTCCGTTGAGTTATAATCAAAGATAATTACAAAAAAACTTCGCTGTAATTTTCTTCTTCGTCGTTAAACACGGAAGCGCCAAGGTTTCGCTATTGTGGAAGCATCTTCAGAAGTTGAAGAGGGAATTTACAACGAAGTTTCTATGTAATTGCTTTAGAGAAACCGCACAAATTATCGCCTTACAGAATTTTTTATGCAACCAAAAACAGTTTATTTTGATCGGATATACTATCTACCTTAGTTGTTTATGCAATTTCTAGTTTGGGATTGATGATGTGTATTAAGCTTCGATCACTTGAGGATTCCTTAACTCTTGCCGGATGACTGGGGTCTTTTCTGACCCCAACCTTCGTAAACTGGTAAATGCGTTATATTTTTCTTATAATATTTATTTGAAATTTCAGGAATTTATTCATCAATCTGCCCAGCACCTTTGGGATGAATTTCATACTTAAACTCTAGAAAAATGCCTGAAAATTAATAAATATATCTTATGGGGTCACATTTGACCCCAGTAAGCCAAGAAGTGACAAAATATTTGTAAATAATATTTCGTTTTTGACCGCCTCCTAGTTGTAACTACAACTTATTCAGTCAATATTTTCTTTATAAATGGTCTCCGTGCGTACATTCAGGAATTTTATATAAATATTTGGACTGTACTAAATATACCTACATGGTTACACAACGGAAAAATAGAAACGTACTGTTTCACTTCGAATGCCGTACGCATGCTACGTATACTATTGCTTCTAATTTTGATTAATAAATCTTCACCTTGTACTATACGGAAATGCATGTTTATTTCACTGATTATGCACGCAATTTTACTACAATATACAATTTGTATTGGGCCTGTTGAGTGTAGGTTATATCATGGCTTCACTCTTTCGAGAGGTATTCAGTTTCATCTTTTCTCAGCAATTCATACTTACAAGGTTTATTGTTACCATTTCATTTTTTAGATTTTCTGCACCTCTCTCTTATCTGATGTCGACTACCCGTCATAATATATAGAGTGTTCACTTTGATTTACAATCTGGGCAAAATACATGACACTTTGAAAAAATAATCTGTGCTACAAAGAAAATTCTATTATTTATGCACTGCATTGAGAAAAATTAAATGTTTTGACAGTTAGTCGAATGATATAAATTTAGGTAGGGGGATGATTCATTCCGCAGTTCGCGTCTATTTTCAAATTTAAAAATGCGAAATTAAAATTGAAGATGTTCTCATAGTTTGTTTTCTAAAGAAATTAGAGGATATCTTTTAACTTTTGAGCAGTAATGTGCGAGACAACAAAGGCTGATTGAGGTAGACATTGATGACCTCGAATCCAGCATGGGACCGCGGTTGCTATGCGATGGCCCGCATGAACAATCTTATGTGAATTTTAGAGGGGAAAAGCACTATATTTTATTGGTTGTTGTCGACCACCTTCGCGTTGGGTCTAAAAAGTGAGTTGTGTCAGCGTTAAAAGTTGCTGTGTGTGTGTATGTCGCCACTCCGTCACCTTCCAGTAAGGGAATTAATACCTCCTCCGAGTTGTTTACAAATGAAAATTACCACTCCGTTTCCTACAGTCAAACTCTTGTCTTCCTATTTCAACTCTGTCTCTCTCTATAAAAGAAAAATTCTAGCTTTAGTCACACCTAACAACCTCATTTTAGTCAAAGAAAATCACCACGTCGTTAATAGACGGGAAAATACAACCAATAAATTGAGGTAGCGTTTAAAATCTTATTTGTGGCATTGGTACAATTTATCGTCTTATAATCAACGGCCTATCATCATTAACGGTCCCTAGTGGATCCTTAAGAATCCCTTTTCTCTCCTTCTCCACATTAACAAACCCATCTAGGAGAAACTTTCAAATCCCTATCCTCCTCTTCGTCTGCATATAGTACGTACATTTGATGCCGTTTAATGCAATCGCTTGTGGCTCAATTTAATTTGTAACGCTATACGACTGAGAACAAGTTGTGAAGGCGTACAGTGCGTCACGAATAGGCGCGTTTCGAGCGATAAAGTATTTGAAACTAAACAATATAATTTGAACGAACACACGCCATAAAATCACTAAACACTACGGACCGGTTATTTCTCTCCACTAGGAGACCCGCGGGATCTTCGGCCTCGCTCAGACCACTGCCGGTTGGAGGGGAATTACATGTTCATTATTATTATAGTCTTCATTGTTCTCCTGCACTTCATACAGTGGGGATGTAAAATTCGAATACAATTGAAAGCGCTACCCTCAGCAGTAAAATATGTATGAAAGAAATGTAAATCTAAAAAACGCGCCAAATACGAAACTAATGGGAATTGAACCTGAGCCTTGTCTCCTCGTTGAGACAGCAGTTATAGTAGAACAGACAAACAAATAAACAGACAAAGTGCACGGGCACAACAGGAGAGGCCGCGCGAACGCAAATTGCGCGCCTCTGGGTGGCTCCCTGTTCATTCTAGAGAAATTTTTATTTGACGTTTTCTTCATCGTTCGATGTTTTCTGTATGTACGCTATATTTCGTTCTGATTGGATAAGATTTGAAAATTAGCGCAATGCGCTAACGCAAATTACGCAGGAACTTTGTTATTCTATAAAAACTATAGGCAGTCGGCTCTAAGTTATTTGTACAGGCATACGAAGTTTGGTGAAAATCAGACAACCAAGATAGCAGTTATTGTAGAACAGACAAACAAACAGACAGACAAAATGCACAGGGACTCAAGAGGAGAGACCTCGCTTCGATCGGCCAATAATCGAAAATTATTTAGTTCTGTTAAGTAGTTGTAATATTTATGTTTGCGTTCTCTTCTTAGTCGTAGATAATCCATTTCATTCCGCTTACAATATGCTACTTGCACACGCAATGAAATTAAACGTATTTTCTTAATTTCAGCAGATCATATTGACTTCAGTTTCAAAGAGGATTGTTTTTGTTGACAACAATTAGGTTTCCATGCATGAATTTATCTAATTGTAAGTGAATTACAACAATCTTGTTTGATTTTCTTGGAAACCGCTAATCCTACGATAAAAATGTATAGGAAAGAAAATATTTTATTTGGCTAGCTCTACGAAGCCCCTAAACGGCAGGTGGAGTGATTGTTTGATTGGGTATTTCTTTCTTCTTTTCAATTTTTCCCCCTCTTTCTTTTTGAGGGAGTTTTTAACTTTAGACTTATTACGGAATTTGGAGGCCATTTTACCTTTTACTGGTGAAACCCATTTCCATACATCTATTTCCATATATGTCTCCAAATTTTGTTTGAAAACCTTTTCGATATGACTAATATTTTACGAGATATGAAGAAAAGTTCGTTTTTGTTTCCAGCAAAGTGGCACCCCTGATTGAGCTATGTAAATCATTTACGTCATTTTCTTTTTTTCTAAATCCTGAATACCAAAGTTCATAAAAATCCGAGAACGAACATGCGGACGGACGGACGGACGGACGGACAGAATGAAGGTACCTAACAGGCGATTACGTTGGAAACGAAATGAGCCTAAAGAAACAGCCGCCTTCCTTAAACTGCACTTGGTTTGAAAATTCCGCACATTATTACAGTAATCGGTTGATAATGAAGAGCGGCGTGCACCGCGTTACATTACGTCACGCGGGATTTGGGGACGGCAGAGGGTGGCATAGATTCTTTCCCTTATCCTTCACTAGAATTATTCCTTCCATGTCCAGAGTTTTCTCTCTTTCAAAACGTCCCTTGACATTCGCTTCTTTCTTCTTTTAACGCCGTTTTTTATTTCTGGCTCTTCCGATTACATTTGCCACTTTCTCACATGTTCTAGTCTCCGTCAAAATCGCGTTTTCCATTCTAAACCGCATCCGAACGTAAAAAAAGCTAATATATTACGTTGAGCTTCTTTTCAAGTTGTTCACGAATCAGGCTCAATAACTATATTTGTCAATGTATTTCTTTATTTATTAGAACTTAAACAGCAATTTAAGGGATGATGCAAAATCATATTACGTAGCAAGAAAGATTTGCAAAGGCATTCACGTTCACAGTGACATATTAACACGCGATTTTAGCATTGGTTGTAAGACAAATTTGCCCCACATCTGTACTGAGATCGGAAAAAATTATCCGCCGCATCCCTGGTGGGGTTCGAACCCACGACCTTTGGATTAGAAGTCCAACGCGCTATCCTCTGCGCCACAGGGACCTTCCGTAGCGACGGATAATTTTATCGAACTCGGTCTTTTTCTCCACTCTCGGAGCAATTGTCTAATTATCAACTCCTTTGCAGCAACGTTCCATATGCAATCTCATTACCTACCGTACTTAGCCTTAGCAACTCTAATGCAGGAAAGGATAATCCCTTTCTTGGCATTCTCTGCGCACCTTAATGTGGACTTTTAATTCCGCAATAATTTATCCAAATTAAAATTACCGTCCAAATAACATACTAAAAGTAACAAATGTTGACGGCATGTGGCAGGTGGTGATCGGGCCAAGTCCCATCGGCCTTTTTATGGCGGCCCTTGGCTTTCTCTCGGCATAAAAGAGATGTGAAAGGGTTTTTTGCGTAATGCATAGCCCGACCGACGGCAGATGGTTGATGCTATGATCTTCGAACTAGCAATCAGGTTTCCATTTTGTTTCAAGAAACGGGCGCCTCTTAAGTATTATTCAGCTTATATTACCCTCTAAAAAGCATCCGCATTTAGCGATGATATTTCTGAGTACGATTTTCATCACTTTAGTCTTCCATTCTTGTTTACCCAAAACGGCAATTCTTTGAAAGTGTCGGTTAATTTACTCAAATGACTCTTCAATAGAGTTGTTCCTAGAAGACCTAGATTCTAATTCTAATCTTTCGGCCGTATTGAGTAGTATTGCCCGATAGATTCCCCCATCTGACTTGAAATTTGATTGTAATTGTTGCATTTATCGCAAAAGAATGTGGGTTTTCTGAACAAAAAGAAGTTTGATCCAAGCTTGTCATCGGGTCGGTATTAGGGCTGTATTTGACGGATATTCTGCGTCAGTGACGGCAAATCTATGGCACGGAGTGAAAGAGCCACGAGTTTGTTAGAGACGAGTCGGAACTCGGTTCACAGTTATTATTTTCATCTGTTTTCGTCCGCAGAAAAATTGTTTGCTTGAATTCAATTACAATGAGCTTTATGAAATCTGGATCTATACATAAAAGTCGTGTCCTAAGTGTTATTTAGCATGGAAAAGCGCAAATGTACTGCATATTCAATACCAGCCTTCCACCATGCTGGACCAAAATTGCGTTAATGAATTAATAGGTGGTAAAGCTTGTTTATCTATTCAATCGATAGAGAAACACTGGGCGTTAACATTATTCTTACATGTGGGAATAATTTTGAAACGAGAAAACATAGCAAACTTACTTACCCTCGGAGTCTCATACGATAATCTTCAAAAGTTCGAGAGCCGTATGGCGCGCATTTTCTGTTCTTAAATGTACGAACAGTAAAACATAACTTGTATCCGAAGCGATTCAGATATAATGCATCTCCCATAGGGATCCCCAAAACTTCTCAAGTCACACTACGTCATTGTGTTCTGTAGCGAAAAACGTTGACACACCTCTGAATGTAAACTTAAAAGAGCCGTGCTTCGGCCACTCCTGTTATCTAGTTACAAACATTTATGAAAGGAAATGTTGATTGTTCGAAAATATTTTTTTCTTTAGTGATAATATTATAGGTTGTGTAAAACGACTATAACTTACGTTAGTATTTTTTTTTACTGCCCCTCACTTCCACTTTAAAGAAAATTCTTTTATTTTCGTGGCACCCGTGTTAAAAAAATTTCGGATAGTTTCCTCTCTCTATATATCATTCCTTTTTCGGCGACGCAAAAGATAATTTAATAAGTACTAATCACAATACGTACACCGTAATTTTTATTCGGGCTTTCCTGTTCCAGACGTAATAATAATACTTCCGCGCACGGTTGTGAATTATGCGCATCTCTCACAATGCAGTCCTAGATCATCGGGCGGTGATAACCATTTCAAGCGAAACGTCCATTTTATTCGGATGTTTACCCCCGAAACCGACATTGTCGTTTGGAAGTGGATATCGATGGTTATGATGAATGGAGATTGAACTCTGGTTGGACACTCCCCCAATGCCCTTTTTCCACCCCACCCCACTCCCTCCCCGTCCTATTACGATAAAACTCCCGAACTTCCTTCCGGCAGGGCGGCGAAATTTTCGCCGGCGCTATCGGCAGATTCGTCCCTCCTCCGTCCCGGCGTAATTAGTACCGTTGTCCCTCGCGACATACTGCGCCGCGCGAATCAATGGCACACTTTTGGAAATCGGAGATGAGAGATTTATTGCGGCATTGTTGGATTGGAACGCTCTTGTCGCCGGGAGCGGAGAGGATGGAATAAAAAAAAAGAGAGCGAAGGGAGGGTGATCAGATTAGTGCCTCGTCAGGGGACGAAGACTTTAAAAGGCTTTAAAAAAAAGGCAAGCGGCATCGGATAGCGTTGGCGTAAAATTCCCGAAGAGAGGGAAGCGATTTTATTAGTTCCTGGATAAGCGTACATGGACTGGGAAAATATCTAACCTATCTTTATTCTAGACGGAGAATATATGATCTTTCTTGGTCGGGCCACAGAGAAAATTGTAATGCTTTGCGGACAAAATTTTAATTCCTCCGCGTTAGAACGGCAAATATTGAATATCCAATCAATAATACAAGAGCGTGGGAGAAACTAGATACGGGCATCGACTACAAAGCACATTCCGTATTTCTGTTAAAATTTAATAATTTTCAACTTCTGAACTTTTTTCAATGTTTCCCGTCACATCGAGATGATTTTTTTTGTCATCGCCCACTGCCGCCTATGTCTTCACTGCAGGATTTTTTCGGCATTAAAGGAATCGATTAGTGGAGATGATCAATGGCAGGAGAGGGAGGGAATAACCAATTGTAAAAATTCCGCAGTTGATCGTCAGGTCCCTGTGGCGCAGAGGATAGCGCGTTGGACTTCTAATCCAAAGGTCGTGGGTTCGAACCCCACCAGGGATGCGGCGGATAATTTTCACCACTTTGCGTGCTGATATACGGACATGTCGATTTTAAACTTGAATTTTCTAACCTGATCGCGCGGGCGATTTTTTTAACGAAAGACATCGTTTTTATAAGGTCTTGTAATTGTCGTTTTAGCAAGGATAAATTTATCGATTAATTAAAATGAATATTCGTGGCCTGAAATGCGAATATATTGGAGGAAATAATATTTTATAAGCTCTCGATATGCGTCCGTGGCAGAGAATGGAAAGATTGAACTGTACTGATAAATGGTGCAGTAGAGGAACCGGAAATTAAACTAACGCCATTAACCCTATAAAGGTAATCCTATCTGTTAGCGCTGTTAGCTTTAAGGTAATCCTACGTAAAATTGACGTATTGTTATTGATCTCGGAAAAAATAACATTAACGTTTTCGCAAATTCAATTTTATTATGAAAAAAAAACATTTACAAATATTATTTATGTGAAATTAACAATTTTTACACTTTTTAACAATTTAATCACAACTTTTTGGTGCTTCATCCTTTCCATGCTTATCGATCTCAACAACGCCCTCTTTTTCTTCATCTGACAGCTCATTTAAAACGCGAAGGAAGTCTTCAGGTTTATGTATAAAACTAAACTAAAAGGCAATCATACGTAAGAACGGCGTATTGCAATGATCGCGTAAGGATAATCATACGTCAGAAAAGCGTGGTGACTTAACTAATATAGGTTCCATCAGGCGCACGTAAAGCAGGTTCACAGTAAAATCGTCAGCAACCGAAAGAGAACTGAGCATTCCAAGCACTGCTATGGCAATGAGTCATCCCGGCTACCGGATAATGAGTAATCCCAGATTCTTGGAACAATACACGCCAGTTTGACGCACATTAGCTTTCTAGGGTTAAAACAAAAATATAAGAGAATGTTTTGTAAGAAATAGAATGAACGAAAGATACAAGGAAAAGAAGGATAAGGAAGCTATGCCACTCTCTGCCATCCCCAGAATCGGCTCACAGTAGGGTCAAATGTATCTGCAAACGAATTGGGGGATTGAGATTACTGGAGCAAAAAGGAATCGTTTGGGATAAACCCATGACTCTTGTTGATGACACGCTGATCAACATGCGGCGTTATTTTTTACCAATGCCACGTGTTCAAGAACCCCAGCACTTAAAAAAGTACTTTATCTCCGATAGCCACAATAGGGTTACAAAAAACCAGACGGGCATTTCGGCTACAAATCAGCCGCCTTCAGTGGTAATTCGCCTAAAATTGATTCTAACAGAACGTTATTGCCGAAATGCACGTCTGTTTTTTTTTACTTTCTCCATACGTAGTATAGGGGAAAGTATTGTTTTCATGAAAAAAATCGATTTCGAGATTTCAACGGAAATAGACGTTTTGAGATTCCCTGAACACGTTTTGACCATTTTCTCCATGATGTGTGTGTGTGTGTATGTGACAGTTCTTTTGTGGGTGCTCTAACTCAAAAACTATTAATCAGGTCAATGCGAAATTTTATATTTAGCATTTTTATGAAAGTCCCAAGAACTGATTAGTTTTTGGTAAAAATCGGTCAACCGGAAGTGGGTGTTTAGTCACTTTTCCGTTATTTTGAGATATTTGCTTTAATATTTGATATATTTAAAAACATTTTGAAATAAAGATTGTAGGAAATTTAATTTTCTACAATCTTTGTTCGAAACATTTTCCCATGTAATGCATATCTTAAAAACTACATGATTTAGCTGCACTACCACGTCACCTACCGACGACTATTGTTAACAATTGGCGCTTAGTTACATGTTAGCAACGCTCTTTTTTATTTTCTTGATTGTTGGAGCTCTGTGACTATATCCAATATCAGAATGCTATGGTTTGAGTTTATTTCTGTCTAAAATTTTCTCGCAGTTTCTTAAAATATTTTTTATTATGTAACCTATTTGTAATTTTTAGAAATATTACGGATATGGAGAAAGTCATGTGGTGGCCACATCAGATTTTATAACCTTGTTGTGACTATTGGGTATACCTGAAACAAGTATTTTTTAAGTCCTCGCTCTTGAATTCTTTCAGCCGTAAGACGAGCTCGATAAATCCCTGTTGAATCAATGTCGCATTTCCAACTCATATTATAATTGTTTTCACAATTTATTGGTTATCCCCTCGTTTATTTTTCGCCTGGCGATTTCGTTTGGATGGAATGGGGTTGTAAGTTGCGATTACGCAGCAACATTATTAATTATATATTTTCCAAGAGAGAGAGAGAGAGAAATCCGAAACGAAACAAAATTTTGCTTTCTGAAGCTACGGGATCCTTATACCAGTTAAAATTATTTTTCCAGGAAACCTAACCGGTTGACGGTGATCCGAGGATGTGAGGCAAATGGAATGAAGTTTGAGGAACGTAGAGGTACGTAGATGAGTAAACTTAGTTCACCGTTTCAAAAATACCTTTAATGCATATTTATAACTATAAACGAATTGATCAATAGAGCAATGGCAGGAGACTAATGTTAAAAATATCCTTATGGCGAGGCGGGCAACGCGAGTTGGAACCCCACCAGGGTTCAATCCCGACGTGAGCAAATACGTATTTGCAAGACTTCGATAATGTTTATTATCTTTTTGTGTTATACCTTAAATTATTGTTTAAGAATAAGTGGAAATGAATTAACGAAGTTCTACATTATAAAATGCTACCATAATATTATTATGTGTTGTAGCTATAGCCGCCGGCCGTTTATAGATAAGACGAAACAATATCGACCCAGCATAGTCGATATTGTTTTGATGGCAAATCATTTTACCAGTATTAATTTTCCACAGACTCATTATTCAGTAACTTTACATGCGCTAGAAAGATAATTCGATATTTATCGATTGATATTCTGTATATCGCTAGACGATTTCTAATTAACAGGTCGCCCTTTTTTACTCCTTAGATATGATCCAGTTTGTAAAGAGAGATTTATTGCTAGTGGCGCCGATAAAAGTGGACTCGTTCTCGCCATAAATTAACTTTTGGATGGTCTTCACGGATGACGCTTCTGGTTTGTTTGATCGTTTTTTTTCCATCCCATCCCCTAAGGCGTGCATTGGCAGTTTATTCGGCCAGAACTGACAATGCGGACGCAAGACACGTCCGTATCTCTCGGCGCCCTTGCATTAATTAATTTCATCCGCGTTATCGGATCGCGCGGGACCGTTAATTTACGACTGGATTTCACGGGAGCCCGCGGTACAAGAACGGCCGCCGGTTTGAGCTGCGGGAACGGCGTCTGCTTCCGGTTGTTTATTTTTTTTCTTTTCGGACGTCGAATTCCGAAGCGCCCTTGTCGCAAAAAAGAGCGCGGTTTTCGGGTTTGTTTTGCGGCGACAGTCGATGCGTAATTCGTGTTTTCGTGAAGTGTGACTTCCATATCACGTCCGTGATGCCCGCTCCTTATCTCCCGTTATATTCGGCGCTTTCCGCAATGGTGCTGGTGCATTGTTGTGTTTATACGTTGTCGGTGGAATTAATTCGCACGTTAATATCTGTAGGGAGATTTGTAACGTCTCGCGCCACGAGGCATTTCCCTCGCCGTAAACAATCACTTTAACTTCTCTCAAAGAAGCCTTGCGAATGTCATAGAAAGATAGCTTTTTTTGAACAGTTGAAATTCGTCCCTATGCTGCACGTCATCCTTGGTGGCGCTGAGGCTACCGTATAAATATTCATTGTTTCTTCTCCGATTTGCAATCTGAGAGTTTTGGTGAGGAATTGCCACTTTTGTACATCATGGAATCTGATATGGTGTTACTTTTTATTGTTTCGTTCATTGTAATAGGTGTTCTTTTGTTTTCCAATACAGAAATTGTGCTCGGGAAATATATGGAGGTGTTCTACATCTGAAATTATATCGTATTGGCAATGTGGCCCATCGGTCGAAACACACAGCAATTGTCCACTAGATAATTTGTCCCTGGATTACACAGAGAAGAAATACTAGGCAGCCTAACGGCAGTGATTGGAATGAATAAAACGTATTTTTCTCTCAAATTGTAAGTCACACCGCCGCAAATTTTATGTGTTTTGTATTCATAGTCATTTTGAGAAAGATGTTAAATTCGACTCGAGAAAATTATAGACGATATCTGAATTCGTTAAGAAATGCTACGAAAAGAGTTCGATCACTATTGGTTTAGTCGTGTTGGTAAATAGCGATAAGAACATGCCGCATTGGATCTAAAACGGTAAAAGTCAGAAAAATTCAGAGATGTTATTTGGAATATATACAATTTACAAATGAGCAATATCCCACGAAAAAAAATTATGAGCTAAGCTCTGAGAAGGCCCCTTTTTCAGTGGCAACGTATAGGAATCACAGCAAGCAAATATTATTATCTTATGTTCTAGCACAATTTTACCAAGTTAGTTTTGCTCCTACAACCAAGCATTCTAGCGAATTGCGGGATTTTGCGTATATTTGCGTATACGTACATATCTCTTCCGGATTCGCGCTAAGCTAACGAAGAGATAAAGCAGCAATTAATTAAAATTAAGTGTAAGTATTTTCATCGCTACGTTCACAATAGATGAAAATTCAATAACGCCCACGATTTAACATTATTTATACGAAGTTCATGCGAATTTCGAGCAATCTTTCCAATGTCACCGTATTAAGTTCTCTCACTTATGAAACTTTGTGGAACCAAGTGGAATTTCCGACTGAATAATCCTGTTCTCAACTTTGTCAGATTTGATGACGCAGTTTCTCCTATAGGGTTTTATTAAAGCAAAAGAAAAAAGATACATTTTCTCATGCAAGCTATCGGCATCATAAGTTTCTCCTGGTATCATAGAAAATTTAATATTTTATCTGTTTTTATTGCATAAGCATCGCGCCTGTTTATAGACATATATTAAATACTCGTCCCACCTCTTTTTGCACGTATATCTCTAAGTATTACCTAACTTTTACCACTCAACCGATAAAACTTGATTATTTAGAAATGTTTCACCCGGAGATGAAATTTGGAAAAGCTCATTATTGCCGCGTGCTCGCTGGATTAGTAGAATCATTAAACCGAAAACTTTGTCAAGTTTCGCGCCGACGAAAAGGTATTATGTCAGCTCTCGTATGATGAAAATCTCTCTCCGTTTAACTGTAGACACTATCAATGGAATACGAAATTAAAATTTAGGCCATAACTTGAGTTCGGTGGTACATTTTTATAATTAACTGGTAGAATATCGTTGAAAATGAAGTTTAAACTACAGGTCAGGAATATCGCAAAGATGAAGTATTTAGTACCTCCAGTCAAACACAATATCTTCGGTATTTCTATTTTGTTATTAATAAGTATTGGCGTATGGGAAACTGTAAGTTATTTGAAAATGGAAATCATTAGGAAAGACTGAATCTATGTTGCAAATTGTCTATGAAATATACTCACAGATCAGTTGGATCATAATGATACGCAACGAAAATCATTTACAATGTTTCAGTGATTCCAGTTAACCTCAAATAAAAATTCTACCCACGGAATTTTCTCCTATTATCTAAAATGCCGTGTTTTGCGGTAAATATATTTATTCACGGATTTCAGCGTAGGCGCTGCAGCTGTTTGCCATTAAGTATTCGTCCAGAACCACGAAGCCAGACTTGTCCCTTTCATTGTTTCGACGTCGTTAGTCCTCGTTTAAAATATCCCCATTCTTTAAGGATTCCTTCCCTATATATCTTTTTACCCGTCCCTCTGTCCCTGCTAAAAGTCCCTTGGAGCCTTCCTGTAAGGGATTTCCCAACTCCTGATTATAAATACTTTGGGGGCGGTTTGGGACGCCATACCGGAATAGTCTCCGGTCACGTGACCTCAAGACGTCTGCTAGCAAGAGGGCACGTGGGAAGACGGGAAGGGGATACAGGCAAGGGGAATGGGTAGGGTTGCCACCTAGCGAGAGGTTCATTCCGGGAGATTTCTAATTTAGGTGGTGAAAATTCCGGGAGATTCCGGGAGATTTTCTCTCGGTCGAAAAATATATAACCCAAGCAGTAAATCTTAGTTATTTGTTATTACTAAACAAACGATTAGTATTCTAACTGATTTTTTGTGGTGCTGTACTCCAGCCTACATTCTCGTTGAACTTCAACAATAAAGTTAGAGATGAATCTCTGATACAGAAGGATACTAAATATAATTTGGTAGCATTCACCTAAAATCACTTTATCATGAAATATTTCTCATGCATTGAAAAAATTAAGCAAGACTTATGAAACTCGTATAATTCCTATTTAGAATACATTAAAGCTAAATTTGAAAATGATTGTATTTTATACATAATTATAGCAAATATTGAACAGAGTGTCTTTTCAAAAAACCCTTATTTATTTATTCAATTTAAAATTGTACTTCGAATTGCTTCGTGCAGCCTCCAAAAGTTTTGGTTTTGATAGTAAAAATGCATGGAAGTCCTTACAAGAAAGATTAAAATTTGTGCAGACTTGGATTTCAGCCTTGACGTGATGTATGCTTAGTTTGTTTCTGTTTTTCCACCACAGTTCATTCATGACACTGAAAATTCGTTCGCAAGCTGCATTAGACACTGGAATCGAGAGCACAAACGATACAATTTTTTTTAGTTCTTCTCCAACTCCTTTATTCACCTTAGAAAAGAAGTTAAGTTAAGTCCACCCTTTTTGTACTAGCTGCTACAACTTCACGGAGGCCACGGAATACACAAAAGTCTTCATATAGTTTGTCTTCATCGATTGCTAATTATAGTGTATTTCCAAGATTTTTGAGTTCATCTCATGTAATTTCTTTCTTCATTGATAATATATTCATGTTTTTGTATGTAGAACTCTCAAAATCATACCACTTTTCCAGATAAGTTAAGTACCTTTGAAAGAAACAGTTTACATCTACAGTAAACTGCAATCTATCCACTTCATTTAAGCTACTCAATATATAAAATGTTTTCTGGCCATAAAATTTATCATTTTTCCTATTGGCAATCTTCTCGCGAATATCTAACATAACTGCATGCAACTCCGTGCATGTAACATCATCACTTTCCAAAATTTTAACACTATGCTCAAATAAATTCAAAATATTTTTCAAAAAATACGAATAGCAAAGTGCTGGAGAACTTTCTTCTCCAAATGCTTTCCATAATATTTGGGTACACTCAATTTCACCTTCCTCTAAAAAATATTCCCTCAAAGCTACCCAGTTAGAGAGCACCCTTTCAATTGCTGGTAGTAGAGATAAGCATCTTGTTGGAACGTGCCTTAGAATTTGTTTGTATTCTACATTGACAAATTGGCAGAATGATTTTAGCTTTTCTGTGCGCTTAGCAAAATCAGAAAATTCACTGTATACTTTCATAACTAACGTCTCTACGTCAAAAGGAAACGCTTTTAGTGCAAATTTAAAACAGTTATGTAAAATATGGCATTTACAATTTGCCTTAAAAGCTTTTCATTATCTGAAAAAAGTTTTTGGTACACAGAATTGTGTTTACCAAAATTTACAGGTACATTATCTGCAGACAATGAGGAAGCTGACTGAATGTTAAAAAAAAATTTCTCGAGAACTTCAATCAGTCGATCTTTGATGGAAGCACTTGTTTCATTGGGGTCTTCATAAAAGTCCAAAAGACCTTGTTTAATACCTTCTTTAGATGAAAAATATTGCACCACAACGGGAAACATTTTTAAATTTCATTTGTTTGAAGCGTCAATGCCGAGAGAAAAATAATTACAATGAGCTAAATCATGTAGAAGAAGCTCTTGAGCAGCAGGTGCCAGAATACTCTCACATATACTTATACATTTTGTTCTGCCACATGCTACTTTGTTTGCAATGCTGGAATCACTAAATACAACAGAAAACAACTTAATGCTACAATCTTGACTATTGTAACTGTGATGGTGTTTAACCCCGTGATAAACAGGCGTAACTTCACCTGCAGTAACTAACTTTTCTTGATCAGAGTATTTACTTTGAAGAAAACTGGATATCGACCGAGACTCGGTCATTTGTTTTATCGCTACCTTATGTGCCACGCTTTCTGAATGGATTTTTAATGCTCTTTTTCCTTCATGTTTAACAGAGATTCCTTTACTACATAATTTGCACTCACCATTAAACTCATCTCGCTTCACAAGCCAACTTTGCATCTCTGGTTCATTTAACCATCCATAATTAAACTTTGTGGAATATTTAATTTTTTTGAAGTTGCCATTTTTCTGGGGATGATTATTGAATCTAAAATAAAACCTATTTAGGTGACGTTAATACTATATATATTCAGGCTTATTAAGATAGCTACAAGACAACCAGCGCATGAAAATAGAGTAGTACATACTGTAGATGGTGCACATAAGTAAGCGTTAAAAGAAACAATAAATGTAAAAATATAATATTTTTTTAAATTACCAGTCACTTATGTAATGAAAATAATATGAATAGTTTAATGTAAGCCACATGAATACTTACTGGAGAATGCCTATTTTATTAACACTAATATATTATTGACTCCACATACGACACAACCATGTGACACCAACCTCACGGAGTGATTTATCAGACAAAACATAAACTCATTCTAGGCTGCGGGTCGAAAAGAAAAATACAGAATGCGCCGACAGCTCTCTATACAGCTAGCGCCTGGTGAATAGAAAAGCATGACTTAAATTTGCAACAAAGTATTAGCCGTGGGGGTAGGAGAATAAGGATGGAGGGAGAACTTGGAGGGCGAGAGGGGAGTATGAAATTTACAAATTTTCGTGTTAGTCGTAGCAGTGATTTTTATTTTTAGGTGCATCTAAGGTCGTTTCGCACCGTTGAATATTCTATTCAGAAAAAAGAACCAAAAACAAAATTCTCTCACCAAAGATGCCGTAAGGATTACACAAGAGGAGGCGCTGTTTTGTATACAGAGTCGGTAAGGTTATTGACAACAATATGTAGTATGTATTCATATTTTTCGCCGCGATTCCGATAGGTATGAATCGACATAAGGGTCGATTGTTACCGCGATAGCTATGAATCGAAACACGGCTGAAATGTACACTCGGCTATGCACCACCAGAGTTCGGCAATAATCATCACCATAGCAACAAATCGAAAAAATGACTTTCGAAACGCCGAAACGAAAGTTTATGAGAGAAATTCAAATTAATACTATCGAAAATCAAAATTGTGTGATAAGAATAAGAATCTTTACTTTTCCCCCTTAGAACAGTACATATCTCACTCACTCAAATGGAATACGCAGCAGCGGTTTGGGATCCATATCAGAGGTGACTCATAAAGGATTTAGAAAAAATACAGCGGCGAGCAGCTAGATTCGTGAAAAAGAATTACGATAAAAAACAGAGCGTTACGTTACTCATTGAAGAGTTGAGTTGGCCATCGTTGAAAGATCGTAGATTACAGGCGAAAAAAATTGAGGCGTAAGAGAATTTTTCTATAAAAAGATAGTAAGTAAATATAAAAGAATATCGACACAACATTTAGACTTCCATATTTCGCAAGTTTTTATAAATTTCGAAACTTTAATTATTACTTAAATTGGAATACGTTTTGAATTTCAAGTTTAAATAAAAGAAAAAAAATTCATATCATTGTAATATTATTTAATAGCAATAATTAAAAAAACATTCACAAACAACAAAACTTGACATCTTTTTACAAAAGTAGAACCTTACTACTACTGACAACGTTTGTTAATAAGAAAACTAAAGATACCTACATATAATTATTTTATTTACATAACTAAAATAACACATAAAAATGCACATAATTCATTTTGAACTTCCTGATGCTACGGAATTTGCATTACTTATTCTACACTGCAACGTGTCTACAATTTTTGTGTAATTTGGGGTGTAACTACTCAGATAATTTCTTAAGCATGATTCCAAATGTTCGTCTGTTAAAGTAGTTCGGTATTTTGATTTTATAAAGTTCATTTGCGAAAATGCCGATTCGCACAAATATGTCGAACCAAAACAGGCGTATAAATTTTCAGCACATTTCTCAAATTGTAATTATTATCTTTTGGTAAATATTTCCAAAATTTGTCTTCGGAAGCCCTTTCTTTGATATAAATATTAGTTTGTAATGTGATGATTTCTGCTTCAAGTGTAAGAATATCCATCTCAAAAATAGTTGAAAGGTTTTCTGCAATTATTTCTGCTTTTATCTTGGTATCAAATGGAAAACGCAGGAATAAAACTACACTATCAAGTTTTTTAAAATCTTGGAAGCGGCTGTCAAATTCTGCAATGACGTTCCTAATTTCTTCGATATATTTATTTCCGTTGAAATTAGTTGAAACAGAACTATTTAATTGTGCCATCATGTTTGGAAAATTAGATAAATTTTTATTTTCAAGCTTGGATACAAGCAGATTTAGTTTCTCTTTGAAAGCGTTTACAGAACTAATCATATGAAAAATCGTTTTATCCGGACCCTGTTGTTCTAAATTGAATTCATATAGTTTAACTGTTATATCGGTTAAAAATGCTAAATCTAATAGCCAAACATCATCTTTCAACTGTTTGTAATCATCAACCCACTCGGCAAGAAATTTCTTAATTTCATCAATTAAATCCCTAAATCGCTGGAGAAATTTTACCCGACTTAACCACCTAACGTCAGTATGTACAAGCAGTTCAGAATGTCCATCATTATCACTTTCTTCCACTTGTAACCTAAAAAGACGCCTTTGGAGACTTTTTGTCCTAATCGAATTAGAAATCTTGAAAGCTATATCCATAATTTCTTTAATATTTAAAATTTTAGCACACAACACTTGTTGGTGTATAACACAATGAATGATATTGCAAAAAATCAGGAAAATCTTCGTCATTCCTACATAGTGTGATAAAACCATTGCGACAACCTGTCAAAGTTGGTGCTCCCTCCGTGGTAATTGAAACAAGCTTATAGAGAGGCAATTGAACGATCTTAATGAAGTTTTTAAAACTGCTAAATATATCTTCACCTCGCGTTTTTCCTTTTAGTGGAATGATCGTAAGTATTTCTCCCTTGGTCGAAAAGTCTTTAAAAACCATTCTAATAGAAACAATCATTTGAGATATGTCAACTGCGTCAGTAGATTCGTCCAACTGAAGTGAAAAAGCCTGACAACCCTTAACATCCTGCATTAATTGCTCTTTTAAATCTGAGCTTATTTCGTCCACTCGTTTTGCAACTGTATTGCGTGATAACTGCATTTCGTTGATGGCAGAAACTATTTCTGACTTATTTTTAAAGTCACAAAACAGAGTTAGCCGCCTCTATAAATGCTTTTTATTTAATTACTAAAGGGTTTCTTATTTTTAGCAAGAATACTCGTAAAGACGCAACTGTAGCTTCCTTTGATTTTGATGTTTGTTTAGTAAAAAATAACTGCTGGGATGATTGACTTGTCTACACTTCTTTAACTTGAGCTTTTCGTAAGTCACTGTCACGTGGATAGTTAATTTCATAATTACTATGCACCGTTATGAAATGTCGTTCCACGTTTCCTTTCTTGGGTAACGAAACACTATTATCACAAATCAAACAACAACATTTGTTTTTGATCACGACAAAGAAATAATCGTGTTCCCATTCTTCATGATAGTGATACGTCTTCATCTTTTTAGTGTTATTTACGGTGTCACAATTCAAAATCATTAAAAAACTGTTTAAAACTGATTAATAAACGCAAAAAAAGCGAGCGAGTTTACTGTGCTTATGTCGCAACTAGGGATAGGAAAAAGTATCGATACTTTACTAATATCGGTACTTTCTTTTCGATACCGGGTACTTTTGTACTCGATTATTTTCTTTCAATTTTCTAGTGATATCGGTACTTTCGGTCCGATACGTTTGTGGTATCGATACTTTTCATTCGACATAACATATGAGTAAGGTATCGATACTTTCGTTTCGATTTCCTATCCTTAGATACGAAAAAAGTAGCGATACTTTACTCACATCGGTAATTTCCTTTCGATACAAAATGACTCAAAAAGACGCAAGTCACAAAACCGAAGACAAAGGAGCAGCGAGCGAGAGTTGAGCTTATGGTTGGCGTTCTCATAACGTACTCCCACCCTAGCTATTCCGTCTCTGGCTGGTGTTCGAAAACTCCCCTAGGGGAGAAAGTAGAATAATTCGCTGTGGTCCAGAGACCAGGGTCTTCCGGGCGAGTCCAGGTTCTACCCAGGGGTAACCCCCACGCCTCGCTTCGAACGGAACACCTGGGGGAGCCATTGCACGGACGAGCTCACCTTCTTCTCGCGGGGGGTGGCTAACGAGGTCCCACCTTCTCACCCGCTCGTACTTTTCGTCACTTGGGCTAGGTGGCAGTTGGTAGCCCCCCCCCCCCCTTAGGTACCCTAAACAGTCCATAATGCCGCTTAATAGGTCTCCGCCGGCCAAAAAGGCACCCTCTGGGACAATACCGAAAAATATAAAACAAGTCCTCTTTGGACAAGGTTTTAGTAATGGCAATGACTCAACCGATCAAGGTAATGTTTTTCAATCTGACGATGGCCAACCCACGACCGTATATGACAAGCAACCCACCCGGGAGCATAATAATCTTAATACTGAATTTGACAAGGAGGAAAACCGCGCAAACGGGGCCACCACCGCCGCGCATACCGCCAGCAGGGGACAAATGAAGACTAGAGCCTTCACACCAGCGGATGATTCCATAAAGAAGCGGAAGATACAGCAAGAAACAGCCGCCACTGTCCCACTGTCCAACAGATTCGACCCGCTAATCGAACCTGGAACCACCGAAGAGACGATGGATGCCACCACGTCTGCCGACACTGCCAACCCAAGGCGGCAACTACCACCCATCATTGCCATATACGAAATTGCAAATTACAAGCTTTTCCTTGACGCCGTAAGAGCCGCCTGCGCGGATCACAACTTCTCAATAAGAAACACCAAGGGAGTCACAAAACTCCAAGTCCAGACGAAAACTGACTTCGATAGCGTCCGCAGAATGCTATCTACCGAAAAGGCGCAAACCAGCACTTGGGAGACCAGTGAAGACCAGACAAAGCAATATTTCGTCAGAGGACTACACTGCAATGTCGATATTGACTACATCAAAGAAGACCTGCTGGCCAGCGGGATTCCTGTCACTCGAGTCCGAAACCTGACTAAAACTCCGAGCAAGCCGTCAGATCTATACGCCATAACAGTGAGCGCAAAAATGACCCCGGCGGAGGTCTGCAGCGTTAAAAGCATCATCAAAAGCAAAGTGCTCATAGAACAATTCAAATACCAGAGGCCGCGAATGTGCTATAGGTGCAAACGCTACGAGCACGGGTCAACAAAGTGCACCGCGGCACCCAGGTGTTACAAGTGCTCCGGCCCCCACCAAGGCACAGAATGCGCCAAGCCGCGTGACACACCAGCCACATGCTGCAATTGCGGGGGAGACCACGCTGCATGCTCAAGGAAATGTCCTATATACAAGAAAGTTGGGCAAAATGAGAGGTGAATACCAACCCACGAAGAAAAACCAGAAGGGCCAGCGCGCCAGGCAGGCAAATAACTCGCGGCCCGAAGTACCCCCCCATGGAACTGGGGCCCACTCCGGCAGAAGCCACTGCCCCTCGGAAAACAACGGCGCCGCAAAGCATATCCCTAGGGAAGCAGAACCCCTGGAGCAAGGGAAAAGCAACACCCGCTGCAGCGCTGCGCGCCGCTCCCAGACCAAGGCTGGACATGCCTCGGATTCCTAACCCCACACCGGAGAGAGCAACGATGGAACCTGCCGGATCAGAAGCATCGATTACTCCGATACTAACTGCACTAGTTGGCGTACCAAGTGCGCTCCAAGAGCAACTCGCCCACCTCACAGCACTCCTCACAAACCTAGCAACCCAATATGGCCCGTAAGCTAAACAACTTTAGAGGAACGATAATTTGCGTATGGAACGGGAACGGAGGAGTCAAGACAAAGACTCCGGAACTCCTGCAATTCCTGAAACATCGCAATATAGGAATTGTACTGATACAGGAAACCCACCTCCGCTCAGGGGCTAAATGGAGCGTCCCTGGTTACAAAGTCTTTAGAAAGGACCAGGAGGTCCCAAGGGATAGGCCAGGTGCAAGCGGCACCGCAATCCTCGCACAAGAAGGCATTTCGGCAAACGAAGCACTGATAGATACCGACTCAATCGAAGCTACGACCGTCACGGTGGAAACCAAAAAGGGACGCATTAGAATCGCATCCCTCTACCTAAAACCGACTGGACGCTTTTCCTCGGAGGATATGGAAAACATATTCAACACTGTCGACCCGGTTCTTGCTGCCGGGGATTACAACGCTCTGCATATGTCATGGAACTCCACCAGGAACAACCCGAACGGCATCAAACTTAGAAGATGGGCCGACTCCAATAATGTGGCAATTGCTGCACCCGCCCAGCCAACTCGGTTTCACCAAACACTAGACATAGCGGCGTACAAAGGAATAAACACCTCTATGACATTATATACCGCTGCAGCATTAAGCAGCGACCATAATCCTGTCATATCTATATTGGTGTTAAACCAACGCTCCTCCCTCAGGTCCCGAGACTACGCTACGACCTCACAGACTGGGAAAATATCGGAAAACGCTAACGGAGGCACTGCCGGACGCCCGAGACCTGGAATCAAGCGAGGAGGTGGACCAAATGGCGGAGACACTCACCTGGCAAATGGTGAAAGCATTACATGCGGCCGCTCCTGTAGTCCGCGCACGTCCACCCGACCACCTAGCACTACCAAAGGAGTTCCTAGCCTTTATAGCGCGCAAAAATAAAATGCGTCGAAAATACCAAAGGACAGGGAACCCCCAAGACTGGAGACAAGTCCGATGGATGGAAAAGCAAATCAAAATAGACATCAGAGACCACAGAACGCGGGCTTGGGAGAAATTTGCATCCAACCTCACCCAAAAGGACGGCTCCGTTTGGCGCGCAGTCAGGAACCTCAGAAGACCATTAGCAAGGGAAACTCCCCTGAAAACCTCCCAGGGAGAAGCGATCACCTCAAAAGAGAAAGCAGAAATGATGGCCGGCCACCTCAAGGAAGCATTTACAGCACTCCCAGCAGTGGAAGGCATCCCAGATGCAATCATAACGGAAGAAGATAATGGCATCACGTCTCCCGCGTGCTCGGAAGAGGAACTCATCAGAGCGCTAAAACAGCTGCATAGGAACAAGGCTCCAGGCACGGACGGCCTACCTAACGAAGCAATCACACAAATGCCACGCTATGCCGGGGAAAAAATGCTCGCCATCGCAAACGCGGCGATGAGACTCGGCCACTTTCCTGGGAAATGGAAGGAGGCTAAGATCATATGTCTCCTGAAACCGCAAAAGCCACCAACAAGCCCCAGTACCTATAGACCAATATCCCTGCTGCCCGGTCTCTCCAAGCTACTAGAGAGATTAATACTGCCCCACCTAAAACATCATGCCTACAGCAAGGGAATCATCCCGCCAGAGCAATTCGGATTCCGAAACGAGCACGCCACCACCCACCAGCTTGTTCGCGTTATTGATTTCATCACTGAGGGATTCGATAGGAACGCGCACTCTGTAACGGCCCTAGTAGACCTTGAAAAAGCCTTCGACAAGGTCTGGCACAAAGGCCTCTTTAAACTGTAACAGCAAGGATACCCGACATGGCTAAGAAAGCTCACCAGATCGTATCTACAGGACCGCGTATTCCATGTGAACTGGAGTCAGGCCACATCCACGCAAAGGCACATCCGAGCGGGGGGTTCTACAAGGATCCGTCCTGGGGCCCCTACTTTTCAACCTGTATACAGCAGACCTACCCCCGGACCACGGGCATAACGCCATCACGAGCATCTTCGCGGATGATGTAGCTATTATTGCACGATCGACCAAACCAGAAATGGCGAGGCAATACGCTCAGCGAGCAATAGACCAACTGACCATATGGTACAAGAACTGGAGGCTGGGGGTTAACTCCAGCAAAACAGAGGCAATCCTCTTCACGAGGAAAATAAAATCCCCTCACGTAAGCCAACTAATGGTAAACGGCACGGGCGTAACTTGGAAGACCGAAGTCACATATCTGGGAGTGACCATAGACAGGAAGCTGAACTTCTAGACCCACGTCCTAAGACAGGCTAAGAAAGCGGTTGCCGCAAAAACTGAACTTGCGCCTATCCTACGGACGCCGTCGGTGAAGCCTAGAACAAAAGCTAACCTATGCAAGGCCTGTATAAGGCCCATTCTCACCTATCCTCGCCAGCATGGCCAGGGAGGGCAACCAGCTCATCAAAAATGGAGATCGTACAAAACGGCTGCCTGCGCTGGGCACTCCGCCCACCGCTCGGCACGACCAACGTCGAGATTAGGGAAACGCTTGGCTTCCCCACCATCGAGGAGCTCCTCACTTCCCAAAGTGAAACATTTTACGACAAATTGCAGATCGCCTGCTGCAACCTCAGAAATATCTCCACCTCAGCCAAGCCTTGGGACGTCCACAAGCGTCCCAGGGCCGGTACTGGCAGAGAGGAGGACCTCCCTATCCCCAAAAGGAGGAGGACCTAAAAGGGCGACGGTAGGCCCACACACAGGCCGAAATTACATGCTTATAAAAATGGTTGCACTTGGATGCGACGTCGCCGCATGTCGGACTTACCTATACATGCGTTTTTGAAAATTGGGACTTAAAAAAAATACATGGATATATTATTGATGATCGACCAAAAATCAATACGCCATCGACGTTATTGGAATCTAGGATTTAATTAATGATTTTTGGGTTTAATCATACCGTTTCAATTTTAACCATATTATGCTTCATACGAAATGCGTGAAAACGGATAAAAGAATAATTTCCTTTGGATATAGAACTATATTTATGAATATAATAAGCCAACTTATGGATGAAGTTATAATTAAAATATATGGTTATATGTACATTCAGTTTGTTTTTCGGCGAAACACGTTAAGATTCACACCATTGTTGATTTGGTTACAGTGGTTACTCATGGTGCCCTCTGCATGAAAAATGTTCAATTTCTGCCAGAAGTATTATTTCGAGTTTGCAAGATTGATTCTGAGTGTCATGCTGATTACAGACAGCGTTCCTTCCGTTTCATTATTTTTCCACAAATTCCTAAGAGGTCAGGCCACAATAAGTATATTTCATTATTAAGTACTGTAACTTATATATTTACAGGTAAGACCTATGAGTGTATTTTAGGCAATCACTTTCTAGGACAGGGGTGGGCAAACCTTTTACGTGGCGGGCCGGATTAACAGTTGCAGCTTCTTAGGCGGGCCGCATAAAGAGATGAAAATGCTTCGATGGGCCACGTTAGGGTTCACATCGTAAGTAATGTGAGGTAATGCGAGGGATTCTGTTAGTGATAATCAATAATAAATAATATGTTATCCCCATAACATCACTGGAGAAGGTTTTCCGGCATTAATTTAAAATACAAATATGAAATTATCTCTATTTTATATTACGGTTCGCTTTCATAATGGCATCGCGGTCCACATAAAATGCCCTAGCGGGCCGCATGTGACTCGCGGGCCGCAGTTTGCCCACCCCTGTTCTAGGAAATAACCAAAATAATATACTTAGTTATTCTCTTGCTTCACGAAGAAGATGTTTGTGGGACATACATGGACACCGAGTCGATCTCATAAGACTACTTTCCATTATTTGGAAAACAGGCTGAAAATTGTGAATGCGTCGTAGTAAAGCTTCCCGTAGGTGATTTGATTGAACAACAAACATTTCAACCAAAAATGTTTTTCGACAATTTCCATTAATTTTCTGAATGTCTCTTGATGCATGACTCGACGTATATCTTTTGCTAATTATGTTTACACCATTCTAAGAGTTTAAAAAGGAATATCCAATAATACCCTCGTCTTTAGCGGTTTTTCCAAAAATGAAATCGCCTATGCATTCGGTTAATCGTCCGTCTGTCTGTCCGTGTACACAATAACTCAAAAAGACGCAAGTCACAAAAACCAAAATTCCAGGCTAGATATGTAGTTCTATATTAGAGGTACATTTGGTAAAAATTTGATGCGTCCAGAAGTAGCTAATGGGGAGTATATGGTGGGTACAAAGATCAATTGCTTATAACTCGAAAGGTATTCCTTCTAAAAGATGACTTTTGATGTGTCTAATGTAGGGTAGAAATGCGAAGACCTGTCGAAGTTTGGAAATTATCCGGTAGCTGGAAATGAAATAGTTGGTACAAAGATCCATTGCCAATAACTCGAAGAAATTGGAACTGAACTATTATACTTTTCAACAACACTTGCAGTAAATGACAAAATAATATTTCCGTTTTGGAAATATTCCAATTCGATTTTGCTAAATATCACGTGTTAAACCAATTTACATCCACGAATATATTATTCGTCGAAAAAGAATATGATATCTTATTTTAATATCGACGATCAATCAACTATTTCGCAAAATGAATTTTTAGATCTACGTAACTTAACCTTTTGCTTCAGTAAAATAATCAATATAACAGCGGTATAGGCTTCGAATTTGACATCCCGTCTATTCTATAAAACAATTGTTGAACAGCAACCGCAGTTAATGGCAACGTGTTATTTACCTTTTTTAAGTGTCCCAATTTAAATAACATAATTTCTCTAAAGCTCACATGATATACTGTTTGCAAACCAAGGTTTTCGTTGCTATGCAAACAAACAGAAAGTTAAGGAAATTATAAATGTCTATGGTAAAAATGAATCAGATGATGCAATTTTCAGAAAAGTTAATTCCGGCGATGTACAAAGTTTATTTAATGAAAATCTGTTTAGCTATCATAAGCATTTAGTCTCAAGATTAAGAAATCGTTGATAAATGAATTTTTTAATAAGCAAAAGAACGTCTTTTATTAAATTGTTGTCAAAAGAGTCTCATGGTAATTGCTCTGCAATTCTTTCCTCACTTGTATTTTCTCTTTTGCAAAAATTATGACCAGTTAAGAAAAATAATTCCACAGAAATCACGAAATTCGAAAATATATTTGTAATGTATATATAAAAGTTCATTGGTACCTCAAAAACCTAGCAAAAGTGATTCGGTGTTGAAATAAAAACGTTTCAATTTCATTTAACTTGCAACTGAAAGTCAGGAAAATAACAACAGTAATATTTTATTTGAGATTTGCATTATGTTAGATAATACGACGATACGAAAATATTTTCATTTTCTTGAATTATTTCAAGATCTTCTGACCGGTAAATTTACTTATAATAGAAAAAAATGTTATTAAAACTTACGGCAGGTATTTTGAAATAAAACCAATTTAATCTAATTAACAATGCATGTAAACATATAAAATTTAATATAAGAAAATGCAAAGTATATTAAAGAATAGGAAGATGAGAAAATAGCATCGATGAACAACGAATTACCCTCCTGCTTTCGGTTGAAGAATGATCAAATGCCAATTTAAATTATAGCAGTTGTTTAATTTAGTTCGCTGACATTTAATCAAATGCTTACCCACCTCTATACAAAAACATCACCATAACGCTAGCACGAATAATTTCCATGCATACGTGACACTTAGTCGTTTATCTTGGAGTGTCTTCGAACTTGAGCGCAACAGAAATAGTGCCGGACTTCTTGCGCCTAATTTTTTCGGAGAAAAATGGCAAAACAACGTTTCGCGATGGTTTCATTTTCAAGTAATTTTCTCCCAAAGATGGAAAGATTAGAATTTTCTTGTCTATCTTCGGATTTTACAGAGAATTAGGAGTGAGAAAACTAAAGAAGACTGAGCAATGAAGGTATTAGGAATTTTTTAATAAAAACTTCTAAGCGACTCTAAAAATGTACATTTGAATCATGTTTGCAAAAGTAGATTTGAAAATTAACTAGCCGGATCCACTTATTGATGATACCTACAGAATAAAATATGTAAATAACTTTTACAACCATGTAATGGTGGAATAAATACTACTAATACTAATAATAAATACTGGCACAATATAGTTGAGATGAAAATTCTTCTAACAGTTTTTAACCACTTTAATTGCATCATTTGTCCAAAACAATGACTCACTGTTTCTCCTTCTGGTGTCGTTTAAGGTTTATACCTTTTTATTCAGGATATTTAGTCACGTTTTATTTTTGCTTTGACTAACGATAACGCAGATGATTGAAAAGATTTAATTACGAAAGCCATTTTCAGAAACGGAAATTCTTTTCTTTTGAATATTGCTGTTAATTTAAGTATTCATACTTACATACATATACATACAGAGACTGGAAAAGATCTAATAAACGATGTTCACCTTTATGGTTCCTCAACGGTTGAGCAAGCGAATTTCAGGTTTAAAGTATGGTGATAATGCGTCGATAGTTATGCTCCCCACCGTACGATCTGCTAAAAAAAGCGACACCCGGTTCGAATCCTTATGAGGATTTTTTCCGAGGACGCTCCGGCCCCCTATTTGTGCGTGTTGGAACTAAGGTGACGAGGACGAGCCAATGAGGAAAGAGAACACGAGAAATATAAGGAGCACGCTCAAATCAACACTCCGTCCTTCGGAAGGTGCGATAAGCAGTTGGCCCCCCTGGTGTTCTTCGTAAGAGCAGGCAAATGCCGGCACCGGGTTTCTCTCCTCCCTTCCCCGGCTGTTCATTGCACTACCTCTAAGTTACCCATCGTGAGTAGGAAAGAGGCGAATCGGCTGGACTCAGATAAGTAATAGTTATGCTTAATTAAGAATTTTCAGTTAAATGTATTTGATATGTACGTATTGTTATCTTTACAACGTAAACGCAATTGGAATTAGTTACACCATATTGCAAGCCACAAATTACAAGCAAGCTTATTCGATTTTCAATCAAAACCTGACGTTATACATTAAATAGTTTTATTTATTGGACTAAGGCAGGGGTGGCCAACCCATGGTCCCCGGGCCAAGAAGTCACCCGCGATGACATTTGCTACGGCCCTTTGTACTCAGTCAGGCACTCAACCGAAAAAAACCTGACATTTGTTTTTTTTATTCTCTTATCTGTCTTATCCTCTCAATTGTTTATTTCCAACAATGTTTGACCTTGTAAATTCTTTCAAGTCTAAACAAATTATTTTCTAGGAGTTTATCTCAGAAAAAACTAGACAAATCTTCAGCTCTAAAACGTTTCCAAAGTGGAAGTCATAATTTGTATTTGAACTTGCGCTATTTCAGCGCTGTATGATTCATTTAGTTTCCGTTTCGAAGACTTCGAAGCTGAAAGAAACAACGTCTCTCATTCTCTCTTCATAAATCCACTCTCTTTTTTGGACAGCGAAATAGAAAAATATCCACCAAAAAAATCCAGTTGTAAATTGCTGAAATTAAGAATCACTCAGGCCTCATAGAAAAATTTCGCGAGCTTTGTTGAGTCACCAACCTTCCAAGATTTAAAAGCCCTTTGGAAATTTGTTCCCGAAAAGAACTACCCCGATCTGCATGATCTTGCACCGTGTCTGTGTGCAAATTTGGATTAACCTACGTTTGTGAACAGACGTTTTAAACAATGAACTTTGTTAAAATCAAATACAGATCTATCTTAATAGACACTCATGTGCGCAGTCGGTTTCTCTTATTGACTTTAAAAAACAGTCCTAATATTGAGAAATTGTTAATTGAAAAGCAAATTAAAAAATCACATTGAGATATTTATATCAATATTTTTCTTTTATAATAAATATTTAAAATGTCATTTAAATAAATCTGTTTAAGCTTATTATTGTTTTTATCATTCCTGTTTATTTTTGGCATAATTTAAATTAGCTTTAATTTAAACTGGATGTTAAGGATAGTAGGATAGTGGCCCTCCAAGATAATCGCGCCGTTTTATTGGCCCGTCTTAAAAAAGGATGGTCACACTTGGACTAAGGAATACAAGAAAGTCTTGCGTATGAAAAATAATAATTTATTGCTATCTATTTTTTTCTCCTATTTGAACAAATTTTCTCTTTGGTACGAATTATCCACAGGAAATAAGAGACAATATATTGTTTTGATGTTGCCTTTACTATTGTGAAAATCTGCACCTCGGGTTTTGAATGGCTGTCCCCAATTAAGATGCTTAATTAAAATTTTCTGGGAACTTAGATCCGACTGGTTGCTCATCAGAAGACTTTCTCAGAAATCCCTTAATTAGCGATAGTGAGACTCAGCTTTCTTGACATCCATTAATTCCTGCATTTATTTATACGCGCACCCTTTCTAAGGATTCGCTTTCCTAGTTATTTTAGATCAAACACTTGCGCGAATGCCATTCTCCTGAGGCTAAACTAAGCTATTTAACCTTTAATCTTTTTACAGTTGAGAGAATGGCAGTCAGAAGTAGAGAACTCAGTGGCGAACGTAAGAATGTTTGGTATATAAGTAGTAAGAAGTTTGATAGTATCTTTTGTTTCATTAATGAAAATACTGACTTATCCATTCATATTGCTTAAAATCAACGAAAATACACTGCTAGTTCAGAGTAATTCAGTTTTAGATACTAGTAGGGGTGAAATTGTTGATCAACAACGAGGTTTTCAATGGCCTTTTCATTGGGAATAGTTTTTAGAATAATCTTAAATGAATAAAGATAAAAAGTTTTAAAGATAAATGAAAACATGCTATCAATAACAAATACGATAAATTAAAACTTAGCAGAAATATCACTTCAATAAACGTAGGAATGCTCGTATCAATAAAAAACCACATTAAAATAAAGAGATTTCTATTACACCTTGAACAATGACAGTAGTTGGTTTAATCTCGTTGCTATGATGGACGCTTGTCTATCTTCCCACGCGAATTCAAATAAACATTTATCGCAGCGCCAACGCGAGTATCTTGTGGCCGAGGTGACTAAATCACTCGTCTTACGTGAACATATATATATAAAGCGAAGTTAATATAAAAGTTGGTAATAAAAAGCTGATAATTAGCAACGCAACAATGATTTTAATCAGCAATTATCTTCGTAATTTTTTAGAATTTCACTCTTCTCGAGAGCTTGAGAATTCATTGTGCACTGTGGGACTCTAATTACGGAAATTGCTCCAAATGGTATTGTAACACTAATTTAAATGTTGGCCTCGCTTAGGTCAAAATATGTGGACACATTAATATTGTTTAGTATGAATTCTCCATTTTATGGTGTACCTACATACCTGGGAGGTATGGCGCCTATGGCAAAAATTTGGGAAACACCTTCGTTATGTAGAATATATCTTTATTGCGTTTTAATAAAAGATAACAGCCTTTCCAACAACAGGAACTTGAACATTTTCAGTATTAAATCAGTTCTTATGTGTGGGGAAATAAACCTTTGGAATTTATTGCGGGAATGATCGGCGTCATTTGCAAGCGGTGCCTATGGCAAACGCCACCTTCGCCGTACTCCAGTTACGGCACTGCATTGGTGTGTATACTGAATTAAACGATACTCTGCGTTAATTTTCGGCTCATCCCTTTCATTGCGTTTCAATAAATGGCGTCAATTGAAATGGTCAAGTTTTAGCGATGAAATCTGTAAACGAATTCAGGGGTGGATCTAGGTGCTTTGCTTAGGGAGGATACTTAGAAAACAAATATATTTACTGACACCTATTTATACAAAATAATACCCTCTCATTATAATAAATATACGGGGTATATTATGCCCTGCTTAGATATTTGCAGAACATTTCTAGAATGTCTATAATATAAATTAATCGAGATAATATTTAAATGAAGATTGATCATCTCCCTTTGGGGAGGGGGCGTAAGTATCCTATAATCCCCTTCATATCCACCATTAAACGAATTCTCACCACCTCGCGAGATAGATAACGCGGTCTGCGTTACGATCGCCGCGCCCGCAAAAGGGGGAGCGAGCGCGCGATTCCGCCCTTTTCAAACGGTTCCTCCTTTTAAGGTCCCCGTTCTATCAAGGGGGGGAGACGACCGTCTTTCCCTCTTTAGCGGTCTCTGACGTCCGAGCATAGCTCCGCCACGACGCGATATATACTACGTACAAAAGTCCCATTCCCGCTTACCCCCTCCCCAAGCACGTGATCTGCTTTTGTTTTTTTTTCCTATCCTTCCTTCTTTTTCCATCTCCCCCCCCCCCCCCATACGTCCGGCCAATGGGAGCGCGACTGGCTCCTTACCAAACGCATTATTTGCGCGTTTTCTTGGAAGGGTTCCACGGCGCCGGACTGCGGGTGCCAGCGGGCGAAAAAGGGAGTCTTCGCGAATAGCCCTTCCTTCCTCCCCCCTCCCTTTCCCCCTCCCCTCCCCCCCCCATTCCCCTCCCCTCCGGCGTCCACTTTTCGTGTTTGCCGTCCATTCTAAATTCTGCTATCCCACTTTGGGAGAGAGGGAGAGGAGGAGGCTGGCTGGCTGTAAACAAAACTCCGAGGCGCATTTTCCGCGGGTCCGCCTTAACCGCCCAAGGAGCCATGGGCGCGTTTCGACGCGGCAGTTTAAACAAAATTGTTTCCGGTTCGCCGTCGCGTCGAAGGGGAACAGAAATAAAAGCGCCCTCTTCGAAACTTGATGGCGTTAGCGTTATTTATCTCGTTTTGTAATTAATTAGTGGCGCTCAGGGGTATTTGCAAGGATATTATGCCACAAAAAGCGCTAATGGAAATGCACTTCTAAGGGTTTGAACCCGCGGCTTTAAGTGTCAGGAAATATTGCGCTACGAGCAAATTATTCCCTAGATGGTTATCTGAGATGTGTTTGTATTTGTGACTAATCAACCTCTTGGATTATTATAGCGGTTATCTGCGATGTATCGACCTATTACAGAGAGGCTCCGGTATAACTGAAAATCGCTTATTGCTGCATCCAGAAAAGTTGAAATTAGGTTTTTGTGAGTTTATTGACTTAGCTTTATTTGTATATACATAAGATTAGTTGATAGTTTTAACCAGTCAGGAATCCTTCTAGGTATTGCGCTTTTGAAAGCATATCGTAATTACGCTGTCCCACCAATGACGCTGTTAGCGTAGAAAATAAGTATTCTATAAAGTATTAGATAAAAATAGTAAGATTTAACCCCTCAACGCCGTTCGACGTGTCATTACGTCGAGCAAAAACTACACATGCCGCCGTCGGACGTGTTAGCTTTATTTATTTTTTGCCGCACTGAAAATTATTGAATCTTAAAAACCTTGGTTTATATCAAAAGAGGAGGTTTTGGCATTAATAATTTTAGTTTATTCATCAATGTTTAGTGCATTTCTTATTTTTTATAAAGAGTTGTGTGAATATTTTTGCTGTGGCCCCGCGATTCCTTCCTTTTGACTGTACATAGAACGTCATATCTCGGCTTCTATTGAATAAAAAGGGACAATTTTTTATGACTTCTGTAATGATTCCGAATAACGACAAAGTCACTCAATAATAAATAAATATTATGAGCTGCCTTTTAAAAAAATAACAATCGTAACATTTATCTTAAATTTTCAGTCGAGACAAGAAAAAGTTGACCTGCGGGAAACCTTTTCTCTAATTGGTTTAGATGGGTACATGCAGCGAGTAAAATGTTCAGAATAGTTTCAATTTATCTTTGAAGAAGATTGCATGCAAATAACTTCTATAGTTTTCACGATATTGACTATTATATGAAAACGTGGGTACGCGATGGATAGGTAACGGATCGGTGTGCAAATCGCTTCTCTCCAGCAAAGAGTCTCTACTTACTTCAAGCAAGCGTAAAAGTTATAGTGTTAAAATATAATGATTTGCGTATATCCTCAAGAAATTTCATGAAAACCAAATGAAAATGTGAAAAATTATGAATTTTTATATTTATTGCAATTTTTGCATCGCCAAAACAATCTCCTTCGTCATCTTGGGTGGGATATGTATAAACGTCCTACTGGCTGGAGGGATTAAAAAAGCGATAGCTTACAGTTTGAAATATAGAAATTACATAATTCAAAAAAGGTCAATTTTTGGTGTGTGCAGAAGCAATAGTTGGTTGCACATGGTGAACTATCGCGGATGTTCAAAATTACGAACAACTGAGTGACAAACGCTCACAAAGGTATCTGCTGATTTGGCTGCGCACGACTGTTCAATTTCATTCATTAGTTCTTAGAGTAATACTGGTTTTCACTGTACACAAATCCTTCAGATAACCCCACAAGTAAACTCGAGTGGAGTTAAATCAGGCTAACGTGGGGTGTACTCAACACTTCCTCTTCGGCCTATCCACCGGTCTTCAAGATAGGCCCTGACATCACATGTGAAGGTGCCCCGTTTTGTTGGTTGTAAATTTCCTCATCTCCATACAGCTGATGAATGGCGGGCTCAATGGATACCTCAAGCATGTTGAAATGGTCAGCACCACTAACTGTCCCTTCAAAGAAGTACGCTCCCACAACACCCCTGGATGACACACCACACCAGACTGTAACTCCTGATAAATTCACTGCCTTGTCCATATGAATGCTCAAATTTACAGAAGACCAGTACAAACAATTATTTCGGTTCACTGTGCCATTGAGCTTGAATGTTGCCCCATTTGACCAAACAACCATGTCCGCAAACTGCGCATCCTCGTCCACCTTCCTTTGAAACCATTCACAATACTCAGCTCTGCGATCAGGATCGTCTTCAATCATTACAGGTAACAGCCTCGGCACAATATTTCCGCTTAGCAGTTTTGAGGATTTGTTGTAGACTTGCCCTGCTGATTCCAGTCTCACGAGCATATCGCCCTGCAGATTTTTTTGGCGTTTGTATGTATGTCTCCCAGATCGTTGTTTGCACACGTCTTGCACAGTACCGTAAGTCTCAAATTTATCATGAATTCTTGAAATTTTAGTCGTGTTGGAGGCTCAGTTGCAAATTCACATCTCCACCGGCTCTGCACTCCACACACATTCTCGAATTTTCAGTACCACTTCAAAATTAATTTATGTTTTTCGAACTTCAAACGAACCTCCGCCATTTTGTATTACGCTCTGAATCATGGGTATTGCAGTTTTTCATTGCGACTAACGCCATCTGTTAAGTGCATGCCACGCTACTTCGAGACATTAAATTTTGGTTCCATCTTGAATACATGAATAGATATTCATTATTAAAGTGTGTATACATTTTTGAGACACCCTGTAGTTGAATAACAAAATAAGTATTTATGTTAACGAAAATATATTTTTGGCAACTTTGGCGGGAGTCGCTCGGCGCCTATGGCAAATGCCACCTTTGCCACTCTATTCACGGCATTTCTTGAATTCACTACAAAATTCCTCGATTTCCTCGATTCAGCGATTAGGACATTTAGGCGAAAGACGTTGACAGTGGGAGGGATGTTCAGACTGTCAGTCGTCAGCAGTGTCGGATCAAAGGGCAAGGGGGCGGTGAATACGATGGGACGTTCGTTCCGCTCCACCTTCCCCTTTAAAGGTTACTGGATCCGTCCGTTATTGCTAGCCATAATATATAATTTTTAGTAAGTAAGCGCCAAATTAGTGTGGACTAATACGCATCCTCTTAATAAAAAATCAACCAGATATTTCCACCTCCAATACCTGTATAAATATTTTCGTATTTGCGGCATCCGAATACGTGAAAAGTGTGGCTCACAAGAAAATTTTCTGGCAGGGTTAATTTCCTAATCAGCCTTATTCTACCCATTTATTTCGAAATGACATTCGAAATAAATATTTTTATCGATATTTTCCAAGCTAAACAGTTTTATATTTTAGATTAACCATCCCGGTGTGAGTGAGGAAACGATAAATGTGTCAACTATTGTACATCATGTGGAGAATATGACGCAAAATATTTGCAATTAGTGGAAAATATTATTAAATCCTTCAGAAGTTAGGTGATCACGGAAAACACTAAAACAGTAAATGCTTGATAAAAACAACTAAACTATAAAGGTAATCTTTATGTCCTTAAAATTGTCGATTATTTTCAATGTGGATTTGAGGCGTCTATTTATTTCATATTGCATACTGTGCTTGCTGATCCAGTTTCTGCGGCAGTCGGCCTGTTTTCCACGAGAAAGTTTCCGACACATAGTGAAGAAGTTGGCAGTAGTTGAAAAATGAATTAATTTTCCTTGTCAAATTGCTATTAATCCGTGAAACCTTAAACACGCCGTTTAAAAAACATTCTCACGGAGACGCGGACCGGAATATTTATTTCTAAATTATTCGATGGAGTCGGTCAAAACGGTAAATCGGAAAAATATCGCCCTGAACCCAGCAGCAGTCTGGATGCCGTTGAAAGCTCTAAGAAATATATAGCGTAACTTCGAACCTCGACATTTTAATAACGTGGTTTTCCTTCGCGCACTCACGCACGCGCACTTTCCCAAACGACTAAACCGTCGCCTTGGCTGAAACGGCGAGTCGGTGGGCGTTGGGGAGAGGGTTTTTGGAGGACGCAATTCTCCGCACGCCGCGACGGTATCGGGTTAGGAATGGGGTCAGCGCTCACCCCTTGTTCCTTTGACCCAATTCCTCTTTTGTATCACCTTCGAGAGAGAGAGAGAGAGGGGGGGGGCAGGGTGGTAGAGGAGGTAGGAATGGCGGGAGGGGGGAGGGGGAAGGAAGGGGCGGGGGAGTGACGCGAGAGGTCTAACTCGTGGATTGAGAGAGGGAGGCTAAGAGGGGGGAGGAGAGACGTAAAGTGGTCCAAAGCATATCCCTCTTCTTTTCGGTCCCTCCTTCCTGGTTAACTTCCCTCCTTCGATTGAGAGAGAGAGGATAAAAAAATGACTGTCTCTCTCCGCCCGGGAAATGATAGATTTTCTTCGGCGTCTCGAACAGAAGTAGAACGTTTTCGAGCGTCCTCAGGGGGAATGCCTTTTTCTCCGGGAACGTTTATTTTTTTGTTGTTTTCTTTCCGGTCAATGGGGAGGAAAAGCTCTTTCTTCTCCATATATGAGAGAGTTTACATCGCTTTTATGTGTGTATCTGCGCGGACCTCGTGACGTCACCTCGGAAATGATGAATGGATCCAGAGATCATATCTCTTTTGTTGTTTTGTTTTCTCTCTCTCTCTCTCTCTCTCTCCCTTCGTCGTTCCTACGACAACGCGAGACGACGTGGGCTTCTGCATGCCCGTGAACAGTTTAAGTGAAAAACAGGTGACGTGTCCTATTCGACGCGCTGTGATCGAAAGAAGCGGATGAGAAAGGCTATTTATGTATTAAGGAATGGTTTCAAAACACGTTTGAGGGATGCCTTTTTCGTGTTTCATGTCTTGCTCTTCCTTATATAATTGAGAGACACTTTCGCTTCCTGGCGTTGTTTTGTTTAGGTTTACGCATGGATATGGTGGGACTTCGCCTTGTTGGCATCAAAGTGGTGATTTTATTGGGAGAATTTGTCCAAAAACTGTCGTTTATGAACCAGGAAAACGTTTGAAATAATTTTTATGATAATTTCGAAAAACAAGACATCTACTTAAATAGCTATAGGGAAATGTCTTCTCAGTGAAATCGAACGATATAACATGGAAAGCAGTTACATTTATTTTTTTCGACGAATGTTATTTCGTGATATGAGTGATTTAAAAATGCTGCGATTTGAATTAATTTGAATTGAATTAATTCTTAATGTCCACGATTGCATATATTGGATGAAAAATTGCGTGCTTTACTTGGGTAGTTAGTGGGGCACTTATTGTAATTTTTCTTAATATAATATTACAAATTTAAACATTAATTTCGAAAAATAAAAGGAGCGTACGGATCCGTGGAGATTTATACGTTTTCTCTGGGCAATTCGTCCATAACGTAACGGTCACACAAAATTAAAACAAAAATTAACATGAATGTATGTCTGATCTCGTGGAATACTTATATTCAATGTCAATAAATTCAGTTCTCAAATGAACCAAATCTAATAAACCTTCGCAAAAACTTGAATTTCAAGCGTAGAAAAAATTCTATCGACGTTTCACGCCGTGATCGTTTCATTAACCTCTAATTACGCCAATGACGGTCGATCCTTTTAAGTCTTCCGATTCTTACTGTGAGTAGTGAGAAAAAAGTCTCCCAATACGGAACCGTCAAACCGCGATTTTTTCCTCCGACATCTCTTTTCCCCTTGACTTGCAGGAACAAAAAAAAAACAATCTGCTCTTTCCCATTACGAGAGCCCGAGAAGCGTGGAAAACGCCGTAAAACGTTCGATCTTCTTTTTTTATAAGGAGGCGCGTGCGGAGATAATGAGAGAAAGGGTGAGGAGAAAGAAGGAAAAGAAAGAGAGAGAAAGGAAGAGTTTACCAATTGGGATATAGCATTCCGAGTGGGCTGAGACGAAAAGGTTAAGACGCGGAAAGGCTTCTTCTTATGGGTCTTCCTCCCTTTAAAAGGGAACTTGGCTCTGGCCAAGGCAATCTTTATATCTCTCACTCCGTCCCACCCCCCTGACGTGCATTTCCCATCCCTCGCATGCCTCAAAAGGTTTTCCACCATCACTCCCCCATCCTCCTTTTTTTCCCCCACTTCCCGAGACCCTCCCCCTCCCTCTCCCCCCCCCCCACACCTCAACCTCCCCTCCCTCGCCGGCAATGAATGAACTCCTCCCCCAACTTAACTCCACCGCCACCCCTGGCACGTCTTGGATCGTCCATTCATCAAGCCGTAGTAGTAGAGGTTAGGAGGTGGGGGTTGGGTTAAGTGTGTGTGTGTGTGTGTTGCAAGAGTGGGATGGGATGGGGGAGGCGATAAAGGGACCATTAAGAGGGCAACGGGGAGTGTTGCGCGCGGGTAGTTGGTGTGTGTGTGTGTTGGGTTTGGCGAGTCGTTACGTCACGGTGTGCTTCCTGTCTAATCCTTAAGTGTCCCCTTCCTCCCACGCGCCAAACCCCTCCCCCACTCCCTATCCGGGAATCATGGGAATGTTGAGGAGGAAGGGGGAGGAGGGTTTAAGGGTTCCGTCGTGGGGGTAAGAGATTTGGACGCGATTTTGCAGGGTTTCGACTGAATGGAAAGGTCGGACGGAATGGTGTGGGAGGGTTTGTGTTACGTCAACGTGCTCGTCTTTTGATCCCCCCTCCCCTTCTCTTGTTCATCCCCGTCTCTCCCCCCTCCCCCCTTCTCATGTTTATCCCTGTCGGACGCGGAGGTTTTATTTTTAAGGGAGGGTTTACTTATCGATGGGGAAAAGAGTTTACGGATGAAACCGTTTCAGGATTTCTGAGTGGATGGAGGCCGATGCGTGTAATGGGTTTATCCGAGCCAAAGTACTCTTTAAGGGTTCGTCCTGATCTCCTCCTTTGGAAATCGTACGTATTTTGTCCTTATAAATAAATCCGGGCCTCGTGCTTCGAAATCGATTGTCAAGCGAGGCGGATCGATGCTTCGGAATGGGTTTGGGTAATCGTGTCGAATCGATCTACAACGGGGTCATCGTGGGATGATCTTTGGTACCTACCTTTCCCCTCCGACCGCCTCCCAGTTCAACTCAGTTCTTTTAAAGAATGTCAGTCCTCGCCAACTAAAGCAACTATTTACATAAGTGAGAGTATTAATGAAGCCCGGATAAGATGGTCGGGTCGTGATTTTTGGAACACTGGTCCAATAATATCCTGTAGAGGTTCGTCTATATACAGGCCAATAAGAATAGCGATGCCCCCTAAAGCTCGCGGGCCACGGGTCGAAACCTGCGTAGGCCGTAGGTAAAAACTAGGGATGGGACATTCGATTCCTCGAATCCTGCGAATCTTGAAAAAGATTCGAGATTCGAAAACTCGAATCTTCGCGCTTTTTTCGTCATTCGAATTTTTCGAATCCTAACCTAAAAAACCGTTAAACATTTTAACTCAAAACTTTGGAAAGATTAGTTTTATTGACGTCCAATTGAAGCGTTCATTAAAAAAGAACGCGATTGTTGCAATTTCAGTGGTACCCGGATCACCAATATCACCTCGTGGCGGCCCAGAGCGAGTTCGAATGCTAGTTTTCTTAAATAAAAATCTCCATTGAAGATTTCTGCTCTTTTAGATTGTCCTAAAAGTGTTCAGTACTTTTATGAACTCTTAAAATAAACAAGTTTTTGATTTTTCTTAATTTTCTGGAGAGAATTTAGTGTTCCATATTTAGTGTTTATCTATGTTACTCTTGAAATAATCCTCCCCCCTCTACACTTGCTTTGATTTAAAAAGGTTTTGGAAAAATGTAAAAAATTTGAACTGATACTCAAATATTTTTGTCAAATTATGTTGAGAAAATGAACCTCAAGATTCAAGAGTTTTAATTATGTACTTCATCAACAAAATTTCATTTGTATCTTCTTAATAAATATAGGTGTGTTTTTAAAAACTGTATTCTTAAATTTATTTTTCATTAAACGCAGATTTCAAATTTTGCTTTAATTAAAAACTGTTAATTTTAAGTAAAAGTTTTTTCTTCTTATTATTATTCTTATATGAAGGATTCGAGAGATTCGAGAACCTTTTAGGATTCGAATTCGGGTTTCGAGAAAATTTTGGATTCGCTGAACCTCTAGTAAAAACTAAAAGTAAACGATGAGTCGTATTGGAGATTCGAATTTAGAAAAGTTTGTTTCTTTAACATTTCCTTAACCCGGTCCTAAATATAAGGTAGTAAAAAAGTAGTCAAAAACGACTTCAAATGGCAGCTGTAAAATAAAAATCAACGTTAGTCGTGTAAGATTTCGCATTTCGTTGTAAATAATCATCGCGTATATACCTCTATATATGCGCATATACGTATACCTGTACGTATAATCATCGCATGTATAACGGATTTTGTTTTGGGACTTTTGCTTTCGACGCGGTACAGTTTGAGTCCAGGAAAACATTTCATTCCGTCATTTAGTAACCTTTTGCGAGATATAATTTTTTGCTCTCTAGTTAAATCCCTCCCTAAATTGGCTAATTCAGCTTTAAATTTTATTACGGTGGATTTAATGTTAATGACTGCTGCCGTCATTATTCCGTAACATCACAAATCAATGAGTGTGAAACATGAACATTTTGTACTAATGCATAATTTATTCCTCGTGCGTTTTATCTGAATGTCGAATCCATACAGCCGGGCAAATAATCCCAATTAATTCCGCGAAATATAACTAACCGGTCCGATGCGAAAGAAATCGCTTCCCACTCTTAAAGGAAATCGCCTCGTTTGGGCGAATAACCGAAAGAGCCCTGTCGTGCGGCAGCGAGACTATCACTTTTGCCCGCAAAACGAGGCGCGAAATCCTTTATAAAAAAAGTTGAACGCACCTGATTATCGCGTCCCCTAACCAACAACAACACACTCCAACCCCTTTTTTTCCTCCCGCAGACGCTCTCGTGAAAAGAAAAAAAAAGATTCCAGCGGGAACGGACCGAAACCGAACCAAAACTGCCCATTTTCCCGAAAGCGTTAATTTCCCTGCAGAAAAAACGAGAAGAAAACGAGCGTCCAATTTAACGGTTCATTAAATGCGAACCAAAAAAAAAACCATGCGATAGTCCTCGACACGATCGCCTACTTTTGATGACACCGACATAAAAATAGAGGAAACGAAAGGGAAAAAAGGTTTCGAAAACAAAAATCCGAGGCAAAACATTCTCCCGTCGTAAAAAAAAAGATGGAGAGACACGAGGTCCAGAAAAGAAATAAGTCGTTCCGGGAAAGAGGGAACAATAAAGGAATTGTAAGCGTTCGCGTGCCATTTGGAGGTTTTTTGCTTTTTTTCCTCTTTTATTTCTCTCTCCCCTAGAGAAAGGAGTGCGAGAAACCGATAGGTATTTGCGGCGGTCCGAGGAACGGGGAACGGAATTGGATGGAGGAACGGAAAGAGGGAGGAACGGAATTGGATGGAGGAACGGAACGGGAGGGGAGGGAACGGGGGAAGAACGAAGAGGGTAAACGGGAGGGAGAAAAAGAGGTCTTTATTTTTTTATTGGCTTTTTGCGAGGGACGCCCTGTGTGGTTCGTCTGTGTTTGTTTCGTTGTTTGTGTGGCTTCCCAGGCCGTTAAGAATGTCACATCCGTCATCCCATCCCCATTTCTCCGCTCACACACACGCACACTCTACACACACACACACCTCCAGACGTCTCCCATCCGTAGGCGACAATGGGCTCGTCCCTATCTCACGTTTCGTCGCCTTTTCCACGCCCACCCCCTTCCCTCCCTCAACCCTCACTCGGGTGTCATCTATCCCTCTCTCTCTCTCTTTCTGCCTTTAATGTCCCGTCCTCACACAACACCCTCCCCCCCTCTTTTCAACACACACGAGCCGCCGCGTCTCTCCTCTTTTTTTCTTTCTCTCCCTCGTCACTTTCCGCCCGCATCCGTACTTTGCGGAGAATTTCCTCTCTCGCTCTCTCTATCTATCTATCTCTTTATCTTCTTCCGTCGGATGAGATGGCGATAACGCGCGAACAAGGATGGATTGATTTTTTTTTACGCTTCCGTCCTCGAAGGTCCTTTCATTCGCGTTCTTCGAAATATGTCCTAGGATAGGGTAGTGACTGTCATGTTATATCCTGGTGTTTTCCTCTCTTGTGAGACTTTCGATTCGAAAGCGATTAAAGGGGACCCGACGGACGTTTTTCGATATCCCATGGGATCCTGGCGCAAAAGAATGGTGGTAAAATATTTTATCGGTAAATAATGGCGTATAAATTACGTATTGGTGGCGGGTTTATACGCTTCTGGCCAATTATTTGTCTTTTAGTACCTACTTATTTTGTCTTGGTGACGTCCCCCCTTCCGGTTAATCCGCACCCGAACAATCGAGGATTTTAACTGCAACATTTTAAATGGAAAACAGCTTGTACGAAATGGCGAGCAAAAGTTGTAAAATATGAGTCATATTAAATTTTTATCTAAATTTCATATCTTTTCAGTTTTAGATAATTTTACAGTTTTTGACTGTCAAGAATTGGAAAATAGATTATTAACGGGACAGGTACGCACTTTTTCACTCCAACCTCGATTTATTTATTTGATCGGCCAGGGATTAAACCCCACGTTATTTTTGAGGAATTTGAAATTATATCGCAATAGTAAATGCTTCCCTGCAGTGCACACGTTACGATTTTTATAGACTAGCACTATTAACTTTTTCACTTTATCTTGAAAGAAATTCTCAAACACTTTCGAATTTTTAAGGAGAAACGCACTATGAATTGCCACTATTTACTGATTTACGATCATTCGATGATTCGACAGGATAATCCCTTAAGTCTGAAGGGAAGCATGATTTTTATCCACTTCATTCGTGCGGGATCTAAGATTTTAATTATTACCGTATACTCTACAAAATATTATTTCATTCAATGATTTGTAGGTTATGTGTGATAATTATCAAACTGAACTGGGGTAGCTGTGTTTTAATTCTGGGAACTAACGGGAGAGGGATACACGGAGGAGAGGTATCTAAAAAAAAAGATAATGCCATTTCCTATTAAAATTCACGGATTAAGTGGCCCATGTCTTAGGGGTTTTATTGCCTTAATAAGCTTTTTTTGCCTCAAATATAAATCAAATAACGACAAAAAGAATCGTTCCGTTATTTATTTAATCATCTGTTTTCGTCAGAAATTCTTATCCTGGCACAAACCGGAAATCAGATAAACAAATCGATAAAAAAAACCTCGCGCGAACAATATTTCACGCACAAGCCTGAATTAACATTTGTCCTAACTTCCAATAATTGCCCAAATCTTCAGTTTTTTTTTTTAATTTATATTCCTTCGGCTCCGTTTATTATTCAAAGAAACGGGGCAGATATTTGCCGGACGTCCTCGCGAATCTTGCGTCGCAAATATCCGAACATGGCCGGAAAGTAGTAATTCGTTCGTTGCTGCGCGAATCGGATCCAATAAACACGGAAAAACCATATATTTACAATCCCTTAAACCAAAACACAGTGTCAACGGCATGATAACGAATTCAAAGGGTTCCCTTCTCTCTCTACCTCTCTCTCTCTCTCTACCTCTCTCTCTCTCTACCTCTCACCCCTACCCCAACTCTCAAAACGATTCGAATCATTTGGCTTCGTGTCCGAGAATCTGTTACGCTAACCGTTCTCCAACCAAGGCTATTTCTCTTCGCGCCCTTCCCTATATTCTCAGCCCTCTCTCCCTTCCATCCCCCTCCCTCCCCTTTCTCCCCGTTCATCCCACTCCCTCCCTCCCTCCCTCCCTCTCTCCATCCCTTTATCCCCCCACCCCCCTCTCTCCCCTCCATTCCACTCTCTCCCTCCACCCTCCTCTCTCCCTCCATCCACCTCTCTCCCTCCATCCCCTTCCTTCATCTCCCTCTCTCCCTCCATCCCCCTCCTTCCCTCCCTCTCTCCATCTCTTTTTCCCCCCAACCCCCCTCTCTCCCTCCATCCCCCTCTCTTCCTCCACCCCTCTCTCTCACTCCACCCCTCTCTCCCTCCCCATTCCTTCATCTCACTCCCTCCCTCCCTCCCTCCATCCCTTTCTCCCTTCCACTCCTTCCAAGGTTCTTTATGGCTTCGATGGCCTCACTTCCCATCCTCAACCTCCCTTTCGCGATGATACCCGGAGTCCTTTACCGCCGTTTCCACCCACGTCCTGCCTCCTCTTTACTCGATATCTCTCTCCTTCTCTCTCTCTCTCCACGTCGTGTCCCGCCCCCTTAAACACCTACTCCGGGGGACGGTCCATTGTTTCAGAGGAGGCTGAGCCGAGATAGAGAGTTAGAAGGGTGAGGAAGGAGGGAGGGAAATACTATTTTGGACTCCGGAGAGGTGGTGGAGTTTGAGGGGTTGTAGGAGGTGAAAGGAAGTGGGAGGGGAACAGTTCTTTTAAAGCCCTGGGGATTAAATTGGCTAGCTGGCCCCTTTTCGGACTCCCGGTCGTGTTTTCAGAACGGTCTAATGAGACGGGTAATGAGGTTTTTCCTTTTTTTCCTTAAAGGCCTCGGGATGGGATTTTTTTTTTCGATCTATTTTTTTAATTTTTATTTTCGGGCCAGCGCCGCGGTTGGTTGGAAAAGAGGAGTTTTATGAATGGTCTTTATTATGCGCGCCTCTGCTTGCCGGCATTGTGTTTCTCCCTCTCTATCACTCCCTCCCCTCCTCTCGATTTCCTTTCATGCATGCGCATTTCTCGGTTCTTTTGTTTTTTTATCCCTCCGCGAATGCCAGTGAACTCCCTATCGTCACTTGTTGATTAAGAAGGATGCAGTCTTTTTTTGTTTCTCTTTTCCTATCGCGCGCGATTGGAATGGAGTTAGTGTTAGTGTTGTAGGTTTTTCTTCCCGTTTCCTGCGGGGAACTTATTTTTTGCCGAAACTGTTCTTGTGTGGCTGTTGCGATTTTTTTTTAAGAAACACAATGGAATCGATAGGAGTTTTTAATCTCGATGAAAGAGCTGACGAAAATACCATGAGGATAATGAGGATATTTTTTGAATTTTTTAATTTAATTATATCCCAACCTCCGAGTCGGCGAGGAATATCGAGATTTAATTCATGGCGATTCTCAAACAAAAAAAGGAAGCACGGCTGGATTTCTTTTTATCAGTTCCGGTTTGCCTCATTAAAGTCGCTTTTTTTAAAGATCATGGGAAATTTAAAAACTTTTTGAGCATGGTTATAATTAACCTGAATTTTAAGATCACTTCCGGAACGACGTCATTTATTGGTATGTTTTTGCTCGTTTTGTGGGGTATTCGGTGAAGCATCGATGTGAATTGGAGCGAATAGGAAACGCTGTGAGTTTTTGCTTATTAGCATGAAACGTTTTATGATGTTTTTCACCGGTACAAAAAAGTTATCATTTCTTTATCTTAAACATCTCACTCTGCTAATTTTTCCTATAAAATTAAGCGCCAGTTATTAATTTTTTTATGGGAAGTGATGTTCAAGTTTTTTTGTATTGTTGCTTGTGCAGTTCAAGATTCCTCGCCCGATATTTGTTTGTCTGATTATTCCATATATTAAATGGCAAGTATTCAAGCCAATCCGTATATGATTTTCTGCTTTTTTATGCTTCTTGAAATCGTCCGTTTAACAGTACAACGAAAGCATGCAGCATTTTGGCAATTTGTATTAATGTTTTTGCAAAAAGCTAATTTAAACGAGGTTGCATTTTTCGAGAAGAAAGGAAGTGTCACCTATTCGAGACAGGTAAAAATCCATTGGCTATACTTACTTAATAAAGACAAGTTATGCATTGATTGAATATACGCATTTCAACCACCACATGGTCATCTTCATTGGTAACGTCCTGATCATTCATTTCAATTCATTGATTGAAGGATCGTTGAATGGCTGCTGAAGAAGACTGACGTGCAGTTTAAATTTGCTTTTGGTTTAATCGACTGTTTCACCGGAATGGGAGTTGCTTATCATCGGACACAATCCATATCCTGGGGCAATAATTCGATTTTGATCTTGAGTTATTGGTAAATATGTTCGTTATATACATGATTCACTATGCCAGAACGGTAAATTTAATTAAATAATAATTTAATTTTGTTCCTCGCAGAGGATGAGAAATTATTTATTTTTTATTTCATTCCATCTTCATCCTTACAAGTAAGAGCAGTAGTGTCGATGAAAATAAAAACCAGGATGAAGAGAAATAATTGGCTCGCGATTAATCATTCCGTGGCGGAGTGGTTAAGCGTTAGCCTTCCACGCAGCGGTCCCAGGTTTGAATCCGGCGGAGGCCAGTATTTTTCAACCTGGGATCGTCCCGTTCCCTACTTGGGTGATTTGAGGAGACCGCGAAAGTCAGCGCTCCGTCCTTCGGAACGGACGTTAAGCAGTTGCCGCCCCCTCTGTGTTATTCGTAAAGAGTAGGCTAATGCGGCACCGGGTTTCCCTCCTCCCTTGTGTGTGTGTTCAGTGTGGAAGGAGTAATGGCTATAATAATCGAAGAGGTTGATTAGCCAGAAATTCCACACAAACAAACAAACAATCATTCCGTCGGACCTTCCTTCCCCGCTCTTGGGTTGCAAAGACACGGAGGTAAAGGGTAGAAAATCGCGTTTTCTTCCTTTTTTTATTTTTCCTTCGGAGTCGAATGTAAACACGGGGAAGTGGGTGAAACACGCCCCTTTTCGAATCCCCTCTCCCCAGTGACGGGACGTAGCAAACCGCTTAGCGTCAACCTCCAGCCTAGCGTAAAGGAATAATGCGGAGGAAGGGACTTTGGGGGGGAGGAGGGGGTGGAATGGGTGGAGTCGAGCATTTTGAATCTCCCCTTTCCAACCCACGCTGCCCTTTTATCTCCCGTATCCTCCCTCACACATCTTTCTCACCCACACCCCCCCCCCCTCCCCCACTCTCACTCTTCACGTCCCATTAAAACACCTCAGGACTTTTCCCTCATCCAAACCCCCACCCCTTTTCCCATCCCTCAACCCAACTCCGAGTAAGGGGTTTAACGGCTCCACCCACCCATCAATTTACGCCTCATGTATCTCAGCCACCTCAACCTACCTCTTACTACTTTTCCCCCTCCCCCCCCCAAATAAAAAACGCCCCCGCACGATCTGGGATACGGCCTTCCTCACCCCTCCTCTCTCTACACCTCAACAAAGGCCGACAGGAGTGCTTCCCTTAAGCGACCAATGGCCTCCCTCGAAAAAAGACGACGGAAGTGAAAAAGAGTCTATTTACTGACCTTCCCCAAACAACACACACACACACGCTAGCACGCACGCACACACACACGCGCGCAACACACACACACACACACCTCGGGATCTCAAAAATCTGTCTTCCACTCCGCCTCCTACCCCTTTTCGCTCCGCCTCTTTCTTCTCCCTCCCCCTCCCCGCCACCTTCCCGTCGCTTACTCTCCGCCACCTCCCGATGTTGAGTCGTGTTCTGAATAAACTTGACATTGAAAAGGGAATCCCTCTTCAGTTGTGGAAGGAGGTCAATACCCCTCTCCCCCACTCTCTTTTTTCCGCTCTTTTGAAAAAGATATCTTTGGCGGAATGAAAAAAAAGTATTTTTTTATTTATTTCAGATCTGATGCATGTGTGTGAGTGTGTGTGTTATAGGGTCTCTCTTATCCCTCTCTCCTTCTCTGTCCTCCTCCATTCAGTTGCTCCAACTCCTTCCCGTCTCCTCTCCCTCCCCGCGACCTCTCCTCCTCCCTCTTTCCGCTCACATCGAAACCTGTTGACTTTCCGATGGAAATCGCTTGTATATTGAAAATGGAGAGATGCTGGGGATATCTCTCCCCCACTCACCCCCGTACTCTCTCTCTCTCTCTCTCTGCTCCTCTCGCTTTTCCCACTCCCAAACACCACGGGCGATTTATCACTGCAAAAGAGATATACGTTAGGTGCTTTTTTTATTTATCGCTTTTCGCTCGTCATCTTTTTTTTCGACTCTTTCCGCGAAGTTTTTTTTTTAACAGTCGAGCCGTGAGAAAGAGGAACTGGTTTGTGTGTCTCTCTCCAGAGAGAGAGAGATTGTTTTTATTTGCTTCGCGAAATTATGAATTAACTCCACTTCTCCGGATCTTTGTACTTTTCCCTCGTCGTCATGCGCCGCGAGTGTTTTTTTTATGATATTTCTCGGGGGTGGGGGTTGTTTTGTCATTTTCGCCTGCCCTCTTTTTTCTTCCCCTCCTCCTCCTCCAAGATTACGCGATCACGGTCCCACCGAAGCAGTTGACATTCTTGTGACGCAACTGCTCGTCGGGTTTAATGAGGTGGAAATGCGGCTTTTTGGTGGCCTCAAAAAAGCGGAGGGGATTTTTATGAATGGGTTATGACTAATGTAAGCACGGCCTCCAATGCACGACTCTTGGTTTTTTTTTTCGCTCGCTTCGGAGCGTGCGTATTTGTCTCGGCGGGAGTCTTAAAACGATTTATTATCCGGAATTTGCGTCGCGAATCGGTTTTTCTGTGAGTTTGTCAAACTGCGCTCTCGCGGAGGGGCGAGATTCAGGGCGTGTTTTTAAAAGTGTCGCGTTTCGAGATTTATGCGCGCATGCGGTTTCTTCGGTCCTTGCGGCGTCTTGTTTCCTGTAACTGCGCCACATGGGTTTATGCGACGAACCGCTTCCCAAAGACCTCTTAGTGTTTTTTCCATTCTTATCGATTTAATTTTAATTGCGCATTAAACGAATTTTTGACCGCTGTTGATAAAGTGGTCGTTTATTTCTTATTTTCTTCTCCTGAATAACTCTTTAAATCTCTGCGATAGTAAAAATCCTCAACTTTCTTTTTCTAGTAATTTATCATCCTCGCATTGTTTTGCCAGCAAAATACATGGTTGGCATTTTTCACGCTGATGTTAATTTCTGTCCGTGAATTACAAGGAATGTGTTCGTCGAGATCAGGTGTCCCCAAACTACGGCCCGCGGAAATTATATTAAACATCATAAAATAGTGTTTCCAATATAAAACAGGCGCATTGTTCGCATTAGAATTTTTCTTAAATTTATCCACGTTTACTTATATATGCATGTATGCTTAGGTAATTATAGAATAAAATATTTTAAATTTTGAAACGATTTTTTTTATTTTCGATCCGGTCCGCCTAGCACTTTCAATATTCCTATGTGGCCCTCCTCTCAAAAAGTTAGGGGATCCCTGGTCTAGATGTAAAATAATTTCAACATAAGTTGGATTTATATTTTTAGATTATTTCTAATATTCTGATGGAATTTAAATCCTTTCGTAGTTTAAGTTAAAGCTAAATGGGGATTTTATGTTCATCGTATTCCTGATGTTGCTTTTTCAAGGGATACTTCTTTGGTTTCTTATGTCCAATTCCCTTCATTCATGACGATTCAAGATTTTTCTTGATTAATTATTGCCATCCAACCTATTGTATACTTTTTTTCGCGGTCGAAGAGTATCTAAGTTAGAATTATCAAACCATCATTAAGCAAAATTTTCAATTTGCAACTTTTTCTCTTGTAATTTAATTTTTTATTACTTGACTGTTTTTGTAATTTGTTCATAGAAAGAACAACAAGAGGCATTGAAATGTTCATAAGCTTTTGACATTTGACGGTCCAGTTTCATGCTTCATTTTGTATCACCCATGCCATTTTGGGCGTTTCATGATATTGCAGCGGCGCCTACTCGCTTCCACGTGCATGCTCTTGTGCATATCTTTTCGCAGTTTTCAATTTATTACTTTCTCCATATACGAAGTGTAGAGAAAGTATTGTTTTCATGAAAAAAATCGAATTCGAGATTTCAACGGAAATACAGGTTTTAAGGTCCCCTGAACACGTTTTGAGTATTTTCTCGATGATGTCTGTGTGTCTGTCTGTGATAGATTTTTGTGGGCGCTCTAACTCAAAAACTATCAATCAGATCAACACAAAATTTTATATTTAACATTTTTATAAAAGTTAGAAGATCAGATTAGTTTTTGGTAAAAATCGGTTGATCGGAAGTGGGTGTTTACTCTTGTCACATCGGCCTTGGTAGACGAGCGGTTTGAGTATCTGACAACGGAGACCAAGGTCGCGGGTTCGAATCCCGCCGAGGGCATGGTCGTCTGTGTTCGTAGTATGTACAGGGTTATATGTAAGAATGGACCAGATGGTCTAAATATCGACCCTAAATAAAGTCGATTTATTATTATTATTTTGAAACATTTGCTTTAATATTTGATATATGTAAAAATGTATTGGGATAAAAGTTATAGGAAATATAATTTTCTACAACCTGTGTTTGATACATTTTTCCATATAATGCATTGTTTAAGAGATATCTTATATTTTTAGCTGCCATCACCTACCGAAGACTATTGTTAACAATTGACGCTTAGTTACGTCTTAGTAACGCTCCTTTTTCTTTTATTGATTGTCAACCGGAAGTAAATATTGACAACGATTCCAGAGCTAACAACATGTAATTTGCCATAGATAAATGGAGAAAGCCATGTGCTGCCCACATCAGTTTATTTTTTATTTGTAGCTCTTAAAAATTAACGGCTAAATTCACTCGAACGTACGTAGCCTATGGACAGTTCGGATTATCACTTCCCAAGAGAGTCCTAAACTTCGACTAATGCCAGTTTTTGCTGACTAATAAAAAACATTTCAGGCAAAAATTAAAGAACTCTAAAAATACTACATCTGTATGTCACACATCGAAGTGGCTTTTATGTAAGAGGCGCTAATTGTTACACTAATTTTACATTTTCCATTCTTGCTTTGTCATTCTTAACTGTTTTAAGAAAGTTCATTTCCTTTCGAAAGAATCGCATCGGTTTTCTCTGAAAAACGTTATTTAATCGACAAAAATTATTGATCGGACATCATTTAAATTTCCAAGATGTTAAAATAAAATACTCTCAGATCAGTATTTATTTTATGAAGCCTATCTTAATTGTGGAAATATACATAGTTATTTGAGGGGAAAAAAGAGTTTTTCATTTCTCCTTCGATTTGATCAAATTCAACCAGGTAAAGAGGTCTATCACTCATTATAACATTGATTTTTATTTATTCATTACATTTGTCAATAGAATCGCGTGGGTGCAAATCCATTTCCAAGGATCCTTTTTGTTCCTCGTACTCGACTTACGATCTCATAAACCTCTTAAAGAATTAAATTGTAATTTTTGAGTTTCCTATGGTCGGATCGTCACCAAGAGGTCGATGTGATTACTGTTTCAAACATTCTCTTCTATCAATCTGTTTACAATATTTTTCTTGTTAACTAAAGATATATTTCTCTTACTCCGTCTGCAACAACTTCCACCACGCGCCACCAGGCCGCGCCACTGACTTAGTGTAATGCTATTTTTAACAAACTTTCCGAGTAGGTAGAAGATTGAAATTTGGTAGGGATATTTGTCTCTTATAGTAAAAGCCATTTATGAAACAAAATCCCAAAAAAGATCCGGTTTCGACACCAGTAGATAATTTATATTTCTCATAAGATACAACGTAAAAATCGATTTTTGGACTTACAGGTTTTTACTCTTTTACAAATTAAAATTCGAAAGAATTGACCTACAGTCTTCGGACCTAGACCGTTCTAAAGAAAAATAAATAATGTTTCTTATTCTTATCGTCGCATTTTGCCTACGATATAAAATCGCTCATGTTCTACGTTTAAATGATATTTATTTTAAATTATTAAGTTTTTTAACGATATGTTGCCTTGCTGACCGTGTCATCGTTAAACCTCGAGGTTGCATTGTCAACTCAATCCTTATACTATATGCGTAAGGAATGCGTGCTTTGAATGATTTAATACGAGAGAGGGAGAAAGAGACAAAATTAAATGTTTCATAAATTAAAAATAATTTTGGACATAAAAGAATTTTATATTTTGCTTACTTTTTAGTACATATAAAAGCTGATTTCATTATTTTTTATTTCAATTTTAACTTAATACTCAATTCACGCACACCCGTCATATTTGGCGGGCAATTACGCTACTTTTACTTTTATTTTTTTCAGTTTTATTAAATAATCCTTTCAAAATTTCGGATTTTTTTTTAAACTGCGTTTGCTTAAATTGAAATCGTGTCGAAACCATGAACGATGAAGAGCTGAAACTTTGAGGGTATATTTCTGCACTACTGCCATTCGTTTTCCTTTAAATTTGGATTTTTTAAAATATACTAGTTCGAATTGGCACCCATTTAAAATTTTGTCGTTTTTTAATATCTCCAAAGCTGACATTTTGAGCGAACATTGCCACATCTATTCTTGAAAAGTTTGAAAAAAAATCTAACAAGAAAATCGTGATTTATTTTGAACTTGGAAAATTTCTTACGTGGTTTTATTAATTGTTGTCATCGGAAACAATCTTTGCAGCAACTTAAGTAAACAAGATCTATCACGAATACGTAAATCTTATAAATATTTTAGTGTGTGTATGTATGTATGTTCTTTATACGTTTTTACACCGTTGAAGCTATCGAATTCAAATGTTTTATGAGCCATCCTCTGGACCAAAGTAAGAACTTGGTCTACGTTTGCAGACCGTGGGGTCTCTTATACCCCATGGGCTCAACAAAATACTATTTCCATAAGAATGTATGGGAAATGGTGTGGAGAAGCCCCAAAATGCCATGCAGTCCTTCAGTTATGTGGATATAAATATAGTACCTAAATATTAACTTACGATTACGGAAAATGGCTTATTTTACGCACGAAACATTGAATATTTTAATTCTGTTCATGTTTTGTCGTATTACATGCTAAATCGCTCGAAATTTTCCTTTAAGCGCAAAATTTATCGGTTTAGATAAGCGTTTACCATGCGGCAACAAAGCTAAGTTTCTTAATTGTAGTCCTTATCAAATGGAGGGAGATAGCCACGTAAAGATAAATGCAAGGAAAATCCACGCCGTGGCGTGCCGTAGAGGAAGAATAACCAAAGCCAAGATAAAGGGTACAAATGGATTGAATATAGTCTATGAATGCTTTTAAAGTGAGTCAAATAATTTTTGAGGAATATTAGAACATTGTTATCTTTTACCATTAACATTGAAAGATTTCTCGCAACCTAAATCGATACATCTACTTACATTTGTTCGGTAACCAAGATGTTGTTCATTGTTTACGTTTTGGCTAATAGTATTGACATAATCCACATAATTTTATTGCTGCTTTAAAGGTTTCGGTGCATCTATCCATGTGAATATTAAGTAAGACGTTAATGCGTAATTATATTAATGGTAAAACTTTACAATACAATACATAAATTAGTAAATTTTAATGTAAACATCGCTTGCGTAATTAAGGATTGGGTTACGTTTGGTAAAGTTTAGATCTTTTTTGTGGGGGCTCCGCCCTTAAACCCCCGAACCAGCAATTCAAAACTTGGCGTGCCCAACAGCAAAAGTAATTAAATTTCAAAATTTATTATATTATTTTTATTGTAATATGACACCAAAAGCGATATATCAATAAAACTAATAAATAAATAAAATCGTTTGCTAATTAAAAGCGAAGCCGGGCGTTTCAGCTAGTACTTATTATTTCCTTTCTTGTGCAAACAGAACATAGTAAATTAAAGAAAATGGGTCATCTGCGACGAAGAAATGAACGTAAATTCGTTAAAGCGCTCTGTAAGCGAAAAAGAATGGACAATTCACGCGAAGGAATGAACTCGGACGCAGAGGATTGTGTTACAATTACTCGAGTGAGGCATGCTTGAAATAATTTCGATTGTTTTACTGATATCTTCGAAGGCATAAAAGATGGGAAGCTGAAACTTTAAGTGTACATTTCACAATGATGTCACTTATTCTAGAAGAGTTTGAGTTTTGAGAACATTACAGAGACAGATAGGGAAAGCTTGGAAATAACAATTATCCAAAAAAGATATATTTCTGTTTATGTAGAATGGTGATGCTAACTTAACTATTAGGCATCTAACCTTCACGTGGCAATCCCCGAGGCTCTATTGACCAAATATATGACGGTGTAACCACACGAAAAATAAAAAATCTGATGTGGCCACCACATGACTTTCTCCATATCTGTAATATTTCTAAAATTCCAAATAGGTTACATAATAATAAATGTGTTAAGAAATTGCGAGAAAATTTTAGACTTTAAAAAGGACAAAAATAAACTCAAACCATAGCCTTCTGATATTGGATATAGCCACAAAACTCCAACAATTAAGAAAAGAAAAAGGAGCGTTACTAACATAAGACGTAACTAAGCGTCATTTGTTAGCAATAGTCGTCGGTAGGTGGCGTGGTGGTGGCAGCTAAAAATATAAGATATCTCTTAAACAATGCATTATATGGAAAAATATTTCAAACAAAGGTTGTAGAAATTACTTTTGCTACAACTTTTATTCCGTTATATTTTTACATATATAAAATATTAAAGCAAATATTTCAAAATAACGGATAAGTGACAAGAGTAAACACCCACTTCCGGTGGACCGATATTTACCAAAAACTAATCAGTTCTTCTGACTTTTATAAAAATGATAAATATAAAATTCCGTATTGACCTGAGTAATAGTTTTTGAGTTAGAGCACCCACAAAAAATCTATCACATTCACAGAGACATCATCGAGAAAATGGTCAAAACGTGTTCAGGGGACCTCAAAACGTGTATTTCCGTTGAAATCTCGAAGTCGATTTTTTTCATGAATACAATACTTTCCCCTATACTACGTAGGTATATGGAGAAAGTAAAAATGCGTTCTTTGTGGACTCCTGCCCATCCTCCCTGCCCCAACGTCTTCCGAATCCTTCCAAACAAATTTGGCTGACAGATTAAAGAGGTTTTTTAGAGAAGACTCTTAGCGCCCCTCGCCAATGCCGGATAATCTCAATAAACCGAAACGCCGGCCAGGCCGATATCTGAGGGAATAGTGCTTGACTCCGCAATGAGACGAGCGAAGAGAGAATGGTTCACGGGTCGCCGAAACGTATCGATGAGTCGAGTTGCGGTCGATTTGTTCCTGAATTTTCGAAGTGATTTTCCAAGAACTATGGCGATTAATTTGGTTATGGAAGTGTGAAGACCATTCAACAGAGATATTATATGTAAAGAAGCGTAAATCCACATTGTTTCTAAGCAAATTTACTCTGTTTCGTTATCATATTTGTAAAATGTTATCATCGCAGTCAATATAAAAGTTGCGATAAGTCCTAAACGTCATTGAAAGTAAACATTTAGACTTCATTCTACGCAGAAAATGTAATTTTCTACAACTTTTTTTTGAAACATTTTTCCATATAATGCATTGTTTAAGAGATATCATATATTTTTAGCTGACACCACCACGCCACCTACCGACGACTATTGTTAACATTTGACGCTTAGTTACGTCTTAGTAACGCTCCTTTATAGTTTCTTAATTGTTGGAGCTTTGTGGCTATATCCAATATTAGAAGGTTATGGTTTGAGTTTATTTTTTGTCCTTTTTAAAGTCTAAAATTTTCTCGCAGTTTCTTAAAATATTTATTATTATGTAACTTATTTGGAATTTTTAGAAATATTACAGATATGGAGAAAGTCATGTGGTGGCCACATCAGAATTTTCATTTTTATATTCAATTTTGATCAACATTTTGCTTTTTTTCTCTCTTTTTAACGGCTATTTTTCTTGAGGGGATAACTTCAACAGAGACCTTTGCGATTATCTACGTAATTTTCTATGATTCAGGGTGATCATTCAAAGTGAGAATCCTTGATTATGTTGACTTGCAATGGCGTCGTGCCAGAAACCACCGCGTTGCTTGGGGGTCGCCGCCAAAGTCGGCCCAATATAGAGACATATGAATACGTGACGGGGTAGGCACGGAACACTGAGTTGTACGGAGTTTAAATTGATCGAGATATAACAAAAAATTTTATTGAAATAGGCGTTGCAATTATTGATCCCGCCGCTTTAGGTGCACGTATGTTCGCTACGGAGCTTGAGGAAAGAAACTGCCTGCAACGTGTAAGCCCTGGATGTTGGCAATGAGCATCGAGATGTTGTTTTATTATTCATCCAAAATTTGCGGATTAACGTTTTCGGCATTGCCCTATACCAGTGATTGCCAAAATGGGTTCCGCGAAAAACGTCGATTAATAAATATATCAACGTTTCGGAAATTTTGATGGGTTTTTAATGCAATAAGCTTTCCTCTAATAAATTGATAATGATGATGATGTTTTGGCGCCAGTAAATGAATGCGCCCAAAACGTTGCGATACACTCGTGTAAAAACATGCGTTGTTTGAAGGCAGGGGTGCAGCGAAATATTTAAGTGTGCTGCTCATATCAAAATTTTTGGGAATCGCTGTTCTAGACATAGCCCTATAATAAGATATGCACAGGCGAAGGGATCCATTTTCACTCTTCCAATTCTTCCCTAGCCAAAATTATTATTAGAATTAAGGTTACTCGCTTGAAATAATCACGCGGTATAAACTGTCTCCAAAAATGGATCGCACAAGGAAAATTAGAAGCATCGGGGAGGAGGAAATATTTCGGGGCAGAAGACACCTTGAATTAAGACAATAATCATGACCATTTCATTCATACTCGCGCACTTGCATAGCGAATCACTTTGCGCACACATCTTCATCACTTTCGCCATGGCGGTGGCGGAGTGCTTAGAGCGTTGGCCATTCCACGCAGCAGGCCCCAGGTTCGAATCCGGCGGAGGTCGGATTTTTCAACCCGTTCCCTACTTGTGTGATTTGAGTAGACCGCGAAAGTCGGAACGGACGTCAAGCAGTTGGTCCCCTTGGTGATCTTCGTTAAGAGTAGGCTAATGCCGGCACCGGGTTTCCCTCCTCCCTTGTATGTGCGTGTTCGGTGTGGAAGGATTAACAGCTATAATATTTCAAGAGGTTGATTAGCTAGAAATTCCATGCATACAAATATAGAAACTTCCGCACGCATTATCCAGTTCGTCGCTGTTACGGCCATTGTTGCTTTCACAGAACAAAACAAACAAGGAAAGAACTGCTTAAGCAGACAGTTAATGGCGTTCTTTTCAAAAGAAATTGTTGATACAATTTTAAATTTATGTATACTAGTATGATTGGTGTGAAATGATATTATAAAAAATAATTAAATATAACTTAGAAAAATAATTTTTAAAACAAAACGTTTATTAAAAAAAGAAATTTTAATTAAATTTCTACTCTCATTCTGCTAGTCACTAGAACTTCCGCAAGAAAACGTGCTCAACGAGACAAAATACTGAATTGATTGGCGAAAGAACGAAGAACGAATAGGTGCTTTCGTTTACGTGTTAGCGCGTCGGAGTGACAGACAGACGGAATTCCACAAGAATACTTGCACAGCGAGACAGAATACCTGTTCTATTGGCGAAGAAATGTAGTCTCTGGGTGCTTTCGTTAGGAGTTGACGCGTCAAAAAGACAGGAAGGCGGACAGACAGACGGACAAACCGAGAAAAAGTGCTCAGCGAGACAAAATACTGAATCTATTGGCGATAAAACGAAGCCTCTCTATCTGCTTTCGTTTAGGAGGAGTTATCGCGTAAGTCAGACGGACAAATCGAACGCATAAGCTGATTTTATTTCTTAAAAACCGCTAAAAATTGAGAAATATGCAAGTATTCAGATAACTGAATTCCTGTGATTACTGCAAAAGCAGATGTTCGCACAAAAAAACTAACCTAAGGCTTAACGGTATCTGATGTATTGGCTCATGGATTTTGACGGCTGTTGGTTCAAGTTAAAATGTGCCAAAGTTGGTAAAAAATAAGCTCGGCCCGGCAATGGAATATCAGTTACGCAGTCTTGAGGACATTGCGTACTATTTTTTAAATTGTAAATGGGTGTAACACATGTGGGTATCAAGTCAAAAAATTGCAAAAATTATAACGACTCCCGATATTTCTCAGAATGTTAACCAACCAACTACTAACCGAGCACAAGGATGCTTAGCGGTCCTTGCCGATTCACCTGTGTTAAACTCTGTACATTTTTGACGTTTCGTCACCATTAACATAAACATCTGTAATATATATTGGTTATTAAGTACAATTTTTATATTTTTAGCAAAGTAGACGGCATTGCAGGGCGAAAAATTGTTTCCAGGTAAACCCAAAAATCATTCAACGAACAGTATTAAGTTTTACGCACGTTCTGTTCTAAATTACATGCATAGTAAACAGGGCAGGCTGCAGAGATTGTGAAAGCACGCATTTGCAAGGAGTGATCAATATATGTGTCGGTTAAAATGCAATAATATTTCACTTACACAATGCTCTCATTTGCTTTCGTTTTCTCCGAGACAGCCAAATTTTACAGCCGGACTTGAGAGAATTTGAATGTACGAACCCAAGCCGCTTGAGAGACGATCAAAAAATAGATTCATTGGACTATGAGCGAGTTCTAGAGCAAATGTTTGTTTTATAAAACTTTAGAGGTTATGGGAGATTGTTTTAATCGCAACTGTTCGCGCCGAATAAAAGAATAACTAACGCAGGCAGTGGATTGGCCGGAGACATGAATGTGCTCTGAGTCGGCATTAATGATTAAACTCCTCCAAATCTTATCCTCGATGAATTAAAAATAAATTTTATCTGGAGGGCTCTTTGGGTGCACTTCGTGGAGAAGTGAAAAGAAAACCAACGAAGGCTTTTCCGCCAAATTTCTTCACCAATTTAACCTTTCCTAGGTTACATAGCCCACCAGTATTACGAGGCAGAACTTCTTCTGTATTTTAGTCTCGCTAGCGCGAAAGTTTTTTGATTAAAAAACAAAACAACAACAAAAGTTTGTTAGATAAGCAACCGGTTTTTCGTCGCAGCATGGTCGTCGTCGAAATCTAGAGGGCTAAATATTTGCATTCGTCATAGCTTCTTACGATTCGAATATTAGGTCACATAGATGTTTACAAACTTTTGATGTTGCGCGTTTGCCACTTTCATTCTCGTGAATTAATCTGTATGGTGATAATAAGAGGCACACGCAATATACGTTTCACAACAGCGCCCACAAAATAAATGTCATATGCGAATTTAAAAAGTTTAAGGTTTATTTACGCGGAATACTATTAAGTACTACGGATGCGTAAATTTAGGCGAAAATACGTTTGAAAGAGAAATTTATGCCGTCGCTTTATGGGGCTCAAAGGATACGTGGATGCGTGAAATAAGGTCGGTATCGCTGAAATTTATATCCAAGTTCCTTTACCAGCGGAAACACTTCGATGTCGTACTTTTAGGTTATGTGAGTTTTTGTTCGTTTTATTGCGCGTTATAACTTAGTATTTGGCTTAATCTAAATGAGGTAATATTTTATTGGTAGAAATCATTTGCATTTTACTAACATGCGGGGCAGTTTGTTTTTTTATTCCTACGCGTGTTGAGAATTTATGCGGAAAGGCGATAAGGCCAGTTGATTTTATTCGCAGATAACTTTTAGAAAATTAAGTGAAAAAAGCTTGCGTACGCATCATCAAAGACTCGAACCTGCGTAATTACGGATGCTAAACGAGAAAATATCCGTTTCATCCGAAAATTATTAATTCTTTTGTATGGTTGTCCCCCTTGGTGCTCTTCGTAAGAGTAGGCTAATACTGGCACCGGGTTTACCACCCTGCTCTGTGTGTCCGGTCTGGAAGGCAACGGGAAACCACCATACCATTATATTCCCTGGTCAAACCGATCTAAGGATTGTATACTATTATGAAGTCTAAAAGCGAGATCATTATTGCATTTGTATTGAAGGTTTTCCAACAAGTGGAGAAGCCAGGGATCGATCTCGGGACCCTTCTTGTACAGATTTGAAATAGATAATTTTTTACGAAAAATCGATAGCCGATGATGAAACAGCGACGCTCGAGGTAGAAGCTCTCGGGCTCAAAGAGTTCCAAATATTTTCGCCGAGCCATCTACCGAGAAGTGCTACAATTAGGAACGTAAACAACGACGCGTTGTCTTGGTCACGATTTTCCAGTCGTGACGTCGCACTTTTCCGATTGAAATTTCCCGAGACTTTTCCCTCCATTTTGTCTCTATTTCCAAACCAAATTTGTGCGCATATCATTCGGTGGCTCAATTGTTTTCGGATGAAGTATATTTGTCTTTGATTGTGGCTGAGATGTTTGTGCATAAAAATCCTATTTTATGCGAATGTCAGTAGCAGCGGTACAAAATGCACAGGAAAATTTACATAAAATTACTGTCAAAATGGAGACAGTTTGTCCGATACCTAATGCATTTTTTTGTTTACCTCATTAATTACAATAGCATGATCGTCCGTTTTCCACATGTGCTATCTTATAAAATCTTGAACGATATCGCTCCCGTCCAAATAATGCGCATTTTTAAATCTCAATTTTCCTTCCTGGCCCCGTGACGTATGCTTGCGGTTTTCGCCCACAGATTCGTCACCAACGATGACGAAGACTTTCACATCAAAAGCCAACATTGAACTCGAGTTGAGAGACGGTTCCGACGTTTGTGTTTCCTCGAAGCTGTGGCCAACAAACAACAAACTGCGGGGAAGAACGGTATTCCGATAACGCTTCGAGTGCTGTAAAAGATTTTATCTTTCTGCGTATGAGGTCATGGGACGTAGCCGCGGGGCTGGATTTTAGTCGCCTGAGCTGCATAAAAAACATTTAATGTCTATTTTGACCAGAAAAACTAACGAATGTATGCCTTGAGAAAAAATTAATTACAAAAAACGTGGAGTATAGTCTGACCTTTGCCTCAAGTCGTTATGGTAACCGTTAAATATGTGCCTCAGCTGAATGTATTGGGAATGAAAGCGATTTCCGGTAAATCTGAAATGTTTAATAATCGCCAGACATAACCTCAAGATTTTAAAATTTAAAATGCAAAGGAAGAGAATAAGCGCCTTTACGTGCCATCATCCGATGATGACGCTAAGCGTTGAAAAGTGGTATGTATTCTATTTGCCAATGAACTGAGGCACGTAAAAGTTATTCCATTTCATTTCTTTTATTATGGAATGCCACGGAGTAAAGGATAAGGCCACCGAATTGTGTTAACTTAAATGTTGAAAATAGGGTTTCGGGAGATGTTCAATGAGTCAAACTTTTACGTAGCGCATAGATCTTTTTTTTATTTGAACAATTCCATCGGATTTTTTTGCTGAATTCTACAAGTCTTGGTGACTGCTTAATTTTTTACGGTGGCGATACATTGATGCATTTATGAATGCGCGCCAAAAGTTCCTCGGCCTGAAAGTCTGCATCGCAAAACTAATTTGTTACAGAGGGTCTCCATTTGAATCTTATTATCGTTTGGTAACTCGAATTCCTTTATTTTCCAACATCCACGTAGACTCATCCACCGGTTTAAAACAACGCTCGGTAGAGCGAAAATAGACGCGGAATTCGAACGGCCGAACCCGATCCCTGCCCTTATTTAATACGCGCTCTTTAATAGTCGCACGCGAGAGGGGGGAAATACTCGGCCTGGCTCTCTCCTCCCCGAAAATCAGCTCGCTCGGACTGTCACATGTCGCCGACGTCCGAGTGGAAAATATTTATCATCGTCCCATTTTTTTTTCTTTTCCGACTTCCCTCCCCTCTCCCGCCTTCCCACCTCCCTCCACCTCCGCTTCCCCTCCCCTCCCTCCTTCCCGTCCTCTTCCCCAGCGGCGCGATAGAACCCATTCTTTTCTGCCAGTCCGCTCTTTTCCTCCCTCTTGTCTCCCTCCCTCTCTCTCCACACACACGCAGCGGACGGCGACAACGGTGACATCCGTCGGTTAGAGTCCAAACTTCACTCGTCGCCCAATGATTCAGTGCATCTCGGTCTGAGGGCTCTGTATGTCACGGTGGAATGGTTACCACCCACCCACCGTACGTAAACCCCACCGCGGAGGGAAAATGGTTATTTTTTTATGTGAAAGGTGCGGGGGAGGATGGAGAGAGAGAGAGATGGAATGAGATGAATCCGCGACTGAGAGAGAGAGAGGAGAAAAAAAGAGAGGGATTATGTACAGAGAGAGAGGGCGCCAGGAGTCTGTGGCCCTTTTAAAGGTCACACGAGGTGGCGCTCCAGGTTTTCGTGGGGGAGGGGGCGTCGGTTGCATCACGGTTCTTTTGTTTCGGAGACGGTGGGATTATGGAGGGAAAAAAAGAAGGATGCTTTCTCGACTTCCGGATGAGAACGCTCGCGATTGCGTGTTTTTTTTGTTTTTGTTGCGTAGGTGGTAGGATGTGTATGTCCTCTTCTTGACTCCTGTTACGCGCGCGGGGGTTTTTCGTCTCTTTTTTTTAAGGTTTACCATTTGCGGGTGTTAAATGAGCTTGCTATATGATGTGCTTGCTCGAATCGGACGCGGGCGTGGTTTTGTTTGACTCTCGTTAATCTTGAGGAATGTCTAATGTTGCGGGTATTCTAGAGGAAGAATAAAAAGAGCATTTCATTATTCTCTTTTTATGTTAAGCCGGCTGCGTCTATTGTTTGGCTGGATATTTTGGTCCGAGCTTTCGGTACTGGACATCATAATGATGCAATTTACTGTTATGATTGAGATACTGACCACGTTCACGGGTGTCGCCAAATGAATTATTTCGTTCATTGCTCGGATAACTTAAGTGCGCCCCGAATGTCGTAATATTCGTAATCAACCCTAAAAAGCCCCCAATTTTTTAAGGTTTGAAACCGAATTCTTTGTCGGTGTAACCTAATAATCCTACTATTAGATCGGATTCATCATTTGTGAGTACAGTAAACTCCCGTTTAACAGGATCTCGATTAACCGGGATTTTGATTAACCGGAATTTTTAATGCTAACACCTGTAAGTTTTTTATACTGCCGCAGGACGGAGCGATATAGACCCCTTCTGTGCTTTACTGCGTCCCGATAGCCAATTTTTTGTCTCAGGTGAATCGAGTGGGTTGATTTCATATAAATGCTTTATTTTACCGCGAAGGAGACGATATTTTTTCATAGCCACCGAATTACGATAGAACGCATTTTATAAATTATTGTTTTTAATTGTAAAAAGGCGTCCAATCTTCTAGCTAAAGTCTATCGTTCCAGCTCTGACCCTCATTGAATAACTGCGGCCATTTTATAACATCCATCAGAGCAATGCGGCCCTTTTATCACATTCATCGCTTTAATGCGGCCCGGACGCCTCTTTGAGTTTGTCATGCCTGATATAGATAATCGCTTTTCCTTAGGACGATAAGAGAACATAACAGGAAGAGGTAACTTAGGAAAACTAGGGACTTTTGGTTGACTGCACCTCCTGCCATCCACCAAAAAGGTGACTTGCAGAGCATCGTGCAGATCAGATGTTCCCAAAGTTTATGTTGGCAACGGCGCCTTTGACTTAAAAGCGAAAGCGCCGGGCGCCAATGTTTTTACCCCGCACCGCTTAACACTTACAGCTCAACTCGTAGCTTATATGTTTATTTATAATCTATTTTAAATATCGTTATTAGGAACATTAATTTTACTCTTAAAAACCGTTTTTTTACTAAACCATAAAAATACAAAGCATATAAAGTACCAAAATTTCCATTTAACAATAAATCAAAATTAAATTATGAGATTAATTTAAGACTTGACTTAAATAAGCTGCGACTTCTAAACAGCGCCGTAACTAGGGCGGGGCACCTGCCCCGGGCGTAACTGAAGAAGGGGAGCAAACATTGTTCAAGGCGAGTTGTGTATGTCATAAGGACGGGGAGATTTCACTACGATATACTTGTTCCAGACATTACGCCTAGCAGAAACTATAAATTTCGTTGATGCTATTAATGAGTTTGCTGCATTAAAATCACGTAGAATAACTCTTTAATATTAAAATATTTATACTTTCTGTATTTAAATTATGTATGCGTGTAATTATGTATACAATTATATTTATAATTATGTATTTAAATTATGTACATTTATGGTAAAAAAATTATATGATTTATAGTTTATTTTTATTTATTAATTCTTCGCCGTAAATCTATATAGGTATTAGAGAATTTTTTATGGAGGGGGCGCATATTTGGTAGTTTGCCCCGGGTGCTAAAATAGCTAGTTACAGCGCGGCTTGTTTTGACATAAATACATACGTGCATAGATACATTATATAAACATTTTGTATTATAATATTATTCATTTTAGCTTACTTAATTGTTAATACTTTCTAGATTCTGTGGACGCTCAACACAATAAGTCAAAAGAGTAAAAAGTTTTAGGGAGGGCACCTGACCAAACCTCGGCGGGAGCCACAAAGAACCTTTGCGGGCACCGCGTTGGGAACCCCTGATTTAGATGCATACTGAACTACGAGACGCAGATGTACGGTATTTACTTGTCCTGCTGTTAATGAAGGTGTCAAGGGGTAAAAAAAATTAATTACATGATTTAATTAACTGTCGACTTACTTTTCCTTCGGCATTTTCATTATTTTCTTCTTTTTCATTTTTCCGTAGTATGGTACGCGTAAATAGGCATATCGACGAACCGGGTACCGATGTCTCCGGTAAATCGGGAGTATACAGTTTTGAGAAATTTAGAAAAACGCAAAGTGATTTGATACTCTTATTTCTTTTGGAAAATAATGATTTTTTTATCATTTCCGATTTGATGTAACTCCGAGTAATATTACTTGAATAACCGAAGATAGAAAGATTGATTCTACACTTTCTATCCTCGCCCAATTAATGTTTTTAATTTTGCCGATATTTTAAATGCAAAACCGTCGTATGGACTTGAGAATTTTTGCTTTCTCTTCAACGTCAAATCTCAATTTTTTTTTATTTTAAAAATTTTCACGCGTCGTCGATCAATCATAATATATATAATTATCAAAGAGCTCAGCTATACGTACGCCAGGGACAATTACCTAATGCATTGTTTCCCAAACTTTTTTTGTAGGCACGTCACCCTTTCAAAGATGAACAGAATTTCGCGGCATCGCCTTCAAACAAGACTTTATATTTGTAGTGATGGGTATTACAACCTTTGGATGCATCCGTTTGTTGGTACTACACCAAAAACAAAATTATTAAAGCATAAGCTATTTTTTCTAATAATCTATCTAGATTTCCAAATCGTTGATTTACTTAACCAAGTTTTTCGCGCGGAACCCCTAATAATCTACTTCAGCGCCACAGCGTGCCGCGACGCCCTTGTTTAGGAAACACTGTCCTAATTAATAACGTAAAATATCCCGCAAGCATTGTGGCAACTGCGCTTGTCATTCACGCCTCATCTTATAAAGAGCTTCAATTTTGCACGGTGACAGCTACCACGTAAGATAGAGTAACCACAGTGTCAAATTAAAAAAAGCTCAACGTAAGGCTGCTAGATTAGTGGAAAAAATGACCCGAAGCAAAGCGTCACGTCACAACTGAAGCACTCGCATGGTGAACCATGTGCGTATGCTATTTTTCTAGGCGTCGATGGCTGGGATCGACTCGGGAATTTCGAGCCCAATAAAGTAGGCTAACTCTTTTTTGCTTAACTGATGGCGTGATTGCCCGTCAAATATGACAGGTATGAGTGAATTAAGTATCAAATTAAAATAAAATTTAAATTAAAAATTAACGAAAACAACTTTTATGTACACTAAAAAGTAAACAACGCATATAAAACTCACATTAATGGATGTTAGAGAAAGTAAAAATTGTTTTGCGCAAATAAAAGTCGTGTGGGAAAAAAATATCAATGAAGATTTTTACGCAATTACACGAAACTGGCAACAATGCAAATCGCCTTGGCGACGAAAGATTTTCGCGTAAAAATACGTCATATTTTCGCGATAAAAACATTTGCCGACCGATTCGACGCGTGTATTCGAAAATCGACGGCAAGAGAATGAAATTTCGTTCTTTCAGCCGTTCTTTGTTTCAAGTCCCGGATTCCTGCGATAATTCTAGGTAATTTGAATATCCAAATGATTTTATACATTACTACACTCACAGCCGCGTTAATCAAATTGAGAAAATATGCCCTCCTGGAATCGAAGTAGTAGTACCTAGTAATTGATTCGTTTAATTGCGTCGACGGCTATGGTCACTTTGCACTGTCATCAACTGGGCATACACACAGAAGGGAAGAGGGAAACCCGGTGGCGGCATTAGCCTACTCTTTACGAAAAGCACCAAGGGGGGCCAACTGCTTAACGTCCCTTCCGAAGGACGGAACGCTGAATTTGCGCCGTCTCCTCAAACCGCACAAACAGGGGGCCGGGCGACCTCGGAAAAAATCCTACTTGCGCAGAGATTCGTGCCCGCTGCCCTTACGAGCAGCAGGCGAGTAGCAGCCAGATTCCTAACCACTACACCACCGCCACCTCCATAGAAGTGTTTTTGTTGCCTAATTTGAATTCTCATCTTTCGTCGTGTCTCCTAAGTACTGAGAAATCATTTGAACGCTTCCAAATTTTGCACGCACGGCGGCCGCATGGTGCTACTAACATCGAATCCGCGATGGCACATTTGGAGTTACGGACGATAGCAAAACGGTTTAATTCAGATTTTTCCGAAAAGCTGTAAGATCATGAAATTCCTTTCCGATTAGCTAATGACCATTATAAATGTTAAATCCGAATTAATATCATTAATAACTAACTTCGCCCCTACGCGCTACGGGCGTCAACCCCGTGCATCCCTCCGCGAGGTGAATTCGTCTGCTGTGCAACCCTGAACCTCCTCATTTCGGCATATATTTAAGGTAGAAAATTATATTTAGGTCTTCTCTTTCCTTTCCTCCCATTCCCCTCCCTCTCTCCCCATCTCCCTATCTCTCCCTATCTCTCCCTCTCTCTACCTCCCTCTCTACTTCCCTATATCCCTACCTTCCACCAAACTTTCCGCTTTCCCAAACTTCCGTTTCCCCTCATTTTCTCCCTCCCAATTTCCCTCCCTTTCTCTTCTTTCTCTCTCCTTCCTTCTCTCTTTTACTCTTTCTTTTCCCCACACTCCCGTCTTCCTCCGTTTCCCCAATAGGGTGCTATATAACTTTATGAGAACGGCAACAATGCTCGTTGTTCTTGGCAACGAAATATTTTATTCAAGAAGAATTTAAAATTTTCGTCTTCAAAACGATTTTCTGAGTCAATTCGAAACGTATTTGAAAATCCACTACAGGAAAATAAATTTGCGTTCTTTTGTACGTACTGTGGTTCAAGTTTCTAATTTCTACGACAATTATAAGTAATTTTAAAAAGCAAACGAAAGATGTCTTACACTCAATTACGTGTCATGCTTTCATGCTTTCACAGCCGACATGATGGCAACAACCCTCCAATGTTATCTTATGGGAATTTCTCGAATAAATTTTTTTTTTGGCTCTTGAATTTAAAAACTTCCCGTTTTTACAATATTCCTTTTTGTAAGTCATGAATAATCAGCCTGAATTTTTCAGTATTCTAGCTCATACGAAAGTAAGAAATAGTTTCTGTAACACACATTAGTGCAGTTATAATATACAGAGATATATAATAATAATATTATTATTGTTACGCTTTATTAATGCAATACGTTGTATATTGTACAATGATTGGAGAACGGAACTTGTATATCGACTTTGCAAGTAATCAATGAGTATTGCCTTGCATTTGAAGAATGGGTATTATTGATAGATGAAGCTCTTTGTTTAATTCCTCAGCAAGCATTAAAATGTCTCAGCTAAATATCAGATAATTTTCGATAATATAATCCTCAACGTGACTGATTATCAGAAAGATTCTTGTAAGTTTGAGAAAACCAGATTAGCGCGATCCTTTAATTGCCACTGAAGACGACTGCCTTGCAGGCGAATTTATTTATGTAGCCGGTTACTCGATCTAGGCGTTATTTTCATTATATTTCAGTTCTGGAATTTATTGGAACGCATAGGCACCAAAAATCTATTTTCTGACAAAAATCTGTCGCATCGAACGCTGCGATTCTTACTGGAAAGTCCCATCCTTATACACGACATGTCAAGCTTCAAAATCGAACGGCTGATAATGTTTTTCTCCTTGTTAACGAAAGCTTGCAAAAAATTTTGATACCGTGGAATTCATGGAGGATGTTTATGGAATAGTTTAATCCAGCGCCGTAACTAGTTTGTGGCGAAGGTGGCTTTTGTCAATGGCGCCGCCTCCATAACGCCCCAAGAGACTCGAGCAATGTAATGCCAAAATATGTTATCGTTTAATTAAATAAACACTTGATACACAAGTACGAAACATTTCAATTGTAATTAAATTGTTCTTTGTTTTGCAGCGTAGGAATATAATAATCAACTTCGTTTGAAAGGTGTTTACTAGAACATTGCCTCAGGCGTTTTATCTTTCAGCTGCTTCCTTGATGCCGTATCTACTAATGATATTCAGCGTAGGGATCGACCAGAGTACTGGAAAATACATTTAAATGACCACTACGTGTAACAAAAATTTACCACTGCTCCTTCTTTAGTGCGTTTTCCTAAAAGAAAAAAATGAAAACGGAACTTATGAGGATGAGTTCCCCATTGTGTTGCCAAATTTGATAATTTAGCCTCATAAAATATTACGTACATACATTACGAAAAAATAAACATATCAAGCGTATTTTTTTGACAAAAACTCCGCGTGTAGTATGTATGTACTGGAGTATACGGAATCCGAGTCCAACAATAGTCGTTGCAATGGCAACACTCCCATTACGAGTGATAAAAACTGCAAAAACGGCAGCGTTTACGCGAAATTGGAAGAAATACCATCGATAAGGAAAACCCTACGATAAAAATTAGAATCTGTGTTCCTTTCCTCGGAGAATAGTACAAATCCCGCTCCGATGTTAGAATTCTAAGATATTTTAATGTGCAAGAGAAAATTACCCTGCACGATGGATTTCAGATTTCCCATGTAAATCAAATGGGAAGGATAGTTCCTGGAATCGAACCAGGGATTTTCAATCCTTGCAATAAAAACTATCCTCAGGAGCTCGGCTCCAATAAAAAGAGATTTCCACCAAGTTTCGGTCAATTTGTTCGAAAGTTAATAAGTGGGGACAGACAGACAGAAACAACGAAGAAACTATAAACCAGTTTCCAAGGCTGAAAACGTGCTAATGTGATCACTCTGTCCGTCTGAGGACAACAATTTTTTTTTAAGGATATTTGTAAAATCCTTTTTAAATCAGATCCATTAAGTTTTCACCGATTGAACTCTCACGGTAGTTCATAGATTTTTCCGCTATATTGCTTCAAATTCGGAAAATTCAAAACGTTGAGATCGTATTGTAGCCGAACTACTGGAAATATCAAGAAATTTTTTCACAGGTTTTCCGCTAGATAGCTTCAGATTTTACTTTTTTTGTTTAGAGATGTATTTGGAAAATTCTTTTTAAATTATCAAAGCTCTTATAAATCCATTAAGTTTCCGCTGATTGGACATTTACGGTGGTTCATAAGAGTTTATGGCGTCAAATTCGGAAAATTTTAAATTTTGGAATGGTATTGTAGCCAAACTACTCCAAATTTCAGGAGAATTCCTTTGGAATTCGATAGCTCTTATCAATATATGAATTATCCACCAATTGGATTTTCCATGTAGTTCATATATTTTCCGCTAGAAGGCTTCAATTTCGAAAGGATCTAAAGGATCTAAAGGATCTAAAGGATCTACATTCCGACGCTTCGGGTTCTCCCCTCCTCGGCGGAGGAGGCAATCTAGAACCCTGAACAATTCTAAGAAAACGTGCCTCCACCTCCTGATTTAGCAAAGGTATCTTACCTTTTCGCAAATGGGATAAGTTAAGCCAATGAAGATTTTAGTTGCTGTAGGAATGGTAAAAATGTCACCCCAGCCACACGGTTCTTGCAGCTCAAAGTGCAGTAACGTAAAATGACTTATTGGAATTGCCTCTCGCGATCATCTGGAGGACGTTTTTATTGTTTAAATCGATATCCCACAGTCGAAAAAACAACCGGCATTTTGCGATATATCGTGGTACAATGGCTGCTCGCAGTGGGATCCGGTGCCTTATTTTTTTTTTTTAACGTCCGATAGACACGTAACCTATCTCGATGAACTATCGAACGGTAATTCGAGTCGATTATGTTACTACACCTTCGCCTCCAGCCGAGCAGAGTCGAGAGGGAAGGGCGGTGAATGCGGTCTGTCACGCACATCCTCCTCCAGAAGTTGTTACATTGTTTACCTAGCAACGGGAGTAATTTCCTCTGCCAATAGTAATAACCTATCCTCATTTTCTTCTCCTTGTTGAGAGCCCTGGAGGTAATTTCTTTCTTTGTCAAACAAGTGTACGGTTTTCCCCAGTGGTGCCATCTTACGAGCATCTCGTAAGGCAAGAACCGAAGGGCTGGGTTTCTCGTGCAGGAGAATATGATTAACTTTAATTTTTCGGCGTGTCATAAAGTGTCGTCATTATCGAGCATGTGGCGTCGGTTTTTTTTTAAATCTCTCTTTCTCTTTCCCGGTAGATTAACGGATCTCGAAAATTGTCCGTCATTTCCTCCGTAGACGAAGGTTACCCTGGAAAGTGGATGTTTATTACTCGGACTTTTTATTTCGTTAAATTCGTGCTGCGTTTTTTTTCACAGATACTTTATGTATAGGGTGACCGTGCTTCCCGGTTTAGCCGGAACAGTTCCGGATTTTAGATGTTGTCCCGCCGTCCCGTCCGGTTTAGTATTTGTCCCGGTTAAAAATTCTTTTAATTTTTCATTTCATAAATATGAAATAAATGAATTACATTCCACCAGTTATATGTTATTACACATGCAAAGGAATTAATTAATTAAGTTTGCATAAGTTCAATCCATACATCTACATCTACAAGTTACCCTGCAATTCACCAAGTTGGTGGGTGGCAGGGGGTGCAATGCACCAAATCCTACCTAAAGATTGTCTAACGCAATTCGAAATTTCCTATTGTGATCTCTTATTGTCCTCGGAAAGAACGAGCCTAGATAACGCTCCGTCCTACAATCGATCTCACGTATTTTATCGTCTCGATCATTTCTACCTATATACGTTGGTGCCACAATTATTCCCACTACCTCCTCTTTTAGACATTCTGACCTGTATTTCTCTAGAAGTTTCAACATCCATAAGGGGTGCCTATAGGTGCGAGGTGTGCAGAGCACTCACAGCCGAGTGCACGCAGGGCACATTTACCTATACGAGTTTCGAGGCAACTATTTATGTTTTAGATCATCCCTATTAACTTTCACGGATTAAGTTTATCTAAAACGTTATATTTTACTCTTATCACGCCATAATATTTTCTTGAATGTTGCCAGATACGGATTTACCCACGGCTAGAAATGATACGCGACGCGACCTTTCCTAAATGCTTTGGTGAACCAAAATACCTTTTTTCTGGGAAAGTTTTCTAAAAACTAGAGGTGCGTTTTATACGGTAAATATGACTAAAATATTTGTTCCCATCAATTTTCTGACAAATTCTGTAATAATTTTGTCCACATAATGTTATAATTTGAAAATAATTATGAGCTACTTTGTCAAGAATTTCGCAGGATTTATCTATTTGACATGTAAGCGACAACAGAACTAAGGATCTCACATTGTACCGGTTATGTCCCGTTGTGGCCCGGTTTTACTTCCTCAGAATCTGGTCACCCTATTTATGTAGGTATTCGTCATACTGAAAGTGGTACAAAATGGAACATGGTGTCCGAGAACAGTTTGCATTTTTTAGCATATTATTCATAAAGATTTCATTCATACCACAATTATAGGTAGGCTTATTTTTAATCTGGTGGAATTAAGATATAAGGAGAACATGAGACAAAACTTATAGCCCATTGATAAATCCTAAGTTTAACATTCGCCATTGGCCCATGCTTGCATTTACAAAAATTCAGTTCGATCTACATGAGACCGCTTTTTACTATAAAAAAACAATAAGTATTTAGTTTACAATGCAAGAATAATAAGTAAGGGTAGAACTTCTGAAGCAGACGTTAAATGGCGTTTTTAAAAGGTTTAGACAGACAAACAACCCGTGAAAACGTGCACAACGAGACAATATTAAATCGATTGGCGAAAAAACGAAGTCTCGATCTGGTTTCGTTAAGGAGTTAGCGCGTCAGACAGACAGACGGATAAACCGAACGCATAAGCGGATTATTTTTAACAAACCGCTAAGACTTTCATTATTATATCCTGGTACACTCAAATCATTCAATCGTTTTTTCTCATAGAATATCTACTCTGCTTGTGGTTCGCTGAAAAGCATGCAAGTAAATAATACTTTGGGAAGATGAATATTCATATATATTTTCATTGTAATGAACGTTTAATGTTCGAGAAATAATTTTAATTTTTGCTCATATTATGTGACGCCTATTTGTATCGGAGGAAAGAAAACTAGATTATTACGATGTTACCTGAATCAAAACAAAGTCATTAAGGAAAAACTGCAAAGAAGAATAGATTTTTTCCTTAACGGATCATTTTCCTTATTTTGGTTTGATTGAGTTTAAAGGACAAACCTGCGGTGTGCGTAACTTCATGACGTCTGATGCTATGGCGAAATGGTCGAACACAAAATTTACGCTGTTCTTCGTCATCGTTTCCTCAGCCGGCCGAAAACGGGGCAACGCCTCGTAGTGGACATTGAAAAAGTTAAGATAAGAAGTGGTTTTCTGAAACGAAGTGATGAAATTCGACCTTTCAATGACTTTACAGACACACAACTCAAGCGTCACGTAGTCTTACGTAAATACTTATCATTCGTAGTTTTTTTTCGGAAAAGACGCGTGCTATATCCATGGATATCGATGGCTCCAAACTCACTGCTGTAATAATTCAAGCTGTAGAAAATTGGGTTTATAGAATTAAAATTCCAAGTATGTGAAAAACAGTGGATAAAATATCCTCGGGTATTCAAAATTCGAGCTATAAGCTTTCGAGTAGCATTTGTTCGACTTAATATTGAATGTAGCAGAACAATAGGAAAACTATAAACTGTCTTATGCATAAAATTTCTGCCACTTGTTATAGCAGTCACGCAATAAACGCACAAAATTCGAGAGAGGCATTAAAACATTTTATTAATGAGGGAAACTTATATTTGCAGAGATTTGAAGCTTTGAAGAGTAATTCATAGACAGGTCCATTATTTAAATGAGAAAACCGAGAAGAAATCTTGTAATTGCTCAATTGCAAGAATTAAATTTCGTTTGCAATAAAACTCAAGAGTCGGAGATTTTATGACATTCTATGAATGCACGATTAACTCGTGGTATCTTTCGGGTTTTTAATTTTAAAATTGCACGGCTTAAGGCGCTTGGAATATCTTGCAAGGTTGGCATTTCGTGGTGATGTGGATTTTGTCGCTTTGAGATGGGTGACGCATCTGCGGCAATTGTAGACCAACTGGTAATGTGGCTGGGGAACCTTTAGAACTACGCGGCATCCTTAAGTGGGTAAATTTTGGAAACGGCAAAAATCTGAACAGTGTATTTTTATGAAACTACACATGTAAACAAAGAGTATTCAGCAATGTGAAGTGAAAGTTCTATTAATATACATATATCACTTTTATCACGGCTTACGCATCGCTATCAGTTGAGGGGGGCAGTTTTTTGTATTGTCTATAGCAGGGGGGGGGGGCAAACTGTGGCTATCGAGATGCATGCGGCTCTTTTGCATTTCTATTCAAGGGCGTGTCAACGCTTTTCGCTAAAGAACACAATGGCGCAGTGTGAATTGAGACGTTTCGGGGATGCTTAAGAGACACATTCCCTCTGAATTGCTTCGAGTACAGGTTATATTTACCGTTTGCAAATATATGTGCACAGAATAGCTGACTTGCGGCTCTCGAACTTCTCAAGATTATCGCATGCGGCTCCGAGAGCAAGTAGATTTGTCCACTCCTGTTCTATAGGAATAGGGAGTTTGTTGTGGGACAGGCGCTAGACTGATGACGCCTTAATACCTTCGTATCAGCCACTAATTATAGGTAGTTATTGCAAATTTTTTTGCAGTTACTAGCGTAATTGACCTTCAAATATGACGGGATTATCATAAAAGTATCCCAAATATATATGATTTCGATATGAAAAATCAGTAATATATGCTATCATCTGGTTTGGCTTTCATGCACAATTAAATCAGTGTTTTTGAAAGTTATCTTTGTTTTAATTATTCTGTTTAAGTAATTATTAGTAGAGAGGCCAAATTATTATCCAAATATTTGCTGAAAATAAGAGGAAAATCGAAATATTAAGATATAATGCATAAAGAAGTAGCTGAAATTTATTTGAAATATTTGAGCAAATTATAAGTTATTTAAAACGTAGGTATAGAATTTAACTTAATAAATGAATTATTTTACTCTTGTTAACTCTTAAAAAACAGGATAAAATGTGAACGATTAGTCATTTTACCATCAAAGGAAAAATGTGTACTAACTTATTATGAACTAAATACTTGCATGAACTTCAATGAGTTTTAACTATATTTTAAGATCGAAATTTTCTTTTAACTACATATAGTAGTTTTGATTTTTTTTTCTGAAAATTTACTTCATTTAAAGAAATTTAAATAAAAGTCATAAAATATTATTTTTTCAATCTGATTTGAAATTAGGTTCGAAATAGGTATTTGCTGTATTATCAGTGAAAGAAATCCATTGAAAATTACGTGACCTATATTTATTTTTATGAATTCCCACCATTTGGCAATGGTGCATGATTCAACAGTATAACATTTTTTATAATCAATTATGATTTATAATTGTTATTTTTGTACTGCAGCTCCTTAATCATATACAAATGCTACGTCCTCTTCCTCTTTCTCAATTTCTGCTCATTCCCATTTTCTTTTCCTTCCTCCCTCTACTTACTTAATAGATTCAGTAAATAAGTTATACCCATTTGTAAAAGTCTGACCCGTGATAAAGCACGAAATTGGTTCATTTATTATGAGGCCAAGAACATAATTCAACAATTGGGACAACAGTGGTCCAATATGAACAAAATGCGTTAAAACCTGAAAAATGGTATTAAAACGTAATTTTTGGAGATTTACGAATGAGGTTTAAATTCTTCTCTTCGCATAACTAATGTAAGTTGAATACCTCATCCTTGAAATATTTTAAAATGTAAACGAAAAAGGTCTGCGTGTCAAGGAATAATAATAAGATGCACTGCAAAAAACTATGAAAATAATTATAAAAATAATTAATTACCAAAAATTTCAATAGGAAGTTAACTTCAAAGAAATTAATGAAAAACACGAATTTAATTATAAATTATTCGAGCGCCTTCTCTCTCTCTCTTTCTCTCGTACTAAAGCATTCGAAACACTTTCCTTACCCATAGAGTATAAGGACGACAATACAATCTCGAGGTTTAACAATGACACGGCCGGAAAGACAACATCTTTAAAAAGCTTAAAAATTTCCAATAAATGTGATTTAAACGTATATCTTCAGCGATTTCTAACCGAAGGCAAAAGTCGACGATAAGAATAAAAAATTATGTTTATTTTTCTTTAAAATGGTCAAGGTCCGAAGATCATAGGTCAATTACTTCTAATTTAATTTTGCAAAAGAAAAAAGCCTGAAAGTGAAAAAAGGTGCATATTTATAAGCGTTCTCTTATGGGTAGTTATATAGAGCGTTCCGGCGGATCAATGGACGAACGGACAGACGGACGGACAACGTACAGAATAAGGATATTATGTAAATAATTTTGAAAGCATAGATATAGTTCAACTATTTTCGACAACGAACATGCCTACAATTCCTACTGAACTGAATCTTTTCTGTATCAATAATGAGGTCAGGCTCAACTCTGTGGAATTGACTCATCATGAAAAAAGGAACTTCGTTACTTTCACAAATTTGTGGAAGTAACTAAGTTCCTTTTTTTCATGAATCTTTTCTGGTTTTCTAAGACGGTACTATTTTGTTAAGTCAAACTCCCAAAAATACCTTCAATCGCAGCTATTTTTGGCATACGAAAAGTTGTTTGTCTATTTTTTCTGGTTTTCATCAGTCTCTTCATTTATTCATTTGTGGTCAAAATTAGCACCTTCATGTCGTCATAGCGTTCAGAGTGTTTTATCCTTAGGTATATGTACATTAACCCAACAAAAGATCATGCAAATTTAAATGTAATACATATCGTAGAATTCGACTTATAAAAGGGAAGTTTTTAAATTATGTAAATCAATAACCAACTCGAATGACTTATCGAAGTTTAATTTAATTTTCTTATTTTACAAAAATAAAATCTAACTCATTAATTTCCCTTTAGATTAAAATTTTACAAATTATGTTTAAAAATTCATCGCCTTAGTTTCCGATATTATTTTACAATTTTTTTAAATATAGTAATGCAGAACATTTCACTTTCATTTGCAATTCTACCCAAACAAAAAGCTTTATAATTGGTCATTGTCTCATTAAGTTATATTTTGTATACATTTTCCAACTAACTCATTGAATACCAGCGGTTTGATTAGATTGCCAATTGAAGTCGTAACTCCCTTTTTCCGCTTGTTTTTTCCAATTAAAAAAAATTAAATTGGTGACTGTGTGCCCCAATACTTGCTGGCCAACCTACCTTATCAATTGTAACAGCCAGGTGGCAGAATTCTAAGGCAAGTTATCATGGAAGATTTAAAAAAAAAATAATATGTGAAACTGCACATACTGCAATTATTTTAGTCGTTGTTTAGGTCATTATGTCACTCACGCATTAGAACAATCGAGCGAACTTCAGTTTTTTTATTGTCATTCTGTTGTGTCGTTTAAAGTATTTTCAGCGACATAAATTTACAGTGAATAATTTGGCGAAAGAGTTATATTAGGTCTTGTTAAATTGCGGAAGATAGGCGTTAGCGACGAAAAGGTGGGACTTGGCGTCGCGAGAGGACAAACACTGCTATGATTCAAAAGTCAATCAGATCTGTAGATCGGAAGGTTTAAATCGAAAGACGCTGTCTCCTCTTTCCCATAAAAATGCGTGCGTGGACTTGAAGTCCTTTTTTTCGAGCGGATGAGGTCTCGATGAAATAAATAAGACCGGAAACCAATTATTCTCTCAATCAATTGATTCACGGGTAGGTGGGAAAATGGGCGAGGCGTGGGCGCGCGTCGATCGTGACCTTAAAATGTATATTCGGTCGAATCAAGGACGCGGTCCGCAGTAAACGTCGCGACTACTGCGTTGTATGGAGCGATACTTCAGCTCACTATGTTTGTTTTCATAAAAAGTAAAAGGAAGACGGGAAAAACGCTCAAGTGGATTTTCTTTCCAAATGGGTTACATAATAATAAAGATTTTAACAAACTGCGAGAAAATTTTAGACTTGACAACAAATAAACTCAAACCATAGCATTCTGATATTGGATATAGCCACAATGCTCCAACAATTAAGAAACTATAAAGGAGCGTTACTATGACGTAACTAAGCGTCAATTGTTAACGATAGTTGATAGGTGGTGTGGTTGTGGCAGCTAAGAATATAAGATATCTCTTAAACAATGCATTATATGGAAAAATGTTTCGAACAAAGATTGTAGAAAATTAAATTTTCCACAACTTATATTCCAGTATATTTTTTAAATATATCAAATATTAAAGCAAATATCTCAAAATAACGGATAAGTGACAAGAGTAAACACCCACTTCCGGTTGACCGATATTTACCAAAAACTAATCAGTTCTTTTGACTTTTATAAAAATTTTAAATATAAAATTTCGTGTTGACCTGAGTAATAGTTTTTGAGTTAGAGCACTCACAAAAAGCTATCACATACACACAACATCATCGATAAAATGGCCAAAACGTGTTCAGGGGACCTCAAAACGTGTATTTCCGTTGAAATATCGAAGTCGATTTTTTTCATGAATACAATACTTTCCCCTATACTACGTATATGGAGAAGGTAAAAAACAAAATGCCTGATTGTAACTTAATTAGCTTCTTAATGAATGCCTTGCATTAGCGGTTCCCAAACCTTATGCATCTGCGGCCCCCTCTTAAGGCACTCGACCTTATCGTGACTCTATCCGTCTAACAGTAAATATAAAATGCTATATTAATTTAAAAATAATAATATTAAATCTAAAGTTAATTTTAAATTTATCCATGCACCAAATTTAAATAATATAATAAAAACATTCCATCTTCTCGACCCGGAAAACCATTTTGCGATCTCCCAATTTGGAACCACTCTGCTTTACATTTTTTGGGAGAGAAGGACACATTGCAGGAGGCGTAATAATTCACCTCACTCCCTTTACTTTGCCGCAAAATCAAGTAGTTTCGAAAAAGGAGAAACTCTCAGATAATCATAAAAGTTTACTCATACAGATCTTGAAGAATTTCTAAACCACATAGTGCGCATTTAAATTATGAACTATGATTCATTCATTCTAGTTATAATTACCACATACGACAGACACGTTCTATCTGGCATACGTACATATAAGGTTTGCTCGTTATTCTCATGGATGTGTTATTCACGCATTTCACTGATTTGATAGAATCTGTAATTCAACTATGAAAGCGTCACCCTTCTTAATCGTGTAATCGTCAAGTTCCCCAATATTACGTCTTCGTTATTTGGATGTAAGTTGTTCTCTCTGTGTTACTTTTCGGAATTTTAAAACCTTTGTTGCGAGGCGAGCCAGCGGCATTGTCTGTTTTCTTTATTTTTACTTTCTCCATACGTAGTATAGGGGAAAGTATTGTTTTCATGAAAAAAATCGATTTCGAGATTTCAACGGAAATACACGTTTGGAGATTCCCTGAACATGTTTTGACCATTTCCTCGATGACGTGTGTGTGTGCGTGTGTATGTGACAGTTCTTTTGTGGGTGCTCTAACTCAAAAACTATTAATCAAGTCAATGCGAAATTTTATATTTAGCATTTTTATGAAAGTCACAAGAACTGATTAGTTTTTGGTAAAAATAGGTCACCCGGAAGTGGGTGTTTAGTCACTTATCCGTTATTTTGAGATATTTGCTTTAATAGTTGATATATTTTAAAACATACTGGAATAAAATCTGTAGGAAATTTAATTTTCTACAACATTTGTTTGAAACATTTTTCCATATAATACATTGTTTAAGAGATATCTTAAAAGCTAAATTATTTACTGCCGCCTCCACGCCACCTACCGACGGCTATTGTTAACAATTGACGCTTAGTAACATCTTAGTAACTCTCCTCTTTATTTTCTTAATTGTTGGAGCTTTGTGGCCATATCGCTATATCCAATATCAAAAGGCTATGGTTTGAGTTTATTTCTGTTCCTTGTAATGTCTAAAATTTTCTCGCAGTTTCTTAAAATAAACATATATTATGTAACCTATTTGGAATTTTTAGAAATATCACAGATATGGAGAAAGTCATGTGGTGGCCATATCAGATTTTTTACCTAGGCGACTACTTTCCTTCCTTCCTTTCCCCGTGGAGAAAGCGCAGTGAGTCAAACTCGAAATCTGGGTGCTTCGGAACAAAGGGAGAGAAAAGGGTGGAGTAATGAGCCTTATCTGCGTTTTTAAGTAAACAATTACTTCCTCTTTAGTGCTAAACGGTAAAGAATATAGTCGTGTACCGATAAAGTGCATTAAATACGAACCATGTGCTGAGAAGTTACACATAAGCTGTTACTCGCCGAAAGAATTTCCCCAAACATTATGCTGTTTTCCTTTGGCGCCTTGAAGATTAATAAAATTTCTGCGTTTTCTTGTGATTATGCCTGAGGAAAAAGCTTTCATGTGGTGCCACGTATGGAGCGATAACTCTTGATTATTGAAGGTTTAATTGGTGCTAATCAATCCACTGTTTTAAATCAAGATGAGTTATCTAAATCAATTCATGTCTGGAAATCAGTTGGCAAGCAAGTTAAATACTCTTTCGGTCGTGGAGCGCTTGAGTATACTAAATGCGTATTTCAGATGCGTAATGGCCGCTCTAAATACTTTATTTGTTTTTCCCCTTGATCGTTTTGTGTCCCAAGGCGTTAATCATGGTAATCAATTACATTCCAAGTTTTTGTTTTAGTGCATTTTCAGACTGGAATGTTTTGGATTCATACGATTTATTACTTTCTCCGTACGTAGTATAGAAGAAGTATTGTTTTCGTGAAAACAATCGATTTCGAGAATTCAACGAAATAAAAGGTTTTGACCATTTCCTCGGTGATGTCTGTCTGTGTGTGATAGGAAATTTGTAGGCTCTAACACGAAAACCATTAATCAGATCAACGCGAAATTTTATATTTGATATTTTTAGTAAAAGGACAGAAGTTGATTAGGTTAAAATCGATCATCCGTTCTCTTATCCGTTTCTTTCAAATACTTGCATTAATGCTCGATAAATGTAATAGATATTGGAATGAAGGTTGTAGTAAATTTAATTTTCTACTACTTTTGTTCGAAACATTTCTCCATATAATGCATTGCTTAAGAGATATTTTTAAAACCATATTTTTTAGCTTCCGCCATCACACCACCTGGAGGCGACTTTCGTAAACACTTTCGTTTGCGCTTAGTTACGTCTTAGCAACGCTCCTTTTCATTTTCTAAATTGTTGGAGCTTCGTGGTTATATCCAATATCGGAAGACTACGGTATGAGTTTATGTCTGTTCTTTGTAAGGTCTTCTCGCGGTTACTTAAAATATTTTTTGTAATTTAACCTATTTGGAATTTTTAGAAACATTTCAGGTTGGTATGTGAAAAGTCATGTGGTGGCCACATCAGATTTTTTTAATCGAACTTGTATTTTTCAATTTCCTTGTATTGGATGAATCGGGTTTGTTCTTAGTCTCATTATAAAACTTTGTCGGATAGTTACTTTGTTATATGGGATTTAATTGATAAATTTACTTATTTTAATTTAAAATTTAATTATTTATTTATTTTGATCTATGCGTTTCCCATTACTAAATAAGCTCGATGGTGAGGTGAAGATTTTGCTAATTGCTTGGCTGCGATCCGTGCGAGTTGCGGGAGTAATTCCTTCCACTTTGAAAAAATTAAAATTTAGAACGATTTTACTCGAGGAATTGAATAAATAGTTTTTCCTGGTGAAAAATTACATGAGCGTTATTAGCATAATTTTATAACCGATCGACTTTTATAATGCTGCTTTGAAATAGCGTGGAATGCACAACACGCAAGGCAATAGGATTATCCCGCCAGTAAAGAGCCATCCCCACCAACTCAAGGGCAGAGGTGCGAAACCTACAGCACGCGATCCGCATGCGGTCCGCAAGGATATTTCATGCGGCCCGTGAATACCGTGAAATTTAACATGAGGTAATCCATATTTAGCCTACTTTCCATAAAAATGGAAAATGGACTTATGAGGTCGCCTCGCTGTCCGTGTGTGTGCGTATGTTTGTCCAACTCCATGAATGGACCGATTTCCATGAAACTTGGTTTAAGGCTAGTGCTCTCGGATACTTTATTTTAATGTGGATTTGTATTGATACCAGCATTCCTGCGTTTTTTGAATGGTTATTTCTGCTAATAATTGTAGGTTTTTACTTATCGTAATTATTGTTGATAATAAGTTTTTATTTATCTTGAAAACTTTTTATCTTTATTCATTTAAGATTATTCTAAAAACTGTTTTCCCTATGAGTTTCATTAAGTATTACGTCTGGAAAATCAAGGTACATGTAAGCTTTTGATGAATTTTATTATTATTATTAAATTCTTATCGCTCTTCTTATAATATTGCCTTATGCATGCATTTTATTATTATTACATTATAATCACATTCGTATTGCAATACTATTAATAATCATTAATTCGATCTTCTCGGAATAGTTCACATTGAAAATTCATTTGAACACTACTTTAGATGACTATATTTGTTTATGTAGTTTGTGCCATGAACATAATTTTATTCTTTGGAATTGTTCACTTGGCTTATTTTTTCTTTGGATGAAATCTTTTCTAATTATAGGCCTTTAAGACCAGTTGTTCTTGAGTTTTTCCTAAAGCACTCACATTTAAGTATCATATTCCTTTTTTTCAGTATTTAAGATAGGTAATACTGTTGTAAAGGATGTTAATTCGAACAAATTTAAATGAAACATTTTAAAGTGTTGTGTTGTAGCTTTTCAATTCTTCAGCTAACTATACTTATACAGTGGTTTTATATGGATGCTTGATGTGACGTTAGGAAAAGAACAATTTATTATTTTTGTCATTTAAGTTAGGTGACTAAAATATGAAATGTTTCACTCTTAATAGTATCTAAAGCTAAATTACTCTGAAATAGCAGTATATTTTCGTTGATTTTAAGCAATATGAATGGATAAGTTAGTATTTCCATTACTGAAACAAAAGATACTATCAATCTTCTTACTACTTATATACCAAACATTCTTACGTTTGCCACTGAGTTCTCTACTTCTGTCTGCCATTCTCTCAACTGTAAAAAGATTAAATAGAGAAACCCCCACATCACTCAACAGCTGGTAGGTAGACACTTTTGCAAAATTTTACCCCCATGCAAGCAGAAAGGTTATCATAATTATGTTATAGAGTTTATTCATATTAAATTATTAACTATATAAAAGTAGGTTATAAAAATTCTTTTTTATGTCTTCACTTGTTTTATTTATGAATTCATCCATAAATTGGTTTATTATATTAAAAAATTTAGTTCTACGTCCAAATTACAGCATTCTTTTGTCCGTTTTCCCGCATATTGTATGAAAAATTATTTGATTTAAAACGAAACGTTATGTTTTTCACGTTATCCTGAAAAACCTTAATTGTCATCTATAAAACGGCGTTCATGCGCATTTCGCCACATGCCTTTAACGAATCTCTATAGCTTTAAGAAGATGGTTCCAAACTTTTAAAGCATTGTCACAAAATGTGTATTTCAGAAAATGTTTAACGCGATCCTTTGATCCCTATATTTATCATTTGATTTTTCGAAACCGTCCCAAAATTTGATAAAACTATTTATTATTGTTTTTAGCCTACTTTTCAAACAATTGGAAAGCGGTCTGTCCGTGCGTGTGTCCCACACTAACATCTTCTCCATGAATGGATCGACTTCCGTGACACTTGGCGTAAGGCTAGTGCTCTCGGAGACTACCTCCGGACGATAATTTATATTATTCCGAATTTAGAGGTCCCGAGTTCGATTCCAGGTGAGTTCTTTCCCCATTTGATTTACATTGTTAATCTAAAATCCGTCGTGCAGAGAGTTTTTCTTTTGCATTTCAAAATGTTTTAAAATTATGATATCGGAGTGAGATTTGTACTGTTCTAAGGGGAAAAAAGTGAAGATTCTTATTCTTATCACACCATATTGATTTTCAATCGGATTTATTTGAATTTCTGATCAAAGGTTTCGTTTCGGCGTTTTGAAAGCCATTTTTCCGATTTGTTGCTATGGTGATGATTATTGCCGAACTCTGGTGGAGCATAGCCGAGTCCGCATTCCAGCCGTGTTTCGATTCATAGCTATCGAGGTAACAATCGACCCTTAGGTGAATTCATACCTATCGGAATCGCGGCGAAAAATATGAATACTACATATTGTTGTCTGACTCTGTAAACAAAACGGCAATTCTTCTTGTGTAATTCTTAAGGCATCTTTGGTGAGAGAATTTTGTTTTCGTTGGTCATGAATTTTTATATATTAAAAATTGTATTGAAAGGAAAGTAGGCGGATTAGTTCTTTCCAGAACTACTTGTTTTCAATTGAAATTATGGCGATAAAACCCTGTCTGGCAATGTTTCGACGCCAAAAGATATGTCCACGAAATAGATTTCATTTTCACGTTAAAGATACCATCTCTTGTGTGGCTTCCGCTGAAAACTATCCAACGTGCCGAAGCAAACGCATCTATTAATGCGGCTCGCCTCTTAAAAAAAGTTGCACAACCCTGGGTTGTAGGTTAATTTTAACGTCAGAGAGGTAAACAATATCGGGAATAAATGTTTTATTTCAACTGTCAATAAAAAAATCTCGTTTGAGTCATTAATCTCGGTAGCTCTTATTTCGCCTAGAATTTTCTAATTGCTCTTTTTTGGCAGGTATCAGACGTAATGTGCGACATGTCCATGATTTCCGTTCTTAATATAATTTCGTAAGGTGGCGTTCTTATTCTTTGTATATACTTTAAGCGATGGAGAAGTAGCGATTCGAACAATATGTTGTGCCAATTCCGTTAGCTTAGCGATTTGATGCGCTCGTGCATCTTTTGTTATGGAATCGTAACAATTCAAGAGCATATTTAAGTGAAATTTATAAATTTCTTTGGAAGCAGGCAATGCTAGGGTTACCATATTTTCAATCTTACTCCCACAAAAATCCTGACAAAACCGGGACTTTTAAAATTTAACTTTTTAAGCACAAAAGATTATATTGTGGTGTTGTATAAATAAAGGTAATATAATTGAGCAATATTAAAGTAAACTGTCTAATGTAAATATTTTTATTACTTAAACATTTACGGATAAAAATATCATAAAACGCTATACATAATACTTAAAATGTCGTGTTATTATGACTCGTTATCCGAAACAATTCTGACGATGCGGACTAAATAGCTTTATAACATAAGAAAGATACAATTTTTATGCATATCTTGAATAATATAGGCATACAAAAATAATCTCTTTAAACCAAACTTCACTAATTAACTTGGAAATAAAAGTAAAACTGAATATTAAAAAAATAACATGACAAATTATATCATTGCCGCGGTTTGCGGGACGACATAATTACAAATCAAAAGCAAAATGATAGAATAAAGCGCCAAAAACCTATTTAACATCTTACGATATAATTAGGGATAAAACTTAAAAATCACTAATTGTAATACTGACCCAAATAGTGTAGACGAAGTCTTGAATGTCATTACCAATTCTAAAAATATTTCCCAAAAATTAACTTAAACAATATAAAAAATGTTTGTACAATAGAAGCAAATAAATTCCAGACAGGTGTTAAAATCCCGCCCGGACGTCCCCGGACACCCTAAAAATGAGGAAATGTCCGTAAAAAACCGGACGTATGGTAACCCTAGGCAATGCGGACGTAACAATAGGGCGATGAACGTATTTTTCAAAATGAAAGAACGACGTGATCAATGGTCAATGGAGAAGAAACAAGCAGTTCTGGAAAGAACTAATCCGCCTTCTTTCCTTTCAATACAATTATAAGAAACTAACCAATACAAGACCAACAGCAAAAACCAAAAACAAAAACCCCTCTCCAAAGATGTCGTAAGGATTACACAAGAAGAAACGTGGTTTAAAAAAAAATAAAGGGCAAACCGATCGGTAGGTGCGTTAAGGAAACCATTGGAAAAACAAAAGAATTCAAGACCGATAAAAACCAAAAATTAAATTACCTTACCGAAGATGCCGTAAGGATTACACACGATGAAACGCGGTTTAAAAAAATAAGGACAAACCAACCAAGAGAAACGTTAAGGAAATCAATGAAAAAACAAAAGGGAACGAAGCAATTCAAGACCAACAAAAATTCCCTCACATAAGATGCTGTAAGGATTACGCAGAGTTTACAGAGTCAGTGGTCATGCAGTATTCATATTTTTATTTATTTGAATAAAATCTAAAAACAGCCACTATTGGGCCTATTACAATGGACTTATAAACAAAAAAGAAGTTACTAAAAAGAGAAATCAACATAAACAACAACAAAAGGGAATAAATGGGTATAATATTAACAATCTAAAACAAACTGCTCATTATTGGAAAGAGATAAGGACAGTGATAAAGAGAGCAACTAGTCGCACCCATGGGAGAGACAAAAAAGGATGAGAGAAATAGTAAATATTAGGATTTGGCAATTAAGGAGCGAAAAGACGAGGGAGGTGAGAATATATCGAGGGAAGGATAAAGGACACTTAAGGAATTGTATGTGTGTGGAATACGGTGGAACATTGAGCGCTGTGATGCAGAAAGTCGGAATTTAGCTAGGTGCAGTATATTGTTATATATTATATTATGTTATGTTATGTTATGTTATGTTATGTTATGTTATATTATATTATATTATATTATATTATATTATATTATATTATATTATATTATATTATATTATATTATATTATATTATATTATATTATATTATATTATATTATATTATATTATATTATATTATATTATATTATATTATATTATATTATATTATATTATATTATATTATATATATATAATATTCGCCGCCATTCCTTAGGTGTCGATTGTTACCGCGATAGTTATATAAGTAGGTATGCTCTCGGGTTTTCCGTGGTACAGAAGTGCTTTTAGTGAAATTCGCCGTAGCATAATCGTCTGCTAATGCACTTGCTTTGAAATCAGAAAATTGCTTTTCCTTGTATTGTGGTAGCCCTGCATTTTAGAAATATTCTTAAAATATTCGTTTCGTTTTCCCGTTCTATACTCGCCCTACAAACGAAATTTCTTTTAAATCCGTTCAGCCAATACCTTCCAAATTCATAGTTACCGAAAATTTCTAACCTCAACATTGTGGTAGCCCTGTTTAGTCGACACGGTTGAAATATAATATTTTGGTTATTTATTTCTATGCAGATTATACACACCACATTTGGTTAAAATCCATATGGTAAGTTCTCTATAAATACGTGTAAAAGAAATATCATTTAACTTTTTACTGTGGTAACCCTGCTCTTTAACTTTGCTTTAAACATCTTGATTTCATTATGATCTGTTGTATGAATCTTATATGCAAAATTTAGTTGAAATCCGTCTAGCCAATTCCCTCCAAATCCATTATTACTGAAATAGTTTAATCTGAAATTGTGGTACCACTGTTTGGCTGATCCGTTCCATATATTCTATTATGGTTTATTATGTATGTGACATTATAAATACTAAAGTTCGTTAAAGTTGATTATGACATTTCAACACAAATACGTGTAAGAGGAATTTTTTATTACTTTGATTGTGGCATTCCTGTCTTCTATATCTTCACAAAACATATTGATTTTGTTTTTCAATGTTACACACCTCTTTCATGCAAAATTTCCCTGAAATCAGTTCGGCCCATTCCTTCCCAATTCACAATTACCGAAAAGTTAAACTTTGCAATTTTGGCACCCCTGCTGTGTCGTTCCGGTTCAAATGTATCGCTTTGGTCATTATTTTATGTGAATATTCGACGTACCAAATTTGGTTGAAATTGGTTCATCCAATTCTACCCTGATATACACGTACGGACGGACGGACATCACGAAGATAATAGTGCTTTTCAGCAATGACGGAAAGCACTAACAAGTAAGATTGCACACGTATATGCTTTGAAATCAGAAAATTATTTTTTCTTATATGGTGGTAGCCCTGCTTTTTAGATCCGCTCTAAACATGTTCATTTCATTTTGCCATTCCATACTCGCCCTACAAACGAAATTTCTGTTTAAATTGGTTCAGCCCATACCTTCGAAATTTATAGTTCCAGATCTTTGATATTGTGGTATCCCTGTTTAGTCGACCCGGTTGAAATATGCTATTTTCTTTATTTATTTATATGAAGGTCATATATTATTGGGTTAAAATTCATGCGGTCAGTTCTTTCAATTCCTTCCAAATCCATAATTGCTGAAAGAGTTTAATATGTAATTGTCGCATCCCTGCTTAGTTGATCCGGTCCAAATATGCTACTATGGGTTTATATATATATTTGTACATTATAAATATTAAATTTTATAAAATATTGATGTGGACAGTCCAACACAAATACTCGCAAAATAATTTCTAAAATTACTTGTAGTGTGGTAGCCCTGCTTTCTATAAACATCTTGATTTTGTTTTTATATGTTTCGTGCCTCCTTTATACGAAATTTCGTTAAAATCGGTTAAGCTAATTCCTTCCAAATTCATAATTACATAAAAGTTTAATTTTGTCATTGTGGCACCCCTGCTGAGTCGTTTCAGTTCAAATATGTCACGTTTGTGATTATTTTAAGTGACTATTCTACGTACCAAATTTGGTTGAAATTGGTTCTGCCAATTCTTTCCTGATATACGATATATGTACGGGCGGACGGACATCACGAAGATAATAGTGCTTCTCAGCATTGACGAAAAGCACTAAAAATGGCTTTCAAACCGCCGAAACGAGCGTTTTTGAGAGAAATTCAAATAAATACAATCGAAAATCAAAACTGTGTGATAAGAATAAAAATCTTCACTTTTCCCCCCTTAGAACAATGCAAATTCCACTCCGCTATCATAATTCTAAAATATTTTAAAATGCAAAAGAAAAATTCCCTGCACGGCGAATTTTAGATTAATCATGCAAATAAAATGGGGAAAGAACTCACCTGGAATCGAACTCGGTACCTGTAAATTCGGAATAATATATATAATATATATAAATTATGGCCCGGAGGTCGTCTCCGAGAGCAGCCTTACGCCAAGTTTCACGAAAACCGGTCCATTCATGAAGAATATGTTGGTGGGACACCCACACACACAGCGAGAAGATCTCATAAGACTAATTTCCATTTTTTGGAAAATAGGCTAAAAACAATAAGAAATTGATTTGATAAAATTTTAAAACGGTCTCGAAAAAACAAGTGATTAAAAAATACAGGATCAAAGAATCTCGTTAAACATTCTGTAATTCAAAATATGTGATTTAAAACAACATTGTTCATCATATCATTTCTTTTTCGATAACCTCACAAACATACCGTTTCGTTTTAACCATATTATGTTTCATACGATATGTGAGAAAACGGAAAAAAGAATGATTTCCTTTGGATATAGAACTGTATTTATGTATATAATAAACCATGTTATGGATGAAGTTATAAATAAAATATGTGGTGATATGTACATTCAGTTTGTTTTTCGGCGAAACACGTTAAGATTCACACCATTATTGATTTGGCTACAGTGGTTACTCATGGTGCCCTCTGCATGAAGAATATTCAATTTCATCCATAAGTTTTATTTCGAGTTTGCAAGATTGATTCTGAGTGTCATGCTGATTACGGACAGCGTTCCTTCCGTTTCATTATTTTTCCACCAATTCCTAAGAAGTCAGGCCACAATAAGTATATTTCGTTATTAAGTACTGTCACTTATATATTTACAGAGAAGACCTATGAATGAATTTTAGGCCATCACTTTCTAGGAAATAACCAAAATCGTATATTTAGTTATTCTCTTGCTTGGTTTCAATATTGTTTACTATAATTGGGATTTAATTGTAATGAATGCACGCATATTGCCGCGACAGAAAGATTTTTCTTTTAAATCGATTGAAATTTAATAATTATGGCTTTTTTTACTGCGCGGAGGAACATACACGTACCCAGAAATTTATTCCGGGAGGGGGAAGAGGTCCGTGGCCCAAAACCAATTTCCAGCAATTGATTAAATAAAAGTCCCATTCAAATAATATAAACTTTTATAACGTTTTCAGTTCTCATAACTCAACGCAGCAAGTGGCAGCGTAGCAAGTTTGTAGCGTGTTTATCGGAGATTCCACAAATGTCTGTACACTGGGGCTAGGTCCAGATCTCCCGGACCCCTCCTCCGGGCACGTCCTTGCGGAGGAATATCGTACGGAAATCGTGACGAATTGTTATTGTATTTTTAGTTTTAAAACGGTTCCCTGTTGTGAGCAAATAACATAAATTGAAATTGTTCTTTGTTTGAGGTCAGTCAATTACAAATGGATTCGAGAATATCTATCCACAGGATTGGTGGAGTTAGTTGCAACTGCTCAGCCCACGGACTTTTCAGCCGATTCACGGCAAACGGAGGGGTAGGGGAAATCCGGGGCCCGCATTAGCCTACTCTTACGAAGAACACACACACACACACCATTTTTAGCCTACTATACAGAATGGAAATAGGCTTATAGTTTCGTCTTTGTGTCTGTCTGTCTGTCTGTCTGTCTCTCTCTCCCCCCTTATCAACTTTTGAACCAACCGACACAAGGTGGAAATCTCTTGCCACTGGGGCCGAGCTCCCGACTATAGTTTTTGTTGCGAAGATTGAAAGTCTCGTGTTCGATTCCAGGAACTATCCTTCCCATTTGAATTACCTGGGAAATCTGAAATCCATCGTGCAGGGTAATTTCCTCTTGGACATTAAAACATCTTCGAATTGTAATTTCGGAGCGGGGTTTGTACCACTCTCCGAGGAAAGGAATAAAGATTCTAATTTGTATGGTAGGGTTTTGCTTATCGATCGTATTTCTTCGAATTTTGCGTAAATACAGGCGTTTACGCAATTTTTATCACCCATCGCGAGAGTGTTGCCATTGCAACGACTGTTGTTGGACTCGGATTCGGTAATGGTCTGTAACATATACGCTTTATTATTGCGACACAAATACGCGCGATTAATGTAGTTTTCCGTTCGAATGTATTTGTAATATTTTATAGCGCTAAATTATGAAATTTGGGAAGAACAAGAGAAACTCATCTGAGGTGATTTTATATCTGTTAAAGACAATAACTCAATATAAGTAATTGCTCCACCACATTGGAAAGTAGGCATCACAAGTCCCGCTTCGATCATTTGTTCTCGTCAAATTGTTTCTGGATTTTTCGATATTCGAAGTGAGAAATTTTGATTTCATCATTATTTACTGTGGCCAAATTAACGTTCGTATAAACGTTGACTAATGGGAATTCGTGGAGAAAAAATCACCGTGAAATGATTTGGTAACATTAAAATTTAACTCCCTAGCCGTAATCTTATGGGAGTTAAATTTTAATTTTCAATTCAGTTTCTCCGTAGTCTCCACCTTTACTTATTTAAGAAATAATTTTTCATTCGAAACGCGAAGAGCGGAGAAAAAAGGTTTTCTCTAATTTTATTCTCTTTTGCTGTCTAGTGAACAATTTTGGGAATTTAAACCTTTTGTTGACAATGGCTATCCAGCCACAGATTACAAATAAACATATCTAAACAGTTTAAGTATAATTTCCTTTTCCTATCGCAAGAAATACTTTTAATTTTTACCGTTAACTTCTAAATCCACCTAAGGAAATCCACACTTTAAAGTTAAAAAAAAAAAACAAGAAGCGAAGCGGATAAAAAATAGTAGTGGAACTTCCATTAGTCGAACTTCAAGGGAAACAAATAAAGATGCGTATTATAGAAAATTCGACTTATGGAAATACGTTTTTCCCATAGAGATTTTGCCCGGTAAAATTAATTCAGTTCGGGCTATAGAAATTCGAGTTATAGACGCTCGAGTTTTGGAATTTCCTCCGTGTTTGTATTCCTCCAGCTTAAGAATAACCGTGCTTCACAGAAATTAATCGTAAAGTTAAAAACACAGGACCGGATTACCTTAAAAATGACTCCTGCCATGTCGAAAAACCGCTACAGAGCCATCCGAATTGCTTGAAACGTATCATATCGATACATCGAGTAAATTTTCGTTAAAAAACCAAGGAAAGAAAACCAATTAGTTTATTTGGCAGCATTCGGAACAGATCCCACGAAATTCCGAACTAGCTTAAGCCTCGCGTGGAAAACATCGATGGAATTTCCGAAAACAAGGGGCAAGGGGCAAAATATTATCTAGCCACGCAGGGAAACTCTTATATCTTTTCATAACAAAAAAATCCGCATCCATATAGCAAAAAAGGGTCGAAAGGAAACAACTAATGCATCTAGAATAGCGCCGAGAGAACAAGCGACGCTCGAGGCAGCCTATCAGGAGGGGGGGGGGGGGGGATCGATAGCGCAGCCAAATAATGGAGGCCAAAGTAAACAAAGTACTTAATCTATCATCTCCTAGAATAACTCCACCAAAAAACTACGCGTAGCGCCGCGCGCGTCACCTATCGGAAAAAATCGATAGCGACGCTTGACAATAAATACGGACGTAAACAAAAATAATAAAAAGGATTGGAGCGACTGTGGGGGAAAAAACTAAAAAATCCTCCTCTTTCTCTATATCTCCCTCGCTATGCATCTAAAAATATCACCAAACACACCTCCATCCTTTTTTAGCCACATACTACACACTCTCTGGAAACGGGCCCGTGTGTGTGATGTGTGTGCGTGCGTGGTCGTGCGTGGTACGAGGATGGTAAAAAGGTAGGAAAGAGAGAGAGAGAGAGAGAGAGGAAGGGAATGACGCAAAGTAAACGTGGGTGAAATAGAGAAGGGAGGTAAAAAGGATATGATGAAAAGAGAGGGGGGTGGGAAAAGTAGAGAAGGGGGAAAAGGAGGTGGGAGGAAGGAGAGATTGAGAAATGAGTGGGAATGTGTGGGAGGATAACAGCGTAGGAGGTTCGGATGAGCGGAGTCGTAGAGAGAGAGAAGGGTAGAGATACCGAGAAAGAGAAGGAGAGAGATGGAGAGAGAGAGAGAGAGAGAGACGAGGTGGGCGGACCCCCGGCTCCGGGGAATGCGGCGTTGCCAGCTCGCGCAGCTGCCTTTCAAGGGAGGAATGGAGGAGGGAGTGTGGGAGGAGAGGGAGGGTGGAGAGATATGGCAAGGCAGGAATGGGGTGGGTGAGTGGGAGGTGGGAGGGCGAAAAGTGAGGAGGATGTTGGTTGGGAGGGAGGGAAGAGGCGGCGGAGGGGGATGGAAGGTGTTTTGGTGTGAGAAGTGGATATCCCAACCCATATACGTAGATTGCGAGGAGAGTCCGTCGTTTCTCTCTCCACTTTTTTTCTCTCTCTCTTTCTCCCTCCCTCATTTCTCCCTTTCTTATCTTTTCTTTCTCTCCCTTTAATTTTTCCTTTTCCCTAGCTCTCCCTTCCTCTGTTTCTGTTTCTTTCTCTACCTCTCACCTCCTCTCTTTACCTCACTTTATCTCTACTTCTCTCCCTCTCTCCCTTTCCCTATCTCTACCTCTACATCTCTCCCCCTCTCTCTCTCTCTGCCTCACTCTTCCTCTATCTACCTCTCGCTCTCTCTATCATTCTTCCTCTTTTTACCGCTCTCCATCTCTCTCTACCTCTTTCCCTCTCTCTCTACCTCTATCATTCTTCCTCTGTCTCCAGTTCTTTTCCTCTCTCTCTATATATGTCTCTCTCTACCCCTTTCCCTCTCTCTCCCTCTCTCCTCTCCATCTCTCTCTACCTCTTTCCCTCTCTCTCCCTCTCTCCTTCTATATATCTCTCTCTACCTCTTTCCCTCTCTCTCCCTCTCTCCTTCTATATATCTCTCTACCTCTTTCCCTCTATCTCCCTCCCTACCACTTTCTCCCTATCTCTCGACCTCTCCCTGCCTCTGTCTTTCTTCTCTCTCTCTCTCTCTACGTATCTCTAGCTCTATCTCCTCCCCTCTCTCTACCTCTCTCTCCACCTGTCCCTCGCTCTCTATCTTTCTCTCTCCATCTCTGTTCCCCACTCTCACTCTTCCTGTCTCTGTCCTCTCTATCACTCCCCTCTCTCTTTCTCTCTCCCCCCCTCTCTCTCTCTCTGTCTTTCATCCTCTCTCACCCTCGCTCTCTCCCTCCCTCTCTCAACCTCTCTCTACTTCTCTGCCTCTCTCTCCTCTCTCACCCTCTTCCTTTCTCTACCTCTTTCTCCATCGCTCCTTCCCGCTCACTCTCTCCGTTTCCCTCTTCCTCTCCTTCTCTTCCTGTCGCCGTCCCTTGGCATGCTCGATCCTCCGACGTTTTAAAAACGTTGGAATGCAGACGACGAGCGAGATCTCTTAGACTTGAAAAGGGAAATTTTATCAACAGACACCTGTGGATGACGCTTTCTTTGAAGAAACGGAGATGTAAGGAGAGAGAGAGAGAAACACTTTGCATTGTTTTTTTTGTCTTCTTTTATTTTCTCCTACCTCCGCGTCGCTAAGCCGGCGATGGATGACGTAACAAGGCGGGGGAGTGAGAGAGGCGAGGGAGGCAGGGGGATTTCGGCGGAAGTTCTAAAAAGTCCTCTCCTACCGTTTCGAGGCACGGAAATTCCCGCAATCGATTCGCGGCGACGCGATTGACCTATCCCCGGAGTTTGGCGTCGTGGATTCGGCTAACTTTTCCACTCTTCTACTTCATTTGTTATTTTTGTGGTACTTTCGACTTTGGTTTGTGGCAGAGCGGGGGGTGGGTAACGTCGGTGCAGTTTAATTCGTCCAATTTCGGCTCGGTACTCGATGCTCCGTGAACGTCGTTAATCTGTTTCCTATGGTGACCCTTTCCTTTTTTTCTCTCGGGAATCGATTGCGCTCTTCATTTTTCGCACGGTTTCCTTGGATACCGAGTTCTTTCGATGTGTTACTGAGTGCATCGCTGGCGGTGTCGCGTTCTCCTATTAGCATTTTTGTTTGCATTACTACGCTGCAAGCCACCGGAGGAGTGCGGCAGAGGCGCCCTAGCATCGTATACCTACATTACGTTAAATCTCTGTTTGTCTGTCGTATTGCTTTCGGGACAAAGAACCTGTATTACATGCAGGGGCGGATCTAGGTGCATAGCTTAGGGGGGGGGGGGGGCTGATTATAATACAAACATATTTACTGACATCTATTTATGCAAATTAATACCGTCTCATTATAAGAAATATACCTACAGCGTATATAAAATCCTGCTTAGATATTTGCAAATATTTCTAGAATGTCTATAATAAAAAATAAATTGATTGAAATAACATTTTAATGAAGATTGATAATCTCCCTAGGGAGGGGGGAAATTACCTTATTGCTTCCCTCCTCTTTGTATCCGCCATTGAGTGTATACATGTCTGTTCAAGTGTTTCTTTCTACGTATTTTCTTACGCACCGTGCACCATGCGTATTTATTATTAGAGCCATCAGGACCAACTATGTCACGCACATTCTTAATTAATTCGTGGAAACTAAATTTGTCGAAGATTTTCCGCTTGCAATCCGCTCTTCTACACCAGACAAACAGACAGACCCTTTTCCTGAAAGGAGCACTGTGATGTCTTAGTTTCTTTCGCGGAGCACCACAGGAAAACAAAATAGGTAGATATTAGCACCAATTATGCTTCTTGGTGCGGTTAAACACTCATCTGGCAAGCCTAAATTAAAAAGTATCGTGTAAATTATACATTTTTCCACTTCACTTAATAATATGGTCAAATCCTGAGGGCTGGAAAAATGAATTTTTATAGATGTTATGCTTATTATAGCCCAACAGCTGTCTCCGAAATAACCGAATTCATATGTAACACCCGTATTTCTTCCAAGAAGAATAATTTTCTATCTTTTACTGAAACGCTTTAAACCTATATTAACTATACAGAAACTGTTTCTTTGTGCCTGTCTTGGTAGAGGTGTGGTTAGCGTGCCTGGCTCCCAATGCGCGGGTTCGAATCCTGTTGACGGCATGGTTGCATGCGTTCGTATGTTAACGTTATTACGCTCATTGTAAAAGGCTGCTAACGGCTGTTTATGAGCTAGTATAATATAAATAAAATAAAAAGATAACTAGCTAACATTGTAGTTGACGAATGGATCGGGTAAAATGTGAACTAAAACCATACGTTCCGGTTTTTCCGGGACGGTCCCGGATTTTGGCAGGTCGCCCAGGCGCCTCGAGCGGTTGGTACTGTCACCAGAACTTACTTTTACTTAAAATGGGTTTATTAAAGCTCCTCCAACCATTATAATATGAGAAAATGAAGCTTTCGAAAAAAAATATCGAAATCAACTTATGGCCTGAACCATATTGATTATCAAAGTAACTCGTAGATTCTTAAAGCAGTTGAGTTTACCATTTATTGATTAGTTTTAAAATTGACTCGTCGGTTAATTACCAGTAAGCTTACAAACGCGCTATTTATTTATCTAGCTTGTCAATTTCGGTGTACTTTTTCACATCACCATAGAAAAATGTGGACCGAATCTGTCGAAAATTCATTACGTTGACGCTTTCCTCCGTTGCATTGTCGAATTATCTGTGGCGCTACAAAAATATTTTGAAGCGTACACCAGATGGATTTTTCTAAATTTTCATTGTGGAATCTCTGCATGACGCAATTTTAGAATCCTTCCCTACGTAAAAATTCTTTCGACCACGCACTGGGAACTAAATGTCAGCGGATGCATACTAATAGTTGCCCGGTTTTCTATTCTACATCTGGGTCATCGGATACCATCAGGGCCGCTGCTTTCCGACGTAAAATTACTCTGGGGCTGCAACCCGCATTGCGTGGAGGACGCTGTGCATTTCACATTTTATTTTAGGGTGCCGTTATTTCCGAAGGAATTTCCGATTGTTACACGTTCGTAACATTGCAACCGGTAGGAATTTTTTCCCGTTAAATTTTAATATTGCGATTTTGATGCATTCGTCTAAAATAATTGCGAACGAATGCTCTGAATCGTTTGAAATTATTCGACTTTTAGAGCTAAGCATCTAGATTTCTACGATGCCAATTATACAATGCGCTTTCTGTAGAACAGTTGTTCAATTTACAAGATAAGTGATAACAACTTAATTGTATAAGATTAAGAATTAACATTACTATTTGACTGATACTTAAATAAAGCTAATGAGTTCTCTACGAATTACTCAATAAAAATTAAATTTTCGAGTCAATGTTTAAAAACATATGCTAAACTATTTAAAACTAAAATTTCTCTTTAAATGCGCCAGATGTGAACGGATAATAGTAAAGCTGATTTTTTTCTGTCCATAGATCGTCATCCCAGCGTTTGGTCCCCGTTTCCAGCTGGTGATAGCTATGATGGTACGTACGTGTTTTCACATTATATTCTCCTATTTAGTATGTATCGCAAAATGCTTCTGAATCCTAGCAAGTTTCTAACTGCATCGTTTCTTATGCTGAAATTATAATGTATGCGGTATAGACTAAGGTGACCAGATTCTTAGGAAGCAAAACCGGGACATAACGAAAGTCCGGGACATGACCGGGACAGCGTGAATTTCCGTACCTTTTTAATTTTATATACCTACTTAAATTAATGGTAAATAAGCTTCGTAAGTACCGATTACAATTTTGTTTGATGAATTATCAAGTAATTTCAAATTAGTGAATACGAATAAAATCTTACAACAAATTATACCACTATTGACCAGGGGTGGGCAAACTTTTTACGTGGCGGGCCGCATTAACAGTTGCAGCTTCTTAGGCGGGCCGCATAAACAGATGAAAATGCTTCGGCGGGCCACGTTAGGGTTCACATCTTAAGTAATGTGAGGTAATGCGAGGGATCCTGTTAGTGAAAATCAATAGTAAATAATATGTTATCCCCATAACATCACTGGAGAAGGTTTTCCGGCATTAATTTAAACTACAAATATGAAATTATCTCTATTTTATATTACGGTTCGCTTTCATAATGGCATCGCGGTCCACATAAAATGCCCTCGCGGGCCGCATGTGGCCCGCGGGCCGCAGTTTGCCCACTCCTGCACTATTCAAAAGTAACAAATAATAAAGTTAAATAAATATACGTACAATTAGCAAAGAAGGTGCCCGTATATGAAAGGAACACATATTAAAATCACAATAGATAGTTTCAACTTGATTTTATATAAATTTATATATTTTTAATTAATATATTAGAATAGTCTTGCCTGTCTCAGTCAAGTTTTTATTATTTTCAATCTTCAGGAAATTCTTGAAAACTCACGCACACTTTAAGCACACAGCATAATTATTTTAAACATCGAGGTTGTTTCGTTCGTCAGATTATGCAAAATTTATTTTCGAAACATTCTTTCTACATGTGCAGTGTGCCTGAAACACCAATAAAAAGCTACACAATTTCTCAATCTCTGCGGTTTGTTCCTGAAATTCAAATATCGAAAAATTACAATTCCACCGATTGTGAAGAGATTTACTAAGCCCGTTTACTCTCCTTTTTTAATCTTTTGAAATTACATTTTATCGGCATTTAAAAATGATTTAATATGATCTATATAATATCCAATGTATATAATTTTTTGCGGGCAGTTTGTGTTTCTTCTCAAAATCGAATGCTTTTTAACAGCATCCGTTTCATGCGTTTGAATAAATTTAAGGGTTCAGCCGGTTTTTAGCCTACTTTCCAGAATGTAAATAGGTTTATAGTTTCTTCGTTGTGTCTGTCTGTCCCGCCTATTAGCTTTTGAACCGATTAACTGATTTTCATGGCACTCAGTGGAAATCTCTTGCTACTTGGGCCGAGTTCCCGAGGATAGTTTTTCTTGCGAAGATTGAAGGTCCCGAGCTCGATTCCGGGAACTATCCTTCCCATTTGATTTACATGGGAAATCTGAAATCCACCGAGCAGGGCAATTTTCTCTTGCACATTAAAATAATTTTAAAATTGTAATATCGGAGCGAGAGTCGTACTGTTCTCTGAGAAAAGGAATGAAAAATCTAATTTTTATCTTAGAATTTTGCTTATCGACTGTATTTTTCGAATTTTGCGCAAATGCTGGCGGTTTTGAAGTTTTTATCACTCATTACGAGAGTGTTGCCATAGCAACGACCATTGTTGGACTCGGATTCGGTATAGTCTAATACATATACGCGTTATTTTGCCGCACAAATACGCGTGATCAGTTTGATATTCCGTTCGAATGTATTTGTAGTATTTTATAACGCTTAATTATGAAATATGGGAACACAAAGAGCAACTATTCCGCGGTGATTGTAAAGCTATTAAAGCCAATATAAGTATTAAATAACTAATTATGTGGAAAGTAGGCATCATAAGTTTCGTTCCAGATAGACCTGTTGCTTGTTGCTGATTAAATATTTCATTTTAAAATGATTCAATTTTTTCTGCGGAATATTGTCGTCAATTAAAACTTTTTAACAATGAGTATAACAACCTTTTCTTCAATTCGCATTTAAAACATATCAGTTGCCTCTTTTACATATATCAGTACTTATATTACATAGTTGTATGATTTTTTATTTTGCGTGTTTCTTTTTAATTCTTTTTAAAAAAGCAACTGGACTATGCATAACATGTTTGTGTGGAAAAATGAAAGTAAATTACAGCAACTTTTCTTCTGAAATAAAAAACATTTCATGTGTTCAGCGCTTGCTCTATAGATAAAAGCGCAACGGAAAATCAGGCAATGACATCTTGTTAGTTAGCCGTAGGCGGATATTTTGCGGATGCGAACACCAATTGCAAATGATTTTATTAAAAAGTTCATTTTAGACGCAGCATGACGTCTTTTCTTGGCATTTTCCAATACAATGCGATTCCGAACGAACACATTCACGAAATTTAGCGGCGAGGAGATTTTGTAAGGCAGAAACAAGAAATCCGGAACAAATGGGTGTCCCGAAGAATTTTCTCGGAGCGCCGAGACGTCATATTTCGGGACTGTCCCGGAATTTCCGGGACGTCTGGTCACCCTAGTATAGACCCCAGTGCGAAAATTAATGATGACTCCTCCCTCTCAAAAGAAGACCAAACAGTATTTCAAAAATAACAAGTAATAACAAGAAAAAACGCAGTTTTATTAATCGTTACTTTTAATGTAATTAATTTTTTTTTTGCATGGGCGGTAACGTATGGAAAAAATAATAATTATAGCCTCCAATGTTGACCCCTACGCACTACGTAAGCTGCGTAGGCGTAGCGAGATAACCGATTGGATCCTCCCCCGTATTTTTAAGTTGATTTTCAGAAAGTTTCGTTACCAAGTTATTGCGCTTTCTCGTGGACGTCAAAGGTCAAATAGCTACGAAGTCTAAGAACCCTTAAGTGACTCACTTTCCTCGAGAATAAAAAAACAAAAGCCCTTTCACCAACCAAAACTCAAATTACTTTACCTACTGGTGAAAGTGGAAGTTTTGTTTGTCTATTCGCCAGAATGCTCCCTAGTAAAAAAAAAATAATTTAAAAAAACTCTCGATCTGGCCCACGAAATTGATCCTTCGTCGTGATTAAGCGTGACATAAGAGACGATTCTCTCACCTCTTGGAACTGTTTTTTTTTCAAGGGTAATCCTTTTAATTTTTTGTTCCATCCTTACCCTCCACCCCGTGGGATGTCTTGGAACTTTTAACTCGAAGAGTTTTTTTTTATCCGCCGTAAGAGGTAGAGAAAGGAGGAGTGGGAGTGTCTCCGCTACCAAAACAAACGAGAGCCGAAAACGGTGCTATCGGACCAGATGGCGCTCCAGAAATCGTTTTCATCGAATCCTTACCGTTTCCGGCGTTAATTCAAATTGGCGCGTTCATCTTTTATTTTCGCCGCCTCATAATTAACATCTCCCTCTGAATTTGATGCGCGGCCGCTTACTGTTTGAGCCATTTACGGCAGAATGAGACGTTTCGGGGACGTTTCTTAAAGTGAAAAGGACATATTCTGTTTGTTTTGTCTGTCTCTGCCTGCGACACTTTACCACCTGGCGAATTTCCACGAGAATGTTGTACGTAGGATTTATTCGAGGACGAAAATTCGGTTCCAGTCATCCAATCAGAGATGCCACTTGTCTGCAAAAAAAAGAATTTTCGCTTTTACTCGTAAAATATAGGAGAAGATAATTTATGCTCAAAATTCGCAGACAGATTATTATTGGTAAAACCTGGTTCTCCGCGCACACGCCGGCTTTCCAAAATGTTCTCCATCTTTCAATTTCAAGTTGTTTATCAGCTGAGACCTCTTTCCATTTTTCCTTCCAGCTTTCCTTCTAACACTTCTTTAATCCCTTCCTCTCAGTCTGTATAATCACTCGCTTTTCTACCGTTCCTCTTAATATTTCCTCGATTTTCATCCAATCTGTCCATTTTATCTTCAGCATCCTTCTCCATGTCCACATTTCGTATATCACCGAGTATTTTTAACCGCTTTTCCTGGGTGTCCATGTTTCAGCTCCACACAAAGCGATACTCAATGCATAGCATATTATTAATTTCTTGCATCTACCTTCCTGTATTTTCCCCGTCATTGAGGGTTTATTTCTTCTGCAAGCAGCTTTCGCCGTTCTAGTCCTTATTTCAACAGTGCATTTTGCATCTCTTTTCATGACGCCTCCAAGTTATTAATAGTCTGCAACTTGGTCTAAAGGCTTCCCACCAATATTGATGTTCAATTTTATTCTTTTCCCGATATTCGCATGACCTTGGATTTTATTACATCCCATATATTCTACCGGCTTCTACCAGTCAATTCATCATTTTCTGGAGTTCCTTTTCTTTTCTCGCTGGAAGTGTTGATCATCAGCGTGTTTTATTGTTCTTATAATTCTACCTCAATCCTTGAAATTTTCCGTGACTTCTCGGTCTTCTGGCATTAACCTATCTCCGTATACTTCATTGAATTTGACCCGCGACAGGCAACAACCTTGTCTAACTCCTCTCGCTCTGTTGGTATAAGCTTTCTCCAATCTGACCTTCACAATTTCATTAATCAGCCCTTATGCATTTCCAACCTACGCTTATATCCTTTAATGTCCTCATCAAACGCCTTCTGCCAGTCGACGAGACACGCTGCAATCTTGGCTGTACTCTTTCTTTGATATGAGGAGGCAGCGACGATCGGCATTAGTTAACTTATTGATGCACAGTTAAACCCCGGCAATTCAAAATTGAGGGGCCAATGAAAAAATTCTAATTATAAATTTTCGAAATATCCGAACAAATAAACCCAAGAAAACAAAAGATAACGATGTGATCGCCTCAATGCATGATGAACGCAAATCAAATTTCAACCATTTTCTTCAGAATAAGCTCACATGTTTTAAATGCCAAAACAAACACGAAATGTAAATTCACTAGCTTAATAATAAAACTGTTGACAACTATCGAAAAGTCACTTTTTTGCACAGCGCTCTTGCATGACAAATCGAACTTCAATGAATGTATTCATATAACGTTTTCAGAAATGCAGTTTTTATTAAAGTCAGCACAAATAAAGAAACTAGTTTGGAAAGTGTACAGTGTATCACAAATAGGCGCGTTTCGTGCGATGGAGTATTTGAAACTAGACGATATATAATTTGGCCGAGCGCAGACTGTAAAACAACTAAACACCAAGAACTGATTGTCTCTCCGTCTACTAAAAATTTCTTCTCCTACTAAGTTGATGCATTAAAAAACGTATTTCCATAATTTTAATGACTAAATACTGCAAAACTATACATCAAAAATGATACCAGGGAAATATTAAAATCTTTATTTGCCCATCTATTTTCTAATCAATTGTAACTAATCGAAAATTATTTAAAACGTATCTCATTTCAGTTAAGTATTCCTAATATTTACGTTTGTGTTATTTTCTTCTCCGTGGATAATGCATTTCCCTTCGCTTACAAAATGCTGCATGCGCGGGTAATGAAATCCCACGTATTTTTGTAATTACAGCAGATCTTATTTACTTCAGTAACCTATAAGATTGTTTTCGTTTACAACAATTAGGTAGCTATGCAAGAAAATTTCCGAGTTCAAAGCGAATCACTACGTTCTTGTTCGATTTTCTTGATAACGGCTAATCCTACGATATGAATGTCTAGGGAAAGAAATACTCTACGTTACTAGTTCTACAAGTTTTATTTAAAACCATTTTAATGTGTTCAATACTTTACGAGATATGACGGAAAGTTAATTTTTTGTCAGCAGTAAAGTGGTACCCCTGATTGGCTTACGTTATTCATTTTTGTGATTTCCTTATTGTCTTTGACTGTAAGCCCTGAATATCAAATTTCATACAAATCTGTTTTGTATAAGCCGAGAACGAACATACGGACGGACGGACAGACAGACGGGCAAACCGAAGCTAATAGGTGTTAGGAAGGTTGGGATTAACGTTTCGGCCAGGGATCGCCTCTTCTCGGATTACATTTTGGATTGTAGCTGTAACAACTTCACTGTCAGCCTTACCTGGTAGGCGCTGTAAGGTTGAGCATCCGGTTTTTTTTCTCGGGAGGCAATCCATGCAACTGACTGACTTTAAATCTCTACTCTGTCGGCAGTAAAACATTTCGAACATATTCTCATATTCTCAGAATTAATTTTTTCGAATTTTATTTCGTATTATCTAGGCTCAAACACATTAGTATTTTGCACGCGTGGTTAAAGGTTTCGAATTATACAAATATATAACTATTATAATAATAGCACTATTCCTTCTTTCGTTCCGCTTCGTCGCCCCGGCAACCGATAAATATTAATCCGATATAGTGAAATCTTGATATGGAAACCACGAAAAGTCGGAGGTGGAAGTAAACGAATAATAGTAAGCACTGTACAATCCTAATGTTTTAATCGCATATTATTTTAGCGAATGACATTATACATCAAATTATATACTTAAATTTCAATCATAAGCATTTGTAATTTCGTTTATTTTTCGATTTGTTTACGTAGCAATGGAAGCTTTGGTTTGAAGATACAATCAGTCAACGTATGAGTTTTAGTGAAATTATGTATAATACATTGCACTTGATTTATTAGAAAACGGTAAATATTGGGTTGCTTTTTGCGCAAGTATCGTTTACCATTTGAGTTATTTGATAAATATAATCTTAGGTTTCGTATTTAATATTACCTGTAATGTTTTTAGGAATAGTGATAGTTAAAATAATTATTATGTAAAAATTTTAAATTGCATTTTTTTATGCATTTGAACCGGTCATTTTTGACGGACAATACACTAGTTTTACTATGAAAATAATTCTTATTCTGTTGAGGATGAGTAAGGCTTCGAATTATACCAAATTTCAAAATAAGGGTGTTCGAAATACTGAGGTTTTTACTGTACTTGGGTCTCATGACCTTTGACTTATTGAGTGAAGGAAGGGTCTTTTTTTTGCTGATATTCGTGGTTTCCGTCTAACCTATATTTTCCTCCTCGAGGCACACTTACGCAAATTGTACGATTTCAGCGATACTCGTAACTGGAACTCTGGCCTAGATGTCAGAGAATTGTTACGTACGGTATTCCGCTCTTATCTTCCGGCAGAGTAAGGCATCTTACTCCTAATCCCAAGAGAGTGAATTAGGATATGACCGAGAAGTTTACGTAAGCCTTTTCAAATTATTATAAACGAACAAACCTTGAAATTTATTTGCTTGGTCGATGGATAAACTATTAGCGAAACAAAAACCGTGGGCATCTTTCAATTTTTCGTACTTGCTCACGGACATTCTGTGTTTTCTATAAATCCTTGAAGGAAAATCCAAATGAATGACCTTCTTCGGTGTAAATAACACAGACACCGTTGTCGTCTGCGTTGTTTAATTCACAGCAGAAATTGCGAACCTAGCTGATTTATGTTTACGATGTCACTTCATTGTTTTACTAAGAGAAGGTCATCTTGGGAAAAATGTCTCATTTCTTAGAAATTGTTGCGATCTCTGTCTTATGTTATGATAGTTTTCATAGTTTTAATCAAAAGAGACTGTTGAGTTTCGAATTTTTCACATAGGCCTCTGAAATTCTCCGTTAAAAAAGAGCATTTGCAAAAAATAATCTTGCCATACGAAAACTCTGCCCTTACTTCAAAGTCACCTAATGCCTATATAACGTTGCAGAAACTTGTATCCAGTGCGTGTCATTAGTTGGTACGTGTATTAATTTATTTTGCATAATTTTTTTTAACCATTTTGATAATTACGAAATACGCAATTATTAACTTTTTAGTGAGTACCGAGTAATTATAGGATAATTATAGATTGTCTTAACACGGTGTGGGGTATAAAAAAGAAATTTTGAATTATCATATGCATTCCCAAATAGATGAGCATGAAGACTATTTTTGTTATTCCATTGTTCATATTGTCCTGCGCTTGTGTTATGCCTCTTCAACAATGAAAGGATGGGCTGAAAATAAATCCAGTTAGTTTTATTCGCATTGTTAATGCTGCGTATCATTATTAAGCAGACCGGGATTGTTTTAATAGCAGGTCATTCATCATACACTAGTGTAAATGCCCGTTGAAATTCAACGGGAAAATTGGAACTTAATATATTCAACTATATTGGAAGGAAGTGAGCTAAATCTGACACTTATATGAACATTAGACAAGATAGATGAACAGGTTTTCACTTTAATATATTTAATATTAGGACTATAAGAGTATACAATTTTTTAACTAAGTTAACAACATCTTTAACGTTTTAATCCGAAAAAATTAGCTATTATGGACTCACCAGATATGTTGATTTTCTGTATGAACAAAAATGCTTTCGATCGTTAAGGAAACGTTTCAATAAAAATGCAAAATTTTGACAAATTTTCGAATATTTTAGCTTAATGTGAGCGAATCCGATTCGAAAACAAAAATCGACGATAAGAATAAGAATCTTCATTTAATCTCCTTTAAAATGGTTCTTATCCGAAGATCGTGCGTCAATTACTTCTAATTTAATTTTGCAAAAGAAAATAAGTCTGCAAGTGTGAAAGAGGTATATTTAAGATCCCTCTTATGGGAAATCCCATATAGCGTTCCAACCAACAGATTAAGGCTTTTATTAATAGTTTAATAATTAATTAATGTTATGTGCCCTAAGAGGTAGTGCAATGTAATAGCTGGATTGCAAGGGAGGAGAGAAACCTGGTGGACAGCGCCTTAACTAGCTATTTTAGCACCCCGGGCAAACTAACAAATATATTCATGAAAAATTCTCTAATACCTTTATTTTCTAACTATATGAATTTTGGGCGAACAATTAATAAATAAAAATAAACTATAAATGATGTAGTTTCTCACTATAAATGTACATATTTTAAATACATAATTAAAAATATAATTACATATGCACATACATAATTAAACGCATACATAATTGAAATATAGAAAGTATAAATGTTTTAATATTAAAGGGTTATTCTACGTGATTTCAATGCAGCAAACCCATCAACAACATCATCGAAATTTATAGTTTCTGCTATGCGTATAGTCTGGAACAAGTATAGTATAGGTAGTGAAATCGCCCCAGTCTTATAGTGCCATGCAACCTCGCACAACTATCTATTAACAATTGGGGCATATGCCCCGCCCTAGTTACACCTGGTGCCGTCTTTTAGTCTGCTCTTAAAGAAGAGCACCAAGGGGAGCAACGACTTAACGTCCCTTCCGAAGGACGAAGTGTTGATTTGAGCGCGCTCCTCATTAGATTAGAATTGTTTTAAATATGTCCAACATCTTTTTCATAATCCACTGACCGTGTATTCCATAAGATGCCCTTTTTCCGTGTTTTGCTGCGTGATTCGCCGAGCGTGGTGTTTTCCATAGGCTCCCACCAGCATGCGCCGTTGCCTCCACAGCGGCAGTCGGGTTAAGTCGGCATAACGCCCGTCTTCGTCGATTTCTTTTTTTCTTTTCGGTCTAAACAAGCGTTTCGCCGTGTCAGCGTCTCGGCTAAAATTTGAGCGCGCGCAACAGGCATTTATTACCCAAGCGCCTAAACAACGCGGCGGAGTAAGCCGTGCGCGAATATGGACGTGTCTCGTGATCCCGTTGAGACGGGGGTGCGTGTTGCTCAAATGGGACGCAAGCATCCGTTGCGGCTGAATAAGAGTTAATCTCTTAGAATTACATGCGAACTCCTGACCGTGGTCGTTTGGCATTTTACCGCTTGGAATGAGAGAGGAAAAAATAGTCATTCAGGCTATCCCAACGAGGGCATAAATTTTGTTCGTAATGGGCGACGAAGAACTTTGTTTCGCTTCCATTTTAAATGTTTTAATTTCAGTCGATTAAAAAAAATGTTTCGTGTGATAAATACGTGCGCCACGTTTTCTTTGTTTTTAGTTTTTACCATTTTTGGCGTTCGTATCGAATGTTTATCATTGGCTTTAAATGAGCGCAGTTAATGGCCGTTTCTCATTTTTAAAGGTGATGCCGGTTTCGTATTGATTATAATGGTAAATGCATTCGTAAAAAAACATGGTTGCGAAAGATAGAATAGTGAAGAAATGGCAATATAAAAAACGAATTTTTATAAATAACTAACCTATTATAATAGCTATTCACTTTGTGTTTTTATTTATAGCAACGGGTGCTTTAATTCGTTTATTGTATTTCGGGAAAATGAGCAACTCCTAGGCGAGACGTTCCTGTGTCTGCGCATGCGCAGTTTGATCACAAATCCGACAATAATACAAGAAGCCGGTGAGCTTTGTAAAATAAAGTTGTAATGAAAATGGAAACGTTTTGGGATTACTTCGTCCGGACCTAACCGTTTTTAAATTATTGGCTCTCCTTCTGCACGGCTGATTAATCAATCTTGCGTAAGATATTTTCGATCCGTTTACCCCCTCCCCGCTAGAGACATCCTGAGCGTATACGCAATGACGTATCCGAGGCTCGTATCCGAGAGTGAAAGGTTCGCTTCGGGAAGCCACTCTCTCGACCGTGGGAACGTATTCCAATGCATCCCAGATTCAAAAACCTCGTTGCCCGAGCTGATTTTCGCCGAACGGTTTTTAAACGCAGCGGGAATTTTTTTAATTTTTGGTCGGGCCTCGTTCATTCCTTTTTATCGCTACTGCGCGCTGAAAATAAAATAATGGCGCGTTTTTCTCGGATATAACAGCGAATAAATTTACATTGCTTGCTTGATCTAAGACAACAATAGGATGTTAAAGTGCTGTTGGTGCATTTTTAATTCTACTAAATAGCCGCCTAGCATTAATAATAATAGAGGGCAATACCGCCACTTTCACGCTGTTTATTCATCCGTAGGATTTTTATGCCGCGTTCATGATTATGAATTTATAAAAAAATCAGTCGGATCACGGCGGAAGAGAAATAATATGGGCGTTTGCATAATCATCATTAACACCAATTTGTGCATGCGTAAGTATACATACGGGGTCGGCCCGAGCCACGGGCGAGCCGGGCGCTATCCCGATCATTACTTGCAAGTTAATGCATATTGGATACCAATTTATATCGAGAAACAGACTGGAATCTTGGCATTCCTTTTAATTTTTCATTATCAATAATTTTTACGGCGCGATGGATAAATTAACATGTACTTTGTAAATATCTCAACAAACATTAACGGAGGGGGGCGCTGGAACGCTATCCTCGCCCGGGGCGCCAAAATTCCTCGGGCCGCCCCTGTGTATACATACATCCACGTTTTACCCTGCAATTCACGGGATTAATGGCTATTACGGGATAAGGTTTTTGTCCCTGTGGAAACTTTACCCGCGTAAATACATCCTCGAGGGGAACCGTAGCCTGCAGCTCCATCCATCGTGCGATTTTTACTTTTGACAAAAAAACTTTTTGTTCGGTCGTGTACCTACCGGTTTTTTCCCTTCCCTCCACCTTCCCGCTCTCGACCTACAGCTACCCCTCCCACTTCCCGCCAAAAAAAATATATTGATGACAACCACAAGCAGTCGCGCTTTGAAAAGCGTCTTGCGGAATTTCCATACGCACGACATAGGTTTCCCGACTTACATAATTGCTTTCAAGCGGCGCCTCCAAACCGACCGTGTCGTTTTTACCTCCGGAGACGAGGCAAAGGGTCCGAGGGTAAGGCGTGAGGGCGGAATAGACGTCTTTTTTTTTACCTGTTGAATTTTCGCCGGTCCTATTGTTGCGGAGGAGGACGTCGAAAGCTATGGCGTTGTATTTCTGTCATTTTGCTTCTCCGAGAAGCCTTAATCTCGACGAATGGTACATCTACATGATACCCTGCAAGGCATCTTTTTGGTGGATGGCAGGGGGTGCAGTTCACCAAAGAGTTTTCCTATGGTAACCGCGGGACGGCGACTGTTCCCTGCTACTTCCGATATTTTCCGTATTAGATGCGTTGCAATGGCACCCCCCACCCTCTCCCAAACTTTTCGTTTTTTTTTAATTTTGGTGACTCGCAGAATATCGTGTGAATGTAAATGTACACGGCCGGATGAATGTAGTGTGAATTTCGGGGAATGAGGGGTGACTTTGTGGAAATCCACGTCACGATTTCGTGGTAAATAAAACAAGTTTCTATTGCCGGAATCTTGAATTCGAAAGTTCTCGAATGTAAATTGGTTAAATTGGTATATCTACATCTACAAGTTACCCTGCAATTCACCTAGTTGGTGGGTGGCAGAGGGTGCAATGCACCAAATCCTACCTAAAGATTGTCTAACGCAATTCGAAATTTCCTATTGTGATCTCGTATTGTCCTCGAAAAGAACGAGCCTAGATAACGCTCCGCGTCAAATAAATTTATCGGTGATCTCTGTTGACTAAAGGTTGCTTTAATCACATGAATTTTTCGAGTAAAAAAATGTTAAACGCCCGTTGTCATCGCAAATCGACCGGTTGCTGATATTAATGAAAATATCAACAACCGGAGCTGACGATTGATTTTCGCGGTTTGACATTCTCACGTGGATCACTTAGCAGTCCTATCCCCATAAAGGTTATCGACATCGTTATTTCGTTACAACCCACAAAGAGGAGATCGATTGGCAAATTATCATCGAATGGGTTTCCCTTTGTCTTTATCGCCGTTAATTCGTGAGGGAACAATTCGACTTTTTCGGTCAGTAAAAAAAAATAAAAACGACCCTGTTGGACGACTTGACATGTCGATCCTTCCAAGATGTTGGTGCACCTGCAGGTCTCTCTCATCAGTATTTCTGGGTCATCTCGCAAAAAGAAAAGAATGTCAGGGAATGGGAATAATACCGTTCCGAGCGCGGTAAAATTTGGACGAAAAAAAATACTCTCCGCGAAATAAAAACGAAGGAAGAGGCAATTTCTAACGAGACCGGCAATTGTTTCCTTCATTTGCTCCCTTCGACCGAAAACACTTTCGATTCCCATTTCGGAAGCAAAAGGACCGAATACGTCGATTTCTTTTTCCTCAGAGCGCTTTCTTCGTTTCGTTTTTTTTTCTTTTCCCTTGGTCCGCGCGTCCCGTTCCCCAAATTTCTTCCTCGACCGGTAACACTGAATAAAAGTGACCCTCGGGAACGACGTCTAAAGTTGCGGGATGGAAGAATGCAGACTTGTTTTTCGAGAATTCTCCCTCTCTCTCTCTCTCACTGCCGGTAAAGCCGTATATGAAAGAGCCTTGAGACCGCGTCCCTTCGCACGGGAGGACGACGGCGGAAGTGGAGGGCGGCGGCAGAGGGAGGAGGAGATGGGGGCATGGAGAGGGTTGGTTGGGCCTTCCCTCCGTGCAGCTGCAATGGGGTGGCATGCCGGGAAGGGGAAAGAAGCGCACATAAGGGAGGAGAGGGTTTTTAGGCTTGAGGGGAACGCAGCCGGCAAACCCCCGAACCCTCTCTCCCTTCCTTCTTTCACTCCATTCTCCCCTCCTGTCCCTCTCTCGCAGCCCTTCTGCCTCCGTTTCCGCCGCCTCCGGTCTCCCCCCTCTCTTGCATGGCCCACCCTAACTTCCATCCGTCTGCCCCCGGACCCCTTCTCGGGGGCTTCCTGACTCACTCTTCAGGGCCCCCTCTCTCTTCTTTTTCCTGCCTTCTGCATCCCTCTGCCCCCACGCCCACCCTTCCTCCTGCGCTTGCCTGCCTCAGGGGCGTCAGACAGGAGAGGATTTTTCGTGGGAGCTGGCTGGCGTAGAGGTGTTCCCTTTTTCCCTGCTCTGACTGTGAGTCGAGGGGTATCATCTCTTCCACGGGGAAAGGAAATGCACAAATAGAACGAACCCTCTTCTTCGCGGAAGTTCATCCTTCGACCACTTCGATTTGAGAATGTTTTGGATCTAGATGGATTAGGAAGCGTCCGCGGGCTTTTGTTTTTTTTATTAATTTCATAGGAGGTGCATTCGCCTAAAATTTGTCGGAGTAGACGTCAGATACTTTGGATGGCTTCGTTATATTGTGACGTATACGTTTTTCGCTTTTGTTTGCTTTACGCGACGAAGAAGGCATGATGCTGGATTGCACGCGAGATATACCTCGTATTGAAAGACCGTGCGGTACTGTTCTATTATACCCCCACATTTGTACTGGTACTTTTACCTTATACTTCCGCCCCTCTCGGGTTGCGTTTAGGGGAGGGGGGGAGGGTTAGGCCAGGTATGGCTTTAAAATATCAAGAAAATGATTAAAAAATTTGCGGAGGTATAATGAAAAAGTACCAGTACAAATGTGGGGGTGTAATAGAACAGTACCGACCGTGTTCCGATCTTAAACCTCGCGGTGGATAAGTGCTTCGTTTTATAATTTACTCATTGTCAAATAAAACATCCAAAAGATAGCCTCTTTTTTCAGTTTTTTGTGGAAGACCTCTTGCCTAGTTGATTTCAGTCGGTTTGTAATAAAATCAAATTTTGCATTGCCTTTGGTTATATTGGAGTGGACGTGGAATCCTCGCTGGGGATATTAGCCAAAGCCATCCCTCCAGGTATAGCAAATCGTTCGAAATTCTTAACGGGTAAGCGTCTGCATTGCTCATAAGTGAGAGTCTAATGAGAGGGGAGGTACCCGACGGAAATGCGGGCCCTTGGAACCGACGTGAGACTCGTTTTCCTTTCTATTTCGACGGAAGCGCTACGAATCTATAATGTACGCACTAATAATAGTATCGCGAAGAAGAAATTTGCCCGTTTTAGCACTCGAGGAATGCCGCATATTTACTCCCAGCGGAAGGGAAAACACCCGACAAAATTGGCTCAAGCGGGAGCACTCTCACTTTCCGCAAGAATGCACGGTGGACAAGGTCGAAAACCAGCGCGCCATAAATTTGACCCGCCATTATTATTCCCCCGTAATTTCGGTCGAGCAGCGTTTTGTCGCCACCTTACGCCCGACTGAAGAGGACCCCATCATCATAATGCGAGTACCTCAATGGCGATAGCGAGGACATCGGCGGGAAAGCAGGTCGTAAATCTTCATGATTGGGGCTGAGTTTCCAATTGATCCCTGATTGGAGATTAAATGGAGATTTTTTTTAAAAGCAAACCAGTTCCTTTGAGACTTCAATTCGACAGCATGCGTCTCAATGAGTGTTATTTAGAGACGTTCCATTTGCTTGTCAAAAGTTTATAGAGACGTTTATTCATTAACTGTCGCGATTAGAGTTAAAAATATATCCGCCGCATGTCACCTGAAGCAATGTTGACATTATCTGTAATAAAGCTTAGGGACGACGAGATTTCGGGGGGCAATAAAAATGGGATTTCAGAAATTAACATTACGTAGACTATTGATGAATTAGACTAATTTGATCCGCAGATGGAGGAACAGACAAACCGAATACATGAGCTATCTTTTTTAAGGGAAAAATGCGCCAAAAGAAGGGGCGGAAAAAATAATTAGACCTAAGGGCGGGAAATTTCCGAATCCGCCATCGTATTTTGATGAACTGTTTGGATTATATCTTCCGCATTCTTTACAGCCGTATTTTTTATATAACGATAATTCATACAGATAATTGTTTTGTGTACGAGTTGGTTTTTTTCCTGTTTGAATAACATCACACATCGTTTTCCGCTTCGGTAAACGCGCTTAATGTGACCCAAAGAGATTAACCTATATATCGACTCAATTGCGATCACTGGGTGGGATTATGGACGTTTTTGATGATCGCCAAGAGTAGTAGTAGGAGGCATGATAATGGGCGGCGTAAGTGGGGAACTTCATTCATCGCGGGGAAATTGAAAAGAGAGAGGGTGTGAGAGAGAGAGAGAGGGTGATTATATTGTCAGCCCAACTGCTCCGACCCGTGGAGTCATTCATATTTAAATATTACGAGGAGGACGCATGGTTTTTGGCACCGAAAATTGATTTTTTTAGAAGAAGACCTATCAATTAAACCGTGAATGGTCATTATTTTTAATCGAAGTCTGCCTTCCCTCCTCGCCGTGATTAACCGTCGAAATCACGCGCCGGACGGACGGAAAGTTAGAATTATTGCGGATTCCAGAGCGTTTATGGCACTTGCTAGGGTTAATCATTACGTCCTTGCTTGACGGGCCTTCCCCGGATTTGATCGGAGGAGCAGAGTGGTCGGTCAGCATCGCAACAAGTGAAAATTCGTTTATAGTCCCTTGCTCAAAATATGATATATCCATAGCGTTCAAACGAACTCTTCGTACCTCTCTAATGATGCGTGTGTTTCTGAGACGGTCGAAAAGCATCGCGATGCAATCAACATGTTTTCCTCCCCCATTGATTTTTAGCGATCTGATCCCAAAACGAAATGTGATAGAGAGTCAAGGGACAAACACATAATATATATTAATATTTTAAGCGGATAAGTCGATTCTTTAGGCCAATAAATAGTATCAGAGTGGAAATGGCAGGATATTTTACTAATATAATGGCTCCAATTTAATTAAACTTTTGGAATATCTTTTGCAGGTTTAAAAAAATCTGCTAATGTAATTTTTTTGTCCGTCACACTTCCGTGTCTGCTGAATAACTTCTGCCACGTTCAAGTTAGATCAACCAATTTTTCAGTGTAGTTTTGAATGGTGACTGTCACGAACTCCATTAATTTTTGGGTACTTCCGTCTATCCGTTTTCCTTCTAGCTGGATTTTAAAACCTTATTGCATATCTATAGAAGTCCGTTACCACGTTAAATTTTCGTTCTGTTTACGTTGCTACGATACAGAAACCCGCACTTAATATCTGATTCATCAGCTCTGCCCATACTTGTTGGATTATAGTATTGCAAATGAATAGAGTTTCCATCTCCTAAAAATTCTATATCTCAAATTGGGTTTGTATAAAAACGCGATCAAGTCATGCAAAAGATATTTAGAGCTCTTAGTATTCGCCGGGCAATTTTTTGGAAGGAAATCCATAATAAATTGGATTACTCGAGATCCTTTCGATTCGGAAAACGTAAATGACATTTCCTAAACTGTTCGAAACGTTTCGTCCTAGGCATGATTCTAATATTTTTCTACAATTTATTCACTGCAGACCGCCAAGGCGAGGGACATAAGTATTAATGGCGATTTTTTAAAAATAGGTGTAAGAATGATGAAAATCAGACGATTTAAGTATGCTTCCAACCTGTTGTACAACGCTCATTCCTCCGGCATTAACTCACTCCGCCTTATTTCCTGTATGTTATCTTCGCACGCTATCGTGTTTAGTTTTTCCAGTCGTTACGTCCAGCCCTTTAGCGTATTCTCTTTCTCTCTGTGTATGTTTATTGAGGACATGCTGTAGATTTTATCAAAAGGATGTGGTTATAAAGAGCGTAAATATCATCATTGTTCCTGGTAAAAAAAACTCGTACAAAACATTCGCCCCGGCCTCTTTTACTTTTAGTGCCGTTACATTTTGCGCGTTCTCTGGAACCATTACGGACTTAATGCAGAGAATGAACAGGCCGTGTCATGTATCAATCGCTATTCATCAAGCGACTTCCGAAATCCGATGACGCAAAGGGAAAAAAACGCGCCGTTGTTCTCCGGGAAGAGCCAAGTCATCCCCGGCCAATAGTCTGCGCGTTGTGATCTACCCGTGGCGGGGTTTCCGAACACCCAATCGCAAGCGTCACGATGAGCCTGACACGCGTCTCGGTACACCCTCCCCTCCTCCTCCCCACCCCCCACCCTCTCCCACGCGCGCACACCCCTTACTACGTCACCCACTCGCTTCCACCCCTCTGGAAATTCTCCCCTCACTCCAAAGTCCTAACTACTCCGGACCCCTCCATCTCTCCCCAAGCGTCGAGGCTTTGGTAGAGGCCCTTCTCCCCCTCCCCCACCCCTTCTCCCCCGCCCCCTTCTCCCCCGCCCCCTTCTCACCCACCCCTTCTCACCCACACCATCCGAAGCAGGCCCCGCATATTTCATCCATAGTGTCCCTCCCGAGCCATCCCTCTATTCCCCGCCCCCCTTTTTTCTCCTCCCCCCTCCTCATCATCATCATCCATCCCTTTCTCCCCCTTCGGCTTTCTCTCTCTCTCTCTCCCTCTTCTTCTTCCTCCTCCTCCCTCCCTTTTTAATACATGACTCATTCCTAGGACGTTTCCCGCTCACACCTCATGGGCTTTTCCGCGTCGCACTACTTCCCGGCGTGCTTTGCGAGGCGGGGTAGATGGTCGCGCGCAGTACGAGGAAAACTTGCGGAAGAGCGGAAATATTTTTCGCGGTAAAGTTCGATAGAGGAAGCGAAATGTCCGAAGCTTGAGGCATTCGTCAAAGGGAAATTCTTCCACGACGGCGTCAATCGCTTGGTTACGAAAGATGCCGCCATCTTATAAAAAGGTTTCGTATGTTTACGGCGTCGTTCTTTCTTTTAAGTAGCATAATGGATAATAGGAACATAAAGAATTAAATGTAATGGTAAATGGCCAAAAATTGGAACAAGTAAGTAGTTATGGGGGGTTTGAGGGGTTCAAACCCCCCCCCCCTCTTACGGATTCTCCTTTCTTAAGAACCTAAAAAAATAATGCCTGAGGAAAACAAAATGTTAAGTTTTTAACTGCAATTCAGACAGGCGGATTTATGCTTAGGCACGTGAGGCGCTACTTAGTGACCTAGAAAGATTTGACCATTGGAGAGGGGAACATTTAAGGGCGACTCATAGGGTGAAGGCAGTGAAATAAACTGCTCAAAACATACTTCATCAGTGTAGACGGGTTGCCAGATGACAGCTCCGCAAAATCACAATCGGAGCGCTTTCAAATCGCCCAAAGTCGCACATTTCCATCAATTCGTTGAATAGTAGGAATACTTTTATAATTTATTACGTGAGATTTATGTTTTTGGAGCCACAGGAAAGGTAAAATAAATTGAATTGAAGAGCACGTTCTTTTATATCAAAATGTTTATCATTTGTTTATGCGGGAGACATAAGACAAATATACTTCTTTATTATACAAACAGTGGTTCAAAAAATTAAATTTTCAGATGGGTGGTTATGGCTGAGCTAGTGAGAAAACGAAACCAATACGAAATATTTTTAAAATTATTTAAATATTAAGGAAAAATTAATTTGCGTGAGAAAAACATAAGAAAGGCGAAAATCATGAATTTAGAATGGGGATGGTGAGGATGGAAAAACAAACAAATTTAGGGTTATTCCTTAGCTGCGGCCACGATCAAAGTGACACCCTCCAGGAATGCCTCCTCTTCTTCCATCTAATTATTATTAAAAGGTCAAATTTTTTTGGAATCGCACAGTTGAATGTTTGAACTTTAAATCGCCCAATTTGTAACCGGTTGCAAAAGCCAAATTTCTAATAGCAAATCACTGATTGTAATCGCTCAAATCGCAATTAATCGCCCAATCTGGCAACCCTGTGTACTGTACTGCCAAATATTCTGAAACCTCGGAAGGAATCTGAAGCTTCAGAATGTCCCTTCCCCTTTCCGTGCTCCCTTTAAACTCTTATCACTGTGATTTGCTCCTAGCAAAACACTCCAACCCCTCCTCCACCACGGTCAACGTGTTTTCTCTGCGGCGTTGCTACTTCTAGTTTTAGAAGATTTGGCGCGTCAGTCATACATGCTTTTGAAAGAGTGACGATTCAGATGATTCGGGGGTATGGCAACACAGCGTAAGGCAGGAGGCACGAAACTACTCCTGCAAACTCGCACCACCCTTATTCACTGCCGAGGCAGCGCCGCTCACACCCTCAAGGGCAGGCCTTCAGAAGTTGTGGTGGGATAGTAGTATCCGGTACTCAGAAGTGTATTCCAACTTTTCCCGCAAGAGGAATCCCGTATTTGGGCGCCGTAGCACGGCTCCGCGCAAGGGAAAACTGCAGGATAAAATACTTATTTGTTCCTAAAAGTTCATCTTCTAAATTCATTGATTCATTTGAGGTAGGCCTTTTATTATTTTTCAATAATAAAATAAAACAAATAAATTTCATTTAAAAACTTTTTAAATTATAATTGTTTGCTCACCAAGTTGGAGGCAGAGGAGATCAAGCATTAGGAGCATTAGTAACAACAGCCTATCTAAACTGGAAGAATGCGAAAGAATATTTTGGAAAACATGAGAAAACAAAATATCATATTGAGGCTAGTATGTATGCAGATAATTTTCTAAATGTTATAATTGGAAAGCAAGTTGATATAGTGTGTATGCTAGATTCCGAAAGAAAGCGTCAGGTAAAGGAAAACAGAGAAAAGTTACATTCTATAGTAGAAACCAAAATTCTATGTGGTCGCCAAGAACTTGCTCTGAGAGGCACGAAAGATTCAGGTCCCATTTCTCTCCATGAACCAGACTATAACGACGGTAACTTTAGGGCTCTTTTACGATACCGTGCTAAATCGGGAGATAATTTTAAATCATCTTTCTACATCCTCTGGCTCCAAAAGTATGTATACTAGTCCAACCATTCAGAATGAAATTGTGGAAATTTGCGGAGAAATAATACAAAATGCAATTGTTTCTCGAATAAACGACGCTAAATGTTTTTCGTTATTGGCAGATGAGACACAAGGCATATCCAGGAAAGAAATGCTAGCAATTTGTGTTCGATATATTGATAGTAAGGAAATCTTAATCCGAGAAGATTTTTTTGTTTCATTCCTGTAACTGATGTGACTGCCTCGGGTTTGGCTACTATCCTCCTGTCCACATTGACGCAGCTTGGAGTAAATCTGAACAGCATGATTGGCCAAGGCTATGATGGGGCTGCTGTCATGAGTGGCAAGTACAGAGGTGTGCGTACATTAATATCAGAAAAATACCCAAAAGCACAATTTGTGCATTGCAGTGCCCATGCTTTAAATGTAGTTATTGCATATTCTTGCGATTTGTCAGTCATTAGAAATTGTATTGGCGTTATTAACACAGCTGTGAATTACTTTCGTCTGTCTTCTCAGAGAAACAATATTCTAGAGAAAATAGCAAAAGAAAATAAAAGGCTAACTCATAAAACAGTTCTAGGTTTATGGGAAACGAGACGGTCTGAGAAACATGACTCCGTATCCCGTTTTGTGGAATTGTATTCTACAATAGTAGAAGCTCTGCAGCAACTTCAAGAATCCGGAACAAAAGAAACCTCTGATCAGGCTTATAAATTATTATTTTCTATAACTAGTGCAGAATTTGTAGTTGCATTATTGACATTAAACAAGATATTTTCTTATAGTGTAAATTTATGTAAAAGTCTTCAGAAAGTAAATGTGGATTTAGTAGAATGTTGTGAGCACGTTGATTTAATCATTAATGTGATACAATCAATGCGTATAAACAGTGAAAACTCATTCAATGAAATATATCTGTCGGCAGAAAGCATGTTGCACAACGTTGGGAGTGAAATGATCAAACCCCGAGTAATTGGAAGACAATCAAAGCGTCAAAATGCCCCATCAAATGATGCAAATGAATATTACCGGCGTAATTTATTTATACCTTTCCTTGATCACTTTTTAACTGAATTAAAGGATCGCTTCTCAGCACATAATAAACTAATAGCTAAACTGCAGCTACTGCTTCCTACTAAATGTGAAAATGAAAAGCCGGAAATTTTCCAACAGACTTGTAAAATTTATGGTGAAGACTTTGGAGGACTTAAAGTAGAATTTGAAATATGGCAGTGTAAATGGAATTTGCAGTCAGAAGATGATTTGCCAAAAACGGCATTAGAGGCGTTCAAAGTTTGCGATGATATGCTTTTTCCTAGTATAAAAAGACTATTAAAGATTCTTGCTAACTTGCCCTGCTCTACAGCAACCCCCGAAAGATGTTATTCTTCTTTAAGATGCCTTAAAACCTGGCTTAGGAATTCAACGGGAGATGAACGTCTAACGGGTTTGGCATTGATGAGTGTGCATCGTAGTGTGCCTTTAAATGTAGATGATATTATATCCAAATTTGCTTTAAAAAATAGAAAAAAAAGAATTTGAAATTTAGAGAATAATTTTTATTTTACATTTTTTTATTTAAATAAAATGTATTTTTATGATACTTATAGTAATGTATTAAAATATTAAAACTTGGAAATTATTTTTCATTTAAACCCCCCCTTTACGAAACTGTATCTACGGCCTTGCTTGTCAGTATTTTAGCGCAGGATGGAAGTAGTACACAGGACATCAGAAGTAGGATTGCAATGGCAAAAGCAGAATTTAACGAGATGAATGAGCTTCTCACAAGCAAGAAAATAAATTTAGAAACAAGGAAGAAATTAGCAAAATGCTACATTCGGAGCATAGCTCTTTATGGCGCAGAGACGTGGACGGTAAGGAGAAAGGAGGAAAAACATTTAGAAAGTTTTGAGATGTGGGTATGGAGGAGGATAATGAAAGTGAAATGGGCAGAGAAGAAGAGAAACGAAGAAGTATTAGAAATGGTGGGAGAAGAAAGGATACTAATAAAAACAATCAGGAAAAGAAAAGCAAATTGGGTAGGGCACATATTGAGAAGATAGTGTTTACAAAGGACGATCTTAGAAGGCAAAATCAGCGGAAGAAGAGGAAGAGGGGGAAAAAGAATAGGAATATAGGAGAATTTAAAGCAGGAATATAGTACTTATAGAGCCTGACCTCGGACAGCAGCATGATGATGATGATAATGGGTAATAAACGGATTGGGTGTCATAATTCAATCGATGAGATGATTTAGATTTTTTGTACGCATGCGCAATTTTACCATTTTTAGGCGTTATTTACTAGCGAAGCGGTAGTAGCAGAACGCTTTACGGGTAGGTTTCCTCCGTCCGTCCGTCCGAGCGCATGTTTAACCTCCGAAACTACTTGGCGAATTTTAATTAAATTAAGTATTAGTGAACCTTTTTAAAAATTTTAATGCCTCATTTTTCTCTCCCATGCTCTTATACGAACCGAGAGATAAAAACTTGATTCGGATAGAGGACAACATTTACCAAAGTAAAGAAAAAAAGAAAATATTGCAGTTATTAAAATAATTCGATTTCTAGATTATGATGATATTTTTTGAGTGCGTCCTGAGTACGAATATTTTTTTGCGTTTCCTGTCTGTCGTCCCCGGGCGTTCTTGAGGCTGGAAACTTGAGCAGAATCTGAGTAAATTTCCTTTTTACAGATGGTATGATCCGGAACAGAAACCTAGCTTAAATGAACCATTTCGCGTAACGATGGAAGTTAGTGCATTCTTGCTGACTTGCACAAAATTTTCATCAACTCGAAAATGGTTGATAAAAATCCATAAATTTCTAAAAGATTGTTCTCAAAAGCAATGCTATGCATGCCATATGTCTCAAAATGTTTCAATAATACAGCATCCGTGGACATTGATGCATACTTGGATTTTTACGTTGAGCCACCGACAAGCTCTCTCCGCTGCTCTGACGTCATGCAACGGCCCTCGTGGTCAGAATCCCTCTCCTTCCACCTCCTCCCATATCTACTATTGCCCTTAATCGACTCATCCTAGAGGCAGCACTTTCGCTACGAAACATATTGCGGGAAAAATTTTCCCATGCGTAAATACGAATTAATGCAACCAGTGACGTACTGGAACCATTAGTGTGAGAGAAAGTTTGTGCGATGTATGTCGAACCGATGTTTTGGAAGGTATAATCAAATGAATCCAAAGTTTGAGGCTGTTAGAAGACGTAATCGAATTAAATTCGAGATGACCTCGGGAGCAATTTTTAAAAGGCACGCGAAAACGTAAAATGTGAAGCTTATGCTTCAAAGGAAACCTTATAAGGTTTCGATTTTTTGCCGTTCATCTGTTCGTCTTTTGCTACACCAATTGAAAAAAAGAAATATATATATTTTATTCATGTAACAGGAAATAGCTTGTCGGAAATTTAATCCGTCACGGAAATTTTCCAACGCTTTATTCCGTTGCTTAAAAATTGCTTTTCAATTGGTTTCGTTCGCATTCTGTCGCCAAAATTGAACCTTTATCGCGTGTCAAAATTTTGAATTTGGAATTCATTATTATTTCAAACCTACGTTGCTATAGAAAGATGGACGGAATTTTATCACGCGTTTTTATGTGGCTTAAGAGCTGAAGATGAAGCGACGATGTCCAGAAACGTGCGGCAAATACAGTACTAGTTTTCCAGCTGTTAGTGCCCGATCCATAATTATCTAAGAGCTCGAGTATGCCTCACTTAAACATTAAATAAATTTCCTTACTCTATTGTTTGACGTCTTCTTTTTCTTCTGGTGTTTCTTCAGTCATTTACTTAATTGCTCTAGAATTAAGTATTTAATTCAATTATTTTGTAATCTATCACGGCAACCTACCTGTCTCGTTAGCAGTTTTTCAACAACAATCGTAGTAAATAATAACGTAATATTTATCGTTTTGCAGATATTGCAATTCAGTGGACATGATTTCTCAAAGTTTCACGTTTTAAACCTACTTACATCCACGCATATCTTATTTGTAAAAAAAGACTACGATTTCTAATTTTAATTTTGAAAGTCTATTTCATTGAATGAATTTTTAGAAGTACGTAATTTCACTTAATTTTATTTACCTTCGCTTTGGTAAAATATCCAATTTAAAAGCGACAATGGCTAAGAATTATATCATCACATTTATTCTATAGAGCAAATTTTTAAACAACAATAGCGATAAATAAAAACGTATTATTTACCATTTTGTAAGTATTCCGATGGAATGTACACAATTTCGCTGAATCTCATATTTTAAATCAATTGTAATTGCAAACCAAGGTCTTCGTTGTTATGCATACAAAACAAAAAAATCTGATGCCAGGGCACATTTATGCTTCAAGCGGGTAATGTGACCCTTCCAGCCGCTGAGGCAGCTGGAAGAATGAAGAACACTGTTTGATGTGGCCACCACATGACTTTCTCCATATCTGTAATATTTCTAAAAATTCCCAATAGGTTACATAGTTATAAATATTTTAAGAAACCGAGAAAATTTTAGACTTTACAAAGAACAGAAATAAACTCAAACCATACATAGCCTTCCGATATTGGATATAGCCACAAAGCTCCAACAATTAAGAAAAATAAAGGATCGTTACTAAGATGTAACTGTCAGTTGTTAACAATAGTCGTCGGTAGGTGACGTGGTGGTGGCAGCTAAAAATATAAGATATCTCTTAAAGAATGCATTATATAGGAAAATATTTCAAAAAAAATTGTAGAAAATTATATTTTCTACAACTTTTATTCCAGTACATTTTTACATTTATCGAATATTAAAGCAAATATTTAAAATAACGGATAAGTGACAAGAATAAACACCCACTTCCGGTTGACCGATTTTTACTAAAAACTGATCAGTTTAATAGTTTCTGAGTTAGAGCACCCACAAAAAGCTATCACACACAGAGACATTATCGAGAAAATGTTCAAAACGTGTTCAGGGGACCTCAAAACGTGTATTTTCGTTGAAATCTCGAAGTCGATTTTTTTCATGAAAACAATACTTTCCCCTATACTACGTATGGAGAAAGTAACAATAAAATTTATAAATGCCGATGATTGTAGTGTGGCAGTGGACAGGAGTTCATGGTTGCAGCGACAAGGCTTAGCCTTTAGATGAAGAAGAAGATTGTAGTGTATAAGTTGATGTATTTTATCATTCGCTAAAATAAAATGCGATCAAAATATTAAAAATGCACAAATGTACTATTATTTATTTAATGGCATTTCCAAAGAATATAAACGTTAATTTACTCTAGATAAAATTGGCTTCTCGGAAGTTAATCACATTCGTCATTTTGCGCTACGATTTCGCGTTGAAATCTCCCGTCATTATATAGACGAAACTAGATTTGATTCGGTGATCAATTTCTACCTAATTCTGGTATTTTTACCAGAGGAAGTTATGCCCTGTATTGAAAAATAGTTTAATACCATTGAATAAATTAAATAAGACATGTTTACTTTGTGCGTTGCTTGAATTGAGAAAGGAAAGTATTGGTTTCTATGGCCTGCTTCATCACCGAAAACAATCAACAAATGTGATCTATCATTTGTTTGACCTGCGAGGAAGTTTTGAGTTTTATTTGCAAGCAAATATCGAAGGACGGTCCTCCATGTCGAAGAGTTTTAAATGCGCCCATTCCTATTTGAGACGTTTTCTAATACTAATTGTTAAAATTTAAGGATAAGTGTCGGAAAGTTTCCCTTTTATGGCAGGCCAAAAGTTGGAAATGCCTAAATCAGCAACCACTTATAAATTGTGTTGGTATCGTCAACGAGACATGCGCAAAAGTTCATTTATGCCATTGCGTGCTGGGGATGTTCTAATTGGACAATGATGGCTTAAATTGATTTTTCTCGACGGTGTTGAGTGTAGATGTTCCAAATCTCGTTAAATCGGAGAAGTTGTTTACGAAAGACAGTCAAACCAGAGACCACCCCATTACTCTTTCACTTTGTGCAAAAAAAGCATAAAGCCTAATGATTACCTAAAAGCTTTACATAAATAAAAAATCCGCGTTGTCAAAAAACGTGAACCTGGTGCATGTTCAGAGATATGATGCGAGAGTGTACAGATAAATTTATTCCGAGCAAACAGAAGCGTGATAGTGCAGAACCTAGATGGTACAATCAGGAAGTAAGAAGCGCTCTCCGACGTCAAAGAAAACTCCACTCTCGCGTAAATAACACATCCTCAACAGCTACGGTCGAACAGAATGCAATAATAAGGCATCAATACAAGGAGGCGCGCTCCATAGCCAGAGTAGCAATGCGTAATGCGTTTAACAATTATAAAAAGAAGGTTTTACAGGAAAACTTGAAAGAGAACCCAAAAGCATTTTGGTCTTACGTCAGGGAAGTTCAAGGTAGGGGCCCCACTATTGCGTCACTGCGGTCGGAAACGGGAAACGTAGTTCACGATAGTATGGATAAAGCAAACCTATTAAATCATCACTTTCAGAAAGCTTTTACTCGTGATGACGATGAATGTGAAACCCCTATTCCTATGCGTCAGGGCGATTCGATGGAAGATTTGGTATTTTCGGAAAATGGCATCGCGCTCCAACTTCATTCAATTAAGCCAAATAAATCTCCTGGACCGGAGGAAATTCCCGCGCGTGTAATGAAAGAATTAGCTGCTGAAATCGCGCCGTATTTGAAAATTATATTCGAGAAATCCATTAGAGAAGGAGTAGTTCCTAAAGATTGGAAGGTGGCACATGTTACGCCCATCCATAAGACTGGCGACAGAGAGAACCCCGAAAATTATAGGCCGATATCCTTAACTTCATTATCGTGCAAGATACTTGAGCACCTAGTCTTTAGCTCTGTAATGCGCTATTTAGATAGTCATTCATTGCTTAGCGGATGCCAACACGGATTCCGGAGAGGTAGATCATGCGAAACGCAGCTCGGCCTGTTCGTGGACGATTTGTTGCGATGCGGAGAGAAAAATACTCAGGTCAATGCCATATTCATTGATTTCAGGAAGGCGTTCGATAAAGTATCTCATAGGAAATTAATTGCGAAGTTAGGACAATGTGGTATCAATTCGAAAGTTGTCGGTTGGGTGAGAGACTTCCTCTCGAATAGGGAACAGATAGTTGTCATCGATGGGAAATACTCGTCCCCCGTTAAAGTTGCTTCGGGTGTTCCTCAGGGAAGTGTATTGGGCCCTCTGCTCTTCTTAATCTATGTAAATGATATGTGCTCGGTTGTTCGTAGTAAAATTAGGCTTTTCGCCGATGACACCGTTCTATATAATGAAATAAAAAATCAGGAGGACCATCAGTCTCTGTGTGAAGACTTAAGAGCCATTTCAGCGTGGTGCAAAGAATGGCAAATCGAAATTAATTATACTAAATGTGCCGCAGTCACGTTCTGGAAAAGTAAGAACAAAGATTTAGGTTTCGAATATAAAATAGATGAAATGAGTATTCGACAAGCTGAGTATGTAAAATATTTAGGAGTAACCATTTGTCGAGATCTTTCGTGGGACATGCACATTCGTCGAGTTATAGGCGCGGCCAACAAGAAACTGGCATTCATAGGTAGAATAGTACGGAACACTACAGAGAAAGTACGCGAAACATGCTACTTATCACTGGTAAGACCACAAGTGGAATACGCAGCGAGCATATGGGATCCGTACGAGAAGGGACACATAATTCAACTAGAAAGAGTACAGCGCAGAGCAGCCAGATTTGTAAAACAAAAGTACGAACATAAGGAAAGCGTCACCTCTTTATTGAGCGATTTGAACTGGGTATCACTGGAGGAGCGTAGATTGCACTCAAGGTTGAAACTTCTAGAGAAATATAGGTCAGAATGTCTAAAAGAGGAGGTAGTGGGAATAATTGTGGCACCGACGTATATAGGTAGAAATGATCGAGACGATAAAATACGTGAGATCGATTGTAGGACGGAACGTTATCTAGGCTCGTTCTTTCCGAGGACAATAAGAGATCACAATAGGAAATTTCGAATTGCGTTAGACAATCTTTAGGTAGGATTGGTGCATTGCACCCCCTGCCACCCACCAACTTGGTGAATTGCAGGGTAACATGTAGATGTAGATGTAGATGTAGAACCTCTATCGTGAATCTGTGCTTTTCAGATCACCGTATGTGGATCCTTTCGACCGCGTTGTATGCATTTATATGCGACCTGAATCCCAGCCGCCAAAAATGATTGGCCATCGAAACGGAAATAATTAGTTTCGCGCTAAAGCGAGTCCTTTTGCAGATCCCACTTGGGCGTAATTAGGAGGCGAGGGACGGCTCGATCCGCTGTTAATCCGAGTTTCTGACAAAGCAAACCTCTCCAGAGGAATAAACCTCGCTCCGCCATCCTCCTCGTTATGCTTCGGTAATGAGCAAAATCGCGCAAAGAGCATTAGGATTTGGCACTTCTCTTCAAAAGGTCCCTCGTCAGAAATCCTTTCGATCGATTGTTATAAGAGTATTGTTGCGGGGCAACATTTAAAGCAGGCGTTCGCAACGTTTTCATAGCGACGGACTCCAGGTTATTTATCCGAGTGTCAAGCAAGCACCAGAGTGTTTTTGCAAAAAAATAAGGAATCATTTACGTTGTTGCATTTACATAACTGTCCTGCATGTGGCCAGAGGCGCTTGGCAGGGGGTACCACCGCACCAAACGCAAACTCTAAGCCAGGGGTCCGCAACCTGGTGCTCGCGTGCACCGCAGTGCTCTTCAGCACTCCTACCGTGCACTTCTTCGATGTTAAATATCGTCTTTCCCAGTACCATTAATTTGATTTGTTCGCCTGTTTTCTTTCTAAACGTATAAAAGGATATTTTCAATCACTTCGATGTTGACTTGGTTTTGTTTATGGCCATTCCTACTTTTTTAAAAGGTACAGTGGTGCTCGCTGGGTGCTCTAGAATGTAACTTGGTGCTCGCCGCATCGAAAAGGTTGCGAACCCCTGATCTATACTATAGCCTATTTTGTCCCGGGGCGCCAAAGTTTTGGGGGAGCTATCCCGATCATTTATCTATCCATTACTTGCAAGTGAATAAACATTGGGTAACAATTTATATCGAGACTTTGAATCCGCTCCGAATTAGTCCAACAATTAGTTTGGAATCCGAAACAATAATGTCCAATCGCCTCTGACGGAAATGGAATGTTCGTTTTCGGAGAAAATGAACTTTTTTCAGACGTACATTTATTAAGAACGGATATGCAATGCCTGTTAATGCTTCGAATGAATATCAATTATTAATGGCAACATAACACAACGCCACCAAAGAAAATGCATCTCTTTTTCGTCATATTGTCTCCAATTTTAACTAAATTTTATATAAAACTTTGCTGGAATATACGTAATTCCCTAGGTTTCAATCTATTATTTATTAATTTACCATTAATTATGTGCCCTCCAATGATGGAAACGCGATTCGTAATATTTTATTAGTGTCGACCCAACCAAAAAAGAATGTTTCATGTCTTAAAACAAAAAAGTTGTATGTCTACTGACGAACGCACGACAAAGCTGTAACAATAGCTCGTTTTTTGCGTTTCCGAAAACTAGCTAAAACTGACATTTATCGCATTTTTTTAACTGAGAATTTTTCACTGCCATGACAACTCGCATTGTCGGCACATTTGCGAGTATGTAGAACTATTTATACTTATGTTTTATTATTGTTGTGGTATTTTCCATTTACAATAAAATTTGTAGTTTTAAAATTATTTTAAATAGTAAAAATGTTTCTAATGCATTTTTTTCTTTTAACGATTTTACATTTTATCATTCCGTATAATCCGAATTTTCAATAATCCGAGTCCGACTCCGTCCATCTCGGATTATCGAGACTCTACTGTACTTACAATTCGAATGACACGAGTATGTATCCTTTAATGTCGTTTTAAAGGTACACGATTGAAGTTTTACCGCTAATATTAATTTCATTCAGATGCCATTGCCTTTTAATAAATTCCTTAGCTGACGCCCGAGAATACCCGAGCGAAGAGTTTTCCGCGTTGTTGCCACGTCTCCGCCGTCATACGATAAGGCTAATTTTTACTTCCTCGAGTCGCTTTTTTCCTCGTGGCAAACTTTACCCTTTGAAGCAGCCTTACGTACGTTGGAGGGATTTGTGGTCAATTTCTTCCTTTAGGGATTATCCGGAAACACTTTTTCAAAGTAGTCTGTTCCTATTTTTCGGTAAATCTAACTTCAGCGGCCAATGTAATATATATTTCGCGAAGACGAAATTCCCCTCAAACGAAACCAACGCGAAAATTTGCGGAAAAACATATCTCGGTAAAATATTTCTCTAGTCTAGTCGAGGTACTAATTTTTCTAAAGGGAAAAGGAAACCATAGCACACCTCGAATATATGCTCAATAAGTGACGTCAATAATTTTCACCCGTTATAAACGGCGTCTCACCATAAAACCTCGAGAAATTTATAGAAATTGAGTGTTTGAACATGAAACATCATACGTATGGTGGTAAAATGCAGGATACTATATACGTCATATTTTGCGATGTGATAGTCACGGTAAAACCAGTCGTGCATTTATGCTACAAGGCGGCCCTCATCAATGGTGAGACATCGATCGCAGATTGCTGAATCAAGAATTGAATACCACTGAAGACGGCTGCATTGCAATACACATCTGGTTTTCCCAACCGTCGTAGTTACTATCATATGGATTCTAGCCACGATATGAGCTCGATATTACGAACCTTTGAATTTCATTTTGGAAGAATTTTCTGTTACTATTGCTTTAAAAGCGGTCAAAGATTGACATGAACTCAGCTCTCATTAATGTAAATTAAATTCTGCCGCAATGGTGGAATGGGAAATAAGCATCTTTTCGCTTATGCGAAACTTGAGCTCCCATTGACGAAATTCCGCTAACAATATCAATTTCTCTGTTAAAAGTAAAGATTTCTCGGTTAAATTCAGAGTTAGATTGTTTGCTTGAGGTAGACATAAACTGTCCGTTCATTATGGTTTATTTGATTTTCATTTACGAAATTTCAAAGCACAAATCCACAAACATTGTTTACACGTGTTTGTGTTGAACTGTCAAGAGTAAATTTTAACCAAATTTAACACTTACAACAGACACATATACAAAAGCATATTAGCATATTTAAACCGAATCAGCCAAACAGGGGTGCCACAATTACAAAATAAACTCTTTCAGTAATTAAGGATTTGGAAGGAATTGGCCGAACGGATTTAAATTAAATTTTGTATATTTGATTTGTAGAACATACCATTATGAAATCATGATGTTAGCAGTGGACCAAAAGAGCAGGGCTACCACAGTAAAAAGTGAAATAATATTTTTTTTACACGTATTTCTAGAGAATTGACCACGTAGATTTTAACAGAATATAGTATATTTAATCTTCACATAAATAACTAAAATAAAGGTTAGTATTTTTCTGTAACTATGAATTTGGAATTTTCTGATTTCGAAGCAAATACATTAGTATACGATTATACTACGGCGAATTTGACGAAAAGGACTTCTGTACCACGTCCACGCCCGTGTACTACATCCCTACTTGTTTCTTGTTTTCCTCTCGCAATTATTTTCAACTCCGAAGAAGGATTACATTCATCTCTGATGATTTTCATACAAACAAAAAATCAAAGGATTTTACTACAGAAATAGCACTGCTTTCTTCGAAAGATCGAATAAACGCCATTCCGTCTGTGTGTCTCATTCCCTACTGCATTTTCATGCCGTCTCTTTCTCTCCTTTGCATCCGTCACAGACCTTGATCGGAAGGATTCATCGCCGCACGTGCTCAGCGTGTTGGCACACGGGCCCTTCGATTGCACACCCGTCGTCCGCCGAGTTCCTTCGACGACGCAGTCGCATTGAGATTCCAGATTTTAGAGACTTTCGGAAAAGAGGGATTCTAGGGGTTGAAAATCTCATCGGAGTCTGAAGATCACAACCGCACCGTACATTTCTCCGGCGCAGAATAGCTTGGAGTTGTCGAGATACTTACGTGCGTCAAATCTAGTGTTCTTGGAAAAGCTTCGCAGTTAGCGTGGAGCAAGTTGTAGTAAGATGGCGTAACGAATTCCTCATGTCATCTTAGTCAGCTTCGTCATTAACACTCGTAAACTTTCCGTGTTTTCATTCGAATTTAGCATGTCGCGCGTCAACAGTTCGAACGAGTTTCATTTTCTATCATTCTTTCTACTTCTGTCCATCCAAGCTCTTTGTTTCTGCCTTTTTTCCCCTGAACTCCTTTGATACATCCCGGATATCCTTCATTTTGAAAACGTTGTAATTTGAAGGATCTTTATTATCTTCCAGCATGAGCGATGATCGATTGACAATAAGAAATGATGAAATGATTTTTCAGGAAAAATTTTAAATGCTACCGGGTTCCCTTTTCAAAGACGGCAAGGCTGTCGGCAATTTAAACTGACGCACGAACCTTTTCACCCTAGTGGGAAAGGAAAAATTTCGCCGAAATGTCAGCTAGAAAGTTTAGAAAAATCACGAGTTAGAATTTTCGGGGTATTTTATTTAAAATAAAAATAAACTGATGTGATGACTTTCTCCATATTTATATGGCAAATTACATGTTGTTAGCTCTGGGATCGTTATCGATATTTACTTCCGGTTGACAATTAAGAAAAGAAAAAGGAGCGTTACTAACTGTAAGATGTCACTAAGCGTCAATTGTTAACAATAGTCTTCGGTAGGTGGCGTGGTGGTGGCAGCTAAAAATATAAGATATCTCTTAAACAATGCATGGAAAAATGTATCAAACAAAGGTTGTATAAAATGAAATTTCCTACAACTTTTACTCCAATACATTTTTACATTTATCAAATATTAAACCAAATATTTCAAAATAACGGAAATGTGACAAGAGTAAACACCCACTTCCGGTCGACCGATTTTTACCAAAAACTAATCAGATCGTCTAACTTTTATAAAAAAATGTTAAATATAAAATTTTGCGTTGACCTGATTAATAGTTTTTGAGTTAGAGCGCCCACAAAAATCTATCACATACAGACCGACGGACAGACATCATCGCGAAACTAGTCAGAACGTGTTCAGGGAACCTTAAAACATGTACATATTACCGTTGAAATCTCGCGTTCGATTTTTTCCATGAAAACAATACTTTCTCATACTACGTATATGGAGAAAGTAAAAATCTGATGTGGTTACCCCATGACTTTCTTCTTATATTTATAAAAATTCCAAATAGGTTAAATGATAATAAACATTTTAAGGAACTGCGAGAACAATTTGAAGAATTTACATAGAACAGAAATAAACTCGAACCGTAGCCTTCTGGTTTTTTAAATAGCCATGAATCTCCAACGATTAAGAAAATAAAACATAAAAAGGAGCGTTACTAATTTTGACGTAACTAAGGGTAAACTGTTTACAATAGTCGCCGGTAGGTGGTGTGGTGGTGGCAGCTAAAACATTAGTTTTTAAAATATCTCTTTAACAATGCATTATGTGAAAAAATGTTTCGAACAAATTTTGTAGAAAATTAAATTTCCTAGAACTTTTATTGGAATACTGTTTTACATTCATCAAATATAAAAAAAACGGATAAGTGACAAGAGTAAACGCCCACTTCCGGTCGACCGATTTTTGCTAGTCTTTCTAATACAAATGCTAAATAGGAAATTTTATGCTGATCAGATTATTAGGTTTGGAGTTGAGTTCCGGATACAGGTACACCCACCCATAGAGAAAATAGTCAAAACCTGTTCAGGGGACCTTAAAACATGTATTTCCGTTGGAATCTCGAATTCGATTTTTTTCATGAAAACAATACTTTCTCTACATTTCTTATATGGAGAAAGTAAAAACGTCCCACTTGCTTAAGCGAGGATGATTTATACAGTCAGACCTCGATTTAGCGCCACCGTTTGTCCATCACTGAAATTGGCGTTAAAGCGGGGGTGTCTGGAAATCGAAGTATGTGCTTGCTCTGTGTAATCGTAGGATGGAAGTTCTGTTCACAGCGATCCATGGGCGGTGTGCAGGGGGTGGCATTTTATAAAGGAGCGCTAAATCGGGGTCTGAGTTAACTCGTTTTTTTCCGGAATAAAAAAATAAGTTTTAGGACAGAAAGTAATCAAAGAACCCTAAAGTTTTATTTTTAACAGAAACGTTGGCGCCGCAAAACGATTTGCGGGGCTGGAAGAAAAAATTAAACGAAACAGTGGCAATGACATGTCGAATATAGGTCGGCCGCCGGTGTAATTTTTTCCGCAAGCCTAATCGTAATAATTCAAAATCGACGCAACGAGTAACGCGCAATGGAAACAACGGTACGCGGCTCCATTACATCCGCGCGCCTCGCTCACCTTCGGCTTTCACCCGAACTAATCGACGTTCATCTAGGTGATTGGATCAACGCTCATTGGACAGTTCCAGCGGAATGCACGGAAGAGGGTTTTGAACGACTTTAAAGAAAACCACGCCGCCAGTTTTCCTGGCGGGGCCCGCTTTCTAATATGGAAGTGTTTTCACCGTTATGTAAGAGGAAAAATAATTTACGCGAAGGACAACCTTTCAATTTTTAACGTTGCGCAACTCAAGCCTCTGGCGGCGCTCGCGCTGCCCTTACTTTCGAGACAATGCGGGGATGATTCATGTCTTGGGATCGACTGTGGTACACGCCTCGCTGGAACATACATACCATTCGGGACGCATCAGTCGATAGCAGGCGTGCGCAGTTATTTTAGTAAGCGCGTCGGGAGTTTCCTCGATGTACCTCAACCGAGTTAATTTCACGCAACGCTCTTCGATGAATATTTTTACTTTTAAAGTGAGTAGCGTATCGAGATAGTTGGTATTCCGAGCCAGTAGTAACTTCCACGCTGGAAGACGTCATTTCAAAGGCGTAAGCGACGCAGCTTTGCGAACTTCGCTCGGTACATTGCGGCAATCCGGGTGAGCACCGGGAACAAATTTTTGTCCGTAAAAATTGACGTGTCGCAGAAGTGATTTTGCATTAATAATTCGATGAAAATGCTAATTCTCGCAGATTTTTTGGTTTGCGTAAAATTATCATTTATTTATTTTTCCTATCTCATAAACAGCAGTTGATGACAATGAGTGCAACAACTATAATAAAGAGAAACGCATATGACCACGCCCGCGACGCCTAAAATTTGGGAGCTAGACAGGGCAATCCAGAAGCAATTTAACGAGAACAAGATGATTCAAACAGAACTTATGATGCTTACTTTCCACATAATTATTTATTTAATACTTATATTGGCTTTAATAGCTTTAGAATCACCGCGGATGAGTTGCTCTTTGTTTTCCAAAATTTCATAATTTAGCGTTATAAAATACTACAAATACATTCGAACGGATAACGCGTGTATGTACTAGACTCTACCGAATCCGAGTCCAACAACAGTCGTTGCCATGGCAACACTCTCGTAATGAGTGATAAAAACTGCAAAAATGCCAGTATTTAAGTGAAATTCAATCCGAAGAAATACGATCGATAAGCAGCATTTTACGATAAAAATTACAATCTTCGTTCCTTTCCTCAGAGAATAGTACAAATCCTGTTCCGATATTACGATTCTAAGATATTTTAATGTGCAAGAGAAAATTACCCCGCACGATGTATTACAGATTTCCCATGTAAATCAAACGGGTAAGATAGTTCCTGGAATCGAATCAGGGACTTTCAATCTTCGCAACAAAAGCTATTCTCTGGAGCTCGGCCCAAGTAGCAAGAGATTCCCACCAAGTGTCATGAAAATCGGTTGATTGGTTCAAAAGTTAAAAGGGGGACGGACAGACAGACACAACGACAAAACTATAAGGCTATTTCCATTTTGGAAAGTGGGCTACAAAATGACGGCGGGTTGTCGCAAAATATTCTTCGATCATTAGCAATAGGTTTTTGAAATCGACTTATTTCGACCATTTAAGAATATTATCGATTCGGTTTGGTACGAAATAGGTAAAAGATTTACATTTCCGCGAATTTACGAAGAAAACGCACATTTATTTTAGCCCATTACCAGCACGAATTAATGTATCGGACGACATTATGAGAAAGATGGCGCGTCATGCCGCCGAAACGTCCAAGCGACAGCACTTCCTTCAAATCAGACGACGCAGCGGATTCATAAAAAAGGCGAGCATCGCCACGCGTCGAGGAATTCCTATGCGAAAAAAAAAACATCCAAGTCGGCCCTAGCGAGTCGTCTTCTCCCGAACCCCGTCCCGCGGTTTCGTTTCTGGCCACGCGGCGAAAATCGCCAAGGTTGGTGCATGCGGTTATGACGTAGCGATAAAGCTCTCTCATGAATACGCCGACAATGGGAATAGTGGAGAAGGTTCGAGGGGGGGGGGAGGAAGGGAAAGGAGGAGGGGGGGTGGGAAGAGAGGTGAGAGAGAGAGAGAAGGTCGTTCGGATATGCACCTGTTGGTTGGTTGCATTGCGCGTGGCATTCAGAATCCGTGTGTGTAGTAGGCGACACACACACACACACGATCCTGCCTTGGAGCCAGTCACCTCGCCCCTCCTGCGTCTCCCCTCTCCTCCTTTTCGCCCCAATTCACTCCCTCCCTCTCTCCATCCCTCTCACTCTCTCTCCATACCACCGCCCTCCTAACTTCCTCTCTCTCTCTCTCCCCCAAACTCTCTCTCTCTCTCTCTCTCTCTCCTTACAGTACGTCCATCTTACGCCTGGCGGACTCCGAGAATGGAAGTTGGTCCAGCAACAGGTCTTCTCGGTGGTCAGAGAGAGGGGAGGGGGGAGATAGGAGGGGGTTGGGTAGGGAAAGGAATTGAGGAAGGGGGAGTGAGGGGGAGGTGAAAGTTTGACCGCGGGGAGGAGAGAGAGAGAGAGGTAGCGGGATAGGAGAGTATGGTATTTCAAACCCTCCCCTCGGGCGCAGCGAGTTGGCGAAGGTGAGAGAAAGGAGGTGTGAGAGAGGAGAGAGAGAGAGAGAGAAATGGAGGGAGGAGGTGCCGCAGGGAGTCTAAAAGAGATCAAGATATTCGGGCGGAATTCTACCAAGTTCATGCGTGAATCGGAACGACCTCGGAGGGTGCTTAATCAATGGATAACAAGCTGAAGAGGGGAGGGGGAGAGAGGGAGGAAGAAGGTGGGGGGATGAAGCCCGTTGTCTGAGGAATGTAAATAAGCCGCATTGTTCTCCGCTGCTGAGTCGGGTCTTTATTTTTTACGGAGGAAAGGGAAACGGGGAATATTGGCTGACAAGGTCGCGACGAAGGTCATGTTATATGTATTTGGGAGCGGAACTAGTGGAGAAAGGATTTTCTACTCTACGCTTTGTCTATCGGGGTTCATTTCTCGCGGTCGGATTGTTTTTTTGCGTTTGCCCAACTTCTATACAAACTCTATGGTTTGTATTTATGGCTAATCTCTTTCGATTATTATAGCTATATAAACTGTCGTCGTTTTTATTATTTTTTTTTTAAGGATAGGCTTACATGTAGTTAACTTTTAGTTGCTTACCTGCAGATTTTCTTTGTGAGAGTTATCTGAGAAGTAAGAGTGATTTGAAAGGGTTTAGAGAGCAACCGGTTTGCAGCATTTTGATGTGGAGTCTCACGTCGGCACGAAAAAGAACGAATTTATTGAATTTATATCAAGTTCTATCGTGTCCTCGAGTCTTTTTCCCAATCATTACCACCGTTACATTTCAAGGCTTTGGATTGATTTGATTCGAAAAATATTTTAATTTCTCCGGTGGACATGGTTACCGTTAAAGAATTCTGCAGTACCGCACAATGATAATTTGTGATAATTAAACACTTTTCGCATCGATGTCGCCCAGTTTTTCATGCAAATCTTTTAAAGCCTTTCCTTCGCGTCGTAACCCATTTCGAGGGGCGATTTCACCGTTTGAATTTGAAAATAATCTTGCACACCGAGTTTCGACGTTGCCGATCTTCGAAAGTTGTCAGGTTTCGCTATTATTCTTAGACGAACGAAAGTTTTCTCGTTGCTAAACGTTAGGAAATAAAAATAGGTTTTCGCAAATTTCGTGTCATGGAGACGGAATGTTTGGGCCCCATCTACTCCTCCAAACTTGAGGGCTATAAATAATCCTTATCGGTTAAGAAGAGGATGGTGATATCTACTCCATTGTGTTCTCCCTTTCATTCCGCGGCGGAAGCTCCTATTTCATTCATAGAAAGACGAGAGCTAAAATATCCCTCAAATGCCAGATAGTGTGTGCATGTTTTTATTTGCGCATGCGCGTATACTTGAATTAATCAGTTTTATCTGAGTGTCCATTGCGCGAGTTAGATTAGCTACGTTCCTCCTTTCCTCTATCAGTCTCTCGTTGTGCAGTGAAATTTTCAAAGCTAAGAAAACCTTCTGCTTTAGAACCTCTTGAATTTCATTTGCAAAATAATCATTATTCGAAATCGACTGAGAAACTTGGGCTTGTCTTAAAAGTTTACGTGCTGTGCGTAGGTTTTTGGTGGTAGGATGAAAACGCCACGCAAATTAATTTCCTCCCAAAAAAGTATAAGTATCAAATAGTAAATACACTCATACCCCGTTTAACGCTGGGGATGCGTTCCTGAAAACGAGAGCGCTAACTGAATCAGCGTTATGCGAGATCATTTTGGTACAGCACTTGTGGAGACGCGTTCTTAAAATCGTAATTTATTATTAACTATTTTCAAAATATTAGTACTATAGCCGCTCTTCTCTCTGATACTCTTAAAACTGTACTGTAAATAATTAACCCTTAAATGCGCAATGTAAAAGCTCTGCTACACACCAGATATCCCGCAATACAATGACTGTCACAACGTTTTTGTAATTTTCTCACACTGTAACAGATTCCACACACTCTCTTCTTATAATCGGCGCCCATTACCGCCAATAGGTGTCCAATTTCGTGAGATATGTAAACAAAATATTACGTTGCTCTGCAGTCCGAGAACGTGCTGTTTCTGCTGTGGTTCGTTTGATGATTTCTGCGGTGGTTTTCATTTATTTGGACTGAAAAATTTCTGTCACATACTGAAAATGTGCAATAAAATCAAAGCACATGTCTTGTAATTTTCACTTCCTCATATACGTAGTATATTTTACTTTCTCATACACGTAGTATATTGAAAAAGTATTGTAATCGTGAAAAAATTCGACTTCGAGATTTTGATGGGAATACACGTTTTAGGTGCACCTGAGACAATAAAAGTGGTTTTCGCCGTGCCGTCTGTCTGTCGGTCTGTTCGACGATCTAGGGCGTTAACGCGTGCATAAAATAGAATGATATCCCGTATTTATGCAATATATAATCTTTTGCAGACCCTGTTTCATAAAAATGATATTGCACAAAAATAAAGGGTAGTTTATTCTTGGCGATTTTTAGAAAATTTTGATTTGCTCAAAAATGCCTCCAGAGAATTTGATTAAAATCAATCCATTTGTAGAGCCTGATATCACAAATAATACTACGTAATCCGTATGACTCTTGACATCACTATATGGCGTCCAATGGCATTACAATGTACGCTAAGCTACCTTACCTAAGCCTTATGACGTCACGCCTCCGCCGCGATCCATTCAAACTCTTACTACAGCCTTACGGTTAAACTAAATCGAATTATATCTCATATTTATGTATAATATCATTCATAAGAGACACTCTAAAGAGATGAACGATATTGCGCAACAATTAAGGGTACTTTATTCTTGGATATTTTTTAAACAAAATTCGATTTACTCAGAAATGACTCTAAGGATTTCGATTAAAATCCATCCAAACGTGCATGCTGATGTCACAAATAAAACTAACTAAGCTATATGTCCCAAAAAAGTTTTTATATATCGTCCAGTGGCATTATTTCTGTACAAGACGCTCAGCGCACGCGTCAGAGGGGAGGGGGAACCGGGGGTTCCCTAGTCTAAAATTCCGTACTTCTCTGTTAACGCCACGCACTTATTAGTGAGAGGTATCAGGCGTGAGATGTTGATGGTGTAAATCGCTTTGATTCAGTTGCTACGCATTATTATTAACATAACTGGTAGTGAATTGCCAAGCACACATAGTTAATTTCGGGGCAAAGAGTGTAGTGAGACCAAACGTATATACGTGTATGAGAATGTTAGTGCAATGTATATTGCACCGTTTATTTAATAATTTGTCCCATAGCGTAACACTCAAGAACTAAAAAATGTTAAATGTGAATTTTGTGATGAACCGATAATTAGTTCTTGAGTTAAAGCGCCCACAAAAACGTATGGAGAAAGTAAAAAATTGGCCCGAGAACAAAGATGGTTATAACGAATCAGCGTTGAACGGGGCAGCGCTAAACGGGGCATTACTGTAACAAGATCTTTGGTGAGTACCGCTTGATGTTTCCTCTTGGAACTCTTCACTTGGCTTGTGGAAGGGAGATTCACTGCAGTGGGAATTCTTCGTAAATTTTCATTACAAGTCATTTAATGATTTGATTAAAAAACGGTTCTCTCCTAAGAACACGATTTTATTATGTTATGCTATTGAGTGTGTTTGGGTAAAAATTAATTTACATGCACATCAATTTCATTTTTGGTCAAGGAAATCGTCTTTTCTTTGAACACGCATCTAGTTAAATTATAATTTTTGCGATAAGAAACTCCTCAAATTTTATTACTAGTACATGTTACGCAATTCCAAAAGAAACAGTGGTCAAATACAAGTAGTTTTAATCAAATAGACCAAAATGAAAGCAGGAAAGCTTTACTGGCAGGGGTGTAAAACTGTGATTAACATTCCGAATAGCATGGATTATACCGAAAGTTTTGTTAAATTTAATCAAAACATTAAATTTATATTTTAATCTTATTTACATTTCTATGTAAATGTAAATTTCTATACGCGGAGTTCTTATTGCTTATTGCAAGAAACATAATTTCGTGAATTTTTTCAAGCTTAATTTTTTTATTAATCTTTCGAGATTTATATTAGGAAACCCTAATCGTCTCTTTGTGATTATAATATATACTAGCAGAATTACCCGGCGTTGCGCGGAGGGGGGTCTATACATTAGAGAGTTATACATATTTTTTTAATTTCTAACAATAGTGTAGCTAAAACATGCTAAGCTTCTATCTGTTCTCGTTTGGAAAAGGGGTTCGAACTGCTTCTTGTCATAGTCTCTGTTTTTCTATGCGTCTCTCTATGAATTCTGATGTATCTGATGCTCTCGAAGCAGCCTTTCTTTGCGCATCTGATTTTCTGCCATTTAAACGTGGCTTTTTTGGGTGGCATTCGAAATCTAAAAACCATTTAAGTTTTACTATTAAAATGAAAACAAACTAACCCCAACAATTAGAAGTAACTATGGTGATATTCTGTGAAAATGCCTAAAAATCCATACAATTTTCCTACTCAAATGTAATTTCTCGATCAAGGGGCGAAATTGTATGACCTGAATAATATTATTTATACTATGAATAGTAAATTAGTATGAATTTTATGACTCTAGGTCAATGACTTCATATTTTAATGTTCAAATTACAAAATGACTACACCTATTCCCGTATTACTCCCGTGTTAATGTTATGAAAATGCTATTTCTATGAGGTTCCAATGACCCCACTGGTTTCAAACCCCACCTAAGCTCTTCCTTTTGGTCCTATTAGATAGCATGCCAAGTTTGTTGGCTATAGGATCAACCGTGTGGATTTGTATAGCCGGACAAACATACAAACCAACAAACTTTCTGAATTATAGTAAAGATAAAGATTATAGGCTTCAATACGATGAAATGACCATCGCTGGACGATGGGCCGGTGGAAAAAACGATCCATTATACCTATCGACTAGCCACTTCTGCTGAAATGTTCATGTTATCATTAGGAGCAAAGCTCTTGTCGCAAAGTGGCGCGTTATTTGACGCAATCAAGATGCTGGATCTGTCTGTAAGAATTCTTTTCATATTACTATTTTTAGCGAAGTTTTACGTCCCTTTTAAAATCTAAATCATTCTTTAGGTTAGTATCCAAGGTGAAGGCTTTTCAAAATTGGGAGAATGCGAAAATTAGGTTATTATAGCAAACCTTTTTTTTCGCTCTCGTGCCTAATTACAAAAATTGGCTTTCCTTTTCTAACATACATGCCAATTTAAAATACATCTAAAAAGAGATAATTTCATGGTTCACTTCACTTATTCTCAGGCTTATAGCTCAGAAAACGATCGAGTGCTTATGCAAAATTCAATTCATCATCTAAAAAGACTCTGTCCCAGATCATTTATGGTCGAGCGACAATTATGGAGCAACAAGCATCTTGTTCTTGGATAAAATCTCACTATTAGTCTGCTATTTTATCAACATAATTGCAATCTCGCCGGAAATGATCCTTTTGTATTGTTTCAGAAATATAAAAATATTTAGTAGACAGTCAATAAACAATATTTTCCTGTTGTGTGCCAACCGAAATCGTCTCGCGTCCCAAAAGTGACATTCCTGCCATAGATTAGCCATCCCTGTTTTAAGCTATTCTCTCGTGCCAAAAAGAATATGATTTTTTTATTCAGCTGCTATAACCTTTTTATAATATTCTAGATACGCAGAATGTTGGAATAAATGCATGGTCGTCATACGTGAACATAATTTTCTGAGTTCAAGAGCTAGGCGCACGGCCTACTTTCCGTATTTCCATCCCATGTATTCGATTTATCGCCGTCATTTTATTTTTCTTCTTATAATCGACAGAAGCAGGCTTAGCTAGGCAATATTGGAGCTTAGAGTTTTTAGGGACCTCGGATTGACTCTGATTTTTTCATCTAGAAGCAATGAAATGTATCGACGGAAAATTTCCACTTGTTATGAGTTAAAATGTAAACCACGCCCCGAGTTTCCCATTATTCAAACTCTTCAGGCCAGTTTAATTTTACGATGAAGTGGAAATTGATGTCAATACTTTGTTTGTCATAAAGAAAAATTAAACCAAACTTTATATTCAAAGAAATTTGATTAGCCAACAATAAGTTTTGTTATTTTCTTTTTCTTTTATTGTGACCGATTATGTCGGTTAAATCTAAGTTACTATACTAGTCCATGAACCATGTCAAATATCACAGTAAACCCTCATCATTCGCGGTTTTGATCATTCACGGAGGTTTCTGTGTGCACCAATTTAACATTCGTGACAAAAAACTTTACTATTCGCGAATTTGACCTGTGAATTCTTGCGTAAGTAATTGCTCTCAAGTTGCTAGCAGTAGAGTTGTTTTAATTTTGTCGCCATAACCTTGTGTGCGCATGTACATGTATCGTTTCCATTACGTTTGTTTTCAAGTGATTAGGTCGCACTTTTAGGCTAACTTTATATTTCTTTTGATTTAATGCCTCTCTGCCACCGCGTTCAGGTAAAATTAAAATTAAATTGTTGTTTAATATACCGCCCAGGGATAATCGGGAAGGAGGGCCATTTGGCCCGGGCCTCATGCTCAATTGAGCCCAAATTCGCGCGGTCCCAACATGTTTAATATCAACTGTGGAATATCACGAAAATTAGATTAGTACATTTGCATGAAAAGGCTAGAATAGCATTTTATAAATAAAAAATGTGTAAATTACGTTTGGCTCTTCTTTGGCTAAGGATTTACTAATTTTATTTCAATGATTTTTTTCTAATTTTTATTATGGCCTGTGGCCTCAAAATCCGTAAGTGGTCCGCGACCCTCTGAAACTCTTGAGAGGGCCTTATATCGCTTGCCAGTGTTCTTAAAATGATTTCCATGGAGAGGGCAAATTTCTCAGCTGTATTTTCTTCTGGATTTTAGGCTCTTCTTCTGTTCATATATTAACTATTGGATAGGTGCCTGGGTTTATCGTTAGAATAATGTCGTCTATATCCAGTTCATCAAAGCAGCTTTACGCAAGTGGCTCAATATATTATCTCTCTTATTACAATCTCTCCTTATAGTTATCCTAATTAACTGGCCTATTGTATTATTTATTTTTCATAAATAACATATGAAGTACACTTTTTATACCGTGAAACTTCACCTTGAACTCCTTATCAGTGGTTCTCCTAGCTCCCTTTGCCTCTTAAGTTTTTGGTTTTATCATTCGCGGATTTGATATTAAGGGAACATAGCGAATGTTGAGGGGCTACTGTAGTGTTTTTTTGCCGTGTTCCTTTTTAATGTTAGTAAAAGCGAGATCATCCGTTGTAAAACTGTTTCACATCACCTTCTATTCATGCTGCCCGCGTGAACTCGTTCGATGTGAAACTTTCTCTTTTCGTGTCGAAAATTTCTGAGAATGTTTTGTAGAAAAATGTTCCCTTCTCATGACGCTGCTTCCCAAATATAACTGGGGTTATTATCATATGACCCCCGAAACTCGCCATCCATCCCTTTCAACCCTCGATTTTGCATTTATCGCCCGGCGATTAATAGTAGATCGTAATAACTTTATCCTTTCATTTGACCGCCATTTTTCCTGCGAAACGACTCTCTTAGCTGCGTCCCGTGCAGCAAACTGCTCCTCACACACACACGAACCAACGCGCGCGCACACACTCTCTCGCCAATTATGGACCGGATCGATTTATCATTAAGTTGAATTAAATATCTAAATGTGGCTCCGAATCTTTTTATGATCAACGACTACTGAGTATCGCCGACTTTCTCATAACGACCTTTTAAGCGGCTGTTTTCATTAAAAAATAAACAATGGAATAATTAAGAATGAGGCTACAAGGATATCATTGGTTGCATTTCAAACTATTTATAAAAATTATCGTGACTTGATTGGCGGTAGAGAGAAAAACTGGATTCTAAGATGAGTTCACGGTTTCCATAATTTAACTGCGGCGCATGTGCTATGATGATAATGTAAATTAAAATAAATAATAATCGAGGAAAGAGTTGTTTTTCACATCGTACGAAATGTTATATATCCGGCTATTGTCAACCGAAAAATAAAATAAAAATATGTATTTGAACGTTACAGAAGTTTTTGTTGCATAAATTGGGCTTAATTTAGTATAACTACTACCCTGTTCACTGCCAGGTCAGGTTCTCCCCTGAGGATGCCCACTTGGTGGGTGAAATGCGTAGGGATTTTCCTATAATTTTTTGACAGAAGGAGTTTTCCACCACTGAATAACTACTGAACTTAAGATCGCATCCAGATAAATCAATGGCAAATATTAGATTTTATTCTTCTTAGTTTTTATTTAAACGGACACCCCCGTTCCGGTCCAAAACAAAGAAAGTTTCCGCATAATTTTTTCAGTCATTTTGTTTTGGTTGAAATGTAACTCGGCATACCTTGCGGAAAAAGGATACTAATTTGGTCCATATTCACATCGCTGTCAGGGATTCCCAAACCTATTATTTTGTATTTCAGCGACTCATATGCTTGATAAGGCATTTTATTTTATTCTTTTACCATCATTTATACACCTGATGATCCAAAGTATTATTACGGCTCTAAATATTGTAGCTAAAGATGCAAATAAGTATAAGAGGAATGCACGTCATAAAATACTTCTGATCGCTTTTATCGACAGCTAGTGTTTATTGCAAGATATGTACTACTCACGTATCCGTCCGCGTGAATTGTTCTAAAACGCAGAATTCTTATGACTGTAATTTGGTGTTACATTTTTAGCGATTTTCGTCATGGCTGAAAAGCACTATTATCTTCGTGATGTCCGTCCGTCCGTCCGTACGCATATATCAAGGAAGAATTGGCTTCACCGAATTCAACCAAATTTGGTACATAGAATCTACACATAGATACATGTCCAAAACGGCACATTTGGACCGAATTGACTGAGCATGGGTGTCACAATTGCAAATTAAATCTTCTGTAATTATGAATTTGGAAAAAATTGGCAACACCTATTTCAACGGAATTTTGTATAAAGGAGGTATGCGACATAAAAAGCAAAATCAAGATATTAAGTGTAAATATAGAAAGCGGGGATACCACAATAAAGATAATAGAAATTTTCTTTTTAGATGTATTTGAGTTGAGCTATCCTGATCAATTTTAACCTAATTTAATACTTATAATGTACACATACATAGAAAACCATAATAGCATATTTGGACAGGATCAAACAAACAGGGGTGCCACAACTACAAATCAAATTCTTTCAGTATTTATGGATTTGGAGGGAATTGGCTGGGCGGATTTCAACAAATTTTTATATAAGATTTGTACAGCATATCATAATGAAATCAAGATTTTTAAAGTGAAGCTAAATATCAGGGCTACCACAAGAAAAAATAAAATTATATTTCTTTAACACGCATTTTCAGAGAAATGACCGCATGGATTTGAAGAAAATACCGTGTTTATATATATGTGTGTGTGTGTGTGTGTGTATAAAATCTTCATATAAATAAATAACCAAAATAACATATTTCAACCGGGACGACGAAACAGGACTACCACAATATCAAGGTTAGAATTTTTCTGTAACTATGAATTTGGAAGGAGTTGGCTGAACCGATTTCTAAAAGAAATTTCGTACGTTGAGTGAGTATAGAATGACAAAACTAAATGACCATGCTTAAAACGGATTTAAAAAGCAGGTCTGCCACAATATAAGGAAAAATTATTTTCTGATTTCAAAGAAAATGCATTAGTATACGATTATATTACGGCGAATTTGACGAAAAGCACTTCTTTACCACGGGAATCCGGTGTGCATCCCTACTTGTTATATCTAAGTTTAGTAGCTCTACGATCGTAGGTTATATATTAGCATTATTATTTGTGGGATTTGCAATAATTACTCGAAATGAGCCGAAAAACGTGTACGTATATGTATATTTCCTATGTGGGTACGTACTTATATCTCTGACAACGATACGATTCCTGCGTACGATATCTGCCATTGCTTTGACAAATGTCAAAGTTAAGAGTTGTTCTCATCCGAATCTATAAAAAATGACACATTTTGAAAATTTAAGCAACCAAACTATTGGAAATCCAACATTTTAATATAGTCCTTGCCGCGATATAAAAAATAAAGATTTGTATTAGTATTAGCCTCACTTGAGATCAAAAAATCATCGTTGCGAAGTAATCGTAAAACTGAATCGCTCTTTGATATATAGATGTTCGGATGTTAGAGAATTTTATTCAAACAAACTATAGGCTTGAATAATTGTTCATCTTTGGTGAATAAATATCAACTGAGTTTCGAATTCAGAACTTCAAACCCTCTGTAAATGATATTTTGTCGTCATTCCATTTTTTACTGTTTGAATAACCTAAGATATAAATATTTTGGCAAGGATAACTATTTTCACAAATCATGAAATCAGAGCGATAATTTTATAGTCGAATCTTATGTTATTTTCCATTTCACTCCTTGAAATTACAGTGTAGTAAATGGTTATAAAAGGCTTTTTTGCATTTACAAGCCTTTATATCTCGTTTTGAAAGTATGAATATTAAATTACATCGCTATTAGTTAGAGAAATGTGATTTTTTTATTTCGCTTGGTGTTGATATTTGTGTCGTAAAAAAATCTTTTGATCGCAAGGTAATACAGCCCAGATAATGCAGCAAGTTGTATGTAATACAATCCTCCTCCTGCAACTTTATTCGTTGACTGCACACGACACACGCAATGTCGAAGGTTTCCTTTTTACTTTTCTGCAGAGATCGCCGAATTAAAATCCCAAATCGAATGTAAGAATTCGTCTAACGTATCTAACACAGTGGATGATCAAGGCACCTCCTGTAGCAATAAAACGGTCGATCACACCAGACACGCGATAACATACGATGCAGTCCTCTTCAGTGGTAAATTTTCGATCGAAAATTTCTTTTGGGTTATTTCGAGACGGAATCACCTACTTGGCAGCCGAAATCCGTATATAGTTTTATCGCCAAGGACGGTAGGTAGACCTATAACGTTGTCTGTCCAAGAAATTGCACTTGGTAAACGCTTATCTAGAATATCTATAGACCTTACAAACGGTCCAGCAAATGAGGGAACATGGCGGAGTGACCCGGGACTCGAAAACGGGGTAGTTTCGAGTGGCTATTTCTCACCGATGCATCGCCACGTCCAATCACGAAAACTTTGCGATTTTTGCGCATGTCCACGAACTATGAGCGTGACACTTGAGAATTGGACGAAAATTGTCCTTCGACGCGTACGCCTTGGGTACCCATGAGCGCCTCACGTATTTACATTCACATTAGCATCTTCCGAGTCGAGCAGACATTCATGTTTTTTCATGTTGGAGTTTCATTTAGTGGGATACATTTAAAGGACGTGTTCCTTTAAAAGTGTTTTCGACGATTCGCACTAAGGTTCTTCAGTTTTTAAGATGGATTATTTCGGAATTGATGTTTGTGTATATCCCGGATGCTACTCTGTGTTTTCAATACCCGTAAAAAGCTCGTGGCAGAATTTTCAATAGAAAATAGCTTTTCCTTTAAGATGTGTTCTTCTCTTGAAACGCCATCTAATGTGATTGCGGGCCTTTGCAGAAAAAAGATTATCTCAAATATTGTGATAGTGAATTACCAAAAAGAATAAAATGAAATAATAACTACGTGATGTTTAAATGATAGCATAAATAATTTCATATACACGAAGCCCCTGCTATTCTTCGCCTCATTGTTTGTCGCTCCGTAAATTCGTCGTTTCGTTAATTCGCCGTTTCGTTAATTTAACGTTTCGTTAATTCGTTGTTTCGTTTATTCGTCGTTCCGTAAATTCGTCGCTTCGTTGATTTAACGTTTCGTTTATGCGTCGTTCCGTAAATTTTGTCGTTTCATTAATTTAACGTTTCGATTATGAGATCTATTTCTTCGAAAAAATTATTTCTTTTTCGCAAATTTAATTTCTCTATAAATGTAATCAAATTGGACAAGAAAATTTAATTTTTAACTTCCGAACGATTCAATTCAGCGATATTTCACAGGATTTCTTCGGTCGAGCTCCGTTCGTTTAATGTTGAGCACCACATGTGTCCTCTCATGAAAGAGTCCAAAGAGTCGCGGGAGCTGCTGCCTATTCTGCGCTTGCTATCATCCTCCTCTTGTGCCGATCCCCTGCTCCTATCGATAGCTTGCGTGTGTGCTCTTTCGAGTTTCGGTCGACAAAATAATGACTGCGGTCAACAAACCCGAACCAAGCCAATCCAACTCAACCGAACCTAGCCTTCAAAATACAGCCCGAATAATCGAAAAGGATCAAATTAAATTATCTACGCAATTTAAAAAAATATATATATTAACTCGAAAAGATGAACCGCGTCAGAGCAAAACAACTGTGCGATAATTATGCGATCCTGTTGTCATAGTCACTCAATGCTTCTCCAATGGCGACAAAAATGCTAGAAAAGTGCGTCTAGCTCATTTCGGCTACGATGGCTGCTTAGTAGCCGTTAATGCGCACCTGGTATTCTAATGTTTTCATCTCTATGGAAAAGGGATTTTGTCACTTTGATAACTCAGCCATAGGAAACGCTCGAGAAAACGATAAAGTTAGTTTTATGCTTTACTGCGTCGGAGCAATGGGTGGCAACAACGCACCTCCGAGACTATCACTAGTGGGTGTTACGTGTACCTTAATCTATCTTTAAGGTGCATTTTTCATTATTAAACTTATTAGCATTGTACTTTTTTACGAAAATATGCATTGTATATCGATTTATTTGTAAGATATCGCTATGAAATAATAAGTAAAATTATGTGAAATAGATCATTATTGCAAGTTTCGTCGTCTGAGCATATATCTTCCATGAATTACATACAAGTTAATGGGTTGGTCGGCCCGGCGTTCGTTATGACCTACGACGAACAACGAGGATTTGATGTGCATGGAAAATTAACATTGCATCTCAGTACCTTTAAATAGCGGTAGTGGGTAGTGGAGCTTCGACCAAAGGGAAAAACTTCGACAGGAAAAAGTAATCCTCAGTCTGTACTTCATGCTGATCCTAGGCATTTAAAGCCCCCTTTCTTGCCTTCATATCGGTCCGCAAGGGTTATCACGTAAGCGCAGAGACGCTCGCTCGCTCGATGACGTCACCAGTAACTTTACGCTTCTCGGAGACGTTGACCCTCCTTCCCCTTCGTTTTCTCCACGTTTCATGCGTTATTCCTCGTGAAAAACACACTCGGATGCCTCCAACAATCGAGCCCCTGGCTGCATGACCTTTCGATGTTCTCTCTCGTTTTTATTTCATTTACTCAAATTACGTTCGTCGTTTGTTCCTCCCCCTTTCCGATCTCTTCCGTTCATTTAGCCACGCGATGCTTGATGAAAAAAATACCCTTTCCGTCCCCATGGAAATAAGAGAATTAAATAGTCAGGGCGAAAAAAGTCGCCTTTGGCGGCGACAAACTGAATCTTCCCACGCAATCCATGATTTGACCTCCGTAATTTTGGAAATAAAAGAATCGCTCTCATCCGGACTCGGTGATCGTAAGAAACGTAATACCCGCGCGTTGCCTCGCGGACGAAAAATAAAACAGCCGCGGAAATAATAAGAGAAGAGCGCTAAAAGAAAAAAATATCAGCCGAGTTAGGATGGAGGGAAATTCCTTCCGATGGCAGCGCCTCTATATTCTCCCGAACCAACTAAACCCCTGGAGCAAAAACTCGCCCACGCCGAGCGAGGCATGGAAAAGGGGGAATGGGGAGAGAGAGAGAGGGATAAGGGAGGAGAGAGAGAGAGGGAAAAAGGGAGGAGAGAGAGGGAGGATCGGGTAGTTTGCGTTGCCTAGCAACGGGCCTCTCTCTCTCCGCCAACATCACCTGCACTTCGGTTGATGATGCGGCGTAGGGCTCCGGAGCTGGCAGCCGGGCGACTGCAGCGCCGCTCCTCCTCGCCGCGGCATCCGGTACAACCACCTCCTCCTTAGCTGGTTGATTTGGGAAGGACGTCCGCGAGTGTGTATGTGTGTGTGGTTTTGTGCGTGCAGGGCGCGCAGTATGACCTTCAGGTTACACGCGAATCGGGAGGATTTTGCTTTTTCTCCGCGTATTGGGTTGGAGCCCTTTCGAGATGGAGGATGCGGATGTTAACCCAGTTGCCCCGAGAAGAGGTGATCGATAAAATGAGACCGTGGTGCGAAAGGGTCAAAGGTTATACGCCTGGTGTGATAATCACCGGGGAGACGGGGGGTATTGCGGGGGTGATAACTGCGGAATGGTATGGTTGCTATTCGACCGAATTCTGGTCGATTTTAATATTTTTCCATTCGGAATGAACCTTGCTTTTGTAGGGATTGTTGAACGGGTTTCGATTCGTGGCATTCGACCGTGTCGTCCGTCCTTTGGAGGTTTCTCGAATATGACCAGAGAGGAAAGATGCACGCATCATGCGTGCATACATGCGAGCTAGAGGCGTTCTTTACGATTTATGCAATCATGTCAAAAAATATTAATATTAAAGGCTTAGTATGATGCCTAAGAACTGGTATGCCAAAGAAATGTCGTATTTTTGATTCACCGACTAATTTCCTAATCGGTTGTAATTAATAAAACAGTCGACAATTATTTAAAACTTACCTTTTACTCGAATAGTAGTAATATAATCTTTATGTTCACGATCATTATTCCTTCGTCGTAAATTTCCCATTTCTTTTCAATCACAAACGCTGTGTATACGTAAAGAAAATGGACGTATTTACGTTCATTTCTTCGTCGTAGTTAATCCATTTCCCTTCATTTACCAAATTTTGCGTGCGCACGAAAGAAAATTAAATTAATTAGGCATTTACAGCAGATATTGTTTACTTCAATTACCACGAAGATTATTTTCGTTGACAATAATTAAAAAAACACGGGAGAATTTTTCCAAGCCCGAAGCGAATTACGACTTTCTCGTTCGATTTTCTTGAAATCGGATACTCCTTCGATAAAAATGCACTGATCGAAACATGCTTTTTAATTAGTTCCGCAAATTTAGATTTGAAGATTTTTTGTTATAAGTGATCTTTTACGAGATATAAAGAAAAGTTCATTTTTTGTCGCTAGTAAAGTGGCACTCCCGATTAGGCTTCGTAAACCATTTTATATCATTTTTACTTTCTCTATATACGTAGTATAGGGGGAAAGTATTGTTTTCATGAAAAAATCGATTTCGAGATTTCAACGGAAATACACGTTTTGAGGGCCCCTGAACACGTTTCAACCTTTTTCTCGATGTGTGTGCGTGTGTAATAGCTTTTTTGTGAGTGCTCTAACTCAAAATCTATTAATCAGGTCAATACGGAATTTTATATTTAACATTTTTATGAATGTCACAACAACTGATTAGTTTTTGGAAAAAATCGGTCAACCGGAAGTGGGTGTTTACTCTTGTCACTTATCCGTTATTTTGAGATATTTGCTTTAATATTTGCTATATTTAAAAACGTACTGGGATACAAGTTTTAGGAAATTTAATTTTCTACAATCTTTGTTCTAAACATTTTTCCATATAATGCATTGTTGAAGATATCTTAAAAACTAAATTATTTAGCTGCCACCACCACGCCACCTACCGACGACTATTGTTAACAACTGACGCTTAGTTACGTCTTAGTAACGCTCCTTCATAGTTTCTTGATTGTTGTAGCTTCGTGGCTATATCCAATATCAGAAGGCTATGGTTTGAGTTTATTTCTGTTCTTCTTAAAGTCTAACATTTTATCGGTTTATTTTAAATATTTATTATTATGTAACATATTTGGAATCTTTAGAAATCTTACAGGTATGGAGAAAATCATGTGGTGGCCACATCAGATTATCTTCTTTTCTTTTCACGTAGATCATAAATACCAAATTTCATGAGCACCCGCCCAGTAATTTCGGAGATGAAACGTGCGGACAGACGAACAAACGGACGGACACGACCTGGCCATAAGGCGTTCTGTTTTTACTTTTTGTAAAGAACGCATAAAAAGCTTGCAAATTAACAGTGCCAGTGGAAATTGACATTTGATTGAAAGTATATCTTTGATGCATTATATTATGGTTTCTAAACGTGTACTAGCTCTCTTAATCTTTCGACACGTTTTCGACCATACGGAAGATAAGTTTTAAAAAATTCACATCGAATATTATCGATTACCGTACATAATTTGATGCGAATGTGAGGGAAAGAAATTGATTTATCAGTTTTCCGTCAGGGCGAGTATTGTACCATTTGTCAATCAAATACGAGTCATATTCATACGTAAATGAAAGTTCTTGAAATGTCCGACGAAGGCAAAAGTTGCACCTTTTCTGTTTATGATTGCATGTTGGATGCGTAAAGAGTTTATAATGATCTTAGATATCTTGCCAGAACACGGGTAAAATATTGGTGGGCCATTTTATGGGCAACTTAACTAATGCCCGTTTAAACTCTAATTTTGAAAATATTTCTGTTTAAAGCACATACATAAAGTGATAAAAGGTAACAAATCTCCAAATGCCGTACTAAAATTTTAAAGTTGAGATACTCCACTAAGAAAAGGGAAGGGGGGGATTTTTAAAAAAAATAATAGCAACCAGACACTCCACCTGCCGGTTAGGGGCTTTTTTAAGGCCAGCGCCCGAGACAGCAGGTCAGCCAACCAAGTTTTCATGTTTCGCGAACCAGCGATCACATGAAATATTCGGCCCCACACCTTTTGCAGCACATATCTCTTTCACATATTGAATAAACAACTGCCACGATTTTTTTTCCAAATCGTTTTCCGAACAGTTGATTAGAACGTGTATTATACAAAATTTTATTTCTTTTTTCCTTGTTCTAATGACTTGCTTTCTAAAAAGCATTTCGTTTCTCTTATGGAGAGGTTGACTGTGAGTCATGTAACAGGCATCCGTTTCAGGAATATTCGCGAAGGTGAGATAAATTTCTTCGGTTTTTAATCATATGTAATTTATATCAAATCGCGGTATCATTAGAGGGAATAGGCAGAATGCAAGTGGGATTCTATTTTCAGTAATCTTGAACTAAACGACATATAAAGATATGTGAAAAAGTAATGTTATGTGTTGATTTATTTCTAATTCTAATCTAACGCAGCACTTATTGATGCCTTTACCAAAAGGCTTGCGAACAGTAACGAACACAAGTCCAGATGTCCGAGCACACGGCGGGATTTGAACCCAAGACATTAGTTTCAGCTGGCCGACGCTCTACCCACCCCACTCTTCTTGTTTATCTGCCATTGTCTAGTGAAAAGGAACAGTTACGGGGGAAAACCATTAGCAAAATTACTGAAATGCCGTGTTACTTATGAAACTGCTTCGGAAACACGCCGGCCTCGGCTTAACTCTTGACGGAAGTTTCTAATTCTTTAGACCGTGCAATGAAAGCTGAGTTGGCTATCGATAGAAGTAACTCGTAACGTGAGCTTATTGAGTTAACCCTACATTTTTTTAGCTTCAAAGCAGCCGCTCTCAGTGGCAATCCATTCTTATTACAATAAACGATCGTTCGACCACAGCTTAAGCCGTCAACTTTGCAGATGAAATGCGCTTCCGGTTTACTCAACCATTTTGCTGCTGCGGGAAATACATGTCTTATGTATATGCTATTATGTTAGTTTTTAATTTCTAGTTTTTTCATTGGCTCTTAGTTTTCCCTCTTGCACCGTTTAGTTCATGTTGATCCTCAAATGTATATAACTCTTTTGGGCATGAAACTGCGATGGTTTATTCCTCCATTTTATAGCGAATCTTAATTTTTATCTGTTTTTTTCCCCTAAATATTAAATTAGACAACAACATTTTACATTTGCGGCGTAATAAAGCATTTTCACTACACTTTTGCCGTCTTGCGAGATAATAATGCAATTATACATGCAGTTGACTATAGGACTATAAACGATTTTTCTCTTTTTTGAATTCTCGATGTAAAATAGTCATATTTGCATATTATGTACACGGAGTTTTCATAAAGACCTTTTACATTTTCAGGAATTAATAACTTTTGATTTACAAATTATAGGGATGCGTATATATATATATGTGTGTGTGTGTGTGTGTGTGTTTCTTGTGTGCTGGGCTTCCTTCAACACCTTGTTGCCACCCTCATCACTACCTTTTCTTTTCCTTAAGTTAATATATATATATATATATATATATATATATATATATATATATATATATAGAGTTCGAAATCATACACCGAAAAGAACCGCCCAAAATATTTGCGAAAGGTTTATTGAATTCGTAATGAGGCAATATCTTCAAGAGTCATGACGTGGATGACGTTATCTCGTAACTAAATCTAAATCGTGTTTATTAAACTTACTGCGGAGTCTTTATACGTTTATTTTCTTGTCGCCTTCATTGCGAATCTAATACATACGGCCACCTCTAACGGTGTTCTTTCTACCGTTCTCTTTGTATTTGTTTTCAAAACGTTTGCGTGTTTCGTTAACGGAATCTTCGGGATTTAATGGCGCAGCGCCTACGTGCTTCGTCTCGCTCAAGATTAGCTAGAGCAGGGATCTCAAACGCACGATGGCACTGCACTAAACCCGCGGGCCGCATTAAGGCACCGTACCGAATCCGCGGGCCGTACATCAATGTTAAGAACATTCTTTTGCACCCCAACCGCGTAGTGTGTTTTCAATAGGGGAAAAAATAATCCGGATATTTCATTGATCATATAATATATTCCTTAAGTTTCTTAGATTATTTAAAAATACTTCGTAAGATGCCATTTGAGTTTGGGCTGCATCATAGTATAAAGTCTTGTAGTTCATGGGACGCATAAATGCCGTGTGTTTGAGATCCTTTAGCTAAAGTGACTTAATTTTTTTATACGAGTGATATTTTAAAATACTCCGTGGCGTTTATTGGATTCGTTTCTATGTCTAAAAATATTTTCCGAGTAATTCCGGTTAGCCGGACTAATTTGAACCATAGCAGAATTACTAAGTATGATATTAAACAAAAGTACATTCATATCGAATGTAAGTTAAAGGCAATTAATTACAATTTTAAGTCAAACCCTAACCCTACGCAGGGGGCGGCGACGTGCTAAGATGACGAGCAACATTCACTGCACGGAAACTAAATCTGAGGACGATCAACATTTGAGGGAGACATATTAAGGATAATATTTTATTTATTTGAAGAGTATTTAATAGTTCTTTGTGATTTTTTGGCCCCTAAAAATTTATCGAAGCGATTTTTTTTCTAGGTATGATGCGAATGATCGGGCAACCGGATATTTGGAATTAGGACGATAGGAACTCTTACTGTAATTGCATGCTCTTGCAGAATATTTATGCATCAGAGATTAAGTTCGAGGCGTTTGTTAATGTCTCGGTCAAATCTGACGGGAGAACTGCGGAATTATCGGACAATAAATATAACGGCGATACACTAGACAATTAATCCTCGGAGCTTGCATAAAATGTTTTCTAAAAGCAACGAATAAAGATTAACTGAACTTTTGCATTTCACGGACCGCGAGATTTTTTTCCTCCCCACTCGGATCCTCATCTGAATCTGGGCGTTCTCCTGGTAAACAAAGCCGAAAGTAATTTTAGACCTCTTAGTCAGTGTTGATCTGAAGTCTGGCGAAGAATTTTCTTACGAAGTGATAGGGATGGTTCACTGATCCTTTTGAAACGTGTTCGATGGTCCTAGCAAACGTTATCGTCTGGATACAAAGGGTTTGTGTAATTTAATTCACTCTCCCTCCTTTGTTATCAACCCTTTCCCAGGCAATGACGTGTTTTGCCGTCATCGACGGGGCACTTTTCCCATGAAAATGTCGACTTTTTACGTTTTTCAAGAGCTCGATTTTCGTTTTTCTACCATCTAGTGAATGGGTGTAGAAAGCATTTCAATACGATATTTCAATTGTTTGACTTGCAATGAAATTGCCAGTAAAATCTTGCAATTAAGTCGCAAAGCATTAAAATATCCTGCCAGGGAAATGGTTAACATACAAGAAAGTAATTCTTTGAAGCCACAGGAAGATCGAAAACGAAATTATAAAACTCCATCGAACTCAAAGCAAAGTTTTATGTATTCTGTCACGTTGGTACAATTATTTATAGTTTTCGGTCAAACATTTGCTGTTTATAATTTACTGTTTACAGTTTACCGTTTACAATTCATGAAATTATCTTGGGCTTTATTTCTTTCTTTCAAAACTCCTGCAAAACAGCAAAAAAATAACAAAATATAAATATTTGATTTTCTCTTCCTAAACCATGTAGGTTCATAACGGGGAAAAAATAATATTAAATTTTTATTCGGCTATTACAGCCGTCACTTTTTGAACAAAAACATTTTCTTGGTGGAATTTGTACGAAATCTTTCAACGAATTAGTTTTTACAAATTTTTTGTTTAAATTTTCAATATGTGAGTTGTTTTAATCGGACAATATAAACTTTATTTTATCCCGAGACGAAGTCGTTCCAATAATTTGGACTTAAAATCACATAGCATCCTATCGATATCCGTTGACTTCTTCTACCCTCAAGAGCAAAGGCATGTTTTGCTGTCTATTAGTATTTCGGCCGTGATTTAAAGGTCGATCAGGATTAAACAAGTTTTCAGATCGTGAAAATATCGATAAAAATTCACGCGACGCGTTAATCCAACGGAGAATTGGTTTAAGGGCGTCTTACGTATCCCCCGGGGAGGCAGGGGGCGGGGGGGGGGGGACTTCGTAAGTGACGCAGTCACGGCAAAAACTCCCACCGCCGAGGAACGCAACAGGAAACAACCATATCACCTATTTCTCCAAAGCACGAAAGGTAAAAAAAAATACAGAAATATTTCGGCGAGGACGTTAACGGTACAAATCCGGCAGGGTCTGCTGATGAGACTGCCAGCCATCTCAAAAAAATATGTTGTGGAGTGTGTGGCGATTGTCGCAAAGCTTAAGAAATACGAACGGTTCCATACTTGGGTAGAATTGCTCTTTCAAACAAAATTATTTACGTGGCGGTCTAAAATTCAATGAATCCCTCACATAAACTCAGGATTTGCAATTTGTTTTCGTATCCTAAATTTTATGCATCCCAGACTACATGTGTAATACCCGGCAAAAAATTTACTGCGAAGATGCTTATGAATAAGTTTATATAATGAATGACATGAGATCGAGCCGGATACTGGAATGGAGAATTTGGATATTAAGAACCTGTAAAAGTGTTAGTAAATTTGGGAAAGTTTTCTTTGCAATATGAGGTAACTTTTAAATTTGACCAATGATTCACAATAAATATGCAATTGAAATTAGCATATGCAAGCAGTATACGCAGGAAGCGACGTTTTGTGAATGCAAGAGTTATGATGAGAAATCGTCAATGCATTTCTAATTTTAATTAATATCCCGTGAACATTTTTTAGAGGAGGTGCTTACGTTTTATGATCTCTCGCTGTAAACGATTAATATTTTGAATGAAGGGCCGAGTGCCTGAAGTAAGGCAGTAGGAATTAGTGCGGAGAATGTTCGAAGACTTGGAATAAGGTAAAGGCGCTTTGGTCATTCGTTGTGCCACATAGATAGAAAATTTACAGGGCGAAATCAGGTTGATTGTCTAGATCAGTGGTTCCCCAACCTACGGCCCCCGGGCTGCATCCGGTCCGCGAAGGGTTTTTGTGCGGCCCGCGAAGGTATGATGAAAAAGTATTCCGAAAGATTTAACACACAAATTGATACATTTTTGTGCAGATTTTGATAGTAAAATTTTTAATATTGAAATGTTAATCATAAGAACCTTATTTACACTTCATTTTCACCTATATGGCACTCGGAATATGTAGGTAACTTTCGACTTTGTATCTAATCCGGCCCGCCGAGGAATTGGCCACTTCTAATGCGGCCCGCCGAAGGATTCGCAACCACCGATGCGGCCCGCCATTAGAAAAGGTTGTGCACCAATGGTCTAGATTAAGGGGTCCCCAAACTATTTGAGAGGAGGGCCACATAGGAATATTGAAAGTGCTAGGCGGGACGGATCGAAAAGAAAAAACCATATTTCAAAATTTAAAATAATTTATTCTATAATTGCATAAGCATATATGCGTATATAAGTAAACGTAAATAAATGAAAGAAAAAATTCTAATGCGAACAATTCACCTGTTTTTTTATTGCTGAAATTACATGATTGATATTTGGCGTTAAATTGGAAACACTGATTTTATGATGTTTAATAAAATTTCCGCGGGCCGGATAAAACCCTTTCGCGGGCCGTAGTTTGGGGACACCTGGTCTAGATGGTGGAGAGATTGAAATAAAAAGATATTTGCATCTAATCTACAGAGCAGGGGTGGCCAAACTAACTTACCTTCGTGGCCACTTACGATATTCTTCAGAAGTTCAAGAGCCGCATGAAAAACATTATGTGCTCATAGACTTACAAAGAGTAAAACATAACCTGTATCCGAAGCACTCCAGATATAATGCACGCCCCTTAGGCATCCCATACACGTCTCAAGTCACACTACGTCATTGTGTTCTGCAGTGAAAAATGTTGACACTCCTCTGAATGGAAATATAAAAGTGCTGAATGCGGCTCGCGAGCCGCGGCTTGGCCACCCCTTCTATAGTGTATGTAGACCATTCCAGTTTCCATAAAACAGTTGAGTGAAATTCGACTACATTGGATCTTTCCTTGGTGGTAATTCTTCTGTCGTTAATTCGACCATTTTACTGGTTTACGAGGTCCCTAGATCTCGATTTCAAGCTATGAAGTGAAATTTTTATCGGTACGAACTGAGACAGCCGTAGTTGAATAGTTAGATAGTTAAATGAACTGATGAGTGAGAAGGCAAAAGAACGACAGTAATGACAAATCAGAAAGGGTTACGCATCAGGAAAAGGAATATTGCCTTTTCTCTTTTATTTCGGTAATTAGGCTCGAGCATCTTATCGCACTATAATGATCTATCTTTGACGCCTTAAAGATCTGACGTATTAAATATTGCGTTAATACAGACAGGGTCATGTTTTTATACGAGGACTCTGAAAAATGCCTATATCTCCGTATATAAATCATATTGAAAATTTTTGTGATTAAAGTTTGACAATACTTAAAAATGTTTGTCTAAAAAAATCTAGAATAGAATGCTGAAAGCGACCAGCACCGTCCTAGATACATAGACGTGCACTCCGCTGCAAGTTTTCCGACAAATACTGCGGCCTTCCTTGAAAGATACTTTTAATGACATCCCCGATCCTTGCCATTAGTTCATCAAGAGTGTGGGAATATATAATATTAGTTTTTTTGTGCATTACTAAATGAAACAGGATTGGAAAGGTGTATTCCATGTTTGAGTACACAGGGTTTCCAAATGCGTTCTTTACGATTTATGTTACATGTAAAAAAAAAATAATTATTAACGGCTTAATCCAATGTCTAAGTAAGTGCTGCTAAACGATATATCAGAAGCGATCTCAAGGAAATATTGAATTTGTAATTTGCCTATTTATTTTATAATCAATAATACATAATTAATAAAACCATCGAAAATAATTTAAAACATACCTCACTTGAAATGGGCAGTAGTAATCTTTGTGCTCACGTTTACCCCTTCGTCGTAAGTTATATAATAAATAAACGAATTTAAGTTCATTTCTTCGACGTGGAAAATCCATTTCCTTTCATTTACTTTATGCTTTAGGCGCACGAAAGGAAATTAAACGTATTTACAGTAGATATTGTTTACTTTCGTTGCTACGAAGATTTTTTTCGTTGACAACAAATGAATTACGGCCTTCTCGTTTGATTTTCTTGGAAACGGCCACTCCTTTGATAAAAATGTATTCGACAAAACATATTTTATTTGGCTTGTTCTATAAATTTTGTTTGAAAACATTTTTGGCATATATATAATATTTTACGAGATATGACTGAAAGTTCATTTTTGTCGCCAGTAAAAATGCCTTAATTAAAAGAGATGAACCATTTATATAGTTTTCTTAATTTCTTTTTCTCAAGTCCTAAATACCAAATGTCACGGACATCCGCCTAGTGGTTTCGGAGATTAAACACGCGGACGGACGGACTGTGGAGACGTGCCCATAAGGCGTTCCCCTAATATCGCATCGCCGGAAGAGAATTCGGGGATCGAGGTGGCCATAAGGACTTGGAAACAAGACGGTCCCAAAGAGCGGGAAAAGCTCCCCTATACCACTACGTGTTGTGTGGCTCCATCTTGCAGAAACCAACCTCACCGGTTTCATTCGCTGTTAAGTGCTTTATTATTTATTTTCATAATAATATTGTGGCGATTTCACAGATTTTGCATTTTAAGGCAGAGGGGGGAGGAAGGGGTGGATATAAGAGGGGGAGGAAGATGGGAAATGATGGAGAAGGGAGGGGAAGATAGAGAGTGCGAGAGGAGAAGGTAATGGTGGTGAATGTCCACACCCTTGATCATCTAAGGGGAAGTATCAGAGATGCCGTTGAGAACATATCCCCAGTGCAGTCTGTGTCGGAAACAAGCGGCGTAGTGCACAAGTATGGTTGTGGTCACTTTCAGCATTTTATTATAGATTTTTTAAATAAATACTTTTGTGTGCCATCAAACTTTAATCACAAAAATTTTCAAGTTTCCGTCTGGTTTATATCTTGAGATTTTTCAGGGTTTCCGAGTAACAAAATCATCCTGTACATTGTTTCATAGTTTAACATTTTCCAGAATTAATCTCAACTGGACAGGCAGATTATAGCTCTCAGGGAAGTTTTAATGCAACGGAACTGGTACTTTTTCCTGTACCTATCCACGTTGGAGAGAATTTACAGAAAATAAGCGCCAAACAGAAATGATAAAAAATCATAGGAAATACAGGCACGTCTTAAAAAGGAACTTAGCCGAAAGATTTCGCCAAAAGAATATTTAGGCGCCTCAAAAGTGATAGGGTGGTAAGAACGCTAATTAGGAAGGACTATTTCACTGGCCGCACCTTGTCCATGCCTGTTCCTTATCTTGGTTTGGATAAATTTGGACACTAATCAAAAGGTATTTTTTTATCCACGTCCATAAGGCGAATTTCTGAGAGAGATTTTGAAAGAGAAAGTTGTTAAATGTTAATCAGATTGCCCATCAGATCCATGATTTTTCATATATTTTGGAACGGGGTTTGGTCCCTTTGTGTCATAACCGCAGTAAAATAACTCCATCGACGTGAGCTTCCCATTATCTCAAGAATTAATATCCTCCAGCAACTTCATGGAACGACTGACGTGGTCCATTCAATAGGGTGTGCAAAGTTCGACTGAATATGATAAGAGATTATGAAGAAATCCGAGAGGTTAAAGAAACGCCACAGATTTCAGCAATGAGATGCAGAAGTGTTGTTGGTTGGTCGTTGGAAGGATTTATGTTTAAGTTAAAGAAAAATTGAAGGAAGAAAATCGCGCAATTTCCAGTCAGTGACGTTGTCGATAACCTAAGTAACACGATAATCCCATGCGAAAAGAAAAATATTACGTTTACGCTGAAATTTTAATTTGTAACCGATCACAAATAAACATGAATACCATATGGCTACCACGAGCGCTAAAATATAAGGAATTTATTTTGCTGCTACAGGAAAAATCGGTACAATTTACATTGCACGAACTTTTTCATGTACTACGCACGCCTCTGGTCTCACAAGAATTTCCTGACTGGAAGGAACACTTTTACTGCTACAAAAACAACAAAACCGCGAAAAATGTCTTCTGCACGTAAGTGGTACGGTATTAATATATTGATTACATCATATGCGCGAAAATCAAACTTGATAAATAGTTATACCATACATAAATGTCAAGTAATATGTGGATTGGCGAGGTCACATTGGCGTTATTGCTGGACAAATATTGCTGAGATAACTGGGGAGAACTGGGCGGTAGCTGGGCGCAAAAATCGATATATTATAATGTCGCTGGACGCTATGCAGTTGTTTTTTAGAAATATGACTTATGCTGTATTGTCTATGACTACAAGTTCTATAACTGAGTGAATTTTAATCAAAATCGTTATAGCAATTTTTAAATAAATCGACATTTGGGAAAAATCAATAAGAATAAACCACCCTTCATTGTTGCGCTACATCGTTCATCTCTTCATTGTTTCTATCCTGAATAATGTTATACCATAGTACGAAATGCCATTTGATTTCACTGAACCGTCTAGGCGCTAGGGTCTCGCACAGACGAACAGACGGCATGTCGAAAACCACTTTCTTGGACTAAGGGGCATCTAAAACGTGTATTTCCATCAAAATCTCGAAGTCGAATTTTTCCGCGATTACAATACTTTCTCTATGTAATATTGCGTATGTGAGAAAGTAAAAAAGGCAGAAATTGGTCTTTGTCGAAAACAGGTTAAGGCATATTAACTAAATTATTCCAAGTTCCATAAGTGTTTATTCGATAGATTTTATTTATTTTATGATAAAAATGTTCGTATAAGACAAAAGAGGATTATGTGAGCAATTTGAGAATTTTACGTATATTAAGATAATACGTTTTATATACACGGACAAATATTTCTCGTCGTCGGTATTAAAAGTCCAATTTCTTGGTTTTCAAAATGTATTTTTCGTAAGTTGACGGACGTTCCGATTCATAACGCGAGACTGACGCGCGAATAATGACGTCATTGTTTTGCTTAGCTTGTACAGTGACCTCCTGGTCACGTACTTTGTGCTGAAATCAGAAAAATTGCCATTAGATGTTGTTTTGTTACCTGGAAAAATATGTAACTTTTTCTTTTATCATTTAAGTAGCTTTGAAAATGTATCTTGATCATATATTATTAAAATTAAAATTATTTCCATGGCAGCTATCGTTTACTAATCATCTGAAGCGTAGATGTTAACCAGAATTTAATTATCACCTGGGATATAACTGTCTACTGTAAACGGAACAATTAATGAGGCAATCTCTTTATACTCAAGCAAACATAATAGTGAGATATGATATAGTAAATGTTTCCAATTGAAGGATTATTGTAAGACAATATGGCTAACTGAATCAGCAATGACTGAGAATCCTATGAGGTTGACATTCCATTCCTCCTTTTTCCTTGGGTACACACGGATTCCACTCTTGCGGGATATATATATATATATATATATATATATATATATATATATATATATATATATATATATATATATATATATATATCTATATCTCGCTGAAGAAGGGCGTGTGTTGCCCGAAAGCTCCAAATTACAAGCCTTCCTCTATCGCTGTGGACGTCCACCACCGTATGGTAAGTGTTCACTGGCTCCTCCCTATCCCTCTCAACCTCTCGTTGCATTTATTTTATCATATTATTTCTTCTTCCGTATCGTTATATATATATATATATATATATATATATATATATATATATATATATATGGTACCCTTCGGATGTTAAATGGTTTTCGGTCGATTCAAGTCTATCAAATGTATTCCGTTTTCATTAGGTGTTATATGGTTTCAAGCTTGTTATATTGGAACAGGAAATTTTTACAGCTCTGCTGAAATTGAAGCTCATATGTTCCATGACATCGCAGCTGTGTTTTGATTAACCAAATATTCCATAGCCGTTTCATTTGTGTTGAAAATGACCATTGGTTTTACTTCCATATTCGAACTTACCCCTTGATTCTAAGTCAAATTTTTGCCGATCAAGCGGAAGAGTTCTGATTTTTTACCTCTGGGGCGTGAATAAGCGCACGTGTAATCACGCAAATGACGAACAAAGCCGCATTAAGGAATGTATTCCGACCGTGAATAGGAAGTATTTATTATTTTGTTTTTGATTGCGGGAGAAAAGTCTCTTTAAAAAATTTTAAAGGATAAGGTTTTTTTAACAATGAAGGATTCGAGAGCATCTTTATGTATTGTGTGGCATTATCTGTATCACGTGAATTAAACCTATACAAGCGGTATTTTTTTATTCATCCTAAATACTAACAGCGAGTTTATAGAACTGGATACCCTCATATTATGTAGAAATATGTTATCTTCCTCTATTATAACGCGAGTCTTTCTGTTTAGATGATTAATTAATTAACAATCAACAATTAGAGGCGAATCGAAGAGAAAAAGTTGAATGATCGATTCTCGCGTTCACTGGCTGTAAGACTAGAGAATGTTAACTCCACTTCAAATTTTAGACCGGCTGCCTAAGGGAGGGACTCTACGGCAGCAGTGCGCACGCGCGAGAATATCGAGCTTCAACTGTTCCGAGAATACTGGAATCATATTTGTCTGCTGAAGAGTTTTCCTGGTACGACGTGCAGGGCACATAATTGATTTCGTCTTAAATATCAGAGGAACTACAATTCCGTCTGGGTAGTTGTTGGAAGCCATTATTGCTCCGTTTTTCGGTTCAGAGATCTTCATGTATTTATTTACTTATTTATGTAATAATTCATCCATTTATCGGACTGGTTCAAATGGTATCATTCATGCCTTCGGTTTTAACGAAATGAGAGCCACGAATGAAAACGCTAATGACGACGGCGGGATTTGAACCTGCGGCCTTGGAATCTGTTTTTGGAAAGGAATCGAGGATTCGAAATTAACTTTCATTAAAAAAACGAAAAAAAAAGTTCCCATGCCGGGAATCGAACCCGGGCCTTCTGGGTGAAAGCCAGATATCCTAGCCACTAGACCACATGGGACACTGATATAACGACGGAAGTTTTTAAAGTTTTGATTTATTTACGATTTGATAAACTTTCAGTTCGTTGCGAACCCGGAAGTGTTTCTTGGTTTTCTTTCGCGCCGTCACTGACTTATTCGCAAACACTTGATTCCACTTCGCGACCATCACGTCATAATAAAGTTGAAGGAGTCGGATAATTTTAATTAAATGATTGGTTTTTATCTCTAAGTTGCTTTCACAAAACAGTGGAAATATTTTACGCGAATGCGTGCGGTGGATGAAACTATCTTTGTGCCATTTTAAATATTAGCAATTAATATTTTATTTTGAGAGAGATGTGCTATTAGAAGTCACCAGTTAATCGCGAATAAACCGGGGAGGGCAATAAAATATAAGGCATGGGAACGAGTATGCGGGACGCACTTCTCAAATTTGCCTCCTAATAATAGTATATCTCATATTATGTGAAATTGCTGCTTGCAGCTAAAAAAAAAAACTTGAATTAAAAATTTTATTATGGGGTATTCCTTAATTTGAGGCAAATAGAAAAATGGCTGATATTAATATCCTTTTAAAAGTATTGCGCCTTTAAAAAAAGAAATTGAAATATTCAGCTTTGCCTAACACGCAAATGCACATTTTCTATCAACGATGTAAAAAATATTTTAGGCTGGTTTCCAAAGGAAACAGCCTTATCAAATGGTCCTGTCTGTATGTATGTGTGTCCCCTACTAACAACCTTTGCACCAATGGGCCAATTTTCGTGAAACATGGTATGAGGCTCGTGCTGCCAGGGCCCACCTCCGGGCTATTTTGTTTGGCGAAGATCGAAGTACCGGGTTCGATTCCAGGAACGTTTTTCCCTATTTGTTTTGCATAGGATATGTCAAATTCATCCTGCAGTGATGTTTTCTTTAATACTTTAAAATATCTTAAAATTGTGATATCGGAACAGGTTTGTATTGTTCTAAGGGGAAAAGAATGTAGACTCTAATTCTTATCACCGAATTATGATAATTGATCGTATTTTCTTGAATTATCTAATAAATCATAGCGTTTTTTCGTTTTAAACCACATTTTATCGGATTGTTGCCATGGAGACGATTATTACCAAACTCGGCTTGAGCATGGACGAGTGAACAAATGGGTTATTTTCTTTTCCGCTTGACTAGTACCTGTTCAGCAATGGACAGTTGATCCAGACAATAAACAGTAACATTTATTAAATTCGTTTAATTACAAAAATACATGCAAAATATGTCAGAAGGAGATTTTTACATTTTTAATAATATTTTAACCTGATAACGCTCTATTAATTTGTTTTCTAATTTTTCTCTATCATTGATAAAATATGAACTACAAGTAGTATTTATGGTATTAGAATTCCATGGAATGACTAACACATACTGAAACATTTCCTGTAAATATAAGTAATCAATTCGGGACGTCAACTTTGAGAAACCAGCCTGCTTTAGTCCTGGTTTGGACTTCTTTTTTTTTTTTTAAATAATGTGGATCCTATTATATGAGTTGTAGTATATAGACAGCGGTTCTCAACCGAAAGTTCATCGCGGACCGGTTTAATAACAGAAAATTTACCGCGGACCGGTGTATTATTTTAACAAACCACCAAGGACCGGTAAAATCTATCTTAAATCACCAATCATTTGACAATGTTACACTCCGACAACTGAAAAGACAAGCCTTTCATTAACCAGTGCTGACTGTTATAAAACGTTTGTCAGAAAAATATGGAATATCACGCACGTATCGGCCAATACTGGGCCTAGAACCGGCGATTGAGAAACGCTGGTATAGAGTACATTTTACAGCAAATCAACTGTTCTTTTTCTCTGAAATGGAGAATTTTTACTTAGGGTGAGCAAATATATCCTGGATTCTAATGGCTCAGCTTTCAATGGGTATTGTTGTTCAGGCGCATACTTTCTCTTACGTCATCTTTGGACAAAAAAACAATGTCTGTTCTTTTTAAATTGATAAGATTTTGTAGTTTTTGGCTCCTGTGTTGGAGAAAAGTAAATTTATTTTTAGCAATCTATAACATTGAAGCAATAATTATATCGTTGAATGACAGGCAGAGACAACGTTGAAAAAATAACTGGATCTACGAAAACAGTTCGGTGTAAAGGATAACTTCGATCCCTTATTTGTTTTCACGATTTTGAGGATATATTTTATTGTTCCTACGCCTCCTCAACCATTGTACATTTACTCAATGTACAACGTTTACATGAATGAATCGCAGTAATAATAATGATCTCCTTTTGCTACATTACAACCATAATATGTAACATAATAGCAGAAGGTTGTTATTGATGGGAAATCCTCGAACTTATTGAAGGTTGTCTCTGGCGTTCCACAGGGTAGTGTAATTGGTCCGTTATTATTTCTAATTTACATAAACGATATCACCTCAGTAGTCAGAAGTAAAATTAGAATTTTTGCCAACGAGACCGTTATTTATAGAGAAATAAGCAATCCGGAAGACCATCAGTGTCTCCAAAATTATCTAGAAGTTATTTCTTCATGGTGTAAGGAATGGCAATTAGAGATCAACCAAAAGAAAAACTGCGTCATCAATTTCTGGGGAACCAAGAATATCTCGTTGGATGTTAATTATTCGTTGGACGGAGTAGAGATTCCAGTTTCAGACTCGATTAAATATCTTGGAGTCATGATCCATCGTGATCTCTCGTGGGACACCCACATTCGCCGATTGATAGGTGCCGCTAACAAAAAGTTGGCCGTTATAGGGAGAATAGTTCGAAGTAACTCCGAAAAAGTGAAGGAATTATGTTATTTATCCTTGGTTCGGCCGCAGGTCGAATATGGGTCAGCTGTGTGGGATCCCTACGAAAAGTACTTACTAACGAAATAGAAAAGGTTCATTGCATGGTAGCTAGATTTGTAAATATAAATTACGATAGTAAACAAAGCGTAACATCATTAATAGAGAATCTGAAATGGACATCGTTAGAGGAGCATAGGCTGCAGGCTAGATTTAAACTGCTGGAAAACATGATGTCGGAGGGACTAGCGAATGAGGTAGTAGGTCTTATTAGAAGCCGACGTATCTCAGAGGGCAGGATAGCGAGAATAAAATTCGCGAGATCGATTGTGGAACGGAGCGATATATAGGATCGTTTTCCCCTAGGACGATAAGAGAACATAATAGGAAAAGATAACGTAGGAAAACTAGGGACCTTTGGTGCACTGTACGCCCTGCCATCCACAAAAAGGTGACTTGCAGGGTATCATGTGTATGTAGATAAATATTGATTCAACTATAAATGTTTTCGTGACCCCGTCATAGCCAATTATCTAAGTTATCTGCATAAAGATGTCGCGACAGCATCCGTTCCCTACAACAGGAATGACACTTCTTTTAAGCCTCACCCTTTTTTTAAATATTCATGTAGTTGTCTGATCACGATTCAAAAAATCTGTCATCTTGTCGAACGTTTTATTCGCAGAGACATTTTAGCCCCCTGTTCATTTGGTAGGAAGTTATTTTTCCCCCGCTTTTATTTCATTCATGCGCGATAGTAGGTTTTCGTGGTGTTTTCATCCGATTCCTTCAAAAAATATAATATAACCCAATTATTTAGAAATAATTGAATGATTAAGTTTTTCATGATCATGCCTTTGGCATCTATAAATGAGAGGAACCTCGCAGATTACTCTTATAGGAGATTATGAACTAGCATAGGAAAGACGAAGAGTAAATAGAGTTACGTGCTTTCCGAGTTTTAAATCTCGCAGACAGTCGATTGTTATATTCACGAGAGAACAAAATAGTGAAGTACTCCGCCATTGACATTTGCATTGGGGTGTAATGCTACAGTTGATTGGCATATTTAGCGCTCGATCGGTAAACACTCTGTCTTTTCATAGTAATCGGTTGTTAAGGGCACAAATGACAGTCGCAGTTTAAAACTGAAGTGGAGATTGGTAGTTTTAGCATTTAACAACTTTAAATGAACATTTTGAAAATAGTACGTATGAGAAATAATTAAACAATAATTCCGTATTAGTTTGATTTTTTATTATTAGTTTATGAGCAGCACTCTAGGTCTTTTCCTATGGCGTGAAAACAATAACGAGCCCTGTTGTCCATGACCATACATATGTATGCTTTCACTTTGCCAAAATACCCCCAACTTCTTCTCCTAGACATTATTTTATTAGGTATATTTTCAATGTAATTCTATACTTCTCTAGTTTTTATCATCCAGAACCATGATTAGCGCGATAAGACGAGCTTTGTGCTAATACCGATGAATTTTCTCTTGAAAATAATTCGTCAGGTGTAAGAATCTCTTTCGGATTCGAGTTGCATGTACATTTTATCGAAAATTCGCTCATATAGTTGTATAATTGAAGATCAATACGACATTTAAAAATTCCGCTTTATCATTGACCTTTATTAGGGTGTTTTTCGAATCCTAAAGGTCATAGAAGAAATCCACACATCTCGAAAATTAAAAAAACGTAATGCGTTTTCAAAGGGCAAAATCGAAGGACAATATTGCAATTCGGTATCACTCGCCCTATGTTTACACGTTTACTTTCACTCATTTGAACTTTATTTATCCTCGCCTTTGTTTGCATACGCGCATCATCATCAGCAGCAGACACTTAAAGGGCTTCAATTCATTCCCAATTTTGCGGCATAACGATTTCCGAAACGAAACCATGCGAAGAAGTAAAAAATCTAAAAAAAAAATCAGCCCTCGTTTCCTCTGCGCGAAATAGGGCGAAAATCTTTCCGAAGCGTCGCGGGAAAAAGAAGAACGTCGCGCTAGATGGCATATAGGTCGATTTGTTTGTGTTTTGACACGGCAACGAGAGAGCTACAACACGCGACGGACGATTCCGGAAAATAAGGCGACGTTGATTTTTTTTCATCCTCCTTCTTTCCCAGACGAATCCGCGTAGCGATTCCCGCGATGGAATAATCGAGCGTATTATCCGGAATTCGCCGAGCGTCGGTTGGTCGCCATTGCATTTCCGTCCCTCCCATATATATCTCTCCCCCTCCTCCTCTCACCTCCATCCAGGCCAAAAATAGACCGGCGCTTCGACGATTTCGCGCGGAAGATGTGAAATACCGATTGCATAATATTATTCCTTGGGGCAAAAAAGGATATTTTTAGCCTCCGCTGCGTTCAATTTTAATAAAGGCGCCGTTTGCTTCTGCGTCCGTGCAGATGTCTGTTGCCAGCGTCCGCGGTGTGTCTTTTAATAGAATTAACGGGTTTTGTTGTATTGGACGCGGAAGGCGATTTAACGGCCTGGGCGTTCCTGGGGGATGGTTGATATAGCTGTTGCTCCACAGCGTTGTTGATATGGAAAAATCGATTCCGAATTTCGACGGACCGAAAATATTTTGAACGTCGCGTTGCGCCACCCTTCGTGGAAATGACCGATTTATTGTTAATAATAATCCCAAAGCGACGTGTAGGGGTGGGAGATTTCTCAGTCGCCGGATTTGTGATGTTTCGAAAGCATTCCCTTCCTAGTCCCGCGCCTCAATTTATCCGATAGTTCTAGTCATGTTTTAAGTAAAACCTGCGGAAGTCTAATGAATTATCGCTGTAAGGATATACTAGTGCGGTATTAACTGTGAAAAACCTTTATTTGTGTTTCCTCCGCTAAATGCGCATCGTGATAATTCAACGTATCATTTTATCATGATTTACTCTGACAAGTGTCGGCTGACGGACATAGATATTGCTTTTTCATGTGCGAAGTATGAAGGGATAGTAAATAAAACTTTCTCACGTGCGAAGTAAATCGCCATCGTCATGCTGCTGTCCGAAGGCAGGTTTCAGCTGGATCGCTGCCTCCATTTCTCTCTCTCTCACCCCGGAAGCCTCTTTTATTCCTCTATAAGTACTATATTCCTGCTTTTAATTCTCTAACATTCGTATTCTTTTTCTTCCTCTTCTTCCGATAATATACTTGGTTAAAGAATTTTGTGAGTTTCTTAACCGCTTTCGACCTCAAAACCTTAAGAACGTCCACTGGTATATCATCACTCCCAACAGAGCATTCCTTCTTTTCATGTCATCAATTGCGAAGTATATACGAATAGTAAATAAAACTCGAATTCGAGAATTTGATGGCTTTATGTGTCTCTGTGTCATAAAAACCGAATTTTGCGATTTTGTCTGTAGTCTGCCGTAAGTGTGAGAGACTCCACGAAATAAACTGCTCAACATGTACTGATGGATTCTCGTTATTATTCAGGACATCACTCGGAATAAAAATGTTTGTTGAAGTGGTCCATAATGCAAAGCAACGAAGAGTGCGGTAATTCTCACAGATTTTCACCTAATGTCGCTTTACTCACACGTGGATTTTGATTAAAATTTGTCTAGTCGTTAGATATTAATGGCATAAACGACAATGCTTATGTGTTATATTCTCAAAATAAGTATATAGCTTCCGGTGAGGTTATAACATAACGAGTTTTGACGCTCAGCTACCACCCAAGCTCTCTCCGCTAATTTTTACATTCTCCGTACGTAGTATAGGGAAAAGTATTGTTTTCATGAAAAAAATCGATTTCGAGATTTCAACGGAAATACACGTTTTGAGGTCCCCTGAACACTTATTGATCATTTTCTCGATGATGACTGTGTGTGTGTGTGTGTGTGTGATAGCTTTTTTGTGGGTGCTCTTAACTTAAAAACTATTAATCAAATCTTCACGAAATTTTTATATTTGACACTTTAATTAAAGCGACGAGAGTTGATTTGTTTTAGGTTAAAATCGATCAAACGAAAGTGGGTGTTTACTCTTGTCACTTATCCGTTCCTTTCAAATATCTGCTTTAATAGTTGATCGATATAAAAATTTATCTGAATAATGTTGTAGAAAATTTAATTTTCTACAACTTTTGTTCGGAACATTTTCCCATTGTTTAAGTGAAATTTCAAAAACTAGATTTTTTTAGCTGCCACATCACCTACCGGCGACTATTGTAAACACTTAACGCCTTAGTAACACTCCTTTTTATTTTCTTAATTGTTAAGGTCTGAACTCGTAAATAAACCAACGCGACATCATTTGAACTACACAGAGCCCAATTAAATAAGATAATAGTTTTCATTTTCCTAGAAATTAAGGCATCTATCTGGAATTTCTAAATTCTTTGGCAATCGGCTCGCGTCCATGTTTTCGAATTTCAAGTTTCATGGCTCAGATCGCCCTTTTTAAGCAATAACTATAATCATCATTAAGACAATAGCCTATATGTTACACTAAAATTTATGTAAAAATTAGGATATTTTGTGTCAGGCATCATCTTTTTTCCAGAGGTTGTACTAATGACCTATCTTCCTGCCAAATTTCAGTGTAGCTTTTCTAGAATGTTTTATATGATATATCCTATATCTTGTATATGTAAGAAGCAGCTATTTATAATGATTTGGAATTTTTAGAAATATTACAGGTATGGAGAAAGTCATGTGTTTGCCACATCAGATTTATGTTTGTAGTATCGAAGAATAAAATGCCTATGGTTCGAACGTTTTTATTAAGTCATTAAAACGCCAAGAATCCTCTGCGATTGATGCTCTACCTTCTAATGTAACGACGAAAATTAGCGAAATCCAACCTCCAGTGATTTTATTTCTCCATTTTAATTTTGGTTAATAGAAAAATTTGAGTTTACTTAGTTCATAGAAATACTCATCGGTCAATCTTTCGTGCTTCTTGAATTACTGCGTTACAAGCTATTGTATCGGGGATTGCGTTCGATCTGCAATATGTATGTTCTCGCCATATTTGGGAATATTACTCTAGGGGCATGGGTCGGCAGCCTCTTCTCTATGGCGGGCCACATTAGTAGTTGTAAATACTTGGGAGGGCCGCATTGTTAGTCATTAGAGCTTCGGCTGGCCGGACGAGTTTTTACATCCGAAGTTACCATAGAGATTCTGTTGTCTCATATCTGCGAAAATCAAGTCTATTTACTAGCGGATTTACTTCGCCGGAAAAGGTTTTGATGCCATTATATTGCTAAAACAACAACATTTTCTGTTAAATTTTACCGATCACTTTTTCATCATAGCTTCGCGAGTCGGGTAAAGCGCTACCTGGGGGTGAATGCGGCCCGAGGGGCGACCCCTTCTGTAGGGAATGGATTTCCTACTCCTAGGAATTTTTTCGGCAAAAATTAAGGAGCCAATTTTGCGGAGTTTCCATTTCTAATTGTTTTGCGAATCAGCCGAATTCTTCTTCGGAAGTGTTCGCTTGCGAATGAGATGCTGGATTTTAAGAATTTCCAAAAACGAAAAAATATGTTTGTTATTCATGAACTTGTTCGGAAATGCTATCTTCCATTGTCGCCAAAATAATTCCTTCGTAATTGATGATGCAGTCCCATTACTACTCCTGAAAAGTTGCCTTGATAAGTCGTCGATGATATGCTCTAATATTGAGACTGTGCGGCTTGACATTTTTTGCGATTAAAATAGGTGTACGGTTTACTCAACCAATTACAGCTATAAATGGTCCCCAATAATGTTTTAGGCGCGGCACTCTTTCAAAGATGGACAGTATTTCGCGGCATCCCCGTCTTGTAAGAAGGTTGCAAATCTAAAACATTCGGATATGATAGCGTTTAGACGCGCTCATTTGTTGGTACTGTCGTCATCATCGTCGTTTAATTGAAGCAAAAAACTTTTGCCTTACAGACTTGCCAACATTTCCAAATCGTTGACTTGTTTGCTTAGCAACATTTTTCGCTGTACATGTAATAATCAGCTGCGGGGTGCCTCGGGACCCAGTTTGGGAAACGTTTATCTGTATGATAGAAGGTGAAAAGTCATTATCTGCTGAATTTTAAACACTAAATATATCTCATTCAGTAGGAAAAGTATGAGACGATTCGACAAATTTTTTAAAATACTTACTTCTTTGGGCACATTACGAGTACAAATAATGCTTGTAACTCTGCATTTTCTCCATCATCCAGGGATCCCCAAGGGATATAAAATGGAAAAAATAGTAACGCTAAAAACTCTTAAATTAAAAGGAAATTTTCGATCCCACTTCTCGCATTATTCCCATTGATTTTCACTCCGAAACTCCATTCCGTTAAAAGCTAGACTCTCCTTATCCGTATCAAACTTAATTCGTCCCTCCTTCCTTCCGCTTAACTTAGTACAGAAATTGACCACCAGGTGGCCGATATGCACACCCCTCTCCCCCTATCTTCGCGCACACAAATCCGAAATTGCGTCTTCCCAAATGGCGGAAATTTCGATTCTCGCCTCGGTTGGGCGTCGCTTCTCGCCTGTTTCCCCCCTTGTCATTACTCGATAAACTAATACACGTCAATGCGAACCCCTCTCTATATACACCCTAAATTGGCAGTTATGACGCGTTTAGCGCACTTAATTATGAAAAACATCGCTTTTTTCTCCCTCTCTCTCTCTCACTTTTCGCCCTGCTGGAATATTTTGCGGGGGCGGGAAAGGGAGAGAGGGGTGGGGGGTGGAGGAGGAGAGAGAGAGAGAGGGAGGGAGGGCAACACTCTGCCTCACCCTCTATCGCTCTCTGTGCACGATCGTTAGCGGTGAAAGGGTGGGGTAGGGAGGGCAAGGGAGGGGGGAGGAGGGAGGGGGCGCAGATTGGGGGAGAGGGGGAGGATATGACGGAGGGGGCGCCGCGGAGGAGTGGCAACAAAAGGGATGGAATAAAGGGCCGTTAAAGGAATTGGTGATTGCTTAACTATCGAAGAGACAAAAACTCATATTTTTATTACTTGTCTTTTTTTCGTCTCGTCAATTCGAAGTTATAGTCAAGTGTTTCGCGGTTTTTTTTTCGGGCTCGGAGAAGCGTTTTGTGTGATTCCTTGTTAAAGATTGCCGTTTTTTGACGAGGGGAGCGAATTCCGTTATTGTTTTGTTTCGCTCGGATAAAAGTAGCGAGTGATACGGCTTACACGACTGTCTCGCGTTCATTATAATTTAGTTCGCGATTTTCGGTTCCTGAATTCATCGATCGGTGGAGATTTACTTTAATTCAGCAAAGGAAGAGTGGACACTTTAACAAAAAAACAATGCGAAAGTTTCTATGGAGATCTCAGGCTGCGTTTCTGAGGAAAGCAAGAAAAATAGTATTAAATTTGTCAAAAATGACGAAACTGTGACAGAAATTTCAACAGTTTGGTGTTGGTTGGTGAGAACTTTGGCTCTGAATAAACTTTTTTGGTGGTTAACTAAGTGTTCATTTTCATCCTCACCTCGTTTGGAGTGTCTTCAAGCATGAGATATCTCCGCAGTCCCAAAATTATTGGGAAAATCTTCGGAACCGAAAACGAGATGGATTCTTTCGTGTGTTAACGACATACGATTGATCCGACATTTATGGCTTCGTGATGCTTAATTTTCAAGCCCTGATAAACATTATCTCGTTCAAGGGTATGCATATCAGCGTGGAACAATAAGGGGGAAATAGCAAAAAATAACGTAACATCATGATATATTGACGTAAATTCTGACTTGGAAAATGTTCTTCTTTAATAAGTCGGGAAGTTAAGACCATTCTCAAAGGGAAAATACTGAAATATAGAAATAGCAGGAAATCAGGAGAATGATTAGGCTATGACCGGGAATCGAACCCGGATCTTCTACTTACCGAGCGTATATTCTACCACCAAACTGGCTTATTTTAAAGTGCATCGATACCCAGTACTTTCTCTTTTGGAATTTTAATCTATTTCCTATTGACAAATACTCGCACTCATGTCGACACTCGTTACTCAAATTTAATCCTCATTTTTTTAGAAAATGGCTTCGGTTAATTACTCGATTATTCGTTGCGGTTTTGTTGCTGGAATTATTTTAAAATTATCAGGAGCGGTATGGCGCCTATAAATATGAACGAACGTCGATATTGATTTAATTTGCGACTGCGAACACGTAGGCATTTGTTCACATCTTTCCGTCCATTCTATTTGAAAATACGCGGAATCGATGCTTTTAATCAAATCGTATCTCTGTTGGATGAAATTATTGTTCAGTTTTAAAACAAAAGATAGCGCGCGTATGCCGGCGATTCATAAAAGGAACTAAAGAAGTATATGATTGAAGATAACTCTTTCCTTAAGCAATCAATAAGAAAAACAGAGAGAATCTCCGTTTGATCCAGTTTAACCTCTAAAGAAACGTCGCCACTTCAATGTCTAATAACCATTATCTAACGATAATAAAAGGCTACTTCTGTCCCTTTGTGGCTCCCTCTGTTACGCTATAAAATAGCGAATAACTCGATAATTGAACGAGATTCATATTTGATATTTGGCAGGAATGATCGATTCAAATATTGTAAGATGAGAACGAAAAGACATATCGAAAAAAGTCCTAGGTTAGATTCCAAGGTAGGCAATTCCATTTCCCATATGATAACACATAAAAATGGACTTTTTTAACTTGCAGGCTTTTATTCGTTTTGAGATATAAATTAGAAAGAATTCACCTATGATCTTCGGATCTAACCCATTTTAAAGAAAATATTATGAAGTTTCTTATTCCATTCATCTATTCCCTCCTACAGTTCGAAATTCCTCATGTTAAACGTTTAATTCACATATTTTGGGGAAATCTTGCCATTTTAACGGGATGTTGCCATGCCAACCCATTGCATTGTTAAACCTCGAAATCCTATTGTTATTTCAATCCTTATGAGTGAAAGCGTGCTTTGAATGCTCTTACAATTATGTACGAGAAGGAGTACATTTCAATGTAGAACATTAATCATTTGCATATTAAAATTAGGTATTTAGAAGCATCGTAGGAGTTCGAAACTTGAAACAACGAACGCCTAAAAGAACGAAAGTTTGGTTTCTTGCCATCCAAAGAAAGTAAAGGTATATTTATGGTCATTTATTATTTCACAAAAACCTTTCCCGTTGAATTTCAACGGGCATCTCCCTAGTAATATGTATATAGCTATAAAATCGCACTTATGGCTTCTTTCAAATAAGAAAATCTCTCCGAGGTTCTGACGTTCCGAGAAAGAAAAGTGCCGCTTTGAGGGTTGGCCGCATTGGAAGGGTTTGTTTTTTATGTTGATCCGTTTGGTTCTGGGAAAAAATGACCATTAGAAGTGTTGCCATTGCAATAAGTTTCGCCATATTGGTGACTCCTGTCAGATAAACGATGTGCGCATACACAAAAGAAAAAGTGTACATTACGAATCTCCATACTCTTGACCAACTAAAAAGGAAAGAATCAGAGATGTCATTGACAGTATCTCCGAAGCAATGCTGCAGTCTGTGTCAGACAATATCCTGCGTAGAGCACGTATATGTATTCAGCAAGGTGGTGCTCATTTTCAACATACGTTGTGAAATTTTTTTTAATAAATATTTTAATATAATATAAAACTGTGTTTTTAGCTATTTTTGCATTTCTCTCTTATTTATATCTTGAGATATAGCGATATTTCAGGGTCCTCGAATAAAAAAATCACCCGTTATGACATAAAGTAATTTATTCGTCAATTGGTTAAAAAAATTTAAACTTTCCATCTATGTATGACCATTTCGCTCAGAATCCCAATTTGAAAAACTTGATAGCACCCCCTGCCGCTGACCGATTTTTCAAAAAAATTGTTTTGCAGTGTTATAGATGGAATTGAAGATCACACAAACAGTGAAATATTTAACTTTGTATCTATAACCATTTGCTGCCCTACGATTTTTTCCAGAAAAGGTTCATTGTCAGCGCAATGTATGGCATCGTAGATCATATACACCCTGCAAGTTTCAGCCTTATATCTCTTAAATTGCTATTATAATTTAATTGATTGGACAGACGGACAGACAGACAGGGCGAAAACATAAGCGCGTCCATAAAATAAAACGCCCTGACAAACAAAGCTTTCCTTCGTTGAAAGAATCTCGTTACTTTCGTTTCTTCAAGCGCTATATGATACAAATAAGTTATTTTCTCCACTAAATATTCAGCAAAATAAATATCGACACGTGAAGAGTTTTACCTCGAGGTAATTTTTTCGTTTCGCGGTGGAACAGCAACAAGCGTAGAGTTATATGTATGCATGTCTTTGTTAGTCACATCACTTAATACTGTAGTTTACTGATGGGAGGAGGAAAGTAGATTTACCAGGAAGAGATGCATGGGATGGATTTGGCGGAGAGATGGAAGTAAAGAGAAGGAAGATTTAAATAACGGAGACGGAGAAATCTGCCCGAAGTAATTATATTCAATTATACGTATGTGCAGCTAATCGAGAATTGTTTCCTTATCGTATATTCAGAGCTTGTGTCCGCTCTTTCTTAGTTTACATTTCTTCCGGAATATGCCTCAAAATTTCACCCATTATTTCGTTTTTTCAACGCATCTTTACCGGATACGGAAATAAACGGCGCAATATACATTGCACAAACTTTCTCATATACGTATATACGATTGGTCCACTGTGTACGCTTTTAAAAGAAAAACGCTTATAATTCAAAGTTAACCGTAGTTTAGCATAAATGTTAATGCCACTGATCGATATTTAGTAATTTTTTGGGATATATGGCTTAGTTAGTACTATTTGTGACATCAGGCTATACGATTGGATGGATTGCATTCATCAAAATCCTTTAAGCCTTTTTTGAGTAAATGGATTTTTTTTTTCAAAATATCCAAGGATAAAGTACCCTTAATTGTTGCGCAATATCATTCATCTCTTCATAATGTCTTTTATGAATGATATTATCCACAAATATGAGATATCATTCGATTTGGTTTAACCGTAAGGCTGTAGTAAGGTTTTGAGTGGATCGTGGCGGAGGCGGGACATCATAAGGGCTTAGGTAAGGTAGCTTAGTGTAAATTGTAATGTCACTGGACGCCATAAGGTGATTTTTTGAGAAATATGGCTTATGCAGTATTATTTGTAACATCTGGCTCTACAACTGGATTGATTTTAATCAAATTCTATGTAGCTATTTTTGAGTAAATCAATTTTTTCTAAAAATCGCCAAGTATAAACTACCCTTTATTTTTGTGCAATATCATTTTTATGAAAAAAGGTCTGCAGAAGATGATATATTGCATAAATACGGGATATCATTCTATTTTATGCACGCGTTAACGCCCTAGATCGCCGAACAGACAGACAGACGGCACGACGAAAACCACTTTTATTGTCTCAGGTGCACCTAAAACGTGTATTTCCATCAAAATCTCAGTCGAATTTTTTCACGATTACAAAACTTTTTCAATATACTACGTGTATGAGAAAGTAAAATATACTACGTATATGAGAAAGTAAAAATTACAAGACGTGATTTGATTTTATTGCACATTTTCGGTGTGGCAGAAAATCAATAAGAATAAACCACCCTTCATTGTTGCGCTACATAGTTCATATCTTCATTGTTTCTCTCCTGAATAATGTTATAACATAATACGAAATGCCATTTGATTTCGTTGAACCGTCTAGGTGCTAGGGTCTCGCTCAGACGAACAGACGGCATGGCAAAAACCATTTTCTTGGACTAAGGGGACATCTAAAACGTGTATTTCCATCAAAATCTCGAAGTCGAATTTTTTCACGATTACAATACTTTCTCAATATACTACGTATACGAGGAAGTAAAAATCATTTGGATACGAAACAAAAATTCTGTGTAGGCACCGGCGATCATATTTTATCCAAAAAATTACGCCTTCAACGTCACTGATTTTCACCGCGCCGACGAAATGTGTTAGAATCCAATTTATCGTGTTTGCCCGATTATAAGGCGATGTTTTTTTTCTGAAATGTAAGTCGGAAAATTCATACTCGCCTTATAATCGCGACCAAAGATATCTTCTATTCCTCTCCTCTCACCCCCACAACAATTCAATCCTCTATGTTCTATAGTCCGTGATTTCTCAAGCGGTGGGTCGCGACGCACTGGTGGGTGTCATAGGAACTTGGGGTGGGTCGGGGAAAGATTTAGAAAGTTTATTTTGATAATTTTTCCATTTTTTCGATGGCTTCGCGACAAAGTAGTTAAAAAGGACCCTTGATAGTACAGTGCGCACCCTCTGTGGATACGTGTGCACTATCTACTGCTTGAAGAAATTGGTGTACCTATAGACCCAGAGGTCTCAAACTCACATCGGTGCGATGGGCCGCATGAAGGCCCTCCACCGAACCCGAGGACCGCATTAGGGGATCGTGTCAAGTCCGCGGACCGCAAACTTTCCCAGTCCTCACACCGTTTCATATTCTTTGGACATTCAGTCTTACACAAGGAAGAAATTGGGGCAACCTTATGATGCGTCCTTAAACCCATTCATTACAAAAATGCTAGTTTCGGTGTAAAGGATTAGGACCTTTTGACACGCAAAACACACACACTGTCAACAGGAAGAACATTCTTGGTACCCCACATGCGCAGAATATTTATAAATCTGTATGAGCAATAGGTTACGTATCATTATAAATAGCTACTTCTTACACATATAGGATATATATCATCATCATAGGTAGTCTGTCCGTAGACAGGTCCGTGACTATTATTGGTTAAACCTGGTTCTCCATATACTCCTATATATATATATATATATATATATATATATATATATATATATATATATATATATATATATATATCATATAAAACCTAAGGTACTTATAGAAGTACTATTGTGTACAACCTTTGGGAAAAAACCGAAATTCCAGTAAATGTTATATTTAAGAGGTGTTTTTGACCCCATTGCCCAATTTAAAAAATCTGATGTGGCCCCCACATGACTGTCTCCATATCTGTAATATTTATAAAAATTCCAAATAGGTTACATAATAATAAACTAGGGGCATGTTGCAGTACTTTATGCAAAAATCTAGAGAGTCTTGCGTGAAGTGACCCAACGCGATAGTTCCCATGACGAAAAATTGATACAAACAGTGTTATTAGTTGAACCACTTTTATCGCCCCTCTCAAAATAATTATATAGCTGACACCATTCATGCCTTTTCGGGAGACGACTTCTCTCCTTAAAACCTGCAAGAGTTCGCGCCGAGTATTCGGGCGAAAGATTTGTTGAAATTGAGCCGATCGTTCTTGATTTATTTGCGTTTAAACTGAGAGGTGACGTTCCTCGAGACAATCTGTTTTTGGCCTCCACGCGTTTTATTGCAAGCTTAGTGCAGATGCAATTGAAGCCCGATGCAAAAATCCGAGATGAACAATGCCGGCTACCCTAGCAACCTCATTTTTGAAATGTCGAAAAACCGGAGAAAATCGAAAATAAACTTATGATACGAGCAAACAGGAATTAAACAACAGAATCGGCAGTATGAATAAGAATATTCATTTTTTTCTGCGTTAAATGGTATAAATCTCGAGTCAAAGTCTTGATCGTAAAATATTTTTAAATGTTAAAGAATAAAGGTCTACACATCGTATTCTAACCGATTACGTGTTAATCAAATGCAAAAACGAAAACTATCCTGGTATCGAACGCATGCATTTCCGGGGGACGACTTCCCTCCTTAAAACCTGCAAGATTTCGCGCCGAGTATTCGGGCGAAAGATTTGTTGAAATCGGGCCGACCGTTCCCGGTTTATTTGCGTTCATGCCGGAAGGCTTCTGACGCAGGTAGGGACGCAGAGACAGCGGTTATAATATATTAGATATTTTAAGAAACTGCGAGAAAATTTTAGACTATTAAACAGAAATAAACTCAAACCATAGCCTTCTGATATTGTATATAGCCACAAAGCTCCCAACAATTAAGAAAAGAAAATGGAGCGTTACTAAGACGTAAATAAGCGTCAATTGCTAACACTTCGTCGGTAGGTGGCGTGGTGGTGGCAGCTAAAAATATAAGATATCTCTTAAACAATGCATTATATAGGAAAATATTTCAAACAATGGATGTAGAAAATTAAATTTACTACAACTTTTATTCTAGTATATTTTTACATATATCAAATATTAAAGCAAATATTTTAAAATAACTGATATGTGACTAGAGTAAACACCCACTTCCAATTAACCGATTTTTCACCAAAAACTAATCATTTCTTGTTACTTTCATATACATGTTAAATATAATATTTCGCGTTGACCTGATTAATACTTTTTCAGTTAGAGCGCCCACAAAAAGCTATCACATACACAGACATCATCGAGAAAATGGTCAAAACGTGTTAAGGGGACCTCGAAACGTGTATTTTCGTTGAAATCTCGAAGTCGATTTTATTCATGAAAACAATATCTCCTTTCCTCTATACTACGTATGGAGAAAGTAAAAACCCATATGAAAAGCATTGAAAACGGTGCAGGACTATATAAAATTGCTTTTTTTAATTATTTACAATTAAGTTACAAAATTGTAACATGCACCATACTGTGGACCAAAGAAGTTAGTTTACTTTTCTTGAAAACAGAATTCAAATCCATGCTGAATTTGCGTTAAAAGTCCATTTTAATCATAAAATTATGAAAAAAAATTCGGCTTTCAACAATGAAAAATATTAACTACCAATGCCTTTCAATGGAATTGATTTTTCATATTTTGTTAGACTGTATTATAATTCATTTGATTTCAGCCAACGACGTATACATATGACGTGATTATTTTAAATTATTTTTTTATCTGGATACATACTAAAAGGCACGGATAATGTCACCTAACACAAAATATCCTAATTTTTACTTTCTCCATACGTAGTACAGAGGAAAGTATCGACTTCGAGATTTCAACGGAAATACACGTTTTGAGGTCCCCTGAACACGTTTTGACCATTTTCTCGATGATGGCTGTATGTGTGTGTATGTGTATGTGATAGCTTTTTTGTGGGTGCTCTGACTCAAAACCTACTAATCAGATCAACGCCACATTTTATATTTAACATTTTTATAATAGTTACAAGAACTGATTAGTTTTTGGTAAAAATCGGTCCACTGGAAGTGGGTGTTTACTTTTTTCACCTATCCGTTATTTTGAAATATTGCAGTTAATCTACATTAAAGTGACTTATAAGATGAAATCATATCTTTCATTCGCTACCTGTGGCTCCAAAGATGAAAAAGCAATATTTCTTTTACAAAACGTGACTAAAAATGCATAGATTATGAAAAATAACGAAGGAGGAAATCGTCCGCGGGACCAAGAGCGTTTGAGATCTGTTTTAGTCTCCGGAGATGGCGTTCTTTCTCTCTCAGACTCGATCGCGCGTTTCGGCGAAGTGGGATAGCCGTCGACGCCGAGCTTCGAGAGAAAAGTAGGCTGAAGCCCTTACCGAATCTTTCTCTCCGTTTGCCCTCTTTCTTTCTTTACGCGCCAGAGGATGCGGGAACGTTCAATTGCTGCGTCCCGGAATTTTTTTTCGTCCGAATTGAGGACCTACCTTTCTAAGTCGGTCGAAATAACGACCTTCCAATCTTCGGTGTAATTTATCGTTTTTTTATGGGCTTGTAGTTCTGACTCAATAAACCTAACCTCATTTGACGCAAAGCTTTTTAGTTAATCATAAGCGCACTTGAGTTATGTGTCAGCATCATCGTTCGCAGAGGTTTTTCTAGAATCGGTGAATGAAAATCTGATGACGGCTACTTTACGGATGAAACGTGCAGAAGATACACCCAACCCAAATGGCGATGGTACTTATTGACGCAATGTTTTTATGCCAGTCCTAAGCTGTCGGTGTTTCAGCTTTAATTTAGGTGCTATAAACATAGAAATTCTGGTCCACATGAGATCGCAAGAAACTTAAGAAATGTTCTGCGTGATTCCTTCTCGGATTACTACTGATTTCGATGAGGGGGGGAGGAGTTGATATTAGTCGCATTTCTTGAAATAAATAGTGTCTATTGTATTTGCTTTTTTCGCTTGTCTGAGAGGCCTCAAACGCATAGAGGAACGGCGCAAAATCTGCGAGCCGCATTTCAGGTTACCTGCTTTCCCAGTCCTCATCCCGTTTCATATTCTCCGCTCGCCCGCACTCCCCCTCCACAAGTGGCGGAGATCGCCCCCCCCCCCTATCGGAAGGTTTTTGAAACCCATTCCGTACGAAATAATAGTTTAAGCGTCGCAATGCCAAGAAACGCGTCTATATTCTTTTTTACCCCAATAGTGTACGGTGTTTCGAATGGATTTTTTGTTTTAATATACGTACTATATCTTAAATTTCTTCGATTTTTAACAGTTATTATTTTAGTGACATTTGTTATGAGAAATAAATTTTAGTTGTGAATGCTGCACTTAGAGGGCGGCATAAATGCGAGTTTGAGATGCATGATCAATATGCCTCTTACTTAGTCTGACAGCACATAATGCAAGCTTTGCCGCTGGACTTATGGCAATAAAATTTTGTATTCAAGGGTGGGGAAATGCGGCCCGCGGGCCACATCAAGCCCGCGAAAGCTTTTTATGCGACCCGCGATGTCATTGTGACAGGGAACCGTGTGATGTGATGTCGATAATTTCGTATTTGCCGGTTAAAATGAGGGCCGGAAAACCTTTTCTTGTGAAGTTTTGACACTAAAATATTATTTTATCGATTTCTGATAATAGAATTCTTCGCAGTTTTCCCCACAAACGTAAATCTGTCTTCACTTATATCTTTTTATTTTGTATATTTTATATACTCTTCATTGTAATACTTTAATTTTTAATATTCATGATATTGACGAAGGGTTAAATGTAAGAATGGACTTTATGGTCCAAATTTCGCCCGAATCAAGACGATCTATCTATCTATAGGACAGTAATGTAAAACGCTACACTTAAGTAATACGCAGTAAGAGAAGAATCGCGACTTTTAGAAATGCCGGAAGCATGTCGAGGGGTTTCATACGATTTCTTCCACCCCTAAAAATGGGAAACCATCTTTTTTTTTAGAATTTTTTAACATGAGCATCGTCGTGATAAATAACAACCAACAAGGGAAGATGCAGCTGACAGACGTGTAACAGAAATGAAGCGCACAGAATTAATTCGCTTTTAAAATTGCTAGTATTGTCGTCTCGAGGTTTCTAAAGTGAGTAGTGCTTGTAAAAATAAACTAGGTGTCCGTTGCAGTACTTCCTGCAAACATTTAGGGAGTCTTGCGTGAAGTGACCCAATGCGATAGTTAATATGACAAAAATTGTCACGCGGGGTGTAGTTATTACTTTTATTGCCCCTCTCAAAATGATCGTATCCAATCCTATCATATCATAGCCAAAAAGACAGACCTGCATGATTTAGACCAACACTTACCTATACATAACAGTTTTCGTTTTGTTCACTATTTCTGATGGTCCAGCAAATCGTATACTCTGTGGTTTGTTTAATTATTTTTGAAAGAAATTAATCACAAATATTATCAATATAGTAATTTTCTTTAAACTGCCCAATAAAATTTGCAAACTAAACGACATTTTCAATGTGCTCGTGAAATTTCTTCCTATTTATGTAGTCCATTATTACAATGCATTGAAGTCGTTTCTGACTTTAAGTTTCTTCGCTACGTGATTCATTTGTTTTATATTTACACGAAACTTTTCACATAAATTTTTAATCGGTTTTTGTCCTTGATGCGTTTGTTTTATTATAAGCTTAGTGCAAATGCACTTGAAAGCCCGAGTCTAACAATGCAAAAATCCGAGGTGAACAATGCCAGCTGCCCTAGCAACCTTCTTTTTGAAATTATGAAAAATCTGAGAAAATCGAATGAAAACTCAAAATATGAGCAAATACGAATTAAACAACAGAATCCACGGTAAGAATAGGAATCTTCATTTCTTTCTGCGTGAAATGGTGTAAGTCTCCAGTCAAAGTCTTGATCGTAAGATATTTTAAAACGTTAAAGACTAAAGGTCTACACATCGTAGCCGATTGCGTGTTAATCCAATATAAAAGAGAGAAATCTATCCTGGTATCGAACCCATATCTTTTCTGTAGACGACTACCCACTTAAAAACTTGCAATAATTCGCGCAGAGTATTCAGGCGAAAGATTCGTCCGAATCGAACCGACCGTTATCGATTTATTTGCCTTCATGCTGAGAGGTGACGACACTCGAGGCTTCGGACGCAGGCAGGCAGAGACACGGGCAGGCATAGGCGCAGGTAGGCATAGGCGCAGGCAGGCATAGGCGCAGGCAGGCATAGGCGCAGGCAGGCATAGGCGCAGGCAGGGACACTGATTATAATATATAATAACTCGGTCATTCTTGGTCAATTCTAATTCATGACAACAATAAGAACACTTCATCTGGGGCCAATTTACAAAAGATTAATAGATTACTTTTAGTAAAAACATATGAAAAACCTTGACTGGGTAATCGCGGGGGGTCCGAACTCAAGGTAACCGATTGCAAGATCGTATATCGTTTATTTTTTAGTGGATTTGTAGTCTTACTCGTTGCTTTCGTAATATGCTGACATATTAATGCTGCTCGTTCTCTTCGGATATTTAGAAAACCGATATATTTTCTAAGATTCCGGTTAAATGAATGGCATCATTGCAGATGCTATTAGTATCACAGATGTAAATTTTAGATGCACAAATAATAAGAAGAGAGTATGTTTTGAAAAACAAGCATGATAATTACCAATCGGTTTATGAATTGGATTAAAGATCGTAGAATTATGAATTACAAACGGTGAAATAACTCAAGCGTAATATTTATCTACATATTATACATCAAATCGCCAGAGTTTTTTTATGGCAGGGGATGCAATGCTCCGTAACGCGTCTTAAGGTTTTCACTTTTAGGGGCGAATCCACTGATACGGAGGCCGCCGTCCAAGAAACAAATGAATCTCTATATTGCCCAACTTGCTAATCGAGCCACTCATTTAATAATCGGGGTCTTATCTTCCAATACAAGTGGAGGTTTCAATTATTTATACAAGTTCCAGCTGCTGTTTCTCTGAAACCGCCAATTTGTATTTCATTCCAATTTCCTCCAGCTATTCTCAATCTGAATTCATTAATAATGAAATAACGCGTTGGTTCAATAGATATAGTTTGTTTCACGAATCGAGCCGCCTCAAGTTGAACTTATTCTAACTCTAGTACGTGTGATCTTTCTCAACTGGATTCCATATGGTCGAAGCCAGCGCCGTAACTAGCAATTTTAGCAGCAGTGGCAAACTACTAAATATACGCTCCTTCAAAAAACCTTCTCTGATATCTATATTTTTACTACATGGATTTTGGGCGAACAATTAATAAATAAAAATAAACTATAAATGATGTAAATTCTCAATATAAATGTACATATTTTAAATACATAATTAAAACAAGATGATCCAAACAGAACTTATGATGCCTACTTTCCATTTAATCATTTATATATTTATTTATATATTTATATTTGCTATAATAGCTTTAAAGTCATCGCGGATATGTATCTCTTTGTGTTCCCAAATTTCATAATTTAGCGTTATAAAATACTATAAATACATTGGAACTGAAAACTAAATTGATCACGCGAATTTGTGTGACAAAAATAACGCCATTATGTATTAGACTATACCGAATCCGATACCAACAATAGTCGTTGCTATGGCAACACTCTCGTAACGAGTGATAAAAACTGCAAAAACGCCAGTATTTACGCGAAATTCGAAGAAATACAATCGATAAGCAAAACTCTACGATAGAAATTAGAATCTCCATTCCTTTCTTCAGAGGATAGTATGACTCCCGCACTGATATTACAATTCTAAGATATTTTAATGTGCAAGAGAAAATTACCCTGCACGATGGATTTCAGATTTCCCATGTAAATCAAAAGGGATGAAAAGTTCCTGGAATCGAACCCGGGACTTCAATCTTCACAACTAAAACTATCCTGGGGTGTTCAGCCCATGTAGCAAGAGATTTCCACCAGACAGACACAACGACAAAACTATAAGCCTATTTCCATTCTAGGCTAAATATAATTGCATACGTACATATATACATACATATATAATTTAAATAAAGAAAGTATAAATATTTTAATATTAAATAGTTATTCAACGTGATATTAATGCAGCAAACTCTCCATTAACATAATCGAAATTTATAGTTTCTGCTATGCGTAATGTCTGGAAATCGCCCGTCTTCGTGCCATGCAACCTCGCTCAACTTGCCATCAATAATTTTTGCGCCCCTTCTTTAGTTTCGCCCGGGGCAGATGCCCCGCTCGCTCCGCCCTAGTTGCGACATTGGTCGAAGCACACCCCGAAAACACGCCCAAATCTGTCATTCGCAAACCAAAGTGTTCCCGCATTCGTGCCTTCCTGACACCACCTCACGATTTTCCCTAGTGCACACCATTCCCCGTCTGTCGGATTTCCGATCATGTCGAGCCTCGTCGTATGGAAGTTTAAACGACGTATTTATTAACGCTTAAGACACCTCAAGCATAGCGAAAAAAGAGGTGATGACGTCGTCGGAGAGCAATCATAGATTAGCGTGCGAGCTCTCGGGCATGAGAGACGTTACACGAAGATCTATTGAAACAAGCAAGGAGAGTGTACAGTGCATCACAAATAGGCGCGTCTCATGCGACGGAGTATTTGAAACTGCGCGATATACTTGGAACGATCGCGCACCATAAAACAGCAAAAATACCACAGCGTAATGAAAATTTCTTCCCTCTCCTAAGTCGGTGCATTAATGCACGCATTTACGTAATTTTAGTGTGACTAAATACTCCAATACGATGTATCAGAAATTATGCCAGGGAAATATCAAATTTCCATTCGCCGAACCGAAAATTATTTAAAACATACCTCACTTGAGTTATGTAGTTGCATTATTTAGGTTTTCGTTCTTTTCTTCGTCGTAGATAATCCAATTCTTTCCGCTTACGATATCTGTCATGCACACATAAACTTAATTTCGTAATTACAGCAGATCTTATTTACTTCAGTTACTAATATGATGGTTTTCTTTGACAACAATTGCGTATCCGTGCATGAATTTTTCCAAGTTCAAAGTGAATTACGAGATTTTTGTTTGATTTTCTTGGAAACAGCTACTCCCGCGATAAAAATGCATTGAACAAAAAATATTTTATTTACCTAGTTCCACAAATTTTGTTTGAAAACGCTTCTAGTATGACTAATATATTTCGAGATATGAGAAAAAGTTTGTTTTTTTTTCAGGGGGTTATGTAAACCATTTATGCCATTTTTATGGCTTTTGCCCAAGAGCCCTAAATACCAAATTTCATAAAACTCCTTTCGGTAGAAGCCTAAAACGAACACACGGACGGACGAACAGAAAGAAGCTAATAGGCGCTTACGATGGAAACAAATCACGCCTTAAAAAATCGCTCCACAGCTTTTAAAAAATCGAAGAAATTTTCAAAATTTTCAATTAATCGTTAGTGAAGAGATTTTTTACTGAGGAAAGGGCGAGGTGTACGTGAATATTTACCAAATTCTCAGGTTGCAAACATGTGGATGATGTGTTTTTCGTGCGTATTTATGCGTCCTTTACCAGCGAAGCGGTAATGGCGGAACGCCTTATGGACACGTCTGGTCCGTCCGTCGTAATTCTCATCTGCTAAATCGATAGACTCATATTAATTAAATTAAGTATAAGTGATCGTTATTGAAATTTACCGCCCAATTGTGATTTTGAACTGAATCCGTCAATTAGAACTTCCACTTTACATAATTACTTTAATAAACTTATACTCGTATCTCGTTAAATGGCATCCGTCAAGCAACGATGAAATACCAAACTTTTCTCTCCCTAGTTCTTATATGATCTGAAAGGTATAGATAAATAATGTATTCGGATAGAGAACAACATTTACTACAAGAAAGTCCGCAGAACCACGTACTTATGAGTTATAGTTTCGGAGATAGAAATTCTAGAAAATCCCGGGAAAAACATCGCATATTTTGTTTACATCGATCTCTAAGGCGGTTCTCTCGGCGAACAACAATTAAAATCTATGTTGTTCTATCCCACGTCCGTATATGATCTGTGAGGTGTAGTTTAAAAACTTTATTCGGGTAGAGAACAACATTTACTACAATGTAGTCCCAGAGATCACGTAATTACGAGTTATATTTTCGGAAATAAAAATTAGAGAATCGCCCAATCTTTCGATACCGTTTCATACGTATTTTTCGTTAAGAACGCTTTTGAAATCTCTCTGTATTCCATTTATGGAGTATACTTTTCCATCTTGTTTATTGATACCTATGCGTTGCATTACTTAATAACTTATTGTGGCGCTTTATCCCCTCCCCCCTCTTGTCGCACACCCTGTTCAATCTTTATTGATTAACAAGCCCTAGAACTTTTCTCATTACCTTTTCCTTCTCTTACGTAATACTATGTCAAAAATGCGAAATATAACGTCTTACTAATTCGAGAGTTAAAACTGTGGAGGGAGCTAAGTTCGTCGTGCGAATTAAAGAGTACCTTTATTGGATAGTGAACAGATCAAATAGTTTGCTTTCCAGCAGCCTGTTGACTCGGCCCTCCGAGGTGGAGGCTCAGGTTGCTCTGTCACGTACGGATGATACGTATGCCTCGATAAGATACCCGCGAAAATTCGTCATTCTGTTGAAAATTGTCGCCAGGAACATTCATAGAGGGGCCCGGGAAAAATATCGGTCAGTGCGGGACCACCATTACATTAAGTATCAAATTAAACTTAAAATTTCCTTAAGGTAATGCGCTGAGGCCGTGGCAGTTGCTCAGATTCTTCTTACACATGGGACGGCCCGGATCATTGGAAACCTGTGGATAAACGAAGAATTTTTGTGACTAATCATTACTTTCTCCATGCGTAGTATAAGAGATAGTATTGTTTTCATGAAAAAAATCTACTTCGATATTTCAATGGAAATACACATTTTGACCGTTTTCTCGATGATGTCGGTGTGTGTGTGTGATAGCTTTTTTGTGGGTGCTCTAACTCAAAGACTATTAATCAGGTCAACACAAAATTTTATATTTAACATTTTTATGAAAATCACAAGTACTGATTAGTTTCGGTTAAACATCGATAAACCGGAAGTGGGTGTTTACTCTTGTCACATCCGTTATTTTGAAATATTTGCTTTGGTATTTGATAAATGTAAAAACATACAGGAATAAAAGTTGTAGGGAATTTAATTTTCTACAACCTTTGTTTGAAACATTTTCCTATATAATGCGTTGTTTAAGAGATATCTGATATTTTTAGCTGCCACCACCACGCCACCTACCGACGACTATTGTTAACAATTGACGATTAGTTACGTCTTGGAACTGGGTATTTACTCTTGTCACATCCGTTATTTTGAAATATTTGCTTTAATATTTGATAAATGTAAAAATGTACTGGAATAAAAGTTGTAGGAAATTTTATTTTCTACAACCTTTGTTTGATACATTTTTTGCATATAATGCATTTTTTAAGAGATATCTGATATTTTTAGCTGCCACCACCACGCCACCTACCGAAGACTATTGTTAACAATTGACGCTTAGTTACGTCTTAGTAATGCTCCTTTTTCTTTTCTTAATTGTCAACCGGAAGTAAATGTTGACAACGATCCCAGAGCTTTCAACATGTAATTTGCAATATAAATATGGGGAAAGTCATGTGTTGCCCACATCAGTTTATTTTCTTTTGAAAGATGGCGATGCTTTGCCTTTTAAATTATAGCATGGATCGCATAACCCGGAGATGAAATGGCCTGGTTTACGGTGTGTTTTTCATAGTTAAAATATCTAAACCTCGTCAGAGATCTCGAAAACGGTAAAAAAAATATCGTAAATGGCAAAGACAAAGTGCGTGGCTGGTTTCACAGATACTTTTATTCCGCTCGGAATTCTACTATGAAACTAGCCTATTGTCTACGCGCGGAGTTATTTATAGCCGTTGCTTTTATCATTTGCCGTGGATTACAGTGGAGAGAGATCAAAACAACGAAGATCCCATTGCGAATCGACTCCATTCGAAGCAACAGCGCTCGGATGATTCTATTTAATTTCGCTTCGCATCGCTGAATGCCGATTTAATGCAGCGAAGGGAATTTTCATTGTCTTTAGAAGCTCTTTTGAGGATCATAAAATTCCAAATTTTGCCGGATAATTACGAGCTGGAGAAGTAATATGAAAAAACGAAACTCTTAAAATTGACGGTATTTTGCGGCGACTTTCGGGTTAGAATGCGACTAATATGTTTTTTTTTGCTCAGTCAATAAGATACTTTTGTTAAATTGTAAGCCAATGGCCAAAATAAGATTCGACTTGGTTTGCTGACGTCTTATATATATATATATATATATATATATATATATATATATATATATATATATATATATCATTATATATAGACGTTTCTTACAGAGGAGGAGGAGGATTAGATAACATATAACACATAGGAGGATACTAATGTTTAGGCACTTCCAGAGGAGATGGAGATTCGAAATTTTTTTCTTAGGCAGGATTTTGTGGAAAATCGACTAGAAAAAAATCTTGAAAAAGTGCAACAATGCGGCCGCTAAAAATTCGCAATTGTTTAAACAAATTTTCAAGGTTTATGTATTTTTGAATGTGCTACGGAGCTGAAATTTTTTTAGAAGTAGGATTTGCAAAAAAAAAACGAAATAAGGATTATAGAAATTTTGACATTTTAATTTGTTCGGCAGTTAAAAATTCTTAAAGTTTAAACAAATAGACACTACGCTGCAAGTTAGGGAGCTGAAATTTTTAAATTATTTAGAAGTTAGTCTATGTAAACGAATAAACATTTTAATTTTTCCATAAAATTGGTATTGCGGCCGTTAAAAATTATTTAAATTTTAACAATTAGATAAATGTTATTTCACTTTAAATTGTACTATAAATTTAAAATTTGGCAGAAATGTGTTGCATTATTAACTCAATGTGCGAAAAGTTTAATATTTCAAAAATTGCAAAAATATTGATTGTTTTACTCCAGTATTGTTCCGTAATGATAAAACAAAAACCCGTCCAGAGGAGAAATCTTTAGAATTAAAGAAATATTCCTCATGATGAAATATCTCTCTGAAAATTAATGTTTTTTTCAAGGTGCGCTTAAATGCTTGCAGTATGCAAGCACCTTCAACTAGTATATATATATATATATATATATATATATATATATATATATATATATATATATATATATATATATAGTGGCATAATTCATTTCTGAAGCTTGTGGTTTCTGATATCATAATGAGATCAAATATAAACTAATATATACTCCGTCATCATTTACCTCTGAGGGATGCCACATATAAGTATCAAGCTTAAACATTAGCCAGAGCAATTAATTAATATTTGTATTCAAATGCGGATATACAAGTTACATGAAATTGCTTGAGTACAGAATACCCCGTTATTCAGTCCAACTATTATATTTTGTTACCCATTACAAATCAGAAACTGATTTCTAAACGATAACTTTTGGTTATTCCTGTAAAGCGCGTGTATAGCATTGGCTTTTGATTGGCAGTATAACTGGCGCTTTATTTAAATTAGGTGTATTTTTTGATTGAGCTACACCCAATGGCAATTAAAAACACACTAAAAAACCCATTATGCCAAGCGACCTCTAATTAACATCGTGCAAACTAATATGTAAGGGAATTTATATCCTGGAAGACCAACATAAAGTATACCCCTGAAAATTAACATTATAATATTCTTCGGACTCCAAAGCAGGGCCGGCCCGAGCTATGGGCGTCTAAGTATTGGGGGTGCCAACCAGATTATCTATCTATACAATTACTTACGAACGAATAAGTGTTGGATACCAACTTATATCGCAAAATAGGCAGAAATCTACATGAAATTAATTCTCCTTTTCATTATAGATTACTTAACGGAGCAATGAATAAATGAACAAGTGCTTTTAAAAATATCTTGACGAAACTCTACGAAAGGGGCTCTGGAGCTGTTTTTCGCTCTGGGCGCCAAAATACCTTGGGCCGCTCCTGCTCCAGAGCTAATGTAGAATATAAACTCGGCGATTATTCTTGATACTATTCATTCAGCGAGTCTGCTGAGACGTCCACATGTAATTGTTCCTTCGTAAAGTCGCGAAATCTATTTAAAATTTACGAGGCTTTATCCAGAGAATGAACATTTTTTCATTTTTACTGGCTACAAAAACAGCGTAAGTAATATAATATAAACCACCTCGCAAAAAATCCATAGCAACCTTTTATTGTTTTAGAATGGATCACAATTTCACAGTTTGATATGAAGGTTTGTGTCTATCTATAAGAAGGAGAGACGTTTCGCGGTTAAAATTGACAACTGACAAGTGATAAATTTTTAATTGACAGTGTTTTTATGGTGAATTACAAGTTAAATATTGCTATTTTAAAAAATTCTACATGCTGTAAAAAATTGAAAAGTTTTTGACTCACAAACTATTGAATGGCAATGGTTCTTAAAAATGAAATCAATACATTTTCACATTAACTATTTCGAGCGTAAAGCTTTTCCCTTAATTGCATCTTTGAGAAATTATTATTAAAATTAAAACATTACACTATTTATTATTCTCCATAGCAATATTTAGTATCTCTTTAGAAAAAAACAGGATTTATCTTTATTGTAGGAGTATACTTATGGTTCCTTTAATGAATTTAAGTTTCGTTTTGAAGCACCCATACGCCATTTCTTCTCTACTTATTGCTTCCTTCAGCAGGCGCCCAGTTTACGACTTCAAATTCGTTGATTTTCACGAGTCCGCAAAATTTATTTAGTTTCGCGCTTTGACATCTCATGTATTTCTTCAGCATCCAAATAAGTTTACATATTATTCATTTATTCTTTATATTACTGCGCGTCTTTAAAAAAGGCGTTTTATATTATTTGCGTCCTTTCCGAAAAAAATTGCTCTTAAAAACGAAATAAATTCAGCATAAAACGCGGTAGAAAGACGACGACGGATGAAATACCCATTCTAGGTAGGTTAAACACAAACATAAAATATTGATTGCCAGTGCTGCCACGCTAAGAGTAAGGATTGAACGCGGGAACTGTCGCAACTAACCCACCGCGTTTTCTAAAGAGGAAAACCCTTTTTGATTCTTTTACAATAATAAAAAGAAACATTTTTTCAGAATTTCTGCTTGCGTTTTAAGCTATTTTTCGCGATTTGTAAAGCTGGATAGCTTTCAAATGCCATTTCCGGTATTTTTACCTCTAAAATCTTACCGCTTGAATTTTCTCTCGTCCTAATTGGACATGATTATTGTTTATTCCTCCGGATATTTAGGAAATCTCAAATAAGAGTCCACAATTATAAGTAGTCGGTGAGCGTAAATAACCCCTTTCGTAATATTCTGCCAATATCGGTCGGGCATCATCTCATAGAGTAACCCATTCGTAAATCCTTCATTATATGCTATATATTTGATTGATGTAATTTCTTATGGCTGATTATTTTCACATTTGTTCAAACTCCAGATTGCAATTAACTATTTCCCAAAAAAATACATACATAATACATTCCAAAATCAGACCTTCAGTGCTTCATCTTTCATAAAATATCGATAATTTTAGCCGAGATATCTAAACCATATCCTACCATTGCCACTGTTGACGAATATGGCCTCCATTTCATCGATTGTTTTTTATTAAGATTTTAAAAATGATATTTTTCCTTCGTAGTTCCTATCCTTAGGCCGCAAGACCCGAAATAATTTATTGCGATGTTCATCAACCTGGGAATTTTAATGCGTAGTATTCTTTCCTAATGAGACCTTGGGAAGAATCATTATCCGCGTTATTCAGTTGCCTTGACAATGAGTTTTTCTTTCCGGCGTCGATCCAGGGAATAAGATAAAGAGGAGGGTTTGAGAATCTGAAGCCTTTTCTTTCTTGGGAAAGGAAGTAGATGTTCATAAAGCGGGGGAAGAGGTTTGGGGGGGGGGGGGCATTCTTCGAAACGACTTCCGCTGAAAATTGCTGTTTTCCAAATGTTGGCAACATTGGATAGCGGTGGATATTTTGGCTGACCCATTCCACTGAAAGAATTGTTCGAGTGGTCAAGTTTCTGCATGTTTGCCGATTTCGCGTGCATGACACATAACGACCACACAAAAACGTCCTTACATTAATACCGGAGAATATTTAGCAACAATGCCGCTTCTGCTAGAGCGAGGAATGTTTGTTGATAGCTTAGCGTAAAACTCGATACATTATTATGTCACTTGACAATACATAATAAACTTTTAGACAATAGCTTAGGTATCGTTGTGTATGATATAACTGGACGAATTCCAACCTCTTCAGCCATTTCCGAATAATTTGACATTTTATAGAAATCGACGAGAATGTACCACCCTCCATTGTTGCGCAATATTGTTAATTTCAACAATATGTGCTTCTATTACGAGCGAAAATATATAAATACAGCGATTATTGAGATTCTGTCTAACTGCATAGCCTCTTGAGCCGCGCATAGATTACAGACAAACGTGATCGCCAAAAAAAAAAAAACACTTCCGGATTTCGGGACACCTATAATGTGCATATTGATTACAATCTCGAAGACGAGTTATTTCACGTCCACAATACTTTCTCCGTGTAATTCGTAAATGAAAAGGTAAAAAAACCATCCCATAGAAATGAACGAGAAAGAAGCGTTGCGAAAATGTATTAACATCGTCCTGCTGTGGTACATTTTATAGGAAAATATTATATCATTTTTGAATGACTTGGGAGCTATAGCAAAAGATTAATCATCATTTTTAGGTCCATGTTTAGGCAACGGTCTCGCATTCATACGGAGCTGCTATGTCACCGAAATGCAAACCTGTGATTAATTTCGCGTAAAGCCGACCAATTTTTCCAACGCAGGTACAAATAAAACATAAATTGGTTGTAATTTTAATAATGCCCTCGAATGCCAAATACGAAATCTGCTTTGTCAGAGCGACGCTTTTGGGCGACTTCGCGCAGGGGAGACGTCAAAGCCAACAGGGACTATAATATTGCCGGAAACGCCGCCTATAAATAGATTCCCGCGTAGGAAGAAACTTCATTGTTGATTGTCGATGCGCGCCTGTATCGCCGTACCAAACGAGAAGAATGGACACGTGCGTTCGAGTAAATAAAAGAGTTTTCAGATAGGGTGCATTATCATTCCTATATTTAGGGCCAAATGTATGAGAGCATTATGACTTCAGTCGCTCCGTACAATCGAATAGAATCGAACGGCGCTTTGATCATGATTTCAAGAATCTATCGGAACGCAGTAAAAAAATATCGTAATGATTTGCTTTTAACTAACCCCGTCGAACGCTCTCTTATAAATGCGGTAAACCTTTGCACAACGCGGGTTTGATTGTACGCGATCGACTAAATATGACACTTGTTTGCCCAACGCATATATAAAATTTAAATTAAACGCGGACCGAAATTGTGCCCTTACCTCATTTTACGTTCGCGTGCGACGTGATAAACCCCGTGGCTTACGCGAACACCTTATTTATTCCGTAACGTATCGAAGGAGCGCAACATGGTCTCGCTCAACGCGGCCTTTTCCAAGAACGCAAACCTCGCGCTGCGCGAGGGACCATTGCGATGTGAAAATAGCTCACTATAACGCACGCAAACGTTACGTTGTTTTCATGGTTATGGATAAATATAAGCGGCGACAACGCCGTATATTATCATCATTAGTAAAACATTCCATTACGAGGTGAATAATTGACGACTGACGAGCGATGAGAGACGCTGGTCTGCCTGGAGGGAACATTTTGAACTCCGTTAGGTTGTATTAGAAAGCCAAATATCCGAGTTTTTTTAAGCATAAATCTATGGTCCGAGGAACCAGGTTTAACGCATTACGACAATTTTCCTCCGGAATGTTAACTTCCGCATTACGACATCCCGGATAACCAAGACTTTTCATAAAAATTATACTGGGAATGGTTGCGCATGACCTCCAAGTAAGCCGATAGGATTAGGTTATGTTCCAAAAAAATCCGATGTGGCCACCACATGACTTTCTTTACGTCTGTAATATTTCTAAAAATTCCAATATAGGTTAAATGATAATAAATATTTTAGGGAACTGCGAGAAACATTCAAAGACCTTGCAAAGAACAGACAAACTCATACCGTAGCCTTCTGATTTTGGATTTAGCCACGAAGCTCCAACAATTAAACATAAAAAGGAGCGTTACTAAGATGTAACTAAGCCACAAGTGTTTACAAAAGTTGTTTCCAGGTGGTGTAGAGGTAGCAGCTGAAAAATATAATTTTAAAAATATCTCTTCCACAATGGATTATATGGGGAAATGTTTCCAACAAACGTAGAAAATTAAATTTCCTACAACTTTTATTCGATTATGTTTTACGTTGATCAAGTATTAAAGCAAATATTTGAAAAATCTGATGTGACAATCATATGACTTTCTCCATACCTGTAATATTTCTAAAAATTCCAAGTAGGTTGAATGGTAATAAATATTTTAAGGAAATGCGAGAAATATTCAAAGACCTTACAGAGAACACATAAACCCATACCGTAGCCTTCTGATATTGTATATAGGCACGAGGTTGCAATAATTAAGCATAACAAGATGAAAAATTATGCTCCATAAATGGAATAAACAGAGATTTCAAAGGCGTTCTTTAGAGAAAACACGTAAAAATCGGCATCGAAAGATTCTTAAATTTCTGTACCCGAAATTAAAATCATAATTGTGGTCTCGCAGACTGTTTTGTGGCAAATGTTGTCCTCTATCCGAAAAATGCTTTTAATATTATATACATAATATCCTTATTTCGTCCGTTGGTCCGTCCGTACGCCCGCCCGCCGGAACGCTCTATAGAAATCCCTATAAGAGAGCACTTTAAAATACCTTTTTTTTCACTTGCAGGCTTTTTTCTTTTGCAAAATTAAATTAGAAGTAATTGACCTACGATCTTTAGACGGGAACCATTTTAAAGAAAAATAAACATAGATTCTTATTCTTATCGTCGACTTTTGCCTTCGGTTCGAAATCGCTCGAGTTATACGTTTAAATCATATTTATTGGAAAATTATAAGCTTTTTAAAGATATGTTGTCTTGCTGACCGTGTCATTGTTAAACCTCGAGATTGCATTGTCGTCCTTCCGAATTTTAAATAGAATTGAAAAAATAAAATTTTACGACTTTTATCTAAATTTCTTTAACTAAAGTGATTTTTCTGGAATATTTTCAAAATTAATATGTTGTTAAAAGAAAAGTGCGATCTTAAAATATAGTTAAGACTCATTGTATTTCATGTAAGTATTTAGTTAATAGTAATTAAGTTACTACACAATTTTCCTTTGATGGTAAATTGACAGTTTCTTCAAATTTTATCCTGTTTTTACGAGTTAATAAGAGTAAAATAATTCATTTATTAAATTAAATTCTATACCTACGTTTTAAATAACTTATAATTTGCTCAAATATTTCAAATAAATTTCAGCTACTTCTTTATGCATTATATCTTAATATTTCGATTTTCCTCTTATTTTCAGCAAATATTTGGATAATAATTTGGCCTCTCTACTAATAATTACTTAAACAGTATAATTAAAACAAAGATAACTCTCAAAAACACTGATTTAATTGTGCATGAAGGCCAAACCAGATCATAGCATATCTTACTGATTTTTCATATCGAAATCATATATATATATTTGGAATACTTTTATGATAATCCCGTCATATTTGACGGGCAATTACGCTAGTAGCTTAAAGAATATGTAAGATAAAAATATGGCATTCAATTGTGATACTGCCGAGAGAACCGTCTTAGGGATCGATGTAAACAAAATATGTGATGTTTTTCTCGGAATTTTCTCGAATTTTTATCTCCGAAACTTCATATAACTCGTAATTATATGGTCTCGCGGACTTCTCCGTGTTGAATGAAGTCCTCTATCCGAATATTTTTTAAATCTACACCTCACAGATCATATAAGAGCATGGAAGAGAAATATATAGATTTTTAATTGTTGTTTGCTGAGAGAACCGTCTTAGGGATCGATGTAAACAAAACATGCGATGCTTTGCTCGAGGTTCTCTCGAATTTTTATCTCCAAAACTATAAATCGAATTGTATGGTTTCGCAACCTACTTTGCAGTAAATTTTGTTTTCTATCCGAATAATTATTTCAATCTATACCTTACAGATCATATAAGAGCATGGGAGAGAAAAATGTGGATTTTTAATTGTTGCTTGGCGGATGCCATACGAGTATAAGTTTATTAAAGCATTTATGTCAAGTGGAAGTTGTAATTGATGTATGCACTTCCAAATCACCATTGGACGAAAATTTTAACAAGGATCATCCCTACTGAATTTAATTAAAATCCGTCTAGCGGTTTAGGAGATATAAGTTATTATGACGGACGGACGGACGAGACGTGCTCATGAGGCGTTCTGCCACTACCGCTTCGCTGGTAAAGAACGCCTAAAAAGGAGCGTTACCAACAATAAGACTTAACTAAGCGTCAAGTGTTTACAAAAGTTGCCTCCAGGTGGTTTGTTGGTGGTAGCTGAAAAGTATAATCTTAAAAATCTCTTGAACAATGCATATATATGGGAAAATGTTTCGAACAAACGTTATAGACAATTAAATTTCCTACGACTTTACATTTTTACATTGGTCATGTATTAAAACTAATATTTTAAATAAACGGATGTGACAAGAGTAAACGCCCACTTCCGTTTGACTGATTTTAACCAAAACCTAAACAACTCTTCTCCCTCAAATTAAAAAGTCAAATATAAAATTTCGCATTGATCTGATTAATAGTGTTTGAGTCAGAGCGCCCACAAAATTCCTACCAGAGATATTCACACATACGCAGACATCATCGAGAAAATAGTTCAAGCGTGTTCAGGGGTTCTCAAAATGTGTATTTCCGTTGAAATCTCGAAATCGATTTTTTTCATGAAGACGATCATTTTGCCTATACTACGTTTGAAGAAAACAAATAAAACATGCAATCCTATTTCTAACAAGATGAACCAAACGAAACTTATTATGCCTACTTTCAGTTTAATCATTTATTTGATACATATATTGGCTTTAATAGCTTGAAAATCACCGCGGATGTGTTGCTCTTTGTGTTCCCAACTTTCATAATTTAGCCTTATAAAATATTACAAATACATTCGAACGGAATACTAAATTGATCACGAGTATTTGTGCGGCGAAAATAACGCGTGTACATATTAGAATATACCGAATCCGAGTCCAACAATAGTCGTTGCTATGGCAACATTTTCGTAACGAGTGATGAAAACTTCAAAAACGCCAGTATTTACGCGAAATTCTAAGAAATATAATCGATTAGCAAAATACTATGATAGTAATTAGAATCTCCATTCCTTTCTCCAGAGAATAGTACGACTCCTGCACTGATATTATAATTCTAAGATATTTTAATGTGTAAGAGAAAATTACCCTGCATGATGGATTTGAGATTTCCCACGTAAATCAAATGGGAAGCATAGTTCCTGGAATCGAACCCGGAACTTTCAATATTAGCAACAAAAACTAATCTAGGGAGCTCGGCTCCAGTAGCAGGAGATTTCCACCAAGTGTCATGAAAATCGGTGGAAAAGTACAGTGTATCATTTAATATAAATAATCTTGCCTACTTCGATTAATTATATGATTGAGGACTATTTTGATTTCTCCCACAGGCCCATACATCAAAGAGCACACGGTAGACAAACTGAAGCGCAAAACACAGGAAAAATGCAATGTTAAAAACACGGCATTTCTCCTATTTTTCCCGCACTGATAGCCATCTTCTTTCCATCGGCGAGATCACGCTTTTAATTGCTCCTAAGTCTTCCTTTTGGATCGCTCGTGGTGGTGGACACTCTCCTTCTAACGGCTCTTGAACTCTTCTCGCTGACCATATGTCCCGCGGAGAGGTGAAAGTCATCGCGAGGGACAGTTCCGCGCCGCCAGACGCAATATCTTTCTCTCCACCTTTCCTTGCTGGCTTTTCCTCGACGACCGGTAGGTCTTTATAGAGTTAACAGTTCCGAAACGCGGAAATGAAATCGGCCCGCAGTTAAAACCTATGTTTTGTTTCTCGGAACGCCCGAAAAACCATCCTCACGTCACGGAATGAGTCTTTTTAAAAAAATTAATCCGGTGTAAATAATGGAGATTTTTGCTTTTGGGGAAATTGCCTATTCCAAATTTAAGGATTATTTTTACTTTCTACACATACGAAGTGCAGAGAAAAGTATTGTTTTCATGAAAAAAATCGAATTCGAGATTTCAACGGAAATACATGTTATAAGGTCCTCTGAACACGTTTTGTCTATTTTCTCGATTATGTCTGTGTGTCAGTGTGTCTGTGACCGGAATTTTGTGGACACTCTAACTCAAAAACTATTAATCAGGTCAACGTGAAATTTTGTTTGACATTTTTGTTAAAGGGAAAAGAACTGATTAGTTTTTGTTAAAAATCGGTCAACCGGAAGTAGGTGTTTACTCTTGTCACATCATTTATTTTAAAATATTTGCTTTAATATTTGATGTATGTAAAAAGGTAATGGAATAGAAGTTGTAGGTAATTTAATTCTCTACAACCTCTGTTTGAAACATTTTCCCATATAATGCATCATTGAAGAGATATTTTAATAACTAAATATTTTAGCTGCTACAACTACACCACCTACCGGCGACTATTTTAAACACTCATATCAGGGCTATATGTCAGAATGGGCATGACTGTCTAAATAATGCTCGCCGAGAGCCCTGAGTTCTGATTGGCACTTTCGAGTACGATCAAGCTCTTTTGCACTTACGTGCGTTTTAGTACAAGCGATTACCGCTCGTTGCTGTGGCGCTTCTGCTTCAGGCAGAACACTGGTTACGGGTGTCGCATTCCGCATCGGTCGGTCGTTGGCAAGGCTGGGGAAGGCTAACTGGTCCCTTCTTATCACCTGTCCTTGTCTCCTACCAACACGGTAGAGCCTGGTCTTCCGATGCCAGTCTCCGAGTCTTTTCTTGGTCCTTAAAAGAACCCAGATATCATAAACATGGAGAGGACTACTCCTCCCATGGAAAGTGGCCCAGGGCCAGAAAGTCAATGCCTCAGTAGGCACTAGCGGGGTCACACCCGCGGTAGTATCCCTACTGAAGCCAAGCACACACCGCCTCTGTTGGAGGCCTATGCGGTGCTTCGACAGCCCGGGATGGAATCCTGCTCCCTCCCATGGGTCGCCCGAAGCCCGAAACCACCGCCACCTGTGTCGGCTCAACTGGCCCTTTGCAGGGCCAACAATCCGCCGCCGCTCCGGATGAGTCGATGGACTCGACGGACGGAGTGCTCGGCAAGCGTAAAAAGACCGCGGGGCAAAAATCTGCCCCCTCTGACGCCTCTTTGGCAGACCGGTCCGCCCCCATCCTCGGTGCTGAGTCTGCCGTCAGCACGGACGAGGATGGAGAGTTTACTCCCGTGCAGAAACGGACAGCCAAGAGGCAGAGGCCTTACCGCCTCCTGCTGGGGGGGGGGGGGGAGTGAACCGCCCCAGAATAACCACGTCCTGACAAGGGAGCACGCTTGAGGTTCCGCGTGTCACCAATTACGGTGCACGGGATCCTCTCGCATAAGACGATCGCCGCAGAGCTCACCAAGGTGTGCGGCGACGATTTCGAACTGGAGGTTCGCAGGGCCTCCATTATGATCGTCGTCCACACGCCTGAGCACCACCGTGCGTCCACGAAGGTACTGGACGACGCCGGCGTTCAGTACCGTACACAGCTCTTACAGGCTGTGCAGGGTATACGCCTGTTGCTCAAGAACATCGGGAAAGCCTACTCCCCAGAGGATGTTGCAGCGGAACTGACGGCGAAGGGCTTTATTGTCCGAGGCGTCCGTCAGATGACTGCAATGGAAGATGGGAAGAGGATTCCCATCCGCAGATTCGTTGCCAACCTGGAGAGGACTCCCAGGGCCCCTCCAGTGTCGGCGATAAAGAAACTCTGTAACTGCTCGGTGAAAATCGAGCAGTACAGGGAAAGCAGGGTGCCGTTGACCTGCTTCAACTGCCAGAGGTTTGGCCACGTCCCGCACGCTTGCAGGTGCGACACACGTTGCTTCCGGTGTGCTGGTCCCCATAAGGGGGACGACTGCCGCAAGCCACTGACCGAGCCTGCAACATGCGCCAACTGCGAGGGCGACCACCGGTCCTCGCACCGGGAATACTCTGTATTCCTGGAGGCGCTCCAGAGATAGGAGGAGGGACAGCAGAAGTCTGTCCGGAAGTCGGTGCCGGGGAAGGCACCGAAGTCCGCTCCGGCCCTCCTCAAAATGAAGGCTGCCCCCTCAGCAAAAGTGGATGCCCCTCGTCCCTATGCCGCAGTGGCTGGGGCACTTCCAAACCGATCCCGTCGCCTAGTGCCCCATCCCCGGTTCAGCAGCCAGATGCTGAGCCGGCTAAGCAGTCGGGCCCTACCACTACTAATGTTTCATCTCGGCCGACTCCTGGTTCCGTAATCAGACTGGAGGAGCCGGCCCCTAAGAGGCCCTCGGCCAACTCTCTCTGCAAGGAGAGGCGCAGAGCGGCCAAGGAGAGGGAAAAGCAGGCGAAGCCCACCGAGGCTGTTGCCGTGGAGAGTGTGGCCTCCAACAAAGGACCCGCTACGGCACCTCTAGCAACTCCACCAAAGGCCAAGCCCGATGCAGTTGCACGGGTGGTCGTTCGGCCAACAGAGACCGCCGAGGTGGCCCCAGCCAAGGGCCCCACCCAATCGGCCAAAACAAGCATGCCGCAAGGCAATGCATCAGAGGCTGTCCGGTCCGAAGAGGACCCCAACTTCTGGCGCACAGTGGCAATGATCTGTGGGTCGTTCAGGAAATAAATCTCCTCAACGTCCGGCCAACTCCTCTCTCTCTCTCTCTTGGAGGAGATGGTCAAGGAGCGCATCCCGTCCTCCAATAATGGGAACTAGGGGATGCAGCATCCTAGTGCAATGGAACGCCCGAGGTGTCAAGGAGAAGACGGAAGAACTTCTAGCGTTTCTGCAGGAGAAACACGCCTTCGTCGCCGCTGTGAACGAGACACACCTCCGCCCGGCGGATGTTTGGAAGATCCCTGGATGGGCGATCTATCGCTCAGATAGGGTCGGCCAGCCAGCCACGGGGGTGGGGCACGGTGGCTCGGCACTGCTCATCCACCGGTCTGTGGAGCATCCGCCCCAATCCGGTGCGAATCTTCAGATAGATTTAGGCTGTATCCGCCGACGTCAGGACCTGTACCTGGTGGATCAGGGTCTCCTCGGTGTATTATCCGCCGAGGAGGGCGTTGGATCCGGATGAGGCCATGGATGTCATCGGGGATGGCCGCCCCTCGATCGTCATCGGGAACTTGAATGCCAAGCACACTAGTTGGCATTCCAGAGTCCCCAATCCGAAGGGCGTGCGGCTGAAATATTTGGCTGACGAAGAGGGGCTCACGGTGCTCGCACCATCAGAGCCCACCTATCTGCCTTCCAGGGACGTCCTCGATGTTGCTGTCATCAGAACACAGCAGGGCGTCCCTTAGCATGCATTCGATCTGCGATTTGTCCTCTGATCATAATCCGACCCTGCTACCTCTGGGGAACACGCCAGTGTGAATACCACCTTCGCAGCGTCTGGACCTAGCTCCTGCCGACTGGCAGCACTTCCGTGAATTCATCGCGGAGAGGCTGCCGGTCGATCCAACACCGCCTAGGACACGTGGAGAGGCAGACCGTATGGTCGACCTCTTCACCTCCACCGTCCAGCAGGCCATGAACGCTGCGATCCCGAAGGTGGTCGTAGCTGGGTGTATACTGATAACTGCCCTGACTCGTGTCGTCATGGAGACGATCACGCTGCGCAGCAGCGTGCGGCGGAGGTGGCAGCGCCACCGTAAGTTGGACCTCAGGCTCCAGTTGGACTCCCTCACCAGGACGGTCCGAGGCATGTTGCGAGACGTGCGCTCGGACGCGTGAGAACCTCATCTCTCCACGCTTTCCCTGGAGGACCGGTCTATCTTGAAAACCTGTAGGAGGCTTTGCGGTACCCAGCGGCGGGACCCCCTGATCGTCCAGGGGGACTCCGTCGCGAGGACTCCAGAGGAGAAAGCCGGGATTATGGCAGAATACTTGGAGGAGGTATTTCGCCCAAACCCGGCCACAGCAGAGTCGGACGCGGTCGAGGAGGACATCGCGCTTGAGCTGGGGACGCTAGATCGCGGCCCCTTGCTCGATGCTGCGTAGCTCCCTCACTTCGAGGTGTGCGAGATCAATGCAGTGATCCGCCGCCTTGGGCTGAGGAGGGCTCCCGGGGACGACGACATCCCAAACGTTGTATTTCAACAACTTCCTGTCGCTGTAGAAGAATTCCTGACCGCTGTTTACAACGGTTGTGTCGGAATTCCATACTTTCCGTCTGCCCGGAAAAGGACAAAGATCATCTGTCTCCCGAAGAAGCCAGGGACAGAGGTTGGTCTCAGAGACATCCGGCCAATCTCTTTCCTTGCAGGGTTCGGGAAGATCTTTGAGCGTCTTATCCAGAAGCCGCTGCAGGATATTCTCCGGGAGAGGAATTTTCTCCCGGATGAGCAGTTCGGCTTCCGTAAAGGGCACTCCATTACCCAACAACTGGGTAGGGTGACCCACTTCATCACTGACGCCTTCAACAGGAACCACGCGGTCGCTGGGGCCTTCTTAGACATCTCGAAGGCCTTCGACCGCATCCAGCACTCCTGTTGAAGTTGAACCGACTGCAGTGTCCAGCTTGGCTAGTGCGGGTCATCGAGTCGTACCTACAGGGCAGGACGTTCGGGGTGTTCTGGCTCCAGGTTGGATCGGGACTGCGGCGAATCAGCGCCGATGTCCCACAGGGGTCCGTCCTGGGGCCGGTACTCTTTTACATTTTCACCCAAGACCCACCTCGGGATCTTGGGTGGAACACAACGATTGCCCTGTACGCGGACGACGCGGCGCTCCTGTCGCGCTCTTCCTAGAAGTACGCGGCCGTGGAGACGCTGCAGTGCGCCGTCGACAAACTGGTCACCTGGTATCGTCGGCGGCGCATTGCGGTCAACGCAACGATACTCGGTTGTGGCAGATACGAACGTGTCAGCCGGATGCATTTGACGGAAACGTGGAATCCCTGGACATCCTCCTGCCGAGGATGTCCAAAGAATTCTACTGCAAGGCATCAGCATCGGTGCACAAAGAGTTGCAAATGCTAGGCGACATCAAGTTTAGGTGGTGGGACCGCTACAAGCGACCCATCGCCAGCCTTGATTCGCTAGAGACCCTCCCCATGAACCCCCGCTTGTAGGGAGAGGTTGATGGTCCTTTAACAAAGGTGCAAATAAAGTGAATCAGAGCTAGTTAACTGAGCATGACTCGCATTAGAAGCTAAGCTGGAAGTGCGACGGGGCCAACCACCACCTCGGTTGGACAGATTCATAACAGCTGTCTAAATATCGCCCCCAATAAAGACGGGTTATTATTATCTTAGTTTGTTAGTTCGAATCAGAACAGGATACTTATTCGTATTTTTTTAGAAACAAAGGTTATTCTTGAAGCAAAAACTTTTCTTGGTAGATTAGTTACCGCGGCGCAAAGAATTGACAATTTAATTGCCATACGGCTATAATGACATGTAGAATTTCCTCGCTTTTTAAAATTTCAGACTACTTGTGCAACACTTGAAAGAATTTAGCTACTTTTATAGAAGTGCTATGTATGGTTATTCAAATCTGGAGTAATTGAAATTGACAGTGCATGAAAACCCCTATTTCTATCCTAAATACAGCGTATACCATTATAGCAACATTTTGCTACAACGGAAACATCTCTAACACAGCCGACTTTCCATAGTACTAGTGCATTGAAAATCTCCCTGTTTTGAACACGTCATATGAAATTTTATTTGTTAATCTAATTAAAGTTTATGGTTGTCTTCTGTGAGGCGAAATTACAAGGAAAGTATTGGGAAAAACGCATTATAAAGCGTCAATTAAAAAAATAATTCGTGTTTTGCGTAATATTTAGGACTACTTGCCATGACGAATTTTCATTTCAACAAAACGATTTACGCATCCCCCAGAAGTTCTTTAAAGACAGAGTTTCATTGTACTCCCTGCTTATTTTATTGATACGGTAGTTATCAGGATTATCAAACACATTCCATCTATAAAATTAGCTCGGTAGTCAATTTTTGGATTTATGATCACGGAAATGTCGATTGGGTTGCATAACATCTGAAATAAAAATGTATTTTTTTATGATCAATGTATAAAAAACACCAGCGGGCAATATAAATATTTTACGGCTCAGATTAAAAAAAATTTATATTTCCATCGCGAAAAGCGTTTTTAGGCTATTTGTTCCACAACGCTTGTCAAAGTGCCTCCTGACATTTACGGTGCAGTTGGTGCGATTGCATATTCTAGAAAATCCTTTAACTGCGAGCAGGTTGGCACTTCTTAAGAGCAAAATTTCTACGTATTCTGGAAAAGAAATCCAGCTCTTGAAGATAAAAAAAAATCCAGACGCCGAACGACGTTTATCGATTGCAAGACTTTCGGAGGAGAAAGGGGTGCTCTAAAACTTTAGTGTTCTTTAGAATCTAAAGAACACTGATTGCATATCCAAATTAAGCTTTTTTTATTTAATTTGCGCATATTTTCACGATGTTGCTCATTGCCGCTTATGAAAAAGAAGCATTTATCTCTCTGAAGGCATTTACTACGTGTCGTCCAAATATAATCTTCGAAAACAGTAGAATGAAATCACGTGTTTCTCTTTCGCGGTTGATCACTATGCTGATTGAAATTCTTCGTATGGATTTGTTGTATGTATACAAAATTTTGGTAAATAAAAACGCCCCTATGCGAAAATTTCCAGCCTGTTGAATTATGGCATTTTTGCAGTGAAATCACTATTTTTTTTAGGTTTGACCAAGCATTTTGACAGATCGAAGAGAAACTCGACGGCCGCAGGTTCATATTATAATGAGGGAAAAACTTTTGGTAACGGAATCCCTCCGAAATAGTCACTCGTATCCATTTTATTCCCATTTTGTTCAATATTTTATTGGTCAGGTAGCGCGAAAGGTCAAAGGTCCTCCTCCCCCACGTGGTTTTTTGTTCGCGTTGGTCACGTAACTGTAGGAGGCGGGACCTTCCATATCGATTTCCTTCCTCCGCGGATCAAAATTCAGCATTTCGGAAAAAATATATTGTATGTGGTGGGGAGGAAAAGAAATGCACGTCGCTCGGTAAATACGATCGAGAAAAAATCCAACTGGCGGTAAACAGATTAACGATTTAGGTGTACTTGCGACCTTTTTAACGTGAACGCGAGTATTTCCTTATGCGTTTCAACAGTTTTGTTCGTTCTTTTGCTCATCAACAGCGTGCGTGCTAATTAAAATTGAACCCATTGATGGTAAAAACAAATGAATTATGATACCCAGGTTTTCAGCATTGGTATACGAGTGTTTTTACCAAGAACAGAATTGGGATCTTTAAAGAATGTTAGTTTACTAAAGTATTGAGTACTCAGGAAAATAATTTCCACTCGTATAAGAGAGAGAGAGAGACAGAATTTCTTTAAATTCTATGAGCAGCTTTTAAAGAATATATTCAATATATATTTTGATTTAGGTTAAAAAGAAATGTTAAATGCGTGATTTGACTGTGGAAGTCAGTAGTATTATTTCCTGATTGGAATTGGTCCATTGGTCCAATTTTGGAGTGGTATTGTGCTTGATTCCAGATGTGTAAAGCGAGTTATATAGTACTCGCTTGAAAAATTTCTCGAATCTTTAAAGTCCTATTTCTGTGTGTATTTTTCATTGTTTTTAGACGTGTGTCTGATAAAATAATCTTATTTTTGTCTGCTCTTGAGCATTCTCGTTTTTATACTAACGAACTAGAATGTCATTTCTGAATAAGGTAAAAAAAAGAAACCATCCATATGATATAAAATAATTTTACCAAAAATATACATATGTGATTCGATATGGCCCTATCGCATTCTTTGATGTATTTTTCGAAAATGCGTATTACTTTGGGCTGCCATATTTTATTCCAAGTGTTGCGGCAATCATCGGCCTCGAGGCACGGAGTTAAACTCGACTTTAACATAGGTGTATAAATATTATGTATGTGCATTTATTTAGCTATTTATTTATACATGAAATAAAGGTCGTCCACGTAAAATATCGCGGCACAACTTTGGCGGAACGAAAAAAAAACATTTCCAGCTTCCATTTGCGTTTGTTTTTTTCATTTTTATGCTATTTTAAAATCGAAACACTTCGCATTTGCGTCTAGAGATGGTGAGGGGGAGGAGAGGGGGTAGATGGAGTTAAAGTATGGGTTACATGACGCGAGGGGGAAAAAATGAATGTCGCTTAAAAATGAAAACATTTTCTGACGCGGAAGGAAAGAGAATGGAAGCATACGGAGAGAAAGAGAGAGATATTAAAGGGAAAGGAAGAAGGAACGGATGGCGAGGTGGTTAGAGAAAAAGGACTGGGAAAGGTGAAAGGAGAAAGAGAGAGGATGGGAGGTAAGCGAAGGACGGAATAAAGGGTCGGAAGGAAATGCATATGGGAGCGGGAAATACGAGGACGCGGTATAACAAGTAGAATTGTTTTAGATGGGGAAGATTTAATACTATCGAACTATCCAGAAAATCCTGACGCGCGGAAACTAATAATTTTTGGAGATTCTTCCGCGGATTTTGTTTTTAATTCTCTAAAAATTATAATAGTTGAGATCGTAATTCCAATCTAATGAAAAAAATCAAGAGAAAATAATAACTTTTGTCAAATTATCCTTTATTATAAGTTTAAAAATTTTCCAAATTTAGTTGAAAAGTATGAAATCTGCGAATAATTCTAATCCCTGAAAACTGACAATTGCATCAACCATCACGAAAAGAATAAAACGAAAAATTGAATGAATGCGTGCGATAAAAACATAATCAGAATAAATGGGTGTACTGTGACTACATTATAAATTATAATTTACTATTACGTAAAAGTTAAAAGTTTCCAAAAAAAAAAACAGAAAGTTGAGAATCGACTGGACGGACGGAAAGCAGAGGAAGAAAAAAGATAATAAGGAGGATATAAGTAAGGCGACGAGAAACAAGAAAGAATAGAAAATTTCTGAGCAGAAGAAACATTAAAAAATTAATTATCGATCCCTCTTTATAGCTAAAAATCTAACGAATAAATTATGTTGCTTCATTAGCCAAACAGTCACCGTCAGTAATGATACACCGATCGTAGAATCTAAAAAAAAGGGCATCGGTGAATCGCCACTGATGACGGAGATTTTGTAGTCAAAATGCACATCTTGTTTTCCCGACCTCTTTTGGCTATTGCAGAGACCAAATTTTCCAACTAAAAGGGATGAGAAATAACGAAATGACACGTGGAAAGATGGAAAATAGCAAATGAAAGAGGAGTGATGGAGGTGGAAGGTAAAGCACAAAACAGATCGAGAAATAGTTCGAAAGAATGCTCAAGGACAAGACCGAATGAAAAAGTTAAATAGAATGAAGGACGAGATGGTAAAGAAACATATTGATAAATAACGGTAGAGAATGCGGTAGAATGATCGACTGTGAAAAATACGAAAGGTAATGTAATAATCCTGAACAGATGAGGACGAACGATAAGGAATGGGAGTGAAGAAGGAATAGTATACGCGAATTGGCGTATAGAGACTGCGAAATAATAGGCAAGATTACAGGTAGACGCGAATAAAAGAAAAGTAAAAAATGAGAGAAAGAAAGGTACTATTCGTTTATCCCGGACCCCTATTAAAAATTCTATAATATTTCCATTATACACGAATCCAAGTTAAGTTGCTGGGGTTGGATTCGTTCCATTTTCCTTCCTCGAGTTGGGTTAAATGGTTTGGGGTTGGATTCGTTCCATTTTCTTCCCCCTGGTTGGGTTAAGTGGTTGGGGGTTGGATTCGTTCTATTTTCCTCCTCTGGGTTGGGTTAAGTGGTTGGGGGTTGGATTCGTTCCATTTTCCTTCCTCGGGTTGGGTTAATTGCTTGGGTATCGGGTTCGTTCTATTTTCCTCCCCCGGGTTGGGTTAAGTGGTTGGGGGATGTACTCGGGTATTAGGGTACATGAAAATATTATAGAATTTTTAATAGGGGTTCGGGATAACCGAATAGTACCGAAAGAAATTATTAAGAAGGAAAGAGAAAGAATGTGTAGTTCAAAAGGATGGCGGAATAATGGATAAAGGATGAACCTGAATATATTTATCCGCGGTAGCTCTAGGCATAAAAAACCCAAATGTCTACCTTTTTTTACTTTTTCATATTTTTACGATTTAAAAACCTTTAAAAATGCACATATACAATATTTTTGTCGTGATACTTAACATTAAACTCATCTAGGCCGCGTTTTTTTTTAACTACAATTGCAAGCTATCCTTGTAACAGTCGCCATAGCAACGCGGATTATTATCTCTTTTTTCATATTTCCGGCACAAAAAATACCTATGGGCTAGATCCAATGGCTTCATTCCCTCTCTTGTTTGATAATGGTATTTCCCCGGAGTAGCGAAATCAAAATCTGGGGATAGCGTTTCTGTTTTTTTTTAAATAAAACTCGATTCAATTTTTCCCAGAAAGTGTTTCAGTGGAATCAATTATAAATCCCGCAGATCTTCGCGGGTATCTTGAGCGTCTAAATTTTCATACAACGCCATTCCAATCATGCAACGCTAGAGCTATCGCGGCGAAGATTATTTTCAAAATAAATGTACGTTTTTGTGCGGTTTTAAAAAACGCTATTTTTCAGAAACAGATAGACAGTGAAATAAAGGAACGAAGGATACCAGGTGGAAGCGAAGTAATAAATTAATTAGGGTGGTGGACATGAATGTTTACGTTTTTCATACTGGGTTAGAGATAGGAATCGCCAGTATAATGTGAATCTCGTCCTTAAATAATGTCGGATTATTATTAATGTTGTTGTTATTATTATTATTGTTGTTGTTGTTTAATAAATTTCTACAACTACTGGATGCCAAAGATGGAAAGAGTTTAAGGAAGGTCGAACTACCTAAGTTACTGTAACGTAGGTGTTACGGCGTTTACTATTAAGGAAGGTAATATCTTTACAAGAAATATTTTTAAAATAAAGTGTTGAACTCGCCTAATTGACTGGAATTCAATTAAAGATGAGGTAAACTGCGATAGATAAAATAGGATTGGAGAAACCAGATCCGCATTTCAACCGCAAAACATCCTTCCTCGGTGGCGATTCACTGATTGACATTCTAGATTCATCGACAGGCTGACAGACCACTGCGGACGGCTGCTTTCTAGCCGAAATACGCCCCTGTTTCTTTCGGCCGTTCTGTGATTGTCGTAGTTATCATAATAATCAATCTAATGCAGGTCAAAAATCACAAAATGTTGAAACATATCCTCTACCCTTCCATAGATTTAGAAGCCAAGTAAACGTTCACGTTGCAAAGTGTAAAACCCTTACCTTTTCTAATGATTTGAGTTTTTCAGCATTGAAGTTTTAACGAAAATATGTAAAATTTTGGAATTCAGCGATCAGCGCTCCCACAAAGGTAAAAATACGAGTTTCCCGTAAATTTTCATCAATAAAAATTTACTAATTTTCTCATAGCTACAAAAGGTTTCGGGAAAATGCGCGAAAACTAAAATGTCTTCATGTATACGCTGACAGAAACACTAGTGACGCTAATGCGTAATTTCAGTCGAGAAATTTTAGCTCAAGAATCGGGAAAAAATATTGTAAGATTTCGGAATGCAAAGATGTGTTTTTAAAAATAAAAAGGGAGAGGGTTAAAATGAACGCTGGGTGTACATTAAATACTCCGAATATGGACAAGTACCGTAAAGGATATGGAATATTTTCGTCTTTAATTTATATGGTAACGCTCATGATTTCAAAAGTTCGTTTTAAAAAAATGGAAGGTCAACTTTTTCCGACCGAACCGCTGGACTATTTCGCATTTGAATCACGCTTCTTTCGCATCACGAGAGTTAAATGCAGGCTGTTTGCAAAAGGCCACTTTTACTTACTTTTGGCTGGAAGAGGATAGATTTGTCGCGAGTAAACGTGAACCGTCTTGAGAACCGCGAAAAGAATGGTTTTCCGAAAAAATCCTCCGCTATATGCAGGTACTGCAAATAAAAATGGAGACCCTATACCAGGTCTGTCCGACCCATGTTAACCACTCTGATGTTGCCCGCGAAGCGGATCAAGTCTCAATCAGTAACAGAGATTTAAAATTGTATAAAATGTTCGGCGACCTTCATTTTAAATCCTTTTCAAGACGATACAGCCAGTCATATGTAGAGTATTTTCAAGCGATGTACTTATGTTTAACAAATATACGTATTTAATTGAGAACAGACATTCAATTAAAATGAGGATCATCGCAGTCAAAATTGTTATCTTCAATGCATATTATGAAGTGCCACTTCTAAAGTACGCCTCACTTAGAACGGATCCATGTTTTGTTTTGACGTACATTGGCGAACCTGGCTATTATAATAGGAAAAATATTGAATCGATATGCAGATCGATTCTGGCGGACAAGCAATTGAATGACAGCATGAGAATAGCTTTGAGAAAATATGTTCCTTCACGCACCAAATCAGCTGACCAAAGTCATTGTCAGATTTTACGCAAGAATTCTGAAAACTAAAATAACCTTTATTTTTTCGTAAGAATATTCTTATATTAACTAACAAGTTCTCTCATCCATAACACTTATCAAAAATAAAATACGCTCTTGACTCACTAAATTTAATCTAGAAAATCTGCTGCTACTGACAACAAAAAATTTACAACCCGACATAGACAAGTTGGCGGAATTGAAACTACACCAGAGGTCGCATTAAAGATAAGATTTATTTTTAGGCGTTCTTTACCAGCCAAGCGATAATAATGGAACAGCTTATAGGCACTTTCCGTCCGTCTGTCTGTCGTAACTTTCAACTCCTACACTAGTGCTCCGCAAACATTAAAATGTCACGGCACATTTTTCCAGTTCACTCCAACTTCATGGCACACCGAACCAAAATTAATGATCAAATGTAGAACATTTTTATTAGCCAACACAAATGAAACAAAATTTGCATAATTCTCTCACAAATAAGGGAAATTATTGGTAAAAAAAATTTACATCTTTCAAATCGTTTAAGTATTTACCAAGTATTACGAAATAACTCAATGATAAACATTGCCAATTTTCCAGTCAGTAAGCAACTTAGCTTCGGTTTTAAGTAATCGAAAAAGTGTCGAGTACATATAGCTCTTTACTAAATATATAGTTTCTGTGGTATTAATTTGAGAAGAGTAAAACAGTATTTCTTCCTTTCCTATAATTCCAAACGTGCCGCGGCACACCGGTTGCGGTGCACTGTCCTACACCGCTGGACGAATTTTTTATTTAATAAAGTACAAGCGATCCTTATTAAAATTTATCGGCCAATTGTGATTTTTTAAACTGCATCCTTCAATTAGAACTTCCACTTTATATAAGAACTTCAATACACTTATACTCGTATCTCGTTAAATGACATCCGTCAAGCAACAATTATATGTAATATTTTTCTCTTCCTAGCTAGAATTTTATGTTCTGTGAGGTATAGATTAAAAATTTTATTCGAATAGAGTGCAACATTTGCCACAAAAAAGTCAGTAAGGCCACATTATTACGACTTATAGTTTCAGAGATAAAAAATTAAGAACGACCCAATCTTTCGATACCGTTTCATATGCATTTCCGTTAAAGAACACCTTTGAAATCTTTGTGTGTTCCATTTCTGGAGTGTACTTTTCCATCTTGTTATCATATCCTTATACATATTCACTTATAGTCTATTTCAAATGATTCGGCAAGTGAGATTTCGGCCATATTCGGGACTGCTCGTATGTCTCCGCTGCTAAGAGGTGGGGTGTGCCTCCTAGCAGAAAGCTCATGCTTTCGAATGCTTAGGTCCTTCTTTCCTATTGGTTCGCTGAGTGTCTCGCCCCCGTCTACTTTCTCTTTTACCTCCCCCTCACTCGCCATTTCATCTGAAAAGCACTATAGCAGAAAGCTCAAGCTCGACGTTGCCAACTCTACACCGGAACACACGTAAAGTTTGGCGGGCATTTAAGGGGAATTCGCAAATGTGGCAACAGCATACTCAGACACGATGTTACCACTAGGCATACCCGATGCAGAGTGAGCTTTCGAACGCTTAGGCTCTCCCTCCTTCTTTCCTATTGGTTCGCTCAGTGACTCGTCCCCGTTCACTTTCTCTTCTACCTCCCCCTCACTAGCCAAGTAATTTAAAATAGAGTATAACTGCATGCTTAGAACTAAATGGCGCATCGATACTTTGCCATTGGAAAAACGGCGGACGATAGGTGAAAGGTTTGGCACCACTTCTCTATATATAGTATACTATGGTTTGGTGTGATATCGTATGCTCTGCTATGGTAAAGTATAGTCTTCGAATTCCAATCGAAATAGACGAAGAATCGAACGAAAAGCCTCCGAGTCCTTTGACTTAATCCCCGTGGCATCCTTCCTCGCACTGCGCGTCCGCAAACGACTCTTTCGCGAAGCGCCGGCGACACTTGTGAGTGAATTTTCCGATCTTCGAGCACGAGAAGGTTTACTCGGAGAAATCGATGAAACGGCTGAAAATACCGGATGAATAACGCCGCGAATTAGGCTCGAAGAACGCGGATCGTGCTTGCGACGAGTTCCAAACCGCATCCCCCATAAACAAAGGCAAAAAAACGCGGGATCTTTTTTTATTTTAAAAATAAAAGAACGTCGCGGCAGGCGTATCAAATTCCCTCGTAAATTAAGGGGAATGTATGAATCGCTTCGCGAAAGTGCGATTATTTTCCCCCGTCGATGCGCGGAATGGGATTTCGCAAATGTGCCTAGTACGTTCGAAATTATTGTCAAAAAAAGTCACCGACAGAAAAAAAGAAACGTCTATTTCGCCGATAAATTACACCGTACGTGTTTATTATCGGGACGTTGCCGTGACGACGGAATTCTGGAAAGGTTTTATTTTTTATTTTTAACAATACCTTAAGTTTTTAGAGTCCGTTCTTTTACGATGACCATGAATTTTTGTCGCCGTGCTTAGAGTTACGCATTTATTGTAAGATACACTTATAAATTCATATATACAGTCGAACATGGACAACACAGGTCTACATGGATTTTGGGGTTTGAAAGATATTAGCTGTCCTTTAGTAATTCGAGTACGCTGAGCACGAAAATGATAACCATTTTTCGCTATCACGCACAGATTTTGCACAAATAATAGTAGCCTATTTTATATTTTGACACGAAATCGTCAAAGTAATATTATTATTTTTTAAAGCTGTAACTGTTCTGAACCACTAAATATGCAAGTATCTAGTATGATCTTGACAGAAGAACATTCTAGACTTGACAAAAACTAAAAACGATAGGTGGTGCTAGTGTACAAGTGGCCAGCGCAACGCTTGGGCGTGTCATTCCTAGTACTGTTTTATGCTTGTTCACACCGCCATTGTTTTGTATTGCGTCTTTGTTTTTTGTTATTCATTATGGCGTCAAGAGTTTGTGCAAATCGCCCAGACAGGTTTTGTTATATATGAGATACTTTTGTTGTGAAAAAGAAGCGGGCCAAACATTACAGAGTTTGTGAAAAAGGCGTACTGTGCATACTTTGCGACGAAACTTGGTTATCAGGATAAACCATGGGCACCACATCAAGTTTGCCCCACGTGTCGAACAACTGAGGAAATGGACTGAAGGTAAGAAGAGGTCTCTTCCATTTGCTATTCCGATGTGGTGTGAACCCAAAAGCTCTGGTGAAGATTGTTATTTTTGCTTAACCAACGTTTAAGGCTATAATATTAAAATAAAAAGGAAATTTCCTATCCAAATCCTCCATCTGCCATAAGACCCGTGGCTCATGAACCTGATCTGCCTATACCTACACCGCCAAACTCTCTTGATCCAATTTTTTCATCTGATTTGAAATGTGATGTCTACATAAGCTATGACAGATACTCTTGACAACCAGAAAATGTTGAGTGAACCGCAAAAGTTCACACAAAGCGAATTAAATGATCTGGTGAGGGATTTGGGTCCACCAAAAGATTCGAGACTGTAAGCTATAAGAACTTGCTTGCTCCGGGGACTTCATTTTCTTGGTAGAGAAGCCGTGAGAAACAATTTATATCATACTTTTCGCAGTAAGGTTCATTAGTGCCTTGCAGCGGTATTTCTGGACTTATAACTAGCTTAGGTGCAGAAATATATCAACTTATAAACAAGTAACGAGAGAGGGAGATAGAAAGAAAGAGGGCAAGATACAAATATAGTATAGAGGAAGATAGATGAGGAAAGGGAAGGAGAGAGAGGGAGAGAGAGGAGAAAGAAAGACAGAGAGGGAGGAAAGGGGAGAGAAAGGAATCTCAAAGAGAACGAGATAGAGAGGGAGAGAGAAAAGAAAGTAAGAGAGTGATAGAGCGGGAGAGAAGGAGAGATGGAGAGACAGAAAGATTAGATTAGATATGGTCTTTATTTGGGGCTAGATTGAGACTAGGAAGTCCCATCTTCCGCCTAATTCCTTCTCGTGACACAAATATAATAATACATTCAAGAATAACAATAATATAATAATAGTAATACAATAATTGCAAAAAGGTAATAATTGTGTGGGAAAAATAACAAAAAAACACATAGGAGGGGGGGAGGCGCGAAAACCCTGTGAAAGGCACTAAACAAATCATCATATGTTGCACTATAACATATAAGATAACCATACATAAAAATACAGGCAATAAAAGAGTATAGGTGATAAATAAGAGAGAGAGAGTGACAGCGGGAGAGAAGGTGAGAGGGAGAGGCAAAGAAAGAGAGAGAAACAAAGGAGAGGAAGATGGAACGGGAGAGAAGGGGAGAGGGGGAGAGAGAGATAAATACGTAAAGATAAATAGATAATAGTCTTGATTCGGGCGAAATTTGAACCATAAGGTCCATTCTTACATTTAATCCTTCGTCAATATCATGAATATTAAAAATTAAAGTATTACAATGAAGAGTATATAAAATATACAAAACATAAAAAGGCATAAGTGAAGACAGATTTAAGTTTGTGGGGAAAACCTAAGTAAAAACAGGCTTGTTCTTCCTAGTAAAACCCACGCAGGAAAACACCCACAGAGAAGGGGTGTGTGAAAAACCTGCGAAAATCCTACCTAGTGTATATATCACAATGGAAAACAACAGCAAAATATAGAAATCAATAAGTACAGTATGAAACATCGTAAATACAGCATCGCTGTATACCGTCACAAATGTACGTATAAAGGAATTCAAGTAATATACACAAGAAATATAAATAAATATACATTAATTTTACATAAAATATACAGTTATCTATATAGATGTGTGTGTATATATAGGTAGAGATGGAGTAATGAAGAGAGAATAAGAGTGAAAGAGAACAAAAAAGTTTGGTGTTAATGGAAAAACAGACGTCAACTAAAGGGAAAATAAAAAAAAAACTTCGTCTGATAGCTGCAGAAATACTTTTAGGAAAAAAAACAAAATGGAAAACCCGGTGGAGGAAGAGGAAGGAGTAATACATCGTGAATCCAGAGACCTCTAGTAGAATGTATTAGAGAAGATTGTAAAATATTGCGGTTTTTTAAATTCTGCAGAAGGATGAAAAGGAAGGAAAGGGGAGAGAGAGAGAGAAAGAGAGGGTGGAAAGAGAGGGGAACGAAATGGAGAGAGAGAGAGAGTGTAGATGGAATAGAGAAATGGAGGAAGTGGAGAAAATAGTGCGACGCAATAGGAGGAAGGGAGAGAGAGGAGAGGATTTGCGCGGGATGGAGGAGAAGGGGGAGAGAGAGAGAGAGAGAAATGAGTGAGGTGAAAAGAGGAATCGAAAGAGGGGGAGGGTTGAGAGGGAGGGAGAGGGAGATAGAAGTAGAGGCAGACGGAGAAATAGAGGGTAATAGTATTGAGACGGCGAGGGGGATGCGAGGGTAAATGGGGGAGGGAGAATGAGATATATAGAGGAAGGAGGGAGGGAGGGGAATGCGAGGCAGGGGTTGAAACGAAACGGGGATGAATGGTAGAGGGGGTGGAGGGAAGGGATGATGAAGGGGAGGGGAAGGATTGTGATGAAGCGTAGGCGAGAGATGGAGAGGGGGGCGAGAGGAGGAGGGAGGGAGGTGTGCGACGTTGCCGGTTCGACTCACAATAGGTGGTGTGGGAGGTGGGCGGTGGGGGAGAGTTAGGAGGGGAGAGGGCAGAGCTCTTTACCCCATCCCATCTCTCCGCATAACCCTTCCCCCTCCCTTCCCCTCTGCCTCCCTCCCCGTCCCTTTAACTTCTATCTCTCGCTCTCTCTTCCTTTCCCTCTCTCTCTCTCGCGCTCTCTCTCCCTTTCCCTCTCTCTTTCTACTTTCCTCCTTTCCTTCTCGCTCAGTCTGCTACTGATTCTTCCCTCCTCTTCCTCTCCCCCTCTCCTCCATTTGCTTCCTTCTCGCCCCTCCACCCAACTCTCCCCCGACTCCTCTCTCTCTCTCCATCTATATCTTTCTCTCTCTCTCACACACACCCTGTCACTCTACCTACCATTCTTCCTCTCTCTCTCTCTATTTCTCCTTTTCCCTCACTCTTGTTCTCTTCCTCTACCGCTCTTCTCTTTTCTCCTACTCCCTCTCTTCTTACTTTGCTTCTCTCTCTCCTATCCTCCCTCCACTTGTCTTCCTCTAGTTATCATCATCTATCTCTACCTCTCTCTTCCTCTCTTTTCTCCTCTCTTCCTCTTTCCTTCTACCCCTTTCTATCTCTCTTCTCTTTCCTTCTCTCTTCCTTTGTCTTTTCTATTATCTCATCCTTCCTCTCTCTCTCTTCCTCTCTCTCTCTCTTCCTCTCTTTCTTCCGCTCTCCCTCTTCTTCTCTCTCTTCATCTCTCTCTTCCTCTCTCTCTTCCCCTCTCTCTCTTCCTCTCTCTCTCTTTTCTCTCTTCCTCCCTCTTTCTCTTTCTCTTCCTCTCTCTCTTTCCCTCTACCTTTCTTCCTCTCTCTTCCTCCCTCTCTCCCCTTTCCTCTTTCTTCCTTCCTATCTCTTCCGCTCTCACTTCCTCTCTTTCTTCCTCTCTCTATTCCACTATATCTTCTGCTCTCTCTTCCTCTGTTTCTCTTCCTCCCCATTTATTCCTCTCTCTACCTATCTCACTTCCTCGCTTTCTTTCTCTTTCTTCCTGTTTATCTTCCTCTCTCCGCTCCAATGTCTCATTCTCCCATTCTCTCCGTCTTTTATCTATATTTTATCCTTCTCGCCCCTTTTCTCTCCTTTTTACATCCATCTATCTCTCCTCTTATCCTCTCCTCCGTCTCTCTCTCTATTTATCTCGCCCTTCATCCATTTATAACTTTCTTTCGCTTTTCCCTCTCGCCCCCTCCATTTCTCTCTAGCGCGCTTTCTCTCTCTCTTTTTCGATCTCCTGCTTCTGATTCTCTCTTCACCTCTAACTTTTCGCAATTCCCCTCTCTCTCTCTCCCTCCCTATACCTCTCTTTCTCTCCCTCTCCTCCTCTGCATCCCTCCGTGCCTCTTTCAACCGCTATTTCCCCTCCAACCTCTTTCCACCTCCTTTATGCATCCTTCCTCTCCATTCCGCTGCCTCATCTTTCTCTTTCCCTACACTTCCCCCATACATCCCCTTCTCCCTTTCCCCTCTCTCTCCCCTTTTTCTCTCTCTCCCTTCCCCCCTCTCTCTCCGCTTTTCACCTCTCTCTCTCTCCCTTTCCCCTCTCTACCCTTTCCCCCCCTCTCTCTCTCTCCTTTCCCCCTTACCCCGAATAAAGACGATTATCTATCTATCTATCTTCCTCGCTCCCCCCTCCCCTTTCCCCTCCCCCTCTCTCTCCCCTTTCCCCATCTCTCTTTCTCTCTCCATCCCCCCCTCTCTCCCCTTTTCCCCTCTCTCTCTCTCCCCCTTCCCCCTCTCTCACCGCTTTCCCCTCTCTCTCCCTTCCCCCTCTCTCCCCTCCCCCTCTCTCTCCCTTCCTCCTTTCTCCCCTTTCCCCCTTCTCTCCCCTCCCCCTTTCTCTCCTTTCCCCTCCCCCTCTCTCTCTCCCCCTTCCTCCCCTCTTTCTCTCTCCCTTTCCCCTTCTCTTTCTCTCTTTTTATCCTCTCTCGTAAAAACTTCATCTTTTTCTATCGCTTACCTCTCTCCTCATCTCTACATTTTCTCGCTTTATATTTTTATATCTTTTTTGTCTTCTTTTCTCTCCTTTCTCTTAGTTATCTTTCTTATCCTCTCTCTCTCTCTCTCTTCACCTCGACACTTCTTTTAGTTGCCATTTTCTCCCTCTCGAATTAATCTTGTTCTCGTTTCAAGTTTTCTCTCATTCTCCGACGTCTATCACGTACAGTTGAGCGTATTTTCTATTGGGTGCATTTACTTATTCAATGTACCTAGCTCTCCTTTTCCCATCCTTCACTCTTTTGTTTAGATTCTTCATTGCATTAAATACATTAAATCGACTCATTGCCTCAATTCTTTAGCGATGCAGTCAATTCGCATTCTTCTAAAAAAAATGGACTCGCGAATTCGCTGGCTCCGCCAGTTGTTTAAAATTACGTTGCAACTCCGCATTCTCTATTTCTGTGTCGAAAATATTTGCAAGTGCTCGGGAGAATGATTAATATTTTCGCTAAAGAATTAGCAGGCTGGCGCTCGAACGAATTGAATTCTTCATTGCGTTACGGAGGCATTGTTGCCAACACTGCAGATTTCGGAGGCAAAATAATCATCCACTCGAAATTTGCCGGCGGATCTTGGAATTTGCGCTCCTGACGCAATATATTTTTTGCAGTTTTGTTAAGAGAACGGTTGGAGATTCGTTATTTCAAAAATGAAAATTTATGGATTTGTATTTTGGATAAGACGTCCAGATTTCCTACCTTCTAACGTTCAAGCTTTCTTATAAGTGGAATAGTGCGCATTATTTGTTAAATGATTAACATTCCAATATATTTTTCAAGATTTTTAGTTTTTCTTAGCCTGAAGATCCACAGAGACTTATAAAATCTTTTCCAATGACTTAATTAGCGTACATCTTGCATTTTTGGCAGCATCCGACGAAAAATTCAATAATCCTTTTTTGTTTGGATTTTGGCAGTATTTTCAAGATTAATACGATCATTAAGAATGTTATGTTTGTCCACTCTTCTGATAATTCGGGAATGTTGGTCGAACCTTATGCACGTTGTATGGCGTTGGCCTTCCACGCAGCGGTTCCGGGTTCCAATCCTGCGGAGGTCTGATTTTTAGCCCGCTTTCCAGAATGGAAATAGGCTTATAGTTTCGTCGTTGTGTCTGTCTGTCCTTCCCATTTTAACTTTTGGACCAATGGACCGATTTTCATGACACTTGGTGGAAATATCTTACTACTGAGGCCGAGCTCCCGGGGATAGTTTTTGTTGTGAAGATTGAAGGTCCCGGGTTCGGTTCCAGGAACTATCCATCCCATTTGATTTACATGGGAAATCTGAAATACATCGTGCAGGGTAAATATCTCTTGCACATTAAAATATCTTAGAATTGTAATATCGAAGTTGTACTGTTCTCTGAAGAAAGGAATGGAAATTCTAATTTTATTGTAGAATTCTGCTTCTTCGAATTTCGCGTGTATAACGGCGTTTTTGTAATTTTTATGACTCGTCACGAGAGCGTTGCCATAGCAACGACTATCGTTGCAATCGAATTCGATATATTCTATAGTCTATTACATACAGGCGTTATTTTTGTCACACAAATACGCGTGATCAATTTAGTTTTCAGTTCGAATGTATTTGTAATATTTTATAACGCTAAATGACGAAATTTGGGAACACAAAGAGCAACTCATCCACGGTGATTTTAAAGCTATTAAAGCCAATAGAAGTTGTATTAAATATATTATTAGTATGTGGAAAGTAGGGACCATAAGTTCCGTTTAGATCGTCCAGTTCCGTGACTGTGTGATTTGGGGCAAGTCCGCGTTCCGTCCTTCGGAAGGGACGTTAACCTGTTGGCTCCCTTGGTGCTCTTCGTAAAAGAGTAGGCTAATTCCAGCACCGGGTGTCCCTCCTCCATTGTGTGTGTTCGGTGTGTAAGGAGTTATGGCTATAATAGCCCAAGATTGCCCAGAAAAAAACAAGCAAACAATCTCTCTTTGTTGTTCTCACATCCCTTGCTTCAATTCTGACATTTGCATTTTTAGATCGTTTTGGTGAAATATTCTTCAACTTAACGCAGTAAGCCACGTTTTTCCTCAAATAAACAAGTTCCTCCTTTTTACCTTGTTCTTCCCCTTCGTGTTTCAGCTCGTGCTGTTTCGGTCTTCTTTAATTTTTTTTTCATTTATATTTTTCATCCCCCCATTCAAATCAGCGCAAAATCCTTTTCGTTTTTACTCACCACCGATTTCTTGATTTTATATTCTTTTTACTTCCGCTTTCTCTATTTCTTCTCCTATGCTCACATTCGTTTCATTCTCTCTCCCTCTCCCCTTTAATCCAATGATTTGCTTCCATTTCAACCTCTCCTTCTATTCATTTTCCATTTTACTAATTTATTTTACCTCCTGCATCACACCTCCATGATTCTCTTCATCTTTATTTTTGTTATCCTACATTTGACTTCTTTAGCACGCTTTCTCGAAAGAATATAAAACGTGTTTATGTGATCACCTTGTCCGTCCTTCATTGGACAATCAACTTTCTTTGTTTAAACATATATTTGGAAAGTTCTTTTTTGATTAGATATCTTTTATAAATCCATTAAGTGTACACCGAATGAATTTTTACGGTAGTTCGTAGGTTTTTCGCTAGGTGGCTTCAAATTCGAAAAAATTTAAATTTTTGAAGTGGTATTGCAGCAAAACTGTTGAAGCTACAGGAGTGAAGTTTTCACGCGTGGGAAGGTGTACTTAGGATCTATATTCTAACGGTGTGGGTCTGCCCACTCCCCAAGAGGGGAGGCAAACCAGAACCCTAAAAATGTTCAATAAAACGTTGCCATCTACAAGAATATCTTACTTGTTTCATTCTTTCCCTGCGTAGGCTTTGTGTCCTACCGACTTTCTGACTTGGGTCTACTTTCTCTCTCTCTTTCGTATTTTTCTCTCCTTCCAATTCCTTTCATCTTTCACGCCCACCTATTTTAATGACGCTTTCAATGGCTCCGTTCGAATCTCCTTCTTCAGCTCTTTTCTTGTCCACGTTTTTCACTCTTCTCACAGATTCTTTTCTCCCAGCTTGTATTTCCAAGCAATATTCTTCAAAACAACCCCCTTTTTCGTAATCGTCATTCAACTTGCTCTTTCCCCCGCCCTCTCTCTCTCTCTTGTGATTTGTGTATGTTTTATTGTAATTTTTATGTAATTAATTTCTTTTTAATATGTAAATATTGTAACAACTTATATGACGAAAGGGTTAAATGTAAGAAGGGACTATATAGTCTCAATTTCGCCCTAAATAAAGTCGTTTGTCTGTCTGTCTCTCTGTCTCCCTCTCTCTCCCCCCGCTCTCCCTCTCTCTCCTTCTCTCTCCCTCTCTCTCCCTCTCTCTCCCTCTCTCTCCCTCTCTCTCCTTCTCTCTCCCTCTCTCTCCATTTCTCTCCTTCTCTCTCCCTCTCTCTCCATTTCTCTCCCTCCTTCCCTCTCCCTCCCTCCCCAATTTCTCTCCATCCAATGATTTCTTCTTTCGGTCCATTGGACGGGTCCTTATCTAGCTATCTTATGAATTAACGGGTCGCTAAATTATTAGTTTTTTTTCTGTGGATGTCAATTAGAATTTCTAACACGTTCATATATCGCACGGTTTTTAATAGTTGTGGCATCACAAATGTACCTTGACAAAATATTTGTCTCCAGTTGCATTAAAAGGTTGGGAAGCATAGATACGCGTCATCAACGATGACCCACCTTTTGGTAGATGTTAAAAAAGGAAGATGAATCGTTTCTTTTTCTTGAAATTCGCCACTGATGACGGCTGCTTTGGAGCCGGAATTCGCTTCTAGGCCTCCCAACTTTTTAATGACTATTGGAGAGACATATTTTGTCAATTTTATTCCATGGCGATTCATTCTCGAGTCAATGTGTATCTTGTTCAGATATCTAACTCTTCCTATCCTTTTGCTAAGTTTCAATTGTACAAAATTATTATAAATTCATTGCATAAATCACTAGTCTGCTTGAAATTCGCCAGATATCACGTTGCTTTGGCGACGCTTATCGTATCAAACCATGAACTCACAATAATATATGAATCCTCTATTATTGTGAGTTTATTATTTTGTTTATCGAAAGATTCTTCATTATATTATTACGAAACACTTATACCTGATTTTATATTAAGTTTTAGAATATTCCTGATAATATTAGGTTGCAACATAGCTTTCATTTTACAATTTTGTATTTCATATTGAAATAACTGATGTAAGGAATTGCGTGATTTTTGTACATTGTAATTGCTTCATGAATTGAATGAACGGCTAAGCAGTCTTTTTATTACGTTTAAATGTTTTTTTTCTGTACGTTAAACTTTGCAGTCGATGATAACTGATTATGATGTTATTTCTGCCCTGCAGGATTGGAAGGGAAATTCTTGTGATGTTGAGCCTTCCAAGTATACTTATGAAGAAATAATATTTTTGGACGAATTTCAAAGGTAATTTACATGCATTTAATAATCACCCATTTATATGGCTTTTGATTTGATTCAGATTTTTTGTTTGGTAATTTGTAGTAAGAACAGTCGTCATAAAAGGTAAGTCTATTGTTTCGTGAGATTTAAATCAGATTTCTTATTTTTTTAGACTCGGTGATTTAAGGGTCACCACTGAGGATGGATGTTTCGCATTCTAATTGCTCAATTGCTAATTGCTCTGCGGCTATTAGCGCTGGCTTCGTCGTCAATTGATTTCCTGTAATATGGTAAGCTGAATATTTCGTATTTGGTATTTTTATATGGCATCACTTTGCGACCATCAATGATATAAACGCTCTAATTGGATTTTAATCGTCGTGTTTGATTATTCAAAAACGTGTACTGACGTTTCTCCAATTTAGGATTGCTCTATAACTCCGACTATCCGTGTCAATTGGGGCTGGAGTATGTAGAGATAATAGGAAAACACGAATAATCCATGGGTTGAAATTTAAAATGAAATTTCTTTGAAATAGGCTAAATCCTGTGCAAATGTATTCGCCCATAAAACAAATCATACATCATATTCACCTGGATGTAAACGATGTGCATGCAGAAAAAGTTACAAATAGCGATAAATGAATTAATAAACTAAAAGTGGCCGGAAATTACATTCATAAAAAGGAGGCTCTGAATAAATGTTATAGGGAATATTATAATTCAGAAAATTAAGCACGTAAAAATCAAAATTTGGACAAATAAGTACTTATCTTAGGTATTACTATAGCCGTAAGAATGTTATTAAAAAACGCGCTTCGGCTACATTGGTGATTCACCGAAATTAGAGTCTTAAAAGGGGCTCCCGAAGAATTTTGGCGCCCCGGGCGAGATAGCACTCTAGCGACCCCCTCTGTAAATATTTGTTTGAGATATTTTCAAAGTACAAGTTAGTTTATTCCTCGCTCTGTAAAGAATATTTATAATGAAAAAATAAAAATGCATTCCATTACGATTCCCGTCTGTTCCGCGGTATAAATTGGTATATTTCCTCACTTGCTAGCAATGCATAGATAGATGATCGGGATAGCGCACCCAAGACTTTGGCGCACTGGGCCGACCCTGTATCGTACGTACTTCAGAACGCCTAATCGCCCAGTAAATCAGTATATGGATAGTTGGGTTTTTTACAGTACATTAAAGTGAGGAATAAATGGAGAGTTGTCTAGCCCTTAACTACTAGTATGAAAAAAATCACTCAACTACTAACGTGGAGTCACGCAGACTCCTTTACATTTTTTTCCTATAATGACCGCAATTTTTTTATGTAAACATTTTCGCTCGGTGGAGTTAACCATTGGGCTTCTAGGAATAAGGTATCAAATTAAAAAAGTATAAGTAATTGTAAATCTATTTTTATTTTTTTTTAATGAACAATGTTAAAAACCTTCTTGCTGAAAATCTCAAAGTCACTCCTGAACACAATCGGAACGTAATTTTTTGGCACAGATGAGACAAATTGGCCGTTTACATTTAGTAAAAAATATTTTCTTAGGTTTACAAATAATTTTCTTGATCTCATTGCTATAGTCAGCAATTTTGTTGGAAAAATTACCACATCGTGAGCATATTAAATAAAGCGAGTTATGAATTATTAAGACGAGGTTAGATGATGAGCAAATACGCTGAATTTAGAGCGTTAATAAACATGAAAACCTGCTTAAGAGGTTTATGCATAATGATTGACAGTAAAGATTCAATTATCTGAAAACTATATCTTCGTAAGCGCAGTGATGGCTTCAGCGTGAGCTAGTAAGTGGCAATCTATCTCTCAGGATACATGTGATGAGCAAGAATTTGGATTAGTATAATCTAAGGAACTTTGTGGTAAGTGATAATCATATTTCAAAAGAGAAGAACAACTACGTAACTTCCACAGAAATTTATTTGCACTACCTGTTTCGCTAAATACTAACTAGCGTCATCAGGTAATGAAGTAGGTCATGCAAATATATTTGTGTAGAAGTTACACAGTTGTTCTTTTCTTTTGAAATATAGTTTGGGGTAGCCTTACTCATCCACTATCATAACTTGGTTTCACACAATAAGTATGTTCGGGAATTTGAATATGTACGCACCTAGTCATTCCGGTAGAAGCCGATATAAAAATTATTTTATAATAATAATAATAAATACCAAACAATATGAAATTTACCCATTGGGCAAGAAGAAGAGCAGCATTATTATTGGGTAGAAACCACTCCCTACCTCTGGTCTTAGTGGATGTATTGAATTAGTTTAGCTTATATGGTTATTGTTAGTGGTAGCAATTTTTATATTAACTTTAATCGCAGTGGTTTGGTGCATGCACATTCGAATTTTTTATCAAGGGAGTCGGTTTAGAAAATGCATGTCTATGATACGAAGCGGGGGCCTAGAATAGGTGTAAAAATGATATAATAGAATGCAATCTGGCATTATTAAGAATTCAAATACGTTCCGATGTGGTCAAAAATCTTTTTAAATATAGGATAACGCTCCTTTTCATTCTTTAAACAGTGAGATATTATAGTCTCATTAATATCATGTGTATTGTTGTCTTATTTAAGTAGGAATTACAAGTCTTTTCTGACATCTGTCGCGGTGCAAGCAACATAAATATGACGTAACTGCGATTTTTATTGAAAAAATATTTTGATTTCCTTCCAAGTCATACCTAAATTTCAGAATGAGAATCTTAAAAGTATTCATTTAAAATTGAATGGCTTGATGAATATCATGTAGAATTATTTAGTTGCCAGCTATTCGACTTTTAAATGGTTATATTTCATGTTCTTATTATAAAAATATTTTTTTATTGTACAATGAAGTTTTTTAAATCTTTCTATATGTTTTACTCCTTATGTAGATTTTTTGATTCGCGATTATTATCCATTTGTTTCACGTGTTTGGGTTGGGCTACATTCAACAGCTTTATATTTTTTATCGTTGCTCGGAACTTCTCTGTAGCTTCAAAAAGAGAATTTCACGTAGGATAAAGGTAGAGCCCAGTCTCATCCCTCGAACTACTCTTCAATAACCTCTGGAATGTCGCGAGATTGGACGCAAAAGTGATTCCGCAGCTTTGCGATAGTCCAGCGGAGATTTCACCGAGTGGAACAGCTATTGCCTCGGCCGTGTACTGAGGGCTTAAAAGTAGTTTGCCCTCGAGTAAGGGAGAAAAAAAAACAAAACAAATTCGGAAATGGGATATTCACAACAGCAGTAAAAGCCGCTGAATCCAAGGAGAACTATGTACATTGCACTTGCTAAGTTCATAAATGCACAAAGCTTTTCATCTAAATCTTTAACACAATTATCACACTAGAGTTAATCATTGGAGACATGAAGCTTTGTTATCGTTTGGAGAGGCAAATAATTTACTGAAACTGTCGGAAAGAGGAAACAAAGTAAATATGAGAAAAAATGTAGTTATCTCAGGTCACGGATTCTATCATATATATTATACTGGTGTTGGAAATAATTTTGAAAGTGGCAAGTGGAGGACCCGGGTTCGATTCCCGGTCATAGCAGACTTTTTTCTCGTTTCAAAATTATTCCCAACATTACAGCTTATGCCTGTCTGCATAGGATCTTTAGATCACTTTATTCCATATTATACTGGTAGCAATTACATCCATAAAACGGCACAGTAAACCATTTAAGCGAATCGGTTACAAAGCAGCCGTTATCGGCACTAATTATTTCTCATTAAAGTCAACGATCCGCGAAATACCGCTGAGATCCTGGGAATCCGCGATTAGTTGGTCACCTATATTTTTCATGTTTTTTAACTTAAGTTCTGTAAAATACACAAACAAGCTCCTACAATTTAAAAAAAAATAGACACTTATCTGAGGTATCTCCAATAACCATAAAAAAGGGTAGGGCAGGGCTATTTGGATCATTTCAAATTTAATCAGGAATTACAGGTGGCCAAATATTTTTTTTTAGAATTCAGTAATTATTTTTCATTGCATTATGGTGTTTTGAATTAAAACATAAAATGCTAGTTTTAAAAATCATGTTTATTTTAAAATACACCACAAAATACACAATAATGAAAAACATTAGTTTTACAAATTTTGTGCAGCTATTTGGGTCAGAGGTTGGGCTATTTGAATCGCATATTTTCCTGTAAAAAAGCACTGAAAATTAGTCTTATAAAAGTTAGAAACTATATATAAACAACGCATTACATTTTCTGACCATAGTCATTCGTAATAATTACGGATTGAACACATTTTCCACACTTTAATCGTTTATGTCCAGCAGCTCCTACGCACAGCTCATGCTACCAAGTTTTGCATGTTTCGCAGCTTATCCAGTCACCTTTTGTGAGAAGTTTCAGATCAAAATACTTGTTTCCGCAGAAACCATACGGCACATCTTCATCATCCGATGATTTGTATGAAGATTCTTCACTTGAACTGCTTGAGTCCATTAGCCTTATTCGCGAACGTTTTCTTACTTTTCTTGGCGATCACTAGATCTTTTGATTTATTTCTAAGTTTTTTAACCTTTGTTCCCTTTCTCCAAATGTCTCTTTACTCTTGTTTTCGACGTTTTCAGGAAATGTCAGATGACAGGCCGAATGTTTTGCTTAGTGTGCTTTTTTCTTTGGATTGACTTTGGTAGGAGTAGATAAAACAACTGAAAGGTTTGTTCCCGAACATAATGGTTTTGTGAGAACTTGATAAGTTTTAGGATGAGAGTTATTTACTTCAGTATTTTGGTTTAGGGGTAGAGGCATTTCGTTGATGAATTTGTAGTTACATTTGATGGTCTGGCAGATGAATTTGATGGTCGGCTATTTGCATTTGAAGATCTGGGATTCTCACTTGACTGTCCGGGATTTACATTTGAGGGTTCAGGAGGTTCATTAGAAAGAATAGCGGTTACATCGGAATATTCAGTCGGAAAAAGTCGTTCCCAGCACATGGGTCAGAGGAAAAGGTGTGTGATGGGAGAAATTTGTGTTCAGGAATCTTGTTTGAGTTGAAAGGATAAATTCCGGTGCATTCAAATCCTTTTACTGGATTTCCTATGGTGGCAACCTTTCTCCAGGCCCTATTAAAAATAACACAAAATATAAATTTTGTTAATGAGCTTGTTGGATTAATGTGAGCTAAGGAAGTGGCCTCTTGGTGGTAAAATGCTTTTAGAGGATTAAACACAGTCCTGTCAAGACGCTGCAAAACGTGGGTGATGTAAGGTAGTAGGCATACTAACTCAATCTGATGTCCTGGGCGATAATCAAGACATTAGATGGAATGGTGGGATATATGACCATCTAAAATTAACAAACTCCTGCCTTGAACACAAATTTCGTCAAAACGTTGAAGCCAAAACAAGAACAGATCTTCATTGACGTAACCTGTTTCGGGCATTAGAACTGTGGTACCGTAGTCTTCTCGCATTCTTTGTCCTTTAAAAATTACCAAAGAAGGAATGAATTCTCCGCTAGTACTACAACATGCAACAACAGTTACATTTTCTCCCCTTCCTAAATTTGTCAAGGAAACAGCATCTCTTTTACCCTTTTCACTAACAACTGTTGAAGGCTTGTTATTCATACGAAATCCACTCTCATCCACGTTGTAAATGCATTGAGGTTGTCCTTGAAAGCCAAACTCAACTGTCACCTGTTCATGAAAATCTTCAAATTCTTGCTAATTCATCCCCATAGCCCGTTTATTTGAAAGCCCTTCCAGTTTTCGCAATGAAATATCTTTGTGCCGATTCATAAAAGAAATGAACTACTCTTTGCCTGCCATCTTTATTTCATCGCCCCAAGGAACTTGATTTTTTTAATTTAAGCATAATGGTAAACTTCTTTTCGTACACTTGTTGACTTATGGCCAAAACCATAGTTACTCAAAGATCTTAGTCTTTATACAACGTCTCTTTCTTGTTCAAATGAAAAAATTGTTGGGTGGCCTATAGGCTTTGGCTTACAAAATGGTCGATGAACTTCCTCCCTTGTAATTTCTCTATTGTATCTAGTATCCTACACTCGTCTCTGAAGAGTTGTTAATGGAACTTAGATATGATCTGCAGCTCCATGTAAACTTAAATGTCCATTGAGTGTGCTGGAAAAGGCCTGGCATATATCTTCCTCCTTCCACTGCAAATAAGTTTCCTTCCGCTTATATTTTCTCACCATCAGAAAATGAAACGCAAATTGGAGGGTAATTAAAATTTAATTTTTAGAGTGTTTCTATATGTTTGCAACATATTTTACTATTATTTATACTAAAAATATATCATCCCGCAAACATTCTTAAATTTACAAACCTCTGGACCTATTCGATACTACTGCAATGGGCAATGGGTTGACCGATCTAAATAGCCCTACTTGTGTCGACTTCAGATAAAAGTAAGTAGTCCTGTAGTTACGAATATAATGCGCTACTTGTACCATATAAGATAGTAACGCTGTAAGTGAGACAAATAAAGAACAAAGCGAGAATAATTTATAAACTAGACCTTAAATTCTAAGGCTGCAATGTTAGATACCGTTAAAATCAGAGCTAGTAACCACTCACCTCGATCCCTTTAATTGCGTTTTGAAGGCATGGACAGATGTAGAACTAAATAAATTCACTTTAAGAGCATAAACACCGTATTCTACAATCTTTCACTAGAAAATGACTACCGGAATGCGCAAGACATTATGCGCAGTATGTCAAATGTTTATTTTGATACAAATAGCCCCATGATCCAAATAGCCCCACCCTACCCTATGGCAAAATATAAGACCATTACGTCCACCAGTCATCCGTTATAAATGATTTCGCCGATAGTAGATTCTGAAATTCTATTTTTTGAATAAAAGTTTTCTAGCATCTTATGCGACGTGTTTATGGTTCATCTGTTTCAGTTGCTACAGCCCAGTTGTAAGTTTTAAATCGTTCGCATTATTGCCGCACCATAAAACTGTAACTCGAGGGTTCATTGAATGAAATTTTTGACGAAATAAATGCATAAAAATTGTATCCGATTGTAAAGTCAAGGTTTAATAACAGATTTTTAAAATCCCTAAATTAATGAACAGAGACCGAAATCGAAATAAAATTTTGGACCCATATGCTCAAAAATGCCAAAGCGACTTAAAATGTTAATTTAATTTGCTAAATATTTTCCCATGTGATTTTATATTAAGAATATTTTATTACAATTCTGAATTATTCTGTTTCCATCCGAAAAACCCGATAATTAACATATATTTCACTTCGTGTTTTTTGGCTCTCGGATAGGATAATTGGTAATATTAATGGGAGTCTCCTAGTAAATATGATTCCATGGCTGTAAATTCGCAACTTATCATAAAAATCGTTTTATACTTACTTTTTCATTTCTGCCAAATTAATAAAGTTTTTAATGTCTTTCGGAATTTTACGCTGACATTTTATTTGAAAATATTTCCATCCTGGTAAGACTGCGGATTTCGAGTGAAATGTATTTATTTATTTAGTTTCAAAAACAGCACAGAGGAGGCCCCATTACATTGAAACATATAATTGTAACAAATAATATAACATTAAAATAAATAACTATAATAAATCTGAGACAATAATATTAACAGCAATTTAAATGATCATAACAAAACAGCGTCAGAAATGAGGGAAATGTAGGATTACGTAGTAGGTAGTTGATTACGGAAAGAAGTGGGTGAGAAAATGTCAAGATTGGGACGTGAAGCCAGTAAGGAATCATATGCAAACGGGAGGCGGTAAGAGAGAGAGAGCGTTGGGAGACGGAAAGTCGAAATTTTGGTAGATGAAAAAGATTTTGAAGGCGAGTGGAGCGAGATGGAACACCGAGAGAAAAATAGGATGAAAGTACAGGGGAGCGATATAAACCATTGATGAGAGAATGAAGGTAATTAAGTTCTGTAATAAGACGATTATGAGAAAGGGAGGGGATGCTTAAAGAGGGTGCTCTAACCCGCGTGCGATGTCGAACTATGGCGTAAAAGAACTTTAGTATAAAGTCAAGCCGTTTTATGTTTGAAGGAGCAGCAGTGGACCAAATAGGAGAGCAGTAATTTAGTATGGGAGTAATACAGCCATTAAAGAATGTCTTAAGAGCTAACAGATTGGAAATTTCAGTGAATCTGTAGAGAACACCATGTAAAGACAGCTTTCACAGAAATCTTCTCGATGTGTTGGGAAAAATTTAATTTAGCATCAAAAATCACTCCAAGATCTTCATGGGATTGAATTATAGGAATGGGTTAACCTAGTAAACTCTAAGAGGAAGGGAAAAGTGAGGATTTAAGGGTAGAGGACAAATGCTTGCTTTTAGATGGATTTATTTTAAGTTTCCACTTGGAGCACCACTCCGTCAACGAGTTAAGTGCAGCTTGGAGACATTGCTTGTCTTCATCGGAGTCAACCCTTTTGAATATTTTACAGTCATCAGCGTATATTTAATTTAAAATTTAATTTAATTTAATTTAAAAAATTACTGGTAAAATGCTTAAGTGAATTGATATTCTCGCACCATCTATAGTTAATGTGAATTAGATACTATAAATATATCGATACGCTATTTTTCTATTACGTCGGTCCTTAAAGACCCTACCTTTGATGGACAAAGAAAGATAACATATTTTGTCTCATGTATGGCAAATGAAATGTTATAACAAACAAGGTAGTGTATAAATAAATATATGGTGAAAGTTTTCTTTGGATGGTAAACACAGTAGCGTTTTTTCACGGTTTATGTCGTTTGAACAAATTAGTTTTACGGAAAATAACTAGGATTTGAAATACCTCCAAACTGATAGCGATTATGCATAGGCAGATTAGTTTCATGAATATATTGCTAGTGTATATCTTCTTCATTTCATCTTGCATCGTAGATTTTTTGCTGTCGAGTGAGAAACCGTGGATTTTACAAACAAGTTTGAGTTTCATTGAGACTTATACTCTCGTATACTCATAAGTATATTGGAAACGTAATTACATCCTTAAAAATCGTTGTAAAAGGTAGACGTAGGTAGTTGAAAACGGTATTGTTGTAGCTCTTCCAGATTCTGAAATAAAAATTCCTCAAAGCTTTTCAGTCAGACACACTTCTAAGTTTTTCATTTAACTGTGAGTAGCATTTGATGCATCAAATTAAAATCTCGTTTCTTAAAGTAATTTGAATAGGCGTGCGTTTTCCATGAGCACATTTATGATTTAGAAATACTAATTTCGGATGTGATCCTTTTGTTTTACATGGATGGAAGAATTTTATCGAATTTTTCTCCCAGCTGTTCGCGATGTTCGAATCGATAAACAATTTATAATTATACTGGGAGGACGATCCCAATCGGCACTAAGTCCTTCCGTAATTTTTAAGTTGTAAGCGTTCGGTCAGGGCATTTATTATTATTTCCTCGGAAGAAACACGTCAAATTTCCTTGCTTAAAACGTTAATTGGTTGTGTATCTAGCATATTGGGATACGAACGAGAACTCCACCCTCTCTCTCTCTGTGGAAAAACATTTGAGCGTCAAAAATAAAATCTTTGCTAAACTCGGGAATATTAGCATCTCAGTGTTTTGGAAAATATTTGAGGAAAGGGGACCAGAGAACGAGCTTTTGGAAAAATTTCAAAGGATATGGTTCGGAACGTGGAGCCTGGAGAGGAACCGCCAAAGCGACTCCATCCTACTGAGACTTAGGTGAATGGTAAATAAAGAGACGGTGTTTTAGGTTGGTGCCACTCGCCCCTTAACAGCCGACCAACCCCTGGTGCCTTTTAGCGAGTGATTGAGATTTGTAAAATTATACCTCCATCCTAGAAATCGTTCCTGTCGTTTTGTGAATTGACATTGTAAACATTCGGTTTCTATATTCACGTTTCCGTTGAAACTGAGTACTTAAGACCAGTACACCGATGTTTAGTGGCTAGGTGATAAACTGTGGCATTAACAATCATCTCGTATGAAAGTATTAAGCCATGTGAGCTGTTTAAATGTATTGATTGAGTTGGATTACCTCACTTAAAGTGTATGGATTGCTTTTTATTTACTGCAAGCTGTATTTAACAAATTATTAGATTGTCGTATTGTTGTATTTTCATCCTAAACTTTTGATTTCTGGGATAAAATGATGAATCCATGTCTCATCATAGGTTAAAAGACTGTTCAGTAAGTCATCTTCACCCCTAAGAAACCGATGATAAGATTTCAACACGTATCGCCTTCCCCTCTACAGCAAGCATCCTTTCCACTTATTACGCACTGTGTCGGATTTCAGCTTATCGTGAATTATTAATCCAGCGCTAGCAAAAAACTTTTGTTAAATCTTGAAGATATTTCACGCGATTGCAGCCTTCTATCGCTCCATATAAGATCATCAGTCCACGTAATTGTCACCTCATTAACAGAAGTGGTTGGTTTGCAAGTCCACGCCCGTTCTTACGCCATTTCATCATGTGGGCAATGAAGATCGTGGTGTACAATATTTTCCAAATTGCTTTTGAAGTCTTCGATGATTGTCATGAACTCGCAGTCCTTCCTTACGAAGAAACTTGATTATAATACGTAGTTCTACAAAATTTAAAACACGAATGTCCGGCCTCGGTGGTGGCAGGGTGACGTCCTCGCCTGCCAATCCGAAGGTCGCGGGTTCGAATCTCGTCTAGGTGGGCTTTTATTCACCTAGGGCATGGATGTTTGTGATCGTCCTTGTTATTATGTTAATGAGCCCCTTGTAAAAGGCCGATTACGGCTGTTTAAGAGGTCGCATGGAAATAAATAAATTTCTGAAAGGGATTATCATGGCAGCAAATCAATCATATTTTATCAAAGACTGCCTTATAGAAATAACCTTTCCAGCATACTTCGTCCTCTCTGTCAGTTGTAATAAGATTAAAGAGTACAGATAAAATTTGAGCCGCCTTGGTACGTCAGTGTTTTTCATTTAACTAGAAAAAACATGAAAATATATTTTAATTTTGTTAGAGGCAAAGACCCGAATTATGTTCCTTAATGTTTTTATTTATACTTACCTCGGGATATTCAGTAGATGCCTTGTTTCACCTCTCAGATTCGTAACTATAATTAACCTTATTCCTTTTTAAACATTAGTGTATTTACTTGATTCCCAAAAATATGAGTTAATTACTTTGCATCTAACGTAAAATATACGATTAAATTTCAATCCACATCCATTCCATGATATCGAATCATGACATATCAACTTGCTATCTATGAAAAAACACCACTCCGATTTTTACATAATCTGCATGTAAATATTTTCTATAATTTTTGTGGATTAATTTTCTGACTTAAGGGATTCACCATGTTGACAAACGAGGCCTTATTGTATTATGCATCGCCCAATACATTCCCGACAACATTAATTTTGCTATGACGTAAATAAATGACATCTTTAAAAAAAATTTGCGAACGAAATACTGCAGCAGGGCTTTGATTGCCCGAATATCACTTATCCAAACGAAATTTTTTATTGAAATACTTCGATGTAACGCCTCCAATAACGATGTTCTCTCTTCACTTTCCCTCGAGTCCCTTACTGTTCTTAGAGCAAAAAGTTATCTTTCATTACTATACAATGTACTGAAATCTAACATTGATTGTCCTGTACTTCTTTCCCTGTTTAAATTGCGCGTCCCAAACATCTACTCGCCTTTCCCACCTCCTTAATCTCAGTACACCTAGGCCAAAGGTGGCCAACCCATGACCTGCGGGTCAAGTAGTGGCCCGCGACGACATTTGCTACCGCCCGCTGTACTCAGGCACTCGACCAAAAAAAAACATTTTTGGTCCGAGTGGAACCAAAATCTGACACTTGTTTTGATTCTCTTATCTATCTTATCCTCTCGATTGCCTATTTCCAACAATGTTTGACCTTGTAAATTCTTTCAAGGCTAAACAGAAATTATTTTCTAGGAGTTTATCTCAGAAAAAACTGGACAAATTTTCAACTCTAAAACTTCTCCAAAGTGAAGTAATAATTTGTGTTTGAACTTTAATGGGCAATTATTCCGCTATTTCAGCGCTGAATGATTCGTTTAGTTTCCGTTTCGAAGACTTCGAAGCTGAAAGAAACAACGAATTCGAAGCTGAAAGAAACAACGTCTCTCTCTTCATCAGTTCATTCTCTATTTTGGACAGCGAAACAGAAAAATATCCACCAAAAAAATCCAGTCGGAAATTGCTGAAATTGAGAGTCACTCAGGTCTCATAGAAAAATTTCGCGGGCTTTGTAAGCCGCCAACCTTCCAAGATTAAAAATCCTTTTCGAAATTTGTTCCCGAAAACAACTACCCGGAACTGCACGACCTTGCACTGCGTCTGTATGCAAATTTGGATCAACCTACGTTTTTTGAACAGAGGTTTCAAACAATGAACTTTGTTAAAAACAAATACAGATCTATCTTAACAGACACCCTTGTGGGCTGTCTGTTCCTTTTATTGACGTCGAAAAACAGTCCTAATAATGAAAAATTTTTAATTGAAAAGCGAATTCAAAATCACATTGAGATACTTATATCAATACTTTTCTTTTTTAATAAATACTTAAAACGTCATTTAAATAAATCTCTTTAAGTTTGTTATTGTTTTTAACATTCCTGCTTATTTTTGACAATTTAAATTAGCTTTAGCTATGGAATTAAAACCGGATATTAAGGATAGTGGTCTGCCAAAAAAATCGCGCCGTTTTATTGGCCCGTCTTAAAAAAAAGGTTGCCCGGCCATGACCTAGACTTCCGGTAATCAAACGCTCACTTTTCTTCCGCCTTCCTGCTCTTCTTAACTCATTACCTCAAAACTCCGATTTATTCAATCAACCTTTAAAAAACCTTTATCTCCTCATTCTCTTCTCCCCTTTAGTTTATTTTTTTCCTTTTGCTATTTTATTTTTTTGTTCTTTTCTTCAGTTATGTATTTATCTATGTAATGATGCTATGGATTTCACTGTAAATTAGCCTTTGTGCTGTATATGAAATATGTTTTTAAATTTAAAAAAGTATCCCAGCAAAACATGTCAATCAGGTTTAGTGCAACGTAAAATCAGTTGTTATTTTGTATGAAATGTTACAGACTCAGTCGTGGATGGTGGATTTGAAGGGCCCATGGATTATGTTCTTTGGGACCTATCAATGTAAATATGTTAATAAAAGTATGGAATATATAAAAACAATATTATTTTCCAAAAGCCGTATCCAGAAATATAACATGCCCAACTCATCGCTGCTATGTTTCTGAATCTCTCTATAGGTGAATTAAAGTAAATACGAGGGAGTTTTTTATAATGGAAAGTAGGTACTTTCTGTAATAACTATTGTTTATTTTGCTTTTAAAATTATTTTTTACTCTTGTGAAGTTTAATTTTTTGCCCAACGGGGACCCCTCGAATCCAGAGACCCAGTGCTGTTAGCACTGTTAACCCATTCGTATCTCCTCCACTATATGTCTAGCCTTGTCTCAATTCTAAATGAATGTTTTAGACTGAAATATCTGTATGTACGTAAATAGACAAAATATGTATGTACCAACGTAAATAGACAAAAGTGCAAAACCATTAGGCATTTATACATAGTTAAATTGTTATTCGATTTATTTAGTGCTCGTTTATCCGAAAAAATTGATAATCCGGAATGGATCCGCCCCCGGTTAGTTTGGATACCTCTATTTGTATAGGTTACTAGCGGACATGATTCTGTAAAAGTTTTCTCTTAATTCATCGTTTTTTCAGTCAGTAATAACAATTTTTAAGACAATATGTGCATTAATATGTTATGCATTCTAAATTTCCAATCATTATACCTATCATCATTGTAATTTTGTATTTCATTTGGAAGAGAAAAATGAGCACGAAAGGTGGAGAAAATTTGAAATCAAGCGGAAACAGCTCGTAAATCCATTTTAATTAGATTGATTCTATAAGTTTAAAACTCAAATCAGTCAATTTACTTCAGAAAGCAGCAGTAAGTATAAGTAATAAAAATAAACGTATATAAGTTGATTTCTTTTTTCCGTTCATTTACAGTACGAGTTGTCGGTGCTTGCATACTGCAAGCGCTTAAAAAAATCGCCATATACCAAGATCTAAACTCGTAAATAAACCAACGCGATCTCCAGGGCAACAGCACTTCAGCCACGTGGAGCCTATATGTATTGGATAATAAATTCCACGAGTTCTAGCAGAATATTTATAATTTTCTACATAATTAAGGCAACTATCCGTAATTTCCAAATTCTCTGGCAATCGGCTCTTGTCCAAGTTTTCGCATTTCAAGTTTCGTGTCCCAGATCTCCCTGCATGAGCAATAAGAATAATCATCATTAAGACAATAGCCTATATAAAGGTTGGTGGCTTGATTGACTTATAGCTCGATTTACATAGGTGGGAAAACTCCTTAAGCCATAAAAGTTAACTTTCAGTCACTGTCGTGTGAAGTACGCCCTTGAAGATGCCCACTTAGTGGGCGAAATGCATCGGGTTGTTATAAACTTTTATGGCTTAAGGAGTTTTCCCACCTATGTAATATGTTACACTAACATTTATGTAAAAATTAGGATATTTTTTGTGTTAGAATTATGGCATCTTCATCCGTGCCTTTTAGTACGTATCCGGATAAAAAATGTATTTAAAATTATCACGTCGTCATATGTATACGTCGTTGGCTGAAATAAAATGGATTATAATGCAGTCTAAACATTAAATCAATGTTCTTGAACTATGAAAAATACATTTCCAATGAAAGGCATTGGGATAATTGCTATGACAGTTAATATTTTTCATTGTTGAAATTCGAAAATTTTTTCATAATTTTATGATTAAAATCGAATGTTTACGCAACATTATCATGGATTTGAATTCTGTCTTCAATAAAAGTAAACTCCATTCTTTCTTCCATAGTATGGTGCATGTCTCGAGTTTGTATCTTAGCTGTAAATAGTTTAAGAAAGCAATTTTATATAGCCCTGCACCGTTTTCAATGCTTTTCTTATGAGCGTTTAAAATTGGGATACAAAATATCCCTTAAATATAATTTTTTCTAGAATTTCGGATTTTTTCCAGAGGTTATACCCAATGACATATCTCCATGCCAAATTTCAGCTCTATAGCACCTCTAGAATACCTTAGGTTTTATATGATATATCCTATATATATATACTCGTATATCCTATGTATGTAAGAAGCAGCTGTTTATAACGATTAAACCCCGCAATATTCCTTATTCTCCTCCCAAAATATTTATTCCAATTTAAGACCGCGAATGTATCCCGCCGGACCTTATTCCCCACAACACGGACCGCGAAAAAATCTCCTCTTATTGCTCTCCTCAGAAAATGCTCGTGTTACGGGACGAATTGCTACTACGAAATGTAGACTTCCGCGCGACTGCGTGTCGCCCTAATTAGCACAAATTTTTAACCATTAAAAATGACGCATGGAAGAGGGCTTTTTTTAAATAAGCGAGCGGACAAAAGGGAGAAACTTGAGAATTTTCCGAAAAATGATCAAAGCGCGTTTTAATGTTATAATTATTTTGCTCTTTTTCAAACGTCCGCGGAACTTTAGCCTCCCTTGAAAATCACACCGGGATAACAATGGAAATTGTTTCAGTTTCTTTTTTATTATCGCGAGACGCAAATGGATCGAATCGCTCTCGTTGTCACGTTTTGGAGATGCGTGTTAAATTATGGGAGAATTTCGAGACGACGCTCTTTCGACAAAAGTCGACATTTTTATCTAGATTTTTTGGCTTACAAAGAAATCCCACTCAGTTCTGTATGTTCGAAAATTAAATATCCTAACCACTAAGTATAAAATTTATGCTATTTGCGCTAGTAAAACTAATTAAATCCTGACAGATTTTGTTAGGTTGCTATGGTTGTTAGGTTCAATTTACAAAAAAGGCTGATTTTTCGTAAAACATTAAAAATTAAAATTGATTTTTTCAAGGCTAGGATTTTGGACTTATTGTTAGTGGGGTTTCCTTGCAAGCCCACGGTATTATTATAATTAATTATAATTATCTTAAAAGTTTGCAAAGAAATTCGATTTTAACGGCCAATTATTTCTGTGGCGACGGTGATATCAGTAGCGAATTTTCATATTTTGGGGCTCCGGGCGGCAGTGGTTAATATTCTGATCCCATTGCATACTAATTACTTGAAGGCATATTCAATACTTGCCGTTTTCTATCAAAAATTCTCCTAAAATTCTCATTGGCTAATGAGTCTCTCATTATAGCATATGTTCCTAAGTCAATGGCTCTTAACCTTTTTCGTCTCTCGCCACCTTCTGATCTTCTAAAACCCTCATTCCTCCCTACTTCCCCCCAAAAAAATTCTTTTATGTTTTTAAGGGTTTTTATCAAAAAATTATTATCAATGGTAACCGATTTTTTAGGACGTAGGTTTCCAAGTTTCTTCTTATCTAAGCGCATGAGCTGAGTTCGACGGCCTGAGTTTATTCATCGAATTCTAATGTTTCGTTTTGGTTTAGACGCACAATTCACAGCTGACAAGCTAAAGTCATTTTTTGGACAGTCGGCAATAAGTTGCGATGCCTAAAAATCCGTGTAATTTTTCTTGTTATTTCTACGTATAATAAATTCTTCTGAACTGCATTTTTTATAGAGGTGATGATTTGGTAGAGAATTTTAATACATCAGTATAAGGCTTTTATCATCTAAATAGTTCATCAACATGCAAGTCACCTTTTTGGCGGATGGCAGGGGGTGTAGTGCACCAAAAGTTCCTAGTTTTCCTACGTTATCTTTTCCTAATATGTTCTCTTATCGTCCTAGGGGAAAACGATCCTCTATATCACTCCATTCTACAATCGATCTCGCGAATCTTATCCTCGCTGTCCTGCCTTCCGAGATACGTCGGGCTTCTGATAAGACCTACTACCTCATTCGCTAGTCCCTCCGAGATAAATTTTTCCAGCAGTTTAAATCTAGCTTGGAGCCTACGTTACTCTAACGATGTCCATTTCAGATTTTCTATTAATGATGTTGCGCTTTGTCATAAAAGAAATTAAAAAGTATTAAAGCAGGTAAATTGGACAACAATAGAAACATATGAGATATGGAAATTTGAGACAAAACTGATTTTTGTCCAAAATGCTTCGCACCCCCCTTGAAATTCTCACACGCCCCTCTAAGGGAAGCGCCCCTCAGGTTAACCACTGTTCTAAGATAAATTCAAATTTTCCTATACACATTATTCGAAGAAAAGGTACCTTTCTTCCTAAAAATTTTAAAACTGACCAGCTATTCATTGCACTACCTCTTAGACACCCATTGCGCGTAGGCAAGAGGGAATCAGCAGGTCGTTAAAAAATAAAGCTATAATAATAAAAGAAGATGTCTGTGTATGTGTGTGTCTGTGGCAGTCGTAACTCTTTATAAAATAAACGTAGGAGCTTAAAAATTTCCTTGAAATCGAATAAAGCACTCGTTTATTGCTGCTTTCAGATTTAAAAATTAGCTCCGTCGAAAAAGTTGCTCGCCATCTCCCGGTTTCGAGACGCGCACAGAAGTTTCCCTCAGTTCTCCTGTCACGGATTCCACCTTAATTTTCACCCGAGTCAACGGTGCGTTCCGTCGCTATGGTCAGGTAATTGCATTTTTAATGATGCTATGTCCAGCGGGGCGTGCAGGCGAGGTTAAGAATCTCCTTGCATTTTGTATGGGAACGGAACGCAAGTAGATTAACGACGAAATATCTGCGCCAATTCATCTGTGGAATCGCAAACATTAGTTCATCGTCTAACCCACAAACATACCAATTAGTATTTGGAGAAGAACACAACGTACAAGGGCTTGACGCATGTTTCCAATCGATGTTATGAGCCAGACCTTTTCTATGTGACGAGCATCAAGTTATTTCTTGTTAGAAAATCTAGCGATCACTACTCAATGGCGGATACAAAGGGAGGTAATGGCATACTTACCCTCCCTCCCCCAAGGGAAATGATCAATCTTCATTAAAATATTATCTCAATTAATTCATTTTATATTACAGGCATTATAGAAATATTTGGCAAATATCTAAGCAGTGTATAATATGCGCTGTATATTTATTGTAATGAGACGGTATTATTTTGCATAAATATGTGTCAGTAAATATATTTGTCATCTTATTAGTCTCTTCCCCTCCCCTAAGCTATGCACCTAGATCCACCCCTGTCACCACTACACATTTTTAAAATCTGATGTGGCCACCACATGACTATCTCCATACCTGTAATATTTCTAAAACTTCGAAATAGGTTACATAATAATAAATATTTTAAGAAACTGCGAGAAAATTTTTGACTTTACAAAGAACAGAAATAAACTCAAACCATACTGAATATAGCCACAAAGCTCCAACAATTAAGAAAAGAAAAAGGAGCGTTACTAATTGTAAGACGTAACTAAGCGTCAATTGTTAACAATAGTCGTTGGTAGGTGGCGTGGTGGTGGTAGCTAAATAATTTAGTTTTTAAGATATCTCTTAAACAATGCATTATATGGAAAATGTTTCGAACAAAGGTTATAGAAAATTAAATCTCCTACAAATTTTATTCCAGTATGTTTTTAAATATATCAAATATTAAAGAAAATATCTCAATACAACTAATAAGTGACAAGAGTAAGCACCCACTTCTGGTTGACCGACTTTTACCAAAACTAATTAGTTCTTGTGACTGTAATATAAATGTTAAATATAAAATTTCGCATTGATCTGATTAATAGTTTTTGAGTTAGAGCACCCACAAAAGAGCTGTCGCTTACACACAGACATCATCGAGAAAATGGTCAAAACGTGTTCAGGGGACCTCAAAATGTGTATTTCCGTTGAAATCTCGAAATCGATTTTTTTCATGAAAACAATACTTTCCCCTGTACTACGTATGGAGGAAGTCAAAATATAGGAATGATCATAAATAGTATAAAACCCAGCATCAAATTTACTAGTATTGCTCGTGAATACGTTTATAAAGAAAACAAGCGAACAAATTAGGATACTGGTGCTAAGAAAGGCGATTTTTAAGCGCTGCTAAAAAGAAAGTTGGAAAACCCTTATGATGACATTTACGTGAACGTGGTTACAATTGCCAATTCGATTTCATCACAGATTTTTAATTGAGTATCATTTTTACTTTCTCATATACGTAGTACATATATAAAGTATAGTAATAGCGAAAAAAATCGACTTCGAGATTTTGACGGAAACACGTTTTGCGTGTCCATGAGTCCCAAAATGTGGTTTTCGCCATGGCGTCTGTCTGTGCGGGAACCTAGCGCCTAGAAGATTCAACGAAATCTAATGATATTTCGTATTTAGGCATAACATTATCCTGAATAGAAACTGCGATGTGATGAACCGTATAGCTAAACAATGAAGGAGATTTCATTCTTGTTGATTTCCACAAAATGTCGATTTATTAAAAAATGGCCGCACCGAGTTTGATTAAAATTCACTCGGTTATGGGATTTGTAGTATTGGACAATAATGCATAAGCTATATTACTCAAAAAATAACTTTATAGCGTTCAGTGACATTATAATATATAATCTACCTATATCGGTAGAATGGACCATCCTCGTAAAATAAGAGAGATAGCCTGTAGGACGAAGAGATACAAAGGCTCATTTTTCCCTAGAACGATAGCTGAGCAGAATAAAACTTGCGATCAAAAGTAACCTCGCGTAGGGGCGTAAACCCACACCTAATTTTGGAGTTTTCCCCTTGGTGTTAATGCACCCCCTGCCACACACCCTTGCGGTGGCTTGCAGGGTAAACTGTAGATGTAGATTTATACGCACAGCTCTCCCCAGTTCTCTCAACAATCTTCGTCCAGCAACAATGCTTCATCGCCTATGTGTCTTCGTCAGTCTGTAAATACTTGATACTTATGCATGTACAGTTATTTATCAAGTTTGATTTGTACATAATTCACATAATTACGTGCACAAGACATTTTCCGCGGTTCTGTTCTTTTTGTAGCAGTAGGAGTTCCTTCCAGCGTGGAAAGACCAGATGCATACGTTGTATATGAGAAAGTTTGCGCAATGTAAATTGTACCGTTTTTTCATAATAGTTTAATAGGCACGCTACACAGCTTTCATCTTATTCTTCGAGTGAAGAATAATTCGACTCAAATTCGTGGAGGTTCAACTGCGGCTGGGTCTGTATGTTGATGCAACAATACGAAAACTTGGGCCATCTATAAATCCCCATGCAATATTTGCAGTGGCCAGATAGAGCCGAATCATTATTATTATTATTATTTTCGTTAGTTTTGTTGCGCATTCTTGTTAAACACGGTAAATTTTGATCCGGAAGAAGAAACTGCTCAGGTGAAAGATTAAAGCGGTTACGGTAAGGCGCCGCAGAGCATCGGTGAAGTATTTGAAAGCGTGCTTCCCCCTGCAGGGGTGATGTAGAAGTAGGCCGTCCTACTTAGGGAACTTTTTTTTAGCATCTCGCATTCCCTGCTGCGCGTTTTTCATCTGCCTTCATGATATTAGAACGTACAAGTAACGATCAAAGTACGGGATAAACAACCAGTTTGAAGCAATTAATACATTTAGATATTTTACCTTTTACGTTAGAAAGAACCGAAACAAATTATCGTGACGAATGGAAGTTTACTGCGCAGTAAGCGCAGTGGCGTGTTTCGTGCACTAAAATATAAATCTCGCGGAAAAAATGCATATACATATATACATATCCGTGCTTTTACCGGGAGTCGGTTCTTCCTGCTCCTTCGTCAACTCAACTCCGTGTCAATAATGGCCACTGATTTAATGCACGCTATCCGCTGCGCAATTGTTTTTCGTTGTGACTCCCTCCCCCAGCTTCCTACCATCTCTTTCTCCTTCTCTCTCTCTTTTCCCGAATAAAAAAAACGCGGCGAATTATTTCAGATGGCGTTGACCTCTATGAGCACATCTTCGAAACATTTCAGCGCAGTCGTTGGCATCTCCGTTAGAAATTGGTTAGTTATCCTTCCCGTAGAGAGCGGAGAACGGTGTTTCATCCTCCCCCATCCTGCTCCGCTCCCTTCCCCTGTACCCCCCTCATTCCCCACTCCCCTCCCTCTCCCCCTCAACGCCCTTCTCAGCCCGCTCCATAGCGCTTCCAGAGAGCTGGTATAGGTGGCGCTGGCAGGAGGAGGCGGGAGGGGAGAGAGAGAGAGCGAGGATTGCGAGAGATCGATATGCCTCTCCGCTCGACTCATTCTAAAATTTCGGGATCCGCCTCCTCCTCCTCCTCCCCTCCATTGACGAGGGCCATGGAGACAAAATGTCAATTAAAATCCGTCTCGCGACGGAAGTTGGGACAATGGGGTTTTTTCGCCGCTCCCTTCCCCTGCTCTATCTAGGCTCGGACAGGAAAACTATTTTGAGATGTGTGTACTACTATATATTTCGCTCGCTAGCGGAAGGTGAGCGGTAGTGTTTTATTTTTTTATTTGCGTCGCCGCGGAGCGTGCGTCTGCATATTGCGGCGTGAGAGAGATCGACGTTATCGGGAGAAGATTTTTTTTCGGACAGTCAGCATGGTCGTTGGGGTGAAAAACACCCCACGCGCTCTTTCGGCGCCAGAGCTCCAGGGTCGCGCTGTGTTGTTTCGACCAAGCTTTCTTTTCCTCTTTTGGTCGTAAAATAAAGTAAACGTGTCCGTATGCCACGTCGTCCCGATGATTTTTTCGGTAGATAACGGTGAAAGTTCGATATAAAATTATTCGAACCGATTTTCACGCTGATATCCTTAGGAATTTTATTACTATATATTTTTAAAAAACATTTCCTTTAGGCTCGTATTGTCGTGTTGCGTCCATTTTTTCGATCTCTAATCAGAATTAAAATTTTAATTCGATATAATTTAACATATATTTTTGGCTAGATTTCTGGCTGTCGACGATGATGATAGAAAATTTTGCTCTTGATGCTGCAGTCAGATTCTCATATCCAGCGATTCGTTTTCTCGCCTTGAAAACACATATTCGTCGTAATTTACTCTCATATACATAATTATATTTTTAGGGCAGATATTTCTTACCTTCTTAGACTGAGACCGTCTTGAGTAAATGGTAAGTCATCGAGAGAATAAAAATGTTCGCGAGCGGATGAAACCGTGTTATCAACGGAAGTCGAATCGAATACCGAACGGAAAATTGCCCTCGGTATTGTTTTAGAATGTATATCATTGATAATTTTTAAATTTCGATATTCCGAAAACAATATTATGCATCTACATTTATTTCCGAAGGATTCGCTTTAACTTTCTTTTCGATTTCGCCACATTGTGACGAAACGTCAAGATATTGCATCAGAAAAACGACGATATTTCTGCGCAGGTTATTGGATCGCCCCTAATATAGTTTCCGTTGTCGTCTTTTTGTCTTTCTGTATGTGATGATTTTTAATCGAATCGAATCTAGAAAACGACGTGAAAAATGGTACGAAATTTTCCAGGAATGCGTGATTCACGTATCTAAAAGTCATTGACGGAAAATATTTGGAAAAACGATCCGGGTTCGACTCCAGGGGATTATTTTTATTTTTCATGAGGTAACACTTTAAAAAATAGAGACTTTTTGACGTGCAGGCTTTTATCCTTTTGGAAATTAAAAATTAAAAAAAACTGATCTACGACCATCCGATTTGAACTATGTTAAATAAAAAATAAGAAGGTTTCTTATTCTATTAATTTTTTTCCGCCTATAGCTCTAAATCTCTCATAATAAACGCTAAAAATCACATATTTGGGAAAATATTGCCATTTTAACTATAACTGCCTTGACGACAATGTAATTGCCAGAACTTGAGCTTCCCCTCCCCTACCTCAAAATTTTTTTATCTTGACAACAGACTGTTGAGAGAAATAAAATCAATATAAACGGTGATAGTCAAAATAGTTTATTATCAGTTAAAATTTTAAATTCCGTTTTTTATTAATTTCAACCAGTCACTTTTTACTGGGAACATATGTACTGGAATATAGGTAAATAAAAGACGAAGAATGGAAATCAAGGGTGCATTGTTACTGATTCGCTGCCCTTATTGGCATCGCTCTGACGTTACGGTCTTTTCCCCTAGGCCTCCATCCGCCGTTCTCCTCGTGCCCGGAGAACACGTGACCCTAAAAAAAAACAGCGCAGCGGCGGCCTTCTTCCGTCATCTTCGAACATCCTTGACTCTGCGTACGTGTGCTAGATCCGTGATGGAGGCTGCCTAGACTAGCCTTTTTTACACTCTTCTCTATTCTTCTTCAATTCAATTATTCGCCATCTTGACGTGCACACATATGTGCGTGCTAGCGGCTTTACAGTGCTTTTCGATGTATGCTAAATGCAGAGGAACGCCCCAAAAGCAGAAACAAAATCAAATTTAAAGTTGAAAAACTTAGGTACACATTCTTGATTCAAGTTTCTTTGACTTACACAGGAATGAATTTTGGCGATTGTCGACCTAGTTTTTTTTGTTACTTTCGGGTTTTCGCGTTTCTGCTAAACTCTATAGAAAACTGATAATTTTTCCATTCGCCCTGCCGATGGGATCGAGATGTAACTGTTAAAGCCCGACACGGAAGATGGCCGACGCGATCACAGGCTTATGAAGATATCTAAATAATATTTACTGTGCGAAATATTCCTTCTTCATTGCTATGAGCGAATCGAAAATATTCCATACGATGTATGTATTCGCAGATTACATTTTGCTGGTTATATCCTTGCAGAGTAAGGGTGAACATTTTTGCCAGGCAATTTGATGGCGCGCCTGCCGATGGCGACGAGCGAAACAAATGCTTTGGTTCGCAAGGCATTCGATCGCTTGCGGCATTTGTGCAAATTTCTGCCGCGTCTTTCTATATTTCAAAGCGCCAAAGCAGTTCATTTGACAGAACATTCCTAAAAACGAAAAAAATAGGCGGATTATGCGAGTTGGCCCATACAAAGAAATGGAGTGCTCAAAATAAGGTATAGCTGAATATAAACTGCTGTGATCCTTTACTTAGCAGTGAAAACAGGGTGGATTCACGAGAGGGGATCGATTTTTCGCGCATCAATATAAATATATACTAGAAAAACTTGACAAAACGTGAGCCCCGTTTGTTTGGTTGGTTAGATTAAATATTGTCTTCTGCCGCATTACTATGAAGCTCAGCGACTGCAAGGTTTATTCCCTTCTACTAATGTCCGCTAGCAGCGCCACCTTAACATCAACCACTACAACTACGTCGAGCAGAGCTTAGCCGGTCACGAAAAACACCAATATATCGCCAACGTTATGACCGATTTCAATTTTATAATTTTCCTGCAAATATGCATGTTGAGACATTTAATGTGATGCACCACACGTTAAAGTGACTGGCACCTTCGCTTTAAAAATATCATTTTTATGCCATTGATCAATATATATCATAATCATAGGTAGTCTGTCCGTAGACAGGTCCGTGATTATTCATGGTTAATCCTACCTCTTTCCCCTTTTTCCTCTAGTTTTCCTTCTAACACGTCTTTAATCATACTCTCTCTTCCTAGGTAATGTCCAACCCAGTTTGCCTTCCTCTTTCTAATAGTCTGTATAATCATTCGCTTCTCTTCTATTCTTCGTAGCACTTCATCGTTTTTCATCTTATCTGCCCATTTTATCTTCAGCATTCTCTTCCAAGTCCCCATTTCAAAGCTCTCCAAGTATTTGATATCATCTTTCCTTAGCATCCATGTTTCTGCCCCGTATAAAGCTATACTCCATACATAGCATTTTATGAACTTCTTACGGATATCTTTCCTTATATTTCCCACAAGTAGGTGTTTCTTTCTTCTGAAAGCCGCTTTTGCTTTTCCTATTGTAGTCCTGATCTCATCCGTACGTTTTGCTTCTCTTGTTATAATGCTTCCAAGGTATTTATATTCTGAAACTTGTTCTAAAGGCTTTCCTCAAATGCTTATGTTCAGATTCTCTTCTTTGCCCGATATTCGATTGACCTTGGATTTTTCTGTATATATTTCCATACCGTATTTTCTACCTGTTATTACTAGTCTATTTATCATTTTCTGGAGTTCCTCTTCCTTTCTTGCTGGAAGTACTTGATCCACGTATTTTACTGTTCTTATAATCCTTCCTCCAATTTGGAAATTTCATTTGCCTTCTAACGCTTCTTGCATTAGACTTTCTCCATATATATTGAATAGGGTTGGCGATAGGCAGCAGCCTTGTCTTACTCCTCTACCGATATTTACTCCGCAGGTGTCCGCATTCTCCAACCTGACCTTTACAACTTGATTCACATATAGATTCCTGATCAGTCTCCTATCTTTCCAGTCTACACTTATATCCTTTAATATCTTCATCAACATTACCCAATTTACTCTATCAAAGGACTTCTGCCAGTCTACGAAACATAGGTAGATATCTTGACTGTACTCTATTGCCCTTTCTGATAAGATTCTAACTAACCCTATAGCATCTCTAGTTCCTCGTACTTTTCTGAAACCGAGTTGATCTTCCCCTAGCATTTCTTTTGTCTTATTCTCCAGCCTTTTATTAAGAATCCTCGTGATGACCTTCGAAGAGTGTGACAGAAGGCTTATAGTTCTGTAATCTTTACACTGCATTGCCTTTGGCTTCTTCTTTAGAGGGATCATTGTTACTTCTAGGAAATCCTGAGGCCACTCTCCCGTGTCGTAAATCTTATTAATTAATTTCGTGATCGCTTTTAGTCCTTCTGATCCTATGACTTTAGGTATCTCAGCCGGTATTCCATCGCTGCCCGTGGCTTTCCCCTTCTTTAGTTCCACTATCGCCTTTTCTACTTCGCTCTCCATAATACTTGGTCCTAAGTTGTCTTCTTCAATGTTTTCCTCATTTTCCAGTTCTATTTTTGCCGCTCCTGCCTGTTTGCCGTATAATTCCTTAATGTATTCTTCCCATACCTGTGCTACGTCCTTTGTTTCTGAGACTATCTTCCCATCCGTATTCATAATTCCTTTACCACGAATTCCAATAGACTTCTTATCTTCTAATTCCATTGCCCTAGCGTACATAATATCGTTCCGTCCTAACTTCTCCATTTGTTGTATTTCATCACATTTTTCTTTTATCCAATTTTCTCTAGCTGTATCTGTTATCCTTCTCAACTTATTGCTTATACGTCTATAGTTGGCTCTACCTTCTTCACTGTTAACGTTTTTCCATTTTCGTCTCTCATCCATATTCTCCAGCATTTCCTTAGTGATCCATGGTTTTCTGATTTTCTTCTCTTGTTTTCCAATCTCTTTATCCAAGGTATCCTTGATACTGGTTTTAATTTCTTCCCATTCTATATCCACGGTCTTTGGTTTGTTTTCCAAATTTCTTAGGCGATCTTCCAATTTCATGCTGACTACATCCTGCCTTTCTTTCAGTTTTTCTAGGTCCCAGGCCTGTCTTTCTCTTCTCGTTTTTCTTATTTGTTTGAGCTTTGTACTCACGTCAAGTATTAGAAGGCTGTGATCTGAATCAATGTCCGCTCCTTGCAATGCCTAGGCGTTCTTTATTCTGTTCCTGAATCTTTGTTTTACAAGGATGTAATATATTTGGCATCTCATTCTATCTCCTGGGCTTTTCCATGTGTATAACCTTCGTTCGTGGTTTTTGAACCATGTATTATATATATATATATAGTTCTCTCTCTGTAGCTGAAGAAGGAGTAGTTCCGAAAGCTTCTACGTTTGTGATGTTTCTGTGTTTTAGTGTTCTTTTACGTGTGTCGCTTCGACATCCCCGGTGCCTCGCCAACCTGAAGTCGTCTGATTGGTGAGTGTTCACTGGGTTTCCTCATCCCAACACCTTGCTGACATCCATATATTCATTTTACCTTTCCTTTTCCGTAAGCCGTTTTATATATATATATATATATATATATATATATATATATATATATGGATGTCAACAAGGTGTTGGGATGAGGAATTGTGTTATTTTACGTGTGTCGCTTCGACATCCCCGGTGCCTCGCCAACCTGAAGTCGTCTGATTGGTGAGTGCTCACTGGGTTTCCTCATCCCAACACCTTGTTGACATCCATATATTCATTTTACCTTTCCTTTTCCGTAAGTTTATATATATATATATATAAATTGATTTATTAAGATGCACTTTTTATAAAATGGATTACCGAACATTGCTTATGATTTATTTTCTGCCTGTTGCACTCGAAATTAAAAAGGTCTTCATGAGTACAATAATTATACAATAGAGTCCCTTCCTCTACGCGCCTCGCATTTATTCTCGCTAAGCTGAAATTAATTTTTCGGACCTGGTCTTATCAAGACACACGTTCTTTGTTAAAAAAAAAATTTTCTTCGACGCAGCGTCTCCGTAATATAAATTTTAATATATTTTTAACGGCCGCCATTTTGAAACAAAATGGCGGAGAAAAATTAAAATTATTTCCTTAGGGTCTGCTTGCTAATGGAAACAAAATATATTTTACCGCGTTTCTCTTCCATCAACGGTTCTTGTGATACAGAGGGTGGCAGACGGACGGACGGACAGACGGGAAATAATATATACGTCATTATTACGAATACTTGCGTAATTTCCCGTCAAATTTGACGGATATGTGCAAATTAATTGTTAAAATTAAGGTATTTCCGTTTCTTCCTCCTTTCTCTCTTCCTCCCTCTTATTCTCCCTCTCTCCCTCCAATTATCCCTCCCTCTTTTCCTCCTTCCCATTCTCCTCCCTTTCTCCCTCCCATTCTCACTCGCCCTCTCCTTCTCACTATCCCCTCAAAAATGTAGCCATCTCTCTCAGATAGACAAAAATCTTATATACAAAATTAATATTTATTTGTTAAATATTACGCTAGACAACTTTAGTATGGCCAAATTATTTTAACTCTCTGGAACATACTATAATGTGAATTATATATTTTTTATTTTTCAGTCCATATTCAAATATTGTTTAATTACATTAAAATTTATAACTTTTATTCTTCTGTGTTTAGTCAAAAATGAAAAACTTATCCAACTTTCGCCGAAAATGTACTAAATCTTTTTTTAAAATTCAGCAATCTCTATATCTGGCTTGGGAACCCTCATTAACACTATATCAATGAACAATAGAATATTTATTTATGTTCGTTACCTCGTATTATTTATCGTAACCATTGTTTAAACTTCAACATAGTGTCGAAATTTCGTGAGTTTGTGAAGGGATGCGACGCATGATTATAATCCCAGCGAATCGTAAGAAATTGCACGAAACCGGCAACAATGCAAATCGTCTTAACGACGAAAGATTTTCGCGTAAAAATTAGTCAGATTTTTGCGTTAAAAACTAATTTGTGTACAGAGTCGACGCGTATTCAAGAATTGACGGCAAGAAAATGAAATTTCGTTCTTTAATGCGTTTGCTGTTTTAAGTCTCGAATTCCTACGATGATTTTAAATAATTTTAATATGCAAATGATTCACTAGCTACACTCATCCCCGTATTAATCAAATGGAGAAAATTATCGTTCCTGTAATCGAACCCAAGACTTCGATGTGAACGGTGAGCAACTTAATATTTAAAAGTAGTGCTGCCGTGTAATTTCTGAAAGTTTGATCGAAAAAGAATGAAAAGTTTTTGAGTCATAAGCTATTTTGTTACTCTCGCAGTTGATCGACATGATATCTTCTAGCGTGACCGTATTTCTTAGCTCCTTATTTAAATAGATAAATGCTTTCTATTGCTACTATTTTGTTTTAGGTTTTCGTTTCGATAATATCATGAATTCGTACGGGAATGTTCGATTTGCCTCGTAACTAAGAAGGGCTTTATATTTCTTGATTTGATACGGTACGGTCCAGTTATAAATAAAATATTAAGATCTCTGAATCATAAAGCATTTAGTTCGAAGTTTCCACTAGTGAATTATCTAAAAAATATGCGCTATCTTGAATTTTATTACTCTAAGGATTCTTGAACCTCCATTTTACGTAGTAGTGATACTTTTTAATTATAATTCAAATGACAATTTTCCTTCGTATGTTCGCTTCCATTAAAACAGCGTAGGATAGGCTATAAATAATTTTTACTGGGATAATTATTTTTCGGTAGAGTCACTGCTTGCGTGCCATTCAGTCTTATTGCTAAAAGATACCATAAAAAGTCTCTGGATTTAATTCTCTGTTCAGCAAAGGGTCTCGTGGACGCAAATTTAGTTCACTATCGCATTTATTTTTCGCATTGATTTGTTTTATTTTCCATAGCCGATGGAAACTTCTACCTCATTGTTTAACGACTCTATTTTTCTATAGTCATGTAGAATTGATTCTACATTATACCGTTTGCAAAAATACAAGGATGATGTAAACATGTCCATGACATGAATTGCCTTTCGTCAGCTCTTGTTTAACAATTTACGTAGATGTTGGGGTATATTTGCGCTGAAGTCTTTTAAATATACTTATATAGTTATAAGGGAAGTTTAAATCGAATCGTGAGAGAATATTTATCAGTGGGAATCGTTTAAAAAACGTTCTGTTGAGTGAAAATCAATGACCAGATATTTCGAGGAGCAATTTTTTAACTCAGAAAACGCATATGAATTGCTCCACTTCTTTGAAGACAATTTTTTAGCTGCAGAGCACGATCCATATTCTTCACTCAACGGCGGTTTACTACTCCTTAGATTCCGGACTGCGTATCACTGTTTAGATTTCCCTAAACTTTGCATTCCTAATCTATGAAAGAAATGACAAAGTAATTACTCTTTGCTTCGTTGTGTTGGCATTATTTTGGCTTCGATTAATGCACGATAAATAGAGTTTGTGAGCATATCGAAGTATAGGCCGATCAAAAGGGATGAGACATGTAGACGTCAACCGCTCCGTCGTTAGCGACATAAATTCTTTCAAAAGAATCGAGGGTTATTTCAGCCGTCGATATGAATTCGATGGATGACTCAAAGGGAGCAATACGATGGCATTAATCGACGATGATGAACGCAGGTTGCTTTCTTCGTCGACTCCTTTGATTAGGCAATCGATTATCCTCGACTTTTTCAAGCGCCGTCCGAATGGCAATTGTTTTTAGATCAGCCCGCGACTGATTAGAAAATGATATTACGGTAACTCTACCCAACATGGCCAATCTAAGCTTTGTTAATTTTTTAAGCACCTTTCCCAAATGCTGAAATTAAAACTAACATAATGTACTCTTAGACAGTTTATTTAAGTAAACAGAAAAAAAATGTTACAACTATAACGCTTCAACATGGAATTACTGGTCAGCATTTTTGGAAAACCTTGCTGTTGGGCCATATTAGGAACATATGATGTCAATATGGCCTGTTGGGTTGTTGTTCAAAAAATAACAGAACAAGAATCTGAAATATTGATCAAGTACTTGCAAAAAAATTCTAATGCCAATGATTGCTCAAAAATGGATAAAATAAATCGTTGGTAGACAAAAATAACTAAATAAACTGATGTGGGCAACACATGACTTTCTCCATATTTATATGGCAAATTACATGTAGTTAGCTCTGGGATCGTTGTCAATATTTACTTCTGGTTGACAATTAAGAAAAGAAAAAGGAGCGTTACTAAGACGTAACTAAGCGTCAATTATTAACAATAGTCGTCGGTAGGTGGCATGGTGATGGTAGCTAAATAATTTAGTTTTTAAGATATCTCTTAAACAATGCATTATATGGAAAAATGTTTCGAACAAAGGTTATAGAAAATTAAATTTCCTACAACTTTTATTCCAGTATGTTTTTAAATATATCAAATATTAAAGCAAATATCTCAATACAACTGATAAGTGACAAGAGTAAACACCCACATCCGGTTTACCGATTTTTACCAAAAACTAATCGGTTCTTGTGACTTTCATAAAAATGTTAAATATAAAATGTCGCATTGATCTGATTAATAGTTTTTGAGTTAGAGCGCCCACAAAAATCTATCACCTACAGACAGACTGACAGACAAACACACATACATCATCGAGAAAATATTCAAAACGTGTTCAGAGGACCTTAAAACATGTATTTCCGTTGAAATCTCGAATTCGATTTTTCATGAAAACAATACTTGCTCTATACTTCGTATATGGAGAAAGTAAAAATGACGGAATAAAAGTCAAGATTCTTTTTTTACACAGGTCAAAATCGTAAAATTTTACCACCAAAGATTTAGGCACATGAGGTCAAAATTTAATTTAAATAAAGAAATGAACAAGAAAATGAGATCTAAAATCATATAGGAAGCCGAAATTACCTGCGTACTCTTCCATTTCTTCGAAACGCGTTGTCGGCGACATGAGAGTCTGATCTACGATGACAGAGAAGTAGCTAGTTTCAAATGCTTTTTCAGCCGAACACCACGAGTGTCGTCCACGCTTAGCAGTAAACTGCATCTTGCTGCTAAGCGCGGGGCCCATTTTGCCGCGGGACCCGGGGCTGCCGCCCCGACTCGCCGTACCCTAGGGACGGCCCTGGGCGTTAAGGAATTATAGCTTTCTCCGAGCCATAAATAATTTGATCCGTCAATTAGAACTTCCACTTTAAATAAATAAATACTTGAATAAACTTATACTCGTCTCTCGTTAAATGGCATCCGTCAAGCAACAATAAAATACCATATTTTTCTTCCCCCTAGCTATTATATGATCTGCAAGATATAGATTAAAACATTTATTCGAATAGAGGACTCCATTTATCTCAAAAAAGTCCACATGATTACGATTTATAGTTTCGGAGATGAAAATTCGAGAATCGCCCATTCTTTCGAAACCGTTTTATACGTATTTCCCATAAAGAACGCCTTTAAAATCTCTGTGTATGCCATATATGGAGTATACTTTTCCGTCTTGTTTGATTCGTAAAAAAGCTTTCGCGTGTTATTTCTTTCTTAATGCCTTTAGTATTTTGAAATGTGTTTCTATTTTTGCATCGATTATAATATTAAAATAAACTACGCCCAGAACAAATGTCTTAACTTTAGTTGCACTTAGGAAGAAATGCTTAGCGAATCGATTTTATTAGCTTGAAAAATAAAAGCAACAAATTTGTAGACTGCTTCTCTAAATTTCAAATAGCTCAGCGACTGTACCCTATATTCGCGCTATATTTTTGCTTGCGAAAAGTATTTTGCGTAATCCAATAGGGAATTATTGAGCGCGTTTTATGGTTAAATCATATTGGCACATGTCTCTCCAATAGCCTTAAAAAGGTTAGAGAAACAGATGGGCGTTTCGACTAGAAGCAGCCATCATCTGTGTTTATTCGCCACTAACAGAATTTATCCCGAATGATTTGAAGATGAGGATGGGTAAAATATGTATTATATTTCGCCTTATATGGTCAATTTGATAGTTGTTGCGTTTCATCATATGTAAGCTAAAGAATATATATATATATATATATATATATATATATATATATATGTGTGTGTGTGTGTGTGTGTGTGTGTGTGTGTGTGTGTGTGTGTGTGTGTGTGTGTGTGTGTGTGTGTGTGTGTGTTTGTCTCATGCGTTCGGTCATTAAATCAAAAACAACGGCTATAAAAAGGCTGGGAAAACAAGATCCGCATATCGACTACAAAGACAACTTCATTGGTGATCATGCTCCGATAGTAGATTCTAAAAACACTGGATCGCCACTGATGACGGCTGCTTTTTGGCCGAAATGCGCGTCTTGTTTTCCAAACCTTTCTATATCCGTTGGAGAAACATTGTTCTCAGTGTTGATTTCAACAACAAGGTGTGCCCGATCATTCTACTCTTGCATTAAATCTAAGACCCCGCACCTTTCAGAAAAGCATTATTTGAAGCGAAGTTGCGTTAAAAATTAAGCCACAAATTTCCTTGATTTCGTTCATCTAAAACATCAAAACCGGATTGTTCCGTTGAATTTTGCCTTTGCAGACAAACTTGGCCGCTAAGTCACCGGTTTATATATTTTTAATCGGAGCAGCTTTGTTAACCAATTCCAAAGATGTTTAATCGCCGAAATTCTTCGCCATTGCATTAAATTGCGGGGAGCGCTGAAGGAGAGGAGGTAATCGAGATAATGTAAGGGAGCGGGCGATGGAATGAACCTTGCCCTCTCTCTGGTGGGTGACGGCCGCCACTCCGGTACAGACAGTAACAACGCAAGCCGTCGTAAAACGAAACTTTAATGAAATTCCACTTCGTCTAATACCCAAATTGGAGGTTTTGCGCTTCGCAACAGAACCATTTTATCGGGTATTCCTCTTCCTTTATTATATCCATCTGTTACTCGTGGGGGAATGGGATGATGGTTGCGCCTGCTTCCTCCGGAGGAAGGGGTCGCCAGTTTTGATCGCTGCCAAATGCTTGCTTTAATTCGCTTAGATATCCTCTCTACATTTTCTGAATAACTACGCGATGAATGGGGCGTGTTGGTCAATAAGCCATAATTTAGAGTAAGCCTAAAAAATTTCGCGAAATTATTTAGATATGCTTTAACTTGAACGATATCGATGCATTTATCGCGGTCGTTACAAATACATACTAGCAAACTTTACTTTTGACTTTGAAATTTCTTTCCGTAATACTTCTATAATATGTAAGACATATTTTCAGTGATCAAATAATGCGTAATGCATTATATAATGTAATAATAAATAATTTTCATTCAATAACGACTTGTATCTGGCATTCAAAAGCAATCCAATTAAAAAGGCAAATAAAAATACCTAAACTGATTTTGAATGAGCATAAACTGTTAATTATAAGATACAGATCGGAATAAAACCTGAAAAATTGGCCGACTTTTTTAATATTTAAATTATAGAAGTGTTAAATGCTGACGAAAACTAAATAAAATGATCGCCGAAGCAGGCGAATATTTAAGGCGTATACATTCGCTCGTGACCTTAGCAGCCGTCCCTTGCATTAGACGGAGGCGAAACTACGTGTAACAATCTTACGAGTGTTTTAGTATAATTAGAAAATGGTGGAATGATGTTGCTCTTCCTTTCTCTGGCGACGCAAAAATTCCTTTGTTAGGTTTTCATTATTTTATTTCTGGTTAAAAAACGAGCATGAACTGCAAATTGGATTGGCGCTTCGTGCCTTTCCCTCGCGAAATTTACACTCGCATTTTTATCGCTTCGTTATCGACACGTTAGACGAAACACAGGAGAACTGACACGAATTTGTAAAAATTAAATTAGATATGTACGTTTTTTTTATAGGGAGCCAGAAACTTTCCTGCTGAACTAAACGTTGGAATATGTATATGTTGGTACCGTTGTTGGAGTACAGAGTCAGACGTCTGCTCTAGGTTGGTGGACGATAGTTAAACGTCAAGACTGTAATTTTGCAGGTGTCCATGGCGACTTGGGTCTTGTTATTTATTTCAAGGACATGATTATTCGTGAAACAAATTTACCATCAGAACTTTAAAATACCTGAGCTCAGAAATAAATTAAAATATTTCAACAGCCTATAAATAGTATAACGTCTCCGGCGCAAACTTGAAGTGGCACCAAATGTAATGATTTTTATAACGAAGCCTGTTACAGTAGTCAATCTGCAAATAAAACTAGAATAAGGTATCGTCTCATATTGATAGCGATAATTATTTGTTGTTTAAATTTCTTTTTGTGCATTGAGTGTGACAAAATCGAAAGACCTGTTTTCGCGGAGAAATGAAAGACACTTCTGATAAACGAGCATTTTCCTTTAACCAAGTGGTTCTTAACCATTTTCGTCACACCTCACACCCCTTCTGATCTTCTAAACCTCCACCTCCAGACAAAATATCTTTTATGTTTTTAAGGGGCTTTTATCATAAAATTATTAGTAATAGTAACCAATTTTTTATGACCTAGGTTTCTAAGTGTATCTATGTGAGCTGAGTTCTACTGTGTGAGTTTATATAGTGAATTCTAACCTGGTTAATTTTAGTTTCGCAGCCGACATGCTAGCGTCATTTTTTTGGCAGTCGGAGAAATAAGCTGTCAGTGCCTAAAAAAATCCGTGTAGTTCTTCATATATTATTATTAAAATAAACCGATTCGTCTGCACTGTACGTCTGTTATGGAGATGAGGAGTTAGCAGAGCATTTGGATACACCCGTACAAGATTAATATAATCTAAACAGCTGTAAAATAAATGATAAAATATTATTGCCGGTAAATTGGACAGCATTAGAAAAATGTGAGAGATGGAAACTTTGAGGCAAAACAAACTGATTTTGGTCCAAAACACTTCGCGCCCCCCTCTGGAATTCTCATACGCCCCCCTCTGGAATCCCCTTATACGCCCCCCCCTAAGGGAGGGGCGCGCCCCACCAGTTGAGAAGCACTGCATTAACCGATTTTGTGTTAACGAAACTTTACCACGTGCAACCTTTCAGAAACAGTAAAGAGTAGCGCTAATCACCCCGCAAGACATTCGATCGCCTTGAATCCATAAGTGTGTAGTTATTCCATTCGGCGTCCCAAATAAAAAAGAATTAGCACGCATCGTCAAAGGTGTTAACGCCGCTGAACCGATACCGCCCGCCGGTTTACGGAATTTATGCATTCCATGCAGATTCGAGTTTATGGACCGTCGGCTTGACACCCGTCCGCCACAAGCTGTCGGCGCTCTGTCGGGCGTGAATTTCGATGCAATAAGTCGCCGTTGTGGCGGTATAAACAATACGCGCGGTGCGCGCCAAGATGAAAGTTCTGCGGGCGTTTGATTTGAAAGGAGCACTTGTCGTCGGAGGGAGGAGGAGAGAGAAATGGAGAGGGAGGGAGAGAGAGAGAGGGGGGGGGGGTAGGTTAGAAGAGAGAGAGAGGCGGACAGCAAAAGCAGCGCAGCAGGTGAGTCACGGAGCGTTTAAGTTGTGGGTGACGTAGTTGTTAAGTACGCCCACAGACGCATCCACTGCGTTGCCTCAAAAAGGAACGCCAAACCGTCCTTGGAAGTTAGTCGGTATTGGTCACTCTCACTCCACTCACTCTCTCTCCACTTCACTCCCTTTGGCGTCTCTCTCTCTCTCTCTTTCTCTCTCTCTCTCTCTACGCGCTCCTCGTAACGGTGTTTTTTCCTGCATGCATTACAATCGGCTGTGATGAAGGTCTTTTCCTTGAAGGATGTTCCAGTTTGCACGTGAACTCCAAAGGAGTTTTAAATTTCGCCCAAAATGACCAAGTTTTCTTTCTTATTTTTAATGAAGTTCTTATTTATAATGAAGTTCCCTCGGTATGTGCATGCTTTATGCAATCCGGCGACACTTGGCAGGGGCTGTCCTGACAGAAATTGTCGCAACCAATCTTTTTTAGGCGCGGTTCGCTTTCAGCCTAAGCGCCTATTAGCTTCGGTCTGCCCGTCCGTCCGTCCGCATCTTCGTTCTCGGCTTTTAAAGAACGGATTTTCATGAAATTTTAATATTAAGGGTTTACAGTCAAAGGCAATAAGAAAGTCGCATAAATTAATCAAGTAAGGCAATCAGGAGTTACACTTTACTGGTGACAGAAAATGAACTTTCCGTCATATCTCGTCAAGTATTGGTCATACCAAAATAGTTTTCAAATAAAACTTTTATAACTAGTAGAGTATTTCTTTTCCTATACATTGTTATCGTAGGAGTAGCCGTTATCGAGAAAATCAAACATGAAAGTCTTCATTTGAGTTGAACTTGGAAATTTTTTTGCATAGTTACTTCATCATTGTTGCTAAAATAAACAATCTCTCAAAAATACGTTTATTAAATATTTACGCTTAGTGTTCTGCATGTAACATGCAAGTTCAAAAACGTTTATGTAATCATTTCTTTCAAATACTCCATTGCACGAAACGCGCCCGTTTGTGATACTACGCTGTACTAACTTGTTTTCCTCAAATGTCGAAGTTGCTAAGTAACAGTGAAGTAATCCGATAAAGATTCCACGTCGAAAAAAGTTAAAAATAATCCTGGTTAAAATACCTCGCGAGACATTGCGAAAGAAATGAACATGCGGTTTCGATGTTGGGCTCCTCCGCCTTAGTTATACCTATCTTGATACGTCAGCCATGTTCGTTTTCGTATAAAGTGCAGTTTATTTTTCCCTCTTTATTGCGTTGTTCGGAATCGTGCAAGTTCCCCAAACTGGGGACTTTTTTCGTTAAGGAAATATCTTCTTACCTCTCGCCAAAACGCGAAACGAAAGTCCTGTCAAGGATGGAGAATATTTCTCGATGAAACCCGAGCGCAAATAGGTCGCGCCGCTATCGCACCGAACGCACATCGACGTAGAAATCGCAAGGAGAATACTTAATAAGTTTCTCGTTCGAGAATGCGAGGATTTTTTTTCATAACAATGCCTCGAGTGCCTTTTCACCTTTGCCCTCTTATTTTTATTTTGCCTACATGGCGGATTAACGTGGAAATATCAAGGAAAAGTTCTATTCGCGAAATACTCGGAAAAAACGCTCTGGTTAGCTTTTCATTTTGCGTTATTGACAAGTTAAAGGATTTAGTCATATATAATTATTCTACATTAAAAATTCTATTCTATTAAAACTGATTATTTTACTTCATTTTCGCTTGCAGACTTTATAACGAACGCTCTAATATAATATTTTTACTGCTACCTTATCTTAAATGCTATATGTGGAGGCAAGGAGTTAGGAAAGCATCGATTATTGTTATTTGTCTAAAGCGTTAGTTCTTCATTTCGTAACAGGTAATATAGAAAAATAAATATTTATCGATTTTAAATGTATAATATTCATTCAGGTAGAACTTATTCCATTCCGTGACTTTGCTGCTTTCTCCATGAATATGGAATATTTCTTTGCTGTTCAGTACATGGCGTGATTGATGAAGTGTATGATTAAAACTACAGTCGCCTTCTATTGATAATCAAACCTTTCAAAACCCCTGTGTTAGTCTGACGAAATAATCCGTGATATTTTTATATATTTTTTATATATTTTTGTTTTATATATTTTAAATATATTTTTATACATTTGTATCTTTTGCTTATAGTTTTTTTACATATTTTTATAGATTTTTATATCTTTTTTATAAATACCCGCGATTGGCGAAGCAATTTGAAATTATTACACCCGAAATCTTAACTGTAGACGGCATAACTTGGGATATTTTTCAAACAGAATGACAGCGCACAAAAATTAGGAAGCCTATTAAATTTTCACGTAAAGATGGACAATTATTCACACTAAATTCGTTTCGCTGCACTCCAGCTTCACCAGACGTGTTCCTTTTGTTTTGCGCTATTATTTTAGCGCTCTAGTTCAGTTATTTTTGCATAGTTACCGGCCTCTAACACAGCGGCGTTATTTTCACGTCTTACGTACTGGGCATTAATCAATGTCTCGCGCAGGGGTTGGGTTTTATAAAACGATCGACTTGCTTGCATATTAATGTTTGCATAGGTTTAGGAACGAGGGAAGTGAGTAAACAATTCCGCCGATCAAATTCTTATCGTGATAAATTTAATAAATGATCGTTTTCAAGTAGTCCAGTTAGACTTTGAGGAGGGAAAACTCACAGGCATTCCTGGCAATTTGAATTTTCTGAGACACAGAAGAGGGAGTGATTTCTTTAACGTATATGTTCGAACTTTGAAAGAAGTTATGGACTTGTGTCTCAAAAAATACAAAAACTCAAGCACACGTGATTGAGAGGGGAACAAACGAACTCAGACGCGTAAAACGATTTTCACTTAGTTAATATATTTTTATATATATTTTCTGTCTTTTATATATTTTAATATAATTTATATAGTTTTTATATATTTTAATATATTATTTTGGTTTTTATATATTTTCTATACATTTTTCTTTATTTTTTGTATATTTTTATAACTATTCGCGAGTGGTGAAGTACATAATTTGAAAGTATTACACCCGAAATCTTAATCGAAAGCGACTTCAATTTAAGCACATATGGTTATTTTTCTGCTGGATTTCTTATGGCCTAATCTATGCATCGTTTAGGAAGAAAATCATTTATACTGTTCTGATAAAAGGATTTCATCGAATAACATTTTGGCGATACATTTAAGGACAAAATCTTGGTGCACAGTCGTAGAGCATAGGAAAATGGAAAAAAAGAGACAAAACGGTACTGCTTGACAGAAAAAAAACCTTAATGAAACATTTCATTTTCCCGACTAAAACGAAATTAATGGATAAACTCCACCCTGTTCCAAAAAGAAAACTTCTTTAGCTAGTTTCGCAGGAAGGGGTAAAAAAAATCTCAGCTTGCTGGATTGTCGTTCCGACAGAGGTTTTTTTGCGCAGATCATCTATAAATAGATGAGTATTGCATTGTAAACACTTCGCTCCCTTTCTCTCCGCCGCGCATCGGACGAGGAAAGTCCAAAATCTCCGAGAAAATTTTACTTGGCAGTGAGAAGGGACGGAGGAGGGGAGGGAGGAGGGGGAGAGGATGTAGAGAAGGAGGGTAGGGGAGGGAAGGTATGGGAGGAGGGTAGGGGAGGGGAGGTAGAGGAGGGGAGAGACGAAAAATTTTACCATCCCAAGTCCAGATGTTGTGATGAGTCATTGCACTTTAGACACTTCCAAAATACACACACTCTCTCTCTTCTCTCTCTCTCTCTCTCTCTCCTTTAAAAAAATAGAGAAAGATAGTTAAAGAGACGCTCTCAGTAATTTATAATCTGACTCTCAATACCCTAAACCTACGTAATAATACACATACATAATATTAATAGAATTGAATAGAATTTATTGATACATTACATTAACATAGTTTCAGTACAAGTCCGTCAGTAAATAGGTGTCTCGTCAATAACACGCGTACAATAACTGCTACAGGTGTCACACATACATTATTATACAAGCTTTAAATTGAATAATTCTCCACAGTATACTTAACATTCTAGAGTATTAACTTCAAAATTATCCTCTAAATTAAATCATAGCCACATCATTGTCTTCCGTATATTTTCCCATATTGATTAGTGAAATTTTTTTAATCAAAAACTCTTTCACTTTCTCCTGGAAATGGACGCCTTTAACGATTAACTAAAAGAAAAAACCTTTCTTTATTTCAATACTCAAATGTTACCTTATTCGTAAGTAAAATCGTTATATTCTACACATTTAAAGTTTATTAACGTAAGTAGGCCTACGCATCAGTTTAAAATTTGATGATAAGAAAAATATGAGATATTATTAAGAAATGAAGTGAAGTACAAAGAATTTGTGTTGTTAATAATTCATGAGTAAAAATAAAATAAATGTTTGAATTATTTGTATATAAAAAATTGCATATATTTCAATAAAAAGAAATAATTTTAAAGCAATAATAAAGTAAAAGTTTGAAAATACTCTCTAACGTAAGATGACTTTTAAACATTCAGGCTGACTTAACAAAATTTTGCAAATTGCAAATTAATTGCAAGCGTAGCTGCAACCGGCTGCTAGTATTTATAATAATAATCAATGCCAAATATTATTTTTTAAATCACCCATGCAATCTAAGTTTCAAATCTATTAAGTTACTATATTAATAAATCCTATCGAGTTTTAAGATATTTAAGGAAGAAGGAAAAGTATACTCCACAAATGGAATAAACAGAGATTTCAAAGACGTTCTTTATTTATATTTTAAAATGAAAACACCAAGAAGTAACTATTTAAAATTAATTATCTGCTATTAAGGCGTTGTTTACTTAACAGCTGAATGCCGATTTTATTGTTAACTGTTTTAATTTCCTCCGCTTATGGGATTCACGTACAAAATGATATAAAAAGATTGGGTTCTTGAATTTAGAAACTTTATGTCGTAATTATGCGGTCTATACCTCACGGATCATATAATAGCTTGAGAGAGAAAATATGGATTTTTAATTGTTGTTTTACGATTGAATCGTCGTGTCGACCGATGTAAACAAAATATGAGATGATATGCATGGGATTTTCACGAAATTTTCATCTCCAAAACTGTAAGTCGTAATTACGTGGTTTTACGAACTTTTTTGTGGTAAATAATGTCCTCTATCAGAATGATTTTTTTAATCGACACCTTACTTATCATATAAGAGCAAGGGAGAGAAAAATATTGTATTTAATTGTTGCTTGGCGGACGCCATTTAACGAGTTACAAGTATAAGTTTATTTAAGTGGTTATTCACATAAAGTGGAAGTTCCAATGCACGCATGCAGCTCAAATCATAATACGAAGATAAATTTGAATAAGTATCATTCATACTGAATTTAATCAAAACCCGTCAATCAGCTGAAGAGACGAAAGTAGGGACGGATGCACAGGCGAGACGTGCCCATAAAGCGTTCCGCTACTAACGCTTCGCTTGTAGAGAACACCTGAAAACAGAACATCATCTAACATAGACGCGTGTATATTGTGGAATAATAGAGGCAAATACCGCGTCACTGCTCAAATTCAATTAAATTGTTGCTAGCATAACTAAATGAACCAATGAATAATAACTCAGGAGATCTTTTACTTACATCCTTTGTATAAATATGAATATGCATTCGTGTTCTAACCTCTGATCGATAGACCAGTATCGTCTGACAAAACGGTCCGTGAAAGGCTTCAGAAGAACTGACACTATACAACCGACGAATAACGAAATCTCTTTTGAGGCCGCGTCATGTGTTTCGCGTGTCTAACGGAAGTGTAACGTAAGTTTTATATCAGATTAATCTATTCTCTGTTGCGTTCGCCGATATTTTTCTTGGAATTTATATGCGAAAGCGTAATTTTTATAAAAATTCAAAAGATTATTCGTCGCCCAATTTCCGCCTAACTATCTCTATGAATTATTTTTTTTATTTAAAGGTTTTTCTAGAAAGTGCCTATAACAAATACAGTGATTGAAACCGTTTCAGAAAATGTTAAAAGCAAAATTAAAGTTCCATATTTAAAAAATATTGAGTTGTACCAAGAAAAGATGCGATGCTCTAGAAAGCATACAGAAACTTCTACAGTATACGATTAATTTAGAATATTTGATTGCATGCTATGATTTTAAGGTTACCATGTTTGGTTCTGTTTTTTCCCCCAGAATTTATTTCAACTGAAACACGTGTAATGTGTTTTATTCTTAGATCTAACAAATAAAAGGCGGCGTGTGTCTGAGTGTGAGTGGACGGCATTTCTCGAAAACCAAGAAACTTAGAGAATAAAAACTTGGTGCACTTACTAACGAGACCTTGAGGATGTGCATCTCGGGGTCGGAATTTTGATTTTGGGAGAGGGGAGGGGGTGCCAGAAAAAATCACGTCCCACACCATTTCTCGAAAACCAAGAAATTTTGAGACCTAAAACCTGGTAAACATACTAAAGAGACCTTTAGGATGTGCACTTCGATGCCACAATTTTGATTTTCGGGGAAGTGGGGGAAGGGGAGGGTGGTGCCACACAAATCATATCCTACAGCATTTCTCCAAAACAAAGAAACTTAGAGAATAAAAACTTGGAGCACTTACTAACGAGACCTTGAGGATGTGCACCTCGGGGTCGAAATTTTTATTTCTTGGGGAGAAGTGTGCTATACAAATCATATCCTGACTAGAAGAGAGCCCGTTCTGCGAACGGAACAAAATAAAGGTAAAATAAAAAGAATTATTAGTTACAACAGACTGAATTATGTTCGCTATATTTACTTCATGTTTATTTTTATTTTTATCTTAATTTAGTTTACACGCTTATTTGCATTAAATATTGCATTGCAATTATTTTATCGAAAAATTATAAATAATTGTTGATTCAAAATATGGGAATAAACTACATTTGCAGTAATTTTATCTCGTTCACCAGTTAAAATTTTAACTTTTTTTTCGTATTTCCACATCGAGACATTCCGACGTAGTACAATTGATCAAGAGCAAACACGCGCGTTTGTAGAAAAATACCAATTTTGTGTAGCGTTTGCTCTTGGGACGTGTTAATTGTTATTCCGTATTCGGAAACTGACGTCCTTTGAAGGGCATTGGAAAATTTGTGTTTTCCGAAAGAATAAAGGACATCCTTGGAAGAAAAACTCTTTTCCTTATTCTTGCTCCATTCGCAAATTCAGCTTCTATGAAATTCGCTTTCAGATCTGTTACGTTCAGTTTTGCGCCATTCCTTAATCATGCTGATGAGTTTAAACTTCGCAATAAAATAATCGGGTAACCAATTTTAAGAGTTAATTTATGGAGAGGACGGCCAGATATCTCTGTAATTAATTAAGGTATTCTATGGGGAAGGTTCTTGCATGATCTTCATTCAGAACTTCATCTGCACTTTCCAGGCATTTTATCAACCATTATTTGATTTACAATACCTACTTCATCATTCCTGGGAGCAAAGATTGCATAGTCTATGAAAGATCTTATATTTAGAGCTTGGTCTTCATTGCAATTTATAAAGTTAATCATTTCTTATACATTTATTCAGTGAAGGAAAAGTTCAGATATTTTAATTAAACTGTATTTTCCATTGTAATCGAATTTTCCTAATCCTATTTTTAATGAATAGCTTGCGAAATTCTCATTTCCAGCTTCTCTTTCTCACATGTCGACTTTAAATGTCGTATACTTATTTTAAATTGTTTCAAGGCTACACTTTAAATTGTATGAGTTACGTAAACAGATAGCCTAACAAAGATAGACAATAATGGATTTCTCAACAATGCCGTTCCGCTAAACTATTTTTACTTTATGGATCATTCAATGATTTGAATTTTAGATTTATTTTTAACTTTTAGCGCATATAAAACGTAATTTCATTACAATTAACTTATGTATATTTATTTTTCTGTCTTTAGTCGAAGATTAAAACTTAGCTTTTGCAGAAAGTCCTCAAAGATCTTTAAAAATGTATCATTGTCGATGAACAATTGAATATTTGTATTTTTTCGTTATCGTCGTATTATTTATCCTAACCAAGGACTTGTTTAAACTTCAAAACGTGGAAATTTCGCGAATATGTGGACAGATGCGACGCGAATTTATAACCCAAGTCAATCATACGCAATTACGCGGAACCGGCAACAATTCAAATCACCATGAGGCAGAAAGATTTTCACGTAAAAATACGTCCGATTTTTGCGTTAAAAACTGATTTCTGGACCGATTCGACGCGTATTCGAAAATCGACGTCAGGTAAGTAAAATTTCGTTCTTTCAGACGCTCGTTGTTTCAAGACCCGACGGTTTAAATTAAATTTAATATGTAAATGGTTAATGCGCTACACTCATACTCGTGTTAACCAAATGGAGAAAACAAACGCACTTGGAACCCAACCCATGATTTCAATGTAGACGACGAGCGACTTGAAATTTTAAGCTGTCGTTGCCAAGTAATTCCTGATATTTTGATAAAAACGAATGGAAAGTGTTGTTAGCGTTTTTCTTATCCTCCCATTTAACGCCGTATAAGCGACGGAGGTTCGACAAGTCATATAAGATAAGATTTTACTTTGTCGGATTTTTATTTACTCTTTTCTTATTAATCCAGATTTTCTTAGATCCAGAAAGCAATACTGTCGCTTATTAGTGCTTTTAGTGCTGAAAAGCACACACACTATTATCTTCGTGATGTCCGTCCGTCCGTACGCATATATCAGGGAAGAATCGGCGAAACCGATTTCCACCAAAATTGGTACGTAGAATATTAACATATAATAATGACAAAAATGGCATATTTGGACCGGATCGACTCAGCAGGGGTGCCACAATTGCGAAGTTAAACTTTTCGGTAATTGTGAATTTGGAAGTAATTGGCCAAACCGATTTCAGCGAAATTTTGTATAAAGGATGTGTGCAACATAGAAAAACACAATCAATATGCTTAGTGTAGATATGGAAACAGGGCTGCCACAATAAAAGTAATAAAAAATTTCTTTTTACACGTATTTGTGTTAAATCGTCCACATCAATTTTAACCAAATATAATACATATAATATGCACATATATATAAAGCCATATTATTATATTTAAACCGAATCAGCCAAACGGAGGTGCCACAATTAGAAATTAAACTCATTCAGTAATTAAGGATTTGGAATGAATTAGCTTAACTAATTTAAATTAAATTTTGTATATGAGTTTTGTACAACATACCGTAATGAAATTAAGATGTTTAAAGCGGAGCTAAAGAGCAGGGCTACCATAATATAGGGAAAAATAATTTTCTTATTTCAAAGCAAATACATTAGTATACGTTTATACTACGACGAATTCGACGAAAAGCACTTCTGTACCACGGAAAACCCGTATACACAGCTACTTGTATTTTATTTGCTGCCAACAGTTAGTAGCTCCCTTAGAAATGCGGCATGTAGCACAGAGGATTATGCCTTTATTCCGCTAGCAGAATAGTGAAGTTAATCAAACTGGTTTATCACGTTCAAATGTTTGTGAAATTAGATTCTATAAAATTATATTTAAGCACGGCTGTTTTGAAAATGTTTGCGAGCTATTATTACACAGCGATGTGTTATTTTTCTCGTAACATTTAATGGGAAGGTGCCTTAATAATTGAAATTTCCAAATCTCAGAGGAGGCAATTATTCCTTTGGATTTGCCTGAATATCGATTTTAAGCGCTATATATATAACGAATCGTCCATATCTCCATTTTTGCTCTCTCTCTGAGGCTCGAACTAAAGAAATTCGACTGTACCAGGAAAATGTAGGTAACCCTCAGCTCCATTGACCTCTTCTGGAGAAGCAGTCCGATCAAGATTGCGCAATCTTCGGTAAAGCCGCATTTACGCGGTTCACATTTGATGATCATCTCGGATGAATCATCCAAAGTGAATCGCGTGAACAATAAATCATCAAAAGTGATCATCAAAGATGACGGATGAACGAAGTAGGTCTATAGGTTCCATTTTTGTTCACTTTGGACGATTCATCCGCGATGAATCATCCAAAGTGAACCGTCTAAACCAGCGGTGCCCAAACTACGGTCCGCGGGCCAAATGCGGTCCGCGAAGGGTTTTTGTTCGGCCCGCGAAGCTAAGGCGAAAACTTTAACACACAAATTCATACATTTTTTGAAATTTTTCATAATAAAACTTTAAATATTGAAATGTTAGCCATGAAAACCTTATTTAGACATGATTTTTACTTAATGACATCTCAGAATATATAGAAAATTTCCGATTTAAACTCTAATCCGGCCCGCCGAAGAATTGACAACTTCCAATGCGGCCCGCCAAGGGATTCGCAACCATTGATGTGGCCCGCCATTAGAAAAGTTTGGGCACCGCTGGTCTAAACCTTCAGTTCAGTCTGAGTGAATGCTTGCCCATTGAAACACGTGGCTGCGTGTCGTATTTTGTGCAATATTGTTGTACACCCTTTTCAGTCGCTCCCGAAGACCATGGTTTTTTAAGTGGAAAGAAGACATTCGTAGATGATTTTTTTTAACATCTCTTGATCTTCTGAAGCCCATTCCTTTAACAAACTTGCTGATGCTCCAACTGTATTGCGCCGTATGATCCATTTCTTTACCCACCAACATCGTTTCTTCCTACTTTTCTTTTTTTCAATAAATTTTCTGGATCCATTTAAAAGATGTTCACAAATTATATCAATTCCAATATGAACCACTTCATTCGACGCCATTTTCAAATGAACTGACTAGTTCACTGATGTGACAAGTGAACTGACTAGTTCACTTTTGAGGATGCGTGCAAACAAAAATTGAATTCAACGAGGCATTCACTTTGGATGATTCATCCGGGATGATCATCAAAAGTGAACCGTGAAATTGCGGCTTAAGCCATTAAAAGCACTCTGCCGTTCGCATAGTGTATTCAGTCTCTATGGTGAAATCACAGGTTATTTAAGCGATTAAATGGTATCGATTGTTCGTCGACTTTAGCCTTCCTTAGGAACGAGCGATTTGCCTCCGATGTCGGTTAGGTTTCGTCCGAATTTCTGTCGGCGATGACGTCTTAACAGCACATTCCAAGACTACGATACTTCCTCGAAGCGTTTCTTTCAGAGTGTATTACAGTGAGAAAAAGCAGTGGATATTTCCTAGAAAGGGCGCAAAATACTCCAGCTTTCCAGGATCAGTTGTTAGGCTGGGCTTTTCTTCATTTTCCCGACTCTCAACCCAGTTATTTAAAACCCTGTTCCGGATATCTTTAATCCTCACCCGGAAATTTTAAAAGAGCAAATGTGATTTGACAATAAAACGGTGTTTTTTTATCACCTATCATGCAAATATTATTCATTGGTTGGCACATTATTATCTAAGCACATATTTATATATCTTTATAATGGTGTTATTTCCCGTCGAAAACATAGCAGGTAAATTAAATTCTACCTTTTCATCCCTCCACTGTATCCATTTCCTTCAATAACTCCAACCTCTCCCCACTTTAAAACAAAGTAGAATGGTGCCTTATATATCATCGGGACAAAAATCTCAAAGGAACTCTATACTTTATACTCTTCTTTTCATAATACTTATGGTTCCAAAAATTATCAAACTAATAAATAGTAGCCAAGTGTTAAATCCAAATAGCAGAACGACGCACTTGCCCTGACCGCATGTATTTCGATTCTTAAATTTCAAAGGTCCTTTTAACCTAATGTATCATAAGGTGATATAAAGACGAAGATGGTGTTAGCCTCACTGTCTTTCATCTACCTATTTATTTATTTTTATTTATTTTCTTATTTTACTATTCTTTTTACCTTTTTTAGGCGTTCTTTACCGGCGAAGCGGTGATAGGGGAACGCCTTATGGGCACGCCTGGTCCGTCCGTCCGTCGTAACTTTCATCTCCCAAACCGCTAGACGGATTTTATTTCAATTAAGTATGTGATCGTTATTAAAATGTATCGCCCAATTGTGATTTTGAACTGAATCCGTCGATCAGAACTTCCACTTTACATAATTACTTTATTCAACTTATACTCGTATCTCGTTAAATGGCATCCGTCAAGCAACAATGAAATACCAAACTTTTTTCTCCCTAGCTCTTATATGATCTGTAAAGTATAGATTAAAAAATTTAATCGGATAGAGAACAACATTTACTACACGAAAGTCCACGAGACCACATACTTACGAGTTATAGTTTCTGAGATGAAAATTCAAGAAAATCCCGCGAAAAACATCGCATATTTTATTTACATTGATCCCTAAGGCGGTTCTCTCGGCAAACAACAATTAAAATCCATGTTTTTCTATCTCACGCCCTTATATGACCTGTGCGGTATAGTTTAAAAAGTTTATTCGGATAGAAGACAACATTTACTAAAAGATAGTCAGCGAGTCAGTATAATTACGACTTATAATTTCTGAGAAAAATTCGAGAAAATCCAGAGCAAAACATCGCATATTTTGTTTACATCAATCGCGAAGACGGTTCTCTCAGCAAACAACAATTACAAATCCATATATTTATCCCCCATGCTCTTATATGATCTGTGAGGTGTAGATTTAAAAAAATTATTTGAATAGAGAACAACATTTACTACAAGATAGTCCCCGAGATCATATAATTACGACTTATAGTTTCCGGGATAAAATTTCGAGAATCGCCAAATATTTCGTTACCGTTTCATAGGTATTTCCCATAAAGAACGCCTTTGAAATCTCTGTGTATTCCATTTATGGAATATACTTTTTCATCTTGTATTGAAATATCATACAGCCTCGGAGCACTTCATGGTCTCATCATAGAAAACTTTGACCATCTTTTGATCAGTTTTATTTCTTTGGACTTTTAACCATTTTAGTTTAGTGCTTTGCAAGTTTTAGTTCCGTACCATCATGACTTTCAAAAAACAAGATTGGAAAGGTGTACTCCATGTCGGAGTACACAGTTTCCAAATGCGTTCTTTGAGGTTTCACAATGTTTTTCTCTCAGATGAGTATTTAACGAGAAGTTGGCGAGGTTCGTCGTAAAATACGTGGGTCCTGATGTAAAGTGGTCGTAATTTTTGTCCGATTTTCACCAAAATTAGAATTGATCGACCAATTTTGCTAAAACTGTCCAATACCAAATTTCATCAAAATACGTCCTGCGGTTCTCTAGTTGAAACAACGGAACATTCTAAACTACATATAAAGGGGTCGTAATTTTTGTCCGATTTGAACTAAAATTGGAATCAGTCAACAAATGTTAGCAAAACTACCAAATATCAAATTTCATCAAAATACGTCTAGTGGTTCCCGAGTTGACACAAAGGAACATTGTAAACTACATGTAGGTCTTCATGCAAAGTGGTCGTAATTGTTGTCCGATTTTAACCAAAATTGGAATCGATCAACCAATTTTAGCAAAACTCCCTAATACCAAATTTCAACTAAATACGTCCAGCGGTTCCCGAGTTGAAAAAAAGGAGCATTGTAGGTTTTCATGTAAAGGGGTCGTAATATTCGTCCGATTTTAACCAAAATTGGAATCGATTTACTAATTTTAGCAAAACTCTCCAATACCGAATTTCATCAAAATACGTCCAGCGGTTCTCGAGTTTTAACATGCGGACGGACGGACGGACGGAAACGACCTCCCCTATATGCGTTCACTTCGTGCAAAGAACGCATAAAAACTTTCAAAGCCTTTTATCCTCCCAAGAAGTTTTACCGACTTTTACTTGGTAATATAACCTCAATGCGCTAGGCACTAATGAGTATCTGTCGACGCGCCTTTAACCGTTAATTAGTGGCGTCAAACTGTTACGTAATTAGTGGCGTGGGGTCAATATGTCCCCACTGCACTTTTTTCATTTTCTCAAATAAAAATTAATTTCTTTTGGTAAGAGTTGTAATAAAATACCTTTATATCATTAACTAAAGGCATATTAAAATATTTATAAGTATTTTATACAAAATAATACATTGAACATTAATATAATATATAACCCAATTTATTCAGTTATGTTAGTTTTGAACACATTAAGCACTTTATTGACATGTGATCTTAGCAAACAAATGTCATGCAACTGGTACATCTTGTTGGTCTACTCCTAGGGCAGAATTTGCATCTTCCTCTTTTAAGTCTTTCTGAAGTGGATGGACCCGGAACTTCTTCGGCAATGGCATGATGATCACGGATGCGTTTTCTGAGTTACTTGGGAATATATTTATCATAGCAGCGAGAAATTTGGGTTTTTTTCACTAGTTTCTTCGAAAGATGTTTTTAAAAAATTCCCCTGGTCATCCTCCTCATCCTCTCTGCTTCTTTAACATTCTCATTTTAGACAGTTAATGCATTGAAAGCCGCATTCGAAAAATGAAAAAAAATTACAGCTAAAGGCCATATATTTGTTCTTATGCCAACGTTGTATGTTGCATTGTATAATGATACTATCTCCGGTTTTTTTTAGGTCTTTCATACTTTCATCTGTCTTAGCATCGTGATGCATTGTAGATATGAGAATTACTGCTATATTTCTTGCTGGAATGTATGATACGATTGTCAAATCCTTCGTAAAACCAAAATACTGCTACGAGCCTCTTTAGTTCTCTTTGGAAGGAACACAGGAGGGATTTCTCTTTTATTTTTCCGCATAGTTCCGATGAGGGTTAGTTTGTGATCCTCCAGAAGTGACTTTGCGAGAGGTATACTAGTGCACCAATTATTTGTTGTCACATTTCTGTATGTTCCTCTAATCAGCATAACTAGTCGCTTATAGTAAATTTAATATTATATGTTGCTACGATATTTTTTCATGTTTTTAGTATAGACATGCATATTTGATACCGTGTAATAAGTGCTGAGGAGCCGCCGACACCTAATTCCCTTTGCCAATCCCACCCACTTTTGCATGTCGCAGGCTTATACATATACATATTATTATATTACATAGTTGTGCAGTAGCATTCACTAATTATAATATCACTATATAGTACAAAGTTATTTCTTGACATAGTATTATTTATGTAGTATTATGTGTAGTAAGAAGAACACTGGGTGAATTTCTTTCATATTATAGTGAATGCAAATTTAGATGAAATTGAGATTATACGAACAACGAGAATGATAACTACCATCGGTTCTTGAGCAATCTGCTTCATTATAATAATATATGTGTTCAGAATGGCATTGTTATGAATATATGTGAAATACTATATGACTACGTAAAAAAGTTCAGTTCCTAGAGCTATTCGAAGGCGGTAGACAAAAGGGTGGCAGAATTACTCTATGTACTTCGTGCATGACAGCATTGAAATATCAAGGTAAACGAATTCCAAAAGTAAAATCAATAATGAAAAGTCATCAACAAGGTTAAAAACTCAGATAGTGAAAGTTTTCTCATGATCTGAACTCCTGCTCTACAGTTACTGCCTTAAATATATTAGGTGGAGTCATATTGACCCCACGCCACTAATTAAGGGCTAACCAACACACAAAAACAACAATCAAATAGAACGGTAAGTAAATAAAACCCCTAAATGCATGCTAAAGTGAAATAAAAAAATTTAATATTGTACGGTCAAATCCGGATTTATTGCCACCGTTTGTCCATCGCTGACATTGGCGCTAAAGCGGGAGTGGCGTTAAATCGAGGTATATGCTTCCTCTATGTAACCATAAGGTGGAAGTTGTTGCTCACAGCAATTACTGGGCGGTATGCGGGGAATGGTGCTATATAGGAGGGCGTTAAATCGGGGTCTGACTGTAGCTTGAAAATAATTAGATAGTTTAACAATTCAGATACATGTGCATCAACTGTTACAGCTGTGTATGTAGTTCTGCCAAATTAATTTGGGCTTTCTGCATGCCTCCGCTTGAAGGGAATAACTGCAGCGAGTCTGCCTTGCCGTCCTCGTTGTTTTAACGCCTCTTCATGGCACTGGGGCATCTCCCCTAATTTTTCCTCCTTTTGCATGGAGGAAGGTCCTCGTCCCGGCCAGCCGCGGCTCTTGGTCGCTTCCGACGGTCCCAGGGCCTTACTTGAGTCTCACCGATGGCCTTCAGTTGCTCCGTATCCTTGTTCTGCAGACCATCGAAGAAGTCTACTGCGCGGCTCCAGAAGATTTCCGGAATTGTGTCAGCTTTGGCGAGTAGGGTGGAGGAGTTTACACCGCGAGCCCCCGGGTAGATGTACCTCAGCGTCTGCCTCTGGAAGTCTGAGAAGTTGGGTCGCGTTGATCCTCCCACTCCATGCCGGGCAGGCGTATGCGATGGAGGGCAATATGATCGCCTTGTAGATGTGGAGGCGTAGTTTCTCTGAGGTCAGCTTGTGCCGTAGGATTGGAGCGAGCGAGGTTCGGGTCGTTCTGGCCTTCCTGATGACGTTGCCTGTGTTCTGATGAAAGTTTAGTTTCCTGTCCAAGATGACCCCCAGGTAGGTCGCCTTGTCGTTGAAGCTGATCGAAGTCCCCTCCACCAAGAGGTCGGTAGGCGTTGAGCTGGATCTGCCAGAGCCGGTACCAGGCCGTAACCTCATCAGTGGCTCTCTGTAGGTATTTCTTGGTCTGCTCGAGTTTGTTAGAGCGGGCCAAGATAGCGGCATCATCTGCGCCGAAGGCGACGATCGTATTCCATCTCAGCTCCCGTAATAGGTTGAAGAGAATGGGGCCCAGCACCGAAACCTGCGGGACGCCAGCCTCGATCGTCCATGCTCCAGAGAGGGCGCTCTTCCATCTTACATGGAAAGTCCCTCCGTGCAGTTATGATCTGATTAGCTTATGTTGCCAGCTGGGTAAGTTCCATCTTTGGAGCTTCTGGAGGAGTCCCGGGTGCCATACACGGCCGAAGGCCTTCGTGATATCAAAGAAGGCCCTGGCCGTGTACCTCTTCTGATTGAAGGATTCGGTAACATAGTCACACACCCTCACCAGCTGGTGTGCGGTGGAATGTTCTGCTCTGAATCCGAATTGCTCCGGGGAGAGAATGGAGTGAAGTTCGGTGTGCCGCAGGATATGCGGCAGGATCATCCTCTCGAGAGTCTTCCCTAGGCCACTTAGCAGCGAGATGGACCGGTAGGAGTCGGGTCGTGATGGTGCCTTGCCGTGCTTGAGGAGGCAGATCACCGTGGCGTTCTTTCAGGCCAAGGGGAAGTGTCCCAAATTCAGGGAGGCGTTGGCGATGGCAGTCAGCCTTTCCCCTGCTGGCAATGATATCTGCTTCAAGACTTCATTTTGAAGGTTGCCAGGACCCGCCGCTTTCCGGAGTGGGAGGCCTCTGATGACTGAGGCAGTGTCCTTTATGGAGAAGACCGGCGGCTCCACACCATCTTATGTGTCGCGTGGCTCTTTCACCCCGTCCTCTGGGATGTCCGGGGCAGGAGGATTCAGCCGGAAGAAAGATTCCAGGTGATCCGCCGAGAATTCTGCCTTCTCCAGCACGCTGCAGGCTGGGCCGCTGGGCGTGTTGAGTGGTAGATCTTGCGCGAGAGGAGTCCGCAGGGCGCGCGCCATTCGCCAGACGGATGTCTTGGAGGTTTAAGTTCCGGATTTTGTTGTCCCAGTTGTTCTGCTTGAAGCGAAAGACTTCATCCCGGATGGCATGCTGCATCGCGCTCAGCCGTCGAGCAGTCGATGTCGGCTGCCGACTCGATGAGCGCAGGTGGGTCAGGAATGGAATCCGCAAGGATCTCGCGGAACTTCCTCCAGTCAGCCGAGCGCAGATCACGGATGCTGCTCAAAGGAGTCGTTCTCAGTTGACAGCCAAGGTGGACAACCACGGGATTATGGTCACTGGTCAAGCATGGCAGATTGTATAGGTTGACAGAAGTCTTGATGCCCCGGAAGAGGAGAATATCTAGGACATCTCCGTCGCCTGTGTAGTGATATCTGGTGGGCTCGGTGGGGCCTGCTACTTTGATGCCGCTGTCGTCTGCCCAGGAACGGAGAAAGGTGGCCTTTTGGGTTTGGAACTCTGGTGAACCAAGATGGGTCTTTGCAGTTAAAATCTCCTCCCGCCAGGACAAGGCATCAACTGTTTCTTTCATTGAAATTGAATAGTAATTCCTAAAACTAACCATAAACGAACAAGTGTTTAGATAAACAAATAAAAATTGTTATCCTATACGTAAATCCAATTTGGTTTAGGCAATTTCTTAAAGTCAAGAACAGTATTTGGGCCCTAAACGGCCAAAACATTTCACTGCAGAAAAGGAGAAATTTTGATGTTCAAGGCAAATATCTGGTCTCATCAGACGTATAATTGAATAAGAATTGAATAAGAAATTTAAATTTCATTCTTTTGTCCGTTCTTGGTAACCCGAATTCCTATCATGGTTCAAAGTAGGTAATTTCAAAATGCAAATCCAAAATATGCTACACCCATCTCCGTGTTAATCAAATAGAGTAAAGAAACTTCGGGAATCAAAACCCCGATAGTAATGTGCGGCGTTACATTGGCGGTCCGAGGGCCGCATGCGGCCCTTTCTGTTCCGAACCTCCGCCTGAGCGGTAATTTTTAATTTTGGTGAAGAGTACACAAAATTTTGTCATCGCTATTGAGTTACAATAGAACTCATTTTCTAAATTATTGCTTAAAGCCTATTTTTAAAACTCTGGCCCTCACTAAACAACTATAATCCAAATAACATCCATCGCTTTAATACGGCCCTGATGTATCTTCGAGTTTGACATGCTTGCTGTAGACCAGGGGTGGGCAAACTACGGCCCGAGAGCCACATGTGGCCCGCGAGGGCATTCTATGTGGCCCGCCATGCCATTATGAAAGCGAACCGTAATATAAAATACAGATAATTTCATATTTGTGGTTTGAAATTATGGTCGGAAACCCTTTTCCAGTGATGTTATGAGGGGGGGATAACATATTGTTTATTATTTATTTTCACTAACAGATTCCCTCGCATTATCTCAAATAACTTCCGATTTGAACCCTAAGATGGCCAACGGAAGCATTTTCATCTATTAATGCGGCCAAGCTGAGGAAGCAGTCGGCTAAAAATAAAATATTATAAAACTTGTAGAAAAAAATCACTCTTGAGTTTGAAATGTACTTATGTTTTACACAACTCTTTTACAGCTTCGGGAATGAATCAGTCATGTTATACAGTCAGTGAGCTGAGTTCGGAGACTCATGTATTGAAAGCTTGCTTTCATTACAATTAATTGGACGCCTGAGTTATTGGTAATATTTCAAATAAATACATTTGGCGCTCACAATATCGCATTTGAAAAATTTCGTCTTTTCGAACGTATAATGCTAACGAAAACTCGTTTACTATATTTTCTCAGCGTCAATTTTTTTTCTATATATTAAATGCCAATTTTGCCAACACTGTAATTCACGGCCATGATATGTGTCTGCTTATATTCATTGTCAATCGCTTTGTTTTTTTCCTCTGCTAGGAATGCAACGAATTCTTTTTGTGACATATTTCCGTTAGTATCTGCCAGTCTCTTTCCTTTGACAATCGTAATTTTTTGCACTAACTGATTTCTTTTTAAATCTTGCTCTTCGAAAATCTTGCATGATAATATACGACGCCAATTCGCAATTTTTTTAACCCATCGATTCAAAAAAACGAATTTTACATCAGTTACACGAGATAACATTTCATAATCTCCTGTCCATTTTTGATAAAAATAAATATAAATTCTTCTTTAAGAACCGCTAGAATGCGTGCCCATCGGTGGTAACAAGTTTCCCGATGGAATTCGTTATTTCAAACGTCTGCTGCTTGGCGCGTCTTCTGTGGTTCAAGTGTTTTGCCACGAGGCGCTGCGTCTCCTTCAACCTTCCCAAAGGTTTAGTGACCTCCAAGGTCATTCACGAGAGCTCACGATCACTGATCACGAATAATCATGCGCGCCAATAGGTTTCCAGCGCCTTCTTCATCTCTCAAAAACATTCGGACGGGAGAACGTTTTTAAGGGGGAAAAAAAAACTTTTTTCGTGACGGAAAGAGCTAAAACGCCTCGGGTTGCTTCGGGCGACGTCGGTTGTGTCAACATAAGTCGACTTCAACGCATTTCGTCGAAATATTTGGTTTATCAGTAATTGGCGACCCGCGGAGTTAACGGTATAAAACACGGCAGGAGTAAAAAAATAACGTATTTCCACAACGAATTCCGAAGCAGGGTGTGTTACGTGCCGATGTTTGGATTTTTATTTCGAGGTGAGAAACGCGTTCAGCGAGCATCGAATGCCGATGCTCGTTATGCGAGTTATGTAATGCTTCACAGCGCGAAAAAATTATATATATTATTTAAAGTAAGTTTTATGTTTAAACATAAAGAAAAGTTTCGGTTTATGGCGACTTCCTTGGTGTGTCTGATAAGAAAGTCGATTGAGACGCGATTTGGTGTTTTATTGCCGTCAAATGTTTCGCTATGCAATTCCCCATGGTCCAAAATGTTTGCCACTCATTACATGAAATTCTGGGACTTTTTATGGTTATATACATATTTTTAATAATAATTCCCATATGTATTTGTAGTATCATTTGGCTAATAGGACGATGTCAATGCGTGGTGATGATAGTGAACCTATCTCGCAAAAGTTTTGTGATGTTCTAAATGAGGGGTTGGCGACATACGGCCCGCGGGCCCGGTGCGGCCTCCGAGAGCGGTTTATGAGGCCCGCGAAGCCGTAATGAAAAAGTGATCTGTACAATTAAACAGAAAATTTCGTATTTTTTCAGTAAAATTTTGGTCTCAAAACCTTTTCTGATGAGTATCGAACGCTGGCAAAAATTATTTAGGTATGATTTTTACCAATAAGAGACCACATAATCTCCGGAAAACTTCGGAAGTAAACACTCATGCCGCCCGCCGAAGTAACTCGCGACTTTCAGTGCGGCCCTCCGAAGCATTCACATCACGAATGTGGCCAGCCATGCCCAAAAGGTTGCCGACCCCTGTTCTAAATCATAGTTGAACACCTGGTAGGCACTTAATTGATGAGACATCGGGAGAACAAGTTGGCCTACGTCATTGATCGCCTACTGATTGTGTCGACCGATTTAAATCTTTGTCTCCTCGGCATGTTTTCCTCTTCGTCGAAAAAAAACCTATGTTAAATGAAAATACCTTTCGATACTATGACGACAAAAGCATGTAATTTCTAGACGTCGCGACGCGTCAGTTTCTGTCAGGGGTACGTGTACCTAACTCTTCGAATATATAGTACAGGAATTTGAGGTGATTCCGTCATCGTTTTACGCTATTACCATTCGTAAATAGCGGCTCCAGTACTGTGAAACGTATCTCGATAAATTCGTACTTGCTGCCAGACTGAGCGCAAGATTCTCTCTTAAGCAACCTCATATACGTAGCTCATAAAGGAAGTATTGTGATCGCGAAAAAAAACTATTTCGAGATTTTGACGGAAATCCACGTTTTAAGTGTCCATGAGTCCAAAAAAGTGTGTCTGTGCGAGATTCTAGAGCCCACACGGTTCAACGAAATCAAATGAAATTTCATTTTTAGGCATAATATTACCAAGAATCGAAGCAATAAAGAGGTGGATGACGTGACGTAACAATGAAAGGTAGTATATTCTTGTTGATTTTTACAAAATGTCGATTTATTCATAAATGGCTGCAACGATTTTGATTAAAATTCTCTCAGTTATAGAACTTGTATTCATGGACAATACTGCAAAAGCTGTATTTCTCAAAAAATAACTTTATAGCTCAGCGACATTATAATATATAGATTTATATGCCCAGCTCTCCCAAGTTCTCTTAACAATCTTCGTCCAGCAACAATGCTTCAATGCGTTCGTCAGTCTGTAAATACTTGATATGTATGTATGGTATAACAATTTATCAAGTTTGATTTTTACATAATTCACACAATCAATATGTAAATACCATTTACGTGCAGAAGAGATTTTCCGCGAGTATGTTGTTTTTGTAACTTCCAGTCAGGAAAGAGTTTGGTGAGGCCAATTGCAAACGTAGTGTATGAGAATATTTGTGCGATGCATATTGTACAGATATTTTTAAATCGCTAGGCCCGCCACTCAGTCACCGTAACGGTAATTGGATCAGTTACTTTGATCGTTATTTCGAATTCCATGAAATGAAATTTCTAAATTAACTCGGCGATGGAGGCCCTAACTTTATAGGATTTCGCATTTGTGATTACGGAAACCCCGATTGTTTTTTAATTAATGTTTGATTAGCAAAAGTCAGTTTTCCATGAAGCTTGATAAGGATAAATGATTCGCTACGGTGAGGTCTATTTTTATTTAAATTTGCCGCGAATGTAGGAAAACGCAGGCTTCTCTCATAGTTCACGTATAATCTCGGTGACAAAGATACGAATGGAAATAAACTTTTGATAACAAACTTTTCGTGTGTTATTTCATTTTGACGACACCGTTGTGCCCTGGAATCGATCGAGGAAGTCGTAACTTATTGTTTAATTCAGAAAATGTTACCTAACTCACAATCACTATAAAGCACCACTACATCTACATGATACCCTGCAAGTCACCGTATTGGTGGATGGCAGAGGGTGCAGTGCGCCAAAGGTCCCTAGTTTTCCTGCGTTGGATTGTCCTATTATGTCCTCTTATCGTCCTAGGAAAAATGACTTCATATCGTTTCGTGCTACAGTCGATCTCTCGAATCTTATCCTTGCTGCTCTGCCTTCCGGGATACGTCGTGATTCTGATTAAGATCTACTATCTCATTCGCTAGTCCCTTCGACTTATATTTTTCCAGCGTTTTAAATCTAGCCTGAAGTCTGCGTTCCTTTAACGAATTCCATTTCAGATTTTCCATTGATGACGTTAAATAACATTGCTACGATTTCTACTCGTAGCAAAACAATGCGTTATGTTACTTGGTGGAACGTTGTGCCAAGTTTTCTGAATTTTAATTTTCATGTTCCCAGTTTTTTTTTCTGAAGAACAAGCCGTGCGAAATGTGAAAATCCGTTCGCAAATTCGCGTGAAGCAATCAGTTGCCTCAATCTCCTGCGGAATCATCCCTGGTATTCGAAAATAATAATGATATTCGATTGCTTCTCGGTATTTTTTAATAAATCTGACAATCGGACCGACGCTTTACGCGAGTGACCTCATAATTAATGGAAGGTACGCCGATAAATCCGATTCGCAAATGTTATGATTGTTGACCGTTCGAAATGTTTTTTTTCTGTACCCCGAAGGATCGTTCATGAGGTCGCGGAGTTGAGTTGATGATGCCCGTGCAAATTTCGGCAATGCTTTTAATTTTTTAATCCAAATTTGTTTTAAATTTGGCCGGAGAATTTCTTCGTGCCTCGATCTATTGAAAAACCTATATTTTCCATCGGAAACCCTGTTAATGATTGGAGTGATCGAATACGGGTCTTGGAAATACCGTCAACATTAGACGTGAAATATGTATTGGAATGCATTATAATCAATAAACATGAAATGAGGAGATTTTCGGCGTTTGATAAGCGAGCTCGGCTCATGGATTTTGTCTGACAAATTACGCCAATAGTTGCTATAGCCCTAAGAACGTCTCAAAATACAGAGTAGTCGTTTGCAGTAGAAATTAACGGATCGTCGATTCAAGCGTTAAGATCTTATTGATTGCCACCGATGATGAACAACTCGTAATTAAAATTTCATTTGTTTTTTTTAACCATTTTAAAGCTATAAAATTTGATGTAGTTGTTTTTTTATTTTTTTTCTGTAAAAAACCAGTTCGTAGTTACCTTTATAAGATCCACTTATATACCAGTTTTATTATAGGCAAAATCGATATCAGTACGCCGGTCCAATGGTCTGTGCTGAACTTTTATTTTATATTTTTTTTCAATTTATCGAGCCATATCGTTGCTAGAAATAACCAAGCTGATAAAGTAAAAATATAGCATCCTCGTATTTCCATTCGAATGTCGATTTTAATTATTCCGAAAAACTTGTGTTATTTATGTTTCGAGAATTTTTTATGCTATGTGAGCTGAACATTGCAAATGTCGGTGGTGGAATTCCATGGGCGCCCTGCCGTAGCACATTTCCATTCACTGAGTCTGGTCTTCGGCCGTTCTCCTAGTCAAGAAGTCATGCGTTCGACTCTCGCTTCGAGTAAGGATTTTTTTGACGAGTTGTTATGCCCCTTGACCTGAAAATTATGAAAATCTGACATTTAAACCTATGAAAAGACTCAAAAAATATTTTCAAACTCACTCTATTTCTACTTGGTACGCATATTTTCTTTTCGCGTCATTATATTGCATGAAAATAAATACTTGCAGTTTTATTTCCACTATAAAAATATTCTATCGAGGTTTATAATGGCAAATACTTTGATTTTTATTTTTTAAATCGTTTTGTGCTACCCATGCCAATCTAGTATAAGCGCAGAAATTTGAGTAGAATTATAAATTTTAATGAAGGTCTTTTATTTTTTTTAAATAAATGTTACGACTGCGTGGGTTTGTGATATTAAATATGATTTTTACATAGATTAGCATCTTACTTTAATTATCATTAGTACTAAGTCGACCGAAAAATAGAGGAACCCAAAAAGTATAGGATGTTTTCGAAAAATATCGTGTGTTCGAACAATATAACGAATAGCTAAGGAAGTCTTACGACTTTTCCCCGAGCACTAAAAGGATTCACTACCAGCACAAGTAAGAAAACGGACGAAAACTAATGAAACGCAGAAATAAATCTGATACGCCTGGACGAAATATTTTTCCACACTCTTCAGTGCGTTAGAAAATGACGCAAATGTTAAGAAATACCAATCAGTGCACTTAGGGATATTATTCAACAAAACAATAGAAACGCTGCAGAAGTCAGGAAGGTCATCTTACTCTGGGGCCCCCAAATCACGGCCCGCGGGCCTTATCCGGCCCACGCAATGATTTCATCCGACCCACACGTAATCAATTCCTTTGATACATGCATATTGATATATGCATTGGCCAGAAGGAAGTGTCATTAAATATCATTTATTAAATCTAGACGATATTTTTCGAGTGCTCCGGAGGCAATGCACATCTAACCGATGCCGGATTAAGGGGCTCGGGGAAAATGGCGCGCAGATTTTTTTAGCAGATTATCCCTCTCCTCAAGCACAGACCTCTGTACACGACAGGGTACCGGGGCCAGCAGGGGTCTCCCCTGGTTACGGGGCCCTGGCGCCACTGCGCCCCGGTTAATCCGACATCTCTAGCGTTTAATAATACTCCTCCTCCTTATTTATTAATTTGCGATCTGCGGAACGTTTTTAATGAGGAAAAAACTCGTACATTTGCGGCTTGTTCCTCTTTATTAGGCAATACTACAACAATTCTGTATTACAGGCTTAACAAGTTATGAAAATGTACGGCGTACCACAAATGGGCGCGTTTCGTGCGGTGGAGTGTTTATAACTAAACTATATAATTTGAACGGAAGCACACCGTAAAACAACTTAACACTAAGAACTGATTTTCTCTCCGTCTACTGAAAATTTCTTCTCCGACTAAGTTGATACATTAATAAACGTATTTCCGTAATTACAACTAAATACCGCAAAATTATGTATCAGAAATGATACCAGGGAAATATTAAATTTTCATTTCCCGATTTATTCTCTAATCAGTTGTAATTAATCAATCAATCGAAAACTATTTAAAACATACCTCAGTTGAGTTAAGTAGTTGTAACATTTACGTTGTCGTTCTTTTATTCGTCGTAGACAATCCTTTCCCTCCCGCTTGCAAAATACTGCATGCACACGTAGTGATATTTAGCGTATTTTCGTGATTCCAGCAGATCTTATTTACTTCCCTTATTGCGAAGTTTGTTTACGTTGACAACAATTAAGTAGTATCCATGCATGAATTTTTCTAAGTTCAAAGTGAATCACAACATTCTTGTTTGATATTGTTGGAAACGGCTACTCCTACGATAAAAATGTACTTTGAAATATATAATTTATTTGGCTAGCTCTACACATTCTGTTTGAAAACCTTTTCGATATGACTAATATTTTACGAGATATGAGGAAAAGTTAGTTTTTAGTTTCCAGTCAAGTGGTTCCCCTGATTGGGTTACGTGAAAACCATTTATGCCATTTTCTTATTTTCGTTGGCCATAAGTCTTAAATACCAAATTTCATGAAAATCCGAACATGCGTACGGACGGACGGACGGACAGAACGAAGTTAACAGGCGCTTACGTTGAAAACGAAACGCGCCCAGAAGCGTTTCATTCCCCCATTATAAAAGCGACGTTCTCCATGGCGTTTATAAATGCACTGAGTGCTATGTAGTTCTACGCTAGATTGGGAGATGTTTTTTATGAATTCTGCCGAAGAACTCTCCTCACCGTCGTACCCGCGTTTTTAACCATAGTTGGGAGTCTTGATGCCTAGCAACAACTTTCCATTCCAAACAAAAGTTTCTATAGTTAGTTTAGTTTATACCGAATAATATACCGTATAGAATGTTTTTCGACTAAAAGTTACTAGAGCACTCTTTATTATTACCTCCTCCCTTCTCTCCTTAATTCCCTGGCACCATACTCGGATGCTTCCTGTCAGTTACCACGGACATTGATCTCTTCCTTCAAATCCCAATCTTAGTTCGCTTTCGTACTCTGCATGTTTTATTTTTATTTTCCCATTTTGTTTATTATTATTATATTATTATTAATTGTTGTTGTGTATTGTTTTGTTAATTTATTTCGTTATAATATTTCACTATTAATAAATAAATTATCTTGACGGTTACCAAGGGAGTAAAACATCCACGATTGTTATACAAGCATGGAAAGATGTACTCCCGAGAACACAAAAGTTTCCAAATGCGTTCTTTGAGATCGACAATTTTTAGTAAAACTTTCCAATACCAAATTTCATCAATATACGTCCCGCGGTTCTCGAGTTGAAACAGGTGCATTGTAAACTACAGTAAGGTCTTCGTGTAAAGTGATCGTTATTATCGATAGATTATAACCAAAATTGGTATCGTTCGACCAATTTCGTCAAAATACGACAAGCGGTTCCCGAGTTGAAACGGAGGAACATTGTAATCTACATGTGGGTCTTTACATAAAGCGATCGTAATTATTGTCCGATTTAACCAAAATAGAAATCGGTCAACAAATCTTATATTACATCACCGTAATCGTCGTAGGCGAACTTTTTGGTAGGTTGGCTATAGCCTATTGGGAAGCTTGTATCTCCGCCGCTGTTTGGGCTATTTTCGCCATCTATAATTTTTAAAGATGCGAAAATCTCCTGTTCTTTAACGGTACTAAATAATAATAATAACTGGAAACGTTAAATACTTTATTTTTTAAGGGCGGTTTTCCGGCACCCCTGCACTCCATAAGAAAAGCATTGGAATCTGTTTTGGGCATTTTAAAATTAGTTATAATCAAGATACAAAGTCGAGACCTAAACGGTTGTGTTGGATAAAGAAAGATGTTCATTTTAGTTACCGTGAAAATTCAATTACGCTCCGAATTTCCCGGAAAAACCGTTTTTAATACGAAAAAACGCGACTTTTAAACAATGATAATTGTCAGTTACCATGGCCACCTCATTTGAGCGAGTGGTAATATTGGGTGTATCTTCGCGAGCCCCTTGAAGATATTACGTCATTTCGTTTGTTTACATGGATTTCAAACATTTTTGAAGAATAAGTGAACCTTTTCGCTTTGAATTAAAGAACCATTTTATTCGTTATTGTAGCATCGTTTAAAAAGTTAATTAAATTAATTTCTTTAAGCCAAGCGAAAACATTTTAAACAGTATAAGATTAAAATTGAGCCCCTTGACGATATTACATCATCTTGTTTGTTTACATTTATGTTGATTTATGTCTTTATGTTGAGCCTCGTTGAGCCTGTTTATTCTGTAATATTTACGCAGAAAAAAGTTTAAAATAACTTAGCAAGGTCAGTTATTTTTATTTATCACATCACTTGGAAAATTAAAAAATTGAGTTAAATAAAAATTCAATTATACTTATTCTTAATCCTAATGCAGGTTAATAATAAATAGAATCTTCTGTTCTATTTACGAAGAAAGAAGTTTATATCTTTTGTCAAATAAACGTGCCTGATCATTATTTATCTTTAAAAATCAAAATCGACTTAATGTGCCAGCGAAGCGTCACAGGCTCTCTAGTTTTAGTAAACTCCAAAATAAAAAAAATTCATCCCAGCGAGTTTAAACATTCGGACGGACGGATGGACACGACCTTCCCTATATGCGTTCACTTCGTGGAAAGAACGCATAAAACTGTATAATTCGCATATATTTTATATAATTTATTTTCCAGAATATTTTAATACTCTTCGAGAACAGTTTATTTTCAGTATTATATTAGGAGCACATTTTTAGGTGCGTTTCGCTTCCAGCATTAGTGCCTATTAGCTTTGATCTGTCCGTCCGTCTGTCCGTCCTCCCGCATGTTCGTTCTAGGCTTCTACCGGACGGATTTTCGTGAAATTTGATATTAAGGACTATCAGTCAAAGACAATAAGAAAATCACATAAATTAATTACGTAAGCCAATCAGGGGTACCACTTTACTGGTGACAAAAATGAACTTTCCGTTGTCTCGTAAACTATTGGCCATATTAAAATGGTTTTTAAATAAACAAGTAGAGTATTTTTTCTATACATTGTTATCGTAGGAGTAGTCGATATCCAGAAAATCGAACATGAAAGTCGTAATTTTCTTTGAACTTAGAGACTTAGAAAAATTCAAGTATAGCTACTTAATTGTTATCAACGTAAATAAGATCTGCTGTAATTACAAAAATAGGTGGGATTTAATTACCTGCGCATGCAGCATTTTGTAAGCGAAGGGAAATGCATTATCCACGGAGAAGAAAATACCACACACGTAAATATTAGAACACTGAAATGAGGTATGTTCTAAATAATTTTCGATTATCTGATTCGTTACAATTGATTTAGAAAATAGATGGGCAAATAAAGATTTAACATTTCCCAGGTATCATATCTGATATATAGTTTTGCAGTATTTAGTCATTAAAATTACGGAAATACGTTTATTAATGCATCAACTTAACTTAGTTGAAGAAGAAATTTTTAGCAGATGGAGAGACAATCGGTTCTTGGTGTTTAGTTGTTTAGTCGAGTGAATAAAAATTAAGCAAATGCTTCAAGCAAACAGTAAAAGCAAAAGCATAAGCAAATGCTAAAAGCATTTTCTTCATATTGAGTGAATAAAAGTTTGCTTTTGCTTATAAACATTTGCTACTCAGTTTTAAGCTAATTCTTAAATTTTACGGAGGAAAGCTCTTTGCAACTCACTTGTTTTTGTTTACATTAATTTTTTTTACATTGTTGAATTTCAAACTAAAAACATAAATATATTGGTAATATCTTTTAAAAAGTTAATTAATAATTTTTTAAACTATTTCTTTTATAATTGAATTCGATAATATCACAAATCATGGGTGCATTTTTATTCATTTAGTTATAGTAATTTTATCCAGTTATTTGCCTTTATAGTGATTTTGGACGCCACAAATTTTACTGTCTTACATATAGTTGTGCATTGTACGTGATGATCTTCCCCGACTCCTATTTGAAATCCGGGATCACTTAAGTACCTTAAAAATATTTCTGTTTGGAAGACAATGCTCCGCCACGTCTCTCTTGATATTTTCCGAGTAATAGATTTGAAATATACTTAACATTTTCTTCAGAGAAACGATATAAATTTTTATAACCATTGGTTGTTGAAACTTTTCTCGTATTTTTTAACCTTTTGTGTCACCATAAATTACCATATTTATATTTAGGATCAATTATCATGAAAATAGCAAGCCCTTTACTTCACTTAAAAAAGTTGAAGCATATGCTTAAAGCATTAAGCAAAAGCTCGGTTTTATTCACACAATTTTAAGCAAATGCTTAAGAAAAATCCTAAAAATAAGCAAACGCTTATTCTTTCTAGCAAAAGCAAATGCTATTTTTTATTCACCCCAAATCCAGCATTTGCTTAAAAAGTGATAGAAATCTTAAGCATAAGCATTTGCTTATTTTTTATTCACTCGACCCAGTGTGTGTTCGTTCAAATTATATCGTGTAGTTTAAAATACTTCATCGCTCGAAACGCGCCTATTTGTGATACACTGTACACTTTCCTAACTTGTTATTTATATTAATCATATTTTACGCATATTTTCGATAATATAGCGAAGAAATCGTATAAGTGCCCATATAACCATTATTAGTGATTTTTAAAGCAAGAGTATCAAAACAGCAAATACTTTGAAGACTTGCTACTTATGATCCTAATGATCTGTTTTTTTTTCTTTTAATAGGACGTACCATTGAATAACGTTTTGTTTTCTTATTATATGTAATGAATCACACAGCAGGAATCGATAATTTGGGCTAGCTCTTCGAAATTTTCCGAGACTGTGCAGTTGCTATGCCAAGGCCTCCTAGGAAAATCTGCCGAAAACCTCGAAAATAAAAGTTTATTTGGAAACAAATTAATTTCTGATACTTTAAAAGACGGTTGTTTACAAAAGGGTGAACTAGCAAGACGTACTACTTCAGCCTTCAACGTTCACAGCGATGTTTTTCATCGCTAGTTCTCCTTTTGCCTACTTCGCAATAAAAATGGCTCCGGGATTTTATTTTATTCGCCCAGCTAGGCAGATAGTAAAAACTTCTCATAAGCCAGCCCGATATCATCTTCAGTAATGCTTGCCACATGTATGTGATTGTGCGTGTGTGTGGTTATATCTATGTGAGTATACTATATATATATATATATATATATATATATATATATATATATATATATATATGGATGTCAACAAGGTGTTGGGATGAGGAAACTGAAAGCTTCTACGTTTGTGATGTTTCTGTGTTTTTGTGTTATTTTACGTGTGTCGCTTCGACATCCCCGGGGCCTCGCCAACCTGAAGTCGTCTGATTGGTGAGTGCTCACTGGGTTTCCTCATCCCAACACCTTGTTGACATCCATATATCTATTTTACCTTTCCTTTTCCGTAAGTTGTTTTATATATATATATATATATATATATATATATATATATATATATAGTTTTGTTTACGTGTGTCGCTTCGACACCCCCAGCAGCTCGCCAACCTGAAGTCCTCTTCCATAAGCATATATATATATATATATATATATATATATATATATATATATATATATATATATATATATGCTTATATATTTATTAGGACCCAGAGAAGATTCGAGGTTCGGTTCGATTTCGTATCGGGAATGAGAATTCGATTCGATATCTTCGAATCTACATTACCTCCATTAAACGTCTTTACAATATCTTGTCACACAGCGTCGCATGAAGCTGTGTTCGCAAAATATTATTAGATTAAGCATTTACCATTTTTTAACGGACAAAGTCACGGTATATTTGCTATGCAACTAGCATTATCGTTAATACAGAATAAGATGAGGGCCAAGGATGTAATTTCGTTGAATCTGGATGAAATGGATTATGTACATTTGAATTTGTTCATGCTTCGTCTTGCTGTTTAAGACTTCTTTAATCTTTATGTAGGTTGGTTATGTTAAATTTTAAAGTTCATGCAGAATAGGCTTTTCTATTTAGAGTGATTGCATTTTTAGATGAAAACTAGTGGTTGTGTCAACATGCTTTATTATTGTTTTGTGGTATTAATATACATGGATGTAATTATAGGTGATTAGGTTAGAACATATTATAGGGCTGAGACCTATTTTGTAGTTTCAACGTTGGGGCAAATACTCGCGTATGGTTTCTGATTCTTCTGTTCAAGTAAGTTGTTTCTTTTTCCGTAGAAAGAATGACGTAGTGCTTTGTTTTCAGAAAGATTTACTTTTATACTCATTACTAATTGTTTGTAGAAGCACTCTATATTAATAAATAACCTATTTTCTGTTTGATTTAGAATGCCATTCTGTTTATATAATCTATATCTGCACAGTCGATTCGATTTGAATATTTAGGTTTGATTCGATATTTCTGTGATTCTTTTTTTAGATTATCGTTTTTGTTAATACAATTAAATCCAGGTAATTACGCGAAGTAATTTTTTTAACTTAAAAAGCCGTTATGATCATTGTGTTCATCTCATTTCATTTCTTATATGGCTGCGGATTCTTTGGTCATCGTTATTTCCCTCGAACTCAAATAGTTAAACATCACGAAGATATATTTAAAAGAAATGCCAAACTTTTCCAGCGGAAATTTTCAATATAAATGTTTTCAAAGGAAAGGGATTATAGTTGAAAAGTCCATTTTTCCATCGTCTGTTTAGCATGCAGCCGAAACAATGGCGCTCCACTGGCTGTTTTCGACATGGCGGCCGTTTTAAAATTTGATCGAGCAAATCTTAGTGTATTCACAGATTGGCAAGAGGAAAATCGAACGAGAGCCTATTCTTTAAGAATGACATTTCCGCTGTAGTGCTTTAAAACAGCATCTTGAGGTCGTTAGCCACATTCCAGCTTCCTTAGCCGTCAGAAGAAGCTGCGGCTACGGATTCTCCTGGCGAAACCATTTCTGTAATTATGTGCAAAAAGAATCTTGGAGATGTGTTCTAAATTTTAAGTCCCCGGCATAGAAACGGATTTTGTAATTATTATCTCCCATTACAAAATTTCCGATGAAATTGTTCAAACATTTTATTTTTGTAAGATTACTTCGAAGTTGCACATTCGAGTACAGACTGAGGTAAATCAGAAATTCACCGATAGATATTCATCCGAGGAACCTTTGTATACACGTTAATTACTTACGCCAAATATAAATTTAAAGTTTCGGCAAGATATACTATAGAATGTAGTGTGGAAGTCTATACATTTTCATCATGAAACGATAGCTGAACGCATTGTAAAATACGTGCTACTTGACGCAAAACTTGTTTGAGCAATCGATAACGAATATTTTCTTGAAATTCAAAGTACTATGCAAGTAATACTTCTCATGATTAGTGCAACTTTGAGGTGATGAAAATATTTCTATATATACCGCGTATACTTTGGTGATCATAAATAAATTAGAACGTATACTGCCCGCCCAATTTTGAAAATATATTAATCATCGCCGATAGCTAATTTTCCAATTATGAAGAATATACCCGTTGTGATTATTAAAACTGAAGCGTTGCGATCGGTTATCCGGATAATTTAAAAGGTAGGCACATAAACAATCACTATGGCGACGCGCGAGATCCTCGGACATTAACCGACCTCAGAACAAACAAACTTAAGAGAGTCGGTAAATTTTACATCGGAAATCTCGTTGCCTATTCTTCTATACTTGCACGGAAGATGAAGACAGTAGCCAACCCGCTCCTGACCAGCTTTTCACCGGCGGTTCTAAAGAGTCTACGTGGTAGCATAGCGAGCGAAGAGGGCGGAGGAGGGAAAAAAAACAAACATTAAAAGCGACGTTTAAGTCACCGACGAGCGAATCCCTTACATGGACATACGCCTACGAAGCTAATCATATCGCCCAATCCCGACCAGATATCGTAATCCCGAAAGGAGCGCCGCGCTAGTCGAAGCAGCGCCGGTTTAACACGAAAAAGTTCGGTGGGAGAGAGAGAAAGAGAGAGAAAATATAGCAGAGGGCAGCGCGCGAGAGGAATGCGCGTGTGGAGTGTATAAGGGGCCGGACACCTATGCAGCCTGGGGCAGTCCTGCCGGGAAAGCCGGAGGAGAACCGGCGTCGAGTCGCAGGATGGAACCAGCTCCATAGGCACTACACATCCTTCCATCTCCTCCTCCACCCCTCTCCTTCCCTCCTCTCCGACCCTCCCTTCATCTCGGCCACATCGTAGGGCGCCCAAGAGGAGAGAACGACTGGGTCTCCCTCTATCCTTTATTCTTTTTTTCCCACTCCGTGGAGGAGGAAAATAAGACCGCGCTGGAGAGAGAGGGAAAAGGAGGTGGCGGGAGGGAGTTTGAGTGGGTGGGTGGAAAGAGCGGTGGTATGTGGGTGGGTTCCGGTCCCATAGCATTGGTGCGTCTCTTACACTCCCGAGAGATGGCAGCACCATTCACGACGGGAGTTTTCCGAGGCCTCCTTTTTCCTGCGTCTAATTATTTCCTTCTCTCTTGTCTTCCAAAAAAAATACTAACCCGTTTAAAATATGAAAGAATAATTTTTCCTTTAAGAAACTGAACAAAACATCCGTCGAATATTATTAAAAGGCTCGCGATATATTATCGCGGATACTCCCTAGCAACCGATCCGTAAACAAAGACTCCCACTTTTGAGAAAACTTTCACGAATTACTTTTAGTAGTCGTATTAAATTAAAATGGAAGATACGGATTTTTTTTCCAGGGTTAAAACGATATAAATATCTCCTATCGTGGAAATTCTATAACAATGGAACGGTTTAATCTCCCCTCAAAATCCCAGAACCTTACCTTCCAATGTCCTTGTGTGTGTGCTACTCTGGCGCCACAATCGACCCATGCCAGAACTACGTTCCCCTCTTTGGCAGTCCAACAAGACTCAGTTGCGTATGGGTGTCTCCCAACCCACCGCCTCTCCCTCCTCCTCCTACACCACCCGACCATTACCTCTCCTCTCCCTCTCTCTTCCCTCCCCCCCTTCCGTCCCACCTCCTCCCTCCCAGTTTTTATTTTCTCCCTTCCATTCCCCCAAGTTCTCCACAACGCCGTTCCCGACTCTCCCCCTCGTCGCGCCCATCTCCTCCCCTTCTGCTGCCAGTGCCCTCTCTTCGTCATCTCGCATCTCCTCCTCCCCCCCTTCTCCACCCGTCCCCCCCTTTTTACCCTCTTCGATATATCCACCCACCCAACCCTCTCCCTTTCCCCCTGCCTCACCCACCCCATTATCAACCTCCTTCCCTCTCTCCCGCCTGTTCTCGGCTACGTTCTCCCCCCCTCCCACTCTTTCCCATCCTCCCAGCCAACGAAAAGCGCTCCTCACCCCTCCTTCCCGTATTCTATCCATCTCCCCCACCCACTACTACTCCTCACCGTTCTCTCTCTCTCTCTCCCTCGCATCTCTTTGCCTCCTCCTCCTATCTCCCCCTCCCTTAACCTCCACGCCCTCCCTCACACCCCGCCCTCTCTCTCTCTCTCTCTCTTCTCCGCTCTCTGTATTTCGCTGACGTCATTCCAGGCAAAGAGAGAGGGAGGAGGATGGTGTAGACGGGGAGAGAGAGAGAGAGAGATCTCGCAGAACACAAACGCCTACTAGGCGACTTTCAACTGTCTTCCCATCAGGGCGGTGGAGTTCGCCGAATAGGGCAATGTATCCGCTACATTTGACTCGGCGTTTTTATTTTTCTCTCTCTCCCTCTTCATCATAATTTATAAATATCCGGAATTACAAAAACGGGCGAAAAACAGCTCTTTTGGTGTGGGAGGGATAATTAAAACAATTTCTGTATGCGGCGCTAATTCGTTCCGTATGTTTTTTACGAGTTTTCCGACCGTTAAAAATATTCAGTGCTATTTTTAGAAATCTCTCGTGCATGTGTAAAATGCAGTTATTATTTTTCGAGGCGCACTGTTGCCTGCAGTGTGACAAAGTCCGCAAAATTAGTCAAAAGCGAATAGGAAAAGGGCGGTTTGACAATAAACGTTAACAGTAACACGATGGACTGAAATAAAAAAATCGATAGATAGAGAGTGCATTATAAAATGCGTCTATCGCGTAATATATGCTTCCACATTATTTTTGTTCGACGAAAACTTAAATAGAACTTGTAAATTAAAAATGGTGCTTTACATAATTTTATTTTATCCACAAGACAATCTTTTCTTTACTTTTGCATCGCAAAATAGTAAGGAAAATCGGAAAAATAAAAACCGAGAATGTTTCTCAAGAAACCGTATATATCTCTAATTACGTTGGCAATACTGCCTCGCTCTCGAGTTTGCGAAAGGCCATTTGCCCCCTTGTGACGGAATGGGGAACTTACATTCCTGACATCCGACGATCCAACTCCGCCTCACTACATCTTTCAATTCGAAGGGGGAGGGGGAATAATAGCGCATGGCTCATCTTTGACGCAATGAAAACACATTAATATAAAATAACGAACGTAAAACGAACACCCCCGACGTTTGGTGTACTTTCGCGAATTTTTTTTCGAGAGGAAAATTCTCTCTCTCTAACATAGAATTAACTGCATACGTCAGTTCGGTCGGATATACGCAAACCTCTTCAGCAGTTTACGTGGAGTGGGAGGAGGCAATTTCGAACGATATACCCTGGTTACGCTCTCTACTATTTGCTTCTCTCTCTCTCCAGTAACTTTTACCCTTTTCTTCCAACGTTTTCGTTTATTCCAACTATATACGCCACACCATCTCGAACCAAACCACCCTTCTCCCTCCATTCTCTCTCTCTCCCTCCGCATACACATTTTTCCTTTTTTTATTTTCCCGCTCGTTGTCAGGGTCCCCCTAGCCTACCGCGCCATTCGTCCTTCTGCTGTTTTTCTGGCGTGCGCTTCTCCTCTCTCTCTTTTTTCCTTCCCTCTCTCTTCTCTCTTGCCCCCCTCCCTCCGCTCTCCGTTGTCGCCATTGATCGGCTGGCGTCCTCGTTCCCCTCCCTACAGCCGCTGCCTGCCTCCCTCCCTCTCCACCGGGGGCAGCACGGGGCAAAGCGATGGCGGCGGCAGAAACTATGGGGTGGAGAGAGGGAGGGAGGGAAGTAAAAGGCCGAAGGGAGGGTGGGGTTTTTAAGGGAGGGTAAAAAAGGGTTGGGTTAGGCGGGGGTGGAGGAGGAGGGAAGGTTCTCCGCTGCTGTTAGAGGGCGTAGGCGGGTTATGAGGGGTGGCGTGCGGGGGCTATAGAGAGAGAGAGAGAAGAGGCGAGAGAGGAAGATAGAACGCCGGGGGCAGGAGGAGGAGGGAGAGAGAGGTGAAGAGAGGGAGGGCCTATGTGGTCTCTTCTCCCTTCGGCTCTTCCGCTCACTTCGTGGAATGGGGCCTCACGAAGTACAGCGTCGCCTCTCCTGCAAGCCGTCTTCTATCTCTCTCTCTCACCCTCTCTCCATCTAATGCTAACTCACCTTCTTCTAACGGTTCTCTCCCAGGTTGTATGTAGTGGTAGAGAACGTAAGGGAAGGTTCCTTCTCTCTCTCTCTCACACATAATATGCGAGAGCGCCCTCTCGGAGGTTTCTCTCGTGTGTGTGAGAGGAAAGAAAGATAGCATAGCGAGCAGCAGCACCGACGTCGGAGCAAATGCTGAGGGGAGTTCACCTTGGGGTGCCCCTAAAGAGGAAGATTGAAGAAGAAAAAAAAGAGCGTTTATTTTTTTCTAACTCCCACTCCCTCGTCCTAACCAAGGTGACACGATGCGAGTGAGAGAGAGAAAAATATGACCAATGCCGTTGGTTCGGTAAATTCTTTTTCTCTCCTCCGTATCGAAAAAAATATTTAAAAAAAAACCCGCTTTAAAAATTTCTCCTTCGCCGGTTCGACCCTAGTTGCCGGCAAAATATCTCCGCGTGTAAGACGCCCTTTGACCTCCCCGTTTTACGCAGGAGCGAGGGCAAGAAAAAAGCGGAGGCTTTTAAAAAAAAAAACAAAAGAACGGGGAAATTTCCGCGCTCGCGGAGGCTGGGAATTTTCCATCATCCGCCCGCCGCTTAGGGTTGGAATAGGAACCTCGCGCGCGCTTTTTGAGGGTTTTTTTCCTTCTTGTCAGGGCCATTTCTCTCTCTCTATCTCTTCGCCCCAAAACCCAAAAACTCTCCGCGGTGGTGGAGACACCGACGGTGGGGCCTTCCTCCGAGTCACTTGTTGAATGCCTCGTCGACCGGACAGTCGACAGTCTCTGTGCGTTCATCAGGGTGAGCGTCATAATTCTTTGAATTTCAGTGCTGCTGGACTGGCGCCAAGGTTAGCCAGCTAGTAGCCCCTGCTCTAGAGAGATAGAGAGAGGGAAGAGATGCGGAGAGAGGAGGAGGGGGATCGATATTGTGAGAGGGAGAGAGAAACCGGTAGGTCGAAGAGAAGGGGAGAGAGAGGAGAGTAATGGACAGGAGTGTGGGGGAGAGAGAGATAGAGAGGGAGAAAGAGAAGGGTGTCGTGAGGGGAGGCGAACGAGAAACGGGATTGGCTGAGCTAGTGGCGAGGTTCTGCTGGGAAGGGGGGGTGGGGCGGTAGGGGGAGGGAGAGCAAAGCTATCCTCCCTGCCGCTCTCCTCCTCCTCCCACCCTCCTCCACCTCCCTTCGCCCCCTCCTCCTTCCCCACAACCCTCCCCTCTCCTCGCTTTGGGACGCCGTTTCACTTTATGCAGCTGTGAGACGATAACAACGATGGGCTATAGGACTCGGGGGGCGCTGGGGGAAAATGCCAGATGGGCTATAGGAAAACGGCGGGAAGAGCGAGATTTTGAAGCGGAGGGAGAACTGGGGGCCGCCGTCGACGCCGCTGCCTGGACGGCCTCGGCTTGCTGGGGTGGGGGCGGCTGAAAACTGGAAGCCCTCGAAAGAGTAAAGGGCCACTGTGGCCCCGATCCTCATTTTAACCTGCAATGAAGGCTCGAATGCATATTTCATGCGGATTACTATGTACGCGTCGCCCATCGGAATCAGGATAAAAATGACATTATAATTTAGTTTTAAAATCGAATATAACTATTTTTTACATACAAGCCTTTATTACTTCGCAAGGCAGCATAATGATTAAACCGCCGGTACATTTCATGTGAGATTTTAGCTCGCTTATGAATACTAATTAAATTTACTGAGTAGTATTACTTTTGAAGTAGTATCTTTATTGTTGTAAAATCAATATACTCGGTTCATAGAAAAGACAAATTATGAATTTCCAAGCCTCGATAAGGTTATTTTTACACAAAATTGTAATTTTTCCGAGTAAAACTTGATTACCACTACGGTGTTGAAATTCGCCTGAATTTTTTGTGACGATATTTATAAAATATGCTGATAACTTGGAATAATCAAATAACAATTTCCAATTTAAAAGGGATGGTTTATTGCAATTTTATTAAAAGATGATTCATTAAAACGTGAACTTATTAAAGCTATTACTCTGGATAATGGGTAATTTAAAAGTAACGAGTGTCACAAAATTCAAAAATTATTTTTTGCATATATAAGGGTGGAACTTTTTACTACTAGATCGGAAACGAAAAGAACAGAAATATTTTCTTGATAAAAAAATCGAAAAAGCGCTAGCGCACCGCCGATCTTTATAAGGTGTTTCGTAAAAAATATAGAGGTCGTTTTGTGGTATGCACGTCAGCGCTCCACTCTGGTTTTGTTGGAACTACAACGGAAAAATCAAAAGGTTTATTTTTTTACCTCTCAAATTAGAGGAAAATGTATCCACGAGTGACCGATATTAAACAATAAATTTACATAGCCGATTTTTCTCTCGGATTTTGTGATAGAGTGAGCTTTTCTGACACAGCTTATTCGCTAAGGGATGAAAAATGACGAGAATACTCAAATATTTAATTAGTGTAGATTGTAGCTTGTTGAAAAGAAAAGAATTTTTGACTGGTTTAACGATTTCAAGAAAAATTGAGTACACAATATTGTTATATTTGTTTTCAGGTTTATTTGTCAGATATATAAATATTCATAAATTTATTCTTAGCGATAATGATGTTTCTGTCTTTTAATGTTATAAAAAATATTTTGTGGCTGTGAAATGATTTTTTTTCATGCATTCGTTGTAGAAAACTGCTGTTTTTTTAACATAATACTTATTAATTTATCAAACTTACCTTTAATACTAATTACAAACTATGAAATAGAGAAATTACAAATTATTACAGCGAAGTGTCGCAATAATTACCAGCAGAAATACAATCTCAATATGAAAGTTAAAATATAAATTCATATTTCACTATTATTTTTTCTATAATCAAAGAACGTGGATGTAAGTAGGTATTTAAATAATGAGCAATTATCAAGAAGAAACTTTTAAGTAATATTAATCTCATTTGATAAGATAAGGAATTAAAATATACGCGTGAAGATCAGCCTCTATTTTCGATCGAAATAAAACTCGAATCTTGCAGCACCGAGCCACGTTTTTCTTCATTCGTCATTTGCGTCATACAAAGGTTACCGCTTTCGTCACTAGGTAGCGAGAGTAGTCGCAAATGCTGCGCTGGTGGAAAGGGGACCTCCAAGAATTCTTGTGTAATGTTGTGAACAAAGAAATGTCTGATTCAGATTTTGAACTAGTAACATTATATTTCTTAATTGTAGTGATAAATATTGCTCCTAATAATTTTATTGAGCATAGATGTTAAGTTATTTAACGTTTTAAATTTTGTTAACAATGTTTTGCAACATTATGTATGGTCGCTGATCTTTGAAAATTTATAAGAATTCACGGTGAGTATTCTGTCTATTCAACAGCTAAGCTTAGCGGATTCTCTAAGTTTTATAAACGTTATTTTGCGATCGTTATCTCATTGAAAATGCATCAAAATACTTATAATCGACCGCATTGATACCATGCGCTGAGCGTTCAAGCCAAAAGTCTTGCCGTTAGAAATTATTAATTAGGGATTAATTTTACTTTTTTATAAGTCATTCTGGTAGCGACTGTAAAATTCACTTCCTTCGTATTTGTTACGTATACAAATGGAAACCAATCTTCGTGACATGAAAGGTCATTAGTATATTGATTTGTATTCACTATTGTGTTTAACTTCATCCTCCGAGACAACACATTTTAATATATTGACTGCTTTGATAAAAAGACATTCTCTTATGATAAGCTATTTTATTAACAGTTACATACTGTACAAAGAATAGGTTTCTACATAGGCGTGTAAGAATAGCTTATTTTATCACAAAATCACAGTACAAACCTAAAAAATTGTTCATTGGAATGATCCACATATTGATAATTACATCTTTAATCTTTAAGAATATTTGGACCATAAAATTATTAACTTGGCATATCAATTATTCTTGAGCATCTCCAATGCCATCTGTAGTAATAGCAAACATAGCTTCAGTTTCTGGAAGGCATGGGGAATCGTATATTTTGCATATTCTTGTTTCTCCTCGGGCTTTTCGTAGATAAAGCCTGCAATGGAAAATACAAATCATGAGTGCGCACTAGAAAGCTAAAATAATTAGACTAAAGCGTTTGAAAATTCATTTTGGCAAATCCCCCAAGAATCAAATGATTGATAGTAATTCAAATTTGTTGCAACTAGCACAACTGCCTCATCATGAGATGCTGTGACAAATTACCAAGGAATACAACTAGTTTTTTGCATGCTTATAAATAAATAAAGGGAACCAGTCAGGATTTTAAAAGGAAGTCGTAGCTGTTAAATTTTACGATGTCATAGCAAACTGCTTTTTTCCTAGCACAAGACCAAAACAGCATAAATATATACTAATAAAGGTGTAACTTGGTGGAATCGCATTTTATTAAAACCTGAAACAACAAAACTTGGTACAATTTCCACCATTTAAACAGTGGAAATTGTAAAAAGTTGCGTTGTCTCATATTTGAGCATCAATATTTGACTTGTCTTTTTCTCCAAAGCAAAATCCAATGTTAGTTTATGAGACATCCCTGTCCTATGGAATGTGAATAAAAGATATTTAACTAAAAGCACTAATTTCATAAAATTGTCTTGACCTATATATTTAAACTTGTTGCCAATTTTTCATTTCTTCCTTTTTTTTAAGTCGCTATTGTATATTTATCAGGCTATACACACCCTCCAAGTAGACACCAAATTCACAAAAATGAATTTTCAGTATATATTAATAGGCAATTTTATACTGTTACTGTTCACATTTAAACTAGAATAGTATTAAACAAATGGGACAAAATGCTAGTCATAGCAAAAATTTATTACTGTTGTCCAAAATTGTTAGTGCCTTGAAACAGCAAAAATATATTTATTCAAAATTGTTAGAACCATGAAACAATAAGATTAAATATCCAATCGATTTCCATCCTGCCTTATGAAAAAAGGGGCCCCCTTAAGAATAAGATCAAGAAAATAATAATTCTATAATCTAAACCTGGATGTACAAATAATCACTAGGTTTGTGAGTGCACACCAAAAGTTATCATCCCACTTTTTTTATTTTCTCAAGCTTTCCTTTTCCTCAGTTATCTACACCTCTTCTGCTCACCTAAACACTGCTCATACCAATTGAGAATTTTCAGCATCTGATTTCCACTGTAATAGTCTCGGTTCAGAAATTAAAAGTATGCAATGTAACAACACAATGCTCTTAAATAGTCAAACTTCAATATGAGCAGTTACCTCCATTTTATAAACAAAATTCACTAAAACATCTAAAAGAAACTACCTAGCTAAAATATAGTATTTACCAAAGGATGTGAAAAAGAGTAGATAAAAACAGCATTAAGTAATACAAACAAAAAAATTATGCTGCTTTAGCTTCTCCTTTTCACATCCTCCTTCCTTTATATTCTCCATTTCGTGAGAAAAAATGGGGAGAACAACTCACAATGAAGTTTGATGGCTTAACGGCCTCATTGCATTTAAAACATTCAACTGATAGCCAGGTTCTGTTGCAGTGTAAATCAGTTGAAAATCAGAGCCATAAGTGTGAAATGATTAGTTAAGAAGAAAATGTTTTAGCTCTCGTTGCATGCTCACATCATCCCATTATTAGCATTAAAAAAAAAAAAAAAACAAGCTGCTGTAAATATTTTCAATCTGCAAACTGTTATCTTAAGAAATATTTGAGCTGAACTAAGAATCAAGAAGGAAATGTAGAAGTTGAACACTGTATAGTTCCAAATATAAGACAACACTTTTTCCCTTAAAAAACCACCAATCATGTTATAATCAGGTCCAAAACAAAGCGAAGTGGTCATAACTGCCAACCTATTTTACATTACTACGTGTCAAATTTCTGAGAGATCCCCAAGTTAACCAAAATCCATTTTATCAAATTGACTGGTATATAACAGAAATTGAGCAGTTTTAAAAATTATTACTGGAGATACAATAAAGCATTCAACATGTATTAAACAGTACCTGGTACACATAGCAATGATACTGCTACAGTCTTCATCTGTTTGTGTAGTATTCTTTAGTGCTAATTTTGAATTTCAAGATCTTAATTCTCCCTTTCATGGAGAATATTTGGATTACAATGTTTCTTCATTATACTTTTAAATGTGTTGAAATTAAATGTTCTTTATGAAGATAGTGACTAAGATTTGGTTATAAAAATTTATTCAGAAGAAGTGGGTCAAATATGACTAAATTCTCATTAGAAGAGTTGATATTTTGTTACCTGGTATATTCCATTAATATTCCTCATAAGCTCTACATGCACGAATTTTCTGAAATGTCTGATAAGAAAACATCTCCTTATACTCAAGCCTGTCTTACATTCAGAACAGTACTGTAATACCTATCAGATTTTCGGAATCCTTTCCTTACTGCCAATAATAGGCCACAGATATTTAAGTAACAAGGTATAAAATCATGGCCAAAGTTGCGACAAATTTGGCAAGAATCGACGATAGGGTAAATTGTGTTCTGAAGAAGACTAAAAATGTAAACTGCAATGCATCTTATACATGGCATATTTTGAATTTTTTACCTAGTGGTTGATGCATGAGCAATTATGTTACCACCAATAGGTTTCTTAGGATCAGCAGCAAAAAGGGCAGCACCGTCCACTTGCGCCACCACTTGATTTGTTATCACAACAGCCACACCAAACTGAAAATAATATAACAATAAGTTGACATAAATATGCTGACTCTCAAAATATTTTCTGACAAAAGAGATAATGGTATTACTATAATACTTATAAATCAATCTTCACCTTACTGAATTTGTAAAAATTGTCCTAACAAAGTTTTAAATTAAGATCCAAGACAATCATTTCCTTGAAATTCACTAATTAACGAATATTTTCTGCTATTTGCATTTCCTGAAAAATATTTGGAACTAGCCCACTTCTTTGTCCCTAGTAATATAAACTTGATTAAATATTATTAGAAAAGTCTCATATTTGGATCCTTTGGAATATCACCAGACACATTTCTTTTAGGCAGATTAATTGGGCATAAATCTTAATCATAAATAATTTTCAACAGAAGGTGAGTAGTAAGTTTAAAGCCAGTTGTAAAAATTATGGCAAACAAAGATGTCCTTTCTTGCATAACCAAATCATAAAATAATTTCAACTTCCAGAATTCATCTATACAAAACCTTATCTAATTACGAAACCAAGTTCTTTCGCATGTTGGTTGGCAATGAAAGCTGAGGAAATGGTTCACTCTTAAATTGATCATTGTGGTTAATAAAAACGATAGCATAGTTTTAGGTGATCTTTACCATCTAAATGCAAGTATTATGCCTTATTGGCACGTCTTGTCCAGCCATCTGTTGTGACTTTCATCCTATGAACCGCTGAACAGATTTTAATGAAGTATTTGTGATCCTCATTAAAATTTATCACCGAATTATGATTTTGAACTGAATTCATCAATTAAAATTTCCATTTTATATAAGTACTTAAATAAACTTAAACTCGTATCTCGTTAATCGGCATCTGTCAAGCAACAAATACCATATTTTTCTCTACCTAGCTCATATGATCTGTAGGGTAAAAAATTTATTTGCATCGAGGACAACATTTACCAGAAAAAAGTCTACAAGGCCACATAATTATGACTTATTCGGAGGTAAAAATTCAAGAGGATCCAATCTTTCGATACCGTGTTGTACATAAATCCAATAAAGAAGACATGAAATCTTTGGGTATTCCATTTACGGAGTATATTTGTCCTTCTGGTAGGTTGAGTGTTTTCCAATCCTAAAAGAAAACCTTTTCAAGGGACTGATCTATTTTTGTCTTTCGCAATGTTTCTGCCTTATAGAGGTTAGAATAATTCGCACAACTTTTTATTTTTGGTGGATTTTAATTATAAAAATGTTTTTGCGAGTCTCTGTGGGAATAAAAGCATTAACCTCACAACAGAAATTGATATAGACAATAAATGAGAATATAAACTTGAATTGCATACATGTACAATCCTAAATTTATTATAAATTAATAATCTTCCACTAAAAATAATTGATTATTCATCAAAACCTATCATTCGTACATAGAGTTAAGAGGAAAAAGCTGAAGTGTGATTAAACTGTTGTTTTAATTTTAACAACATATTATATTTTTATTATGGAATTCCACTAAGTCTCAGCCAAGTCCATTACTTTAAAGCAATTTAATACTTACAGTTGATTGCCCTTGATTAGAAACTTGAAAGAGTTACTGGAAGAGGCTAGGATGATCACATCATACAAGAAGTTCTTTAGACAGCAATATAGGTACACACTTCAGGTTTCAACAAGAGGCTGAAATCACACTTTATAAGTTACTCTGACTCAAATAATTCTCACCAAAGTTACACTTACCTTTGCACACTGATTTTCTCTAATTTCTCAGAAGAGATCCCTCAATAAATTAAATGCCGGCAGACTATATTCGTGGTAGAGAATTTGGTGAAAATCCCAATGGGTGATATTTCTCATACAACAACTCTCAACTTCTTTTCTAGTAAGAAATTTTCCAACCGAGGTCTAACAAGCAAAATGCGATCTAATGCTGGCTGACACAAAAATTAATAAATAATGACACAAACCAACTGCTAAGGAAGGATACACTAAGGGAAAATGAAACAAAAAAATCAGAGAGATGACTATGCACGACCACTCCGACCAACTCAAAGAGAGAAGAAAAAAATATTTGGACCTTTACTTCATATTTGAGGGTGGCAAATCATACATACTTAATAGATGGAAACAAAGAAGAATCTTTCTAGAAGACATTAGTGTTCTTTGTTACTCAGAAAACCAGATGGGAGGGCCGAAAGAAATTAGATTTTTTTGAAGGAGTGCACTGGAACCATCGCATGAATCGAGTCTACTTCCTGGGTAATTACAACATGGTTTCATCTCACTCCCAACCCAATCCTTCTTGTACGGGCAGTTTCATGCCGTTGGAAAAGCCATGACAAAGGGAGAGTTGCCTGAGTTCTGAGATGCTAGTATATAAAGAAATGAGATGATCCAGAGACTTCCCCCTGGTGAAAACCCATTATCCAAACTTCCCACATGGGACAAAGGACCTTTCAAATCAAAAGAGGCATGACACCCCATGTGGTGTGCAGAATGGCAAATAAATTGAAGATATTTAAGGCTCTCAAGAACACTTTTAAGAGAATGATTTTTTATTTCCATTTTTCATAGGTTCAAAATGTATTTAGTTAGACCCAAGTTACAAGAAAAAATCCTTTCTGTCCACGTCTCACAGGTTCTGAGTTACAGAGAGATATGAAAAACGGTATCACTGGTACGATTATATTTTCGATTTCCACCTTTGGCAGGTTTCTGCCAAACACAAGCTCTGCCTTTTACAGGTTTTACTGTATTTAGTTTAGCGCAAATGCCAAAGTTAGCAAACTGTTTATTTAATTGTTTTGTGGTTTTACTAAGGAACAACAAGTTTGATGATAACCTATTTAGGCAAGAAGCAGTGCAGTATGTACTTCAGAAATGGGATCAATTTACAAATTTTTTGGTAAGGAATGAGTACGTAGTCCTTTCGTGAATCGTAATGATCTGTTGGCGTGAGGAATACTCTAGACCTGTTTACCTTTTTGATGGCACCCGGAGAATCTACAAGTTTCTTTTCTTATTGTAAGGATCCATCTGTAAATTGCATACTTGAACCAAGAACAGTTCAAGAGGATTGTTTCCTTGGCGTACCTTACGCCCTATTCCCTCTCCCCTCCTTCCCCCGTGTATTTTCGTTTTTATGCTTCGTATTAGTAATCGTAATAAAGGTCTCTGTCGATTGATACCAATGTCGACTGTGTTTCCTTGGCGTACCGTATGCCCTCTCCCCACTTTATTTTCGTTTTTTCGCTGCGTATTCGTAGTCGTTATAAAATTATCTGTTGATAGAGACCAATGTCCACTGTGTTTCCTTGGCATACCTTACGCCCTCCCCCAATTTAATTTAGTTTTTATGCTGCATATTCGTAATTGTTATAGAATTCTCTGTATATTGATACCAATATCAAGTGTTTCCTTATCGTACCTCACGACCTCCCCCCACTTTATATTCAATTTTACGCTGTGTATTCGTAATCAATATAAAATTCACTGTCAATTGATACCAATGTCAATTTTGTTTCCTTGGCATATCTTATGCCCTCCCCCCATTCATTTTAGTTTTTACACTGCGAATTCGTAATCGTTATAAAATTCTGTCAATTGATACCAATGTCGACTGTTTCCTTGGCGTACCTTACGCACTCCCCTTTTTCCTCCTCCCTTTTCCCTCCCCCCCTTTATTTTCGTTTTTACGCTGCTTATTCGTAATCGTTATAAAATTCTCTATCGATTGATACCAATGTTGACATTGTTCCCTCAGCGTACTGTACACGCTCACCTCTTTCCCCTCCTCCTTCCATTCTCCTTTTTGCCTCATATTCGTAAATACCCCTCTTTTCCCCACCCCAGTTTTTACTATGGGAAGTGGGATTCTAGCAACTGGGATTTCGAGCATTTGGGACTATGGCAAATGGGATTAATGGTAACTGGGTTTTATGGTAAGTGGGATTCGAGCATTCGAATTCGAGCAACTGGGGCAACGCCCTTCCGAAGGATGGAGTGTTGATTTGAGCGAGTTCCTCATTTTCTCATGTTCTCTTTTCTCATTGTCTCGCCCTCGTCCCCTTAGTTCCAACACACACAAATAGGGAGCCGGGCATCCTCGGAAAAAATCCTCATAAGAATTCGAACCGGGTGTCGCTTCAGCAGATCAAGGTGGGGCCAATACTCGAACCACTATACCACCAGCTCCCCTTTTATTTTGATTTACCACCCAATGTTATTCTATATCTAGCAAAACCTGTTAAAATATCCAGCATTAAATTGAGATACCTTAATAAATATTTCTCAATTCAAATAAGCTCTTTTTAATTGTTTTAGATTTTTTTCAAAGGTATTTCTGAGATTGAATTGGTGTGCAACAGGGGCCCCATGAAGTAAGGGGCCTTGAAAAAATGTTGATGTACATAATCTCAGAAATATTAAATGTCTCAATTTAAAAATCAGTGGAATCTCTCCATGATTCCATAGAAAAAATATTGTTAAGAGGTGTCACAAAGGAGGGTAGAGTGGTTTTACTATACACTATGTGTATACAGGCACTCCCCGAGCTGCGTAAGCCTCAACTTACGTAAACCCACACTTATGTAAGCGGCTCCATAAATTAAAAAAAAATTCGTTATGTTTACCATACATTTTATGTTAGCGGTTTTCCTAAGTGAACAGGAACTAAATACACTGTGCGTAGAGGAAGATGGAACTTAAGCACCCTATACTGTACTGCAGGGATGAGGAAAATTGACATGTGGCGAGCCGCATTGGCAGTTGCCTCAGCGGGCCAGATAAGGGGCTACATGGAAATTATGTCATATCGAATAGTCGAAAATAATCAAAATAAAACAATATTTTAGCAATGAAATTTGAATAGATAAATATATCCTGCATTAAGCCAAGTTTAACGTCTGATTAAAGATCTTCAGAACTTAATTTTCACTGATCACTTCCTCAAAATAGCATCGCGAATAAAATGCATTTGCGTGCCGGATCCGGCCTGTGGGCCATAATTTCCCCACCTCTGCTGTACTGTATACTATCCATAGTATTTAGATTGCAGAACCTGGGTCCCAGGAGGCAAAAATCTGCCGTTAAGCAGGGGTTGGCAACCTACGGCCCGTGGGCCATATATACACTTTATATACAATTTCTCTTGCTTGTTTGTGCAAAACCTTGCATTTACTTCCTCCGCCCTCCATTTTAGAACACCACAAGATGGTACTATTTAATCTCAATCGTAAAACATGCAAATAAACACGAAAATCACACCGCAAATGCAGGTACCTCAAGCCAAGAGCCACTGTAACTGACTGACAATGAATGACCAAGTGAAGGAGCGAGAGAAACCACATGACATTCCTAGCCTTCTGCGCATCCAGTTGCCACCCGCCTTCATTCGTGCTCCCTACTATAGAGGAACACTCAAGGAGAGTCTACATAGGAATGGAAGGAGATAACTACTAAACACGAGGTTGAAAGCATATCTTTAGAGAAGGGAGAGCTTCACAGTAGCTACGCATAAAACTTGCATACTTTTGTTTATTACATCAAGCTCTGCCACTAGATGAATTTCAATTACAATCTCTGTAGCATTTAAGGAAATCAACATTTAGTGAAAAGTGACTCCAGCAAACCATCCACTGTTAAACAATGCGATTCATTTTAAGAAGGCTTCAATTACTGCAGAATTCTATATAAATATGTAATTTCTTCAGATTCTGATGAACCATTTTGCCCTGAGAGCAAAGCAAATGTGCGACAGACATGGCATTGGAATAAACATTTTTTTATGCAGGAGCACCTAGAATACACACATTCACCAGAATCTAATAGTAAAATTTTTACAATCACAATATTTTATCTAAATACCGTATTTACCTGAATCCAAGACGAGGTTTTTTCCAAATTTCAGCTTGCAAAATTCGGGGCTCATCTTAAATTAGAGTACGAAGTCATGCACCGTCAATACATCATGGTAAAGTGACAGCGTATCCATTCATTGTGCTTAAATTAATGGCGCGTCAATTTGTCACATGGGAAACTCATTGCACATCAATACATCGCGCGTCAATTTATCGCTAGACAATTTTGTTGTGGGACAAATTGGAAGGCAAGACACCATGACTGGTGTACGGCAGGGGGATACACTTGCTGGGTTTGGAGTCACCCTCTGCCATACACTATCCAATGTATCTCGCGTAATTTGCAAAGAGAATTGCAATTCATTCTGATATTATCGAAATATAAAGAAACAATTTTTTGTGGACAAGTGGCTCCCCCTGCCGTTCACCAGTCATTGTTTCTCGCTTTCCAATTTGTCTCGCGATGAATTTCTCGAGAGATGAATTGACGCGTGATATATTCACACCTGACGAATTTTATAGGCGACGAACTGACCTCGCAGAATTAACATGTGACAAACTGACCAAGACGTATTTACGAACAATGAACTGACCGCAACAAATTGACATAGATCCATAAGAAGTATGGTTACACGTTTGATTGATGTTTTTAAACAGACAGAATACAAGATAAAATAATGATATCTACTGAAACTTTTCATTGCAAACTTACGTTCTGGAATTCAATTAATAAAGTCTTAATTTTAAGAAGACATTTAAAAAATTCTTTTTTTAACAAAAATTTGTAACAGACAATTTTAATTAATGAATGAACTAGTAACTATACTGATTTCATGCGTTCAAAATTAGGTCATAAGATCTTTTTTCTGTTTTGGCAGTCTGCTAAAAGGGAGGGATGTCTTAGATTTGGGGTTGTCTTGGATTCGGGTAAGCACGGTATTTGTATATCTGAAAGTAAAAATTATTAACAGTAAAAATAACACTTGGAATACACAACAATGCCGAAATACATCCAATTGAATGTTACAACATTAAAAAAATACAACAGGCAAATATCAGCAGGAGGATATAAAACCATCTGAGAGGAATCAATTTAAAAATTCCCAAAGAAAGAATGACTCCCATAAAAGCAGAATGAATGGGATCATGAATCATCTTTTTCACACTAAGATAGAATTAGATATGTTTACGGTAAAATTGAGAAAGACAGATAATTACTATAACAGAAGATAATACTGGAGGCAAATCCGATATATTGTACAACTAACCTCATCAGCCAAGCGTAGGAGCATTCTAAGGAACCTTGCAAGGTGCATTTGACGGGCAGATAACTCTCCACGTCCAGAATAATCAGTTCTATAAAGCGCGGTTGCACTGTCTACTATCAGGAGAGAATATCTGAAATAGATAAAATAATATAGGGATAACTAATAAGCACACAGAGCAGCCAGAGTTCCTGCATAACAATGAAAAGGCTATGTGTTCTGTAATGTCACTTTATGGAAAAGCTTGGATGAATATTTGCTGCAAGTAATGCCAGATTAACCAGAGCACAGTGGTGCAGTTGGTCCAGGACCCCATAATAAGTGGGGATAGGGGGGGCATGCAGGCTGTAAACCCTATTGTCAACAGAGGCGCATGCTTGGGGATCGGTCTGTGAAAAATTGTGTGCCAGGGTCCCAAAGTCCTGTAATTCGACCTTGGCTAATCATAGACCATAAAAAAGTAATCTCCCAAATGCCAAATAACAGCATGCAGATGCTCATTCATAATAGCAGCCAATACAATTGTACAAGTTAAAAATTGTTGCATCCATTATATTTTCAGGTGAAAAATATCTTTGACAAAATATTTGAAATTTTAAAACTCTGAAAACTTAATACCATGTAGTAAATATTGAATAAAAATATATAGCTACTTCAACTGTATAGACAACAGAATGTAGCTTTTTTTTACCTTTTACTGAAGTTTTAATAAAATAATGAATTGCATTATTTCACAGGAAGAGCAAACATATACTCATCTATACATATATATATATATATATATATAAAAGGAAAATCATATGTTTGTCTCTCTGCTAACTCCAGGGCTGTCTTAAGGCATTTGGAGGCAATGGGCCCTAACGTTTTTGTGCCCCCCTCCCCCCTTCCATTTGCAGAGCATGTCTTATTTATAAAATTTTTGCATTGATAGTAAAATGTTGCAACGGTTACTACCTTATTTCATAGATAATAACAATATACAGTACTAGCATAATTTCCCGTCACATATGACAGTATGTGTGAATTAAGTATTAAGTTAAAACTGAAATAAAAATTAATGAAACCAACTTTTATATGCACTAAAAAGTAAGCAATAAATATAAAATTCACATAATTGAGTCTTTCAGAGAGTAAAAATACTTTTGAGCGAATGCATTTTTTCAGCCATTAAGTTGTACGAATCAAAGTATGAGATAATTTCAATTGCCCGTAGCTCTGTAACAAATGAGAGTCGGACCCATGTTCATTTAACATTTTTTACTCAAAATCACTTAAGGAATAAGATCCCGAAGTTATGACATAAAGTCACCGGACACCCTGTATAGTATAAGGATTAAGACGACAATACAATCTCAAGATTTAACAATGATGCGGTCGGCAAGACAACATATTGTTAAAAAGCTTAAATTTTTCAAATAAATATGATTTAAACGTAGAACTTGATCGATTTTGTATCGTAGGCTAAATGTGACGATAAGAATAAGAAACGTTTATTTTTCTTTAGAACTGTTTAGGTCCAAAGATCATAGGTCAATTCTTTCTAATTTTAATTTTCAAAAGAGTAAAAGCCTGTAATTCCAAAAATCGATTTTTACGTGTTATCTTATGGAAAATATGTAGAAATTATCTACTGGTGTCAAACTCAGGTCTTTTTTAGTATTTTGTTTTGTAAATGGCTTTTACTATAAAAGACAAACATTCCTACCAAACTTCAATCTTCTACCTACTCGGAAAGTTTGTTAAAAATAGCATTGCAGTCTATCAGTCAAAAGCAAATAGACTATTTTTCTATTTCTTTCCTCATGTGTAATAGTTCATTAAGTATTTCTGACTTTTGTGTCTGCTTTATTTCTCCTCTCCAAATTTTGAAGTCCCCTCTAAAGTGAGGCTACCTGGGCCTTGGCCCAGGTAGCCTCCCTCTTAAGACAACTATGGCTAGCTCCTCATGCATTATTTAATCAATCTCCACTAAGCTTGCCATGGTGACTCCTGTGGTCCCTAGAAGTAACATGAGAGCACCAAAATTTGCACACGGTTTAAAAAAAAGTTGTTTGAATTTTTACCTCAATTCATGTAATAGAGGGTTATGCATCATATATTTGGCGAGTTGAAAGTCCCTTAGTTCCCTTGTACTGCAGCCAATGAAAGTACCAAAATTTGGTACTGTTTTCAAGATTTCTGAAAAAATCTGAGAAAAATTTTGTCTTGACCAGAAATCGAATCTAGGCCTTCCATTTGCCAGTATGATATTCTAGCTGCTGTATTACCAAAGCAGACTAATTCTCCCATTTCAGAATTGGGTATTTCTTGCTTTCCGGCTTTTTCAGTGTATGCTTATCTACATACAAACTCCATCAACACTTTCATTTGTGTTTACCTGGCCATCTCACCTTTGGGATGTAAATGGGTTTTCTTTGGATGTTCCTCATTGAGGACATTCGTTTGAGGGAACTTGATGCCAGCTTGGCTGGCCTGACTGCAGCGTGATAAATACAAGTACTCCCCAATTTATGCAACATTTGTGTTAAAAAAGTCACAGTGAAATCGACATAATTTCCCCATAATAATCGATGGAAATGTCTGAGATCTGCTACAAAAAGCATCAGAATATTCTTGCTGTTACTTAAGCTGATTGTCTAGTGCAGTACATCCTTTTTCTTATTTTAATAACACTGTATTTCCTCGATTCTAAGAAACTATCGATTGTAAAATGCATTAACGCATTAAATTCCTTCACTTCTTTGGGAGGACAATCATTCTTGATAGAATCATAAATATTTCGACCCTTTTCCTTGATGGTTGTGATATCTACACATGATTTTATTTTTGTTCGATTCTGTATTTAAGTTGAAAGCAATTTTTCCATTGTTTCCATTATTTCTTGTCTTGTTTTTGATATTCTAATAGCACTTAATGGAGTAGCACTTGCACAACTATATTTTTTCAGCATTATTACGAATATTCCTCTGTATAGATTCTTGGATTCCTGTGATGCGAACAATTTTCCTCGTTTCTTTCATAGCGCTGAATCACATCTAACCTTTGTTCAAGATTTATTGATTTTCTTGCTCTTTTTGCTCCTGATTCTTTTTTACCACTAACAGGATGCTTCTTACCTTTTATCACTCATTATTATGGAATTATTTTAAGGGCTAATAATGAAATAAAAAAAAGAAAATGCACAAGAACATTAGCGAGCAAAGATACTCGAATGGTAAGAAGGAAAGAGTGAAGGTTTTCTTATCCCCTCAAAGAGTGCCAGTAGTTGATGCACAGAAGAGATGGCATCACTGGGCTAAATTTTCCCTTCTCTTCCCCGCCTCTCTCGATCGGCCAGCAAACAATTCACATTAATAATTGAAATCCATCTAAATTAGTTTAATTAGATGAAAATGCATTTTTTGAACTCGTGTATAACGAAGAGTACCTGTACCCGATTCTGAAGCCTTGGTAGTTCAGTGGTTAGAACATCTGCCCGGCAAGTGGAAGACCCAGAAAAGGCAGAATTTTTCTCTGACTTTTTTTTAGGATCCGCCAGCACATGTGGTTCCAGCATGATGGTGCCCCTGCCCATTTCAGCATGGTGGCGTGTAACCACCTGAATTCGAGGTATCGCAAAAAATGAATTGGAATGGTGGTCCCGTGCCATGGCTGGCATGGTCCCTTGACTTGAATCCAATAGATTACTTTTTGTAGGGACATCTCAAGACCTTAATGTATGACACAACTGTGGAATGCGAGGAAATTCTCGTCCCCCGCATTCAAGCTGCCTGTGATGAAATTAGGAAGATGCCTGGTATCTTTGAACGTGTTCTGCAATCAATGTCACGTTGGTGTGCCTTGTTGTGAGGTTCGAGACCAACATTTCGAACAATTTCTGTGATCACTGAGCATGGTGTAAGGGTATTAAAAACCTGCATTACATATAACATATATATATATATATATATAATGTGGAGAATGTGGACACCTGCAGAATAAATATCGGTAGAGGAGTAAGACAGGGCTGCTGCCTATTGCCGACCCTATTCAATATATATGGAGAAAGTCTAATGCAAAAAGAGTTAGAAGGCACAGGAGATTTCAAAATTGGAGGAAGGATTATAAGAACAGTAAAATACGTGGATTATCGAGTACTTCTAGCAAGAAAGGAAGAGGAACTCCAGAAAATGATAAATAGACTAGTAATAACAGGTAGATAATACAGTATGGAAATAAATACAGAAAAATCCAAGGTCATTCGAATATCGGGCAAAGAAGAGAATCTGAACATAAGCATTTGAGGAAATCCTTTAGAACAAGTTTCAGACTAAAAATACCTTGGAAGCATAATAACAAGAAAAGCAAAATGTATGGATGAGATCAGGACTAGAATAGGAAAAGCAAAAGCAGCTTTCAGAAGAAAGAATCACCTACTTACGAGGAATATAAGGGAAGATATCCACAAGAAGTTCATAAAATATATATGATACATATATATACATTAACTTAAGGAAAAAAAAGGTAGTGATGAGGGTGGCAACAAGGTGTTCAAGGAGGCCCAGCAGACACCAAGTTGGCAGACTGCTGGGGACGTCGAAGAGACACACAATACAAAAACACATGCAAGCTTATCGGGCCTATGCCCTTTTTCAGCGATAGAATGACTGAATATATATATATATATATATATATATATATATATATATATATATATATATATATATATATATATACATACATATACGAGGTGAAATAAAAAAGTTCCCAGACTGATCCCATGGTGCGCCACCCATTTGTACCACATAGCTGTGTAGTATACTTCATTGTGAAGTTGTCTCCCAAGTTTAACAAGCTGTTTTATTTTTGTGTTTTTATTTGCGTTAGTGTCATAGTGTTTCAGCAATTTTCTCAGCACATAAATATGACTTATTTGACAGAACAATGTGTTTGTGTGAAATTTTGTTACAAACTTAAGAAATCAGCATCTGAGACCCTTGCAATGATTAATAAAGCATTTGGTGAGGAAGTCATGGGTAGAACCCAAACATACGAGTGGTATTTCAAGTTTCAAAAATGGACAAACATAAGTTGAGGACCCTAAGTGTTCTGGTCATCCTTCAACAAGCAAAAATGATGAAAACATCGAAAAAGTGCATGAAGCATTCTCAGACATTTTGCACATGAGGTGCATTGCGGCAAAATTCGTCCCTTGGCTGTTGACACAAGACCAAAAAAACCATCACGTGAATGTTTGTCAGGACCTTCAAGAAAGCCTTGAAAATGACCCAAACTTTCTTTCTAAGATCATTACAGGTGACGAAAGTTGGGTTTATGGCTATGATCCTGAAACGAAACAACAATCATCACAGTGGAAAAATGCTAACTCCCCAAGACCCAAGAAAGCACGACAGCTCAAGAGCAATGTGAATAGCATGCTCATTGTGTATTTTGACATGGAAGGGATTGTGCACAGGGAATTTATTCCACAACGCCAGACAGTCAACCAACATTATTACACTGAAGTTCTGAGTTAGATGCAAAACACAGAAAACTTTCAAAAGTTAAACCAGCTTACGAGTCCTTTCCAAATATTTTTAGAAAATTTACACATGCGTAATTGGATTCAGTAAGAAATGCCTTATAGTTTAGTAAACACTTCTTGTAAAATAATGTGTAAATATATGGAAGAGCTTCGCTGTTAGTGATTTTTGATGACGTGTCCTCTTCTTGCTTCATCGCTGCTTTGGTCCCACTAGATAGCACAACAGAGAAAAAAAGCTCTTATCTGAAGAGGAAAGTAAACCCTACATCTTCTTTCAGATGACAAAGAAAAGGAACCCAATTTTGTGGGTTCCCTTTCCTCAGGTATTTGTGTGTCAACTTTAGAAACCGAAAGTCTGTATGTCAGCGGTAAAAACTAAAATTCTATCACAACACTAAATGTATATTATATGTAAACAAATAGATACAAATAGATATACACAATTTCTCGCAATTCCTCTCTGAAAAGAACAAAGGCTCCTTCTCAACTAACTTGCTTTGGGAATGCAAACAACCTTAGTAATCCGAACCACCTCGAAGAGGACAAAATAACAGATATTGGTTGGCGTTGACGCTCTCCTATGCAGCAAGGAACGTGGTCATGAAAGCAAATGTTTACCGAAATGATTTTACTCAACCCAATTCCATTCTTCATGAATTGCATCATAAACATTTCTAATAAGACGTTTTCCTTTCTTTTTTTACATGCCAACAAAGACCTTTGTCGCACGACATAAGTCAAATGGCTCCACCAGGAAAAAAGGAGAGGAGAAAAATTGTGCTCTCCTTTGAAAAGATACACAATTGCTACATTGCATTTCAAACACCAAGGAAAGGTTCCTTGCCGCATTAAAAAGCGATTTTTATACGGAAAAACACCGTCATATCATAGCAAAATTGAAAATTCCATCGCAAAATTCAACGTTGATTATATATTTTTAAAAACAGGAAAAAAATACAAGACAAGCATAGATAGGAAGTACAAAGCTTCCTCTTTCAAAATATATAAAGGTTATTTAGATTTAAAGAAGTCTCTAGTTTCAAAAGATAAAAGAAATTATGGCTGACGCAGGACGTAATAGTACGCCTGACGGCCAATTGGACAGTTTTCGCAGGACGTAATAGTAGGTCTGACAGAGTTTACAGGTTAATCATATTTGGCACAAATGTAGCTATATTCATAACATGAAAGCCTGTCAAGTATTAGTGTCCTAAGTCTAAGCAGTTCTGAGAAATGGTATCCAGAATGAAGGTGTGCATGTCATAATTTTCCGGCTGCAAATTTTGAACATTTTCAAGGTCTCATAACTGAAGTACTAAGCAAGCAAGAGGAACCACATTTCATACTGTTTTGCAATACACCCTCATAATTGGGTCAAGGCTTATACTTTTTCTGATATATGCCCATGAAATGGGCATTTTTTTATTGCTACTCAAAAAAATTAAGTTTTTTTTATGTTCAAAGTTTGCAAGAATAAAGTAGTACAGGTCTCCATGTTCACACAGTAAGTCTCTATGTAATGTATAATACACACAATAAATAGTGATGAATTCAGACTTTTTCTAAGACTTACTAAGCTCTAAAGTTAGCCACAGACTGAAAAGTTGCAAATTTGACTTATTTTTTGTCGTTTAGTAACATGATCAGTGAAATATGAAGTTGAGTTTTTGCAGAAATGTTCACACTTATAAAGGGTAAATGTGGTATGAATAAAAAAATCCTAAAAATCCTTACTTCCAAAAATTTTAAGTACTTGCAGTATGTAAGCACCGACAACTCATATATATATATATATCCTCCATAAGAAGCAACTATTTATTATATCTATAATATATAGCTGCTTCTTAGGGAGGATATATTATACGTCTATATAGAATGATATGATAAGGTACTTCTAGATATTCCACAGAGCTGAAATTTGGAGGGAACCTTGGTGTTGGTCTAAAACCATCAGGAAAAATCGAAAATTCCATAATTTCCCCAAAACATCCATTTTCAAGTCCCATTAGAAAACCATTTAAATCCATACAAGCCTTTTTATAATTGCATTTTTAAATTACTTTTAATTAAGGTACAAATTCTGGACCTGAATTAGAAGATGGGAAAAAGAACGAAGATTATTACTTTAACAATTTTGTCGAAATATAAAATAGGCTACTACAGTTTGTGCAAAATCTGTGCGTGATAGCAAAAAATTGTTATCATTTTTGTGCTCAGTGTACTCAAATTACTCAAGGACAGCTAATATTTTTCAAACCCCAAAAACCATGTAAACCTGTGTAATGAATAAATTTCAACTTTGACATAGCTTGAGCTTAACTTCATTTTATCTACTAACATATTCCGCTTACCGTATTTTTCTATGTATTAAACACACTTTTATGCCATAAAAATGTGTCCCAAAATCATGCGGCATCTTATAAAATGAAAATTTAAATGTTGATCAGATATTTCACTTAAAATTTAGATATACACTTCAAATTCTCAGTATTGAGGAGGTTTTCTATGCAGTACATACAACTAAAAACACCTGTGTTCATTCTTTAGAATCCAAGTTTTTCGATGCACAAACAGTTTTTATTCATATGAGAACATATTACTGTAGGATGTAGTTCCGTATTTGGCAATAGTCATTTATGGCAACAGTCAAGGGGAATATAATGCACTGGAGCCAAATGTCAGAACGATGGTTACAAATAACAAAATAATTATAAAGAAGGAAACCATGAATTAGTGTTTACTTCTTAAAAAAGTCTGTAATTTTTTTCTGAATGCAAGGATGTCTCCATATATTCCTTAACAATGTCGCAACTCTCCAAAGCAATGGCTTGTTTACGAAGGCAAATAGCCTTCTCCGCTTACCACTTCTTCAGCGATTCTGGGGAAACATATCCCATATCACCACTACATTGTGTAGTTTATATCACCCGATACCCACACAATCAATAGCTGTATAAAAACTTTGATGTGATTATCTGGCATTTTTGAGAATTTGGCGACCGCTTCACCGGAGGGAAGGGCGTTGGATAATCGATGATCAACTGTATTTCTTTCCCTTTTTCTTTTGTTGCGGTGATTATGCAATGTAATGTTTTTACTATATGTCACATGCTGCACTTTGAATCGTCCAACCATTTAGCGAATTCCCAGTGAATTTTAATGATTATTTCACATTTTTTGGATTTTCCTTGTATATGTCACATCATCATTCTAGAGACAAAAGAAATTGGGAAAAAGTGCAGCCTATATGTAAGTAAATACAGTATATTTTTTAAATTATTAAACTAAAAGATGCTTTTCGACCAATAATGAACTTATTTTATGTTTTTTAGCCACTGATGAATCTTACACCGTTATCCAAACAAACGTTTTTATAAGTAAAATATTTATAAATTGGAAAATGGTCTTATTTTTAGGGGTGCCTCTTGTACACAGGAAAAATATAGTATTTGTGTAACATGGAAGGATTTTCAATGAAAAACTTTCAAAGATGTTGAGCAAAATCACATCAAAACCTTTTTTATCACCAAAGGAAACTATATATCAATTCATTCCCAGTTTCAAAAACCAAGTATGTATAAGCAAAAATTTCTAAATAATACCACATACCTTGATTCAGCCATCATAGCAGATGCCTGAACAAGCAGTTGGGTCTGATGGTCTGTATTGTAGGCACGTGCATAAGCCACATTGTCAAGAACATCAGATCCAGACAGTTTATAGCGTTCAGCCACTGCAAGCAGACGTTCAGGTCTGAATGTTCCTTCTGTATCAATATAAAGGCACTTTCCTTCCCCTCCATTTTGGTCAATGGGCAGCTTGTAGGAAAATGGAGAAAATTAATCATTAGTACATGATTCAGCTTCATCTGATTGTGTCTTCCTTTTATTTAACCCTTTCACCACGTAAAGCGACTTTGGTCCATGGCCCAACATACCCAATGCTAGGCTGTGGAGTCAAGGAAGTCCATTGCTTTACATGGTAAACATTTTTTGATGGCTGTGGCATGGCATGGTGAACTGCAAAAAAGGTTTTGGTGACTACATTCACCTTATGCAGTGAAAGGGTTAAAAGAAATAGGAATATATAACTGGAAAACTATTGCTTTTTCCAATTTCCTTTCATTTGATTTACAAGAAGCAAACAATATTAAACAGTTTCATCAAATTAATAGAGGCATTTTTTAATTTAATTAATTTTATGGATTACTACTGTCATTGCATGTCAAAAACATGATTTAATGTATTTATCTGTGATTTTCTTGCTTCTCAGTCAACCTCTCTCCCCTTAAACCTTCTTCCCTCCTCCCCTCTTTCCTACCATAATCTTGGACTACATATATGTAAATTTAAAAGCTGATTATTCTTTAGAGAAAATTCAGGAAATTTATTGTTCTATTTTCTGTGCTGCTGCCATTTGTTTTTCTTTAGATTTGGGCTTTGAAATTATGCAAGTTCAGATTGGGGCCCATTTAAAATTTTGTTTTTTAATATCTCTAAAGGTGGAAAAGATGGAAAGCTGAAAATTTGAATATACATTTGCACATTAAATCCACTTATTCTTGAAAAGTTGGAGAAAATCCAACAAGACAGTTGTAATTTATTTTGAATTTAGGAATTTTCTTACATGGTTTCATTAACTGTTATCACTGAAAACAATCTTCCTAGCAACTAAAGTAAACAAGACCTACTTCCAATACGTAAATACATTTAATTTCCTTTCGTATGCATGCAGAACATAATAAAGAAATGTAAATGGATGATTTACGATGAAGGAATGAACTTGAACATAAAGATCACGTTATGATCACTCAAGAGAGGTATGTTTTAAATAATTTTCGATTGTTTTACTCATATCCCCAAAGGTATAAAAGATGGAAAGCTGACACTAGTACAAATTTCCATATCGATGCCACTTATTCTCGAAAAGTTTGAGTTTTGAGAACATTACAGAGACAGATAGGGAATTGTTCAAAATTTTAATACAAAATTAATTGCATTCTAAACTTAAATGTCATTTTGGAAATATCACTTATCCAAAAAAGTATATTACTATTTAAAACGTTATGTAGAATGATGATGCGTAATACAATGCTAACCTCACCTTCACATAATACCCCGTTATAAAACAAACAAGCTATATTGACCAAATGTGTGGCGGTATAACCAAATGAAAAATAAAAAATGTGCCAATTTTACCTATGTTCATGGATAACACTACTTGTTTTTATTATAAACACACAGTGATCAAGCATTTCTATGACAGCTAGTTACTTGCTTACTCTAAAAATTTCATTTCCCTATGATGCATGATTTCATATTTATATGTATGTATTTCAAATACACCTTGCACAAATCACTTGACACATTTCAGATGCCTTTCTGTCATTTGTTTTGGCACTTAAAGACCAGACACCACCACAAACTGTGCAGCAGGAAGCCCATAACCAAAGAGAGCCCAAATTTTTTGCGAGGGCTTTAAATGTTTTTCCTGGACTTCAAATGTTAGGGAAGGAAATAGCCAGAAAATGACACCAATTAAAACAAGTAGCATCTATATATACATATTTTTCACAAAATAAATACTTAAAATATAAAAAACAAGAACATTTTTAGTATGGTAATAATTCTTAAATATACATGGGCACTTCTTTAGTTTGAAATTTAAAAAAGTTGGTAAACTAATTCATTTCAAAGTGGAATAGGCCAGCAGAGCTTTTGCCTCTTATAAAATGATATAGGTCCCTATTAAGAAATTTACCTTTGCTACTTATCAATTTAAATTTACTTAGGTCTAACACAAGATGCAAATTTTGTCATTAAGAACAAAATTTGGCCAAATATCTTCACAAATAATACCATGAAACACTTGAAATATCTTTCAACATAAACAATGGAGGCTAGACCAAATTAATCGAATAAACAATGCAAATGGAACTCATTTTTCTTTCAAATCTAGGATCGATAAATTGAATGTAATAATTGATACCTGACATGTAACCGCCAAATTATGACACAGCTGTGTTTTCCCTGTTCGAAATTCGCCGAATATCTCTGTTATGGATCCTGTTTCGATGCCACCAGAGAGTAATCGGTCAAGCTCCTTAGAGCCTGTTGTAAGCTGAATTATTTCAGAACGCTTTTGATGAAATTCTGTTGCAGTTGTAAATCCCATGGGAACTAATTTAGATGCCTCTGCCTGAAAGTTGAATTATTTTTTACAATTTCTCACTTTTATAAAGCATAAAATCAACAAAACCAAAACCTGTACTTACTATGATCTTATCGGCCTTTGCTTCGCTGATACCTTTTATCACTAAAAGGTGTTTTTTAGGAGCAAATGCTACGGATTCCACCGTATGAAAACCAGCTTCCTGAAGTTTCTTTACGTCGGGTCCACTAATACCTAGCGACTATAATTGATAAATTTAAAAATGTATTGTATTAAATCAGATCAAACACGAAACATAAATTATCCTTGTTTACCTCTAATTTTGATATCAACTGCGGACCAACGTCATCGATCAATTCATCCTCTTGCTGAAGAGGATGGGCAGCAGTAGCCATTTCCTAATTAAGCAAATTATTTAATCATATGCTGTCATACACCTTAATTAAACTGTAAAAGGTTAAAATATTTAAGACTATTCTCATTAATAGCGTGATCGTCTAAATATTGCGTCACTACTCGAGGAAGACGTGATACTCCAGCATTAAATAAAATCAACGTAAACAAAACTGGTGTTTAAGCATTATTATTTAGTTTATATTCTTACGGATCACTCAATTTACCTTTAATTTATTATACTATGAATTAATCCAGGAGAGGCTTCAAATAACTCGAAATAATCATATCCAACAGCTTTTCATGGAAGTTAGAAAATCCGCGGCATATGATTGACATAGCCTATCACATTTTCCGCCAAAATTACGTCACATCCGTAAATGAAGAGCTAGCCAATGATCAATCAGAAGGGCCCCGAGAACAAGATGGCATCTTGTAGCAGACATATTCGTTCCCATTTTGTGAATACAATTTTCTTCGACTTGGACAACACATTGATACAGACTCAAAAAGGGGATAAATTAGCTTGTGAAAAGGTAATGTAAGAATTTTTTTGAATTTCATAATGATTTTATGCGCTGTCCTTCCTGTAACCTGCAATTAATAACAGGTAAATTTTTTGTTCACCAATCTGATCGCTTGGGATTCCCCATAGGCGTCGCCAGTGCTTGCACGCACGCAATTCGTTGCCTACGTTTTTTATTTATAAATGCATGACAACTAAAATAGATTTGGTGGTACGGTGAACGAACACTAGGGGAAATTCTAGCCAGGAACTCCTAAATTAGAATCCGACTTTGAGGGTGTGTCTCTCACTTGTACCCAATATAGGCTTGTCGATAGTGCTAAGTAGTTGAGTATTAGGAATTGAGGCTTTGAAGTGCTGTTCTGTGTTAGCTACCTCATGTGTTGGTGAACGTGTTAACTTGTGTGGATAATAAGTCGGTAACTCACCTTGTGCATTAGGTAGCAGTTTAAAGTTCACCAAGGTAATATTTATAGATTGTGGACTAATTTGTGAAAGTGCCATATAATTTTGGACATCGTTTGCAATTAGACATACATCTTTGAACTTATATAAACCTCCAGAATATTTTGTAAAAATGGGTGATCAGATACCGGAGCCCGTTAAGAAATGTGTTGCCATTCTAAAAGTTGCCGACGATGACACAGCAAAGTTTGCCGCCTTGTTTATGGTGACAAAACTTGTCAAAGCCCAAGATTGCAATTCTGCCTCCAAAAAGGCACTCTTCGAAGCAATAGGTTACAAATTCTTAAAGAAACTTTTACTAAGCCCTGATGTTCCTATTGATTGCCCACCTTTAGTGTATAAATCTGTGGCTTTATCAATTTTAAGTTGCTTTTGTTCTGATCCTGAAATTGCTTCTCATCCAGATATGCTTAATAATATTCCAGTTTTGATTGATGTAATAGAAAAAGCGGAGGAATCCGACGATGATGAGCAATTGATGGTCATTAGTGAAAGTTATGAATGTCTGAAGCACATTGCAAGTTATCCAGAAGGGCAGAAGGCATTTTTGAAAGGTGGTGGAGGTGCAAAAATGATTGATTTTTATGTTCAACAAAACTTCCAATGTGATGAGGCTCTAAATATTTTGGTTATCTTAGTTGGTTGTCAAGGTCCAACTGCTTGGGGATCTGATGCCAAACCCTTTCACAGCATCGTAAGCAAAATTGCTTTAGACTTTAAAACTGAACACAGTGAGAGAAAATTCGAACTATGTTCACTTTTGTATACACTCCTCTTTAATTGTCCTAAAGAATTTATCGATTCTACCACAGACGAAGAGATTTGGCCGAGTAGCATTTATAAAGGCATCACTGATATTCTGACCAGCAAGATTGGTAAAGCCCAAAGAGATCCAGCACTCAAACTAGCATCGGTCGTCATAGAGCTCCTGGGTGTTGAATGGTGCCTATCAGATGAAGAGAGACCGAAGCAATTCTTCTTGCTTCTTGTTCAGCTATGTTCTGTGGAAGTACGTATGCAGTTAGAAGACAGATCGCTCAAGCAGGTATTGGGTAATGCTGAGCTCGTCACAGCATGCTTTACAATAATGGAGCTGGCGATCACATTTGTCGCTTCAGAGGGTAAGATTGATCTTGAAGAAAGAGAAAAACAGTCGATGTACACTGCTCTCAAAGGAGCATTCAATGCTGTAATTTCTTTGCTGACTAAAATCTCCAAAGATTTACCCAATGGTGGTTCTGGACCAGAGAGGCTGTTCATATGTGCTCTTGTCAGAGTCCTTGCTGCATGGTTAGCCCAAGAGACAACAGCAAATCGTAATGCCATCGTTGCAATGCTGCCATTTATTCTCTCAATCGCTAACCAGACTTTTAGGGCAGCTAGAGCTCGCAGGTTGGCAATGAAATCAGGTGGGGAAAAAGCAGAGTGTGAGGAAAACTATTCATGGGGAAGGGTTGATGTTTTGCGCCTGTTTCTTCCTGCGCTTTGCCACTTGGCTGTGGATGATAAGGCTAGAGCTGTCCTGTTCCAAGTTGAGGAAGATGAAGTACTTTATGAATGCATTTCCTATCACTGGTCAATAGTGAATTACAAAAGACCTCTGGTTCCAAAATCTGAGCGCAAGAAGGTCAGAGCTGCTGACGCAGGACCTGATGCTAACACCCTAGCCGAGATGGCAGATTCAAGAGTCGCTATGGTATCGGCATGTAACATATTCATGAACTTGACAGTTTTAGAAGCCAAGATAGTGGAGGAATCTGCATTGTTTGACAAACTCTTTAAATTTGTGATGGAAGCACTTCCCGAAGTCAAGTCCACTCCAGATAACTTAGTTTTGCAAGGGCATTTGGCTGTGCTTGGTCTTTTACTGTTGAAGCAGACATCAGGTAGGGCACGTAAGAATGACTTTTCCATCTGTCGTTATGTTCAGTCAGTCATACGTTTCCTTTGGGATGCATATGTTATTGATGAGGGTCGCGAAACCAACGTGTCAACTGGGTCTTTGGTTGTGTCAATGACTTACAAGGAGCATTGGATCGAACTGAGCGAGCTCTGGTTCCTGGGAATGCAAACCATGAGTGGACTGTTGTCGCAGTTGCCCTGGGTGTCCGAGTTTGCTGTCGAGACTGGTTGGTTAGAAGGCACAGCCGCGATGTTGAGGAAGGTGAGGGTGGGGGCGCTTCCACACAACGTGCGGGCTGCATATGAGGACTTCCTCTGCCAGATGTTGGCGGCCAACAAGGAGGTAGCTGAGGTGCTGAAGAAGAATGATATTCTCACCACGTGTCGCACACACCGGCTGATGGAACTAGGAAAGCGCCTTTTTGGAGAATAGAGGTTCATTTGGGTTACCCTTTACAGAATCTTAGCAAAGTGTCTGGTGCAAGATTGAAGAGTTTTCCGACCCACCTTCTTTAGATGATCTTTAGGAGTTTTAATTACATTCAATTTGCTTTTAAATGCCATCGCTTTTATTTGCATTGGGATTAGGGTGTTGATGGCAAGAATGTCTTTTGTAGGACACTTTTTGTGTGTGGGGCTACTGGGCTGCTCATCTAACGAAGAATGGTTTGGGTGATGGTCATGTTGCATTGTTCTCGGGAACCGTTGATTTTTTGGTGTTTTTGCAGTGATGCCTGCTTTTGCAGCTGGGCGAGGGGGCGGCTTAGAATGCCTTGTGCCACCTTCGCCACCCACGATCCTGGAGCCAGCTACTCAAACTCGAACCTCTTCACCCCAGGTCCCAATGGGTACTCACAAATGTTGAAATGTCTCCCACTACCATTTTTCAGTTTCAGATTAATTTGTTTTGATGTTTGACTGATTGTTGAATGGACTTGCAAATATAAAGGATGAAATCCAACATTAATTTCATCCCGAAAATTGTAAGAGGATATGTGGGCGATGTGTTGCCTCGGCTTGTACAGAGTCAATTTTATCCTCTGGACTAATTTGTCATACTTGAAGACTGAGTAGTTTTTTCCCCTCTAGTCAATGAATTTTAGTACAATAAACTTTTGTGAGCATTTGCTCTGATTTGTGTTGGGAATTGTTTTGTTGAAACATCCAAAGAAGACCCAATTTTAGTTATTTATTTTTTGTTTTTTTTTTCATAATTTTAATGCATTGTCAGGAATTTACAGAATTTTGCACTCAGTCTGTTTAATTTTAAACTTTGAGATAATTTAAGTGTACATATGCTCCTTTTATTGCAAAAATTAGGATCAGTGTGATACTCGTTACACCCATTCATGACAAATTAATCTTTGCCCTTAATAATCCATTTTTTGTGTTATAATTTGCAGCTAAATAATATTTGGTACTGATTTCTTCGGAAGTGCACTTTAATTGATGTCTGGTTTATTTGTCAAGATCAATTCCAGTGCTTCTTCATTCCAGATATTTTCCAAATGGAGGGGCTGTTTTCTTTTTGGAAATTATTTTTAACAGCTTCCTAAGTATTTGCTAATTTTTATTTAGGATATTGGTACACTACTGTACTTAAGTTAAAACTGATGTGGTTAAACATTTCATTAAATACTCTGTAATTTTTAGAAATATTTTTGAGGTTGCATTTTTTTTTTAAGAATATGCCTGATGTTTTGAATTGGGAAATGTTTGATTTGTTTTCCTGTGAATTATTAAACTAAAATTTCTAAGAGAATTTTTAAGAAAGTGTTGATGTTGTCTTAACAAATATATAACTGTTTTCAATTTTGTATGAAAGAAGCTATGATTAATGTTGAATTGTACATGCTAAAAAATACAAATAAAAACATTGATTTTTATACCACAACAACATTCACTCCTTACTCATTTAAAATAGATTTCAATAAAGAACACCTATTAGTGAGACTTATTTGAAAAATACTGCTGGGAAGTTTGTTTACTTTTGTATAACTATGATTTTTATATAGCAAGATAGGGACTAGAAATTTTAGTATATTTAAAAATGTCATTTGATGGTAAGAAATGTACATTTTAATTTCATATTACAATTTTTTGTATTACTTGAATATTTTTCCACGTGATATATATAAGAATGAGAGGTTGTGGCTATTACAGCTAGTGGAAATACTCCATGAGGACTATGGAATCCCACATCAATTTGCTGTTCAGGCAACCCTAACATTTCTACAGAACTTCCGTCTATGTACAGAGAATCCAGAAATGTCCCTTAATGATTGGCGGTGTCTGCTGTGGGCCCAAGCACTTGGAGACAAATATAAATCTATTGCTGGTAGGTTTTATTCGTTTCAAATAATATGCCTTCAGTGGTATAATTTATAACAAAATGGATGTATGAAATATATCTTAAAAGATGGACGGCTAATAGTCGATCCTAAGGAATTGTTTTGGTATCATATTTTTAACAGTTTTAGTAGGTGAGTAACATATGTAGAAAATATTTTCTGTAATTAACTGAGTGAACCAAAACTTTTGGAAAAATCCTCATTCGCTGTTAGATGATGATGACATGCTATGTCAAAGGCCATTAGTGCCTAAAATCTGCAGATCCAATTAGAAAAGTTTTTTCTTTCTTTTATTATCATTAACTTGAGGTTTTTAGGAATTACATGCCTTGCTTCCGCCAATTTGTACCTTGAAGCAAGGTAGTTGCTATATGTTAAGGCTAAAGACTATCAACCAGGTAATCTCAAGCCAAAATGAATATTTTTTTATCTTCGAAATAATTAATGGGAAGTATGTGACATCATCATGCATTATCTCATTGTCACATTTCCAGGTTTGGCAAATGCTAAATTATTGGAGATTTTGAAACATTTACAGAGAAGTAATTTTTTATTTGAATGTGAGAATTAGATGACAAAGTGTACTGACATTGTTTAAAATACCCTGCCAAGTTTCTTTCATTTAAACTTTAAGAGTAATTTTCAAAGTTAATCACCTAAGTTGCTACTTAAACTCTCAAAAACTAACCCGTCCAGTTATCCAAGTTTATTTTTTCAAAACTTAAAGTAGTGATTTCTCATGAACAACTTAATTTCCATTTTATTTACCACTCGATAAAACTTCGTATTTCAATAAGAGATTAATATTAGCCAAATCCATATTGCTAATACAACATTATGGAATTGTCCATTGAATGGAGCTTATTTCAAGATTGGCTCATTTTTCCATTAGCCATAATTCAGTCTTAAGCTATAGGGCATACATTGATTAAGAAATTAATGTATGTATTATGAATGTCTTTGACAAATTTGAGTATTCATTATTTTTTAAATAGTTAAAACTTTCATCTTTTTATCATATTGGAAACATCTAATGAAGAGGGATACTTAGATTTTTTTAAGCTACATTTGATTACTCTTGGTGCTATATAATAATGATTTCATTTTTATTATTTTTCAAATGTTAGATGGCCTAAACCAAAAGTAATCGGAATCATTAAGTATGTAAGACATTATCATTATGAAATATTTTTTATGCATGAAATTAAGTATATAATATATTTTTTATTTTAACTGTGACATTAATAGAATATTACTAAGCTAAAATTAAAAAAATACTGAAATCACATTGACCCCATTTGGGTAAAGATATAACTTTTCTCAGAGTGACCAAGGGTTAATATTTTTAATAATCCTTGTTTTATCAGTCATGGAAGATTTATGCATGGAGATATTCAGTAATTTACTGATAAAAAAGGTGTTAATCTTTGGTGAAAACCATGAATGTCATTCATTTGCATAGTATAGCATATTTCAATTTATTTTGACAGATGCATTTTTATAAAAGTATTAATTAAAACGAAAAGCAAAGATTGTGACTTTTGGAATCTTATAGGTAATAATTATTTCCTTAGTAACACAAATTGTAAACTTGAATGTTTTTACCAGTATTGTCCAAGTATAAGCTGCTCCAGAGTCATTTAAATTTGCTGCCCTTTTTCATATTTAAAACTCATGAAATTTTGTTTACAAAGACATTTTTATTCACATTCATGTTGCATTAAATTTAAAATAGAAGAAATGTTATAAGAATTTTAATCCAAAAGCAAAAACATTCAGATCTTTGCCGCACCCAAAAATCAGGCACCCCCAAGCCATGGTCTTACTGTTGATTTGCCACTGGTTAGATTTGAAATTAGTTATTCTTCTAATGCTCTTGGTGCTCACTATCACCAATCTGTTGTTACATTAAGCTTGAAACGGTCTATTGCTTCAATTTTAATTATTTTGTCATAATTGTTTGTTGCATGCAGGAGAGGTGAACATGCAGTGGTTGCAGCTGCGTTATGAGTGTCTAGCACCATCCTCTGAGGTGAGGTCTTTGCTTCGTTTGCTTCAAAGACGTCACTTTTGACTGGGTCTCATTACCAATGGTCCCTCTCGAGCCCAGTGGGAAAAACTCCACCGACTAGACCTTGCCAGATTATTTGATGTTATCCTTGTATCGGGTGATCTGCCTTGGGAAAAACCAAGCGTTCACATATTCCTCGAGGCTTGCCGTCTTCTTGGAGTGCCTCCATCTGCATGTCTAATGGTTGGAGACAAACTTGAGACAGACATTCTCGGAGGGAAGGAGGCTGCACTTGGTGCAACTGTATGGGTGTTGCCTCCTAAGGGTCCTGGACTCAGATCGAACAACAACCCACTACCTGATTACATTTTGGAGAATGTAACTGATATTCTTCGATTGCTTCCTCCCACAGCCAATTGGACTGATTCGGTTAAGTGTCAACCTCCTCTCTCTTCTTCTCGTTCCGGAAGGCGCATTTCCATTCCTCCGCCACCTGATTTTGTGGAATGTAACAGTAATTTTAGTAATGCAAGCGATGGGAGCTGACGGGAATTGCTGGTATTGTTCTACAGGTACTTCAGATACTCTGGGGTTACCGCATTAGGGTGATTGGCCAGTGATTGTTAACATCTCTTGTAGGAACATGCTAATAAGCAGAGAGTATTTCTTGATCTTAAGGATAATTAATAACTGTGGGCCAGTTGATTATCATTGTTGGATGGTTGATGTAAATATTGGAGTAGTAATGCTAGTCCTTGCCAAAGTAAATTAGAGGGAATTGGCTGAAGCATGACTTGCTGCATAGTTTGGGAAAACTTGCAATTTTTCACAAATCACCAAGCTGGCTTGGTGGCACATGGCATGCAGTAATTGGTGAGTAGTAGGGAGAGTACCTATCAGCATTTGTAAGTTTGAACCATCTCTGAGCATTTACACTTCAACAAATAAGTGCATTAAATATTTGACAACTGAATGTGATATGCGTAAGTCTAGTTTGGAAAATAACTTCTAATTGGTGAGACTAATTGTTTTATTCTTGTTTTAGATTGGAAGACTCATTTACTAATTTTTAAGTAAGTGACCAATTAAAGTAGTGGGACAATTTTGCGTACCAGCTTGGCACCAAAGAATTTATCTCTTAGATTTCACCACTGAAAGTATATAGTTTGTTTAGGGAATTATGAATGTGCCAATTAAATTAAAGATTAATTTATATCTACGTTTTAAATATAGAAATGGCTTTCAAATTGGTACCTGATTGTATTCGTTCAGCTACTCATTATTTATAATACTGTCCAACATTGACTATTAGAGATTCACCCAGGGATTATTTTCTAGTTAATTTTTAATGAAATATGCCTTGTAGTTCCTATGATGGCCATATCAATGTATTGCAGTACAGCTCTTCTTGCATTTTTCTCATTTTTTTATATTTTAATTTGGTCAATGAGTAAATGGGATTTTATATGTTGGAAATAATTTGAGCAATTGTCTATGATGTTGAATGTAGCCTTAAAGTCTACGTAGGAGCTCTGTCTAAATAGTCAATTTTAATATCAAACAGGAGTGAGACTCTGGAAAATGGTCTAATCATAATCTTTGATGTACATCTCTTTCCAATTTATCTTAGGGACAGCTAAGATCGATGTAACTTGATAAACAAGGAGTCTTATTCTTCTAACTTCTTAATATACCATTCCCATTTATTTGTCATATAATTCTAAACTCTTTCTAGTTGGTGAGATGTTTTCTCCTTTTAAAGTGGATGTCCACAAAGTCTCCGCGATGAAATGTCTGTATCTAAAGGCAGGAGTCCCAAAATTGGTATCCTATAGGCCATATCTGAGTCTAGCTTGGGGGTTAGGGACAGAAGTAATGAATACTCGGATAAAATTCTCTCTAAATTGACTGTATTCATCAGTACTTTCCTTGATTACATTAGTATTAGTCATCTTTTGTCACCAATAGCATGATGGTTCTTGTCATCAATTAGATTTCCCATCAATTTCAAAATTATACAAGTAATTGAAGTTTTCTTTTATGAGAATACGTAATAACAGTGCACTCTCACAAATCCAGAATGCTCGGGACAGGCATCTCCGTATTTCCTGGTTTTTTAATTTATTTTATTTATTTATTTAGAAATGATTTCACATACCGCTTTAAAATGCCATTTTACAGTGAAATATAAAAACACAAATATAACGTCAATAAATAACATCAAATAATAATATTAGCATACTTAAAAACTGAGATGACAGTTTCATGAAAGAGGGAAGTGAGAGGCGAAAAACATCGAGATCAGATGGGAGGGAATTTAATAAGGATGGAAGAAAAGAGAATGCTGGATCAATGAAATCCTAGGGGTATTAGTGTAAAGAAGGTGGGATAATCGGGTTGATTTAGAGGGCACATGAAAGTTGAAAAAAGATAATATCTCAGGGCAATTAATATGAGAATTTAGAATTTTGTGGAGAAAAGAAATATCTTCTTTATGATAATTCGTAGAGAAATTGTCAATAGCTGTTGTGGAGAGGACTGTATGTTTTGTAGCATAACGAAGAGAAGGAACGTGTATTCTAATAATTTTTATAAAAAAATCATAATTTGCTCAAGGGAGCGTAAATTAATTATGCAGGATGAGGACCAAATTGGTGAGCAATAGGAAATTACAGGAAGTACAATAGAGCAGAAATACGTCCTCACAGCCTCAGCTCCATGTATCTGTAAAGAATGCCAAGAAGAGAGATAGCCTTTCTCTTCATCGTGAAAATTTGTTCTGGAAAGTTTAGGTTAGTGTCTGTCAAGACACCTAAATCTCTCTGCAGTGTCACCCTTTTTAAAGTAGTTCCATTCATTCTATAATCCCAGAGAATGGGGTTTTTGCGGAGAGTGACAGAGAGAACACTGCATTTAGGCAAGTTTAGTTGCAATTTCCAAGTAACACACCAATCTGTTACATTATTAATCGTATATTGGAAGGACAGTCGGGGAGAGAATCAATTTGTTGAAAAACTTGACAATCATCGGCATATAATAAAATTTCAGCTTGAGAAGTAGATACTGAAATTGCTAAGTCATCTATAAACAAATTAAATAAATAAGATCCAAGGACACTGCGTTAGGGAACACCAAATGATATCATTGATTAGTCAAAAGAAACACCACCGATACTAACACATTGTCTTCTATTAGTTAAGTAGCTGGAAATCAGGCTGAGAAAACAACCATGAACACCAAAGCGGTATTGGAGGTTATGTAGGTATTTTTACTCAAAATGCATATATGTACAGGGCTGGATTTTCCATTATGCACAGTAGGAATGCCTTGTGATGTCGGCATTCTAGGGATACAATTTTTGTTCATTCAATGAAATAGAGTATTTCTCATTAACTTACCAAATTATTTTACTGTGTATGTTCTCAATTTGAGATTCTTAGGTTTTTCTGGTAGATGTTTAGATTGGAAGAGATGAGGTGACAAACATGCTGACTGATGTTGATGAGGTGCAAGGCACAGGGTTTTCAATGTTTGAATATACAGGCATAGAAGACGATTCAACACTTTTCTTTGTAGTTTGCATTATATGCTTAGGCATTTCCTTTATGAGTTTTTCTCAAATCCTAAGCACAGGAATTATATCTTTACAATGGACAAAGAAAATACAAATTTCGTTAATGACATAATTAAAGCTGAAACCGGCATCAGCTGAGCATGGAATCTGGAGCGCAAACAGATTAAATGGTAAGACTGAAAACTTTCCGGTGATCTGGTAATCTTTCCGGATTATTAGCACAATGATTTCAAATGTAAAAAATGCCGGATTTGAGGGAGTGTACTGCATTATAAAATAATCTGGAAGTTTACAACTTCAAGTTTGCTTATGAAAGAAATTTATATGTATTCTATCAAGGAGTCTATCTAATAACAATTAGGCAAGCATTAAAATTCTGCTAGACTCAAAGGCTCAGTGAAAAATTGATCTGAAGAAATGGTTTTATTGAAACATTTTGATATTTATTTATGTTGACTGAAACGAAAAATTTTCTTCTGGCCAATAGCCAGGGGTTTGTCTTGTGATCCCCAAGTTAAAGCCAGTTTTTGTAGCATTTCCTCCCAAGTGGATAAACCATAGACGTAATGACTAGCATTTAGTAAATTGCTGTATGCTGTGACATCAATGGCAACTTAACACTTCGTCATTTGTAGGAAAGCATGAAAGAAATTTCTCGGCAATGCTTTTAATTGCATAATGCATATTACATTTGCACAGTCTGAGGTCCAGTTGCTTGATGAAATTCAGGGTTGTGGCAATTATATTTTTTAAAGAATTGCTATTTTTGTGGGTATTTTTATCACTGTAAATAGTGAATCTCAAAGATTTGATGTATTTTTGGCCTCGAGAAGTGATCGTGTACTTGTTCTGATCTTCAGAACTGATATTTGCAGCGTTAGTTGAAAATAAGGCATTTTATGCTCCATTATATGTTAACAGTACTTCTATGCAGTACTTTGGCATGAATGGGATCAAGCAGCTTTATTTTGAAATGATTCCATGTGACAACTATACCGTAGATTAACTATGTCTTTCAATCTTTGCTGTTCACTATCCGTCCCTGTATATTGCTGTCTTAATCAGTTTATCTCAATTGACTAATTTCTTGTTGGGAAGTTGTTTTTTTGTGGTTTATTAATGCATGTTATCTGTGATACTATTAACACAGCTTAACATGTTGTAGTTTATTTCTTTGTTATATGTGTACAAATAATCATAGTTTTAGGCAGTGTTTCACAGGTGGTACACATGCAGTGTTGTAATATCTTTGTAAACAGGCCAGCTTTATCTTCTTGTATATCCTGGAAGGTTGGCCCTGCCATTTTCCAACATATTCCTATTCGTAATTCTTGCCATTAGTAAGAATTTTTATTCAGAGTTTTATTTTATCTTTTTAGAGGTATTCTTGCATTATTTGTTATTAATGTATTTTATCATGCTCAGTGAAGTTGTATATCAAATCTGTATATAATGTAAATGGAATATACTTGATTTTTAGACGAATGGCTTTCATTAAAATTTTATTGACAACAAATTTTGCCAATTGCTTTTATTTATTTTACCGTTGTATCTCTCCATTCCATCTGTGCTAAATGAAATGCCTACTGTTACTTTTAGACGTTTTGTGGAGAAAATTTACATACCTTCATTCATCACTTGTAGGAAAGCGGCTTTATGATCAAAGATGGTCTTCTGTTGGCTATTTTTTAATGGGAATGAGAATATTTTCATTTTACATGATAATCAAAATTTGTCCACATGAATTTGATTATATAATTCATGTCCACATTTTTCTTTTCTTGCTAGTGCCTTTGGTTAAATTTTTGTCACATGTGTATCTATGATGTATTTTTTACACTACATTGGGTAGCTGAAAGTAAGTTAAGTAAATGGTAAAATTGAAAACTGTTCACCTAGAAAAAATTCTGTACAAAGCGTTTTTTTTTTTAATTGCTTCATTATAATTATTCATATTGGGATAATTGAATTAACAACAAAATTGAGAAAACATTTTTATAATTATATGCAGCTCATTACAGGATACAAATTTAACATTTTTCAATTATGCATATTTTATTGGGTTTGATTAATTTGATCTTTGCAAAAGATTTTGATATGATTTAGGCATAAGAAATTGGTACAATTTTGAAAAATCCAATGAAGAGAAAAATCTGGTATTTGCCAGAAATTAAATTTAGATCCTGCATTTACTGGGTGAATGCTCTAATGCTAATAACTCGTCAAACTGACTCCACCCTCATCCCATTTTGATGAATGTCTTTGTCATTTGCAGAGACAAGAATACTAAATTGTATTTGCATTGTTACCTTATACTAAAGATTTCTCTAATAATCATCAAACTGCATCATGTCTGCATGGAAACAAAAAGTAAATTATTATTATTACAAATTGGCCAGGTGGCAACTTTACAGACTGCTACCTATATATATACAAAATTGTGTTTCGTCTACCAATATTTACAATTTTCATCTATAATCTTCCTAAATATTACAATATTATATAACTTCCAGCTGACATTTACAATAACCAAAAGTAAATTACATTTATTATAACATTTACAACTAAACTACAAACTAAAATAATAATTACATAATACAAAGATTTCACGGTTCGTGGAAGGCCTTCATGGCTACTGAAGTGGTCCCAGGGCCACAAAGTCCCAACCGTACATCGTCCCACCAGGCTATCCCCTACTTCTTCTCAAAAGCATAAATATCCTTAATTACTGTTAGCGAATCAAAATGTTTTGTCTCCCAACCCAGCTTATCTAGCATTCCACTGATGCTCAAGTCCCTCCTAAAGTTAACCAATATGATTCTAGCTGCTTTTCTTTGTACCATCTCAAGTTTCGCAATTTGTCCTGCCAAGTGAGGGTCCCAAATCAAGTGGAATTACATCTAACATGTAAGTCTGAACGTACAGTAAAATATCCAAATCTTCCATCAGCTATCAGTCCTGATTCCCATGGTCCAGGGCTTCCTGTACGTAAGCCACCAGAAACAAAACTTGTGATCGAAAGTAATCTCGCGTAGGGGCATAAACCCAGACCTAATTTTGGAGTTTTCCCCTTGGTGTTAATGCACCCCCTGCCACACACCCTTGTGGTGGTTTGCAGGGTAAACTGAAGATGAACATGGATCTTAGATGAAGAAGATAATGGTAATGTCGAGACCCAGAGTAACTCAGGAGATGAAATACCGAATGACCCAGCATTTATGGAAAGACTGACTTCTTCTAACCCTCACTTGATAACACAATCTGAACACAATGATTTGGTTTGTGATCTTAATTTATCTAAAAGTCATGCATAACTTTTAGCTTCAAGATTAAAAGGATGGAATCTTCTTGATCAGGACGCTAAAATATGTTCTTTCGGTAAACATCAACAACAAAATGAACATCTATTTTCTAAAAGGGGAGATCTAGTTTATTGGAATGATGTTGATTCTCTACTGAAGGCCTTGGGGCAGCAGCATAATCCTCAGGAGTGGTGTTTGTTCATAGATTCCTCAAAGATGAGTTTAAAAGCAGTCCTGCTTCACAATGGAAACAGGTACAAATCTGTTCCACTAGCCCGTGCTGCTCACATGAAGGAATCATATGAAAACATGAAACTTCTGCAAACCAGTATCCAGTATGAAAAGTATTCTTGGCATGTCTGTGGAGATCTAAAAGTGATTGCTCTGTTACTTGGGTTACAGCTTGGATACATCAAATTCTGTTGCTTCTTGTGTGAATGGGATAGCAGAGATAGACAAAACCATTACATCAAAAAGCAATGGCAAAAAAGAGAAACACTCACTCCAGGAAAGAAAAATGTAGTTAGTTAGCCACTGGTTAGTTCTTAAAAAATCTATTTACCACCATTGCACATTAAACTAGGCTCGATGAAAAATTTTGTAAAAGCGATGGATTGTAATGGACGTGGATTTCTCTTCTTGAAAAATAAATTTCTGACAATTAGTAAGGCAAAAATCAAAGAAGGAATATTTGTGGGTCCTCAAATAAGGGAACTGATTAAGGATGATTTGTTTGAAAGCCAACTGAAGGAGCTGCATGGGCATCTTTCAAAAAAGTAGTCGCCAACTTTCTGGGAAACTACATGGCAGAAAACTACAGGCAACTTGTGAGTGAGCTTCTTGTGGCCTACAGAGCAATGGGGTGTAATATGTCTCTAGAAATACACTTTTTGGACTCCCATTTGGACTTTTTTCTGAAAAAACTCGGGGCTGTGACCGACAAACATGGAGAACGCTTTCATCAGGATATCTCTGCTATGGAAAACCGCTACCAGAGAAAATGGAGACCAAAAATGTTGGCTGACTACTGCTGGACACTTAAAAGGGATGTTCCTCAAGCAAAGTTCAGCAGACAATCCACATCAACCACATTTTAGGTTAGTAAATATATACTAATTTTTTTACATATAATAAAAATACCTTTAATTAATAAATTAAATTAATCTTTCTATTACTTAAAAACCTTGGGTGATAGAAAAATTTGGTAAACAGATTCTATAAGAATCACCATCTTCTTACTATGTAACAAAAATAGTGTTCTTTTGTTATCCAGTGTTATTAGCCTTTATCATTATCATTCAAGATACTGCCTTTGGATAGTTTCTGACAACCTTTATTGTGTGAAGGTTTCCAAAAGTGGCCACTAAATGTGTTTGTGTCAAATCATTTTAATCAGCTTGTATTCCCTTCTACATAGAGATTTTGGTGTCACGGTTTGAGCTCACGTGAGGAGGTTTTTCTCATGAAAACTTTTCATTCAGACCACATTTTGTGTTTGGATTGAGTCACTTTACTCATCCCAAATATGAACTAGGCTGTTGCAAATGCCCATTGGTCAAACTGTGCCGCAGAGTGCTGAATCTTTCTGAGTCTGGTGTTTTTCCCATGTATTCAGGAGAGACTCAATTTTACTTAGTCGGTCAATCTGTCTGATCATCCTCTTGTTGGATAGATTTCCATTACCATTGGCCATAACATGTATGCTGATACTAGCCTCGCCTTTCCTGATAGTGCAAATCGTTCGTTCATTCACATCATGCTCTCTACCAAGTATATTGACTTGGGCGCCAGCATGGAGCTTGTCCAATACATATCTCTATTTTCTTAGCTAAATTCATGGCATCCCACTTCTTCTTGCTTCTCATTTTCATCATCTCACTTCATTTAGGACTGTCACTCCTCTTAGGTGTCATGATTAATGAAAATGAGGTGGGTGTTCGGGATATATTGTCTAAAAACTTTGCTAAATGAGTGAAAACAGCACATAACACTCCGGATTCAACTGGATTGAGGATGAGCGAGGCATGAGTGAACATGATAGCACATTATATAATAATGGTGTGTGCAAATTTGTTTGACTAAATGAAAACTGCATTGTCAAAAACATGCATTATATAAGGGTCAACTGTACATGAATTGTTGCATTTGGTCGGTAATCCTGGGATTTTTTTCATTGATGAGTTAGATGATATTATAGTGATTGAATTTTTTTCTGCACATTCAGTAAAAATGTTAAACATTTCAGAAATTAACACCAATTCTCAAATATTATAACATTATTTTGCCTTAATGGTAAAGCGGCCAACCATCCTGGATAAGGGGGGACAATCCTGGATTTAGATCATTTTCCCTGCATGGTGATGAATCCCAGAAAATGTCCTACTTTTTTGCAATTTATCCTACTTTTCGATATTTTTTAAATTACGGTAAGTCCTCAACTTACACAGGTCCGAGTTACACAGATCCATAGATACACGAGTACGATCCTGTGTTCAACTACCTCTCACATGCAAACACCGAAAGGTTCACAAAGGTGTCTAGAGCAGTGCATGATGCTATTGTATTCTATTAAGTGATTTATGATGAGAAGAAAAGAGCTACAGCACCAACATCACTGGAAAAGTACTTATAAAAAACAGAAAGATTCAATGCCATCAACATCGGTATTATCTGAGTAAATATGTATGTATTAATTTTCTTAAAATTACATTTTTATATATGTACTGTACTGAATAAAATTTCCTTTTCTTAACATTTTGTTTTTTTATATCAGTTAGGCATTGTCTGATGAACTCAGAAGGTAATGGTCGTATAAATAAGAGTTGGTTAAATGTATCATTCAGAATTTCTGTGGAAACAGCATAGAGTAATCAAAAATGTATACCAACCAATTTAATGATGTAGAAAACTTCAGTTGAATTTAACTTAAAAAGCCTCTCGTGGCAAGATGTCCAAGGCACTTTTGAATTTATAACCAAAAAAATTTCAAACAATTCAATAAACAAAAATGATTTATTTGATGAAACATCAATTTAAAAAATAATGCAATGGCAGTGAAAATTTAAGAATGGAATGAGAAAACCTGGAAACAGACATAAGATTGGTAGAATCCTTCAGCCATTTTCAACTAAACTGGCTCTTACTAAGGTAAGCAAAATTTGCTATTTACCAGGGGCTAATGCACCCACTGAAAGGGGTTTTTCAATCATTAGTAAAGTTTAGACACTGAAAAAACTGCAATGAAGGTGGATATGGTTAAGCCTATCAGTACTTTAAAATGTAATATGATATCTTGTGAGGATTTTAATAATGAGCTGTGCAACAATCCTGCATTGTTAAAATGAATTCATTCAACTCTAAAATACAGATTTTGATTTAACTTTGATTATTACATACTTTTTAAAGTGTAGCTTAACTTGAATAAATATCCTATTCTAATATTTAATCTAATTTTTTTTACTAAAAACCATTTCTGTAATGAATTAACAAAAGGTAAATGTCAAAAAATACATATAAATGCAAATACATGTCAGAAAAATTGGGAAAATAACAGACTATATTTTAGAATTTACAGGATATTCTATATAATTATCTAACTGATATCAAATCTGCTTGTCATAATTATTCATTTATACATCAGTAAGGTGACCAGATATTTTTTTCCAAAAAGGAGGACAGATCCCGTATTTTTACAAAATGTAAAGACAAAGGGAGGGAAAAGAAACGAGAGAGGAAGGACACATTTCATGACAGAAAAATTGTTTATATGCTATCTTTCGTATTTTTTCAAACAAACTAAAGGTTGTAAAAGAACATACATTACAATAGTCTCATGACATGAAATTTTTTGTTTTAAAAAAATGTTGTAAGCTTTCAAGAAAAATAATAATTTTAGATACCATTTTTCACAGTGAAACACTAAAATTACATAATGACAAATCGTATTGAACGAATTTCAATTTCAGAAGTTCAAAGGTGAATTGCACAAATTTTAAACTTAAGTGTTCATTAATTATGTGTGTTTTACATATTCGAGAAAAATAAACCCCAACACGGAAAAGTTCAAAAGCAATTAAAATTGAAAATAATAGATTCAATCCTACAAATTGTTATTTATTCTAAATTATATCCTGATTGCTTGAAAATTATTTTATATAAGCCAATATTTATTGAAAATATATTTATTCAAAATGTATATTTACTGAAACATATCTTTTCTCTACAGGCTGAAATATGTAGTATGTTTTTAAAAATGAAGTGTTTTCATTCTAATAATGACATGATTGTTTTGTATTGAAATATTTGTCATTTCTGTAAATTTTTTTAAAAAAATCGTCATTTTTATTTAACATTTCTGAGAATCGCTCGCAGCTATAATCCATGTTAACTTTTATCATTATGATTAAGGTCAATGTTTCCAAAGAAAGACTGCTCTTTACACAGTCCCACACATCATTAATTATCGAGAATACACGCTCTACACTTGCATTTGTCCCAGGTAAACATAAAGCTATTTCAACTAATATCTTTAAATTAATAAAAGGAAGATATTCAGTTTTTTTAAAACTGAAATATTTCCTCCCATCTTTTGTAGACTTCTATTTTATTTTCAGACCATTCTGAAAACGTATTAGCTGAGCAGTGCTCATTTAGTCTCCGAACCTCATCAAACAGTATTGTCATCAATCTTTATGAGACACTTGATTTGCAAATTTCACCGATTCTACCACTTTTTCCCACTCGATCGATTTTCTTAATAAAGTCCACTGAAAAAATTTATTCCATCCAAAAATTTTGTCCATTTGATCAAATAATCAAGGCAATTTCTATAAAATAGTTGAACCTCGTCTGTGAATGCCCCTCTAACTGTTGGATTATTCTCTTCTAGTTTTTTTCAATAAATTATCTGCATTTACTGGTAAACATTTCATATTTAACCTGGATTCCAATTGATCATTAAAACTGTGAAGAATTGACATTACTTCAGCTGCACATATTTTGTTCTTTTTAATTTGCTCTATATTCGACTGAAACATTGTTGCCTTACTATGCATGATATGCAGAGTAATTTCATCTAATGGATTTTCAAAAAAATCTTTTAGAAGTTTGGGACATTTATCTAAACTTAAAAAAATGTAAGCTTAATGGTTCAAATAATTGAGTAACACGTTCAATGGCAGGTGTTAAAGCCAACCACCTGGTTTTTGAGTAACCTAATAATTTCTTATGCTCAACTGAAGCGACCTCACAAAATTTAGTTTGACTCTTTACTCTCACAGTGAAACGATGAAAATGTAAGTATATTTGTGGAAGGATTACTTCTATATCTATAGCCAGTTGACTTGAGAATACACAAATACACCAATTAAAAGTACGCGTGGCTTGAGTAAAAGGAAGGACAATAGCAGAGAAATGTTCAAAAAGGAGGACATGGAAGGACAAAAGGTTTAGGGAGGACAGCGATTGAAAAAGAAGGACTGTCCTTCCAAAAGGAGGACGTTTGGTCACCTTATACATCAGTAATATATATTTTCGTAAGTATAGCCAGATTTCGAAGTTGTAAAACAATTTATGATCCAATTCTGGAAGTAAGAGGGAGGATGATGACCATGGGCAGTGTTCCCTCTAAACTGCGCAGGTGCGTGGCTGTGAACGTTTATTTTCCCTCCGTGCACAGCCACTTTTTTGCATCGCAAAAGTCAGAGAATATCACATGAAAATCGCAGAGAACATTACACAAGGTGTTCCTTTTCTAAAAAGAAGAATTTATAGTTTCCGTGGCATCACTCGTAGACAGAAAATTCTTCTTCCAACTAGAGGGGAGCTCATGAGGATGGTAACCAAATTCACACTCATCTAGCCATTATGTCACCCTGTCACTGTAGATCTCAGTATGGGTTGGGTTTATTTAATAGGATGTTAACAAAATGGAGATAAGAACTGCTTCTGGATTCAAACGTGTTCTTATTAGAAATGATGACACACCAAAATCTTTGTCGAAATGGCTATTCTCATCTTACTGGTAATAATTCCAAAAATTTGTGCATAAACTAGCTTTCATATACTAAATTAAATTCCCTTTTTTAAATCAAGACAACATGTAATCTAACGCACTGGCGTGTTACCATTGTTATTTTTAAAATTCCAGGCTAGTTTTTCACATAAATTCATCATCATTTTCAAAAATATGCATTATCATTTGCTCGGTAGAAAAATAGCTACCAATTTTTCTCTAGCCTGCCAAAAATTCCTATGTTAAGGGAGTTCGTTTTTATTCCATAGATTACCTTAATGATAATTAAGATAAATAGGTTTTTTTTCGGCATTCTCAGGAAAAATTTAATTGGGTAAAAGAATCAAATAATGCAAAATAAATATTTTTGAAATGAATCAGCTGTTCCGTACTTCAGAAGACTCAATTTTACAGGGTCACCGCAATTATAATTTCGTTTTGCATTTTACTTGATGCCAACAAAACAAAATTACTTGAGTGTAAATATTATCACTTATCCTCAAATAAATACTAGTTATGCTACTATAGATGTTCTTAACATTAATATTTTATTATTTTAGCTAAAAAATATCTCGTAAATTAAAAAATATACACTAAATCAATTATGTGAGTTGTGGTACCCCTTGTGTAAATCTTTCCATGTGTTCGGTTTCGCCGATGTAGTATTATTACTACTGTGCTCATAAATATTAAGTAAGCATGAAGCACTTCAAAGGTTCAGTTTTATCGGAAAAAGTTGCAGAAAGTGAGGCTTTAGATGGTATGATTAATTTTCTTTTCTTACGTGAATTTAAGTTATGATAACTAATGGTCATTTTTCTCATGTCAGTTTTTAAAATAAGTTAATAGTTTTTGATAGGTTATACATCTTTGATGTTTTTTATTCATAAGGCCAATAATTTTATTGCTGAGTCAACATTATCAATATCATATGAAGTTTAATTGACATTAATTTCATACAGTTAATGTCGAAACAGCTGAACATTTTTTCTTTGAAATGAGCAATTTCTTTGTTTATTTACTCATCAAAGGTGGTGTTTCAAGTGAATCGGACATTTCAGAGCCAGAACTTGCTTCTTCTGAGGAAGATATTGCTGACTCAGAAGGTGAAGGTGAGAGGGAAGAAACCGACACAAAATCTTTGGCTAAAGGTAATGCAGGATGGGCGGATGCAATGTCAAAAATTCTAAAAACAAATAAGCCAAAGAAAAAGAAAACCATAGTATTGGCACGAGCAAAAACAATTCAGGCGGCACAAGTTGGAGTAAAAAAGGAAGAAGATATTGGCTTTGAAATAGAAGGAGAAGTTAAAGAGGAAAAACCAAGCATAGATGAAATTCAAAATGTGAAACCGAAGAAAGTCGGAGGTCTCCCATCAATGAGGGTAAGCTTAAATAATTTTTAACATTAACATTTTTAAATTATCAATGTGGAGACACTTTTACTTTTTAGGTATGGCCGTTGTTCAAGGTTTTGTAACATACAATATAATATATTCATATAATTTGCAACAATCTCAGAATTATTGATACTATTTGAATCTCTAAAGAAATGTCCAAAACTATTGAATTTTGACTCCTATTCAACTACGTTGATTGTTACTTTCATAATATATGTATAATATCTGTAAATTTATAGCATGAGAAATTATGACAATTTATGCAAGGTAGAATTCCAATTTTACAGAGGAAAGAATGGGAGTCAAGAGGAAGAGTAAAACCAGCGCTCAAGGACCAAGAAAGAGAGAAAATCCTTTCTAAAATAGCTATTAAGTAAGTTAGGCTCTGAACTAGAAAAATTTATTAAAAATCAGATCTAGCTATAAAGTAATTGCTGCTTTAAATTACTAATTACTGACTTTTATTACTCTGCTAATTAATTATAGATAGTTTGCATGAAAACTTTTTATCTATTCCAATTGGTGCTTTGCCACCACTGTTCAAGAAAATATCAGTCTTTTACTCAAAGCAGGTTGTTTGAATTTGCCAAATACTGAAATAGTAACTGGGATCAGTCATGCATCTTGATATTTTCTGCATCCATTATTTAGCTATTCTCTCATTTAAAAAGACCTTGTTTATATTTTTATAATTATTTTGGGTACTTTGGTATTAACGGGGCTCCACCTCTTCAGCGCCCCTCTAGGGGTGAGATATGGAACTACAAGGCACTGAAAGTGGCGAGATTTGGAATTACGTGGAGCAGTACTCCATTGGAACTCTGCTGGGCCAGGGAAGGAAAATTTGAACATGAAGGAAAAATTTACTTGGCCCCACCAGTTTGGGTAAGTTAGCCGAAGTGTTTTTGGTTCCTCCTCATGTTCACTGTGTTCACCTCTCGGGTTGGGAAGCGTTCATCTTAATATATACCAGTCTCATATACGGAATGCAAGCTTCATCGCTGACTGGCATGTATTAAGATGAACGCTTCCCAACCTGAGGAGGAAACACAGTGATTGTGAGGAGGAACCAAAAACACTTCCAATAACTTACCCAGTACAAGTAAAATTTTCCTTTGTGTTCAAATTTTGCTTTCCTGGCCCAGCTGAGTTCTAATGGAGAACTGCTCCACGTAATTCCAAATCTCGCCACTATCAGCACCTTGTTGTTCTATATCTCACCCCTAGATGCACTGCGGAGGTGGAGCCCCGTTGTTAATACCAAAGGACCACATTTTGTTGCAAAGGCTTTGAACTAAATACTAATGATTGCCATGTCTTCAATTTTATCTGAGCTATATTTTAACATCTCTTGTGAATTCGAAAACTTCTCATGTCAAAAAACATATTGGCTGCCACCACTGAATACTGTCACCCAAGCAACGAGAATGATCAGGTTTTTGCTAAGTTGGTTGAAATGGAAGAAGGGCATTTTAACAGGGTTTTGTTTCTTGTTCCAGAGGAGTGGTGCAACTTTTCAATGCTGTGCAAAAACACCAAACTGAAGTGGGAAAGAAATTGAAAGAAGCTGGGCCATCTGAAGTAAGAAAGGAAAGAGTTCTGAAGTCAATAGATAAACGTGCTTTTCTTGATGTTTTAATGGGCAATGCTAAAAGTGAAAAAGTGGACGACCCCTTGAAAACTGAGGCCAAAGTTGAGGTAATGCAATTGCAATGTGTTATCCTTTAAGTTTATTTTAGATCTTTACATATGGGTCTCTTAATTATTACCTATATTTTAACATTCTCTATGAATTATTGTTACCCTTATACTTTTCTGTGGACCTGGAATTGAACTTGGGGGTGTAGTTTTAGGTTTTTACAATTTTTAAGTACAGTCACCCTCTGGATTATGTAAGCCTCGACTTATGTAAACCTGCACTTAAGGAAGCGGCCCCATAAATTATTAAAACAATTTCGGTATGTTTACGTCAGCGGTTTTTGTAAGCAAGCAGGAACTAAATATGTCTGCGGAGGAAGAACACAAGGCCACTGTTGCCAATCTAGTGATTTTTTAGCTAGATCTAGCGACTCTGGGTTCGAACTAGCGCCTATAAAAAGAAAGGATGTTTATCCACAAGTTCGCATAGAAGTTCTCTTTATATTGCAATTTTAGCTAAAGACGACAATCTTTGTTGCGATATAATGTTCCTTAAGCAATTTCTTATTCTTTTTAAACAGGAGAAAAAGGAGCCCTAACAAAATACATACTAAATCATTTTCTAGATTCATTTTTCACAAAAAGCAAAAGAGAAATTATTAATGCAATTTACGAGAAACACCAATGTCAACACTATATTTGAAAAAGAAATCACTATTAACTAAATGCAGTGGCACACCACACAATGATCAACCAAAATCAAAGACAAACTCAAGAGTGAGGGAGACAGGAGAGTGAAGTGTGGTCCGAACCAGTCAGTCGGAGGTCTCAGCTCTTCACTTTGCTTGTAACGCATTTGGAATGTTATTTTAAACAGAGTGCTCACACTTTTGACTTGCACATCTGCCTAATTATAAAAAAATTAAGACTTTGATTGAAAACAAATCAATTTAATGATACAATAAATTATTTGTTTTGCTTAAAAGTTTTAGGTGAAGTGCCACTTCCCTCACTTCACCTGGTGGGCTGCCACTGTTATGTGGATGTATATTCTCATCCTTTTTGCTATTAAGGAGTATATTCTGAGTGGCGTTGACTACTTTGGTAAATAACATGCTAATGATATATATAGTTGTTGCCAGGCCCGGACATAGAGACCCAGGGCCCCTAGGCAGTTAACAGACTTTAACTTTACTTTTATTTTTTATTTATTTAACGTACTTTGACTTTAGAAAATAGACAAGCAGACTTAGAAATGAAATGGACAAGTACCAACTATACTTTTTTACATGTTATAATTTTTACATTTACATATAATTACAAGCTTACATTGTCAATTATTTTCTATTTCGTTCGGAAAAATTGACATTATTTTCCGTGTCCTGTGTTCTCAATGTGTACCATTTCGGCCCCTGGTCCACCGCCGAGGTTGGGGCCCTAGGCAGCTGCCTAGTTTGCCTAGGCAGAAGTTTGCCGCTGGTTGTTGCAACAAAAATTGTTTTCCGCTTGTGTTATTATCGAAAAGTGGTAATAAGGAAAAGTTTATGCTATGGTCAAGAGAGACAACATAATAATTTTTAGATGCTTATCTTTATTTCAACCATATTTTTGTAAAAGTGAAACCAAAATCACAGTATTGAAATATTGCCATCCTTGAAAATGTTTCAGTTGAAAGCAGAAGAACCTAAATCCTCAGCATGGAGCGTGTTGAGAGAAGACTTTTTGACAGATACCACTCTAAAGGATTGGGACAAGAAACAAGAAGTTGATGAGGATGAAGAAATGGCACAGGAAAGTTTATCTTCAGACGATGAAGATGAAATGACTTAGGAATTGTATTTTCTTGAGTAAGTTTTTGTTGGAGAAATTTGTTTTTACTCCATACTCCAATTTAAAGAGGTGCTCTTAATAGTAACTTTGTAATTTATTACTTCGCATGTGCGCACTTGGTGCATTTCTTCAAGGTTGTTCCATCAGGTAGGCCATTTTTTACTTTTACGGATTTACCTGAATATTAGATGACTGTAATGAGATTTCCTATTCATGGAAAAATAATCATGACTCGTGTCCTTGGGCTCACCAAATCCTTTCTCCATATTGATGTATGTACCTTCATTTTTCTAAGTTTTTATCTGTCATATACAGGTAATTGAAAAAATGGGAAATATCTAGTTCCAATAGTAACAGGTTTCTTGAAGTGTGTATAAGCTGGGTCTGGTGATTTAGCTTTGGTTCTAGTGTAAGTGTAAAAGACATCATGGAGAATCATCAGTGGGTTGTCCTACATGATGCAGACACTATGCTGTGACCTTCTGACTGGGTTTGAAATATAATTATTTTGGTAAATGAATATTGTCATATTACATCATTTGTTTATAGAAATTAACAATAAAAAATAAAGTAGAACTTAATAGGACTGTGAAAAGCTTTGCTTTATCACATTTGCAGTATTATTTTAATGAAAACATCCATTGAGATGCTTACATGGCAGTTTATTTTTGAGTTAGAATAAACCTTGGGTAAAAAACTAATTGCTATTGGTCTCATTATTGGATGTATCGTGTCTGCCCGAATAGAAGCTGGTCCCCCAAAAATGTCCATCAGTTTTTGGCAATAAAGTAAATTTCGTAGATTTTATGCTGATGTGTGCCCAGCAATAAATAAATAAATAATTTGAGATTGAAGAAAAGAGTGGGAAATTGTTTAGTTGTTGACATTTTGAAATATTGCTCCAATTAATAATTTTGCATTGTTGAATAATGTTCCACATTCAGTGATGGTAATTTTATTCATCTTCAATTTCACAAAGGTCAAATAAAGCAATTGCAACCTCGCCAAGATAATTTTTCATTCAAGTCTGTTTCCAATGAAATTAGCATTTACATTGCCTTAAGAAATTACATTTTTATAATTATACATGTTCAATGTAAAGTTTTACTGTGCATTATCAGCTGAGTTTTACAGTTCACACCATAGCTCATACCTTAGGAGCAGATCTCTTTACTTACCGAAATTCAAACAGTTGAGCATCCAAAGCCATCATCTCATTTTGCGTAATCGTCTGCGTAGACAATGTACGCAATTTTAATAGATTCCATGAATGAGGTTTTAACATGCATAGAAACATTACAATGGCTATAGCAATAACTACAATAGCCAAATAAAACCAATAGGAATTTCTTTTAATGGCTAATGAAAACTAATACAAGTTGCTAACTATTCTTATTGATACATATGCATAGCCATGAGATATGAAAGAAAATATCCTTAAACATAAATGAAAAATTAAAATTGATTTACTGAGCAAGGTACTATGAGTATGTTTTACCTCACTTTCTTCTTCTTCATTGGAAGATTGGTCACTGGAATCATCATCCCAAAGAACATCATCATCGCTTCCATCAATATCATTTGAAATGCAGCATTTTTTTAACTCTTTTACTATAGATTCATTATTTATTCATTAATATTCATAATAGGACATATTTACTTTACGAAAAATATGGTACTATCATTTGAACATGATGGCAATGAGAGACATGCTATGGATGACTACGAGATTTAACCCTAACTCCAGATTTTTTTCTCGGACTAACATTTAAGCCGAGGGATGATTTTTTCATGATAGATTTTGACAAAAAAACATCGGCTTGTATTCGGGCAGATACAGTATTGTATCAAATCTTTAGTAGGGGACAAATGAAAATCCTCAGGTTTTGCATTTTATTTTCAATAATGCAATAAAGAATTTTATTTTCCAGGTAAATTGTTGTTTAAATATGGGACATGCACAGAGATGAAAAGATTGTATATATCTCTAGTGATATGATGCAGTGAATTCTCAAGTCATTTTAAAAGTGAAAGTGGAATTGTTTGAAGGACTCCCTTTTAACCATTGGACACTTTGTAAGTGAAAAAGAATATTTTCAAAGTTAAATGTGTTTCATTTTGACACTGTGAATAATTTTTATTAAAAAGCTATTGGTTATTTTACTAAAAATCTGTCTTGTTTGTTATTTATTGTTGTTTCATCAGTTAAAATTTTTATTGCTATATTAACACATTTGCTGCCTTGCAAATATTGGTGATACTTCCCCAGGAGCCAAATTTGTAATTTTAGTTTTCTTATTTAAAATCACCTTAAAATTACGAAAAATTAGTGCATCAGTCAATATTATGTAAAAAATTTCCTAACTGATCCAACCTCAAAATAAAATTTTTCTATATTTTCAAAATTTTTAAAAGTGAGAAAAAAGACTAGAAAGTTGAAACTGATGTCCGTTTAAAAAGGGAAGATGCAAAATTTCCCAAAAAATAATAGAAATATAAAAAATATATAATAAAAATTTTAAATCTCGCTTGAAGACTACTCGTGAAATCGGGACCAAAAACGCAATAAAAAGAAAAGATGCTGCTCATTTGACGTCTAAACTTTTGCCGAGTGCCTTTCTTAGGGACGTATCCCTCACCATAAAGCCAATGGATACAACGGTATAGGGAACTGCACACATTTGTGATGCATGTGTGTGTTGCCGGCCTACTGCAGTCTCTCAGCTTGACGCATGTGTGTCGCCTGCCTAATGCTATCACTCGTCTTGATGCACATGTGCATCAATGGCAGCGAACGTGTTAACCACTGTTAACGTTTCATGACCTTAATGGTTACACTGATTTGCCTACACGTGTTTCGTACCTTAGACCACTTAGAGGCAATTTGGAACTCCCTAATCTTAAATCTAATTAAATCATTATTTCTGTAAGTCACTGCTTTTCAGTCCATGTTAAGTGTACAAAAATAACAGGTCATCAAATTGAATTTATTTTTTGGTTGGTTTTTAAATAGACAACCACTCTTTGTAAAATAAAGACATTATAGTGCAAATAATGAAATCAAATGACCATATTTTACAAATGCTGTTAATGCTAAATTTCTCCCTAACTGTCTTTCCCTCCCTATAATAATCCAAGAGGTTGATTAGCCAAAAATACACACATTCCATTCCTCTATTCTCCCTCCCTGCATCTCTCCCAAATAAAGATGCCTAACTATTTACTCATCTCTCCCTCCTTGTCTCCTACTTTCCTTCTCTTTCTCTCTCTCTCGACGAAAATGAGACGTTTGATTTGTATCATCATAAACTGCAGCACTGTGTGGACTGGTTGAACAATTTGGCTTAGGAATTTGAGTTATGCTTTTCTGAATTTGGTGGTTTCAACTTGGCATTTCAATTGTTGAAAGATCCATTCCACGTTGATATTGAAAATTCGGCTCAAGAACTTGTCACTTTGTTTTGTTTAGACAAGCGTAGATTTGAAGGTGACATACTTGGGCTCCAAATCCAGTTGCACGCACAAATTTATCTCAAGGATCGGTCTGTTTGAGATTTATGGGAATATCTTTTGAAAGATGAGTTTTCTACACTGAAATCAGCCATTTCACAATTATTTTCAATGTTTAGTTCAACATGACTCTGTTAAGCAACATTTCTTCGGTAACTTTGATCAATGACATGAATTTGGAGGCAGAGTTGAGATGTGCATTAAGTACAGATATTCAGCCGAATTTTCTTCAGTTGGTTGGGAGAAAGGATTGCCAAATTTCGCACTGATTTTTCTCAATTATAAAAAATGCTTGATTCCTTTGTGTTTGACCTATCAGTGTGCTAGAATAAAGTTCATTAAAGGAAATTCAAGGGTTTATTCTTTAATCAGATAATTTACCATACTATTAAGTGTTTTTACTTCATGTGGTGAGTCAAAACTAAGTTTGCTTCGTTCTCACTTGGGTTGGATAAAAATGATCTTACAATTAGTCACCTGAATTACAGATAGCTAAGCAGAGAACAGGTGAGTCAACACTCCATGGAATCTTGATCATAACATGTAATTTTTATGTAATTACTTCAATGGAAAGATGTATTTCTAATATCTAGAGAGCATTTGGATGAAGTTTGGAGTGAACAATTATTTGTAGATGGGCATAGATTATTACTGTGTCAGCATTTATGCAGCATGTGTACCACATGACGTATCGCACAGTGTTTTAAGGTAGGCGACCAAGAATAAGTGAAGTTTACCTCCCACGAATATTGAAACTTGCTACAGTAATTTCTGTGCGAATATGGGAACTGCGAATATGAAACCTGTGAATATGGAAGGATTACTGTATTAAAAGAAATCTGATTTTAATTCTTACAGATACATAAGTGAAGCTTCAATGTGTAAACTGTTAAATGAAGTGAATATGAAAGTTTATTTACTAACATTACTAACTATATTTCTGTTGTTAGTAACCATACAAACTCTGTAAATATACATTTATAAGCTGAACACGACTTCTATTAGTTATAAGGTGTTCCGCTATGTTGCAGAACTCCACTGTTACTCCACACCCTCTACAGGAGGTTTTGAAAACTAACTGCGCTTGGCAAAAGTCACCTCACCTTGTGTATTATAATCGAGATATGCCAAAAGTTCATTTTCCCATAAATAAGTATTAATTTAATGCTCAAATGTTAAATTTACATTTAATAAAATGCTACTATTCTCTGTGAAAGTGCAGGAAAAATAATATTCTCTATAACTTAGATGTTTCCTTAAATTTTGCCATATGTGCCATATCTCCCAGGTATGTCTCTGTATATACATATACACACACACAAATCTAAAAGTAAGTTGAAAATTCTTTTAGTACCATGACTTTTTTCATTTTTCCTTTAATCCAGTTTAATATACCTAATTAATTTAAAATCAACATCAATGCTGTTGCCCTTGATGACACATTTTCATCTCAGAAAATGTAAAACTTGCATGTTCAAAACAAATTTGTGGACTGATTCATCACGTATTTGAAAATCGATGATGAGAAAATGAATTTTCATTCTTTTAGGCATTCTTTAGTTCAAGTCCTGAATTTGTATGATGATTGTAAGTAGGCTTGGTAGAATTCGATGTTTATTTTTTTTAAATCGACATTTATTTTCCTTGGGAGATTTTCAACGAATATCAATGTTTAAAACTATTACTTACATATAGGCTTGGTAGTTTTTGATGTTCATTTTTCCTAAAAATCGGCGAAGAATATTGACGTTTACATTAATACATTTTACTAGATTTGGTAGTTTTCGACATTAATATTTCTTAAAAAGCAACCACTACCATTGTTTATTTTTCCTAAAAATCGACGATGTACATAATTTATTTTTATACATTAAATTAGGACTTTTAGTTTATATTTAGTTTATATTTCTTAAAAAGCAATATCTAATATTGGCATTTATTTCAATTCATTTTGTAAATAAAAACAAATGTTGTAAATTTCCCCTTAGACAAATTTATTCTGACTGGTTTCGCCTGTTACAGCATCAACATGTTTTTATTTACATTATGGAATTTTTCCACAAAGTCGAGCCTTCCCAAGTGGAATTACTATTCATTTTATCAATTTTTATCTAGAAAAATGCTATAACTTGAATTTAAATATAACTAAAACTGTATAAATAAACAAGGCTTCTTGTATGCTGCTTTGTTTGTTGTTATCTCTATTTTGCTGAATGTGTTGTGGTTGACTTCAGCCACCAACCTGGAACAGTTAATTTTTAACAATAAATTGGTGAGCCCCGCTTAATAGGAGGTCTCTGCGTTAAACGAAAATCGGCATTCGCCGGGGCACCATAACCTTTAGGCGCCCAGAGGGAAACTTCCCAAATGGTATTTCTGGACCCACATTCAATGTAAAACATATTTCTACTGGGCTTTTAGAATGTAATTTATTAAACAAACTATAAAATTACCTAGTAAACAGTAAGACAAAAAAGCTTTTTAGCGGTAAATGTATGTAATTTCAAAATATTTTTCCGAACACACGAAGTTTTATTAAAAAAAAGAGTCCAGGGTGGACTACTTAGCTTTTTTTCACTTATTACGTAAAACTTGTTGGTAGTATTCAAATAGTCCATCGCAGCCCCGCTTTATGGCATTCACTCGTGTGAAGTCATTTTAAGCCATCTCAAAGACTAACTGCTTTATAAATAATTATTTGTGTAGACACAGACATGGAGCACTGATTCAAATCTTCGATCCATTTACCTAATAAACTTTCCATTTCCATCATTAATGAACTCCGAGTGCGAGAAACTTTGGTGGCTGTTAATGGTGTAACACACTCGCCAGCGTTTAGTAATTTGTCTTTGCTTTTCATAATTGTCCTGATTGTAGACTCTGCCAACCCGTAATCCCTACCAACTGCTGTAACACCATTGTCTGCCTCTACTTTTTCACTAATATTTAATTTCGTTTCCAAACTTACCACGTTGCGTGTTTTCTTTTCGCTACTTATACTTGACCTCTCTGACATTATAAAATTTAACAGAGGATTAAAGAATAAATTGAAATTATAAATAACTCAATGCACAGAGATAGTGAAATATGTCTACGTTAAGAATACAACTGACAAGAGTCGAACATTTCGACCCCTAAAATCCAGGCCACCATAGATCTTGACACATTTGAGATGGAATAATGGAAGGGAGGTAATAGCCAATGGGGAAGAGCAATGATCCTCTTGCAGCGCTGCTTATAGATCAAACCCATAGTAGTGCATGTTGGGTTTTCTGCAATTTATATATTGATGTACATTATAAGTATTCAAACATTAAGATTCCTCCACGCACTCCACATGTTTTTTCATATCTATGTAAAAAGTATTTTTTTATGTGTAGCATTATTGTTTTATTATTATTTATAATATGGTAAATTAACATTGTAATAAAGTAATTGTCGAAAATTATAGATTTTAAAAATATAAATCATCCAAAACATTCTTTATGATCCAATGATGCCAAAGAAACATGAATCATATTTCTATTTCCGTTTTTCAAATATTTTCCCCTTAGGAGATATACTTTTTGTGTTAGACCCGTTAAATTTACAGGGGAAAGAATGAAATCGGCCACCAGACAATGCAATATTATGCAACACTGCTGAAATATCACAATATTTAGGATACTTGATGAAATTTGATTAGTGTGAAATTTAAAAAATCATAAGATATTAACCTGCGGTTGCACTGTGCATAAGATGTTTATTTATATATATATTTTTTAAATTTGAATTTGAAATAAAATCCGCGTTATAACGAATCCACATTGGCAGGGATCGCGTTAAATGGGGTTCACCTGTATACCCTACTCGTTAATTCGTGAAATCATAATCATTAGTGAGAAAATTACTGTGATGTGACTATAATGCACAACCTAATGTATGAATGAATATTTTGAATAAAATACCTCACCTTGTTGAGTAACAAATGACTATGAATGCAGAAAAAACCCAGATTGCATATATGGAATGATTCTCCTTTGACAGCAATGCAAAAGAAACTAAGCATGGGGGACACTCTCTCAGATGGATTATATAAATTTTATGACGATGGGTACTCATTTTTCAGTCTGAGGAAACCTTTCATTTTGCCTCTTGGAGGAGGTCGGCAGATATTGTCACACAGAAGACGCAATAGGCGTCTCCCAACTTTTTGGTAAATGGAGTCCAAAGTGCATAGGGATCGAGCTGAGGGTAAAGAAAGAGCGCAATAAACCAATCATAATATTCTGTCCTTCATCTTTGGATCCCATGGCAGCTCAGCTCAGTAAAACAGTGACATAAGCGACATTAGAAAGAAAATTCCGAATGTTGTGTGGCCATTTCGTATAACAAATACAGACTGTCTCATCTGTTTTGGATGTTTGGTGGCAAAATATGTTAAGTTTGAGAGCGGAAAACAAAATTTGCAAATCATGACGCATAAATTTTGTAGGAAATGTAGTGGTGAATATCGACACTTATCGATGACAATTCATTTTCATCGAATTTATAAGTTTTTAAAGTTCGTTGTTTATTGACATTTATTGATTTAAATCAAATCCTACCAAACCTAATTATAAGCTAATTAGAATGCAAATAAAAATTATGTTGCACACAGTCCCATGTTATCAATATAAAGAAAGTAAACTTCTGAAATTGAACTCATGCCCTTAATCATGAACAATTACCTGTTAAAACCAGCACCATGTATATGGCAAAGGATTCATTGAAATCAAACTTGCAATTCTTCAGTTCTTCACATCGATTCATACAAGTGAGGAAAAGAATTGTGGTGCAATTAGCATAAGCCGTGTTTTTTTTGACGATTTAATAAAATGAATACTTTTCGAGTTATTAGCAATTGATCTTTTCTATGCACCATTTACTCCTCAGCTAACAATCCTGAATCCACCAAATTGTCACCATATGTAGCTCAATATAGAACTATCTATCCTGGAACTTTGGCTTTTGTAACTTACATAATTTTTGAGTTACTTTGAACATAGACTGACGGATGAACCAAACATGTACATGAGCAATTTTTTTTAGAAAAAATTGCTAATAATCTTTTGCACACAATTACAATAGAGAAATTTATGTTTGTTTTATGAACAAATAGCATTGGCTAGCACCAGACTTGATTCTTGATGCCATTGGTATCGCTCCAAATATTTAGAAGCCTATACTGAAAACAATATGTCCAAACCAGGACTAATGCAGGCTGGTTTCCTAAAGTTGATGTCCCAAATTGATTACTTATATTGACAGGAAATTTTTCAGTATGTGTTAGTCATTCCAAGGAATTCTCATACTATAAATACCATTCGTATCTCATAGTTTATCAATGAAAGAGAAAAATTGGAGAACAAATTAATAGAGCATTATCAGGTTTAAAATACTAAACGCAATGTCAAAATCTCTTTCTGACATTGTATTACTTTGTATGTATTTAAAAAATAAATGAATTTAATAAATTTTACTGTTTATATGCTAATACATATGGATCAACTCTCCATTGCTGAAGAGTAGTTGAGTGGAAAAGAAAATAACCCATTTGTTCACTTGTCTATGCTTAAGCCGAGTTTGGTAATAATTGCCTCCATGGCAACAATCTGATTGCAAAAATGCTGTTTTAGTAGAAATTCAAGAAAATATGATCAATTATCAAAATTCGGTGATAAGAATTAGAATCTACGTTCTTTCCCCCTTAGAACAGTACAAACCTTCCTCCAATATCACTATTTTAAGAGATTTTAAAGTATTAAAGAAAACATCTCTGCACGATGGACTTGAGACTTCCTATGTAAAACAAATAGGGAAAAAACATTCCAGAAATCGAACCCAGGACTTAATCTTTGCCAAATAAAATAAAGCCCAGAGGTGAGCCCTGGCAGCACAAGCCTCATACCAAGTTTCATGAAAATCGGTCTCATTGATGCAAAAGCTATTAGTAGGGGACACACACAGACAGGACCATTTCATAAGGCTATGTTTCCTTTGGAAACCGGCATAAAAACTAACATAAGGCTCTCCCTGATACACACAGACACCTTGCAGCATATGCTTACACAGGAAATGGTTGAAAAGCACTGCTATAAAATATCTTTGTATTTCAAAACTTGAAATTTTTTCCTTCCTCCAATTTTAAAACTATATACCATAATTAATAATACACACCTAGGTATTCATGAGTGAAACATCAAAATTACCTTATCGGCATGTGTAATATGCACCAACAGTTGTGATAAGATTAATTTAACCTATGCAAGGTTTAGTGAAGATTATAACGAAATTTTAATATAATATAAAATGCAGTTTCACTCTATGTTGATTATTTATGTAAGTACAACAAATATAAAGAATCTGAAACTTTGATCTTCTTGATTGCTTCTTCTGAAAACCAGCTTTATCAAGGTTGAAATAAAAGATAATTATTTTTTTTGCTTTTGAAACAAAAATTTAAATAGAAATTCCATCGAAATGCAATAATAATGCTTTATCAGTGAAAATGTGTTTGGAAGTAAATATTATTGACAGACAGAAAAATATTTGCCTTTGTTACTATTTATAATACACACCCTAACTTTTTGGTAAATTTTTCTTGAAAAATTACAGTAAGTTCAAATTCACATATATTCCTGATGGTAGAGAATTTGTCTTATCATCAGATTCCTAGTAGTTCCTTGATTTCATATTAATCGCTTTTACCTGGTTAACGATAGATTAGGGTTAAAAATTGTGATTCCTCACTAAATTACTGAGCTCTTTGTTAAGAGTAGGCTAATGCCTGCACTGGTTTTCCCTCCTCCCTTGTGAGTGTGTCTGGTATGTAAGGAGTTATGGCTATAAAAATCCAAGAGGTTAATTAGCCAGAAATATACTGAAATACCTTTCCCCCTAATTAGATTCAGGCAATTCATGTAACATCTGTGTTGGTATATAATCCCATTATATTTTATTTGTGAGAGACTAGCCTTTTTGGGCCAGTTCTTTGCTATCTTTATGAATTGGGTTTCACAGAACATAATGAGATAAATCTTTAATTTAATGCTATTGATGATGAAAAAATAATGTGTTGATGCAAGGGTGATTCATGAATGGCACGATGGGAACTTACAAAGAGAAAATTTAGGAGGAATATCCAAGAAATGTTTCATAGAGTCCTTTTCTGCTGCCTTTTATTCAGGCCAGGGGGATATCCTGGAGTCAGACTGTAAATGTACAATAAGTGTTCTTAAGAATTAATAAAGGGCAGCGAGTGAAGTTTTTACATTGAGCAGAAGTTCTTTTACTGGAAGATGTATGGTCATCAGAAGGGATGATATTTGTCTGGCAAGTACAGTGAGGTGAGTGATTTGCAAGCCACACGTCAAAGAAAAGAGACCTCTTTCCCACTTACGTATATGGTGATATGCAAAATCACTTTTAACCGAGTAGCATTCAACTATAAGAAAAATTTTCAGAGTTGTGCTTGGCTTTTTTTAGAATTTGTTTCCTTGTACCCTGTTAACAATGGCAGTAAGAATCAGTGATGTATCAGAAATTATTTTGGGAAGTGACTCTGAAATCAATTTCGATGCAGCAGATTTGCTGCAAGGACAATGAAGGTGAACCAGTAGTTGAGAGGAGCAATGTTAATGAAATGTGGTGATGTCATCTGGATGGAATGTAGATCCAAGAAAGCTGTATGCCTGCTCATTCACCATAGGTCCCAGGTATATTTCTAAATGTACCTGAGGCTAATTGATAATAAATATTGTCTTAACCCTTTTGCTGCTATCAACGCATATATGTGTTGAGGTAGCACACAGCCGCTACTGCTATTGACGCATATATGCGGGCGAGCAGAGCGGTGCCTTGACTGCTAACAACGCATATATGCGTTTCAAGATTTTGTTCGCTGCTCAAAACCCATTCAGTCATATCGATGCTAACGAAGTGCCGTGGATTTTTGTGGTACTAACAGATGTTTTAGGCACTCTGTAGATGGCGTAGACATATATTTTCAAGCTGGTTTTAGTCTAACCTTGGACGATGAAAAAGGCTGCTTCTACTTCGTTTCCCCGGGCTTTTTGCACCTGCATAAAACCTTTGAACTCTGTTCACTGCCAAGGCAGGTTCTCCCCTGAAGATGCCCACTTAGTGGGCGAAATGCATAGGGCTTACCCTACAATTTTTAGCTGAAGGAGTTTTATACAACTGTTCAACTTGGAGCCAAAGTGCTTACGAGCTACCATCTACAATGCTTAAATTACATCAAGAAAAATTATTTATGTATTGACACCTTATTTGAGATAGTAACTTTATAACAGCAAATAATTATATTAAATATTTTTGCAAATAGCAGCAGTTGAATTTATGAGAATATACTTTTAATTCTTAAATGTATCCTTACTGACTTAAAGTGGTTGATTATGTTGTTATGTATTAAGTTGTCTCGGTTGTTGATAAATGGCACTGTGGAATTCAAAAATCATGCTTGTCTTGCGGCTGTAATGTAAATGGTGATGATGTCAACTCCAATAACGATTTTGCGGTTATAAAGAGTTTACGTCATCATCAATTTCTGGAATTGGATCATATTCATAATAATGGATTCAATATTTTGACACAAATATAAAAATATCATGAATTGAATGTCATTTCTCTCTGAAAACTTCCCAGTTGAAAAATTTTAATTGGAAAAGGTTTAAAAATATTTCCAGTTATCAACCACTATTGCTTTAATTATAAGATCATTGGAGTGGTAAGAGGGAAAGCATTTATTCAGTTCATTCTTGTAATATTGCACATAAAAAGAGAGATTTGTGTAGGATGGAATCACAGCTAGTGAGAGTAAATACTTTCACTTTGATATTAAAATACATTTTTGCTCATAACTTTAAAAGGTTGAAGATACACGGCAGGACACATCCTGATGGCCTTTGAATGAAAGGCAATACATATGAATGGCTTGAGTCATATAGGTTTTCATTCTAGGCATATCATTCAATCTACTAGAACTTGCATAGGATGTATTGAAGAGATGCCAGCACCCTTTTTTAATTAACTCCATACAGAAACATTTTAAGGCATTTTTTCCATTTAATATGAAATTTATTCACATTCTCATTAGTTAGTAAAGATTATTTTGATTTTACTTTATATGAAAATCTTAAATATGTTTTGGTTTTTTTAGCTTATATCTATTTCAGAAACATTTGAAATTAAATTTAGCCAAATGTGGGAAACTATCTAGTATACATATGTATTTAACAGGGTCCACCATTTGACATGGTTTTTACTTCATGTTCATCAACTTTGATTCTTTGTGGCAATTATTCAGCATGATAAAATTATTTAATGACAGCAAGTTATTATTATCAGTAAGCTTAGGCTCAACTTTATGTTGTTGGCTATTCATAATCACAGAATGAGAAATTCTTGTGACCTTCTTTGCAAAATATATTTATTACAACCAGTTTTCCTAAAACACTTAGCAAAAGGGGGAGGAATTAATTATTTTAAGTCAAAATTAATAATTCTTTGTTCTTCCAAAGTATCTAATCTATGACCTCTAGATTCAAAATAGTAACCTGGGATTAAAGAAACTGTAACAGTTATTATCCGAAAGATACTTCATGAAATAGGAAATTGAGGTGATCAAATTGAAACACTGCTTAAGTTTACTGGTTATATTCTTGAAAGTTCTTCTAGTTTGACTGATGAACATTACTCTGCAATTATAATTTGCAAGTTAGTACAGTCCACTTCTTAATAACTTGCTTATGATGTCTTTAGCATTTAGAAATAATGTAGCAAATGTAATCCAAGAGTAGAATGCAGGTTTCAAACTGTTTAAAAAAGAGATTAGACAGCTTTTAAGAAAAATTTCACACCAATGGCAGCCAAGAGGTTTTGAAGTTGGTGGTGGATTTAGTTTGGTCACCTGATAATATTTTTTGTGTGATACTAGTCATAGTAAATATATTTCATGTGAAAGTTTATGAATTTTTGTACGTTCTGTGATTAAGGAAAGCAAATTAGTTTGTGGAATGTTTAGGAATTTTCACAAATAGGATTAATATGGAAAATTGAGTTCTTTCAAATGTAAGGCAATGATAAATCCACATTGGGCTAAATATCTGATAAAGTATAATACAGTGCAAATTATTATCACTTTTAACATCTTCTCATCAAAAATCATCAGTATTCTCTTGAAATTTACAAACAAGGATTCATTCAGCATATAAGTATATATAAACACACAGTACTATATACACTTATAAACCCTTTGCTAATATTGTCCTCCACAAATATGCTAATGTTCTGATTATATAAAATATGAACCTGATTTCATTCCATCTAGAGCTAAAACTCATGTTGACTGCATAAGTTTTTATGCAGTACAGTAGAGAAGCAACATCTTATAAATTATTTACATGTTACAAAACTGAGGGATATGATATACTCATTCATTTTACAGTGACACTATAACAATCAATTTAAATGAAATTACAGACTCTAAAAAGATTTACAAATCAGGTACAAATATTAGTGCCTAGTTGGTGTTTTATGTGTAATGTGCATTAAACATTCCTTAAATAACAACATGAATCATCATGTTGATGGGCACTTAATTTGCCTTAGATATATTTGTAAGGCAACAATATCAAACATGGTTAAAAATCTCATTCCTTAATCAATTTAAACATAAACGATATTATTACACAACTAAACACTATAAAAAATCCAAACTTAAAAAAATTCTTTTATATATCAAATTTGTGAAGTTCCATTTACCTTATAATCATTAACAAATATTGAAAACTATAATTCTATATTGATTCATAAATTGTAAAATCAATCATGTGTTTACCCATCATCTTCAAAGCTATTTTTAGATGTAATTTTTTGCAGTTTGTGATTGGCTGTCTTGTAATCTCTTTTTTATGAAGAGAAGAGCATGACTTAGAAATTTACTTTAGCTTGAGCATTAAAATGAAAAAATAAATACGTAGTAAGGCAAAACATAAGCATTTTTGAAATGGAAGTTGATTGGTGCTAACTCTTGATATCATTAGGAAAATATGACATCCTTGCAAAAGAACTTTCCCATATTGCATTGCTATTTGTTTGAGGATTATTTTTACTATTTGAGCATGCTCTTTGATGAATTATATCACAATTTTATGCTGGTGAAAATGATGTGAGTTGAAAGCTTGAGGAAGATGCTATAATGAGCAAAATAGCTTAGTATATGGCAAATTCTTCTGTCAAATTAATCTTAAACTCTGGCCCGTAGGAAGGATGCACAATATGAACTGTGGGACTAATATGGAGCTTCTGTTATACCTAATCCCTGTGACAGTTGTATGAAATTCTATTCAAGCCAACATCTGAAATTATTATTTTACATAGCACCCAGGATAAAAATCACAGTTGAGACCACTGACAGCTTATTGATACAATGATTTTAGTTTTGCTCGAGTAGAATATAAGGAGGCATTAAAATTTTGATAATTTTCACAGGACCATGGATTTTTTGCTGAACTTCTTGTAAGGGATAAACTTTAAATACCTTGATCTTAAATTAAATTTTCACTGGGCATCACTTAGGAACCAAATACAACCCTCAGTATTCTACATACCTGATCGACTTGTGGAAAAGGCTATGGAGGTAACATGACAATAAAGGTAGACAGCAGTTGCAGAAATTTGTAGTAGAAATAACTTGGTAGTCCTATCCAAATATTTCAGATTAGACTTTTTCTGGAAAATAGGAGATATTCGGCATCCTGATATATATATGAAGATTGCATAGTATAGATACGCATATCACAGTCACTCGTTTTTTTTAAACCCACAGAGGAATTGTCCGTCCGGTGTCCTTTGCATGCTAAACTCTACTCTCTCTAATCTGTGGTATACACACTTCTTCCTCTGCCTCCTCAATGCTCCTCTCCTCCGTCACTTCCGATGCTACCTCCGCCTCTCCCTCTTCTGTCGCACCCTCTACCTCTTCAACTCTTACCTCTTCCACCCTAACCTCTTCTCTAACATCTTCCCCTCTAACCTCTTCCCCTCTAACCTCTTCCCCTCTAACCTCTCCCCCTCTAACCTCTTCCCCTCTAACCACCTCTGTGATCTCTTCTTCTGCCCCTCCCCCCACGCTGACCTCTTCCTCACCTTCCTCGTCCCTCCCTTCGGCCTCTTCCCAATATCTGTCCTCTCTGATCTCCCGAAGCATAATCTCCTCTGCCCTGAGTTGCTGTAGTATCTCGTCGTACGACGGAGGCAAGTCGGTTAGTCCGTATATGGAGTCGTAGGAAGGCGGCGGGAAGACCGGTGCCAAAGACGCCAGGGATCCCTTGGTGCCTTCGGAATCCACCGGCGTGGTGTTGCCATCCGACTGCGGAGGCGAGGGAGCCGGCAACGCCGGTAAATCCCTCACGCTGGCTTCCCCCAACTCCACGAGGTCGACTCCGCTGTCCGCTTGCAGTCTCTCGAAAACACTGCTGTCCACAACAACCATCCTCCCGTAGGGGAGCAATATAATAGTCGGTTGGGATATACCGAATGCAGAACGAGATAGCTGGGACTCTGGATCCGCACCGGGCCAGAATGCTGCGGCACCGGCCTCCGAGCCCCATGCACCCTCTGCGTCCTCGCCCTCGAATCCTGGACACCTCCTCCGGCAGAACAAGCGACAGCATGCTCCCCAACAGCAATACGCCACTATGAAACACAGCACCAGTATCATTACGAGCAAGGCTACGAGGCCTTGGTGTCCCGCACTACTCGACGTGTGCGAACCCATAGTCTTTCTCTTCCTGTTCGAAGGCGTCTTTGATTTGTTTCCTAAGAGGGCTGGCGCCCCCTTGTCGGTTGTTGAGGTATAAGAGACCTTGCTATCATGCCTGAGCGGGCGTTGTTGATGCCGCAGTGTGGAATGGTGGACGTTTTTCGATGAAAAAATGAAGCTGTGAGCGTAGTGGAGGGCGGGGTTTATATATCGATTACTTGGTCGTGGCGGGCTCTGGGCGGCCAGACGCAGGGAGGGCCCTCTCGTACAAGAATCCACGCATCGTTGTGGAAAACAAGGGATTACAATGGGGGAGGATTCTTTCGGCGAATGTCGTTAATTGAGGGGGGCAATTTTGAACCTGACGCTGATGAATACGGAAATATGTCGAGGTTGAACGAAAAGGAGTGTGTTTTCGCGATTGCTAGGACATTTTCGATAGTGTTTTTCTCGGTCATTACGGGAGACGAAATTACTCCATAGTTCGGTTTGACAATAGGTATTCGTTTCAATACGTATAAGACGTTGTCGGTAAAAGTCATGCGAAATATAGTGTAAAAATATTGTCGCTTTAAATTAATCCCTTTTATATAATTTTTATTTCCATACTGCAGCATTCTGCCGAGACAAAAAGGCGGGAATTGACAGCCCGCGTTAAATTGATTACCACGTTTTTTCACTTATCAGATTAGAATAAATTGAAAAAAATAACTTTGCCTATTTCAGTCCTTCGGATCGAAGTATAATGAGTCTAAATAGTTAAAAGGGTGATGAGCTGCAACAACTGCATAAATTACATTAGACATTTTTTTGTTTTAACCAGAGAAATAGTTTAGGATCGAAAGTCACGTCGTGAGCTGTTTGTGATTTTCTAGTTTAAATAACCCTATAGCGGCGGAGGAGAAAATTTATGGGATTAATTAAAATTCAGAATTATCACCGCGAGAGACGACCTTGTTTTTTCTCTCCATTGGGGGACTTTTTAAAGCAAGCTTTTATTATCCTCTTTTATATTTTACTAAAAGTCACTACGTGAAAATGAGATCGAAATTTGATTTTACTTGGTAACATTTTCCTTACAATTTAATATTGCATGTAAACATTGACCTTTGCAAAAATGTCAAATATTTTCGGCCAGAGGATCAATAACTAACGCTGCCGAGTTTTTCCTTAGAGAAATCAAGGGAGACGGCGACGGAACGGGTTCATTTCTGCATAACCAAGAGCTCAAAGAAATGCAAACCAGTTTTAAAGAAGATTTCGCCGAAGAAATTCATTGGTAAATCTTAATGCCTGATGAATAGTTTTTCGACGCTTCGATAAGAATTTTTCAATTTTTTCCCTTTGCGAAACTTTTCAAGAGTAAACCACGTGGATGTCTGTTTTCTTCAAGCATAGTTGTGATTTAAAAGTGAAATTTTGTCGGAAAATAAGTTCTTTTTGGCAGGTTATTCCGATGTTCGAGTTAAAAGAACAATTTACCTTTTCATTAATCGTTTACCGAAGGCGTGTGATATCTCATTAAGATTTTATCGGCATGAAAAATTTTGACGACTCAAATATTTTTCATTTTTTCCTCACTGGGTATTACAATTAGTTGCGTGCATCCCAACTCGAAATAAATCTAGGTTATTGCCTTATTTCTATAACACATGCAACGCAGGAAAGTCGATTGACGCGGTGGCGATGGAAATTTTATACACATGTTTACGATCGCTTCAAACTATTTTGTAATTTCCATAATGAAGAATTTCACAACGATACCTATGAAACTAATATCAATTAAAACGAAATTATTTCTTTCAATTTGTCATGATGTTGGTTTTTAATTTATATATATCGTTTTTAAAAGGGGTTTGGATGGCAAAGATGTACACGATTTTTCCAGGCGCCTGTGCTAGGTGCTGTTGTCGCGCTGGTAGTTGGAATCATAATGATTCAAACGACTGACCAGAATAAAAAAAATCAATAGGTACGATCTAAATCATCAGGTCTCCCTATAAAGCGTTATGAATAAATAGAATTAAGCTGAAATTTTGCATAAAACAGAAAAAATATGCAATGATTTTGAAATTGAAGCTATATCAAAAGAAAACGCGAAACAAAAGTAATTACTGGCGAAAAAGGAAAGGATGAAGCAGTTAATTTCTCTCGTGAAGACAAATTTAGATATTTATCCTATTAACTAGCGTAATTTCCCGTCAAATATGCCGGGTATAGGTGACTTAAGCATTAAAATAATAAAATTGAAATAAAAAAATTGGAACCAACTTTAATATGGACTAAAAAGTAAACAATAAATATAAAATTCATATAATTGAGTGTTCCAGAGAGTAAAAATAGTTTTGGGAGAATAGAAATTGTATGACAAAGAAATGCCCAAAACTATTTTTAAATTCCAGAACATTTAATTTTGTCTCACTTCCTCTCCCTCTCTCTCCTCCTTTCTTTCTTCCTTTTTCTCCCGTATTAAAGCATTCAAATCACGCTTTCCTTAGGCATATAGTACAAGGATTGAGTCGACATTACAATCTCGAGGTTAAACAATGATACGGTCGGCAAGGCAACAACGTCCCAATATAAATAAAATGCGTTAAAACGTGAAAAATCTTATTAAAACGTAATTTTTGGAGTTTTACGAATGAGGTTTACATTTTTCTCCGCGTAAATATCTCATACTTGAGATATTTTAAAATGTTAACGAAAATGATCTGCAAGACATGGCTTTTTGCGTTTCATATATGCGATGCGAGCTTATAACTCCAGTCAATTATAAGGTACACTTAAAAAATAACTATGTAACTGATAAAAAAATATCTATAAAAATTGTTAATTACAAAAAATTTCAATGTGAAAGTAACTGAAAGGAAATTAATGAAAAAAATGATTTTAATTGTGAAAATTCGGGCTCCGTCAGGATCGAACCCTAACCTTTTACTCTGGGAGCGTTGGCATGGACATTCAAAGCACGCTTTCCTTACGCATTTAGTATTAGGATTGAGACGACAATACAATCTCGATGTTTATCAATGACACAGTCGTCAAGGCAACATATCGTTAAAAAGCTTAAATTTTCCAATAAATATGATTTAGCGATTTCGAATCGTAGGCGAAATGTGACGATAAGAATTAGAAGCGTTATATATTTTTCTTTAAAACGATTTAGGTCCGAAGATCGTAGGTCAATTCTTTCTAATTTTAATTTGCAAAAGAGTAAAAGCTTGTAAATCGAAAAATTGATTTTTACGAGTTATCTTATGGGGTATAGAAATTATCTCCTGGAGTCAAACCCGGGTCTTTTTAGGAGCGTTTCACTTCAAGCATGAGCGTCTATTAGCTTCGGTCCGCCTGTCCGTCCCTTCCGTCCGCATGTTCGTCCTCGGCTTCTACCAAAAGAATTTTAATGAAATTTGATATTAAGGTCTTACAGTCAAAGGCAACAAGAAAATCACATAAAGGAATCCCATAAGCCAATCAGGGGTACCACTTTACCGGTGACAAAAATGAACTTTCTGTCATATCTATTAAACTATTGGTCTTATCAAGATAGTTTTCAAATAAAACTTGTAAAACTAGTAATTTATTTTCCTATGCACTTTTATAGTAGGAGTAGCCGTTATCAAGAAAATCAAACAAGAAAGTCTTAATTCGAGGTTACTTCATTATTGTTGCTAACATAAATAAACAATCTCAAGTTCAAAAAATTTTTTATAGTCATTTCTCTCAAATATTCCGTTGCACGAAACGCGCCCATTTGTGTTACGCTGTACACTTTCCTAACTTGTTGGGGATTTATTTTTGTAAATGGCTTTCACTATAAGGACCAATATTCCTACCAAATTTCAATCTTCTACCTAGTCGGGAAATTTGCCAAAACACGTTAAAAAGATCGCAATCGAGCTTCAGATTTCTCTCAATACGAAGCAAAGCAGTGTTTCGTCGGAAGGACGGATAGACGGAATGACAGAATTAGGATATTATGTATATAACGCGCAATTGCCCGTCAAATATGACTAGTATGCGTGGATTAAGTATTACATTCAAAGGCACTTCCTATTCGTCCTTTTTTCTCTTCCTCTCTCCAATATTCCTCCCTCCCATTCTCTCTCTCCCTCTGCCCCTCTCTCCTTCTCTGGAAAAATATACTTCCTAGTTTCAATCTTGCCCTAATAAAGACCATTATCTATTTATCTCTCTCTCTCTCCTCCCCTTCTCTGTCTCCCTCCCTCTCTCTATCCTTAATTTTCTCTTCCTCACTCTCTCTTCTTCCCTCTCCTCTTTCCTTCTCTGAAAAATAGGCTTCCTAGAATCAATCTCGCCTTAATAAAGACCATTATCTATTTCTCCCTCATTCTCTGACTCCCTCCCTCTCCCTCCTCTGTCTCCCTCGCTCATTCTCCTCTCTCACCTCCTCTTCTCCCCCTGTCTATCTCCTTTCTTTCTTCCTCCCTCTCCTCTCTCATGTACTAAAACATTCAAAACACACTTTCCTTACGCATATAGCATAAGGACGACAATACAATGCCAAGGTTTAACAATGACACCACTGTTCAGGAGGTGAAATTTACGATGGACGGACGGACGAGACGTAAACATAAGTTATCCCGCTTCGCTGGTAAAGAACGTATAATAAGCCAGGTTATCTTGTCCCGCGAAAGAGATATCAAATAAGAGAAAGAGTTATTGTAGAAACGAAAACAAACAAACCCTACAAACCTAGCACATAATATTTTAGAGTATTAATTGATGTATTTTGTAATTTGGTAAAATGAAATAGCGATCGCAACATTTATGTATAAAGGAAAATTTTATTATTTGTTCATCAGCGTTTTAATATCTAAATTAATCTACCAAAAATAATGAAAAATGGATGTATGATCAAAGAGTTTCACAAAATTGTGCTTAAAGAAAATTTAGTGAATTTAAAACTCCACAGCAGATCTAACCAAGCACTACACATACAACTGACAATACACCAATAATACAACAATCTTCAAGTTTTGACACAGTCAAACTGCAAAATTGTAATGCGAACGGCTATCATTTCTTTGGAATATCAGAATTAAAAGAAAAATTTTAATGCGAAATTAATGAAACGCTATTAAAAACGTACCGGGATAAAATATCTACTATACTGCGCTGGTACTGAAACTAGTATTGAAACACCAAAATAAATTTTCCCGCCATTTTTGACGCATTTTCTTGTTACTCTATAATACGTCTAGTATGAAAGAATAATTATAATGCATGTATTTCGTTTATGAATTATGTTACTTTAATTAGACATTTAAACGTGTGGAAAAATTAAATTTTAATATATTACCGAGATAATAAGAACATGTTGCCTTCCGCAATATAACGTATAATGATTATTTTTGGGACATTATTGAAAATGTATCTCTATTAATAAAAGCCTTACTCTGTGTGTGTCTAACGCCGACTTCATCAATGGCACTTTTTAACGCATTTTTAACAAACTTCCCGATTAGGTGGAAGGTTTAAATTTCGCAGGAATGTTTGATTTAGATATAAAAATTAAATTACGAAAAAAGAAACGAAAAAATACCCTGCGATTCCGCATTCGAATTTGAACTGTTTTTTAGGAAAATTAATTAAGTTTCTTATTCTATTCATCTTCATCCGCCTACCGTTCTAAATCTCTCATATTAACCATTTAAATCACATATTTTGAGAAAATATCGGCTTTTAAACGGGATGTTGCCTTGCCGACCACGTCATTGTTTAACTTAAAGAACCAATTGTTGTCTCAACCAGCAAACGTGTAATATATACGAGTGCATAGATTGCCTTAAATTGTCGTGGGATTTTTCGCGAAATTACGTAATCCTAACGGGACTGGGATTTAGTTCGGATTCATTTGCTTATATAAACAACTATATAGATATAGAATAAGAGAGAGGGGATGTGGGGAGGGAGGGAGATAGGAAGGAAGGGATATAGAATGGAAGGTACATAGAGAGTAATGGAGGTATAGAATTAGAAAAAGGCGGGAGGAAAGAGATAAAGAGGGAGACGGAGAAAAAGAGGGAGAGCTATGGATTAGGACAGGAGGGAATGAGAGAGGGGGGAGGGTGGGAGAAAAGAGCGGCAGGGAGAGGGAGGGAGAAAGAGAGAGAGGGAAGGAAAGAGAGAGGGAAGGAAAGAGAGAGGGAAGGAAAGAGAGAGGAAGGGAGGTAGACAGAGGCAGGGAGAGAGGGACGGCGAGAGGGAGGGAATATTATTATTTGTTTATTATTATTACTTCATTTTTGACATGGGGCTCATCATCAGAGAAAACAAGAAAGAGAAAGAAATTCTCCCGAATCTCTATTTTGGCAAATTTTATACCGGCTGTTACTCAATAATTACAGCTGTTATTATTCATTTCTAAGTTCTCCGTTGAATAAAAAATAAACTAAGTTTGTGATTATCCATGATAATTAGTCACGATTACTTAAACTGTATGGTTTCAGTAGGATTGCTACGAGTTTTTCAGCCATATAGTTACTGACACCTGTGGCGGAACAAGGCCGGGGCAGTGCCCCGGGGCCCGGACCCTTGGAAGGGCCCGGTATGCTACCCACTTGGTAGTTTATAATTAGTGGCTAATGAACTAGCGTTTAGAATCATTACACGTATCATTTAAACGCATCCGGCGCAGCGCTGGCGCCGTGGCGTCCGGAAACAGAGTGAGTGCCCGTGCCGTACTTTAAGATATCTTCGGCGACGATATTTTTCAAGTTTTTACGGCCAGTGTCAAGACACTAACACTGGCGGCATTGTTGCCGTCGGACCGCCAACGGCAATACGGTCACTGTTCGGATACGGAACGGTTAATACGCAGACGTGTAAATACTCGTGTCGGCATTGGTACCAAACGGGCCCTTATTTGCCTTAAACGGTTTATCCAATTCAATCATATGTAGCAACGAAGCAACATTATTTCAAGGTTAAACCTTAATATTAAAGGGAGCTTTTATACTAAGGTGACTCGTGACGGTGATTTGATTTTGTTTAAGTCACTAGAAAGGTCATCGTCGCCTGAACTTTCATTCCAAAGCGATTCAATTTTTACACGATGCGATATTTAATTCGCGCCAGTTTGAAATATGTGTTGATGATTTGCTGGAAATTGGCCGGTTGCTAACCGAAGATCAATTTCAGGTAAACAAAAATATTTGCATAAATTCGTTAACAAGTAATGCCAATACGTAATTCTTTCTCTTTAACGCTTTGTAAATGTATGTTCAATCATAAAACATACATAAATATGTATCATTTGAACTCTGAGTTCCTGCCTCGCGCCTCCAGCGCGTTGCCGTCAACTTGGTATGAAAGATTATTAAAAGTATGTGCCATCGGAAAGCAACCAAAGTTGCTGTCACATCAAAATTACCGTATGTATTCACATATGTACCGCGCGCCCTCGTCTACCACGCGCACCCCTATTTTCGGGCCAGTTCGGAGTGAAAAAAAATAAATTCCTGTCGGAATATGTTGACATATGGGATTTAAAAAAGTCGACCTCTTCACCGATTTACCTTCTCTGAAACAAGGTCTGCGCCTATATTTCGTAGAATTCTTCGTCTTTTGCGAATATAAACGTAGACGCAAGCGCGTGGCAGTGTGAATTTACTATCGACACTCGCAATTTATATAACCTGTTCAGAAATCCTCATGTAAGACGCGCAGTCCCTTTTCCTTATCGACATTTTGGGAAAAAAGTGCGCGCGGCAGACCAGCAATTATGGTAAAACACCGTCACCTTAGAGCCTTAGAGCACCAGCGTCTATTAAATTGACTTTGCATATATCTGTTAAAATTCCGAATAGAAAGAAATCAACACAAAAAGCTAAACAGCCCAAAGTCTTCAAAATCAGTACGGTTGGTCACTTAAAGGGGTCTGCTAAATTTTCTTCCCCCAGGGCCCGTTTCTTACTTGTTCCGCCACTGACTGACACTCGTCATGTGACAAACAATACACTAGTTGTTGATATAAACAAATCAGTAAAGAAAGCATTGCAGTATTTCCTCTTCTTCGCTTTGCACCTCATTTGATATGTTGCTGAATTTCTGTTACAGTGATTTCCCGCGTAGGGATACGTTCCTTAAAAGTTGGCCATAACGCGAAATTCCGTAACTTGAACCCATTTCTCCCGTAAACTTAGATTACTTTATCGGAAATACGTTCCTAAGGAAAGTATTTCATCGCAAGACGTTATAAAATCACACAGACTAATGAAAAAGAAACTTTTGAAGAACAAATTTAATGAACAGTTTCATGATGAAATATTGATAATACTGTGCTAGTGCTCAAAATAACTTATCAGAAGGTGATCACGTGTGGTAGCACGTGCACCTCTAAACCCTAAATGAAAAATGCTGATGGGTTCTTTCGAGGAAATAGATACTTTTTTATTTGATCTCCGCTCCGCCGGGGAAAATCGCCCCCCAGGCAAATTGAGTTTTGCCCTCGGCCTCTTGTCACGCAAACGGGAAAAATATATTTGGGAGGACGACTACGCCTGGACCAATATAATTGTGAATTTGTGTTGGCACAGTGAAAACGTAGAACGATGAGGTTCTTATTACAACAAGGATGGAAGAGCCCAAGGGCTGATTCAATCGTCATTCTTTTAGGGAGGAGGCAGGGGGGAGGGGATAATTAAAGGTGTAAAAAACCATCTGAAAACGTCTTGAAAAGGATATAATTTTTAATATGCAAAAAGGAAATAGATAACATTTTGAAAAACAAAATAAATACAGTAAAAAATAACATTACTTCGATATGTTATTTTATTAATCTTTTCGCTGTTCTGAAATCTCGGGGAGGATAATTAGCTCCTTTGCCTCCCCTCCTCCCTGAATCCGCCCTTGGAAAAGCCCATGGTTTTCCCTCGGCAGCGTCCTTTTCACTATCTCATCATCCCTTCAAATGCCATCCGAACCACAAGGCCTGTGAGGAGCAACTAATTACGGTATGTACAATATTTTTATTTTCCACAAAAAATGCCTAATTTTGAGCAGAGATTTTCCGTTTAATATATTTACCTTCTGTAACCCGAATTTTGTGTTCATATTTTATAAATTCCTCTATGGCGAAATTTCATAAAGCGAGCGTCTGTATGGCAAGGGATCACAGTAACTAATCGAAACTGAAATACCAAGATATGTTTTCTTCGAGTCCAATTTTAAAGAGATAGTCCATTACGCGATTACGCGGTAACCAATCAGGGTGGGTTAACTATCCAATATGGCGTCACGGTACAAGGTCAACAAAAACATGTGCGTAACGTGATTGAAATCATGTTTCCAATCATTTTATATGAGTTTCTTTTATTGCCGACAAAATATATTGTGGATTAGTTAAATTAACCGTTTATTATGCTGTGATTCCTTCTCTTCGAAATGCCCACTATTTGTTGTGCTATTGGTTGTAAGCATACTTCGGGAAATGGATACTGTCGTTTGAAGAGGTTTCCTTCTGATGCAGAAAGGTCTGTTATATGGGAAAAGAATGTAAGAAGGAGTAATTGGATTCGAAAAGATTGGGAACTACTCTGTGAAGTAAGTTTGCCTTGATACTTGAAGGACGAAGACGGCTTGTTTACCTGTTTATTTTTCATCTCAACTAAACGCCCATTTTTATTATTTTAGTGTCATTTTCACTTCTCCCAATTCGAAAAACTTAGAGAAGATGGAGCGAAAAAGTTGAAACACAACGCTGTGCCCACTTTATTTCCAACTCATACCTTGCCCTTGGTATGTGCTATTTTAATGACATTAATTTTACTAGAACAGTTATAATATTGAAGTATTATTTTAATCACTAATTTTATTACAGCCCGATGTCGTTGGAACGTCTTTTAACTCTACGGATACATACGATTCTTCGGAGGTAATTTTTTCATTGTTGATTTACTGAAAACCATAGTTTTACCTCACAATCATAACTGCGCTTTAGCTATCCATTTTATTGACCCAAATTGTAATTTTCATTATTTATTAAGTGATTTAATTGAATGACAGTTGTCTGTCGTAGTTTAATTTGCTTTTAAAATATCAGAAATATTTTTGGCTAGGACTATAATGCCTATAATTTAACGACTTGAATGCATAACATTGGCATATAACCTCTTTAATTACTGTATTTATTTTTTTGTGACAGCTAGGGGCTATCAATAGTTCAGCTAGCATTTTAGATGCATTGGTTTCATCGGTTGAGGTAAGTTTTTAATCTTTCTCCTGGTTGAGAATTTGTTTGTGAAATAATTGTTTCTCATTTATATTATGAAAAATATTTTAACATTGTAATTATCAGAAATTTTGTTAACAGCCAATCACTAGTTAATGATTTCAGTTAATTGATTTTGAAATAATATTTTTTCTACTGTGGTTATCTGCTTAATTTGGTTTTTTAGTTCCTTATGAAAGTACAGTAGGCCCTTACCATTCCATGGTTTTGACCATCTGCAGAAAGATTTTGGTTGATAGAATACAAGCCAGTTGTATGGCATGTAAGTTGTGCAGCAGTGCCTGACTCCTTATAAAGTATTTATTACATTTTTGACAAATTATTGAAGTGATTGTGTAAATTTCATGTTAGATAACTATGTAATTAAACCCATACAACCACTTCCTATAATTTTGGAATATTTTACTTGCCTCTATGTTCTGAACAGATTCCGACTATGCAACGCCATTCTATTCTGACAAAGCCAACATTTCGTTCTTGTGTTTTTGAAACACATGGTACACAGCTGGTAATGTAATTTAGATAACTTTACACATTGGAAATCTCAAAAAGGAACTATGTTATCTCCAAAAGAAAAATGTGCAGGATAAAATATAGTACATATACATTTATGAATGAAAGTAGATAAGTCTGTGTTAATTTCAAATGAGTTTTGGGGAAAAGGCAAAGAAGCAGAAAGAAAGGACCAGGCGAGATATATCCTTGAAGAAGTCATGTTTTACTTAATTTTTATAAGGCCTAGTACACCTTATAAACTGTTCTGAGGTTTTATTTGGGTCTAGAATTTGGCTGCCGCATATTGCGGGTCTCAAGATTAGGATGGTTACACAGACAGTAAATATATGAGAGATCCTTTGTGGCCCCCAGGGTTTGGAAACCACTTTGTTAACTTATGAGCCCATTCTTTACCTATGTTCTGGATTTCTCCATTTATTATTCTTATTTTTGAGACAAACATACCATATTTTTACACTCATTATAAATCACCACCGACTAAACATTGAAAGCTTGGTCTGAGCCTTTCTTTAGTCATGAACTTACAGTCAAAACTGTGTACACTTTCATTTACATATAGATCAGTGTTTCTCAAACGAGGCCGCAGCCCTCTGAGGGATCACAAAATCATTTTGGATTCAAGGTGAAGTGCCAAAAAAAACAACATTTTTATCAGGGAATTTTAGGTAATACGATATCATAAAAATTGTTAATAGTTATATAACATGAAGAAACTTGTATTAAATTTTCTTGTTTACTATTTTCAATTCAAAAGGGGGCCGCGTGATATTCAAAGGAGCTGCGACAATTGAAGGTTTAAGAATCACTGTTATAAATGACCAAAATTTCAACCTTGAGAATAATTGAATTTAGCTAGTATGAGTTAATATTTTTTGTTTATTTGAACACTATACTGTCTGTATTTTACTAAATTATTAATGTGTTGGTTGTCCACCAGTACATATTAGTATATTTTTTCGTATTGTTAATGTCTTTGGGAATCTTCAGTTTAATTTAAAATTTTTGCCACCATTAAAACTATTCCAGTAACACAGTTTATTTATAGAATAAAATTTCCTAAATTTCGTTTACTTGATATTTTTTCAGAGCCAGTTTATGTTACGCTTTTTACTTATGAGTGTACATCTATTCACGTCAGTATTATTTATTGTGACTGTCTTTTTTGGAGCTCAAATCAGGTTTTTCCGAAAAGTTTAAATTAGCTAATTAATGAAATTCTGGCTCATTTTTTTAAAACTTAAAACCAAATCACTTTTTTTGCTGAAGAAGAGGGCAATGGTTTTCAGCTGGTGGGGGGACTAACCCTAGGGGTATGCCAAGTGTTTTGAAGGGGTACGTGAAAGCATTCTTAGAGATTATAATTTTTCTTCTTACTTGGTCTTTCATGCATGACTTTGGAATCAAAAGTTATGATTTCGCAACTAAGAATAATGTTATGAAACAGAAAAATATGCCAAAACTGTGAACTTGAATGTATTTTTACGTATCTTATTACAAGTGTTATTAATTTTATCATCACTTGGGGGTACGCAACCATAAAAATTCCCTAAGGGGTATGCAACCTTCATATAAATAAAAGACAATATGTATTTGTTTGTTTGTGTGTTAACACTGTAATTCCAAAATCAAGAAAACTAGAAAGCTGAGACTTAAAACTGAGGGTGTGCACCTCGGGCGTATTTTTTTTACTTTTACATCCCTTCTGTTTAGGGGCTGCGATTAAGGAAATTACATATTAAGCGATTATTTTAGTATGATTTGTGCTGCCCTCCTATAGCAGCAATTACATATAAGCGATTATTTTAGAATTACAGCTGTCCTCTAATTGTAGCACCTATGACACTGCCTGTGAGGTTGTGTTATCGTGCTTTCAACCATATTTAACAATTCATATTCACTTGGTATAAAAAAATTTTGGGTTTATGTTATTGTGCTTTGAACAGTTTTTTAATTTGTATTCACGATAGTAAAAAAGAATCCGAAAAAATTTTTACACAGGTTATGTTGCACATCTTGATTTGATTTTACATTTACGTTACATGTTTGCGAATATTGTATGGGGCACCGAAGAAATGTTCATATAAGATTAGTGTTTTGGTGTGTTGTATTGAATCAAAATGGAGACTGCCAAATTCACCTGGGCACTTGCAGCTAGTTAAAAATATGCTCTAAGGAACACATTGGCATAAAAAGGTTGAAAAGGGGTTTGGGTAGCATAAAATTTCAATTATGTAAAAAAGCGTGTATTTGTACTTGTTTAGAAGGGAACTATTCTATTCAGTCATGCTGCTCAAATTGTGTTTAATTGGGAACACATAGTTTCCTTGCACATGCAAACAATCGAGATGTTTTTGTTGAGTGGCTCTGGAAGAATGATCTATTAGCGAGTGAAATTTAGCATTTTTTGGACAAGATATGATTGTCTCAGAGCCAGTCAACAAACAATGTTTTAATGTAATAAGTAAAACTGAAACTTAAAACAAAGTTTTGAAGTTAACAGGATCAAAGTGTTAAATTTTAATGTTTTTCAGAGATAAAATAAAAACTTTCCATTTTATGAAATTATTGTCAATTTTTTATTAATGACATGTCATTTTCATGAAAAGCTTTGAAATAATGATCGTCAGCTTAAAATTAAAAACCAGGACTTTTTGTATCCTGGTTAAACTTAGTTCGTACACCAAGAATGAATCAATAGAAGTGAGACTTCAAAGAAAAATAGAAGAGATGGGAGCTCTGCATGAAGTGTAATTTTTAAATTACTAATTGTGTACCTGGTTCAAAAAGTATTTGAAAATAGTAGGGTGTAGGTTAAGAGTAGCAGAATCCCTTCGCCTTCATTTGGTGTGGTGGAAGGAGGAACCAGTGTTTATTTAATTATTGTTACTCATTTGCATTGGGACAGCATTAAAATATACTAGTTATTGCATAACATAAAAATAATATCATTCATAAATATTAATAATAAATTATCATTTTTTGTAGAGCATTTTTGGAGAAATGTCAATTTTGGCATAGAATTCATTCACAGTATTTATTTTTATTAATATTATGAAAATAATTGACCTAAGAGGTATATATACAAATTACTTGAGGCTCATATTTAAAAACTTGTACAGCGAACGTTGTCATATTAGGATTTTCCTTTATCATATGTCACATTGACCATGCTCTGTTACATCAAAATAGTGACCATAAGACTCACTAATTTAACTTGAGCCTTACCTCATGTTGTTTGTTCATTATAAAGAGAGTATAAAGAGTTTTAGAATTTTCCACTCCTAGGTTTCATTTCTGGATACCATCTGTTATTAATTAACTTAAATATGTGACAAGTGTACATTGTGTTAATTAATTTTTGTAGTTAACATGTTGCCATGTAATATCTTAATAAAGTAGCATCTCCAATGCATTGATATTTCATTGTATTCCATATGGCTCCTATCGGTTGAAAAACCAATGTTAGCTGATAATAACATTTTCAGTGTCTTATTAGTGGTTCTAACATTATTGCTTGAAGTTATTTAAAAATTAATGAAATCCCAAAAGAGCATCAGGTTTATAAAAGAAGAAGTAGCATTATGACCCATATTTCACACCTCATTGGTGCAATGGCAATCACCATCAGGGCTGCACGATTTACACAAAGATTCTTATCGGGTTCAAGATCTACTCTTCTTTAATATTACAATCTAATCACTATTTTCACGATTGGAGTCAAACATTCTTCTTAGGATATCAAGAAATAAAATATAAATTATGAGTCTAAATCCCTTTCACGAGAAAATCATTTTGAGATGAAAATTGTTACATTTATATTTTTCACGTTATTACATCATATTATTCTCAATGTCCAATTTGAAATTTATGAGCAACTGCAGGCATAAAATAATAATATTGCATTCTAAAAATTTGTTACTCAAAAACATAAAAGGGACTCAATGAGAATGGATGAGTGATTTTACTGGAAAAATGAGGAGTCCTCTAAAGTTTCTCAGAGTTACTGGTTCTCATCATTTCAGTTTTCAGCATTTACTTCTTTAACTGTTTGTATGATAAATCAGAAGAATATCACAAATCACTAGGAATCATTCTATCTGTGGATTTAGCATATTTGTGAGATATCTTCAATGATTGCTATCACTGCCTATTTACAGTAATGGTATTAAATTCATTATAAACTCTTTTGAAAAGGGAGGGTTGCGAGACATGGTGAAACAATATATAGTAAATAAACAAAAACTCCTTAACCATAAAAAGGAAGAGAATACTCACACTCATGCTGCAGGTTGCTGGTAAACACCGTCGCAGAACCTAAGTCAAAAGGAGACAGGCACATGCAGAAACATACAAAAGACACACAGTAAACTCAAGCCAAAAATTTTTAGTTTTAATTTTTTGTTAGAGTTTACTGTGTGAGTGGCTTTTGTATGTTTCTGCATGTGCCTGTGTCTCCTTTTGACTTAGGTCCTGCGGCGGTGTTTACCAGCAACCTGCAGCATGAGTGTGAGTATTCTCTTCCTTTTTATGGTTAAGGAGTTTTTTTTTATTTACTATAAACTCTTTTGCCTAAAATACAGAAAAATTTGACTAATCAGATATTTTTCTCTGAATAAACTACCATATTTTCCTGAAATGAAGACAATGCATGCTACCAAGGAAACAATTGTATGGAAAAAGGTTATTAATTTAGGTCAATGTAATCATTATGAAAATATTCACATCGTATCAGTTTTGTTAAAATAAAACATTTCACTGAAAAATATTTCTCTGAATTTTATTTTCAGACTTCTAAAATTAAGTCAAAATAATTCTTGTTTTTTCCTCCATCCAATTCTACTTCTTTTGACTATCTTCTATATATATAACTCTTTGATGAACATCATCATAATCAGGATATTATCTCGACCACCTCTGTAAACAACTATTAGCTTTTGAATATTCCTTTACCTCTTTTCCCAGGGTTTGTGCTGTTATGGTCATTAATGTTGGTAATACTGTTTTGATATTATATTTATTATGTTGCTTTTATACATTTCAATGCAATTTGCTCAATGGAATCTAATAAATTTTCATCATAGTCGAAATTTATTGATTTTTGTATCCATAATGTTTTTAAAATGCCTGGCTGGGTGCAATTATGCAATATCTATTCACAGTTGACTGAGAACAATGAAACGTTTTTGCTTCAGTTATTAATTATTAATTCTGCACCCTCTTTTGAAACAGGTGTAAGAAATTCGTTTTGTATGTATGTATTCATAAATCAGAGCAATGTATATATCCATTAAATCTGTTAAAATAATAGATAATATATGAATGTTAACCAAGCTTGTCATTTTCATTTTCATTATAGAGCTTGCTGTTGTGGTTTTTTAATTTTTCATATACGATAATGTTATTTTCTGTTGATATTTCAGTGGAATTTTGATGAATACCAATTAGAGTCAGATTTTGTCGATGGGATCAAAAAGATACAACCCGATGCTGTGCCTTGCATAGTGTCTCCTCATACACTAATTCAGAATGAGGTATGTTTAGTTTAATCTTATAGAAAAACCTATTTTTGCATGCATGGCGCACATCTCGATTTTAAGAAAATTATAAACTACTCTGGGTGGTGCAATTTAATTTATTTTTAAAAGCATTATAAAGGACCGTTGTCTGGAAATCTGCCACCTGAGGCAAAAAGACAAGATTTTGTTTCATGACGCATGGGTGTGAACCGGTATAATGCTCTCGGATCACCTCGCACGATGACCATGAGCATTATTTATGTTGACGTTGTTATATAGTCTCACTAGGGGAAAACAGTAGTGGGCACGTGAAAGATACTGGGGTTGGGCATATAACAGTTGTGATAGGCTTAACTCTTGGTAGTCTTAATAGCTGTCTTTCTTATTGTATTTTAGAAAGTTGTGACAATTTGATTATTCGGCACACTGTCTTAACCCTTTGACCACGTCAGGTGTCTTTTGTCACTGGCACCTTTTTTACCATTCACCACGTAAAGCAAATTTGCCCCACGTTTACTGCCCAAAGCATCATACTTCCCCATCCTTGATTCCACAGCCTAGCATTGTTATATTTGGCCATGGAGCAAAGTCGCTTAATGAGGTAATTGGTAAAAAAATGTGCCAGTGACTTAAAGTCTCTTTATGCAGTCAAAGGGTTAATGCTATGTAGCAAGAAGGCATTCTCACGGACTGTAGTGTCATATTTCCAGATGCTGTTCATTTCCTGAATTATAAGCCAAAAAAATAGTGATAACTTATATCTACAGTTAGAAAGTTTATTTCAGTTTTTTAAGGACAGAACAAAGGTTTTGATCAAAAGTAATTGGGGCAAGTAGAAATTTCCAAGCTCTTTGTGGTATTTGAGGAAAATTGGTTTTGCTAGATATCGAATAGTAATACACATATTGATTTCCTGAATGCTTCAATGTGATAAACCGTTAAAAATTATCCGTCATGGCATCTGTTGGAACTTTTCCAGGGGAGGAAGGGGATAGGCAAACTCCTACAGTCGGATTTGGCGGGCTTAATATTTTAGTGGTTTGTTTCAAGCATATTGCAGGTGGCCCCCACCTGCTTGCCTGTCCCCAGAAAAATGACCACGTTAATCCCCTGACCTAACCAAACATCAATAGTAATTTTCCCTTGACACAGGCAAGTTTTGACTTGTTCCACTAAGTTGGAAAATATAGTCGCTCCTATGCGAGGCATACAAGTGAGAGAGAGAGAGAGTGGATTGCCATCACATCCACTTTAACCCCAGTACCAATGTACATTATTTAATAAAACAACAATGATTTTGATTAATGAATTTCAGAAATGATGTTATTTTTTATAATAATTTCACAACCGGAACACTTCTAGCTTAATTTCTAATTTTCTTAGAATCCTATTTCGATCAGGCTAATGTATTCTTAGTACTTATTCTTTCATTGTATTCTTGTTCTGGTTTGAGAAAAGGAACACAACAAAATCCTTATAATAATTCGTAGCATTATGAACAAAAATGAGGTATAAAATTATACATAAAATTTGAAAATAACATAGGTGTGTATTTAAAATTTTTAAAGGAAGAAAAATAATTTCTAAAGTCTTGGGCATGTTTTCCCAAAACTGAATCGTTGGTAACGGGCTTGGTAAATATAGATTGCTGCTCCACTGACTTAGATTTCAAATCACTAACTTTCTTTTTCCTAAGTTCTAGACCCAGTGGGCAATTCTTATCAAATGATGAGTCTTGAAATGTCTTTCAATATTGTCTTTTTGATATTTCCACACTATTAGAGCACAGTAAACAAATAACTTTCACTTCACATTAACCAAACAAAACTCTTCTTCCAATTCATTTTAAAAATTGTACGTTTTTAACATCTTTGTTTCTGACATCTTGAATCAAATCAGAACTACAAATAAAAAAACCCAAGTGATGCATACAGTGATCAGTAGAGGTAGTTGAACTCGATGAGAGATTATAAACATCTGTGTATGTGCCCAGTGTTACTACAGGTTTGATAAATATAGATTGCTATGCCGATAATTTATATTTCAAGTCACTAACTTTCTTTTAACCTAGTGGAAAATTCATATCAAATGATGAATTATAAGCATTGATATGTATTTCAGTATTGTGTATACTTTGGCATTGCCATGCTATTAGAGCAGTGGGTAACTGGAAATGCCTCAATGGGCACATAGAAATATCTCGGTGGGCACTGCGTTGAGAACCTTTGTTCTAGGCTTTAATCGTGTGTGGAAAATGAGGACCCCTGAGCAGAGAAATTGTTTACTTATTCCTGATATTTATGCTCATTATCAGATTTAACATTTTATCTTCAACTACAAAATTTACATTTCGCTTTAAAAGCAATCATTGCTTATTAGCGAAAATATTGGTTGTTTAGAGTTAGTGCCACTGTTGATGGCAAGAAACAACAAGAAATGGTAGTGCTTCCAGTGGCGCTGTTGATGTTGAGAAAGCGACAGGAAATATCACTACTACTGCATATGAATGTATTATGGAAATTTGAAGAATTATGACAAAACTTTAGGGGATTCCCTGTCTTCCTTGGCCCCCTGGGTTGAGTAGGTTTGGTTGGTTGGTGTTGGTTTTCTTTCCACATTCACTGTATTCCCCGCTCTGGGTTCCTCTCCTCGCTTGAGCTTCAAACGCATTTGAAGCAGGGGTCCCCAAACTTTATGAGAGGAGTGCCACATAAGAATATTGAAAGTGCTAGGCGGGCCGGATCGAAACTAAAAAAAACCATGTTTCAAAATTTTAAATATTTTATTCTATAATTACCTAAGCATACATGCATATATAACTATAAGTAAACGTGGCTAAATTTCAGAAAAATTCTAATGTGAACAATGTGCCTCCACGTACGCCGTATCAGTAACATTTCCAGGCTTGCCATCGACAGCTCCACTGGTAGTAGTACCATTTCTCGTCGCTTTCTCGCCATCGACAGCGCCACTGTCGATGTGGCCAGTTAACAGTTAACTTAACCAAAATATTTTGTTCATTCGTCGAAAAATCGCAATTAGCCGACGGGAACATTTATAGCGGTAGTGTCTTGAGTTCATGATAGTTAAATGTTGGTATTGTCGAAAACAATTTTTCGGATTCCAAACTAATTTTTTACGTAATTTGGACTCGGTTCAAGGTGCTTGAACTGAAAAATTTAACTGCTCATTTTTTCGCCAACGCGTTTCGAGTTCGTAGCTCAGTTCTAAATTTTCAAATGCAAACGGAAGATATTATACGTCTAGTCACGCATTAATCGATTGGAGAAGGTAAAACGCTCCTGGTATCTAACAAATGTAAATGTCGTGGACGGTGGCCAATCTAAGACTTGAAAGGGCTTATGCCGAGAATCTGGCTAAAGAGTTGTCGGACTTGAAGACGTTTGTGTAATTCTTTTAAATGTTAATAATTTTCCAAGTGTAGTAACGACACTTACAAGATAATATGTTTAGGATTGCACTTCCATTTAGGAACCTAATAACGTGCATTTCACTGATGGAATTTATTTCTTTTTGTAAGATGTTTTCCTAGTAAACTACGCAGAAAGCAAAGCACGTTGGAATACGCGCGGAAAGACAAGATTTACAAGCATATTGAATATCTTGTCAAGGTTGCTTGATAAGAGTTGGCTCGTAATAATACAAGATGGCTGCCTTATCTATTGACGTGATAAAAGTGCTTGTAATACCTACGTCGGGTATGAGGAATTTCTTAGATTTCTTATGGCTGTTTTTTATCAGGCCTTGCCGTAGAGTAAATTAGAACCCGGAATTCTCATTGCTCATTAATACGTTGATGCTCTCAATTCCGCTCAAATCTAACATTTCTATTGTATGACCGGATGATAAATGAACGTTTCTTTGTTTTATTTTTGTGATGGACTATTATGAAAGTTCTTAATTACGAACTTTGCACGAAATTTGCTTAAAGAATCATTCATAAAAGTATGCCCGGAGTAATTTGTGCAGTTGGTGTGTGCAAGAATAGTTATTTCAAGACCAAAAACCGGAGTGATCATGTGTCCTATTTCTCTTTTCCCAAGGAAGAAAGTTTAAGGAATATATGGGTTCTCAAGTGTGGGCGAAAAAAATCGTTTAACCCAAATACTGCCTGCATTTGTTCGGACCATTTCAACGAAGACGATTTCGAAAGAAATTTTATGGCCGATTTCGGATGTGCGCGCATGAAAAAAAATTTAAAACCTGGTGCTGTTCCGTCGAATTTTTTGGCGGTAATACCGACGTGCGCGTCTCCGAGTACTTCAAAATTAATTCGTCGTGCGTACTTTAAAAAAGAAATCCTTCCTTCGGAGAAAGAAGTTGTCAGGACCGGAACCAAGCCTCGCGTGAGAAATCCAGTTGCCGGGAGTGCGTTCTCTCATCTGATAGAAAATTTGGAATCTACCCACAGAACTGATCGCAGAGTAGGGCAGCAAGAGCAGAAACAAAAGAAGAAAATGTTTCAGGTAAGATATTTTATAAAATATAGAATCGCGAAAGGCCACTCACCAAAGTCGGGTGCTCGTGTACTTATTTTATTTTATAAAGGCTATATACTCAACAGCCACATCATAATTGGAATCATATCCGTATTTATCTCCTGATCATTATAATTAAATTTTCCTATTGGGCTCAATCAAAATAAGTTTTCAATAAAAGAACTGTTAAGATCAATGGAGAAAATTGAAAATTGTTGAGGATCAGAATATGTATTTTTATATACATCACTATATGACTATTCAGTTTCTCCGAGGAGTAATTTTTTTCATGCGAGTTTGTGCTTGAGAACAGAAGAACTACTACGCGTAATTGTCTGATTCGAGCTGCCTTGTCCTCGGGTGAGTTGAGTACATCTATTCAGTCCCACGTATCCCGGTGATGTTTTATTATGACGGCGTCAATCTCCCCATAAAAAAGAAAATGAGCTTTCGTATGTGCCTGGAGCGCGGAGTGATTAAAATTGTCCCTTCTGCCATCTTTGGAATATAATATGAAATGTGAAACATATGAAAGAGGAAATGCCAATCTAACAACAATAAAAGGCTACTTTGGTCCCTTTGTGGCTCCCTCTGTCACGCTATAAAAATGCGAATAACTCGACAATGGAACGAGATCCGTTTTTGATATTTGGCAGGAATGATCGATTCATGTGTAGTAAGATGAGGACGAGTATGCAATTGCATTTCCCCTATGATAACACGTAAAAATCGACTCTTTAACTTGCAGGCTTTTAACAACAACAACAAACGCCTAAAAGAAGGAGTTTGTTTTCTTGCCATCCAAAGAAAGTCGAGGCATATTTATGTTCATTTTTAATTTCATAAAAACCCTTGAAATTCAACGGGAATCTCCCTAGTATGTTAATATTTTCGTCCAATTGTTGAATTTTTCATAGCCCATAGTGAATTTTTTTCTCGCATTATGAAAATCTTTTTGAACTTAGAAATGTATTTTTTGAGTCTGTATAAGAAGCGTTTACAGGTTTTAAGGTTCCACTCCTAGCGGGATTGTTCAAATTTCAGTTTTATAATTTTATAGGATCTGTTTAAATAATAAGCTACGTTTGTCCCTTACGCTCGACCGAGAACCATTTGCGACTGCTATTTTAGCAAACTTTCCGAGTAGGTAGAAGATTGAAATTTGGTAGGAATTTTTTATTCTTATAGTGAATGCCATTTATGAAAAAAATCCTCAAAAAAGACTCGGGTTGGACTCCAGTAGATAATTTCTATTTCTCGTAAGATAACACGTAAAAATCGATTTTTCGACTTACAGGCTTTTACACTTTTAAATTAAAATTAGAAATAATTGACGTACGATCTTCGGACCCGGACCGTTTTGAAGAAAAATAAATAACGTTTCTTATTCTTATCATCACATTTCACCTACGATTCGCGATCGATCAAGTTATGCGTTTAAATCACATTTATTGGAAAATTTAAGCTTTTTTAACGATATGTTGCCTTGCCGACCGTGTGTCATTGTTAAACCTCGGCATTGTATTGTCGTCCTACTATATGTGTAAGGAAAGCGTGCTTTGAATGCTTTAGTACGACAGAAAAAAGGCGCACCAATATTTTATAATTAAAATCGTGTTTTCATTAATTTCTTTTCAGTTAGCTTCTCATTGAAGTTTTTTGTAATTAACTATTTTTATAGTAATTTTCATAGTTATGGTTGCAGTGAATCTTATATTTTACCGGAGTTATAAATTTGAATTGCATACTATATGAATCACGCAAAAAGCCATTCCTTGACATGCAGACCTTTTTCGTATACATTTAAAAATATTTCAAGAATGAGGTATTTAACTTAAAATTAGTTATGGAAGAGGAGAATTTAAATCTCATTCGTAAATATCAAAAATTATGTTTTAGTAAGATTTGTTCACGTTTTCACGCATTTTATTATGCGTTCTTTGCACGAAGTGAACGCATATAGCGGAGGTCGTTTCCGTCCGTCCGTCGGTCCGCATGTTAAAACTCGGGAACCACTGCACGTATTTTGATGAAATTTGGTATTGGGTAGTTTTGCTAAAATTGATCGACCGATTCTAATTTTGGTTAAAATCGGACAACAATTACGACCACTTTACATGAAGACCTACAATGTTCCGTTTCAGCTTGAGAATCGCTGGACGTATTTTGATGTAATTTGATATGAGAGTCTTAGTAAAATTTTTCGTCCGATTCCAATTTTAGTTCAAATCAGACAACAGTTACGACCACTTTACACGAAGACCTACATGTAATTTACAATGTTCCTTTGTTTCAACTCGGGAACCGCTTTATGTATTTTGATGAAATTTGGTATTGGGGAGTTTTACCCAAATTGGTCGACCGATTCCAATTTTGGTTGTAATCGGACAACAATTAGGACCACTTTACACGAAGACCCACATGTAGTTTACAATGTTCGTTTCAACTCGGAAACCGCTGGACGTATTGACATGAAATTTGGTATTGGGGAGTTTTGCTAAAATTGGTCTACCGATTCCAATTTTGGTTAAAATCGGACAATAATTACGACTATTTTACATAAAGACCTGTATGTATTTTACAACGTACCTCGCTAGCTTCATGTTAAATACTCATCTAAACGAAAAATATTGAGAACATTATGAAATCTCAAAGAACGCATTTGGAAAGAAACTCTGTGTACTTCGACATGGAGTACACCTTTCCTATCTTGTTTATATTGTCCCAATTGTTGAATTCTATTCCTGGCCTCATAATTAATGCACCAAATTAGTGCTTTGACATGGATTAGACTTTTATACATTAGTATAACTTATTTACTGAATCTATTAAGTAATTAGAGGGAGGAAGGAAAAGAGAATGGGAATGAGCAGAAATGGAGAAAGAGAAAGTGAACGTAGCATTTGTATACAATTAAAAGAAGCTGCAGTACAAAAATAACGATATTAAATTATAATTTATTATAAAAAATATACTATCGAATCATGCACCATATCCAAATGGTGGGAATTCACAAAACTAAATATAGGTAACGTAATTTTCAATCGGTTACTTTAAATGATAATATAGCAAATATTTCATACCGAATTTCTAATAGGATTAATAAAATAAAATTTTTTATTTTTATTTAAATTTCTTTCAATAAAGCCAATTTTTAGAAAAAATTCAAAATTACTATGCAGTTAAAAGAAAATTGCGATCTTAAAATATAGTTAAAACTCATTGCAGTTCATGTAGGCATTTAGTTCATAGTAAGTTACTACACATTTTTCCTTTAATGGTAAATTGACTGTTCATTCACATTTTATCCTGTTTTCATGCGTTAATATGAGTAAAATAATTCAATTATTTAGTTAAATGCTATACGTTTTAAATAACATAATTTGCTGAAATATTTAAAGTAAATTTCTGCAAATTCTTTATTATATCTTTTTATTTCGATTTTCCTCTTTTTTCAGCAAATATTTGGATAATCATTTGGCCTCTCTGATAATAATTATTTAAACAATATAATTAAAACAAAGATAACTTTCAAAACAGTGATTTGATTGTGCATGAAAGCCATACCAGATCAAAGCCTATCTTACTGATTTCTCGTATCAAAATCAAATAACTTTGGAATACTCTTATGAAAATCCCATAATATTTGACGGGCAATTACGCTATTAAAATGGTTAATATTTGACCATGGATTTGGATTTGAAAAAGTTATTAGGTATCCTAAATGGAAGTTTTGATGACTTGAAGAAAAAGTGCCTGAATCAGGTCTCTTCGATCTTTTTGAGCATTTTTAATTGGTAGTGTGCACCATAGTACATTTTAAAGTGATAATGAAATGAATAAAATATATTTTAAAATGGATAATACATAGTTAAAATGTTATAATTGTTTTGGTTTATTTTTCAGTTTTATAACATTATTCTTAGTTGTAAAATCACAACTTTTGTTTCCAAATTCATAGATAAAAGAATACCTATGAAGAAAAAGTGTAATATTTAGCACTTTTATGATCCCTTTGAAACTCATGATGTGCCTCCAGTTGAAAATGCCTGGTCTAAATATACACACTTCATAAGGGACTAGGTTTTATCTTTTTGACAATGTCTGTTACATTTGCCATTGATAACCTCATTTGGTGTTCTTAATATCAGCAAACATTCAATTACCGTATATACTCGTGTATAGTTCGACCTCTGGTTTCTCAGCAAAAAAATTAGATTTTTTCATGTATGTCGTTTATAATTCGACCTTAGCTTTCTACTTACTCTCTTACCCTAGATTTCCGTCAGGATCGACATTTTTCGATTTGATATCTCGAAGCTCACAATCAAGGTATATAGAACGATCTTGGTTTTCAACAGCTTTTAATATCATAATATGTAATACTATACTAATAGTAAACTGTAAACATTGTAAACCTATTGCATGATCTTGAGAAGAAAAATATTTATTAATTTTTAACTACGAGATGTGACATACGAATGGTGGCAGAATTTCTAGCAAATAGACGAAAATTAAGCTTATATAATGAAAATTAATAGACACATATTACTCGTAAAACCTTTAATAAAAGTTATGAATGATAGTTGAACAAGATGAAATAAACTCATTTTAATTCTTCAGCTTTGTGACTTTATACATTGATATCATCATTTGGAATTAACAATATTGGAGTAACATAATGGAGTTATTATATAGGTATGGCTTACGTAACAACATTATGATGACAAAAGGTCAGTATAATGGTTACATTACGAATTTTGGTTAAAATGCACTATAACCCACCACAGAACGTATAAAAAAATAATGAAAGATACTACTGGGTCGCAACCAAATCAGAATTTTGAGATAATACAGGACAGGTATATAAGTCTTCAAAAAAGAAAAAAAATGAAAAAAACAGCATAGTTCTAATGAAAATCGATAAAATTAAAGGCAAATAGGAAGTTTTGGTGCTATATCATAGAAGTTAAGTCTGCGATGTGGGTGACCAAAAAATATCTTGATTTTTATTATGATATTTTAAAAAATATAATTTTTTAGATCCGAGATTTTAAACCATCAAAAGTATTACTCGTAAATAGTTCGACCCCCAATTTTTTGCACAAAAATTTGGTCTTAAAAACTCGAACTATACACGAGTATATACGGTATGTGGAATCCAATATTCATTATTCCAAATTATAAGTAAACAACTTTCCATATGAAATTTAACTTGGTTAATATTTTGTAATTATGAGTAAATTATTTTCAATGGCAGGAAGTAAATATTAGAGCTGTTAACATTTTAACTGTATTGCACCTACCCAGTGGTGCACACAGACTTTTTTCTAGGGGGGGGGTCCGATCTATTTGGCAGGCATAAAAAAAGTTTAAGGTTACCCTTTATTATTTATTTTATTTACACAACTTGCATTTAAAAATTAATTCCCTTTCTAAATAGTACATTATTACTGTAAAACACACAATTAGAATAAATATATTACAGTGTAATATCTCAAATTTTCCGAGTATATTATTACAGTGAAATATAGACTAAAGGTCCAGGGTTATCAGCAGAAGTAGACATATTTCAACGCCATATTTTAACTTCGAAAATATAAGCAAAAATAACATAAATAACAAACCATATATACAATTTGATTTTATTTCAAAGTCCTATTTTGTTTCCCAAACAGCGAAATCCAATAGTCTAGGTCATGCGCTTAAATTTTTTTAAATACCAGTATTTTCAGAGGAATACACAAAATATGATTCTTAGGAGCGGTTTACATCGTTTTTCCCTTGTCGTTTAAATTTACTGAAAATCGGGAACATAAGAAGAAAATATATTCAAAACATTCGATTTCTAATAATCTAATTTTTAATTGTTTTATATTAAATCTACATTACCCTTTAAAATGAAAAATACTCTCGCAATTATTAACTGGGCTCACTGAGTTTGATAATATTCAAAATTACAAATGAAAGAAAACAGAAAAGTCATTTAATGGGACACAGTGGTCAGGTTAACTACTAGAATCTGCTGGTCTGGGAAGACGGTGATCAAATTAGAGGGGACAGGTCAGAATAGTCATCTCAGAGAAAATAATTGCACTCTTGAAAATGTTCCACTAAATAGGAGTCACTTTGAGAGGTGGTTCCCCTTTGGAGGCCTTACTGCACTTGATTAAAAATAACATTTCTTACCTCAAATGGTAAAATCCAATCGTCTCGGTTTCTTGCTTAATTCATCCAAAACATCTTCTGGAGACACCTGTAAACTGTTGGTATTTAATAATGCAAGACCATTAAGTCTATCACTTTTCATGGTGTTTCTTAGATAAGTTTTTAACCTCCTCAAAGTAGAGAATGATCTTTCGTGGTACAGGTGCTAATGGGAAGTGTACATAGTATTTGTAGGAGCAGTTTGATACGAGGATACAACTCTCTGTCACAATAAATTAACCCTTCAATAGCAGAAAATAATTCCTTGTTCCGTAAAAATTTTTTCCATAGTTTAAGTTCACCAAGCATGCTTTCCTTATTGTCGCAAAAAAGATCATCACTGTTCGAATAAAATTCTGCTAACGTGAGAAAATCACTTTCCGTTTCATCATCGTAATTTTGAGTCAGTAAGCATCCAAATTTAGTTAAAATGTTATTATGTTTTTCAAGTCTTTGTTTTATTTGACTTATTACATTGTTTAGAAAGGGTAAGAATATAGCCCGTCTGTAGTACTCCTCAGGGGATTTAGCTGGAATATTGTTGCGGTACACTGATAGCTTCGTGGGACATCTTGGAATTTTAATTTCTTCCTCATCTCTTACAAATTCCAGAAGCTTTATGGCCATTTCAAAAATCTCTTTGAAAACTGATTCAGAATTAACGTTTAAACTTTCAAGTCCTTCAATGACCGAGTCAGCATAACTCATTGCCTTCTTCAAATCAATATTAACTGTTTGTAAATATTCACTCAACCTTTTAGTAAGAGCAAATACCTTATTTATATTCAGCAAAGAAATGATGAAATCAGCTTTAGAAATCGATACATTTAAAAGAGAAGCTTGAACGGAAACATCGTTATCATTCCACTCTGTCATTTCATTCAGTGATGCTTGTATAGCATTAAATAATTCAACCGTAACTAGTATCGAATCATGTCTTTCAATCCATCTCGTGCCACACATTTGAACTAATTTTCGTTTTCTAGAATGAGGACAGTGTTTTTCAATATTTCTTATTAAAACATTTTGCCTCAATGGAGTGTGAAAAAAATTATAGATTTTACCCACTATTCCCACACAGTTTCTGATATTGGGTAAATTAGAAGAATTTGAAATCACTAGGTTTAAACTGTGTGAGCTACAATGCACATATAATGCAGAGGGGAAGTGTTTTTTAACATGAGCTTGAACTCCTTGGAACTGTCCACTCATTGCACTAGCCCCATCATATCCTTGGCCTCTGAGAAATTTTAAATTAATTTTGAAATATTGCAAAGAATCTATCAAATTTGTGGCAAGACTTTGTCCTGTTCTACTGACAACCGGTATAAATTGTATAAACTGTTCTTGGACAGTATCATTTTCAATGAATCGAGCAGCAAGAGCAAACTGTTCTTTCCCAGCAAAATCAGTAGTTTCATCTGCTATTATACTGAAACACTTACTCTTATTGATGCGATTTGCAATATCCCTTAAAATTATATCATTTATGGAAGAAATGATTTCATTTTGTGTTCTCCAGCTAATGTAGGAATTTCTTCCACAACTTTTAAAATGATTCCTTAAAATTTCGTCTCCTGCTTCCACACGCATTCTAAGTAATGCTCTAAAATTTCCCTCATTTTTTTCAGGGGTTTCTTCAACATTTAAGGGGTCATAATCTAAATGTCCTCGTAAGGGGATCCCCTGCTTCCCACAAAATAGGACAGTTTTTATTATTGAGCCAAGTATTTCCCTGTTTTTTGCTACTTCCGCTGCTTTGTTTTTATCCAAAATCAAATCAATCGGGAGCACTTTTTTCTCATCAATTTTATTTAAATTGAAAATATTTCCAAGCTTCGTGCATGATATGACAATTTTCCATGCTTCTCAAAATATTCTAAGGCATGGTTCCATTTGTTGAAAGCTTCTGAAACAAATTTACCCGGGTTTTGCTCCCTATGCACTCCTACTCTAAATGGAGAAACAAGCACACAATATTTGCAGAAGAGACCATCCATTAATTCCGAATTACATGCCCAATGCCATTTTTCAAGCCAATGTGCTTGGCACCTTAAATTTTTGCCTTTAATATTCTTGACAGGAAATTTATATTTAGCATCTGGTGACCATAAACTATTAAAAACTTCCAGGAGTTTCTTACCAGAACAATATTCTTTCGATTTCAAAAAGTTTGCTATATCATTAGGGTTACCTTTATTGTCCGCATCTGTCTCCGTAGTACATCCAGTAACCAGTGTGAACGACGAACACGGCTCTTTTTCTTGCAATGATGCACTATCGATGAGGTCACTATGTTCGCTGATATTAATTTTCTCACCATCTTTTTGTTCACTATGCACATTTCCACGCGACTTCTTCACAAATGATAATATTGATATTTGTTTTCTTTGACTACTCATATTTATCTATGTAAGGGGTAAACCAAAGAGTTTTAAAAGGACAGTTTCTCACTTTTTCATTTGCACTAGAATGCGAGTAGCCTATCTTACGTCTATAAGCAGTGCTTTACTTGGATAAAAATAAGTGCCGGTACTCTCCGTAACAGCAGCAAACTATCTAATTAGAAATGAAATAATGTAGTATAACATATTTAAAGGCCACTACTATACGGCTATTTACTACATATCACTAATGTAATTTCACGGACAACACTTATCAAAGCAGCCTACTTTGTTTTATATTCGAATTTCACCGACCACGAGGCCAACGAGATGAAATAAATGCTCGTGTGATTCGAGGAAAACAGCTTATCTGCATGGAATCCGCACTCACAATTTCTCCATTAAATACTTATCCAATTTCAATGGTGAGTTTAGACTTCCCAGTGGAAACTCCACAGGGTTACCGAAATTCAGGATGTGCAAAAAATGTGAAAAAAGGCTGCGGAGAGCTTTCTGGAAAAGTACCCGATTTTTTGATGCTCGAGATCTGTAACCTCAATATTGCTCGGATGCTGCCATTCTTCCAAAAAATGCACTTTTCCACAGTAAGAGATACACTCATCACTACACTTCCTCACTCATCGAGACTTCTTTTCCAACTAACCAACTTCTCCAAATTGGAGACTCCAATTGTATTCTTTTGAGAGTCTCAGCTGCAGTTTTTATTCCCCCTTTTAGTGGAAATAGGATATTTTACAAAAACGGCCATTCACCTGGTCGCCTGAACCTCCTCCCACACAGCAGGGATCCAGGAAGTCTCCAAAAGACAAAAATGGAGAACATAAGACCCAGAAAGGGATGAACGTTTCTCAACTGAAACCCCTTTTCATGGAAATAGGATATTTTCAGCAAAAAGATTTTGTCTTGACCAACGGTCACTTTAAACACCGATATTTTCTTGGAAAAGGAACTTTCCCTTCTCCCTTCCTTCCCTCTTTCCGTCTTCCCCATATTCACGCACTCATTCCTGGAGCAAAAGCATTCCTGAGAACACTTTAAACGTCTTTCCTTCACCCTCATCTCAGGATAAAATATGCCCCTATGGGGGGGGGGGGGGGGTCCAGACCCGGTGGACCCCCCCTATGTGTGCGCCCCTGCACCTACCCCATTATATTCTTAAAAAGCGAGAGATTGGTTTCTGCCATGGTATTACGCAGAAGTTACACATATTTTTATATTTTATATCGATAAGTAAAAGAAGTGATGTTTTTTAAATGTCATTATATGTTTACCTCATGGTTGAAATACATAATACAGCATTTGGAGATTTTTACCTTTTACCAGTAAATATATGTCAAATCTTTTGTCCCCCTGTCCACCCCAGGAGGTTGCATCCTGTGGTTGGAAACCACTGCATTAAGGGTATTCAATAAAATTTGCTGGTTGGTGATCACAGTGGCAGAGGGGCATTGTGAGAATCCAATATGCTGCTGCTTATAATGAAGCCTCAGTATATACAATGTTTAAAGCCATTCGAAGTTTACTGTATAAAATGAGTTTTAATTGTACATGTACACGCAAACATAAACCAATGATGATTTGAAAATATATTGAGCAACCTCAAATAAAATGTATATCTAATAATTTTCACCGATAGAATGTTCCTTTTAATTTCGCATAAATTTAAAACTTCTAAATAAATTGTATATAAATTTATAATAATTAAGAAGTTCGTGCACAGTGACATACTTATTTGTATATTCTATAAGGTCTTATATGATCTGTAAGGTACAATTTAAAAGATTTAGTCTGGTAGAGGACATCATTTTCCACAAAAACATTTGCAAGAGCCATGGGCGGATTCAGACTTTATCCAAGGGGGGGGGGGGGGGTAATGTAGGAATGAAAAAGCATTTGATACATTTTTGTTTAAAATATATTTTAATCAGAAAAAGCAAATATAGAACTTATTAGTATAAAGCTAACACATTAAGACTGCACAGGCAATACATCGATTAATACTGAAAAAAGAATTAAATAGAATTTTATTCAACAAAATTAATACCACTTAACAATGTCTTCATGATTGTAAATTAAAGATTATACATATACATAACATATTTTACGAGGTTATATATTTATATTGTATTAATGGCGAATGAATGCAGTTAGTAAGTATAAATATGGAATTAATTAGACATATTTTACATTATAAAATCAACATCTCAACACGAAGAAATGGAGTTAAATGGTAATTTTTTCGAGTGTTCAGAAATTCTAGGGGGGGGATAATTACCCCCTTTACCCCCCTCCCCCTCCTTGAATCCACCCATGGCAAGAGCACATGATTATGACACAATTTCGGAGATAAAAATCAAGAGTCTCGAGTCTTGCAAATTCCATAAGTAAAAATTGCACTTGGACACGAACCCAGGTATTTTGGAGAAAAATAATGTGTCCCATCATCCCATTAAGACAAACAGAATGGCACCACAATTAGGCCCGTTTAGCAAATGCAGTGAGTGCATACACAATTGATTCCTGATAACTGACTGAGGGACACGACGAAAATAATATAACATTATTAATTCCCATTTAAAAGCCTTGGACGCGTTAACATAGTAATTAATATTTTTAATTGTTAAAAACCGGAAAATATTCCCTTTTTTATTGTTAACAAACTTGAACGCTAATTCGAGGCGAATTTGTATTTGTCTTAATAAATATACTTCATCCTTTCAGCTATGGGTCTGTTAATGCCCCGGGTTCCTCTCTCAATTTTAATTAATCTAAAAAAGGTAATGTTATAAAGCCCTGCGCTGATTTTCATGTTTCTCTTATGAATGTAATGAAAAAGTGGGATTGGAAATGCAGCCTTAAAAAAGAAAGTTTTGGATTTTTCCTGTCGGTTGCACCGGATGACCAATCATCATGCCAAATTTCGGATCTGCAACACTTCTAGAAGTAACTTAGGTTTTATATTGTACTCTTTCTGCTATGCAAGAATCTGCTATGCATAAAGTATTTGCTTACAAATCTTGTAAATGTATATTTAACGTTTCAGCCAACACAAAAAAATTGTAATCGAATCGTTTTACACCGGCAGCTGACTTTTCTTTCTATTTATGCAGAATACTTTGTTTGACTGCACATAAATGTCGTAGATGTAATGACGTATGCAAGAACGAAAACCATGTTCCCGCCGTAGGTCTAATAAATCGACGACTTACGCGATCGAAACATGGTATCGTGGTATCGTTCGACATCAATAAGATCTATCGCAAGTTTCTATTACCAATGTTCTGTAAATGGTAAACATTGGAAATGACTATTATGCATGTGGATTATGGTCTATTGTAGTGCTCCACTGTGCAACAATCACTGTTCTAAAACATATCGATTTTATCGTTTTCCTCGCGACGTTCAACGTAGAAGAATTTGGGCCAGATTAATTCGAAAGAATGGATGGGAACCTAAAGAAACATCTCGTCTTTGTGAGGTTTGTTGTATATTTATGGAGAGTTAATTAAACTCTCAGAATTTGTAAGGCTTTTTAATGGTTAGTTATTTACATCGAAGTATGAAGCGTTCAGACTTTGTTGAACTTTATACATAGATGTTTGATGATAAGTGTCATATGGAATGATGTATACATTTATGTCAAAATTGACCAATATTCTGCTGCATGAGGTCAATGCGAACCGTGTTTAGCTTTTTGAATTGTGAGAAAATCGGGCAGTTTAATTAGTTAAGGTAGTATACGTTATGATAGTTGAGAACTCTTACGGTGATTCTATTAATTTTTAAGCATGTAGGTAATGTTAAAGGCACTCAAAGTGATAAGGACCTCTATTTAAAACTAGTATTTGAAAATTTAGCATTACATGCTCCATGTAGATCCGTGTTATCTCCATAGTCGATAGGCTTCCGATAATTGTTATAACTTATGAACCAATTTATCTAAACTTGAAATTTTAAAGAGGAAGCTCAGAATGCTGTTATTTAAATTGCTAATTTTTGTATTTGGTATTTTTCTAATGTTTGTTTAACAAACTTGTAGGTTTTGTAAGAACTGAAGAAGTAGTTCCCTTCATCCCGCCATGTTGCATCCGTTGTTTACCAATAGACCTCAAAATTGTAATGGTTGGCTGTTCGGTTCCTTACTGCTCAAACAGAACTGATAAGGGATTCAAAACATACAGATTACCTCATGATCCCCGCAGAAGGCAGCAATGGATTCGTTTTGCTGGAAGAAGTAATTGGAACCCTGGCTCAGGGGCGTCCTTTTGCCAGGTACATCAGTAATTCTAATTACAAATTTTATAGCTTAAGCAGTGAGAAAGGACGTATAATATTTTTTATTCAAAATCAATCAAAACGAAACCGTTAAATTTACCGTTAAAATTTATCGTTTTTCTTGTACAACGAAAAAGGGCGTGGAATATTCTTTTTGATAGTAGTTGTACGTTTTCGTAATATCTGTGATCCATGTAATAGAATCAAGTTACACACTGTTTTTAACTGAAAGGTTTAAAGTGCAAAAATCCAGTGTCTTTTATGTGGATTTTGTATTTTATGAGACTTATTGTTACAATTCCTTTAATTCATTTCCTCAACCGATAATTTTTTCTTAAAAATTTTTTACATATTATTTATAATGATAATATTTGCGGTTATTCATAATTCTAAAATGTGTAGTCTATATTGTATATTATTTGAGCAGTTAAACTCCAGTTTTAAGCGTCTATGAGTTTTTATGAGTTGTTAAGTTCACAATTGAAAGAACACAATGACAGGTAATCGAAAACGGGCACCTTAGATCGAAAACGATTTTTAAGGCCTTGACATGTGCTACATGCATGTAAGATTTTTTCTTGTATTTGTATTCATTTAGATTTTCAAAACGTTAATGATTGATATCATTACATTCTTAAAAGTTATTTTCCTTTTCATTAGGAGAGTTCTTAAAGCTACCATGATTTTAAATAAATAAATCTTCAGTAACTTATAGCACATTCAAAATATCTGGCGAATTGTTAAAAGCCGTTGTTTTTGTTTAATGTGAATAAGTTCCAGTATATTTTACCATGTTCATCCTGGGGTGACTTAGTGGTCAGTCGTTCTTATCATCCATCAGTGGACCCAAGGTTGTGCTGCTGTATGGTATATTTTTTAACTTAGAACAATAAAAATCTGTCCCAATAACACAAGAAAAATATACCGTCCCTGCAACAAGCTTAATAAAATGATCTTGGCTTGTATGTGTTTATAGTATAGCATATTATATTTTTTTAACACCATGTCTTTCTAAGAGGATGGACATTTTTATTTATTCACTCCTTAGGTAACTGATTGTTATTTTCATTAAATAGCTATCCAATTATGTACCCTTTCTGGTTATTTGCTGTTATACGCAAGTGTTATTAGAATCCAAGTGCCTTTATTACTGTTTGCTCTGGAAGTGAAGAATTCTGTATGGAAATTCATACTGCCACTAAGCATAAGGAAAGTTAGTTAAAGTATATCTGAATTATGTGGCTACATAGTTGAAACTGCTTAAAAGAGAAATATTTCTTGTCTTTTGATTGGGGCTAGTCTAATGCGTGTTGTTGTCATGGTACCAAGTTTGAAATGCTCAGAAATGGCGATCTTGAGGATGTACCGTAAGCTTTTATTTCGCTCCATGCGAGATGGGTTGAGGCTAAAGGCGCATTTTAAAAGTTTTTAATATCACTAGAAATGGACTAATAGAAAGCAAGTTGTAACTTTTACTTTCTTAATAGGCTCGGCATATTTTCTTAATAAAAGTTTTTAGTTTTCCAGTATTTCAAATATGAAAGTGCTTTTTAAATTGGCAATCCTTCTCTTATGCTTGTTATTCATGATTATTGTCAGTGTATTTGTTTATTTTTTAAATTGTAGTTAGATAATTTTTATAACATTGTTTTGATTAAAACATTTTATAAACTAATGGTGTTTGACAGCAATTGGATAGGATAATTTGTGTGCTTTTGTCTTATATGTCAGCATTATTTATTAAAGTAATTTTACTTAAAAAGATTAAATTATATATAAATTTCTAGAGGTAGGCAGAATTGTTGCATTTATTAATTCTCTGTCATTGTGAATATTAATAGTTTTTGATATTGTTTTGACAGGTTCATTTTGAGGAATCTGCTTTTGAGTCTCATCGAGCCGATGGGTTGAGGAAGTTGAAACCTAATGCAGTGCCTACCATCCATAATTTTTCTCCAAGCACGAGAAGAAAAAGGAAGCAGAATGTCAAGTCAAGGCAAGAGTTTACGTTTGGTGAAAGTGACAGTGAATCTCTTGTAAGATATATTATATTTTAAGTTGAAGCTTTATTCAGTTAGAATTCTGTAATTTACTATTTTAAGCCACTTTTTGGGAGTAATTACTGATTTTCGTTTTAGTTATTCCTCAACAGTGATAATAGAATTTGTATCTTCCACGGGAAAAGATTCTTTGATTATATAAATCACCTTTAATCTTTTCGTGTGGAATGTACAAATTATATTATTTCAGTAATGGAATCATTCTACAAAGTTGTACCTTCCCAATTGGTAGTTATTCCTGTAAATGAAGCTCAACAACTGATAATATGCAGTAGAATACTGGTTAACATGAAATATGGAGGACCCGGACATTTTGTGTTATCCAAATTTCATGTCAGAAGTTTGGATTCCAAAATTTTCGTTTTTAAAATATGGAAGTATGCACATAAGTTTAGCCATGATATATGCCAGTGATGGAATGTAATATGCACAATGATTAATGACACTAATTAATTACAGTCGATTTATTTAGTGTATAATACAGTAAAACCTGGTTGGAATGTTTTTGCAGGGGACAGGACAGATGAACGTATTAACAAGGAAAACATGCTAAGCAAGTTACATACATTCACATAGACTACACCACCTTTTTGAACTTTGCGTGTTTGTGGTTCGTGAATTTGCACTTCGCAACAAAATGTTTTACGACCATTACTTATGTTTTGCGCAGATAATTTGCATTTTGCATCATGCATTTGTGATGACAAGTGTAAACTCCTTCGACTTTTTTGTTTTGAAGTTCAATTTAAACTTTGGTGCCCTAGAAAAGGACATCATATTTATAATGCTCATTTTAGTTTTCGAAGTAAACAAACGTGATAACTCGCAATTATTTTGTAGCTCAGGTTGAACTTCACCGCCAATGCCGCTATATTCGATGATGAAACCTTAGTTTAAAATTTAAAGAAATGCCATCATTTTGGAATGGAAGGTTTTCATTTGTTATAGTCTTTGTAAATATTTTGAACATAATTTAAGGAAATGTTATCTTGTTTTGGTTTCATTTTTATTAAAAAATTTTAATGTAAATCAAATTGCTATCACTTTGTAAACCTAAGATTTTCTGCCGCATATTTTGATCGCGATAACATTTTACGTCAGTTTTCCAGAACCAATTATTCGTGAAGTTCAAAAAGGTGCTGTACTTTAATTAACATTTGTCCATAGAAACAATTCTGTAGGTACCTATGCTGTGCTATAGAGGCTATAGACTACCAAACGATATATCGAATCAAAGGCTAGTTAAATGGTGAACCGTCCATGGGTGAACTTGCATGAAAATTACAAAAATGTTTTACATTTACTTAAAAAATTGTCCACAGTACTCAGTTTTTTATATTTAATCCCCAGTTCATAAATATTTTAGTCCAACTTTGTAATTAGATTGATAACATTGTCTCCTACCACAAAACTAATCGCGCATTGGTGTACTATGTCCATAGCCTCAACTGTTTTTGACAGACTGGGAACAGATTCTGGCTCTGGTTCTTCTTCATCATCATCATCACCATCTTCATTTTCTGCCACCTGCTGTTTATGTATGTCATTTATTGACATGGTCTGGCAGACAGCGACATCGTTGCTTTGAGAACATGCAGAATGGAAGTCATCTACAGTGCTATGGATAATTAGCCATGATTTGTTCTTACATGACCTCACGAAAATGCTGATTGTGTCTGGATGAGACCGATGAGGACCAACATATTTGTTATATTACCGTATTTACCCGAAAGGAAGACGACCTTGAATTTAAGATGACTCCTAAAAAAATTAGGTGCACTTACAAAAAAACTTTTACATATATGTATAACAAGCAAACATTAAGAGAATGAATAAAAAAGTAAATTTACTACTTACATCTCCCTCGCCTCTGTTTCCTTCCCTTATTCTTGCTGTCCTGTTCATTCATCACAACTTATTCAAATTCGAACAAGTCGTCTTCCATACCGTCCATGGAATTTGATATGCAGCATTTCTTGAACCCTCTTGAGATACTATTGGGATATATTTTTTTCCATGCCACAATGATCCAATTTCAGAGAATTGGTAGACTGGGCTCCTTAATTTTCCCTTAATTTTCATCACTACCACATCTAGCCTTTGAATTTGTGATGTCATACCTCCTGGTATAACTACAAGGTCAGTATTCATACCATGAAGGGTATTTTGAACTTCCTCTGTAAGGTGGCCGTTGATCACATCTAAGACGAGCATTGCTCTCTGCCTTAAAAGTGTCCCAGATCGTCTATTCCACACTATGCTTAGCCAGTCCTTTATTAAATCAGCTGACATACATCCTTGGCCTTGACATTTAACAATTATTCCATTTGATAGTACTTCCTTAGGCACTGTTTTGCGTTTTAAAATAACATACGGTGGCAACTTCGTTCCATCCACTAATACAGCCAGCATTACAGTAATGCACAGTTTTTCATTCCCGGAAGTTTTTATGATGACATTTTTTGCACCTTTTTCGTTGACTGTAATTGGATGGCATGTCGAAGTAAATGGGTGTCTCATCTGCATTACCCATTTGGCTCAGAAGGTAATTGTGACTTTTCCGCAACCGAATTACATGCCTCTAGAAAGTTATTAGTCTGTCCGTGAAGTCGAAAGATAGACGCCGGCAAAGTGAAGTTCTTCGTCGCAGGCTAAAACCATTACGACGCATCATATGCACACACCATCCATTACTAGCCTTAAATTCTTGGTGTGGAATGTTTTGCGATCGTGCTAATTCTTGGGCTTTTAATTTAATGGTATCCCGCATCACCGTTTTACCATCCAGTCTTTGAATACGCACAAAGTTTGCAATTTACTCTTCTAATGCATGAAATTGGCCTCGTTTTGGTACACTAAATGATCTCCGTGTTGAGTTAGCACCTTCAAGTTTCTCTTTTGCTTGCTTCCACCTTCGCACATTTGCTTCAGTCACATTGTATGTTCTCCCTGCCGCACAATTATTTGTTTCTTCAGCATAGCGCACCACTATTAACTTAAAATTTCTGTCCTAACTTCTTCTAATTCCTTCCGATACATTCCCTCTTACCTCAGTTCCTTTTTTCTCTACGCGATCTGCCATTTGTTTGGGGTATCTTATTTAAAAGTTATAAATAACAACTTTTCACTATTTCATTTTAAAACTCAGCAAAGCGTGTACTACTCAAGTGCTCTCGTAAATTTTCTACACTCTGAAACTCGCGTCCACTTTACGTCTGCCGTTGGCATACCAAATGCAAAGCATCATGTTTAAATTGTAGTAGATACGTTTAAATTGTATCAGTCTTGTTTACATTGTATTACTAGACACCTTAATTGGTGCCTACATGACTTTGTGTTTCATATTACGCATGGAAACGCCCAGCTGTAGTCATTTTTTTCAAGTTGTCACACGATTACCTACACAGCTCTAAACACTTCCCTACCACCGAAGTGGAACCATTGGTCTGTGGGAGCAATTTTAAGAAATTTGACCTTAAATTTTTAAAATATTGTAGTAATTAATTAAATACGATGTATTACTTTATGCAATAATAAATATTTTAACAGACATATACTTGACATCTGGGTGTTTCATGGTGCATTTAAAATAGGGGTGTATTCTCACCTTAAATCCTCATACTCCATTCTAAGACGATACCTAATATTTTTAATGGCATTTTTGTGAAATAACCTTGTATTAAATCATTAGCCTGATGTTTTAACAATTGTAGAACCAACATTGCACCTATAACTAATGTAAACATTGTGGTAATCAACATTTTGTAACATGTTGAGTATCAGAACGACTTGAGTTTTTAGGCGTTCTATACCAGCTAAGCGGTAGTAGCGGAACGCCTTACGGGAACGTCTCATCCGTTCATCCATCCACATTTAATCTCCGAGACTCTTGGGCGGATTTTAATTAAATTCAGTATTAGTGCTCCTTATTAAAATTTATTGCGGAATTGTGATTTTGAAATGCATCTGTCAATTAGAACTTTCACTTTATATAAGCATTTAAAAAAAACTTGTACTCGGATCTTGTTAAGTGGCATTTGTCAAGCAACAATTAAATGCCATATTTTTCTCTCCCTAGCTGTTATATGATTTGTAAGGTATTGATTAAAAAATTTATTTGGATAGAGGACATTTACCACAAAAATGTCCATGAGACCCTATATAATAGATCATCACTTATTCAGCAACTGATTATCCGGCTTCCAAGATTGTCTGGCGGTCCTGGTCAAAGTGGCGAAAGTTGCGTGTAATTCAGCATTCCCCGGAGAATCGCATCAAAGGTGGTATCAGTCCGGCGATATTGCTTCAGGTGGTGCCAAAACGTTTCGGGACAATTGCCAGTAGTACATTAGAATCTGGGTAATAGGTAACCCAGTTATACGTAATACTCGTTCATCAATATATTTTTGTAATCCCTAGCAAAGTGCTATGCAAAATCATACCTTCACATACGGAATGTATGTAACTGAATTGCACATAGTTCGTGTTTATACGCAGGGCTTTACTATCCCGCATGAGTTTATCTCTCACTTACAATGTAAGTATATTTGTTATATACAGTGTATATGTGTACAATTAGTTAATGATTTTAATAGAATTTTTCTTTGAAAATTTCTTCAGATGGAAATTAATTTGCTACTGTCTTCCATGCATTTTCTTTCTTCCATATATTTGTGTACCCATTATTCTTGAGGATTCCTTGGCAATCGGTGTTATTCGTGTAGCTCATATTTTTGTAACCTTTATTTGGTAATCAAAAATTCTTTTTTGTAATCTGAGTTTCACTGATTTGCTGGAATACTGTCAAAGCAATGGGTTGGTTACAAGGGCAAATAGCCTTCTCCACTTACCACTTCTTCGGTGATCTTGCGGAAACGTATCCCATATCACCACTACATTATGCAGTTTATATCATATGATACCCATGTGATCATTAGCTGTGTAAAAACTACAATGTGGTTATCCTGTGTTTTTGAGAATCCAGGTACCCCTTCCCCCCTAGGGTGCGATCTACTGTAATTATGACTTATAGTTTCGGAGGTAAAAATTCAAGATCTGCCCAATCTTTTGATACTGTTTTATACATATTTCCCATAAATAAAGCCTTTGAAATCTCTTTGTATCCCATTTATGGAATATACTTCTTGTTTTTTAGGTGCTGGCGGAGAAATTGGCCTCGAAATCCAATGAAGGTGAACCCTTTCAAATAGCAGAAGTATATTGTAGTCAGTTAGATGAAACTGACATCCAGCCGCCAAGTGGGAAAAAATTGAAAACAATACATGTCACGGAAATTGTCAACAGCAGGGTTCAAGCAGGGGTAACCAAAGCACTCGACAGATAAAATGCTAATATTTTTTTTTTGAAAACTTTTTCTAATAAGTTTTCTTTTTAGAATTCAGAAAATGAAGAATTAATTGAGCCGGTGAAAGTGTATAGTGCGATTGAAGGTACAGAAAATCAGAAGAAAGATTCTTATAAAAATGAGGTAAGTTTCATTTCAAAATATTGAAAAAAAGGCTTGTACTAGATTTTGAAAAGTAGATGAAAATGTTATTCCCTGCTATGAAAGTGTATCTTTAATCTTTTCCCTTCCATCCTATGTCCATATGGTGGAAGGGTTCCTCCTTAACTGTGAAATACAATATTTAGAGAATCACTAAGAAGAAGTAAGGAAAAATAGTAATTAATAAAAACCACAAATGTCGGGGAGAAAAATACAAATATGCCAATACTGCCTAAAATTCAGGAGGAAATTAGAAGTAAATTAACGGGAGTGGGAGCATCATATATTTTTATTTCAGAATGTAAATAATGCAGGAAATAATTATGAGAATGAATCAGGAAACATCACTTAGTATAGTTTATATTCTGGAAATAGTTAGAGATGATATATGTGTTATCGAGTACATGATGTGTGTTTTGTTTTCTAATAGGTCTCTGTCGCTAGATACATAAACCTTCTAGACAATTGCTTGTGGCAGTACCTCCCTGCTGCGGTATAACTGTCAGTAAACTTAAGTATTACTTTTCCTTTTCTCTTTTTACTTTCTCCATACATAGTATAGGGAAAAGTATTGTTTTCACGAAAATAATTGATTTCGAGATTTCAATTGAAATACATGGTTTGAGGTCCTCTGAACACGTTTTTTTTACCATTTTCTCTATTATGTCTGAGTTTGTGTGTGTGATAGAAATTTTGTGGGTGTTCAAACTCAAAAACTATTAATCAGGTCAACGAGACAATTTAAATTTGACGTTTTTGTTAAAAGGACAAGAGTTAGTTAGTTTTTGTTAAAAATCGGTCAACCGGAAGTGGGTGTTGACTCTAGCCACCTATCTGTTCTTTTGAAATATTTGCTTTAATATTTGATTAATGTAAAAATGTTTTGTAGTAAAAGTTGTAGGAAATTTAATTTTCTACCACCTTTGTTCGAAAAATTTTTCTCATATAATGCATTTTTAAAGATATTTTAAAAATTATATTTTTTAGCCACCTACCCGTGACTATTTTAAACACCTTACGCTTAGTTACGTATTAGTAACACTCCTTTTTATTTTGTTAATTGTTGGAGCTTTGTGGCTATATCCAATGCCAGAAGGCTATGGTTTGTGTTTATTTCTGTTCTTTGTAAAGTCTTTAAATTTTTCTTGTAGTTTCTTAAAATATTTATTATCATGTAACCTTTTTGGAATTTTTAGAAATATTACAGGCATGGAGAAAGTCATGTGGTGGCCACATCAGATTTTTTGAAATATTTGCTTTAATATTTGATGAATGTAAAAAAGTATTGAAATGAAAGTTGTAGGAAATTTAATTTTCTATAACCTATGTTTGAAACATTTTCCCATATAATGTATCGTTTAAGAGATATTTAAAACTATATTTTTAGTTGCCACCATCACACCACCTACCGGGGACTATTGTAAACACTTTATGCTTAGTTATGTCTTAGTAATGCTCCTTTTTATTTTCTTAATTTTTGAAGCTTCATGGCCATATCCAATATCAGGAGGCTACTGTTTAAGTTTATTTCTGTTCTTTGTAAAGTCTGAATTTTTCTCTCGGATCCTTAAAATATTTATTGTCATTTAACCTATTTGGAATTTGTACAGATATTATAAGTATGGAGCAAGTCATGTGTTGGCGACATCAGATATTTATACAAATCATTCTGTGGGTGAAGGTCATTGCATAGTACAGCAGTTTCCAAACATTACCCAAGATAACTATCTTCATGCTCCCTTTCTATGCCATATTTAATTACAGTTCATGAAAATACCCACTGGATATACAATTCCGATTTATATTTCTTAAGAAAAAACATGGATGCAAACAATTTGAAGGACAGAATTTGGTGACTGCATATTGTAGGTCTCAATATTAGGATGCTTAAACAGAGTGTAAATAGATGTAAGATCTTTTGCACTGCCCCAACCTACATACTGAACCCACAGTTTGGAAACCAGTAGCTTAATAGGTCCCTGTCATGGCTGGAAAACACAAATCTTCTAAACATCTTTGTAAAATTTAAGTCCCTGAAGTGAAATAATTTACTATGAACCTAGATATCATCCTTTCCGTCTTTAGGATTTATTTGTGATTGAGTGTGTAAGAGTATGAATGACACCAGGTGTCTGGTCCTGCTATAATCTGCTTTTTAAAATTAAAGACCATTCTCCATTTTTCATTTACTTTATGTACCTTCCTGTAGTGATTTTGGTTTGTGGCATTTTTCAGAAATGCAACCACCTCAAATGGTGAAAGAAACCTGTCCTAATTGTGGTGGAATGCTAAAAAAAAACTCTTGTTATAACTGGATACTAATCCTATGCTTAACATTATTAAAGTGACTGGTGTGTATAAATACTCATTGTAGCGGACTTCTTGTTATATCCTGTACTCATAATGAACTTTTACTCTGCATAGTTTTTAATCTGGCAAATTCAAGGGAATTTTGGAATAGTAGAATTTTACAGTTTTAGTTAAGCATTTTTTTTTATTTCTGGGCATTGAGATATAACTTTTATTTCATTTGCTGGCTTAGGCCAAGCTTTTGCCAGTGGTCAAGGGAAAACGTGGACGACCTCCTAAGAAAAGGAGAAAAGGAAGTGATGTGGACGAACACCAGAGAATTATTTCTGTGGTTAATTCAGACGCATTTGAAGAAAACCAAGAAAAGGAATCGCATGAGGTACGAGTATTCTCTGTTTACTCGCATATGAGCTGCACTTTTTTTCCCAAATTTTTCATTTGTAGAATGAGGACGCCACTTATATGCGAGGAAAAAACTAGGAAAAAACAAAAAATGTGAGATAATCACTAGGACTTTGCTAAATTGCTGTCATGATTCAATATCAAGCATGTTACTTGTAAAAACATTACATAATCATTACGTTCAATGTACAATTGATCGTTTTTTGCATTTTTGGAAACGAGCTAAAAGAATTATTATTACTGTATTGTCCCAAATATAACGCATTTAAAAAAAAATGAAATTTTAAAAGTAACCCGTATTATATTCGAGTACTAGTGATTTTAAAAGGTTGTAAAATCGTGTTTCAAAAAATCACTGTACATTCTGCACGTCTTTTAAGTGATACAAGATACTTGTTACATTGTAGACACATTAGGCGTATGTTACATTGTACTTGAAAAGCATCCGAGGTGCGAGTTCAATCGGCGGCTGAACCCCTCGATAGTCATTGAATTGAAGCTATAAGTGCATCAGCGTATTCTTTGTAACTACAGTGGAATCCCGATTTAAGATTTCTCCATTTAAGGTTTTCCTGCATTTAAGGTTGTTTTTTGTGCCCCCCACCAAAGCTCCATATAAATAATGTATTATATTACCCAATTTAGTGTTTCTCAATTTTGTGAATTTCCCGCATTTAAGGGACAAAATTCTCGTCCCTAGATGGACATCACCTCAATTTAAGGGGCGTTTGCATTATGCGATGTAAAAATATATTATTTAGTGTAGTTGTAATGTAATAATTCACATTGTCATCATCGACGCAACACATACCGGCATCGTTACATTAAATGAACTCAAATAATTAATATTTTGTTGTGCCGTGTTTTCTCAATCCACCTTTAGTCCTTATGTCATCTGTTACGTACGTTACTAAAGTTGCGATGGCATCATTACATGAACATGGATTTTTTTATGTTTCGGTTCCAAAGCCCTCCTGGCTCATTCTTCTTTTTCAGATTTGCCAACTGGAATCTACAACGTGTATCTGAAATTTCCATTTTTTTATGTGTTCTTTGCACGAAGTGAACACATATAGGGGAGGTCATTTCCGTCCATCTGTCTGTATGTTTAAACTCTGGAACTGCTGGAGATACTTCAATGAAATTTGGTATTTGGGAGTTTTGCTAAAATTTGTTGACCGATTCCAATATTGGTTAAAATCATACCATAATAACGACCACTTTACATGAAGACGTACATGTATTTTACAATGTATTTTGCAAGCATCTCGTTAAATACTCATCTGAGCGAACAAAAGTTCAATAAAATAATTAAATACACATTTTTTGTCAAATAACTTTTCCTGTAAAATGTAAGGTTTACGATAAATTTAAAGAAAAGGAAATTAGCATGTTTACGTGATTTTACAATTTCGATGTTCTTTTGTTCATTCAAAAAAATATTAATTAAAAATGTTTCAACTCAGGAACCTCGGGAGTTAATTTAAAGAAATTTGTTATTGGAGAGTTTACTAAAATTTGCCGGCCGATTTGAATTTTGTGTAAAATCGGACTACAATAAAGACCACTTTACAGGAAGACCTACATGTATTTTATGTCTCTTTTTCAACTCGGAAACTGCTGGATGTATTTTGTGTATTGGGAAGTTTTACTAAAATTTGTTGACGGATTCCAATTTTGGTTAAAATCAGACGATAATTACGACCACTTTACATGAACAACTACAATGCACGTTTCAACCGCAGGACGAATTTTGATGAAATTTGGTATTGGGATTATACTAAAATTTGCTGATCTCAAAGAATGCATTTGGAAACTGTGTACTCCCACATGGAGTACACCTTTCCATACTTGATTATTCCATATAAAAACCCTGTAACTTGATGGGAAGCTTACCTTCATTTAATCTGTACTCTTAATATTTGTTTCAATTAATAATAATTTGATATTAATAAACTGCTGTTTAATCTTTCAATTTTAGACTATCCCCATTTAAGGTATTACTCGATTTAAGGTACAGAAAACCTGTCCCCCAGGCAAACGTTAAATGGGGATTCCACTGTACCTTAGAGAGTTTTTAGCCATCCATTATTTTAACAATGGGTGACAAAAAGGGTGTTGATTATCTTGAGAAAAAAAGGTTCTTCCAAATCCCAGGTTAACAGAGAAATACGATGAAGTTATCACATGTTATTAGTGTTGTTAAAATCCACCGGAAATTAGAAATCAAGGATAACTATTATGCTTGCAGTCACAGCCAACAGGCGAAAACTGACTCCCTATGTAATTTAAATTGTTAAAGAATGCCAAAGGAAAAGTTACTGTCAGGTGTAATCTTTCATGCGCAGGAGAAGGGGTGGATGAACGAGGAACTTGTGTTAGATTGGCTGAAGGTTATTTGGGGTCACCTTATATTCGAGGTTTAGTTGTAAAAATAACTTTCCAAAAATCTTGGGGTCGCCTTATATTCGAGGTCGCTCTATATTTGGGACAGTCTGGTACTTCTACTAGGGAGATGCCAGTTGAAATTCGATGGGAAAGATTTTTATGAATTTTCCTGAAAAGACGTGACGCGAAGCTTTTATCCAAAGACTAGTACCCCTACGGAAAGACTGGAAACTTAATGCTATAAAATGATTCTCAGGTTTTCCATGAAAGGCGACGAAAGATGGGTCAACGGGAAAATTTGGAACTACGTGTTCACGATGGCTATCGTGATGTCACCACAGGATGTCGCTCGCCCCCTTCCCCTCCCATTTTAATACAATAATCGTAGCAAATATAAATTGCACGGACAGAAGAAATGGACTTAAATGAAAGAATTGCATATAAGAAATCAAATTTATTACCGTATATCACACATTGCGAGAGTACAAAGTCATTATCAAATTACATAACAGTGAGGTATTTGTACATAAATATTATACAATAAAGATATAAAAATGAATTATTGTAACCGACTTTTATAACATTAATACCTTTTATCTATGAAATGTATTTAAAGGAAATTCACGTGGACGACGAAAAATGTCAAACTTTCATGTCAAGAATGAATTTGTGGATCAAGCAAAAATCTATGGTAAAGTGATTTCTTCAGCCCTGGAACACAGTTCTCTTTCTGTTCCACCTGTAAGAAGAATGAAAATGAATTTCTAAAAATGTCAATCATTAAACCTGCTAAACCTAAGGAAATTGATGCAGGAGGCAATGGGCATGCTTCAAATGTTGCAATAAATTTAAAATAAGGCAAATGCTCTTATGGCCCCTTGCGGTTCATAAACAATTTTTCTATGAAAATCACATTACCATTTGTAAAATTAAACACATCACATTGCATTACAAAATGCCCACTTTGTTTATTTATAATATATTCTAAGCACAGTTGTATTTGCTGATGTTTAGGTGTTCGTAGAAGTTACAGTTGGGCCATTTAAGATCTATGTATTCATCAAATAACAAGGAAAACTTTTGATATGGAAATTTCTAGATCGAGATATATATATGTATTTCTAAATACATTTTGAAACAATGATAGAAGAATTATCTTAACACCTAGGAATACAAACAAATGCATAATAAGAAACAAGAAATAATAAAGTTAACAATTTCTGTAAATTCAAAATATTTCAAATTAAAACATAATGAGACATCGCAATGGTATACTTATTTCATTCTATTACAAGCATAATGGGAGACTCAAAATATTTAATTATATTTTTTTTAATTCTTTGATTGACTTAATTACTCCCTGTAAATATTTTTTGTTAAATCGTCTTCATTATGCAAAAAAAACTTATAAATATCCCGCGAAAACGGCATCCTGGTTGAAGAGAGAGTAGTAAGGGGTATGTGCATTCCTTACAACGCTTACGACCATATTGAAAGCACGCAGTTTTGATACTTCGTCCTGTTGCTTTTCTTGATGTCGTAGCTAAAATGGAGAATATGGAAGTTAAGAAGGGTTATAAGTATTGTCTGGTACCTCACTGCTTAAATACAATGTTTAAAGCCCTGAGAAAATTGTTCTTCACGCTACCGAGCTCCTTGGGAAGAAATAAGAAGTGGAGAATATTGTGGTTGAAAGCCATGAGGAGATACGCATCTGATATATCGGAATGTACAACTGCATTTGTCTTCGAAGATAATTTTAATCTAAGTACTAGTTATATGTATGTACGTAATTTTATTGCTTCGTATTTTAGTTTATGACTTATGTCAGCATTACATTGACATGATGCATATATTTCTGGAGAATGTTGTAAGGTTAATTATATTTTTATGTTTCAAAGATTAGCATATATATATTTTAACAAAACCTCCATAATGTAATATACCTATTCTAAATACGTAAGATCAAACTTACGGAAATCGTTGGGCTAAGGGTTTATTAAGCAAATAATTACTGTTGCAGTGCATATATTTAAGTACCAAGTTTTTAAGCAAATACTTCTACAAATGTTACATATTAAATTAGTTCTGTAATTTAAATATTTTAATAAATTTGTTCACATAACATCCACGACAGCATGTTATTTTGAAGGACCCTGTTTTGATAAATAAAGGCAGTCATGACACTCCACAGATGTGACTAAATCTTCTTCTTCATCTACAACTACACTCACTTCATAATCTCTTTATCTTATTCTCTGTTCTGGGCAAATCTTCCCTTTAACAATACAAATATTTCCTTCTCACTTCAGTTTAACAAATCCAACTGCATTACTAACATAGTCTTTCCTCATTGACCTCAAAGGGAGAAAAAAGCCATAGAAGCAAAAATGAAATTCATGACATATACAAAAGAAACATGCAGTTATTACAAACACTTCTACGGTTTTTCTTTTAAAAAGTATAGGTAATAACTAAGGCAGATAGACACTTAAAACAACAAACTTCACCACATTTCCTATAGACAAGACAAACGGAAACTAAGTTTATTCACATTAATTTTGTATAATATTTGACCTGATGATTATGTAAAGGCAGATGATGGTGATTATTCACCGAAACCGGTCGTGTTTTACTTAATATATTTTGTGGAAATAAGCAAAAGTTTAATATAAATAAAAAATACTATTTAGCATTGTTCATGTTATTTTATTGTGGAATTCCACATAAATACGTAAAATAATACCGTATTTATTATCTTAATCCCATAAATTCTCGAACAGTATTTACAATATTACCTAAATAAAAATATTACTCAATCATATTTTTTGTAATTTATTTATCCATATCAGACAAACAATAAGTATAAGAAGGTGGCATAAGCAAATAAATGCCTTTAGTTTAGCGGATTCAAAGGAACTAGATGATGTCATGGATCGGGGAAGCATTCGCCGCGGCCTGCCAATGCAGTGTATGCGTCCAATTTTATTTTTTTAAAATTCCATACTCATTTTACTTGTAATACATAATAATGACATTTTACATATTATTCATGTATATATCAGCCATATAACAAAAAATTTCAAAGTGGGCCGATGGGATAGGGATATAGTTTTAGAGGTGGTCCCGAAAGTGTTAAACTTGAGTGCAAGATTCCTAATAAATGGAATACTTATGTAATAACGATATGTACTAGTAGCCCATGACAGCTTGTGTATGTTTAAAAAAAATATAGTTGGCAGTTTACATTTAAAAAAATATAGTTGGTTGTTCACATTGATTATTACATTCTTATTTTAATTTATTGAAAATATTTTTAAAATCAAGGCATCACGATAGACAATATTTTTGGTTAATATTATTGGATAATCAGGTAAACAAACCTGATATTTGCAGGGTTGTTTACTCGAGTGGGGGTTCTCGGGAAAAAATTTTCATCAAAATAACTGGTGGCCACATCTGTTTTTTTTACATTTCCAATATTTGATGTTACGTAATTTTAAAAATGTATTGAAAATTGATAAAATCAATTATGTACATACATACCTTTTAGTACCACAAAAGTTTACTAAATGGAAATTTATCTGCACTTCTCTCCTTTACTGCTAAGTGGAGAGCAGCTTCAAGATGCTCATCCTTCAGTTTTTATATTTTAGGAAATGAAGTGAGCTGAATGTCCTTTCACACATCACTGTAGTCGGAAAAATAGTTGAGACTAGCAGAGCCACATGTGCCAGATCTTTATAGCTGTCAGAGTTCTTGAAGATTTCACACCAAAACTTTTCAACTGTCACTTTATTTTCATGATTTGATGTTCATCTCGACGGAGTTCCATTAACGAATATCTTATGTTGGACCAGTCCAGGGAAGATAGAGAGGGAAAAGAGGATAAACAAACTTGAATGTCTTCAAAATTCTCAACATTAAGTTCGGAAAAGAGGTCTGAGAGGAAAGAAAACATGCTAAAAAAATTTGCTTCCTTAAATCTTACACCAAGTTCATCATGCACCGTTTCTAAATATCTTGTAATTCTTTTTCACATTGTGCTTTGGATTTCTTGTGGCTGCAAATCGAGGAAACTAGACATGGTTAGAAAAATGGTTAAATCTTCTTTCACATATAAACTGATGTCTGTTGCCGTATTTTGGAATTTCTCTATTATGTGAACAGTATCAACTATTGTTAAATTGGGTTGCTGTAGCTGGCGATTTATGGAACTGAATTTTGGTAAAAAGTCCTTCAAAAATAAAATACACGAGCGCACAACACTGTCTTGCAGTTGGTGAACCAGTTCAATATTTACAGATTGCAAAGCAGTCACTTTATAGCTTCATAAATGTTTTGGGCATTTGGGCATTCGTTAAGAGAAACCAAACACAAGAGTTTTTCTGAAAAACTACCTTTGTCAATATCAAGGAAATGGAAAAATACAACTATCTGATTAGTTTTAGTGATGTCATTACTTTCATCAAGTGACATATATAGACTTTTTGAAATACTACCTACAATCTCATTTCCTATGAAATTCCCAAGCTCTATAAATCTTCTTTGAACTGTGGCATTGCTAAGAGGAATGTCCCTGAATAACTGATTATCTGGTTGTATGGAAAGAACCAATGTTTTAATAAATTCACCATCTGTGAAAGGCTTTTTGTACTTCCCAATGCAATAGCAAGCTTTAAATGTAGCTAATTTCAGCTCATCCTCACGAGAAAGGAATACTTCATTAATTTTTTTTGCTGAAACATCATTCCTAATGGCATTTACCAGTTCTCTGCGCATACCCAGATCCTTAATTTTTTTCTCTACTTCCGATTCATGTATACTGAAATGATGCTGAACTGCATAAGTTTTTATTTGGCGAATTTCACTTTTACATATTGCGTAAATCATTACGTTTTCTGCCGAATCAGGCTTTAAAAACACTAAATACTTTTCTTCGCACTCGGGATTAAATTTTCTTTTTTTTCAGCTCTAAAATCACCGAGTCGTTTTGGGGCACGTGAAACACTGAAATCTCGGCTGGTGCTCGGATTTGCTTCATCAATCTCTTCCTGTTCCTTTTTCTTAAAATGATTTAAAAGACTCATTATGGTTCAATTTTAAATCGTTTAAAAATACAGAGTTCACTACGAAAAAGCAAACTGAATTAAGATTTCACTAGAAAATCATCACTGAATTTCTGGAAGCAAACTGTATTTCACTTAAAATCACACCTATGATTACACTTACAAACACTTTTAAACACGCTACAATCACACTGATAATCATTCTAATTATTATTGTATTAGTAATAGGGAGAGACAATGAAAAAGTGGGATGAACACAAAAGACGCCTTAACTTAATCAAATAATTGTGATATAATGCAAGAAAACTGAAAACGAGGCAATAAGAATATGTGAACAGCACATATGGCGTGAGCCTACTCCTTCCAGACAAGCCCGTTCATGACTGACTTTCCAGGCCTCCCTTTATTTACTAAAGGAGTAATCCTTGGTATGGTATGAATATATTATTAAATATTGTCTTGTGTAAGATCACGTTAACTAGATTCATTATTAAAAAATAATGTTAGCTTGAATGAATATTGTATTCCAGGTTCTTAATAGGCCTGATGCTTTAGAACCAAGAGTTGGAGAACTTGCAGTGGAGTGCTTTGTGTGCAACCAAGTCATCAGCCCAGGTTTTGCAGTTAAGTTGAATGTCCTGACTGAGGCCACCCATGTTCTTCTCATCAGGCGTTTGGAGATGATTGCAGATTTAGAAGGAATGATTGGCGCGCAGGAGAAGGTGTGCACTCGATGTGCCTCACTGCTGAATCACATTGATAGGACGGAAGCGGAGCTGAGCATACTCAAGGGCGCTATCTCAGCTTGTGTCAGGGGAAGTCTCAGTGGGGAAATAGAAAGCGACCCAGAATTTGCAGACAATGTGCAGTTGCTGGATAGGTTTGAAAGTACTGCAGGTGAGAAACTTGAATTTTGTTAAAACTACAGTCTCCAAAATTATTTTCCGAGGAATTTTTCAAGGTTTACCTTAGTGACCAAAGTATCTCAGCTTCAAGTGGCATTGTTTAAAATATCTATTGGGAAATTTTCATCAATGAAAATTTCAGTTTATGATGAGCGTTATTATTTCAGAAGGTATTATCTGCTTCTATCTTTGAAGTGTAGATTACCTTATAAAGTTTAGAAATGCATCATAACTCTGTATATGTTTTTCTTAGTGGGTTTTGCACTATTTAACATTGTCAAATTCATGAATTTCTCTCATTTCTTAAATGAATCCTTTTTAAATAGCATTAGCTATTTTAAGCTTAGTACAAACTGCCACTTGTATTGTTTCGTAAAATGCAGAAGATAAAAAATTTCTAAGTTTCAATATAGATTTTATAATGCAGTTATGACAAATATGTATTAACATGATCGTTACATATAGTTATTTTTTGTCAAAAACTATAATTACCATATTTTTCGGGCTATAAGGTGCACCAGACTAAAAGAAGTGTCCCGATTTTTTAGAAGATTTTCAGGAAAAAAAGTGTTTTGGTTCACTGTTGCATTTAGGAAGGGACTTCATGTATCATTTCTAGCTGTGATTAAGCCTTTTCTGGCAACATTCACAGAAAATATTACAGCATGATGGCAGTTAAATATAATGTTTTAGATAACCTTAATTCGTGAAAGTAAATAGGGATAAGCTGAAACATAAATAATTGCTTCCTAACTTGTATAGCTAAATGAAATGCGTCATGCGTGCCCTCAGCATTCCTATTAATTTGGGTTTTGGAGTGCACCGCACACGTCGCACCCCTTACTGTTAGTACTTACTTAAACCTAAGTTGAAGATGAGATTTTAATTTGTAAGAAATGGAATGCATATGTAATAACGATACATATGCTCCACTAGTCTTTTTTCTTCTGCAACTCTTTTTGCCTCGTACATAACCATTTTGATCGATACAGCATTACCTACCGTATCTGCCCGAACATAAGCCGATACTTTTTGTCAAAATCTATAGTGAAAAAAATCACCCTCGGCTTAAATGCGAGCCTGAGGAAAAATTTGGCATCCTCGTACGACGCCATCGCTGAAAAATGTCTTGTTTCCATAGCATACCTCCTATATTCCACTGATAAGGCACTCGATGTCTGAAAAACGCTCCCTTCTGCCCGGAGCTGTAATTTAAATTGCTATTGAAGGTTATTTATATATTTTAACACGTAGTTAAAAGTAAATGGGTTCTTATCCAAAGGAAACGGCGGTATATAAAACAATCGAGTTTTAACAACCCACCAGGTTCATAGCATGATTGCACGCTACAGCAAATTCGTTTTGATCATAATTTGCAACGAGTTCTTAAGATACCAACACCGGTCTTATTAGAGGTTTTTACAAATTCTGACTACACTAAGCTTCTTCAACTCTTTGTTTTAATTGCACTTCTTGGTGCTGCAATCGATTTAAAGATCAGATGTAGCAGACGTCGTAACTTTTACGGATCATTTAAATGGCAGGTACGTTAAAGTTAGGAGCCGACAGTATAAAGGAGTTCATATTAATTTTTCTTGTTTATTTTATATTTTGCTATAGCCATTGTCATTTTTGTATGCATGTTAAAACCCTCTTTCATAGAATGTATTAAACTTGCGTATACTGACTAAGCAGACGATATCGTCTGCTTAGTCAATTCGCAAAATTCGATGACGACTTTCGATGCGCAACTGTTTAAATTCCGCTAACATAAGATACGTCTGATTCGAAGGTGTGAGCAATGGCGTTAACTGTAATTCATCTGATAATTAACAGCAATAATAATAAAACTTGGAAACCTCTTTCATAGAATCTATTAAAATTGCGTATAATGACTAAGTAGACGATCACGCCAAATTCGATGACAGCTTTCGATGCGCAACAGTTTGAATTCCAGTAAGATAAATAAATATACTTACATTTGATTGTAAGGTGTGAGCAACGGCGTTGACTATATTTATAATTAACAGTAATAATACCTAATAAAACTTTACATGGAACGTATATAATTATATAGATGTAATGTATAATGTATTCTATGTTGTGCGTGCATGTCTGGTACACTTAAGCATAAAATTTACGAAAATACTTTTTTTGGCAAAAAATGTTGGAAAATTTCGTGGGGTCGGCTTAAATCCGGGGTCGGCTTCTATTCGGGCAGATACGGTAACTCCCTCTGTTCAACTATCCATTTTTTCATCTCCTCTTCTAGTTGTGGCCATTTGGGACTAAGCTTCTGAAAACTACGGCTCTCTCTCTTTCCTGTCACTTTTCTTCCTGTCTCCATTCGCGGGTCATTTTTTCCGGGTGATGTGGACCAAAATTATGTTCTGCTGCTTGGTTTTTAGGCATTTTGAATCACCTGAAGCTTGGAGCTAATTAGCATAGGCATATCTTTTTACTGTTGTGGCCTTTGCAATCTCAGTGCAAGTAGCGGTATTTATCCTAGATATCTATAAAAGATTTTACATATATCAGATTTATAATGTCTGCAGCATTAATCGCCTTATTTAATGAGCTCCTTAGAAACTAACTCATGTGACTAACATCACAAACTCACCAAAATTGTAATCACTGTGAGCGGACATGTAATTAAACACTATAATGAAAATGTGTTGTTGGAATTCACATTGCATAAAGTTTTACTGTACAGGTATGACTTGTTTAACACATTTTATTTTAGCGCATTTTCCATATAGCGTACTTGGCATCTCGGGACAAATTTTAATTTTGGAAAATTTAAAAAATAATGTTGTTCCTAAATGCTACGGTCCTTTATTATGGTCGCAACATTTTTCTCACTTACCTTCATTCATACTTCACTCTCTCTTCAGTGATAGTCATTCCACTCTAATCAAAGACAAGTTTCTTATCATTTATACGTTTATCAGCTTTATTTCTATTTCACCTGTTCACTTTTATTATGTTTTTTACATTGGTTTGCCGCAATTTCACAGTCTTTGGCAGTGATGCTCACATTGTAATTTTTAAACTTGTTAACGTTACTGTTGAGATGTGCAGGGTTGGGTTCACTTTGGATGGGTTTTTGCTTGGGATTGGGTTAGATTAGGTTCATGACAACTATAACTTAAGCTATTGTTAGTCATTTGTTATTCTGATGTTATTTTGCTGTTGGTACCTATGCTACAGTTATGTGTCTGAAGCTACAGCCATGCCGCTGAACTGTAATAACACTCCTATTCTGTTTTCATTTACTTTTGCACTCGCCAATCTTCATCAAAGATCTTTGTAATCATGAAGAATTATAGGAACATGTCAAGGTAATACACTATATTGATATTTTACCAAGAATATACCAGAAATACTTATGATATTTTCTACGTATATCTCATTTATTTTATAATATGTTTGTTCATAGCAAATGTTAATAGAAAATTGTGGTTTTCCATCATAAAGAATTAGTTTTTGAAGCTGTTGTACACCAATATGTTCATAATAAATATTTAAAAATTATTGTCATATACCGTATTTACTCATGTAATACCCGCATGCATGTAATGGCCACACCTCGATTTTTAGATCTAAATATCTGGAATTCTTGTAATGTCTGCACTTCCAAAATTTTGATGTTTTACAGCAATATTGGTTAAGTAATCTATCTGAAGCCGAGTTTGATGTTACAATGATGGCAACAAGCATATATTTAAGAAATGACTTCTAAAAATGATTTTTTATACTTTTTTAATGTATGGTGATCATGAAAAATTCACACCCATTGTCATTATATTACATGGAGACAACTTGAAATCCTATTTTGTAGTCAAGCTCCTTATCTTATATAGGTTCAATTTTGATCCGTTGCACATTCTGAAGTTATTTAATTTAAAATGAGTAATTTTCACTAATTTTGTGAAATCACGCTAACTCAGCCATTTTTCAGCAAGAAAAAGAGCGAATTTTACAGAAATAAACAAACATTTCATGCTCAAAATAAATCCCCTAGACATCAGACAGTACCAAAAATAAACTTGTCACTAGATGCGCTGCGATTCGGTTACATAGAAGCGTTTCTCATGTTTCTGTGGATAGAATGTATCACTTACAGCTTTCAGAAAGCACAAACAAACAACTCCAACAGCTATTTAGTAGCACATTTCCATTGCAAGATTGTGTTCTTCGCTTTTATACAGAGTAATAAAAGTACATATATACTTTTAGGATTGCGTAATGTAAATGGAACCAAAAAAAATGTAGTTATGGTAATATGTGATTTGATCATGTAAGAAATTACAAGGCAGTCGAACAGAATTCGTTTGTATTGAATGAAAAATATATGCAATTCAGTTGTTTATTTCTCTTACATCACCTTTTCTATGAGATTGAACCCTCTCTGACACTCTCCTGTTTACATAGAATATTTATGTGATTTATGTTTACTACTGCCAGCTGGCAAGGAATTTTAAAAAATACTTGATAAATATCGTGCTTATTATATTAGTCTATGCATTAAAAAAATACCTTTGTTGTAAATTGGGGAAATAAAATGCACGGCATGTTGCGCCTACGGAAGAAAACGCCTGCTCATCTCACGTCAGACATACAGTGTTAGTAGGAGTTGTGTGGGTGGCCTACCCTCAAAAGATGAAGGGGCAAATATTGTATAATGTCCGCACCAGAGCCATCTCTAAGACCCGTGGGGCCACAGGCGAGAGGGCTGCCGTGGGGCCCCCTATTTATACAAATCAAATTTCTCATTTAATTACAATTTTATTATTGTTTTCAAGTTTATGTTAGTTTTTTTTTCCTAAAATACAGTAGGTGAAATATATTTTTAAAACCATTATATATTACATATTTATTTTTTTATATTTAGTAATTGGAAATTAATGAGAAAATTATACAAGTATATATACACAATATACGAGTAAACGAGCACCTATCTCCTCTTCTCGAGACAATTTCTCAAATACAATTTCTACTATAGCTCCTCATAGGCGCGGGGCCCTGGGCAACTGCCCACCCAGCCCTCCCCTTCAGACGGCTCTGGTCCACACCCTCTTTTTTGATGGGAACTTGTGGGGAAAAAGTGCAGGTATTACTCGAATAAATATGGTACATTGTTTTCTTGACTTTAAATTAGTATATAAAAATGGCCTACCATTATATAAGTTGCAAGATAAAAATGATAAAATTTCTGAAGAGTAAAAATCGGCTGGGTTAAGTGCTGTTACAAACTGTTCTTTTAGTGCAAATTCTGTTAGTGCATAGATGTCTCGGAAATCCTCTCTTGCGCGAAGCGAAGCATACCTGTATATGCTAACAATTTTTTCACTATTAATTACCAATAATGTATATTTTAATAACTGTGACAAATGACTGCCAATTATTCCCTTTTGGGGATGAGTAGGTATGTGTTAGTATTGAATACGGTAATATTCTTACCTTCAGTCTATAAGATGCAGGCTGATTTTGGGAGTAATTTTTCTGGAAAATGTATCTTGTAGCCCAAAAAATATGGTATTTATGATTCGTCCAAATGTAAAAAATAAGGAATCGACAAATTTTATTTTAAAAAGTACCTAATTCTTTTTTTAGGCAGAAGGCATAATATCCTCAGTCTTGATGAGCTGTTTTTAATTAGGGTGAGTAACATTCTGAGTTTAAAATACCTACAATGGGCAAATAAACTGCTCTTTGCCCTTAACCTTAAAAAGCCACATTTAAATGCCAAATTCTGACACTTGCTTGAAAATGATTAAAATCATGTTATTGATATATGTATTATGTATACATGTATACCTACCGATACGCTTTTATCGGTTTTATGCTCATTGTACTTCATGACTCTACCTCTCAATCTGCTCGCTTGATTCTGACATACAGTCTTTTAAAACCAAATGAAAATCCTTGCTCCGTCCATTACAAAGAACATAAACTCTGTCAAGGAAAAGCAACTTTTAACATGTTATACAATAAACCAGTTCAGTGCCACCTCACCACAATCAGGGTTACATAAAAAGATTTTCAGTTCAAGTTCCATATAAACGGGGAGAAAAATTATTAAAAAATTACACGCAATTTACGTTCGATTGATTCAAATTTTATAGTAAACATCAGCTGCAAAATCGTCAAAATATGCAGTGATTTTTCAGCATTCTTTCAGAAAGGTTTATAATTTTTTGTCAGTTTTCTGCAAGTGAAATGATTTCTCTCATATTCGCAAATTTTCCACGCATTTTGTAATTCTATGTATACGACTCAATTATCCGTTTACCTAAACATTAAGTTAAATAAACTAATAAAATTTCTCCTTGGATATCGTTTTCAGTTGGGTGAATGCAATATGTGATGTGTTATTCATCATTAATAATTGTAATAAATTTGCATTGTGTTTAAGTATTTTACCGAATTTTTCTTGAAAACTTTTACACAGATTATCTGTATTCTTTAGTTATCCATGTCTCTACTAGTTCCAATTGAGACAGGTAATCAAAGATTTACTCTACATGAATTGTTGGAATACCCCGGTTTTTGACTCCTTTTTACAATATAATTCTTATGTAAAAATGCTTTTGCAGTATGCTGATTCACAGTACGCTCTAGAGTTTTAGGAATGCTGCCAGAGTGTATTGTGAGGTATACCTGTATTCATAAAAATGTTTTTATCTCCTAAACTATCAATCGGAAATATTCAAATAATATGAATTTTAAAGGGAAAGCAATGATAATTTACATTGTGTAATGCTTTTTATGGAAAAACTAGCATAAATTGCCCATCAAAAATGACGGGTATATGTGGATCAAGTAGTAAATTAAAATTGAAACACTTTCCATTCTCCCTCCCTCCCATTCTCTCTCATTCCCATTCTCTCTCATTCCCATTCTCTCTCATTCCCATTCTCTCTCATTCCCATTCTCTCTCATGCCCATTCTCTCTCATTCTCATTCCTCTCTCATTCTCATTCCTCTCTCTTTCTCCCATTATTTATAGATGAGAAATAAGCAAATAGAATACAACGTTAATTTAATATCTGTAATCTCTAAAAGCTTTTCATAGTATAAAATAATGCTTAACCCTCTTACTGCCAGCTGGCCGATCTATCGACCCTCTCTATGGGAAAACTGCCACTGGCCGATCTGTTGGCCAAGTTGTTTACACTGAGATAAGCTTCTTGAGAAGGCATGGACAAAACCACTTCTCCCTCATCAGCGATGTTTATTCTTATGACTCATAACAGATCCTTAAAGGAATCCATGACTTGCGATTTTTGCCAAGTTTATGATTCTTATCTGTCTCTAGGTCATTAGCTCGGCTGGTGTCTCAGGACACACATTAGGGCTGTGGTTTTATTTGCCTGTAATAGGTCATTCTTTGCCGCTTATCTGTAGTTATTGCATACAAAAAGCAGTCTCTTCATCTTAAATCATATAAGGTATTGTAATACTTGGTTTCATAAAACTAATGCTAATATTTTAAAATGTTACCATCAAGGCCCCATTCTCGCCGCTGCCATTCGGGAAAAGAAGTCTCAACGTTTTCCGGTTATCTTATTATCCACAAAATGTACAGCGGAAAATAGTAAACATTTCCGCGTACGTCGAGGTCAGGTGAAAGATGTGGAGAAGCCTTCCATTATACAATCGTATAATGATTTCATGGGATGAATTGACATGTCTGGTATGATGCTGTATACCTATCTTGACGAGCGACGGACGGTCAAGTATTGGGAAAAAATGTGCTTCAGTATTGTTTCCCTAATCGTCCTAAATAGCTATATTATTTACAAGGAATACCTCACTCCTGGAAAAAGCCGATGTCTCGTTTACTTTCTACAATAAGTATTATTGATGAGCTTGGAGATGAGTGGCTTCGAGAGAAACATAAGAGAGTCAGGAAATCCGAAGAATTAGTGAGAGAAGAAAAGAATCCTCTTAAAAAGTTACGGCAAAAAAAGAGACTGTTGTGTTTGCAGTAAAAGAGGAAAAAATGATATAGGGAAGCGAAGAAGGGCCCGTACTGTGTGTGCAAAATGTGAGAAGGGCCTTCACGACGAGTGCTTTCCAGAACATAAGTGTATGCGCTGATATGGGAGTGCAATTTATGGGTGTAGCATTTTAATGGAATGAAAGCACTATGAGCACAAAATTTTAGTTTTGACCTGACAACTAATAGAACTAACTAATGCTTACAATAATATTAGCAAAAAAATTCTTCGGCAGATTAATGCAATGTAAATATAAAAGGTAAAAAATACTGAGAAAAAAATTTTTTAATTCTTTTGAACCACACGAAGAAAAATGATTAACTAGTCCTCTCTATCCTACAAGTTAATGGAGAATATATAAAAAAATTAGGCTCCATACAATGAAAATTAAAGTTGGTAAAAATTTTTACATGAGGCTTGCATTTTCATGAAAAATGGCTTGGCATTTCTGGCATATACCACATAAAGTGGGCAGTAAAAGGGTTAACCATGTGTAACGTAATCTGTAGAAGTATTAATAAGCCGATGTGGGCATATAAATAATTCATATTCATTGATAATTATGGTCAAGTATGAAAGCTATAATGGCATAATAACATGCAAAATATCCAAAGGTGATTACCATGTTAGCCTGCATATACCATAAATACCCGCGTATAACGCGCACTTTTTTTTTGAAATATTAGAGTTAAAAATTAGGATGCGTGTTATACGAGGGTACATAATCTTCCTATTTTCGTTTGACCTCATATTTCCACAATTTCGGCACAGTAATTACTGCCTGGATATCCTCATATTTTTATTGGCGATTTTTACGAAAAGATAGATAATAAAAATTTATTAACTAATTTTATAAACATAAACTAATTAGATATGAAAAGAATGAATTCAGTATTTATTAATTTTAAAAGCCAAGAAATTCTTCGTCACTGGACCATTCTTCTTCGATGTTGTTATCGGAATCGTCATCTTACGCATGATGTCACCCTACAACGGTGCCCGGCCTGGTGGTGAGGTACTGGTACTACTTACAATTAGAAACAATGGCAGCTGATGCCTTTGAGTACGCTGGCAGTTGATGCTTCTTGTAGAACTAAATAAAGTTGTCATTCCCTACCTTTCTCTCAGCATTCATACGTGATTTATTCTTGATTCTTTGAGTCTGTAGTTAATTATGGTTATTTGCTATCGTGTTTACATGCTCCCGAGTGTTCTAATAAGGGTAAAACTGAAGGTCGGGCGAACCCGTCCACTTCAGGCGCGACAAAAACGCATGTAAAAAACATAGGATTATCGTCATTCCATTTTATTAGCTCAAAGAATGACATACGCCATACTATGAAATGAATATAATTCGATTTATTGTGTAAGTAAACATAAAGTATGTAGTGATTGAGTTAGCTGACGTTCTTTTGGAACGTTATTCGAAAATTTCATTTCACACTTTCATTATGTTACCAATACATAATACCAATACTTCGATCATTGCTTTAGAACACGTTACACCATACTTTATTCTGGAACGGTAATGCTAAAAAAATCTGTGTGCACTATACATGGGTATTTACGGTAATGCAATGTTTTTATCCTGAAATTATTTGGGCAGAACTGCGGCATACATAATGCAAAATACAAAAATTGTTATAAAATAAAATATTCTAATGTAACAATTTGAAAATATTTTTTCAATTCTGATAAAAACAAATCAATTATTTCTTTCATTACAACTTATGCTAATACATCACCTTTTTGAACTTAGTGAATAATTGGTTCTGGAAAACTGATGCGAAATGTTAATTCGCTAAGTGCAAGTCCCATTTTCCCATCAGACGCAATGTTATTATGAGTGAGTGGTTCCCAGCCAACCTAATAAAATTCACTTTTTTATCATAAATAATGCAATTGAACAGAAAATAATAGAAAACAACCGCAAATGAAAACACAGCATAACAAAGCAATTACACTTCTTTCCGCACTTGTACAGTTTACCTCCACAAAATTTTGCATGCAATTTTCAATCTTCTTTTGTTCATTCTAAAGAAATGTTTAATTTAAATCTAACTATTGAAATGGAATGTTGAGTACGTCATGCACGAATGTTTTCCTGGATTCTGCAACAGACATTTCCAAGCCACCAAAAAAACTCTTGCATTAAAAATTGGTTCCATTTCTTTTACTAATTACATTAGAAATGCATAACAGAAAATCAAAACCTAGCGTAAGAAAGTTATAACATTTCTTTTATTAATCGCGTTCAAAATATGCGGCAGAAGATCTTACATTACAAGATGATGGCAATTCTTAGATTTACATTAAAAATTTGTAATAAACAATGAAAACCTAACAAAACAACAGTTCCTTAAATTACATTCAAAATACAAAGATAATTGCATTAAATCAAAATATTTTGGTCAAAAACCAGCAACCTCATATGCGAAGAATGAATATTTTCAATGTCATACTCGTAAAAGTTGTGAAAAACTAAACGTGCAGGATGCTTTTCCATATCCAATAATTTGTAATTTGGCCGCTAGATGCCAGCAACATCAACAGTTATCGAAAATAGCGCCGTTGGCAGTAAAGTTTAAACTGAGCTACAAAAGAATGAAGGCTATGGTTATCAGGTTTGTTTACTTTAAAAACATAATAACGAGCATTATAAATATAATATAATAACAATGTCCTTTTCTAGGGTGCTCAAGTTTAAAATGAACTTAGAAACAAAAAGTAGAGGGAGTTCATACTTGTTGGCATCGTAAACACATGATGCGAAATGCAAGTACCAAATATGCCAGCATATAAGTCGACCTTTGATGCTCAAAAAAAATTCCGAAAACTTAAGGTCGAATTATACGCCGAATATAAAATGTGACCCTTAAGTAACAGATTAAAAACATTGATATTTACGAAAATATTTGATCTTACGGCATAGGTGATCACTATTTTGAATCAGCTGCTCCATTGTTTACATAATCTATCATTTATTTGAGAAGATTTCAGATAATTATTTTTAATAGTTAATAAAAATTAAATTTTTAACTTGTTTTTATTACTGAATCTCAAAAATATAAACGATCTATTTGCAATTACAGGAACAAAGGATAAGTAGAAATACATTCCGCCAATAGATGACAGTACGGTATATGACTGATCTTTCTTAAATGATTTAATAACTCAAAAATCGACACTGCATTTTTTGGAAAAGGTTACACTTAGTTTTTAAAAACCATAAAAGTCCTCTTATTCTTCATTTGAAGTTTTTTAGCAAAAAAGTGGGGGGTCGACTTATACGGCAAATATATGTCTAGTCGTGTATTTACAATCCGAAAAATCAAGGTTGACTTATATGCCGGGTCGACTTATACGATGGCATATATGGTAATTGGTGCGAAACACAAGTAATGGTCATAAAAAAATTTTATTGCGAAGTCCAAATTCATGAACTGCAAGCACGCGAATTTCATAAAGGTGGTGTAACTGTACTATTCATGTGCATCTAAGCAATATACAAATACACTTATCACGACTTAATTTTAATCTGCATAACTTAGGAAATGGCATTCCCCTTACATATTGGTTATTTAGGTAATATGTAATGCTATCCCGTGACCATATCTTAAACAGAAGAGGAAATGCTCGTAAAATTGACAGGAAGTAATCCTTAAAGAAAACAGTGTTTCCTGTAAAAATCTGCTAATTTTGGTGGAGCACACCTTTTGACTACAACAAGAAATTTGCCAATAAAAATTGTATTTTCCAGCGTGAATAATATGTGGGCTTTTAATTAAATGCAATTGAAAATTGGAACATTGAAATCCATGTTGATTATAAAGCATAATTTCAATCATAATTTTATTAAATTTTATAGTGTTAAAAGGTAACATTCTGTTATTGCAAGCAATTAATTCATAATGAATTTTCGACACTTATGTATAGTTGAAATGCCCTTAAAGCTTATCCTAGTTTTTCATGTATAATATATTTACAATAAACCTGAAAATCATGCATTATCTCTGTTTTTCTTTCTCAAAACATATCATGTCCTGGTTTTTCTTCTCTGGAATATGGTCATCTTATTCTATACAAATCTCATTTATATTTTTGGCAGACTGAAAAAGAAGATGCAGTACGAAATATGGTTGGTAATAGATGCAATCCAGAAGAACTGCTTGGTGAAACGGAGGAAGTGTTCCTGGAGTCGGATAAGGTCGCACCAGAGGAAAATATTCAAGATGAGGAAGTCACTGAATCATCATCATCTATTGAGGAAAATGAAGTATTTGCTTCAAACGGTTTCGAACCCTCCAATGAGTTGGTACCAATTGAGAATGACTTGGAGTCCAGAGGCAGGCTTGGAAGTATGGATGAAGCTTCTGTTAATACGCAGGACAGTGCCATGCCAGAGAGATCGACCAAAGAGGTTTCATCCTGTGTTGAAGGCAGGAATTCGGTTCCTGACGTGATCACCCAGATCAAAGTTAACGTTTGCAAAATTTGCGGCTTCAAAACTCCTCACGACTGTGTAATGATTTGGCATTTACGCATGCACATGAGAAACAATAGGTGGTGCGATTTCTGCAACACTGCCATACCTCGTCAAGAATCCATTTTCTTGCACTTGAAGAAAAACAGAGCGTCCCACAAGTCACACAAGAAAAAATTTTGTGGGAAGCCTCGGTTGCCCATCCTCCTCCCTTCCACTCCTATCCATTCGGTTACTTTTCAGGCGTTTCCCCTATCCTCTTACCCTCTTACTGTGATTCCCATCGAGAGCAATAGCACATCTACTCCCGTAATTTTAATATCCAAAGAATCAGAAGATGTTCCAGAGGTAACTGGTGATTGCGGGAGTTTGGTGAGTCAGCCTGAAGTTTTAGAGATGGTGGCCAAGGTAGATTCAAGTTGCAATGACGTAGGAGTGATAGATAATGTTTGTGTTTTGGAGACTTCAGTTTTAACAAATGAAGCAGCCACCCTGAAAGACCATGTAGAAAACTCTCTCACTGAGGTGAACCAGGTGCATAAACAGTCTCCCGTTGGAGTTAATCACTCTCCTAAAAGAATAGAAGATCACACCATCTCCATGGACACATTCTGCAAAGTGCATAATTCAGCTGCTGAACAGTTAAAGGAAGCAGGCAGTGCAACAACCGTCAGCATAGCATTCAATGCTTCTATTGGTGATTGTGATAATCTTGTAGAAGGCAGTGCTGTGCAAGGTTTTAGTAGTTTAGCAGAGCAGAGCGCTATTGTCACGAATGAAAGTGTTCACAGTGGAAATGAGTTCCCAGACGAAAGTTCACAGGGTATTAAAACTGATAATCTTCATGGTGCGGAAGTTTTTTGTGATGATGGGGAGGAGTCCAACTTTTTGGATACGTTGTCCTCTCAACCAGGGGCAAAATTTGCAGAAATCCTTCCCGAAATATGTGATGAAGCAGCTGAGCAGAATGACATGAGCATTTCCAATGACACTTCAGAAGGGAATATTACTAACAAGGATGTAAGCTTTGGCAGGAGTGATGGTTTGGGAGAAAGTGAACTTGCAATAGCTTATGAAAACAGTGTTGCTGCTCTAATGTGCCCAAGTGATGACTCAGAGGGTATGTTGACCTATCATTAAACTATGAATGGCCTTTTTTACATTAGTTATTTCTTATGCGATTGTTTCTCAAAACAAAATACTCATGCAAAATGTTCATGGTTTGAAAGTCTGCTCTTGATGTACAATTAGCCCATAATAATATTTTGATACTACTTGAAATATGTATCATTTGGTGTTTAAATCAAGTGACATGCTTGAAAATCTTTATTGCAAAACATTTATCTTCTTATTGCAAAATAAATGAAATATTGGCACTACTTGAAATATGTATCATTTGGTGTTTAAATCAAGTGACATGAAATGAAATTATTTGTGCCTATAATATAAATTACAGAAGTTTGTTTATATCAATATTGGAAATATTTTCCTGAAAAATGTGATGTTTCCTCGCTCATAAGATGCTTGTTTTGTAACGCTTGTGTTGTTGTTTTCATTTATGATATCTGTCAATGGAAGCAAGTGTTGATATGAAGTGAGGATAAAGGCTCATGATATTTAGTCATGTTAACTACTCATTTAAATGTACATATAAAATATTTTTGTGTGCCGAATAAAAGGCCAGTATTTTTTCCAGTTATTTTCAACCTTTTCTTGGTAAGCGGTGAGAGTGGAATACATTATTTATGTTGAATTGTATTGTAAACCCGTTTATTTAGATTTCAATTCAGTTTTTAACAATCTGATTAACAATTTGCATATATTCAATGTACAGTGCTCCCCAAAATAACGATGTTCCTTATTCCGCAGATTGGGACATAATGCGGATCTTCCGTCCTCTCTCACTCTTCCGTATTGCGCATAATCCTATCGACAAAATTTTGAGTCTGCCGCTTTTCAGGAAGTGCCTAAACATTAGCACCCTCCTATATATATATATATATATATATATATATATATATATATATATATATATATATATATATATATATATATATGTTATATCCTTCACTGTGAGGAACGTCTATATATAATGATATTCATACTTAATTCAGTTAAACCTTACTATCGGTGGCCACGGGTGTAAATTCATGAAATATTTCTCGTTTTTCATATAATCCAAAGCAATGGATGTAATTTTGCTAAATCAGCAACAATGACGATTGACAATGGATGACGAAAGATTTTATCAAAAAATGAAAATTTTCATGTTCAAAAGAAATTTATGCATCAGATCAATGCGTATTTAAAATCTGACAGTAGGAAAATGAATTTTCCTTCTTTTCGGCATTCTTTGGTTCAAGTCATAAGATTGTGCAATTATTTCAAGGAGTTCTTTGGTGCAAATCATATATATGCTGCACCATTTCCCATGTTATTCAAGTGGTGGAATTAAATGGTCCTGGAATCAAACTCGGGTTGTTATATTACACAGTGATTACCCATAAGCCTCTTTAGCTGTCATTCTATTTAAAACTTAAAGAATGGTTGAAATACACTAATAAGGTGACCAGATTTGACTGAAAAGAGGGCAAATAAAATTTGGTATGAAACAAGTTTGATTAGGATTTTCCAGCCCAAGTACAGGATGTTATATATAAATTAACCATTTCTCAATAAAAGGAACAACGACATTTAAATCAAATACATGTTTAATAAACCTATCTAGTCATTTTTCCGAGCTGGTTGCTTTCTTCAGCATTTCCTCCTCATCAATTTGCTATCAAAGAGACGATGTTTAAAATTATATTTTCTTATTAAAAGACCTTTAACTGATTCAATTGCCAAACGATTCCTTTCATCAGTCCATTGAGCACATCCATTAAACTAAAAATACACTCATTATGCATTGTGAGATGGAAATGCAAAGACGAACTGGCAAATCTTCAGGAACTCGGGGTTCTCTTCTGAATTTCATATTTGTTGAAAAAAATCAAAGTATTTTCCATATGCTAAGTTTTCGTCGAACTCTTTACGTGATACCTTGCCTTGTAGAAAGGCTTTCAAATTATTTAATTGACTCAAGCTTTTAGAAAGGTGTTACAATATTTTTCGTTAATATTAATTGGAAAGAATTTGTTATATCTATCCAGTGTGAGATTCCATCCACTTAAATACATTATAATCTAATAATCGAGTGGTTCGTAGTTGTAGATATTCTAACGCATTCTCATGAATTTTTCTGAAATGCAATGCATTTCATTGAGGTTAACATGTTTATTTAATAATGCTTTGACATTTATTGGAAAAAATGTTGCTTATTCTGTTAATCAATGACTCACTAACCACATTAAATATACTCATAATTTCAGTTATTGAATTTTCCTCACATTACATGTATGTACAGTAAAAACCTTGATTATCTGACCTATATGGGTTGCAGGACCATTGGATAAACCGAAAAGTCGGATAATTTGTAAATAGTGGAAACAATGCTCATTTAAGAACATCATTTAAGTATTGCACATAAGCGCAGACCATTTTACAGTGAAATCTAAAAAAATAATTAGTAAAATATTAGTAACAAAAATATTAAAATTAAATCATCAGTGGTCTCCCGAATGAATCAACTGTCAGAAGGGATGCCACCTCATAAGTTAATTCGAGGAGATTTTCCTCTAGATTGAAAAAACGAAGTATGATATTTGTTTATTTTATTATTTAGAAGGCATTTAATAAATATTTAATCAAATTTTATTTTACTAGATTAAATAATTAGCAGTAATGACCGCCTGCATGAACCATCCGTCCGACGATCTCACGTGTGAACCAAACAGAACTAACTAGGACCGACTCTGTCCGAACCCAAGGATCTCCTCGGATCTCCTGCGCCTCCGTTAGGGGACTAGTCTTTGTCCTGCGCGAGCTGGCTCCCAGTGTATGCAGAAAACAAAAGAAAGCCGAATTTCGCATCTCTGAAATTATTCCTTGTCTGAACTGTTCATTATTACTGTTTGTCGTTGTTCGGGTTAGTCATCTCAGTGTGTTTCAGTGCCCTGATTCATTGAGGTACGACCGCCAGTGAGTTTGGGTGTAAAACGGCATTCTCATCTGACTGTGGGATGAAGTAATTAATAGGTAATGAAATATTTGTATATTCTTAGTTGGAATTATTGTCGAATTCATGCTAGCGGTTTGTTCGGACTTATTTTACTGTGAGCGGTAATCAATAAGCACGCGTTTAACTACACTAGCGAAAACTTGAATCATGTCCTAGTTAATGGGACACTGTATCAGATGTATACCGTCGCATTAATGCTCCCGTAAGGACATATTTGGCGTACATATAATTTTTACTCGCAAGCTCCTTACTTTGCCAATTCAGCGACCTTAACTTTTTTGGAACTCGAATGACTTATTTACGCAAAGATTTTGAACTCTACATGATTGTTAATGGTGTCATAATCATAGCTTAGGATTGATTATGGAACGCGGTTATTTCAGTCGTTGCAATTCTATTTCAATAGAGCACGTGTAATTTATGCGGACCTAACGTGGTTATCGAGTAATCGAATGGATCTGTAAGCGTAACGTTGGTGGGTAAAAGTTGGAATTCGATCGCATTGCTTAATTATGGTCAAATGTCCATTTTCTCTTTCTGGTGCAAACAGCTGTTTCAGACGGATGATACACCGCGTTATAGTCCGTCTTGGTTATCCTACGTTTCCGTTCAAGCTTGGAGACCGGTTGTGTCAAATATCGATACAAGGTTGTGCTGCATCAGATTTTCTACGATTTTTTTTAACCGTGCAGATTTTGTTCCTCGGAGCTCGCGGTGACATTTTCATATTCTCGGAGCATTTCATTAATATTGTAACATCTAATTCTGTAGAGGAATTAATTAAAAGCAATATATTTAGTGGATGATTAGTTGATATTCAGTTATGCATTCAATAAATACTTGTTGGTTTTGAAATAAGTATTAAACTTATTATTAGCTAATCATTCAATCGGAAATACTTTCTCCCTAGCTTTACAAATCTGCGCGTTGAAGAATAACTCGCGCTGCAATAGAATTTCAGTTTCAAATATTAGTGGAATTATTTTGCGGAGGGAATTGAGGACGTAATATAGTGCACCTATTATTATATTATATTATCCATATTATATTGTATTATATTATTATTCAGCATGAAGTTACGCCGTGCAAGATTTATGATTTGATTCTTTTGTTGTTTCAGAGGCACGTATCGAGGGTATTCTTTCGTGGCGATTCTCAACTTGCAGTCTTTCACAAAGGTGACATCCTGGAATTGATCAGCGTGTGATATCAGGAAACATTGATGGTGAGCATTATTAATGTGTTAAGAAGTGATTTTACTGAGCTTTCTTTTATATATTTATGGCATTTGTCAGATGGCTGGTTTAAGCAGTACTATCGTTTACTGTCATCTCAGAAGTTTCTGGCAAGCATTATCACTGCATTTTAATGAATACCTAGGATCAATTTATTCACTAGGCCAGGCTTTAGTGTTTTTCCAAAATAGTGCTTTATATATAGATGAGCTCATTTTTATAATCAGTAATTTTTCTCGACTTCTCAAAAGCTTTCGTCTCCCTCAGCTATGACTTTTACTTCTAAAATTTAGTCACCGTTTTGGTATACACAGTAACTTTCTAGCCCTAATTTCTAGCTTCTTGTCAGACAGAACTCGCTGGGTAGTACTTGCCGGACATGCTTGAGCATCTGTTACATATAGTTGGTCCTACCTAGTCAACCTTTTTCTTGATTTATCTGATCTGATACCTCATGTCTGCTCAAATACTCTTCCATATGGCAACAATTGCAAAATTTTCAAACAAATAGATTCAATATCTGATTTTTAAAAATTTCAGAAGTCGTTGGATGCAATGTGCAGGTGGTTTGATACTTGAGATCTTAAATTAATTCCTTCCAAGTGTAAGACCCTAGCCTTCTCTGTTAGTAAAAACCCATTTGATATTCAACTATGAATTAAATGGCTATCATTTATCAAGGGTTTATTGTCGCAAGGATCTTGGTAATATTTTTGCTTTGAATTAAATAAATGGTACGCATTTAGAACCAAGATGTCAGCAGCACCAAAGACATCAGAATGAGTGTGTCTGCTGCAAAGGCGACATTCTAAGAGTGGATGAGAGGGAGCCTGATTAAATATTAAAATGGAATTACTGAAAATATGGAGTGTAGTGTAATATGAAAGACATGCTATGAGGAAAGAAGAGGCTTTTGAGATGTGTATATGGAGAAAATTACAGAAAAAGGCAGAGATGAGAAATTGGCGTGTCTAATTTTGGGGCATAACTCTTTAATAAGAACATAGGATGCTAGGAAAAAGTCAGGGACGAGAACATAAAAGTAATTGAGGATATTTTTCAAGAATGCATTTGATGAATAGTAATGCCTTGGGGCGGATTGTTTTGGGTCAGCCTAAGTCACTCGAAGAGGAGCAAAACTTATAAGGTGACCAGATGTCATTTTGGCATGGTGTTCTGATAAAAATTCACCAAAACAGTATTTTTTCCTGCGTGTTAAACTTTTGAAAACCAACTTTAAAATTTTGTTTACATGAAAATTATAGTGGGACTCTTGAGCACAGTAGTAATTTCCTTCTTTATCGTGACCTACTTCTGTTTTCAAGGTACATATCAATCCAAAAATAAGAATGATAATTTATAGTTCAATCAATATATGTATTTGAATGGTTAAAAAATGTCCCTATTATGGAAATGTCTCTATTGCGACATTTGTGTGATTGAATCTTCCCATTTTCTCTTTTGTTTTATCTTGTTGGAATCTGGTCAACTTACTATTTATCAAGTGTGTGAGGACAGGAGATAGAGAAGTGGCATGCAATGGGTTAGAGAAGTGACATGCAATGGGTCTTGTCGTGCTTAAGGATTTACTTCCAGGAAATTAGAAATACCGTATTAGTCCAAATGTAGTCCCTTCCTGAATACAGTCCCTCCCATATTTCTGAAGCCTGTTTTGGAAAAAAGTTTGAATCCCATTACAGACCTCATCTTTAATATTCTAAAGAACAAATTTTAATATATATGAGCAATTTAGTTACAGCTATCAATTTACAATGAAACTGTGACATCACGTTTTCAGTGTTATAGTTGTAGGCGTAATTTAAATATGTATCAAGTGTTACTGGACTAAATTAAAAAAACTTTGCATTTATGAATGTTATTTAAATTCCATTCATATCCTTCAGATTCCACTGACAATGGCTAATTGAATCGTGCTTGTGTAAAAAAGTAATTATCACCAGATTTCCAGTTAACATATTCTTTTCTTAATTTATTTTACCCATATTTTCGTTACATCCGATATTTATGCCTCAGAATATCACATCAAGGAATACATTCTATAGATTGTTGAAACACCTTCAGCACCTTGGTTTGATTAACGTAAGTAATACTTCTATAATGCATTGCATTTACAATCAACAGCTGCGCAAGCTGGATAGTCTGATCAGCTGACAGAGTTGCCTTCAGATTGACAGGTAATGAAGATAATTTCTTTCGCCGTAGTGACTGGTAGTGACATTTTCTCTAAAATAGGGCTTGACAAATTTTCTTAAAATCTAGGCGCCACCTCCACAATCTAGGAGCCAGCACAGTGGTTTCATAACTTTGATTGTTTTTATCATCGTCAGAAAAATAAATGTTTAATAATTTAGACATGAATCTGCTACAATAATTAAGCCATGCAGATTTATTTCTGTCACAAAATGTGGCAGAACATAATAAAATGAGCCTTATACATCTGAAAAAGTCAAATAATATTCTGAAAACATGTAGTTTATGAACGGGAATAAAAATTTGCATTTATTTTCAGGAACTTGAATGCTTCCGTTAGATATAAGGTAACTCACACTCAACGAATGCTTGCTAAACGAATGTTCACCTGATCGAATGAAATGAATTTTATTGCTTCACTTTTCGCCCAAAATTCTACTCACTTGAAGGAATTAAATAACATGTATCCAACTCAGATCAAAGAAAGTCTGATGTTTACGAAACCTCTTGGGGCCATAAAGACCATCTTGTTTACCCATGGACTCTTCGTGTATCCACTTTACCACTCATTTTTCCTATCACCTGCATTTCTTGAGAGACTTAATATGACGTCACTGAATGCAGTTTTGTTACTCAAAATATATTTACAAATATCCACTACGCAGTCTCCCACAGCCATTTTATGCTTCAGTCTGAGACTTGGATTGACAATGTTAGGTCACATTCATTTTCCCATGGTTCATACATAATTGTTACATCACGAGGATTTGTTTTCAAGCCATTGCTGTGGCCACATTTATCGTACTTGCTCGTAATTTTCTCACAACTGTTCAACTTTTTAATTATTTTTCTGGAGATGTTTAAATCGTGTGAAATTTTTAATTCTTGATTGACGGTGTTGGGAGGTTGTTTTTCATGCAATAGTTGAATTTTCTCGTATCATACAATAGATGGTAATGTACATACTTCTATGTTCGAATGTTGTGGCTTTGGTTTCCCAGTTGATCCAATATTGTACTAGCTTTGACAGACATTTTAATAACTAAGAATTATAAATTCAAGAATAAAAAATCTTCTGTCTGGAATGCATCTGCAGTTTTAATGGGGAAGTCAACGGAAAAATCATGATCATTAAACAAATTTCCGTTTTACGAAGGCTATTCAGGAACACATGTCGTTCGTTGAACTAGAGTTGCCTGTATCATATTTTGCTGCTCCTGCTGCTGAGCCTGATAATACGATGACTACAGCACGTCACTACAGTATAACCATAATCTAACTACAGCAAGCATATACAATATCTAGGTGCCAGCATGAAAATCTTAGGAACCATGGTGACCTGGCACCCGGGGTTTGTCGAACCCTGCTCTAAAATAACGATAGGTGACATCACTAAATATTAATATTTGGGACTTGGGGAAGGGATGAAGTTGGCCAATCAATGCTTTCAAAGCAAAAACTTCTGCAATTCCAGCTATTATTAAAATACGAACATTTAAGGCAAGGATTCCAAAGAGTGAACAAAATGAATTTAGTTATTGAGTGCATATGTATCAAGAAATTATCTGTAAAACATTCAAGTGAGGGCATTTATTGTTACCTATACTTACTACTGGTGGTGATATTTTTGTTGTCTTATTCCATGTCGTTCTTTAAATCACATTAGTCATACTTCTGAGAAACTGCATTGATTGCCTATTTCATCCTGCCTCATTTTTCGGAATAATTCTTTTGTTTTTTTCACTAAAATTGGTCCAGTGATTGGGTAACCATTCGATCTTTTCATCCCAAACCACTTGTAATAACACCGCATCTAGCTCGTGTAAATGTGGTTTTTGCAATTTTTTCTGGTTTCTGTGACTTTGCTGGATTATGATTTTGCACAAAACTTTTAAAAGTTTCTCCTTTTGGGACTTGATGTCATCAAGTGTTGATGACGTAATGTTGTAGTCTAGCAACAAAACTCGTCAGCTTACATCTCTCTCTAGGTGCTGACAAATTTCTAGCTTTTGTTGCAAGATAAGAGTCGCTCACTTCCTCACATTTTTCTCGGTACATTCCGGTGTGCTCATGATCAGGCAATTGCAGGGTCGGCTAGTATAGGTACTGAAGATACCAGCATGAAGAGAAAACAATAGATAATACCAATATCAAGTCGTCAATGAAGAAGGCAGGGATGGGAGTTTACATGTTACATACATTGCACACAATATGTCGGCAGGCAACTGCTTCTATAGTTGGGAGCACGAACGAAGGTGGCCGAGTCATGATTACTGCGCAGAGAGAGAGAGAGAGAGAAAAATGTTACATAGCTGCCACATCACCAGTGTGCATAAGCTTCCACTTGAAAAACAATGCATGATGTACTATGTCCTATGCCACAAGTGCTCGTCGTTTGCTCTTGACAGCTGGCAACATTATAACCAGCTGTACGTGTTGAATCATCTGCATGTGCCGACTCATTTTTGGAGTACTGATACACTTTGTATGATTTCTCTTGTTTGTGCAAAACCTTGCATTTTACTTCCTTCGCCCTCCATTTTAGAACGCCACAAGATGATACTATTTAAATCTCAATCGTAAAACATGCAAATAAGCATGAAAAAACGCTGCAAATGTACGAACTGCTCCCCAAGAGCTGCTGTAACTGACTGATGCTGATCGGCCAAGTGAAGGAGTGGGAAAAACCACGTGACATTCCTGACCTTCTGCGCATCTACTTGACAACCACCGTCGTTCGTGCTCCCTACTAGTCCTCTACGCTGTCATTCTCAATGATTAGTTAAATGTAAATGCAAATTTTAAACTATTAGTAGTAGTAGTAGTTCTTCATTTATACTGGTGCGTCGACATCAAGGGTCATTTTGCACCTTCGTCAAAGGGTTAATATTTACAATTTAATGATTATATATACATATACACACACATATATATGAATAAATAATAAAATAAAAATAGAAAAGAATAGAATTTAAAATCGTTGGAAAAGTCCAGCCTCCGTTAAAAATAATAAAACTTCATTCATCCTAGTTGTGTCATCACCTAGGATGTCTCTTATACATCCCCTGATATTGCATTTCCTACGCAACTCAAGGTATTTTTGGCATTCTGTCAGGAGGTGTCTTATGGTAAGAAAAGTGTTGCAGTCATCACATCGAGGTTGTACACGTGGGGTAGTAAAAAGGTACGAGTGGGTTAAGGCACAGTGGCCTATCCTCAATCGCGTGATGACCACCTCCTCCCTTCTACTAGTCCTGACAGATGATTGCCATGCACCGGTACTGACCTTGATTGTGCGTAATTTGTTGTTTTCGAGGTTTTGCCATGAGGCTTGCCACTCCTTCTGCAGTGCGCCACAAAACATCGCACGAAGGTCTCTCCAAGGCACGAGATCCATTTGCACCTCTGGGTTTCCCAGGGCATCCTTAGCAGCGACATCAGCTGCCTCATTGCCTGCTATACCTACGTGGCTCGGCACCCATACGAACTTAATTTGCACACCTCGACTCTTCAAGATGATGAGGGAGGAGTGCACATCCTGGACCAAAGGATGTACTGGATTATAGCAGGCAATGGATTGTAATGCGCTCATTGAGTCGGAACATATCAAGTGAGATATATTCCGACGTTCAATGCTCTCTAGGGCCAGCTTAATAGCTGTGAGCTCCGCAGTGTGGATACCACATAACGGATTAAGCTTGAACCCGGAGGATGTGTGCAGGGATACAAAGGCGCATGCGCATTCTGTTGAGGATTTCGACCCATCCGTGAAGATAGGTGCGAATCCTGGACAGTGTGACAGGATTTCGGCGAATGCAACCTCGTGTTCTGCAGGAGGACACTCGTTCTTGGACCTTCGAGCTAAATCAAATAAGATTTCTGGCCTCAGGGTATTCCAAGGAGGGTTACGCGGAACTTGCAATCTATAAATCTGGGGTAAAGTTAAATTATTGCCTATAATATAATTATAAAAACGAATACCAAGGGGCTTCAGGGCCCGGGGTCTTCTGTTAAAAACGTCCATTAAACTACGGTTAAAAACAATTTTAAAACACGGGTGCGAAGGAAGGGCTAAAAGTTTGCTGACATAACTGCACATCAGGACATTCCTCCTGATTTCCAACGGTGGCTCTCCAGCATCACAATAAATGCTGGGGATGGGACTGGTTCGAAAGGCACCAGTCGCCAACCGTAGTCCGGCATTGTGCAGTGATGTCAGTGTACGCAGATAAGATGCCCGGGCAGCACCGTATATAAAACAGCCGTAGTCGAGCTTGGACCGAACCAATGCCCTGTAAAGGAGAAGCATTGATGTTCGGTCCGCACCCCACGAGCGGCCAGTCAACGCTCGTAATACACTGAGCGACATCCGGCACTTCACCTTAAGGGATTGAATATGGCTTCGCCAATTTAGCCGCTCATCAAACAGAACATCCAGGAAACGCACCGAGTCCACAAAATTCAACTGGTGGTTGCCCAGCTGAAGTATAGGTTTGGGGAATATACCCCTGCGCCTATTAAAATGGACACAACATGTTTTCTCTTCCGAAAAACGGAAGCCATTTCGGCGGGACCACTCGTGGAGACGATTGAGCGTAATTTGTAGCTGCCTCTCAGCCAGTGCTACCCTTGACGATCGACAAAATATTGCCAGCTCGTCAACAAACAGAGAGGCTTCCACAGGTGGTGTGATGGAATTTACTACGTCATTGATCGCTATTGCAAACAGCGTTACGCTTAATATGGACCCTTGCGGAATTCCATTTTCCTGAGGATATGTGTCGGAAAATGAGTTTCCAATACGGACCTTAAAAACTCTATCCGATAAAAAATTTTGAATAAAAGTAGGCAGATTGCCTTTAAAACCCCACGACCTAAGACACTTTAAAATTTTAAAACGCCATGTCATGTCGTAGGCCTTCTCCAGGTCAAAGAAGACCCCCACAACATGCTGGCGATGGACGAATGCCTCTTGGATGAAGCTGTCAATCCTTACCAAGTGGTCGACAGTACTCCTATGCTGCCTGAAGCCACACTGGATGTTGGAGAGAAGATTACGGTTCTCAAGACACCAAACTAGCCTTCGGTTCACCATTCTCTCCATTAGCTTGCACAGGCAGGAGGTCAGAGAAATTGGCCTGTAGTTCCCGAGGAGAGTCTTGTCCTTTCCCTGTTTAGGGATCGGGACTACTATAGACTCTCTCCAACTCTTGGGAAGATCTCCATCTTGCCAGACTTTATTAAATGCATTCAACATCTCTCCTAAGATAGAGTTCGGCACACATCGCAGGAAGGCATTGTGGACACGGTCCATTCTTGGAGCGGTGTCCCTCAGATCAGCAATGGCTGACTCCAGTTCCCACAGTGTGAAGGGGTCATTGTAGCTAGCTCCGGCCAGGCCTGGTTCGAAGGGGCGGAAGCCTCCTTCTTCACGACGCTTATGCGACGCGAAGGCCAGATCGTAGTTGGCCGAGCTACTTATGGAAGCATAGTGATTTCCAAAAGCCTCAGCTACTGTGGCTGGCTCCATCACAATGGACCCATTCACAACAACAGATGGGGTGCCTGGGAGATGATAAACACCGGAGATACATTTCACTTTCCTCCAAACCTGTGCAATAGGTGTTCGGTGGGTGATCGAACTGACATACTTCATCCAAGAGTTCCTTTTTGCAGTTTTCACCACCTGACGAGCCTTCGCTCGCAGGCGCCGGAATGCCGCTAGATTCATACATGTATGGTACTTGTTAAAAATGCGTAGGGCCTTCTTTCGTTTCCTGATTGCTTCAGCACATTCATCGTTCCACCAAGGCACTGGTGGACGACTTGCCTTGACAGCTGAAACAGGAACGCTCTTCTCTGCAGCATGCACTACTGCATTACGAAGGTCCTCTACGTTTTCAACGCCACTACGAGTTGAGTTAAAATTAAAATCAAGGTTCTTTTTAAAATCCTCCCAGTTGGCTTTCTTTAAAAGCCATTTCTGGGGGCTGTTAAAATTTTCACAAAAAAAATTTTTACGGATAAGAAGGGGGAAGTGGTCACTTCCACAGAGATCATCATGGACTTGGAGTTTAAAACGGGGAGCAATACTACTGCTGCAAATCAATAGATCTATTGAGGAGTATTCTCCTGTAAAAGAGTTAAAACGAGTCTTTTCTTTTTTATTAATTAAAATAAGATTAAAATTTGTTAAAAACTTTTCTAAAACACGCCCTCGCCGATTAGAACCACTCACGGTTTCTCCCCAAAGGGTGCTATGATCATTAAAATCGCCCAAAAGGACGAATGGCTTGGGTAATTGCTCCACCAGATCCTGCAGGATCCTCATGGTGACTGGAGCCCACTCCGGAAGGTATACATTACAGAATGTAACCCTCTCCGGTACAGCTACCGTCACAGCTAGGGCCTGCAAGGGTGTCCGCAAGTCTACCCGGGAGGTGTATAGGGTCTCCCGGACAGCAGCAGCAACACCACCTTGCGCTCGTCGACCGCTAAGGTCATCTAGCCGCAGGATGCTGTACCCCTTCAATTTAGGCGTGTCGGTAACCTTAAAATGAGTTTCTTGTAAGAAAATACAGGACGGGTTAAAATGTGCAATTAAAACCTTCAACTCCTCTAGATGTTTAAAATAGCCATTCAAATTCCATTGAATGGCAAACATAAATATATATTTAAAATGATAAAAGTAAAAGACTCGCGATTAAAACCCATCTCTGTGGAAGGGAAGCTTATCGCTTAAGCTTCAACTTCCTACCCTTCTTCTGGTTCAGGAGGAGGATTTTGAGTTGGTCCTCCTCCAACTCGCCTTCCTCCATCTCCTCCTCGCTTAGTGCCATCGCATCACGAGGAGGAGATTGTGGTGGAGTTATCTCACGTCTCAAGACGTGAGCTTTTGTCTCTGTGTCATTTTCCTTTGGAGCAGTCTTCTTGGAAGATATCACACAGATGGTTTTATCCACATCCATGGATGTGGCAGTATTTTTCCGTGTTTTTCCTAAAGATTCCTCTATCTTTTTTTCCGTTTTTTTCCTGGGTTGCTGTCCCTGATTCTCTGTCTGTATTCCTATGCTGGCTGTTTTAATAGGAGTTGGTGGTGTTGCTGCCGTTGCCGCATAGGACCTCGAAAAAGTTGGGGCTACGAGCACCTTATACTTCTTCCGGGCCTCAAAATATGGGATCTTCTCCGTCACCTTGATCTCCATGATCTTCCTTTCTTCCTGCAGCTTTGGGCAATCCCGCGAGTAGACTGGATGTGGTCCACCGCAATTGCCGCAAAGGGCAGGAGAGGCACAAGAATCCCCATCGTGCTTATTTTTGGCACATTTTGGGCAGATAGATTCGCCCTTGCACCGAGGTGCAATGTGGCCAAATCTTTGGCATTGATAGCAACGCATGGGGTTCGGAATGAAGGGTCGGACTGGGCAAGACTCGTACCCAACGAAAACTTTTTCAGGAATTTTGTCACGTGCAAAGGTGAGTACCACCGAGGTGGTATTCTTGGTCTCACCATTACGTTTAGTCGTGAGTCTACGACAGGAGATGACCCCTTGCGAAGCCATCTCCTTCGTTATCTCGTCGACTTCAACATATAAGAGGTCATAACAAGAAATTATGCCTCGGCACGTGTTAAGGGTCTTATGCGGCTCAACGGTGATTTCTATGTCGTGAAGCTTCGTCATCGACAGCAACTTCTGGCTCTGCTTCTCTTCAGACGTTTCTATCAGCAGAGTACCGTCATGCAACTTTTTAACATTAATAGACCCAGGAACAGCATTGGTCAAAACTTGATGAATTAAGAAGGGAGATACCTTGGTGAGGTTCTCTCCCTCCTCCTTACATTTCATTATCAAATACTTGCGGCATGTGCCGACAACCATATCTCGCCCATCCGTTTCCGGACGGGGTCTTTTGGGAGGAGGTAGTCCTTTCATAATAAGGAAAAATTTTCATCTCTTGGTCTCCCCACCCACCACGGAGCCACACATTTGGGACGCCAGGGCTAACCAAGGGATATAGCACCCGCAGCTAGGCTGCCTGCTTCAGGTTAGGTCTCAGCACCCACTCCACCCACCATACATGGGCCTCCAACCCCATGCACCTTCGACCTCCCTCCACAGACCTCCATAGCCCAAAGCACTCGCCACCGGAACGCCGAAACGTGACGGAAGCCGATTGGCCAGGTGTGGCTAGCACCTGACCGCCTGTCTACAGTGAATCGGGGGCCTAAGTGGTGTATTACTCCATGGCCCTTCCAAGGCATCCGACCTCTTCCGGAACCAAGGAGCTCAACCACCAGGATCCCCTTCTCCCCCTTACGGGCCGCCGTGCACGGCAAACACACGGGTGGATTCTTAGCCAGATGTTGTGGCTTTATGCACAGATAGTGAACCCACCTACTATCTGGACACTGCCCTCGGCAGAAACTGGGGGTTTTTTAACGAGGTCTGCTCCTCGCCTCATTGGTCGCCTCTTACGACCAGCAGAGGGGCTGCGGGAGTATTCTCAATCCCCCTACCCGCAGGGGGGTTATGGTAGAATTAAACTATTAGTTTAATTTTTCCATTACGTAAAAGAAATTTACATGGCCTGTGTACTTCAAACTTGATTCAATGCCCTCAATTCTCGTCCAACATGACAGTATTTCCATTTTGTGGTGAAAAGCGGAACTTCGCGATGTCGTTACAAAAAAGTGCCATAATAACGAGAGTGCCAGATCAACGGGTGCCAGATTATCGAGAGTTTACTTTGGATTCTGTTTGCTGTTTAGCAGATTTGTGTAGTTTGGTTCAATAGTTTAGTGTGTTACTCTGGTTATTGCTAACCTAAGTGTAATCAAAACTTCATTGGTCTCCATTTATATATGCGAAATACTGGATGTCTGGGAACTTTTACTTTTAAAGACGACATAAATCAACTAAATATTATCTGTGAATAGGAGAGGATTATATATAAACAAAGAAATTGGTCTTGTAATAACAATGTGGTGTGAAATATTTGTTGAATTTGTTTCTTGGTGCTGCCTAATAGCCTTAAATGACATTTTGTGATGCAGTTGTGGAAATATCTTGAGACAGGTCCCAATGCTGCCAGGTGGGCACATGATAAATCATGTAGTGCATCTCAACACCAAATTTAAATCAATTTTTTCAGTATTTTATGAACTCTGGCATTCTCCCATACATTTGACTGGACTGGAGATTTTCACTGTTTCGGCATCATCACAATTTAAGATCATCTTTGCGCTGGTGATTTTTTTATTTCACCATTGCCTAAAAATCTGCAAGTATTGGCAAGCACAAAAGTTACTCAGTAGGTTTCAAGTTAAATTTCGAAGTGTGCAGAAAAGCTCCTGCACGGTCCTTATATTGATTTAAAAATTATTTTGGATAATTTTTAAAAAGGGGCTATGGGTGCTACATGAGCATCATAATCATCAATATTTTAGGAAATTTGTGGCAATAACATTGAAGTTCATAAATGATGAAATAAGTTAATTCTTTTCTTCCATGTTTTTTTTTCCAGAGGATTAATGGATTAAAATATTTTTTTTAGAAAAGTCACTTTTCATTAAAATTGCTGAAGCTTGTGGAAGTACAATAAGAAAGCAATTTCTGAGATTTCTCTTTGTGAAAGTTAGGCAAAAGCTTAGAATTCATGCAAATTTTAGAGGCAGTTTATACATAATGCTAGTGATAGTTTATCACATCAATTTGCAGTCCATCAAGTGTAAAATAATATGAAGCAGAATGCTTGTTCTGGTAGTAGAACCGAAGGCAGTGAACACAAAATTCTGCTTGAAGTTTTCAGTGAGCGTTTAAAGACGGCAATATTCCATGCACTCCTTGAGCTGGTGCAGCTAGTATTGAATAATATATAGCTCATTTTTGGTCTGGAACAGCATTGCTAAGTGTCTGATGAGACAAAAATGTTACCGATGCCTGTGATAAACCAGAACGGCATTCTGGCTAATTCTGAGCACTGATTCCATGTATTTCCTCGGATGATAGGTTACTTATTTGATCATCCTAAAAATGAGTTTCTTTACAAGTTCCAGTATTGTGTGTGCGAAAATTGTGCTATCACTTCAAAAGGATCCTTGTTCTTCTCAACATTTCCATTTAAATATTCCTTAATTACATTTGTTGTTGTATGACAAATGAATGCCCAGCACTGGGGTAGGGGAAAACTAACAGGCTTAATGATATCTTATATCTTTGCTCATAAGATTTACATTATTCATAATTTTCTGTAGCATTGCCATTTAGGCATACTTTAAGATGGTGGGATAGCAAATCATAGGAAAACTTACTGATTGTACATGTTTAGGTGCAAGTGGGATCATTTAAAAGTTCAAACATATCCCTAGTACAGAAAAGTCTATTGCAACATTTGCGTGATAGGCTTGCCCCATTTTCTTTCTCCTAGTTTATCTTGTTGGAAACTGGTCACTTTACGATCTATCAAACATGAAAGGTCAGGAGGTAAAGCAACAAAATCAGAAGTGATAGTGTTGTTTTTTACCACCTTAAGTGGTTTCTGTCATATGTCGTACTGAAGGATTAGCTTCCAGTGAGTTGAAATCTTTGCCTACTCTTCTTTCACTTACTGTTCTGGTATGAAGTTGTTATATTTAAATGATGGTAATTATTCTGGAATTCATCACGTTGCTACTTACCCCAATTGTGGAATAACATGAAGTTACTTGATCACTTTCTTTGATTTCTGTGAAGGTTAATAAAAAGGACTCAAAATGACTAAATAACAACTAGAAATAATGGAGTCTTATCTATTTATACTTGCCAGTAGTTAAAATTTATTTCTGAAGTCTACTAGTATTACTTAGAACGTTAATGGGCAAAGAGTACAGAATAAGTAGAAACAAAAAATATTATCAATGTTTAATTCATTAGTCATGAATTGAAGGCAGGTATGCTTAAAGGCAATGTGTAAACATTAAATTGCCAATATTTATTTTCAATTTGAACTGTGAAACCAGCACTTGTTAAAAGTTATGACCAATCTATGGGCCATTTAAATTGTGTTATAAAAGTACACTACATTTTTGAACTTCACATGCTTGCGGTTCGTGAATTTGGACTTTGCGGCAAAAATTTTTATGACCATTACTTCTGTTTCATGCTGGTTATTTGCATCATGTGTTTGCTGATAACTCTCAACTTAATTTTGTAGCTGTTGGAACTTCAACGCCAATGCCACTATTTTCGATGATGCAACTTTAGTTTAAAATTTAAAGAAACATCATTTTGGAATGTAAGGTTTTCATTTGCTATTATATTCGTATTTTGAACGTAATTTAAGAAAACGTTATTTTGTTTTGTTAGGTTTTAATTTTTTATTACGAATTTTTAATGTAAATCTAAGAATTGCTATCATCATGTAACAAAATTTTCTGCTGTGAATTTTGAATGTGATTTTACTAAAAGAAGTGTTACCACTTAAATGCTTTGTTTTTATTTTTTTGTGACACTTTGAATACCGTAAAGACCCACATATAGGATGCTTTTTATCAAAATTTTCAAAGCTGAAAAGTAGGGTGCATATTATGCATGGTTACATAATATTTCATGTATTTCTCTCTACGAAATCAATGAAATATGAAAAATAAACAGCTGCAAACTGATATTTATTAACCATCCATGTGTTTTAATTAAAATAAAACTATATGAAAAAAGATTGCACTTTTACAAACAATTTTAAATACAATATATTTCGGCTTCATTAGCCACTAATACATGGATACTAAACATTTTTTGTTCTTTCTGTACCAAGTCTTCAGTTAAAATAAAATACCTGATAACTAAAATTGAAAAATCATCTGCTCATTGAAAAGATCTTCAATCAAGAAAACAAATCAAACTTCAAAAATTTTCCCTAAAATCCTGGAAATTTGCTATCATCGGAGTCGTCATCAGTAATATGGAACTTTTCATGAACTTCATTTGTTTGTGATTCTAATTGTGCGGTCGTCGTGCCGTTGTTGTCATCATCATCCCATAATATGTCGTCTTCACTTCCATCTAAAGCATTACTTATGCAACATTTTTTGAATCCCTTAATTATCGTTTCTGAAGGGAGGTCATTCCATGCTTCCACAATCCACTGACAGATTGTTTTTATATCTACTTTACTAATTAATCCACCTTTTTAAATTCAAGATATTTTATTTTTACTGAAAGTTTCACAGACAATCGCAGAAATTTTTAGTTTTTTGTTGCAGTTGGGTAGGAGTCAAAAATCGGCTACATTTTATCTTCTACATTGCTTTCTAAAGTGTATTACTATATCCTGTAATATGTAGTTTGACATAGGTAAATCTCGCAATACAAATACTTCAGTAAATTCACTTTTCAGATCATACTTAGAAAAAAGTATATTCAATGGAAATCATCTAATAGAATGGATATGAATATTTCATTGAGACTTAATGTTTATTCCTAGAATTTTACAAGAAAACCTTCTTGCGTCCTATACACTGGAACAGAAAATTCTCAGAATTTGGGCCAAAAACCTCCCTGCGTCCCATACAGGGGTATGCATCACATAATCAACATTCCATTTCAATAGTAATTTAAATCAAAGCATTTCCTTGGAATGAACAAAAGATCGAAAATCGCATGCAAAATTGTTTGAGGTATACTGCATAAGTGCCGGAAGATGTGTAATCACTTCGTAATGCTAGGTTTTCATTTGCTATTGTGCATTTTGGAGATAATTAAAAGAATTTTCACATAGTTACATTGCCGTTACATTTTCAATTATTTTCTGTTAAACTGCATTATCTATGATAAAAAGTGAATTTTTTAGGTGTGACTGGGAACCATACTCCCAATATAACATTGCATCTTTTGGGAAGATAGGGCTTGCACTTTGCATTTCCCTTCAATTTTCCAGAACCAGTTATTCGTGAAGTTCAAAAATGTGGTGTACTATTACTGTCTATAAATTTCAATCATTTTATTTGATCAACATGGTGCATGCCTTAAAGACAGTTGAGTCTATAGATCTTGTTATCATCCAGTCTTTTTCAAAATTGTCTGAATAAACAATTCTCACACTTTCTTTGTTAGATTCACCAAAAATTTTATTTTTCCTTTTTCTTTAAGGTACTAAGCCGCAATGGACCAGGTTGAACAGAGGAAGTGGAGTCATGATATGAAGAGTCCTGCTTTGCTGTGGCCAGTATATAGTCATCTGGGTGCAAGAGTCAAGAGGAGTTCTGGCAGAAGGATATGGGATGGGGGAGAGTTTTACCTAGTGATTGCAAATTCTGGTTTGTTCACAACAGTGGACAATGGTGGTTAGTGGGATGGGAATGAGTATTCATTAAGAAGTGGTATATTTGGATTAAACTACCTTTCATAATTTGTGATTGCTCTAAATCATTAAATTTATTGCACTTTTTAAAGAAATGTAAGTACAGTGCTACCTCAAGAACATTTTTCGTAGTTTGGCATTGCCAACTGTTGTTTTGTAGGTACGAGTATCTCTTAGAATATAAGGCATTCATTTCCTGTTGAAACTTGATCAACTTTCTGATTAATCTAATTTAATAAAATATAATTCATTTTGTGCATTAAAGCTTACTAGCATCTTTCTAGAAATTTAACGTTTTTATTGAGCACAATTTTAGTGTCAACAATAGGAGTCTAATATTTTAACACATTTCATAAGATAGCAGAAGAAAAGTCGAGTTGAGTCTTCTGAAGTATACTTTGAATTTAAAATCCTGAAAACTGATCTGGTGGCCTGCATGTCATATTTTCATATTCAATTGACGCTTGAGTGGCACTGTATTCACGTTTACAAACTTCAGCATTTCCATTGTGTAATGTTCAGCAAATTGGAGTTGGAATAAAATTGTAAATATTCCATTTTAATAAGTTTTTTGGTAGTTGGTTAATGTTAAGTCCAAATTTTAATTGTTTTTATTAAATATACTGTTAAATAATCAAGGAAAGAAAAATTTAGTATGCTTGAATAGTTCATTTATTAGTATCATTAATTTTGAGACATGCCAAGTTATCAAAAACAGGGCTGGAGATTAAATTTATTGAAATTTCAATTAGTTTTTGAACTTTGATATTGAGTCTAAAATGATAATTACAAGTTTTCTTAAGATTTCTAATTTGCAATTATGTATTAAAAGGAACTATTCAATTCAAAGATTTATAGTGTCTTTTAATATTCCATCCACTGAATTTGCTGGACCTTTTTATTTGTAAATATTTTCAATTTTTTTGCAAAGTGCAAACGTGAATTATTATGATTCAGAGCAATTTATAAATTCTGAAAAGATTTAATACAAATGTAACATTTACTCTCATTCCATTTACTGCAATTTTTTATTTTATGGACAAACCAGAATTAGCAGCACTTCGGTCTAACTCTCCCTCATCCCATCTTTTCTAGCCTTGCACACAAGCTCTTCTTTGCTCTTGCACCCACATTTGGAGGGGATGAAGAGGTGAGGGATTTTTTTCTCTCACCCCTTTTTCGAAGGAAGAAGTATCAACACATTGAAAAAATTAATGATGCTGTTGTAACTAGAAAGAAATATTTGTCATGTATTGTAATCAAGTCTTTCTGGACTCCAGGAAAAATTCTATGTCCAGGAAAAATTCTATGTCCAAAGGAAGAGAAAGAAGAGACATCAAATGGAAATAACTTTGTTTATTAAACTTTATGTACAATTCATAGCAATGCAATAAAAGAATATATACAAAGGAGCCTCTGTTTTTCAATTTCCTATCAATAAGTCCATGCAATTCACCCGGCCACTCTTTTCGGTATGTTGGACTTAGGGTGATTTTTTAGTGCATTTTTCGCAGCAAAAATCTCCTTCCTTGCTCCTCCGGGAGGATTTCCAGCCACGGATCTTCCAACCCTTGCTGCATATTGTTTTCACATCATCAACGGCTGAAGGATCAAGTTACTTCTTCCTCTGCCAACCACTTTTCAGCAAGCACAATTCCTTCCCTTGATTCAAAACAAAGAACATTTCAGCATATCATTGTCCTCCTTGAATAAAAATGCCTCCTGTTGGTCAAGACAATAAGTAAAAGGATTGCACACAATTAATTCTGCATAGGAGCAATGCATGTACTCCATGAAAGAAATAAAAATAATGCCAGCAGTATTGAATCATAAAGCAGTGCTTAGGAAATTATTTCCTAAATGCCAGGATAACGTTTTTAAAATTTGACACCAGAAATCAAATTTTAAAGTAATTGAAATTTTCTAGGATATCCATTTTTACTATTCAATACATTACAAGATCTTTCTTCGTCGAAAAAATTTGCTTCATAACGACGCATAACATTACACTGTATGTACCTGGATTAGATGTTTTAGAAATTGTCTCACAAATGCATAATATGAACTCAATGAGGACAGTTAATTCTGGGAGCAACTTCATTTTTACAGCAGCAAGAACTGAACTGATAACTGATTGATCAAGGTGAGATTATATACAGCATCAAAAATATATTTTGCTCAGAGAATTCAGATTCAAAGTTATGCTGCAATATAAAGCTGATGTTATCAAAGCAAACACACCATTTAAGAGTATTCAAAGAAATGTCACTAGCAGTTGTTATTTAAGTTCCATTCTTATATCCAGGTAAATAGAGTAAATGTATATAATTGAACAAAGTGAAGTTAATTTATATGTGATGGCAGTAGTGATTGTGTTGCCCAACTCAACACTGCTGGCATTACTTGTTCAACATTCACGCAGTACATTGCTCCTCTGTTGACAACCCTTTCATGGCCCAAGTATTAACTTAAATTCAGCTAAACAATTTTAATTATTAAAGTTTGTCAAAAACCATGAATATTTTTAATGTTACAAATGTTCCAACTTTATGTACCAATAAACAAGCATTACAGAATATATTTTTAAAAATTGATATTTGAAGAATTTACAAATTGCAATTGATAAATGATAATTAACATCCAAATATTTTATGAAATATTAAGTAATAATGGGAAATTTTAAGAATCCCTTCTCAGAAAAGCTGAGAAAAGACAAAATCTCAGTGTGTTCACCAAAATTATCATTCAGCATGCATAATTTGGGAATTATAATCACCAGAAATGATTTGAATAATTTAGTGGAAAGTGTACCACACAAAGGCCATGAAAGGGATAATTCATTCAACCACAACTCAACCAACAGGAGGCATTAACATAACGATGAGAGACCACCTTAACAATTAAAAAGTATCTCTCAAATTGGAATCAGAATAACTACCCTCAAGTTATTAATGATAACAGGTAGAATTGCATGAGCTTCCCCAAAAACAACTTCAGAAAACCATTTCAATTACCCCTATGCACAAGCCTCACCCAAACTCTACTTATGCTCTTTTAGAATAGATACCCTGCATTTGCATCTAAGCCTTTTGGGTACCAGACAATTATGTAGCAATTTGTTCAGCACCATAAAATAATTTAACAGGCAAATGTGCATAAGGTTTCATTATACAGAAGAATGTCTATAGGAGCTAAATCTTAAAGCATATTTTAGGCTAGTCAACATTCTTTGATAAAAATTAAATTTTATGCCACTCTCTGAATCCTTGCAATATGCTATCAATCTTGATGGAAGAGTTTGTTATGGATATGATCATGAACTTTTAGCATAGAATAACCACGCCATTGTTTCTAAAATTGTCCAAATACAGTAACATTACAGTATTTTACTTTGTGCTGCTATTTTCAGTTTTAAGAAGATAAGAACTTCTAAAATGTAAATTGACTGTACAGCTGTATAACAACGGTCAATTATTTTATGTAAAATTTCTATAAAATTAAAAAATACTAGCCTTTGAAATAAGATAGTTAAGGATAAATATTTTTTATGATATTATATTTTTAAATTTGCATCGCTTAAATTTTTTTCTGTAATTTGATTGGCATCAACAAAAAAGATGTAACTTGTTTACTAAACATATAAATATGGTATTTTTCAAGTATGTATTAAATTAGCCATCGATTATGGAAATAAAAATGACACCAAATAAGGCAAGTTTCTTTGCAGTGAAACTGGCTTATTCCTTTATTTTTAAACTAAAGCCTATCAAATATTTTGTAAAATGCAGAATTATTTCTAAACTGACAATAATTTGCAATAATTTCATCCAAAATACCGTATTAGTCAAAATATATTCCCCCCCTTTTTGGCCAAAATATTAATAAGGGGTGGGGGACTATATTAGCACCCAAAAATTAGCAAACGAAAATATCACCGCCGACAGTATGTATAGCTAACAAATAATGCCCTCACTTGATTTGATTGTTTTACGGAGAATTTCTTGATACATATGCACTCAATTCTTTTTGTTCACTCTTTGGGATCCTTGCCTTGACGTTCGTATTTTCATAACAGTGGGAATTGCAGAAGTTTTTGCTTGGAAAGCATTGATTGGCCAACTTTATCCCTTCCCTAAGTCGTAAATATTGATATGTAGTGGTACCACCTATCGTTATTTTAAAGAAAATGTCACTATGACGAAAGAAATTATTTTCGTTACCCGTCAATCCGTAGGCAATTCTGTCAGCTGATCAGACTAGTTTGCGCAGCTGTTAATTGTAGATAATGCAATCGCATCATAAATGTATTACTTACGTAAATCAAACCGAGGTATTGAAGGTGTTTCAACTATCTACAGAATGTATTCCTTGATGTGATATTCCGAGGCATAAATATAAGAAGTAACAAAAATACAGGTAAAATAAATTATGAAAAGAATATGGTAACTGGAAATCTGGTGATAATTACTTTTTTATACAGTAGCCATTGTCAAAGGCATCTGAATGATAAGAATGGAATTTAAATAACATTCATAAATCAAAATTTTCGAATTTAATCCAGTAACACTTGATACATATTTAAATTACGCCAACAACTATAACACACAAAATGTGATGTCACAGTTTCATTGTAAATTGATGGCTGTAACTAAATTGCTCTTACGTAATAAAACTCGTTCTTTAGAATATTACAAGATGATCCAAACAGAACTTATGATGCCTCCTACTTTACATTTAATCATTTATACAATACTTATACTGGCTTTAATAGCTTTAAAGTCATCGTAGATATGTAGGTCTTTGTATTCCCAAATTTCATAATTTAGCATTATAAAATACTACAAAAACATTCAAACGGAATATTAAATTGATCACACATATTTGTGTGGCAAAATTAACGCATGTATATATTATAATATAGCGATTCTGAGACCAACAACAGTTGTTGATATGGCAACACTCATAATGAGTGATAAAAACTGCAAAATTACCAGTATTTACGTGAAATTCTAAGAAACACAATTGATGAGCAAGATTCTACAATAAAAATTAGAATCTTCATTCCTTTCCTGAGAGAATAGTACAAAACTTTCTCCGATATTACAACTCTAAGAAATTTTAATCTTCAAGAGAAAATTGCCCTGCACAATGGATTTCAGATTTCCCATATAAATCAAATGGGAATGGTAATTCTTGGAATCAAACCCAGGACTTCAATCTTCACAACAGAAACTATCCTCGGGAGCTTGACCTATGTAGCAAGAGATTTCCACCAAGTTTCATGAAAATCGGTCTATTGGTTAAAAGTTAAAAGGGGGGACGGACAGACAGACACAACGACAAAACTATAAGGCTATTTCCATTCTGGAAAGTAGGCTAAAAAGTGAGGTCTGTAATGGGGTTCAAACTATTTTTCCAAAACCGAGGCTTCAGAAACAGGGAGAGGGGACTATATTTGGACTAATAAGGTAGTACTTTCTACATTAGTAAAAATTGTACCTTTAAGTCTTAAAAGGAACCTCAAGCACTTTTTGCTATCAATGGGGTGTGCAACTCAATGGTTATAAACTTCATAAAACAATTCAATTACTACTGTGAACGATCCTCACCTAACTCTCAATTTAGCCTCTCTCTGTTAGAATACCTCTCTATACCCCAAATATCCATGCATTTGTAAATAAAATTTATTAGCATGGCTTTCCGGCCAAAGGAGTTGAACAGATTCCACAATCTCTCAACACAAATTCACACTACTGAAGCCGATATTTAATTCCTCAAAGACTGTCAATTTCAGAAAGTCTTCCCAAAATTCACTAACATTTTTCCGAACACCACAAATCCCACGGCATGTAAAGCTATACTTTCAGCTAATCAAAAATGGATAGATCTGGAAATTAAAAAATATACGGAAAACGGGCAATTATAGAATTAGAAGCATATAATTTGCATCTCAAAATAACCAAACATCTATCAGGCTTCGACCTGTCTATTTGGGACCTCGACATGAACAAAATACATACAGTCTTACAACAAAAGGTCCACAATAAAACAGTAAAACTTCATGGAAAACTTTACACCCTAATCAACTCAAAAACACGAAACGGAAACAATAACACCAAACCACCGAACAGTAATATAATCAACCTCTCGGGAAAAAATTTCACAAAAGAGGAACTCACAATTTTGGAAAAAGGTCTCAAGTACGCCCTCCCTTACAAGAAACCTTCAACAGAAGACCTGATTGCAGACATTGAATCCACAGTTAAATCATTACCCAAAAACACAAAAAATATCATTAGAAACTCATCCTTAATACAAATCAAACAGAATCTCTCCAAAACCCGAAATACAAAACACGTTTTCCACCGAGAATACAATACGATTAAACAACTAAATAACAAGGAATGCTTTTATTTGAAGGAAGATAAAGGAAACTCGGTAATCATATTAGAAAAACATAAATACTATGAAAAGGTCAATACTATGTTAAAAGAAGGACCCTACACAAAAATCCCCAAGAACCCCCTAAACAAGATGATCACAGACACAAAAAACACCTTAAAAACTTGTACCACAATAATCACGAACAAAACTCCAAACCCAACTTCACGTCTCAAACCCTTTAATCCATAGGATGTACTGCCTCCCAAAAATACATAGAAAAGACATCCCCCTCAAACCTATTGTCTCTGCCATCAACTCTCCTACATACAAAATTTCCCAATGGCTAAATGAACAGTTCAAACAATGGCCTCTTACTCAAGAGTCGCTTATCAAAAATAACACCCATTTCATCAATGAAGTTAAAAACTTAACCCTCAAAAACACTGAAATTCTGGTTCTTTCGATGTTGTGTCCCTTTTTCCCAGCGTAACAATAGAAGTAACACTAAATTTCCTTGAATCCTGGCTCAAAGAACAAAACTTACCACAAAAATCAGTCTATGAATACGTCCTATTAACGCGCCTTTGCATGAAACAAAATTTCTTCCAAATAAACAATAACATATACCAGCAAAACCAGGGCACAACAATGGGAAATTCTCTGTCACCATTCCTTTCAAATTTATTCATGATTAATTTCGAAAAACACTGCAAAACCACATTCACATACTTCCCTAAAACTTAGTTTAGATATGTTGACGACATATTTGCGGTTTTTGACACATCAAAATACATCACTAACTTCCTTCAAGAACTAAACGACCAATATGACTCGATTAAATTCACACTCGAAAAAGAAAAAGATAACACACTACCCTTCTTAGACTTAGTATTGACAAGACACATCAAGTTAAAATTTAATATTTACCGAAAACCAACACACACTGACAGATATATCCCATCTAATTCCAATCATCACATCTCACACAAATTGGCCCCTTTTCATTCCATGATCAATAGACTTCTTCGCGTGCCTCTCTCCCCATCTGATTACCGTAAAGAACTCACACACATTAAGAACTATGCAAAAGCCAACAGATACGACACTGAAATGATTGAAAACATACTACGTAAACATAAACATAGGCTCCATGTAAAAACGCACACAGCACTAACTGACACTTCCCCCACAGACACAAAATACATTAAAATACCCTTCGCTCCTGGGCTTACCAACAAACTATACAACACCTTCTCAAAATTCAATTATAAGACAGTATTTGTTAATGACAATAAACTCTCCAATTTATTACATAACCCAAAAGACACAATTCCTTCTTTACACAAATCCGGCATATACAAAACATATTGTGGAGGATGCGACAAAATATATATTGGACAAACAAAACATAAGATAGGAACACGCTTCAAAGAGCACATAGCTCATTTTAAACACATGTAGCAACACATATCCAAGAGCAACACCATCCAATCACGAACGAAAACCTAACTCTTGTAAAATCTGTAACCAACCAAAACAAACTAGACGCATACGAAAGCATACACATAAACAAAAACAAAAATTCACCTCTGTACGTTGTAACGGCTGAACCTCTTTCCCTTAATTTCACTTCGGCACATAAACATATAAATAACGCCTACAACACTACCACCCCTCATTACACATCAGCTACTGGTGATGAGAGCATTGCTCTCGAAATACGTATTTAGTACATTTACCTCATCTTTAGAGATCTTGTGTGCATGTATTCGAGTGCTTGCGTGCGTGATTGTTTCGTCTGTTAGGTCCCTGTCGTTGCCGGAAGGCACATAAACCTACAGGCCACTGTGTGGGATACTAGGTCCCTGGCGTGGTTTAATCTCCCAAAAACCTAGTATTATTTCTCCGTTCCTTCCCCCTTTTTTTCCCTTACCTCTTGGCGTGTACGTGTGCGTGTGTTTGCGGTTGCTTAGTAGGTCCCTGTCGCGATCGTGTACTGACTCACAAACCTTCTAGCAACGGTGTGATTTTTTGGGTCCCTGGCGCAGAGTAATTTCCCACAAACCCGGTCCCATTTCCCTTCCACCTTTAGGATTAGTGCTTGTGCGATTGAGTGAGTGAATGTGCGAGTGACATCAGGCCCCTGACGTGGAGTAACAATCCCTAAACCTGTAAATTTATAATTTTTATTGTCTTTTGCCTTTTCCTGCCTTTCCTCCCACTTTTTCATTATCTCTAATTTTGAATTTTATGGTTAAGGAGTTAATTCTATTTAACAAAATGTTGTCACAGAAATGACAACTTGAACATCACCTCTTATAAAAGTTACTTAGTATCTGAAACACTGGTTAATGCTTTTGGCTTTTGTGAAAAAACTACCATGATAAAAACAAAATCCCGCCTTTTTCAAGAAGCAAATTTTATCTTATATGCATTTTAATATTACATTCATCATTAATGGAAATTTTTAAGGACATTAAATATTACAATAATTTTGCAAAAAAGTCTTATAATACAGTTAATCTCCAATTTACGTCGCTCTGATTTGCGTTGTTTCACTATAACGTCGTTAAGTAATAAGGGAAGAATTTTTCGTTTTACTTCGTTCCTGTTCAATTTACATCGGTTTGAGTTGAGTGCCATAAACATCAACCCATCCTATCTTCCAGAACAACCATTTATTCATTAAAATGATGGAGTGAAACATTACCGCGGAGGAGTCAAATTTCAACCCCCTCCCACTCATGTGGAGAATACTTATAAAGTTTTACAAATGTCAATTTGTATTATCCACCACTGAAACTTAAAATTGCTTAATAAATGAGCAATTGCTGCATGCACAAAATAATCACGTATTGCTGCAAGAATTTGCCATATTTTGATCATATTGACTTTTTTTACTATTCTTATGCATTGTTTTCACTTAAATAAATGAGCTATTATTACTTGCAATTGCTCATTTATTAAATATAAACAATGCATAAGAATAGGTAGTAAAAGAAAGGTACTATGTTAAAAATATGGCATATTCCTGCAACAATACGGGATTACCTATTTTGTGCTTTCATAATTTCGCGTATCTTTATGAGTCAGACTTTCATTCTCAATGATGTTTCTTACGTATGTGTCTGTGCAAATTATATTCAGATCGGAAAAAAAACTTTCCGAGTAAAAACATTTTCCGTCCTACGAATTTCACCGAAATCTATAGGAAGTTGTGCTTAGAAATACGCGATAAAACTACTATGCCAGGGAGTTAATTCAGCGTTGATACAAACACGGAGGAAAGTGTATTCCCTTGTCGGGCTGTTTTAAAACAGATCTTAATGCTGCAAATTATGAGTCAGGCTTTCATTCTCAATGATGTTTCTGTAAACCTAAAGCAACTTAATATTTTAAAACTTTATGAACATTTCCAAGACCAGATGTTTAATTTCTTCTTCTTTTTAATGTTTCTTCTGAATGTTGCTCGTACGAGCGTGGAATATCTATGCCCTCAAATAAGTGATTTATCTTGCTATATTCGCATTTATAATATTAGCAATTATACAGTTTACCTCTCATTATCTCAAATAATTCAACGGTTATTGAGGTGAATAGAAAATTTTCGCGCATCGACATCAGATGTGGTCTGTTTGCGTTTTGCCGCCCGCCGGGTTCTCGCGAGATTTTCTTGGATATTAAAGCCATTTTCAGGCAAACCGCACAACATATCGTCTCAAAATAAAAACCGAATAAATATTTCAACATCGCTGATCATTTCATTCGCTCATTGTACCATCTTAATATCATAGAACGTAAGTTGGCCAGAGACTGAAAATATTTCGAAATTTTCGAGTGATGGCGATGATTTTTAATTTTTAAAAGTGTAAAATTGAAACATATATCACTTATAAAACAACTTTCTGCCATTAGAACCATATGACAAGTAACACAAAAAATTTGGTTGACATTGGACATAAAGGGGAAGAGATATCGCAGTATTTTGGAAGTTTTGACTGCCGAAACAGCGAAGATTATTTTGTTATTACGAGCTTTGAGTGATTTCCTTTCAGTTTAAAATTGTGATTATTGTTTAGTACGATAAAACAATATATTTTCTCTGCGAAATAAAAAAATAATCTTAAAAAGAACGAAAACAGAGCAATATTTAGTATTTTAATGTGATTTTTAATCTTAATACTCGGTTCGACAAATTGAGAGGGGCTGCGGCGAGGCTAGCTTTAGAGAGAGATAGACGTATAGGGGAAAATAAATGGGAAAGAGAGAGAGAGAGAAGATCTCCCATAAGAGCCTGTACTGCACAGACTTCGTGAGATGCGCTATAGTAAGATATTCTAATGGAGCAAAGACGGGTGGTTTGAAAATTCAATTTTTATGTAATTGTTCACTTTGTTGAGGTATATAATGAAATAAACCAAAATTAGCACAATTTTTGTAACCTTCAGCACTGCTAGATAGTATAAAATATCTATGGCATCTACACGAATTCTACTGTTCTGTGGCATTAATCGCGCTATTCAATGGGCTCAATAGGGCCTAAAACATTGCAAACGCACCAAGATTGTAATCACTGTGAGCAGACATGTATTAAAATGTAATAATGAAAATGTGTCCTCAGAATTGACGTTGCATCAAGTATATATTAACAAATTTTTTGCTATCATTTATTAATAATGTATATTTTAATGTTTTTGCAATAAATGACTGCCAATTATTCCATTTTAGGAATGAGTGTGTTCGTTAATGTCAATATTGAGAACAGTAATAATCTTATCTTCAGCACATAAGATGCAGACTGATTTTGGGGGATCATTTTTCTTCATTTTATATGCCGAAAAATATGGAGCTTTAGTTGATATATGAAACTTATAAAAAGTCATATAACTTTTACCAAAGTTTTAAATTGTCTAGCAAATAAAAATTTATTTTTTACTTTTTAAATCAAGAATAAACTACACTTTATTTTTTCCAGTGTATCATACATCTCATATTCTGGATAACAATATACCTAAATACGAAATATCATTCGATTTCGTTCAACCATTTAGGTTCTAGAGCTGCACACAGAAAGATGATATAGTGAAAACCAATTTTTCTGGATGCCTTAAACGTCATGGTAAGTGCAAAAATTATGTAAGGCATCTTAAAATCTGGAAAAATTATTAAATCGGAGCTCCCCTGATATACAAATGGTAAGAGTTATTTTTATCAATATGACTATAACTAACTTTGCATATTACTACATGGGCCTTGTTTACTCACTCAGTGGCTGATCTATCAAAGTCAATAATGATGCATTACACACACTAATTCCTCAAGGACAACTTCTTTCTATAGCATTATATCCTTTTTATTCCGTAGTCCCCTCCATTGTGATAACAATGCAGAGTTAACCGATTCAACAACATTCCCTTTGATATTATTCTCAAAATTAATAAACTGAAAAGCAAATTACCTAAATTAAAATATGCATAGAAATGAAGGAATAGCAATTGGTTATCAAAACTTTTTTTAATGCAAAGTGCTTTATATGTGCTGTAGGGATTAATTCTTTCAACTGGGCCATCGAATTTTTCCTTCCAATTTTAATAAAATATTTGCATTCCCATGTTAGAATTACATTATGTGATGAGCAGTATCATAATAGTTCACATGTATCTTGGTCACATTTCTAAATTAATAATAATTTATTAAATGCAAGCATGTATCCTACAGTGACCATATGTCCCGTTTTTTAGTTACGTGTCCCTTTAAAGTTAAAACGGGATGCCAATTGTCCCTTTTTTCCGAGAGTGCCATTTAATATATAAAGTTACATGAAAAATTAATCCTACACATATCATGAAAGTTGTAAACGAAGATGAGCTTTTCGATGAATATCACCATGTTACGAATATCAGTAAAACCAAATTGCTGAATGGAACACGAATTTAACTGAAACTGTTGAACGATGGTTTGTGCAAGGCGAAAGAATTTTGTTAAAAATATTTAAATGATTTTGGAATTTGCTTTAGCTATTCCCGGCACAAGCTTGGCTATAGAAAATGTTTTCTATCACAAATGCTCTGTGGACGAAAAGAATCGTTTCCTCGTTGGAAACATCAAAGCAGTGACAGTGACAAAAGCTCATTTCCGGCAAATTTCGTGCAATGACTTTTACAATTCGCTTTCAAAAAATCCCAAACTACTGAAAGAAATATCATCGTCTGCAAAGTACAAAATGTCTGCGCAAGAGGATTAATTATCAACTTTCATACCAGCTTCAGAATCAACCCCTTCATATCAGCTGCAAATTAATCGCAAATAAAACTTAATAAATATTTTAAAAGCCAATTAATTTGTAGTTCATTCACCTGTATTTCAGGATTGTTAAGATTAATTTCTTTTTTGCCCCAGTTGAGATTATGCTTTTGAACTACTTGTTTCATTGAATAAAAATTCACGTCAGTCGTTTTTTAATTTTTAAAATCTGATCATCCTATTGTATAACAAAGTGGAAAATAGCCAACGTCATCACTATTCACAGAAATGGCAGTAGAACTCAGGTGGAAAATTTTAGACCCATATCTTCTTTCCAACCTATCAATCGTCTGTGAAAAATTATTCGGCTCCTCACTTTCACTCTTTCCTATATTTTCACCCAACAACATGGTTTTCTTCCGGACTCCTCAACTCTAACCAACCTTTCCATGCACATGAATAATATCACGCACACATATGAAAATTCTTCTCAACTGGACGGGTGTTACATTGATTTCGCCAAAGCTTTTTACACCGTTGACCATTGTCTCCTTCTTCACAAAATCTCTCATCGCTTTAATGTCTATCATCTCTTTCTCCCCCTCATTTCTCCTTTCCTGTCAAACAGAAGTCAGCGTGTAGTTATCGATGGCTACCTATCTTCTCTTGCTCCTGTCACTTCCGGTGTGCCTCAAGGTAGTGTCTTAGGCCCCCTTCTCTTCATCCTTTTCATAGACGACTTAGTGGATATAATTGCACTACCCTGCGGGATACTACTCTTTGCAGATGACTGCAAATTATTCAAACAGATCAATTCCCCCGCCGACTCTGATATTCTCCAAGCTGCCCTAGTCCGCCTCTCAGACTGGACTAAAACCTGGCGTCTTAGAATCAATCCCTCCAAATGCACCGCTCTTACCTTCACCTTACATAAGCAACCAATTATAAACCAATACAAAATTCTTGACATAAAAATACCCTTAGTTACAACACAAAAGGATCTTGGTGTAATTTTTTACCAGAAGCTATTATTTGTTACCCATATTAGGAAAGTCACTTCTCGTGCCATGTCTATGCTGGGCCTCATCTATCGTTTCGCCGAAATTATGGATGTTTTCTCTCTACGCACATTCTTTGTTAGTTGTGTTCTCCCAATCTTAGAATATTGCTCACCCATTTGGTCCTCAGCTTCCCAATCAAATCTTAATCACCTAGAAAGGCCCCTAAATTTCTTCCATCACATTATCCGCCAGCGAGTTCCTTCTCTTCGTAATGCGTCCTCTTCCCACATTCTCCACACTCTTAGTTTACTATCTTTGACCGATCGTAGACAGGCAATTGACCTAAAGTTTTTCCGCAACATTGTAAATGGAAAATATAGAACTCCCGAACTTTTCTCCAGTTACCCCCTCCGTATTCCCTCTAGAAGTACCAGATTACATGATTTATTTCACTGCCACACTCCTCGGCTCTCAACCACAAAACGCTCCTTAATTTTCCACCTCCCAAACTTATATAACCAAACTCTGATGCAAGATCCTCATACTGATGTATTTTATTGAGTTCCTTATTGTTTTATTTGACTGTTTTTGTATATTTTTATATGCATTTATTATTTATTGGTTGTAATGTTCAATGTAATAGGCCTGAGTGCTGTTTTTGAACTTATTAAATAAATAAATAAATAATGATAAAAATATCACATCAATGTATCAGTGAAAATTTTTCCCCAAATTTCATATTGTATTTTATTTCTTTAGAAGTCTAGAAAAACTCGCTGAACCGAAGAAATTATGCCGAGACTGGATACAGATCCCTAGACTCGGAGTCTCCAGGCCAAAATGACACTGTTGGCAACCCTATTTGCATCCGTAGTTGGTAATAATTAAATGTATGAAATTTGACCAAGTAAATTTAATTCTTTTAACTCCACTCATCATTAGCTAAATATATTTTGAATGTGTCCATATTTTTCCTGCATACAGAATTGGTCCAATTCTTTCAAATGATGTATTGATTGAAATAAACCAAACTTCCGTTTTAAAAAATCCTACGAAAATTTTGCCCTGTTTTTTTTGTCAATTTCGGGAAATGTCCCATTTTCGCCTTTTGGAAATATGGTCACCCTAATGTAGCCCCAATTATATGCATTATAACACAATAAACACAAACACATAATAAATAAAAAAATTAATAAATAAATAATGCTCAAAATAATTGTCATAATTAAGTATTTGCAAGAACAGAGGTTTCAGGGAGCTAATACAGCTTTGAGAAATTTTCTTCTGAAACTTGGTAGTGTCGCAAAATACATCAACATTATCAAGCTTTCAAAATGAACTTGATTGCAAGAATAAACCATCAAGCTCACCTTTCAGCTAGATCCCAATTGCTGATGATAACTTCAACAGCCAATGAGTGTCAGGAAAACCAGATTCTCATCTTGATAATAAAGCAGCCATCTTTTGTGATGATCCACCAACTGTATAATCTAAAAAAAAGAAACCCAAGAGATTAAATTCACATCCAATTGAATTTAGCAGATAATTTTCCTAATTATAAGATTATCACTTGAAATGGCGTACAAAAGGTATGAAACTTATGGAAAACAATTGGGCACAATTATCACCCATCGAGAGCTAGATAAATCAGACAAACCCAAAAATCTATTTTTTCATGAGATTAAAATGCTACTAACAATGAAATTCTGTTATTTGTAAAAAGTTGTAAATATATTATATAAATCCATTAATAAATTAAAATTAATGAGCAAAATTTCAAATATTGAATTTAATACAAGATTTAAATGTTTACAATGGGTAAAAATGACCAACCACAACTTGGAGCAAGATTTAAAATTAAAATAAACAAAATGGCATAGCATGCGTTTCTAATATTGTTTGTAGTTGTCGTCTTCGAGTTAATTTAGGTACTTCAAGAAACAAAATCAAATAAAATTGTTTAATAACTTTTTGGGATAGTGACAAAAAGTGATTCACTTAAATGAATTCATACCAGATCCACATCCTGCTAAAAACATCATAACATATATACATTTATCACCGAATTGCCTTTGTGAAAAAATATGGATGTGATAAAAATTGGTCAGCACACAATCACTACACAAGAATCTGATTACCTGCATGTTCCCGAAAAAAATCTTTCTGCAAGCAGCAAGGGTCCAAAGACCCTGTATATAACTTTATTACAGACTACCCAGGACAGTTAACAGTAGATAATTTTCATCACTTAAAAAAAAATTTGAGCTGATATAAATTTGTTTTTACAATGATATTTGTGACATTATATTGGTATTGATTTATTTTTGTTCTATGCATTACTTACAGGTAATGTTTCTTGTGAAAAATAAAAATAGTATTATTATTTAGTCAAAACTTTCATTGAGAGCGGACGCCATATTAGTTAATATATATGAAGAAAACCAATTCGCGAGGAAGGTTTTTATGAGAAGGCAGAGGGATAAATATCATATTTAAATAAGATATTCCCACGAATGTAGGGAGGTTTTTATATAATTAAACTATGAACGAAAAAGCAAAACATCGAAATGCTGGTATTAACATCATACAAGTGAATCACAATCAAAATAACCGACTAGTTAATAATAATTACGAGTACCTTACCTCCGTGGTAGAGTTATTTATGGACAGTGCCCGAGATCCTCTTTTAATCTTCTTTCAAGTTAGCATCTGTATCTGGACCACAATGCTGCGATCTAGCAACGGTAAAATACAGCACATTTCCAATACTTAATCTTGGACAAATACGTTCAACTGTTAGATGGATTCTTAACCCATGACCTTGTGGTAGATGGTGGAGCCATCGGTGGCAAACAATTGAATTTACTCTCAAACAGAATGGCGGGTGAATTGAACTGATTATTTCGATGGATTGTGATTGACTCTTGAAATGAAGGCGCGAGTTCAGGACCAGTGCAAGGGTATTTGCACCGTAGGCGTAGCTTCCGCCGGCACTTTTTCAGTTGGGTACCGCCCCCCCCTCCCTAGCGTTTCTATGTAAAATAAAACGTATGCATTTATTTATTTTATATTAGCTCATAAACATATTTGTGTTTTTCGGTTTTAGTATCTTTGATTTGATTAAATGTTAATCAATATCCTTAAGAAAGCGAGGGTTAGGGGGTGGAGCCCCCATTGCAAAATAAAATGTTTTTAGTATATTTTACCCCCCCCCCCCAACCTCCCCCCTCCTTTCTTACGATATTTTTATTTTAAATAAAACAAAAATGTTTTTAATGTTTATTTTTTAATAATTTTCCATGAAGACAATCTTTAGGACAAAGGATATAACTCTGTTGTTTGCGAAAATAAATGGTATATACCAGAAAATTTCTTTCGCCAAATAAATTCTTCTATGTAGCTGTTAGGGGATTTCTCTTTGTTCTAAATTCTTTCTTATGGCGCATCTTAAACTTCTGCCATGTGCTTTAAATAGATTGCGTGTGTATCGCTTTATTTTGTTGGTCCACAAAATTTTCGCTATGATTCACTTTCCAGTGGTTGTATCCGGATGGAAGTGAAGCTATCCCTTCGTAAGATTTTCAACATAGTTCCGGGAGGAACGTACATTTCAATTAATGGTAGTCAAGTATCGGCCTTTTTTTGCGCTGTTTTGAGGACACATTTTTGTGTTCCTCTCTCTATCATTCCGAAAACCCAATGTTGATCGATGACAACACGTCCTCTATCGTATTTCCTCTTAGTAATGACTCTCATATATTTCCACTATTGCTCCAGTTCCTCCAAGAATTTGTTCGTTGTTCAAAAAATATAGGCAACAAATAACTCTGAAGAAGTTGTTAAAATCAACAATAGTGTTTTGACTTACAGTTGACCCGTCACATTTACGCATGTCAAACATTATTTCCGCCACGTTGTGTGTTTTTCTAGTCCAACAACGAGTTGCGAGTAGGCTAATTGAAGTACTTCTTTCGTTGTTATTTTTACACCCTCAAAAAAGGATCCCTTGATAAATCCTTCAGTTGTGTTACAATGATTGCATTTCCAGTTCCCAAAAGGTATGTCCAATCTGTGATTCCTTGAGTTTCATCCTTCTCCCGCATTTGTGAAATCGTTTATTGGGTTCTAATTTCAGCTTCTGCAACCAACTCAAGAATTCGTCATTGTCTAGATTTAATTTCTCTCATAGCTTTCTCGAATTAAAATGCCTAACTCATCCAGCCGTTGTGACATAGTTTATTATATTTTATTTACCAAACAAAATGACCTTAGAAACGATAGGGAGGGGGGTACACATCTGGAAGAGTACCCTTCCGCCTTGCGCTCCCTCGCTCACAATTAACTTTCAAAAATGAATATTCTTCATTAGTACCTATATTATAAAAATTCTACTTTTATAATTTCAGATTTAGTCTACACGATAAAGGAGAATAATCCGATAATGAGTGTATGTTTTCATTGTTTTATACTTTGCACAATATACGTCCTAAAAGACGAGACCGGTCGTGTCATGCACATTTTTTGTGGAAATTAACTAAAGTTCTATAATAAAATAAACTATCTGGTATTATTGTTTATTTTATTTGATAGTATTAATACATAATTTTGAATTTTATTTCTATGCTGGCCGTAGGATAAGTGAAAGCACAACACTTGCTTTCTTGTTTATTCATTTCTGCAGCAAGGGCGCAAAAAAAATTTCGGGAGCGAATTTTGCTGCCCCCCAAATTGTGCCGCCCCAGGATACCGCCCAATTTGCCTAGTGGTTAAACCGGCCCTGAGCGAGTTACCACATTAATAATTGATGTAACAAACAATAAAAATTTGAAAAAATTGCATGTTACTGGTCACCTTCACGTTTATGTATCCTGATTATTGGGTGCGATTATATTAATTGTTGTTGTTAGATTATTCGAACATATAATTCAAAAAAACATTTTACACCATTCAGTGATATTGAGATGGATGAATTTATATTCCTGTAATTGTCAGATTCACTGCTTTCGCATGCCAATATTGTCCTTGTTTACGTAATTTTAAGACATCTTTATTTTTTTATCGTAGTCATTATTAGTTTTACTTTCCCCGTGTTATTCCTATAGGAGAAAGTGAAAATTTAACATACTATAGGCCCTACCCTAGGCACGTCAATCCCACCCTTCGCTTGTTCCAGGGACTTCGGCGCTTCGGAATAGCTCTTATCAAGACATTTTTCGCCCATAATGTTTGTTTCATTGACGTACCGTTTCCAAAATAAAATTTTTTAGATAATTTAAGCGACCACCATTTTGTTTTGGGTTGGCGGGTGAAAATGAAATAGCTTTTTTGGGGTCTCTTAACTTTATCTTTTTAGTTAAAACAGTTATCACGGCATTTTAACAATCAACTTCATAGCGAAATGCTCTCTTTAATGATTTGTTTATATCAACAATAACAACGTCGATTTAATTTCGAAATAGTAATAGTAATTGGACTGTAGGAAAACTGGCAACGCCGGGGGATGAATAGGAGGGAAACCAATAAGTGGTGTACTGTACGCTGAAATCAGCAACAACGAGAGTTCTATTGATGACGAAAGATTACTTAACCAGAAACAAGGGTGGAAAGATTCACACAGCATGCGTGCAGACATGCGAGGCAGCGATGGATCCAGAAATTGTCTTTAGTGGGGGAGGGGAGATATACCAGTTACATTACATGCATTCACAGTAATTGAAAAGGTATTCACAAATTCTTTTTCATTTGATACAAAACAATTAAATAATGAAATTACAATTTACAAGTTTTACTGGGTCGATTCGTTAATGCGAAGCTAATATTTTTTCGGTTCTGCTTCAGCTCTAGGTGGTCGATGGCCCCCTCCCCCCTGGGATCCGCCACTGAGCAGAGGCGTTCTTTACAATTCATGCAATCACGTCAAAAAGATAAACATGGCTTAGTATAATGTCTACGAACTGAAATGCCAGTAGTGATGCCAAGGAAATATCGAATTTTTTTATTCACAGACTAATTCTTAATCAACTGTAAATAATAAAACAATCCAAAATTATTTAAAACTTACCTCACTCGAATATTAGTACTAATATAATCTTTATGTTCACAGTCATTCCTTCGTCATAAATTACCCATTTATTTTCACTTGCAAACGCTGTGTGTACGTATATAAAATAGAAGTACCTATTTACGTTCATTTCTTCGTCATGGGTTATATTCCTCTTCATTTTCCAAACATTGCGTGCGCACGAAAGAAATTAAACTAATTTGGTATTTACAACTGATATTGTTTTCATCAACTGTCACGAAGATTGTTTCCGTTGACAACAATTAAAAAGGACGGGACATTTTTTCTTAGTCCAAAGTAAATTACGACAATTTCGTTTGATTTTCTTGATAAAAATGTACTGAACAAAACATATGCTATTTGACTAGTTCTACAATATTGTCTCAAGAACTTTTTGTTATAAGAGATATTTTACGAGATATAAAGGAAAGTTCATTTTGTCACCAGTAAAGTGGCACTCCTGATTTATCTGCGTGAAACATTTATAACATTTTCTTATTTTCTTTGACCTTATGTCCTCAATACCAAATTTCATCAACATCCGTCCAGAATATTCTGAGATAAAACATGCGGACGGACGGACGGACACAACTTGACCATAAGGCGTTATTACCAACTTTTTTATTAACCTCGCTTTATATATATATATATATATATATATATATATATATATATATAAGTGTGTGTGTGTGTTGGAGCCCGTCTAATCTGAAAAAAATCCAAAGCTGCTTGCGGAGCTCGAACCACCTCACGTCGCATAAGACGAATGATTTGACGAATGAATAAGTCACCTCGACCACCAGATCCTTGGGTTAGAGCTGCGATAAATATTTATTTAAATTCGCGTGGGAAGATGGACAAGCGTCAATCATAGCAATGAGATTAAACAAACTATTGTAATTGTTGGTGGTTGGTGGTGTAAGAGAATTTTATTTTAATGTGGATTTGTATTGATACTAGCATTCCTACGTTTTTTGAAAGTTTATTTCTGCTAATAATTGTAGGCTTTTATTTATCGTATTATTATTGATAGTAAGTTTTTATTTATCTTAAAAACTTTTTAACTTTATTCATTTAAGATTATTCTAAAAACTGTTTTCCCTCTGAGTTTCATTAAGAATTACGTCTGGAAAATCAAGGTACATGTAAACTTCTGATGAATTTTAATAATATTATTAAATTCTTATCGCTCCTCTTATAATATTGCCTTATATTATACATGCATTTTATTATTATTACATTATAATCACATTCGTTTTGCAATACTATTAATAATCATTAATGCAACCTTTTCGGATTAGCTCACATTGAACATTCATTTGAACACTACTTTAGATGGCTATATTTGTTTATGTAGTTTGTGCGATGAACATAATTTTATTCTTCGGAAATGTTCACTTGCCTTATTTTTTACTTTAGATGAAATCTTTTATAATTAATTAATTACACGAAACCGGCAAAAATGCAAATCACTCAGGTTACGTCAAATTTTCGTATTAAAAATTGATCTGTTGATCTAGTCGACATGTATTAAAATTATGATGTGGCCACCACATGACTTTCTCCATATCTGCAATATTTCTAAAAATTCCAAATATGCTGCATAATAATAAATATTTTAAAAACAAAATTTTAGACTTTACAAAGAACAAAAATAAACTCAAACCATAGCCATCTGATATTGGATATAGCCACAAAGCTCCAACAACTAAGAAAATAAAAAAGAAGCGTTACTAAGACGTAACTAAGCGTCAATTGTTAACAATAGTCGTCGGCAGGTGGCGTGGTGGTGGCAGCTAAAAAAATAGGATATCTCTTAAACAATGCATTATCTGTAAAAAAAAATTTAAACAAAGGTTGTAGAAAATTAAATTTCCTGCAACTTTTATTCCAGTACAGTTTTACATTTATCAAATATTAAAGCAAATATCTCAAAATAACGGATGTAGCAAGAATAAAACCCACTTACTGATGAACGATTTTTACCAAAAACTAATCATTTCTTGTGACTTTTATAAAAATGTTAAATGTAAAATTTCGCGTTGACCTGAATAATAGTTTCTGAGTTAGAGCACCTACAAAAAAAGTCGCCGTTTAAGTGTTATTTTATGGGAAATGGAAATTTCTTCCATGGATTCGAACCCAGGACGTTTTTCGAATTTTTGTCATCATTAGCTCAAAAAAGCGAATCAACCATTTTTGCCAAATTTAAAAAAATGTTAAATGTAAAATTTCGCGTTGACCTGAATAATAGTTTTTGAGTTAGAGCACCTACAAAAAAAGTCGCCGTTTAAGTGTTATTTTATGGGAAATGGAAATTTCTTCCATGGATTCGAACCCAGGACGTTTTTCGAATTTTTGTCATAATCAGCTCAAAAAAGCGAATCGAGCATTTTTGCCAAATTAAAAAATATATCTTTATCCTTTATCGAGTTATTCTCATTTTTAAAACGTGGCAGAGGGAGCCACTAAGGGACAACGGGACAGGAGAATGCTCTTATAGTTTGGATGAAAAAATAAAAAATTGTTAAGTAAAAAAAATATATGTTGATAATAATTCAGGAGTAAAAAAGGAAATAAGTGGTTGAATTAATTGTATATGAAAAATTGCATATATAAAAAACAATTTTAAAGCATTAATAACAAAACTTTGAAAATAATTGCTGTGTATCATTGTTTTCCTAATATGACTTTTACACATGCAGATTTCTGACTTAGCAAAGACTTTGCGGGAACCACTAGTAATAGTTAAAAAGGCCCACGACACATAGTGCCTAGGGTCTACGAAACCCTTAATCCGGCCCTGATTAGTGCAACTCATTCCGAATATTTATGGAGAATATTATGGGTATAATCCTGCGAAAGAGAAGTTTGTATACTTTTTAGATAATTTGCTTTTTAGAAGTAAAGTAATAACATTCAATTTATTATGTATCCTCTGTTCCCCACTATGTTAGATGTAATTTACGGAGATAAGAGGAACCTGCATAGCGGCTTTGCATGGATTGCACGGGTCGCATAGATAGGATTTTTCAAGGTCTCTAGTGGACTCCATGAGGTTTATCCCGAAAGCCCTGACGGTATCTATGCAACTGAAATACCTGGACTAAAAGGTCTTGTCCGCGGTATAGCTGTTGAAAACGTCCACGGACAGAAACTTCGTATCTCACTCTCCCCCTCTTCCGTTATTCCTCCCTCCCTCTTCTCTCTCATTTACCCTACCTCTCTCAAAAATCCCTTTCCTCATTCCTCCTCCAGCACGACAGCATAAGCCAGCCGTATGCAATGCCTAATAATGGGGAAGCAAAGAATACGGATGGCTTTCTATGGAAGGATTGAGCGATGTGGGTAAGAAGAGGAGAGGACGATATCTATGCCACTGAAATACTTGGACTTACAATAATACGCCTTCTCCACTGTGTAGTTATTAAGCACATTCTCGGACAATAACTTCATATCTCACCCTAACTTTTTCCGTTTTTCCTTCCACTCACCCTCTCCTCCCTTATGCTCTCCCCTCTCAAAAATCCCTTTCCTCATTCCACAGGACTACTTCTGCCCGACGACGTAACTCTGGAGTGAAGTCGAAGGCAGCACGCTTTTCCCCTCATGGAGAAACGAAGATCACTGTAGCAAGGATTGAGCCTTGAGGCTATGAAGCGAAGAAGATCGTGTCATTTGATGTGCTATCGCCATAACGCTCGTCGCACGGGGGTTTCTAATTTAATCTTAATGATATGTGATCCCCCACATTGCTCTCCATGGAGATCCAAACGACTAACCTGTGACGAACGATCCGAGAGCGACTTGTTTATTATTATCGCCAAAGGAGGAAAAATATTGGAGAAATGTTGGAGAAGCGTTCGTTTACTAAAAGAGTGGTAACAGGTGCATGCATAACAAGTCGGCCTTACACGAAGAGATATATCGTCTTAATTGGCCGTGTGTATGCATGTTTTAATGTTTCCATGATCGTATATATGTGTGTTTACCAAAAGATGAAGTTACGGAGAGTGTGCATCGACGCAAGGAGTGTGCAAAAGTGCAGCAGTGAGAGGCGCACTCCGCCCCGACCATGTCAACTTGTCTCTCTCGGACACCTACGTAAATTCGTACGTTGAGTGCGGGTGCGTTCACCGAATACACCAAATGGTGAGTTGATACCTCCCTCAATTATCTGGTCTCTCGTACCTACAGAACCTACCTAGATGACGTAATCACATCCACTCGTCTACACACCACGTTTCATTGAAATCTTCCGATGTTTAGATCCACGGTTGTTACTTATCTGGTCTCCGTACGCAAGTGGCACGGTACACGCTATCCAACATCTTAGGTACAGGCCAAGACACAATAGAGAGGCATCTGCTACGGATTTTTACGATTCAACTTAATGATTCAAAGACACGTAGCTTCGGTTTTCTTAAGGTGTAGCTGGAATGTATCATTTCCAAAAGAAATATATCCAGCGATTCATGATGGGGATATATGGGGGAGTAAAAGGGAGGAGAAGAGGAGAGGGAGGTGGAGGAATGGGAGAAGTAGAGGGGGGAGAGATATTATTTAGTAGGGGGAGGTTGAGACTAGTAAGAGTCTTCTTCCATCTAACTCTTTTCTCATTTAAAAATCACAAACATGGAGGCTATTAAGAAACGAGGGAACAAAGAATTTCAGACGCTAGCTTTATTTAGATGAAATGCTGGTGAAAGAGTTGAGATAAAAATTGGTATCACTTGGTAAATTCGCTTTTGATATAAATAAGATTAATCATGAACGCTAGTGTATTGGGAATATTAATTCAATCCGTCCTTCACTATTTTTTAGCTCGTTTTCTCAACAGAAAGAACGTGCTAACGTGATCACTATGTCTGCCTGTCCGTCTGTGGAAAATGGACTTTTCTGTTTCATGAGATACTTGGAAAATCCTCTTTGAATTAGATAACCCTCATCAATCTATGACTTTTCCAATGACTGTGTTTCACCAGTAGTTCAAATCTTGCCCTAATAATGTGCCTCCTGATTTTAAGCATTGAACCTGCCTCGAGAATTTTCGTATTCTGCACTGAATTAAATACATCTCTGACATTTTTTCCTCAATCATAAACTATTCACAATCCTTCAGTTTTGCTTCTGTCTCTATCTCCGATGTAAAGAAGATAATTTCTAAACTTAATTCGAAAACAAAAGGCTATGATCTTAACACTGGATCTATGCTCCATAATTTCATACATATCTTGGCACCGATCATTACACATATAAATAATTGCTCCTTCTCTAGTTGTTACTTTCCCAGTTCCTGGAAACGTGCTCTACTGCGACCTATCCCTAAAAAGGCTAATCCAACAACTCCACAGGACTTTCGCCCTATAAGCATCCTACCAACGCTATCAAAAATTATTGAAAAACTAGCGCATAAACAAATACATCAATATCTAAATGAATGTGAGCTCCTTAACCCCTACCAATCTGGATTTCGTACTGGCCACAACACTGCTACTGCATTGATCAAAGTCACAGATGATATTCGGGCGAATTTCGATAACAAAAAAGCTACAATTCTTACACTATTGGACTGTTCTTGAATTTTTATCTTCGAAATTATAAGTCGTAAGCATATGTTATATGTTGCTGACGTCTCCTAGTAATTATTGTCTTGTATTCGATTAAATTTTATAATCTATACCTCACAGAACATATAAGAGCTAGAAAGAGAAAAAATATGGTAATTAATTGTTGCTTAACGGATGCAATTTAAGGAGATACGAGTATAAGTTTATTTAAGTGCATATATAAAGTGGAAGTTTTAATTGGCGGATGAAGCTCAAAATCACAATTCGGCGATACATTTCAATTAGGATCTCTAGTGCTGAATTTAATTAAAATCCATCCTGCCGTTCAGGAGATGAAAGTCACGACGGTCAGTCAGATGGACGGACGAGACGTGCCCATAAGGAGTACCGCTAATACAGCTTCGCTGGTAAAGAACGCCTAAAATGATATGAGAGTGCCATTCCAAATGCAATTCTCTCGGCGAGTAACTGGAACGTATCGTTCTTTGTTACCATTTTAAAATTACTTATAATCATCGTAGGAGTTCAGGACTTGAATGAAAGAACGCCTGAAGAAACGAAACTCCATTTCCTTGCAGTCGAAATTCGTATCCGTATACGAATCGCCACAAATCAATCTATAACGCGAAAATTGGACTTAGTTTCACGTAAAAATCTTTCGTTGTCAAGGTGATTTACATTATTGTCGGTTTCGTCTAATTACTAGTGATTGAGTGGGATTACTAATTCGCGTCGCATCTGTCAACATATTCACCTCATTTTGACGCTATTTTAAATTTTAAACAATACCTTGGCAACGATAAACTATACGACGATAACAAAAATAAATTTAAAAATCTGATGTGGCCACCACATTTTTTCGTAGGTAACGCATAGAATACTTCGCGAACATTTCGAATGAAAAACTCGAAGAGTTTTAGCTTATGGAGAGACTAGTGAACCGAATGACTTGAAGACGCATACAATTTGACTTTTATTTTGTGAAGCGATTGCGAATTTTGTACTTGTCACCTTAAATTGGGAAACTATCAAGTTAATTTTACCTTGCCCCCGCCATCTTGAGATGGCAATTACGATGGATTCAATCCCCGATATTCATGTTGGAGTTTTATGATTTTTTCTCTCGCATCAGCGGTGAAATACAAACAGCAGTGGCACATTTATGGACGACGTGCATTCTCTCTCTATATTTTAATAGTATATAACATGTTTCAATTGGTATATTACAATACAAGAAAGTAAAACTCTAAATATGTCCTAGATAAGGTTTATGCTGTTTTTTGTTTCAGCCTGAATATCATCATCCCATTTTTTCCGGTATATTATCAGTATATGAAACCAAATTTTACTTTTGTTCTTAGTTTCCCGGGAATAGAAGACAGCACATATTTTATTGATCTGTGTCATCAAAGTTTCGGACTGTTGCTTTCTCAGATGGATCTGCATAACATGCAACATTTTTCGTAACGGTTTTCCGATTATTTATGCAATGAATCACTGAGACTTGGCCGTTCCCATTGTTGGACGAATTTGGTCGATCGCCCCTCTTCGAAATCACATCAACTGATATTAATGATAAAGGGGCAGTGGCGTGGCGAGGGTGGGAGGGGCAGAGAGGGGCAGTTGCCCCAGGGCTGAAGGGGCTGGGGTTTATGCAAGAAAGACATCATGGAATTTCAATCAGTGGACCCATACCCAAGGAAAAGGACCTAACCCTACATAAAAAAATTGGTGGTGCACAGAAATTTTCTTCAAGTAATGGATGTCTTGGAAGTTGGAAAAAACGTCATGGTATCCATGTATTGATCATCACTGGAGAGAAGTTATCGTCTGATCAGCATGCTGCTAAAAAAATTTCCCAGGATTTAAGAGAGCTTATCGACCGAGATAAATCAGTTGGAGGACAACTCTACAATATAGATGAAATGGGTCTAGATTACAAGATGTTACCAACAAAAACAAAGGCAAAAAAGGATGAGCCTGCAGCATCAGGATACAAAAAATCAAAAGAAAGACTCTTGTAGCCGCCTGCAGCAATGCAGCTGGAACTCACAAATTGCTGCATTTATTGTTGTCAAATAAAAAAATCCCAGAGCTTTTAATAGTATAAATCGTTTGTCTTTACCAGTTTACTACCGATCACAAAAATCAGCCCGAATGCATTATTCAGAGAATGGTTTTTCATAAGTTTGTATCTTCTGTAAGAAGACACTTGAAAAAACTGAACTTACCTGGAAAGGCCATTCTCATTCTGGATAATGCTCCTTCACATCCCAATTGCGAGGAACTTAAAGATAGGGACATAAAGGTCAGATTTCTACCACCGAATGTAACATCCTTAATTCAGCCTATGAATCAAGGGGTTTTAGAAAGCTTAAAAAGAAGATTCAGGCGAAGATTCCTGAGTTCAGTTACGAAAAATAGAAGATAAAAATATAGTTCTAATGGAATCCTTGAAAGATATCAGAATCAAAGATGTTGTTTATAACTTAGCACAAGTTTGGAACAAAATCCCAAGTTCAACTTTTACTAAATCTTGGAGAAAACTTTGGCTTGAGGTTGATATCGATGATAAAAATTCTGAACCGGAAGAAGGAAATGAATTAATTCTATTAAGCGATGCAAGGCAAATTGAAGGTTCTGAAGATTTACAGCAAGAAGACATAAAGCAATGGATCCAAGGTGACTATTTGTTGGAGAATGAAATTATGGAGGATGCAGAAATGTAAACAATTTAAAAAATCGTTTCACTGTATATATGAAAATAGTTTTTAACTTGAACGAGAATTTCTAAATTTATTAAAAGTTGCTTTAAAAATGAAACCAAAAGGAATTTATGGTTTTATAAATAAATTTAAAGTTACTGGTGGAGGTTTTCGGGTTTCGCTGCGTTGGCACCAGCATTCAGCCACGCTGCGAAAGCCTTCAACTCAAATTTAAAGTTATTTTGATTTATACAATATCAACAAAATAAACATTAAAGGAAGACTCTAGAGTAAAAAATTCTAGATATCGTACAAGGAGACGCTACGGACTGTTACTGACAGATTCGGTTCATCTTCTACCAGTGGAGAGTGTTGGTCTATAAGAACACCTTTTCGGAATTTCGAGCCAATGGCTTTAATTCTAAGAGAAATAATTAATTAAAAAGTGCAAAAAGTGGACCGATTTTCTCAAATGCTTGTAAGTTCGCTATCTCTGGAGTCTCAATGCTAGAGATAACGTCCAACATAAGTCTCGCGTCCCGTACATTTGGCGTTTGAGACTCCCGCATGCCGAATTTTTTTCTCCTGCAAAATATCCTTTTTCCTGCAGGTTTTTATATCCCAATCTTCAGAAAATACACGGCTAATTTTTTTACGCAGGAGAATTGATGGAATAAAGCGAGAATTATTTTTAATTATCGCTTAATTATATCTGGTAATTAATATTAAGCATATTATTTTTGTAAGCCATTAGCAACATTGTCATTTTAAAACAATAAAAAAATTGTCGGAGTAATTTAAAGTTAAAAAGAATAATATTACCTTAATGAATCACTACGTCACTCATTAAGGAAACTCCTCCCATAGTGGAGTGTGCCTAACAATAAGGCAATAACACCTCAAACAGTCACTTGATTTAAACTCTCATACGAGACCGTTTCACTGTGTCAAACACTGGAAAAATCTTCGGTACTTGTCCTGTGAGATAATTCCGTTCCTTCCTTCATAATTCGCACATTATACAGAGGAACCAAAAAGCTGTCAAACAATTGGTGGAAATCTTTTGCTACTTGGGCCGAGCTCCCAAGGATAGGTTTTGTTGCGAAGATTGAAGTCGCGGGTTTGATTCCGGGAACTATCTTTCCAATTTGATTTAAATGGGAAATCTGAAATCCACCGAGCAGGGCAATTTTCTCTTGCACATTAAAATATCTTAGAATTGTAATATCGGAGCGGGATTTGTACTGTACTGTTGCCAATATAAGTAGGTATTTAATAAAGGATTAAATGGGAAGCTCGCGTCCTTAGTTCTGTTTGGGTCGTCTTATTATTATGTTATGCAGAGACATAGCTTTTCTTCTTGTTTTTTGTTGTCAACGAAAACAATCATCGTAACACATGAAGGAAACAATTGTGAGTAATATACATACTTAATTATTTTTAATCGCGCCTACTGAATATATTAATTGAAAGGAAATGGATTATTCAGGACGAAGAAGTGAACTAAAATACGTGTAGTTTCGTTACGTTTACCTACACTCAGCTTTTATAAGTTAAAAAACATAAATAATTTAAGACGAAGGAATGAGCGTGAGTGTAAAGATTAATCTACTTCATCTCGAGTGAGGTATGTATGAGTTAAATAATAATTTAATTTTCGTTTGTTCTATCGCAAATTCTGTATTTCTTTGGCATCGCTTCTGACATATCCTTTAGCAGTGCTTAGACTTTAAATTTATCTTGTTTTCTAAATTGATTATAACAAACAATGGAGGCTTATTTCTTGTGTCGTCTCTGTTGACCGTTACCGTGGAAACCACACGATGCAGAACTAGCTCATTCTTGATGGTAGAAGTGGAGACTACGGCGTTATTCTATTCGTAGAATTTGTATTCCGAGCTCATTCTTGTTGAAAAACCAAGAAAGAGAAAAAGAATAAAGAACGGTGGAGGTAGTTAACTTGTTTTTCATCTATATTAATGAAAATCTGGCATATTTCAGAACTCGGAACGTAGCCTAGCTCAGTTTATTAGTGGAATTTTAATTAAATGCATGGTTACTTCTCAGTGCAATTAACGATCGCTATTCCAGCCCTAATTTCATCGGTACATTTTGATCCTCTCGTCATCATGCTAGCAAGGTGCTTTACTTTACGATCTGAAACTGGTTCCGATGGCTTTCCAACTTACGTTCAATAACTTGGATTTTTTCTTATTCGTTTCCTAGGATAATTTTGCTTATTTAACATTAGCTGTGTCCGCCCGTCTTTCGAAGCATTCGTCCTCGGTACAAAGACTAACTTAATGCATACACAACCAAAAATGACTTATATAATCCTACAACATCCTTCTTAGCTTGAAACTATCCAAGTAGGTTTATGAGTTAATAAAAACTATAGTTTTAAGAAATTCTTTTCTTTTTGACAATCTTTGAATAGTTCAAAATGTAAAAGAAAGAGCAAAGCCGTCGACATACGTTAAATCCGAAATTCTTTTCTCATTTGTGTCGGCAGATTTTTATGATGAGTTAGCCAACAATGTGGCCCTAGGGCTGGCAATTTTTTTATCCTGCCTACTCCTGGCGTGCTGGATATGGGGCTCATTAGGCGGTACTGTGTCGGGCGCCGAAGAAGATGGTCTGTTGAAGACGGCGAGCCCGACGTGGTGTATGATACCGCCAATTTGACTGTAAGTATAATACGCGTATACTTGCTATTACATTCTTCTCTTCTAATACGTTATATTATGCTTTTAATAACAAAAATGTATTTGTTCTGATCCGCCTTCGGATCCCCAAGTATCATTTATGTATTTATTTATATATATATTGAGAAACTTCACCAACTTCAATTAATATCTACATAATTACTTTAACTCATCTTGTTGTTTTCTTATTCAGAATGAAGAGATTCCAGGAGGAATACTTAAGAAACACCAGGACCAGGAACACGTGAGTGTATATCACGATGTTCTGATTTTTCTGCATATATTTACTCTGATGCTTGAATGGTGATGGCGCCAGTCATAGATGAAAATCTTTTTTTCTCTCAAAGATTTTAATGTATTAAATTATTGTCACTTCCCAAAACTTGTTAAGATTGATAAGATTTTTAGCATGTCAACTGATACTACCAATAGGTACCAACATTGGAGGTGCAAAACGTAAAGTTTCTAATAATCGTTTCCTGATATTATCGGACAACTGTAGTAGAACATTGGTGGGGATCGGTTGCATGGTACACATTTGCGTTAAAACGCGTCTGACGTTCTTCCAGCTAATGTGGAAGTCGTCATTGTAAAATTATTCAGATATGTTCACGTTTATACAGTACGAGTGGAGGCACTGAAATAATTTTGTGATTTTAAGGACAAATTTTGTCGTATACGAGCACAAGATTTATGAGACTGATGCCTACACTTGAAAGAATAGATACTAGTAATGGTTCAACAGCTTATTTTATATAAGTTGAAAATGACCCCGTTATTCTTCCGAAATTTTTCGAAAATCGCAAATCATAACTTTTGTTCTAGTTCTTACACAATGTTGACGCTATTTCCAAAATGGAGGGGAAGCCTCATGTGTCTTATTTGCGCACTTTAGGATCTGAAACTGGTTCCAATGGCTTTCCAACTTACGTTCAAGTTTTTCCTTTCTTGATATCCAAATCAACTTGGATTTTTTTCTTATTCGTTTCCTAGGATATATATTTTTTCTCCTTATTTAACCTTAGATGTGTCCGTCAGTCTTTCGAAGCATTCGTCCTCGGTACAAAGACTAACTACTAATGCATACACAACCGGTAAATTACTTATATAATCCTATCTCCTACAACATCTTTTTTAGCTTGAGACAGTCAAAGTAGGTCTATGAGTTAATACAAACTATAGTTTTAAGAAATTCTTTTCTTTTTGAAATCTTTGAATAGTTCAAAATGTAAAAGAAAGAGCAAAGCCGTCGACATACGTTAAATCCGAAATTCATTTCTCATTTGTGTCTGCAGATTTTGATGATAAGTTAGCCAATAATTTGGCCTTACGGTTGACCATTTTTATATCTGGCCTGATAATAGCGTGGTGCATCTGGGGGCTCATCAGGCGGTACTGCGTCGGGCGACGAAGGATGAGTTCGCTATTCCAGCCCTAATTTCATCGGTACATTTTGATCCTCTCGTTATCATGCTAGCAAGATGCTTTACTTTACGATCTGAAAATGGTTCCGATGGCTTTCCAACTTACGTTCAATCAACTTGGATTTTTTCTTATTCGTTTCCTAGGATAATTTTGCATATTTAACATTAGCTGTGTCCGCCCGTCTTTCGAAGCATTCGTCCTCGGTACAAAGACTAACTTAATGCATAAACAACCAAAAATGACTTATATAATCCTACAACATCTTTCTTAGCTTGAAACTATCCAAGTAGGTTTATGAGTTAATAAAAACTATAGTTTTAAGAAATTCTTTTCTTTTTGACAATCTTTGAATAGTTCAAAATGTAAAAGAAAGAGCAAAGCCGTCGACATACGTTAAATCCGAAATTCTTTTCTCATTTGTGTCGGAAAATTTTTATGATGAGTTCGCCAATAATTTGGCCCTAGGGCTGGCCATTTTTATAGTTGGCCTGCTGATGGCGTGTTGGATATGGGGGCTTATTAGGCGGTACTACGTCGGACGACGAAGGAGATGGTCTGTTGAAGACGTGCCCGACGTGGTGGATGATACCGCCAGTTTTCCCGTAAGTATAATACGCGTATACTTGCAATTGCATTCTTCTTTTTCTTATCTTATCTTATAAACACTTCTAACACGTTATTTTATGCTGCTGCTGCTCTGATCCGCCTTCGGATCCCAAAGTGTCATTTATGTATTTATTTATATATATTGAGAAACTTCGCCAACTTCACTTCATATCTACATAATTACGTTAACTCATCTTGTTGTTTTCTTATTCAGAATGAAGAGATTCCACGCGGAATACTTAAAAAACATCACGACCAGCAACACGCGAGTGTTTATCACGATGTTCTGATTTTTTTGCATTCTATTTACGCTGATGCGTGAGTGCTGATGGTGCCAGTCATAGACGAAAATCTTTTTTTCTCTCAAAGATTTTATTTTATTAAATTATAGCTCACTTTCCAAAACTTGTTAAGATTGATAAGATTGTTAGCATATCAGCTGATACTACCGATAGGTACTAACATTGGTGCAAAAAGTACAGGTTCTAAGAATCGTTTCCTGATATTATCGGACAACTGTAGTAGAACATTGGTGGGGATCGGTTGCATGGAACACATTTGCATTGAAACGGTCTGTGGAAGTTGGTATTGTAAAAATAAAAATATTCAGATTTGTTCATTTTGGCACGGCAGAAGTGGAGGCACTGAAACCATTTTGTGATTTTAAGCACAAATTTTGTCGCATATGTCCCGAATTTTGGATCGGAAAATATGGTCAACGTATGCATATTGTATCTGGTTACTCCCTTAATAATTCCAACTATATGTAGTGGTTCTCTTCTTCCTTACCCAGTTCCCCAATAAAATTTTGTATAAATATGAAATTCCTTTAAAGTTTCTTCCAATTCAAGATAAAACTTGAGTAGCATTTGAAAAAGCATACCACTTCAGCTACTGAAGATGAGAGCGTAGCTCTCGAAATACGAATATAGTGCTTGTTCAAGAGAAGTTTTTCTTTATTTGTCTTGTACTCGTGCTTTAATTTTTCCTTTTAGGCTTAGGTTTTGACCACAAGTCCCTGTTAGGCCATTGTCCAGCAAACTTGTATTTTTTTATTTTAAACTTTTTTCATTTGAGCGCTTCTCTGGGTAAACGTTACGGTTTAGAGTAAGTAATTTTTAATTTGAGTAGAATTAATAAATTTCTATTAAAGGAGCCAAAAAAGGTAAAATTATTAATCAAACATATGAGAGGTCATGGGTACGATAAAGGATCAAACATGCAGACGCACTAATCGAGATAGGAAATATAAACTTCAGTGTGTTTTTATTCCCTTTAGCGCTTATTATTTAAATTTACTTGTGAATGACGGTGAATAAATATAGTACAAAACGGAGGGAAGTGTTGAAAAAGTATGTTTCCAGAATTACCCTAAAGAGGACCCACAGCTAGTACAATAAATTAAATAGTGAACCCTTAAGTAAGTCTGAGTCTCTGTAGATGGTGTATTGAATGTTTGCACAAATCATTAAATAAAGTACATATTGGAAATTATGTGACTCGGCACTTGGGCAACAGAAATATTTTATGGAACAGTAAAATACTTTTATTTTTCTGAGATTTGAATAAGCTTTGTTATTATTTGTTTCATTAAATTGTAAATTTTTTTGAGAAACTTAATAAACTTCATTTCATGACTACATATTGGTTTTAAGTCATCCTGATGTTTTGCTCTTCAGGCTGAAGAGCAAGCGCAAGACCCCTCCTCTCCTCACGTCGGAGGTAGTCAACCGCCGGAGAAACACGTGAGTGTTATTTATGAAACACTGCTTTCATGTACCTAATACTATTATTATATATTTATATTACAAAGTCGTGTCCCTTTTCGGTACACTATTTATATGGTTAATCTATATATGTCTAGGTAATAATAAAACAATAAATACATAATTATATAATCAACAACAAAACATTAGTTTTCCTATCACAAGATTGAAAATAAAAATAAAAATTATCTGTTGAATTTCATTTATGTTCTTTATAATGTTTAGATGCTTCTACCAGTTTCCTAACTAGACCATTTTTTCCCCATGTCAGATTTCGCGACGAAGTGACCGCGTCAAATGGCAATGGACACACAGAATTGGTAAATTTCCATTCAAGTATTTTATATGCGCCGCCCCAGCTCGCTACTCGCATCAACCCCGTAATGACGTTTGGCGCGTGTTCTGCTTGCTAACATTCTTTAAGCTTCACAGAGCGATATAACATTCGCAAAGAATTTAAAACAAGTACAGTAAATCAAAATTTATTCTTTTCCTTTTTGCGAAAAATATGTTGTCAAAATTAATTTTGAATTATTTTATTACGATGGTGGCCTGAGTCGCGCGCGGACATTTTGACAACATTGGGAAATTTTGCCCGTTTAAAAAATAATATCGAATATACTTTGCGAATAGGTTTAGTAAATGTTGGCCAGTAAATATGTAAATCTTCTCATAACCAGCGACTTTAGCGAGGATCGTGGGCCAACACGAGTCTAGTGGAGGGAGGGGTTGTCGCGTGTAGCCCGGGGAGCGGATGAAAACAGCTTGTGCACCATCGGCGCCAGGGATGGAGAATTTAGTAAAACTTAAAAAACGTGTTAAAATTTTCACTGGCACCGATATTACAATTCTAAGATATTTTGATACGCAAGAGAAAACTGCTCTGCACCACAGTTTTCGGATTTTCCATGTAAATCAAATGGGAAGGATCGAACCAGGGACGTTTAATATTCGCAACAAAAACTAACCTCGGGAGCTCGGCTCCAGTAGCGGGAGACTTCTACAAAGTGTCATGAAAAGCGGTCGATTGGTGCGAAAGTTCATAGATAGGGGTTCGAGAGACGGTCCGGCGTCGGCGGCCGAGGAAGGAGAGACAAGGATGAAGAAGACCTCTCGTTGGAGCAGGATGGGCCGGAGGAAAGCGAAAATTCCACAAGTGCGTGGAGTTGTACACGTTGTAGAGCGCCAGGGACGGGGGGCGCGGCGGGGGGAGAGTGGGGCCGTCGTCGTAGGGGGGGGGGGGGGGGGGTGGAGGTCGGGGACCGATTTCGGGGCTTCTTGGGCCTCTGAAAACTCGTGGGGCGATTCCTGGGGGCTCGATTTCGTGGGGCGGGTCCGTTCGGGAGGGCCACTGGGTGTCCAAAGAGGCGACTGCGAGGTGGAATATTGGCGAAAAAAATTCTTCGGGGATGGGTGGGCGGTGCAAATTTTTTATTTAGGTGGGGGAAATTCGTTCCATAGTCTGCAAGCGGTAACAATGAAGGACTTGTTGAAAAAAACTGTTCTGTGACGAGGAATAAGGAGTTTATGGCTCCCTCTGGTATTACGGTTATGTACAGTGTCTATATTCCTGAATTCCGTGGAAAGATAATGTGGATTGTTAGAAGTAAGTAATTGGTATTTCTTCAGATTAAAACTATATCTAATGCACGCGTTATTTGTTTTCTGAATCTTTAATGACAACTCTTGTGATAAATCTTGACGCGCTATATAAACATAGTCAAAATCCAGAATAATGGGTGAAGTTACTTCTACTGATGCTTCTTGAGAGAAACCGGAGTACTGCTACTTAACTTCCTATGCGAGTGAAGGGATGAGTTTACTGTCCTACACACATTCATAACATGTGGGGACCAAGAGAGGGTTTCATCTATAAGAAATCCTACATTTTTTACCACTTTACAATAAGGTATAGTTGAATTTGCTAGAGCCACATGCGTCTCTTTCATGACTTTCGTGCAGCTCCCTACATTAACTCTCCCAATTAACCCATTATTCCCCAAAACGTTATTTTGCATATTTTATGAAATTTTTGTATTATATCTTTGTCAAAAAGGCACACATAACATATAGAAAATGTTTTAGATTTTTCTTTTTTTCAGAATTATCTTTATTTTAACGGCAATTTCCACTGGGCAGATACACTACTATACATAAAATGGGCTTTTTTGGTATGTATTTTCTTTTAAGTACTACATGTATATATTAATTCGATTATTTTTGTTGTAACACCTTCAAACATGTATATACATATTTTTAAACTGCGAACTTACAAAAAAATATATGCATCATAAAAACGATTAAATTCAAATAACAAAATTTCAATAAATACAATTTTTCATTCCAGAATAGTTCATATTATAGACCACTTAGCATACAGTTTACATTTGTTTAACTAATTTTATGATGCCTTTTACATAGCTTTTAATTCTACAAAAAAGGAAATTAACCAATTTTAATTCTAGAACATGTAATTATTACATATAAAAAGCTTAGGGTAGTGGTTCCCAAACTGTGAGCCGCAATAGATTTTTAGGGGTGCCGCAAAAAGCTTTGTTTAGTACATAAATGAATCAAGGATTTTCATGTGTTGGTGAGTAATTGGGCATAGAATTTTTTTCAAATACATTGATTAAGTGGTAGAAACAATGAATGATGTGTCCAAAGATTGTAACACCCGTATCTAAAAATAGATAAAGCTTGTTACAAGGCTGAGGCGACGCGAAATCCTCCCTGCATAGAGGGTGGTGGAAGTGACACGGCCACTTCCGGCCAGGCTGCCAGCTTAGCTATAACCCTGTCTGGTATTGGAGGATTTTGGTCAGGGTGTGAGGACTTGTTTTATGTTTGACAGATCTTTCATGCGTGTCTATGCCTTCTCCTGACCCTTGGAGGCCACTGGGCGCTTGAAGCTGTCCCAGGGCATCACTCTCATCTGAGAGAGCCTGTTGATCAGATCGTGGGGCGAGCTGAAAGTCTATTCGAAGAACGCCCTGGCCCTCTTTTCCAGGACGCGTTCAAGCGGTTCGACGCCGGTAGCCATATGGAGCTCCGCGACTAGCACGAAGTTCCGCCAGGTGATCCTGAGCATCGTCCGTAGTGCAATGTTCTGCACTACGGTGATCTTTTTGATATGGCTTCTCGCCGCTCCCGACCAGATGGGAGAGGCGTATGTCAGGATTGGCAGTACGCAGGCCCTGTATAATCTGACCTTGGTCTCCAGGGTCACCTCCCTGGAGCCCAGAATAGGGCGGAGTCTGCGTATTGCACCTGTCCCGACCCCTCTGAGGCCGAAGACGTGTTGGCGCCTGGTCAGTCCTCTGTCAATGGTAACACCGAGGTATTAGCCTCGGAGGACCAAGGGATGACCTGACCCTGCAGGGTGAGTGTGGCTACCGGCTGCCGTCTGGGAAGTGCCCGAAACATGACGGCGACAGTTTTGGTGGAGTTCACTGCAATGCGCCAATTGAAGTACCAGGCGTGGATTTTGTCCAAGGCCCTCTGCTGGTAGGTCACTGCCTGTCCCTCGCTGGCGAACTTGGCGAGGATGGCCGCATCGTCGGCGTAGAGGCTGGGGAAGTCGTGGGTGAAGATGTTAAATAGTACCGGGTCTAGGACCGATACCTGGGGGACACCCGCTTAGATCGAGTGAATCCCGGATCGCTCCCCTGCCTAGCATACCCAGAATCTTCTATCCTCCAGGTAGCAGCGCAGGAGTTGAATGAGGGCTGGTGGCAAGCCAGACCAGTGCATTTTGGCAAGTACCGCCTCATGCCAGACTCTGTCGAACGCCTTGCTGATGTCCAAGAAAACTGCCGCCGTCCGTTTCTGGAGGTTGAAGCCATCGGTGATGAATTCGACGGCCCTAGCAAGCTGATGCGTGGTCGAGTTCTGCTGGCGGAAGCCGAACTGCTCTCCAGGTATGACGTTTCTGGCAGCCAAATACCTCTGCATGGTTGGGAGAACGAGCCGTTCAAACATCTTCCCGAAGTTGTTGAGGAGTGAAATCGGGAGGTAATTCTCCGCGGCACTCGCGGCCTTATTGGCCTTGGGGATGCCGATGATCTTCGCCCTCTTCCACTCCTCCGGGGAGTGCCCGATTTTCAGGCAGCCATTGAAAATGGCCTCGAGGTACTCAACAGCAGCGATGGGCAGCTGCTTGACAACCAACCCGCTGAGGTCGTCATCGCCTGGAGAGCGACGGGAGGACAGTTTCTTCATCACGGCAACGATCTCTTGAGTGCCGATCCGAGGAAGGGTCTTCTGATCTGACTCGGTGACCCCGGTAAGGATAGCAGCCATGGCTGATTCCACGGCTTTTTCGGAGTCAACCGAGTTGGTGGTGGAGGGGTTTGGCTGGAAGGTGCTGCTGAGATGCCTTGGAAACTCCCCTGTCTTCTCTCCGGGGGAGCAGGCGAATCCCGCCTTGGTTATCAGAGGAGGATCCCTCCTTTGGGTTGCGTGTAACCCTCTGCAAACCCGCCAGATGGAGTTGTCTGCAAGGGACACCTCAGCCAGGTGTTCTTCAAAGGCGTCTGTCTTGATCTCCTGGATTGAAGCACGGACACTCTTGTTGAGGCCGTCTAGGAGCTTTCGCAGGTCCGGAGTTCTGTGGCGTTGCCATCTTCTCCGGACGCTGTTGCGATATGCTACCAGCCTCCTAACCGGCTCCGGGAGCCGGCGGCAGATCAGTCTGGGAGTGCACTTCCAGGGGATGTTCCCCTCCATTGCCGTTTGTACGACGCCAGCAACACTGGCTGCCATGGCATCAGCTTGTTCCTTGGTCGTCGGCTCATCAGGATAGCTCGGGAGGGCCAAGGCGATGGAATGGCGGAAGGTTACCCAAGTCACTTCGCCGAAGTGGTGGGAGCCTCATAGGGAGGTTGCCATAATGCAGGAGGGTCGGCAGGCGTTCTGACGACAGCAGGGCCATGGACACCTGGACTCCGGAGGAGAGAGCGATGTCCAAGACGTCGGGAACTGGGACGTATGTAGGAGCTGTGGGCCCCAGGATAGTCAGGTCTGCCACCCTGGCGAGCTGGTGGAGTTTTCGCCCCCTCCAATTAGATATTCTGGAGTTCCAGGCTCTGTGCTTGGCATTAAAGTCGCCAAGCACAACCGTTGGAACTCCGTCAGAGGAGAAGAGGGCAAAGATATCGTCTTCCACCAGCGGACGACCAGGGGCGTAATACGCTGCCACCACCCGCAGAAACCCTCTTGTCATACGGATGTCTACGGCCACCGCCTCTAGTTGAGACATTTCCGGGAGCGGGTACTCGTGGTACTCAAGTGCTGAGTGCACGAGAAGAGCGACGCCACCTCCTACGCCGGTCGCTCTGTCCTTCCTCAGCACATCCCAGCCCCGTACGGTGAAGGAGGATCCTAGGGAGAGTTTGGTCTCTCCTATGGCGGCGACCAAGACTCCATGATCGTGAAGTAGTGGGAGGAGCTCGTCGGCACGCCCACGGATGCCGTTGGCGTTCCATCCCACCACCGAGAAGCAACCTTTCTTACGGTGTGGCTCCATTGCTGGTCTTGGTGATGGCTATCTCTTCCAGCAGTGCCAAGAGGAATAATCCCTGGCGGCTGGTGATGTATTTTTTCAGCACCCGAGTGATGGACACAATAGTGGCCCAGAGCTCATCGTCCTGCGAATCCGAAGGGGGAGGCGCTAACGAGGTTTCGGCGGGTGGACTACCGCTGGGTGCTGAACACAGAATTTCAGTCGCCAGAGACGCTGGTACCGGTCTTGGTTGTTCAGGCACTGCTACCTTGGGGCGGGGTGCCCCCTGGGAACTGGCCGGTTGTACGGCGTTGGCACTGCTGGGGATAGCGGGCTCAGCTCTCCTCTGCAAATCCGTGTCAGGTGGAGTAATGGTTGGAGTGGCGCTGGCAGCGGCTGCAGCAAAATTCTTTCCAGGGACCACCTTGGCGGAGCGCCTCGCTGCCGCCGTCGAGGCCACTGTCCTGCCTTTGATGGCCTTGCGCTGTAGCGCATCATTGCGCTCATTTGCCCCCAGCGCCTTGTCCAAAGCTTCCAGGTAAACAGGACATTGCCTGTATGTGAAGGGATGTTCACCACCGCAATTACAGCACTTCCTGGGTGCCGTGGGTGGGTTGGGGCAGTCGCGGGAACGATGCTTTCCCGCACATTTGTAGCAGCGGGCCACCTTCCTATACCCAAGGGAGGAGTGCTCGAACCTCTGGCAGTTAAAGCAGGTCTGCGGCGCTACTCCTCCCTTGAAGTACTCCACCTGCACCCGACAGTTTTGTATGTGGGTGATCTTGTAAAGGGGAGGGATGCCTGGAGTTTTGTCCACCACGGCGATGAACTTCCTGGTATTGTCAGGTTGTGCCCTCCCCTCTGCCGTTTGCACCACGTGCTTTACGGACTTAACCGTGATTCCCAACGCCGCCAACCCCGCGGCCACTCTAGCTGGAGGGAAGTCACTGGCCAGTCCTTTAATGAGCAGTCTAGCTGTTTTGACATTCTCTGCCGGGTGCAAGAAGTACTCGAGCTTTTTCTCGTCGAGGATCTGCAGGACTTTCTCCTGCTGTTCCGGCGAGGTAACGATGACCCTGGTGGAGACATCTCTTATCGCAAGCTTGAATTCATTGCCACATCTCTCTTGGAGAGAGTCAATGAGGTCGGGGTGGTTCCGTACACCATATACGTTAATCGGCTTTACCTTAGGTCTACTGGGTTGGGTGGCGTTAGAGGAGGGATTTATAACTTTCTTTCTGGAGGTTCTCTTCCTCCTCTTCTTGGTCACGATCTCGAAAGACTCATCGACTGCGGCCTCCGCTCCCTGGGTAGCAGGCTCCGGGGGGTCATGCGATTGCCGTGAGGGTACTACCTCCAGTGAGTCCGAAAGCTTCCGCTTCAGTGTGGAGCAAGAAATTTTGGTCTCCATATCCTCGACACTCACAGTGAGTGACGCAGAAACGGGCATGGTACACTCAGAGAGGGGTAGGGAGGAATCAGGCGTCACTGGGGCGGATTCTCCAGCATTTGCCTGAGCACCCTGGGTGGTGTACTCCTTGGGTGCATGCAGTGCCAGAGAGACGTTTTCTACGGATTCAGAGAGCTTCCTCTTTTGCGAGGGAGCGTCCAGGTTTTCTGTCTCCATAGGCTGAGTATCAATTGGAGAAGGGAGGGGTGCTAGCTGCCCCGATACGGGCTCAGGTAGAACCACCGCCACGTGCGATGGGGCCTGAGTCGTCGATGTGGTAGGGGCACTTGGGTTTTGAGCCCCCTTGGAAGGAGCACCCTTCTTTTTCTTCGGGTTTTTCCCACCCTTGGACTTGGCAGCGCCCTGTCCTGCGGTGGGTGATTGAATGGTGGCACAGGCAGTCGTGTTAGTCACCAAGCAGTCCTTTCGAGAGGGGCGGGGAGTATTTCGGAGATTCACAGGGTTCTCCGACCGAAGGATGGAGGCGATTTGTATCGTTCTCAGGTAGTCCTGAGAGACGTACTTTATCGCTCCATCAGGGGTTTTGAAGGCTATAGGGCCAACGCATGACATACTCCGCCTGTGCTGCCCGCTGGGAATCATGCTGGCAGGCACATTTCCAGAAGGCAAGGACGACATTGAAAGTGGCGGAAGAAAGGCAGATGGATCCGTGCAATCAACGACCACAAGGGATAAAACTGCGGAAGCAGGAATGAGAGGTCCCCAGCGGGGTCCACGACCGGGACCGAGGCGAATCGGGTGAGAAGGAGGGATTGCGTTAGCCTCCCCCCTCTTCGCGACACCGAAAGAACCAACGGAACCACAGACCCTGCAGAAAGCAGGAAAACCAAAGCCCTTTTCAGGGCGAAAGGGGGAGAGGGAGGACAGCAAGGGCCCTTTTCATGGCCAATGCACAAGAGCGGAAAAATCAGGTCCTTTTCAGGGCCCAACTTTCGCAGTGGGGGAAATGCGAAATAGGTGAGGAGGAACTCTGTTAGCCTCCCCCTATTTCGACGGGAAAATACGACAGAGCAAATCCGTTGGCCAAAATCAACGTCGAAGAGAAGCAAGGTCGAGATCAGGGAGAACAGGATAAACGTAACGAGGTAAAGCACGACGAGACGTAGTGCAAGGAAGTAGGCTATAGGGACGCAAGTACCCAATAAGCGCATCACTCTCAGCGAGCTTTGCGAAATCCTCTTTACCTTCGAAAGTATGCCGCAACTTAAAAATGTTTGGGAACCACTGATTTAGGGTGTCGAGGAACATAGCACTTTTTACAAATAAATATTGTCCTCTTGGAACAATGTTTACAATGGCGAAATCGTGTTGATCCCTTGGTAATTATATGATCTCTGACATCGCGTTTTATTGAATCCAGTACAAGCGAAATAGATGCGCGTGGACCTCTCCCAGCGGTCTCTGAGCCATAACGTCGCAAAAGGAATTAAACACATTCCCTACGAAAATCTAAAAATGGAATATTGTTATTCAATTATTTTCTATAAAAAAGCCACCCTTCCTCGCAGGAAACATAGACTGCCCACCCAATAAAAGAACACCACCACTTTTTGGTTCTATTAGTTGATCTGTACTGAGCAACAAATTGGGTCGTGGTAAATACGACCATGTCGACCGGATGCATTTAGACGGAAACGTGGAACCCCTGGACATCCTCTTGCCGAGGATGTCTAAGGAATTCTACTGCGAGGCAGCATTATCAACGCACGAAGAGGTGCGAATGCTAGGCTACATCAAGGCTAGGTGATGGGATCGTTACAAGCGGCCCATTGTCAGCCTTGATGTGCAGGATGCCCTCCCTTCAAACAAGCGTCCTCGCTTGTAGGGAGGGATATATGCCCATTTATGGGCTATCGAAGTGCGCTAAGCTAGTTTTTAAGAGTAGTCTCGCATTAGCAGCTTAGCTGGAAATGCGACGTGGCCAGCCTCAGGCTGGAAGATCATGACATCTCTCAACAAATTGATCATTCACAACAACCCCACCCTTATTTAAATAATACTGCGTAAGAAAAGTAAAACCGAAGGAGAACGAACCAAAAAATCAAACAGTAGCAACAACTAACCGACAACAAGAAATAGAAGATATCGGCAAAAAAAGAACAACCACCAATAAAAACGGCGGTTGAAACCAGTATAGAAAATTAAAACCAAAGGAGAACGAACAAAAAAATCAAACACTAGGAACATATAACCGACAACAAGAAATAGAAGATATCGGCAAAAAAAGAACAACCACCAATAAAAACGGCGGTTGAAACCAGTATAGAAAAGTAAAACCAAAGGAGAACAAACCAAAAAATCAAACACTAGCAACTAATAACCGACATCCAGAGGTAGAAGATATCGGCAAAAAAAGAACAACCCACAATAATAACGGCGGTTGAAACCAGTATAGAAAAGTAAAACCAAAGGAGAACAAACAAAAAAATCAAACACTAGCAACAAATAACCGTTATCCAGAGGTGGAAGATATCGGCAAAAAGAGAACAACCACCAATAAAAACGGCGGTTGTAAGTAGCAGAGAAAAGTAAAACCACAGGAGAACGAACAAAAATATCAAACACTAAGAACAACCAAACAACATCCAAATGTGGAAGATATCGTAGTAATGCAATTAAAGAGTGAAGTCTAAAGAAATCGAGAAACCTCGGCCGCCGAATACAGTCAAACTCGTTTATAACGAGCACGGTTGTAACGAGTTCACGGCTATAGTGAGCAAATGCTACCTCCAAGATAAGTTTACGAGCATTTACATACAAATATTTCACGTATATAACGAGCACGCTTCACGGATATATCGAGCAAACTTTGACCACTTCTTACTGTCTCAAACGCGGCGGCGGTCAGCCCCTTCAATCCTCATAGTGATCCAAAATATGTAACCTTGTGTTCTCGAGTCCAGCCTCTACACCCTATCCCTCGGGGAGGTTAAAGACCGCGGCGTTGTTGTTAAAAAATAATCCCTTCATCCAAACCAAGAATTCCCAACTTGCAGGTACAGTGGCACTCGCCGAGGTCCTTTGTCCTCTCCTCCCAACCCCCAGCTCTTTTACAGCCAGGAGGTTGTGTTTGGAAGGGGGTAAGGGGTAAGGGCATGTACAATGGCGCCCACCCACGTCGCTCAGCCGAATGCACCCAACACCCTTTCCCACGTAAAGATGGGAAATCCCACGTTTAATCCGTCTCCTCATTAACTCTTCCTGGAATTGGTATGCTCAAAGTTTGCAAAGAAAGTTCATAGCGTTGATCACAAAAATCAGTTGAGATTTTGCCCTTGAACGAGTAACATGTCCGTACATAAAAGGAAGTGTTTGTCTATTCGCAAAAAGGTTGATATTATTCGACAGTTAGAACGTGGAAAAAAAATGTTGAAGTGTGTAAAAAATTTAATTTATCGTCGTCTACGATTTCAACCTTATGGAAAAACAAAGAAGCGATTTTATCTGCACTAGAGAACAACCTAACAACGAACAAGAAAATGAGGAAGTGTGACTTGGGTACTGATGATCAAGCACTTCTGGAGTGGTTTAAGAGGCAGAGAAATGCTGGTTTCCCCATCAAGGTACAGGCAGATAAATTTGCAAAACAGTTAGGACACGAGAACTTCACATGCAATAACGGGTGGCTTGATCGTTTTAAAAATCGGCACAACATTGTTTATGAGAAAGGCCCTGTCAGCAGATTCAGAACGGCAAGTGAATGGGTGAAAAGTGTTTGGGAGGAGTGTCGAAAAGGTTACATGGAAGAAGACATCTACAATGCCGACGAAACTGGACTGTTTTACAACATGATGCCTGATGCAACGTTTAAATTCAAAGGTGAGAAATGTGTTGGTGGCAAAAGACCTAAGAATCGTTTAACAGTTTTAATGTGCGCAAACATGAATGGGAGTGACAAAAAAAACTTTTTGTTATTGGTAAGTCACAAAAGCCACGTTGTTTAAAAAATGTAAAGCTTCCCGTTGAATATGCACCTAATAAAAAGACATGGATGACTTCCAATATTTTTCAGAAATATGTAAGTCAGTGGAACAACGAGTTACGGAGGAAAATAGAAACATTCTACTCCTTGTCGATAACTGTCCTGCGCACCCACATATGCAGGAGTTATCCAATGTAAAACTGGTGTTTTGCCTCCAAATGCGACTTCTATTTTGCAGCCAATGGACATGGGGGTAATTAAAAGTTTTAAATGCCATTTCAAGCGATTTTTTGTTCTACAGTTGATTGAATGTAGGGAAAGAGGTTTAGATGGCAACGACTCTGTATTGGATGCAATTCATTTGATGACAGATGCATGTTTCACCTACAACGATCATAAACTGTTTTCGAATGTCTGGTTTAATATCGGGAGAATTTTCGATTGATAACCATAACGTTGATGAAGATCAGAATGGCTTAAAGAAAATGGAATTGCGAATTTTGACCATGTAAATGACATTGACAATTTTGTTCATGTTGATGATGATTTGATTACCAGTGGAATTCCTACGGAGAGTGAAATAATAGAGACAGTATAAAGCACAGCAGACAGTGATGAAGACAATGTTGAATGTGTCGAAGACACAATCCTTACTCAGGATGCCGTGGAAACATTAAATGATTTTTTTGAAAACATTGACATTTCCGATGGTGTTTTTAGTGCATTAAGTGTAATAAGAGGAAACTTAAGAGACTTCAAAGTGAAATCTATGAAACAGGCTACCATTCAAAGTTATTTTTCTAAAAAGGGGAGTGATTAAGAATGCAGCTGTGAGTAAATTTTATATGTACGTATGTTTGCTTTAAATTTTCTAGTTTATTCTCATTTTTAGATTTTTTCATAAATTTACTAAATAAACTTTCTGTTTATATATTCACTTTTACTTCTTATGTCTTATTTCACCATACGCACGCATGCTCTTGCCTTCACGGATATTAAGTTTAACGGCTATAACGAGCAAAACTAAACGGTCCCGTGGCGCTCGTTATAGCCGAGTTTGACTGTATATCAGAATAAATTCTTCAACTAACCACTGACGCTAAGCATTCAGTTGTTAAGTAAACAATTAATAAACAAAATTGTTTTCTAATGTCAAGAGTGGCATATTGTTACAGCGCAAACTGTTGAAAAGATATTTTTTTGTTTATGATATATTTGCAAATGGAATTTTAAGTTAATATTTTTATTTTGTCTAATAAATCAACCGTCTTTCTTTAGGTCGCCAGTTTTTATTATATATATTGTTTCGTAAATTATCTGATGGGTGGCGTCCGTGTACAATGGTAAGTTACGAATAAATGAAAATATCTCCGAAATTACAGGTTTTACGAAATATTTTCAAGCAAAAGTCGTAGAGAATATAATTCTCGACAACATTGCTATTTAAAAACATTACTTATAATGAAGTCAAAGGAGTTATTTGACAAAAGTCGAATAAATCAAACATTTCTTAAACGATGCGTTCTAGGAAAAAACTTTCAAACGAACATTGTACAATGTAATGTCATTGCAAATTATGAAGTTTTAATGGAGAAAATTAATAAAACGGAAAAGAGACCTGGAGTAAAGTGTCACTTTCGGTTGACCGATTTTTACCAAAACCTAATAATTTCTTTTGCCTTCAACAAAAATGTCAAATATAAAATTTCCCATCGCTCAGATGAATAGTTTTTTAGTTAGAGCGCCCACAGTATCCCAATCACATACACACAGACATAATCGTGAAAATGGTCAAAACGTGTTAAGGGAACCCCAAAACGAGTATTTCCGTTGAAATCTCGAAATAGAATTTTTCATGAAAACAATTCTTTCCCCTAGACTGCGTACGGAGAAAGCAAAAAGCAATGCTCGTGTTGGACAGCTTTCGCGGCCATCTAGTGCAACCTGTGAAAAAAAGAAATGGCCCGCCTTAACACCGTTCCAGCAGTAATTTCGGGAGGACTGACGTCCGTTTCGCAGCCATTGGACGTGCGCGTGAACAAGCCATTCAAGGACCACCTCCGCCGATTTGACGCCGAATTGATGGCATCCGGCTCACACACCCTGACGAAATCTGGAAATGTCCAACGGCCTTCCATAGAGCAACTCTGTAAGTGGATCTTTGGAGCTCTCATCTCGAAAGAAATCGTCGTGAAGAGCTTCAAAAAGCCTGAAATCTCCAACACGATGGATGGATCCGAGGATCACCTCGTCTGGGATGACAAGTATGATGACGAGGGCGATGAAGAAGACGAAGGTTCTTCATCGTCTGATTATAGCAGCGTGGAATAAATGAACAGGTACGTTTGTACAATAAAGTAATTAAATATTAACTTTTAAAAGAAAGTAAAATATTTCGCGCAAATCTTAAAACGATATGGTGCTTGTGTTGGCAGGGTCGCTTTTGAAGGACGAGCTAACGCCGGCGAGTCTGGTGCCTGGGGAGTCAATATATAATTAAGAATGATGAATGTTATTTAATGAAAATAATGTAGTTACTGTAGATAAACAAGATATTGCATCAATAAACTTAATGTTTGCCTCTTATTTGCGAGTATTAATTGATATGCTGCCCTAAGATTTTCGTCAAAATTGGTAAGCATCGCGTTTTTTCCCCTTCCCGATTATTTCCACAAAATTTGTGGGAAAAAACGGAGAAGGTACGCGAGTAAATACGGTACTAGCACAATAACTGCGATTAGTCCTATAAATTTTATAATTAAAAAGTCCCTATTGCGAATCGCATATATCTGGTGTAGGTCAAGTCTCGGAGAATAATATGACATCACACTCGATATTAACAGCTGAGACACGCATGCCCTTTAATTTAGTACGCAAACCGCGGACATTTTGGTAGTATGCAGAAATATTACTTACAACTTTTTTAAATGTTTATCTATCACTATTTTGGAAAAAAGGAGTAATCTCCGCTCTGAAATACTAAATTCATAACATTTTTGTAATGATAACAGTTTATTGATTTTAGTAGGATTGTTGATGTCATTATTTAATTTTGAGGCATGATCTATTCCAGCCGATATTTTAAGCATGTAAAGAATTAAAAAATCGTTTCACTTTATATATATAAATAGTTTTTAACTTGAACGAGATTTTCTAAATTTATTAAAAGTTGTTTGAAAAATTAAACCAAAAGCATGTTCACCACCATTATATCTCCTCAAAATATCCACCTTCTCCTCCAGTGTCACTGGTTTACGTTTTATTTTTTTAAGATGAAGCACTTGTACAATCACTCTATCTTTTCTGTGACATGATGAATTGATTCCAGGGCAAAAATAAAAAAATATATAACAGACATATTCAGAATTTACACTACAAATGGTGGAAAGCGATAAATTTTAAAGGCACGCGTCCGACGAAGGGCAAGTCGAAAAACGAAATACGAATAAAATCATCCCAAATCTTATTTTAAACCAATCGCTTCTTATGATGAATGGTAGTCGCGTGATCATCCTAGGCCTTAAAGTTCGAGCTGTGGTCTCCTTGCGTAACCGACCACTTGAAGTGTTTGCAATTTTTCCAAACGGCGTTTTTCAAGTGTCAATATGTAAGAATCCATTGTATGAGGAAGAATGGGGAAAATCTCCCTTGGTTTTTATACTGCTGTTTAGAATTGTCCCCTGGGAGAGAGTTTTTATCGGGAATGATAGGTGCGAAAGTTTTCTCCAACGGGTCGGGGGATAAAATACACTTCATTCTTGTAATCAGCGGGTTCGAAAACTCCAAGAAAACTTTTTATGAACATTGTTTTATTTTTTTTTCTCTTAGTGGTAGTTACCTCTGTCTTAGGGGTGGGTCAGAGGTTAAAACCATTTCTGGCAAACAAAAAAAAAGATTCGTTAGGTTTTTCGTTACAGGCAAAGAAGCGATTTCGTTTTTCGTTACGCTAAAATTTACATTAACGTTATAGCGAAATAATTCGGTAAAAAATAATGAAGTTTAGTTACTCTTTTATTTTAGTTTTTTTTTAGAACTTACGTATCCACCTTAATTACGTGCTTTTCGATTAGAATACTAATTTGTAGGCACTTCTAAATATATGCTGCAGATCAGGAACGTTTTTAAGAATTCAAAGTATTCGGCACATTTTTCGTTTTTGACAATAATGTATGAAACTTCGAATTTTCATATTCAAAATTTTATATTCAAGTTAATAAACTAAACACATATTTAAGACTACAATATTAGTGTTGTAACGGTGATGCCCTATATTAGAATTTCTTATAGATGACACAAAAGGTACACTGAGAACCCAGTGACCCGTAATTAAAGATAATAAAAGGAACCCGTCGGTTGGTTGCACCGATTGTTACTCGGAGAGCATGCTTCTGTTACGGACCTAAAATTTGGTAGAATAATCGGACAACAGATAAAACTAAAGAGAAATGTCCAAATTCTAATATTTGTCCTCTTTAGGGCTCATTTTTTATGTTGTTCTTTCTTTTTATGTCCTCCATAAGAAATACATGGAAATTATGCATAGGTTTACAATATTACATTTCAAAATTAGATTTGAGATATTAACCTGGGATTAGCTTTATTATGTATATGAAAGAATAACGTAAATTATTTGTAAGACGGAATTTAAAACCACTCCAACTTACAATGAATGAAGGTAATTTTTCGGATGAAATAGTAAAATTTGGAATCTTTAACAATGCGGATATTCAACTGCTGTCTTAATGAAAAGAATACTATTACATTTTAATTAATAGAAAAATATTGTGATATCTTTACTTTAATGCTTTCAGTGGGATCTTACAACGTTCATAGAACTTTTTTAGTTTGTAGTCCATTTCCAACGCAGTTGATAGAAATGAAGAACCAATTTAAGAAATTCTTTAATTTCAGTTGATTAGAGGGTTTATCATTTTGATAAGACTTATGCTCGATAGTTATGAATAAAAATTTTTAGGATCGAAAAATACATAATATTTAATAAAATGGGGATAAATGATATTGTCGCGAGCCTCCGCAACCTCACCGTAAAACGCGAATCCCAACGCGATCTCTCTTCGCTTTCACCAGCGCGCTCGTGATCTCTTGATCATTCACCGCGCTAAGGAACGGAGCTGTGGCTCTCGCTCCCCTGTACTGCAATACCAGGTAGGTCGTTCTCGGGCGAGCGTCGCTTTGAGCGTGTGACGTCACGTGGCCCCAGATTGCGCTTGCCTCCTATGATTTAGCATTGACTGTGGTCGCGGGTTTGGAAAATTATTTTCTCTTCAACTGTGACTTTCTCAGAGAAATGTCGTTTTGTGCGGCATTTGACTGTAATAACAGATACAAAAACTGTAATGGTAGGGTGAGATTTTTTCGATTTCTCCAAGAAAAGTCCACTCAAGAAACATGGATTCGAGCATGCCAAAGTAGAGACAACATAAACGTGATATCAGAATTTTTATTTTTGGTGGAAGGGGTGTGCCATTTTCCATAAGATAACACATAAAATTCGATTTTTCCATTTAAAGACTTTTACTCTTTTGCAAATTAAAATTAGAAAGAACTTCGGATCTAGACCGTTTTAAAGAAAAATAAATAACGAGATTGTATTGAAGCCTAAATCCTTATGTGTACTATATACATTAAGGAATGCGTGCTTTGAATGCTTTAATACAAGTGAGAGGAAGAAATAAAGAGAGAGACAAAATAAAATGTTCCATAGATTAAAAATAATTATGGACGTAAAAGAATTGTATACCGTAATGTATTTTTTTGTCATGCAATTACTATTCTCCCAGAAAAACTTTAGGCAAAAAACTTCTAGATATCGTACAAGGTGAGGCTACGGACTGTAACTCACAGATTCGGTTCATCACATTCATACCAGTGGAGAGTACTGGTCAACATGTATTAGATATAATACCTTTTCGGAATTTCGTGCCAATGGCCTTATTTTTAAGAGAAATAATTAATCTAAGTCTCGCTACACGTACTTTTGGCGTTCGAGGCTCCCGCTTGCCGATTTTTTTTCTCCTGTAAAATGTCTTTTTTCCTGCTGGTTTTTAAATCCCAATCTTCATAAAATAATTATTTATACACGATTAATACACTTTTTTGCGTAGGAGAATTATTTAGAATTAATTTTTAATTATTGCTTAATTATACCTGGTAATTGAAATTAAGCATATTATTTTTGTAAGCCATTAGCAGCATTACCATTTTAAAACAATAAACAAATTTTCAAAGTAATTTAAATTTAAAAAGAAAGATATTACCTTTATGAATCACTACGTCACTCATTAAGGAAGCTCCTCCCGTAGCGGAGTGTGTCTAAGGCAATAACACATCAAACAATCACTTGATTTAAACTCTCATACGAGACCATTTCATTGTGTCAAACACTGGATCCTTCTCCCTTTCGAAAAAATCTTCGGTACTTGTCCTGTGAGATAATTCCGTTCCCTCCTTCATAATTCGCACATTACACAGAGGAACCAAAACGCTGACGCACACTTGGTGGAAATCTTTTGCTACTTGGGCCGAGCACCCAAGGATAGATTTTCTTGCGAAGATTGAAGTTCCGACTTGGATTCCGGGAACTATCCTTCCAATTTGATTTACATGGGAAATCTGAAATCCACCGAGCAGGGCAATTTTCTCTTGCACATTAAAATACCTTAGAATTGTAATATCGGATCGGGACTTGTACTGTTCTCTGACAGAAGGAATGGAAATTCTAATTTTTATCGTAAAACGCTGCTTATTGTTCGCATTTCTTCGAATTTCGCGTAAATACTGCCGTTTTTGCAGTTTTTATCACTCATTACGAGAGTGTTGCCATAGAAGCATTTATTGTTGGACTCGGATTCGGTATAGGCGAATAAACACAGGTATTGTTTCTCCCGAACGAAAATACGCGCGTTCGATTTAATATCCCGTTCGAATGTATTTGTAATATTTTATAACGCTAAATTATGAAATTTGAGAACACAAGGAGCAACATATCTGCGGCGATTTTAAAGCTATTAAAGCCAATATAAGTAGGTATTTAATAAATGATTAAATGGGAAGCTCGCGTCATTAGTTCTGTTTGGATCGTCTTATTACTATGTTATGCAGAGACATACTCTTTATTCCTGTTTGTTGTTGTCAACGAAAACAATCTTCGTAGCAACTGAAGTGAACAAGATCTAATTGTAAGCAATATAAATACTTACGTTTTATTTTCTTTAGCGCGCCTACTGAACATAGCAATTGAAAGGAAATGGATTATTCAGGACGAAGAAGTAAACTAAAATACGTGTAGTTCCGTTACGTATACCTACACTCAGTTTTGTAAGTTAAAAGAAATAAATAATTTACGACGAAGGAATGAGAGTGAGTGGAAAGGTTAACGTTGTTCATCTCAAGTGAGGTATGTATGATTTAAATAATAAGTTAATTTTCGATTGTTCTATCACAAATTCGGTATTTCATTGACATCGCTTCTGATATATCCCTTAGCAGTGCTTAGACTTTAAATTTATCTTGTTTTCTAAATTGATCATTTCAAACAATGGAGGCTTATTTCTTGTGTCGTCTCTGTTGGCCGTTACCGTGGAAACCACACGATGCAGAACTAGCTCATTCTTGTTGAAAAACCAAGAAAGAGAAGACATATAATGAACGGTGGAGGTAATTAACTTGTTTTTCATCTATATTAATGAAAATCTGGCATATTTCAGAACTCGGAACGTAGCCTAGCTCAGTTGATTAGTGGAATTTTAATTAAATGCATGGTTACTTCTCATTGCAATTAACGATCGCTATTCCAGCCCTAATTTCATCGGTACATTTTGCTCCTCTCGTTATGATGCTTGCAAGGTACTTTACTTTACGATCTGAAACTGGTTCCGATGGCTTTCCAACTTACGTTCAAGTTTTTCCTTTCTCGATATCCAAATCAACTTGGATTTTTTCCTATCCGTTTCCTAGGATAATTTTGCTTATTTAACGTTAGCTGTGTCCGTCCGTCTTTCGAAGCATTCGTCCTCGGTACCAAGACTAGCTATTAATGCATACTGAACCAGTAAATTACTTATGAAATCCTATCTCCTTTAACATCTTTCTTAGCCCGAAACTATTAAAGAAGTAGGTTTGTGAGTTAATAGAAATTACACTTTTAAGAAATTCGTTTCTTTTTGACAATCTTTGAATAGTTCAAAATGTAAAAGAAAGAGCAAAGCCGTCGACATACGCTAAATCTGAAATTCTTTTCTCATTTGTGTCTGCAGATTTTGACGATGAAGACTTTGGGTTCGCCGCCATAGGAGTCATCATATTTTTATTTTTGTGCCTCCTGGGCAGGCGGATCTGGGGGCTGATCAGGCGGCGGTACTGCGTCTGGCAAGGAAGGATATGGACAGTTGAAGACGGCGTGCCCGACGTGGTGTACGATACCGCCAATTTGCCTGTATGTATAACACGCCTATACATGCAATTACATTCTTCTCTAATCTTATATACCCTTCCAACATGTTATTTTATGCAGTTAATAAAATAAATTTTAGAACAACAGCTACCTATTCGACAAAATCAATTGCGCAAGATGTCGTTCCTAAACACTGGAAGTTAGTGCACGTTACCCCCATCCAAAAAGGCGGCGTCAAAGAGAACCCTGATAATTACAGTCCACCGGTCTCGTTAGCATCGTTGCCGTGCAAAATATTCGAGCATATTATACTTAGCTCTGTTATGCGTTCCTTAGATGGTAGTTCATATCTTAGGGGATAACAGCACGGATCCGTAAATGTAGATCATGTGAAACGCAACTCGGTCTTTTCGTGACTGAATTATTGCAAAGCGGAACGAAAAATATTCAGGTCGATGCTATTTTCATTCACTTCGGGAAGGCGTTTGATAAGGTCCCTCATCGCAAATTAATAGCGAAGCACGTAAAATACGGTATCAAGCCGGAAATTATTAATTGTGTGAGAGACCTCCTCAGGAACAGAGAACAGATAGTGGTCATTTATGGAATGTAATCGACCCCCGTTCAAGTCGCGTCAGGTGTTCCTCAGGAAAGCGTGTTGGGCCCTCTACTATTCCTGATTTATGTCAATGGTATTTTTTCGGTTGTTGAGATAAAAATCACACTTCGCAGATGACACCGTCATAAATAAGGAGATACTCAACCGAGAAGACCATCAGTCGCTGCAGGGAGATTTAAAGAAAAGCCATTTCCGCGTGGTTTAAGGAATGGAAAATTTAAATTAATTACAGTAAATGTACCCTAGTATCGTTGTGGAGTGGATAAGTAAGAATAGGGAAATAGGTTTCGAGTACGAGATCGATACAAGGAATATTCAAGCGGCTGGTCACTTAAAATACTCGGGAGTATTACGCTTTGTCTTGACCTTTCGTTGGACATGCATATTATAGGTGCGGCTAACGAGAGACTGGTGTTCATAGGCAGAATAGTGCGGAATAGTACAGAGAAAGTACGCGAAGCGTGTTTTTTTTTCACTAATTAGACATCGCGTCGAGAGGGTGTGAACGACTGACTTTTTAATGACACTGTAATTGTTGCAAATATTATGACATATCACACTGTAATAATTTATTTCCTTATTTGGTTTTTTACTGCAGTAATTTGTTAATAAAAATCGGAAAAATATCTCAAGTTATATTTGTTTTGAAACAATTTGAGTAATATTTCAATTCATCTAATACCGGGTGGTCTGGGTAGTATATTTTGCTTCGTAAATGAATCTTGATGTTAAAACTAACAGACAAATACTACACCAATGTTTTTGCTCTGATCCGCCGTCGGATCCCAAACTATCGTGTTACTAACAGCTATGACGCAAGCTGCCATGGAACACAGCGGCCAATTATTCAAGGTGTTGATATAAAGCTTGATTCAAATCCTCGCTCGAAAATTGTAAAAACTCTATCCCCCAATTATGGTTCAGAATTACCACCGCAGGCTTGCATTCCAAACTGCGAGAATGTGATCATTTCTCCCGATAATTTTTACGGAAAAGAAGAGAATGAATTCAAGACTGTTAGCTATAAACGTCGACAAAATAGAAACAACATTATAGGAAGTGCGAAAAATGCTGCTGACTGTCCTTTAAAGGGTGTGCCTAAAAAAATTCATTTACACGTTTGGCGATTGCAAAAAGGTACCACCAAAGAACAGCTTGCGGCTTATCTGAAGGACATAATCCCCACAGAAACTGATATTGAGCAACTTTCCCCGCGGGGCGATTATGCATCCTTTAGAGTATCAGTTTGTGAAACTTATCGTGACAAAGTGACGGACCCTTCAATCTGGCCATCACACGTAGTGATAAACCGATTCTTTTTTCCTCGAAGATCAGTGCCACAGAACGAAAACACAGAATCAAACAACATACCACCAAAAACCGATTTCCAAAACTCAATCTCTCTCAATGAAAGTTTATCCATCAACAGTGGAAGAGTCACTCGCTCCATCACTGGAAACTTAAAACCAAAAACAACTTGACTAGGAGTTACAAGTTCTCTTGCATTCAAGGTGTTGGTAATAAACATCCAATGCCTTAGTAATAAATACAATGAACTGGAATCTCTGGTGAGTTTAGAAAAGCCTGAATTTATTTGTGTGTGTGAGCATTGGATGCAAGATGTCGTATTATCACTTCCTGGTTATATCTGTGCTGCTTCCTATTGCCGTATAGTTCATAAACATGGTGGTGTTGTAATTTTTGTTAAAAATAGTGTTAAATTTAATGAGTTTACTGTAGACTTAACATTTCTGAATGAAGAGATAAATTTTGAATGTGCTGCTTTAAGTTTCTCTTATGAGCATCTCAAATTTCATATAATGGTAATCTATCGCTCCCCTTTAGGGTGTTTTGATTCTTTCACTCAAAAATTTGATAACCTGCTATTTTCACTACTAAAACGTCCACATAGGCCATTCCTCATAATTCCAGGAGATTTTAACTGTAATCTATTAATAAATGGACCAGATCAAAAAAAACTATACAGTATTCTTCAGTCCTACAATCTGAAACCCTTAGTCAATAGCCCAACTAGGATTACTTCCTCCTCCAAGACCTTATTGGATAATATTTATACTGACTATGATGAAATGAAAGTAAATACCACAATTTTTGACCCTTGCATATCTGACCACTGTGCAATTGTATCCCAATTTCACTTTTCCAACTCCCTGCCCTACTCAGTCTCACCTGACCCAATCAGAATCTTTAGTGGTACAAAAACTCAGCATTTCATTTATCTCCTTACCCATCACGATTGGTCAGAGATCCTTAATGCAGGATCATCATTTAATAACAGCTTTAATTTATTTTATTCTAGATTTCTTTATTTTTTCAATTGTGCATTTCCTCTTGTACCAATCAAGCCCAAATTAAAACATAAGAACAGCTGGATTACTCCCGAGATCCAGGCTTTATCTCAGGATCTCAAATTGTTAGCCTACCATGACAAGTTTCATGGAAATTTAGAAACCCATGTACAGTACTCTAATCTTAAAAGACAATACAAAGGCTTAATAAAAAATAGTAAAAAAACCTTTAATGACTCTAGGTTCCTGAAAGCTTCTAATCGATCAAAAGAAGCGTGGAAAGTTATAAATGAAATCACAGGCCCTAAGAAAACAGAGTCTTTACCTCTTGTAAAAGATTGCAATTCTGATGTAGTAACAGACCCAATTGAAATATCGAATGCTCTCAACAATTATTTTCTGAATTTGCTTTCAACTTCATATACCATCAATCCCCCCACCTTGCTAAATGTAGGTACTCCTACCTATATCTTCAAGCCAGATACAATATACCTCCAGCCTTGCAATGAGCAGGAGTTATTTGGATATCTCTCAAAAACTGGAAATAAAAATTCTGCTGGCCTGGATGAAGTTTCTGGTAAACTCCTTAAAGCATCTGGGCAGGCAATTATAAAACCATTATTGTTCCTCATCAATCAATCCCTAAGTCAAGGTATCTTTCCTGAAGCACTGAAAACTTCTAAGGTAATTCCCATTTTCAAAAACAAAGGCAGTAGAAGCCAACTTAGTAACTACAGGCCTATATCACTTTTGTCTCAATTCTCAAAAGTTTTTGAGTATGCTTTCAGCAAAAGGCTACTACAATTTCTTGAGAGATATAATCTTTTGTCTAGTTCTCAATTTGGTTTTAGAAAGGGGAAATCAACAGAGAAAGCTCTTTTCTCAGCATTAAATTTTATTGTTGAGGAACTCAATTTAAGCAACAGAACTCTGGGAATATTTTTTGACTTAAGTAAAGCTTTTGACACTGTAGACCATAAGAAGTTGCTAAGTAAATGTGCATATCTTGGTATTAGGGGTGTGGCAAATAATTGGCTGGTAACATATCTCACTGGTAGACATCAAGTGGTTTCCATACATAAGGAGGGTAGAAAATATTTATCTGAGCCTAGACCTACACACTCTGGTGTGCCCCAAGGATCTATCTTGGGCCCTATTCTTTTCCTAATATTTATAAATGATTTACCCAGTAGCCTTATGCTTAATCAACAAAAAAAAGTAATCATGTATGCTGACGATATTAATGTTTTGTTAACTAAACCTAATGATAAACTCATATTGGACTCAAGTGTTGATGTAATGCGTAGAATGTCTGTGTGGTGTAAGCAAAACAAGCAGATTCTAAATAATGAAAAAACACAGGTCATGTTTTTCTCTTCTTGTCTACAGCAATCTAGTGACTTCTACCTGTGTCATGATCAAAATCACATTAAATCCACAGAGGAATTGAAATTTCTAGGGCTACACCTAGACCCGACTTTAAGATGGCAAGTACATATAGATAACATATGCAAAAAATTAAACTCAGTTTTCTATTTATTTTCAGTACTAAAACATACAGTAAGCCTTGAAATTTTAAAAATCCTGTACTATGGGCATTTTTACTCAAGAGTCTCATATGGTATAATCCTCTGGGGGTCCTCTTCACATGTTATCGAGGTCTTAAAAATCCAAAAAAGGATAATACGCTTAATGATTAATGCTCCTTTTAGAGCTTCTTGTAGACCCATCTTTAAAAAACTAGGTCTGTTGACCGTAACTTGTATGTATATTTACCACGTAGTATTATATGTTAAGCAAAATATGGCTGAATTTAATAAAAACTGTTCAGTTCACAATTATGATACTCGGAGAGGTAGTGACCTACATGTTTATCACAACAAACTGAAAGTTTGCAGCAAAGGTCCTAAAGCAATGTGTATAAAACTATATAATAGATTACCAGCTGAAATTAAGATAATCAGGAGTCTGCCTGTATTTAAAAAAACTGTTCTTGACTTCCTTATAACAAAATGTTATTATAGAATTGATGAATTTATGTAACTTATTATTATTATTTTTTTTTTCTTGACGTGTCCTATGCATTATATACTATGTAGTGTCTTTTGGACAAATAAAGTATTGTATTGTATTGTATTATTATTTATTTATTTATAATTCCTGTATGTGATAAATAATGTGTTACTACCACTCCAAGGGTAGTGATTTATTAATAAAATTCTGAATAAAGTATTTCAACTTAGGTATATTTGTTTTGAAACTATTTGAGTAAGATTTCAATTCATCTAATACAGGGTGGTTTTCGTAGCTTATGTTGCTTCTTAAATGAATCTTGATGTTAAAACAAACAGGCAAATATTACGCCAATGTTTTCACTCTGATGCGCCTTCGGGTCCCAAAGTATCATTTGTGTATTTATTTATATATATTGAGAAACTTCATTTCATAACTACATAATTATGTCAACTCATCTTGTTGTTTTCTTATTCAGAATGAAGAGATTCCACGAGGAATTCTGAAAAAAAAAACACCAGGAACAGCAGCATGTGAGTGTTTATCAAGATGTTCTGATTTTTATGCATTCTTTTTACTGCATTTGATGGTGCCAGTGATAGAAGAAAATCTTTTTTTCTCTCAAAGATTTTTATGTATGATATTATTGTCACTTCCCACAACTTGTTATGCGAGCTTTGCACGATAACATTGATAAGATTGTTGGCATGTCAGCTGATAATACCAATAGGTACTAACTTGGGCGGTGCAAAACGTACAGGTTCTAAGAATTGTTTCCGGATATTATCGGACAACTGTAGTAGAACATTGGTGGGGATCGGTTGCATGTCACACATTTGCGTTAAAACGCGTCTGACGTTCTCCCAGCTGATATGGAAGTTGTCATTGTTAAAATATTCAGATTTGTTCATGTTTATACGGTACGAGTGGTGGCACTGAAATCATTTCGTGATTTTAACGACAGGATTTCTGAGACTGACGCCTACTCTTGAAAGAATAGATACTAATAATTGTTCAACAGCTTATTTTTTATCAGATGAAAATGCCCCCGTTATTCTCCCGAAAACTTTCGAAAATCGTAAATCAGAACTTTGGTTCTACTTCTTATACAATGTTCTTGCTATTTCCAAAATGGAGGGGAAGCCTCATGTGTCACATTTGCGCATGTATAAGAATTTGATAGAGAGAAAAAAGTTATTGCCGCACAAAGTAAAAGAAATGGAGAGGAAAAGTGCTAACGATGGTACAGCCTTCCCTCGTTTTACGAACTAAATTCGTTCCACGAAAACTTTTCGTTAGGCGAGAACTCGTAAAACGAAAATTATGTTCCCATTACTTCCTATGTAAAAAATTTTAATTGGTTCCGAAGGCCAAAATTAAAAAATATTGAGAATTAAACATCAACAATGATATATTAATGTATTTAGATGACATTGTTAGTCATTCGCCTATGATGTCTTACTCGAATTAGCGGTATTATGCCATGATATCTTAGCCTATGTTAGCCTACGATAGGTTAAATACGGCTCGCCTTTCTCCAATCTTTGAATAATATGCATTTAGTCTCTCTTTTTTCACTTTACCACTTTCAAAACCTGAGAGGCCGGCACGATTAGGAGCCATGATTCACAAAAATATATCTTGATTTAAAATATAAATATGCACATCACTCAGCGAACCGAATTTCACACAGAACGGCAACGCGCGTACTGAGACCGAGATGATAATTCTTATTCGGAACAGCGCATTCATTCGATATTAAAAAAAAAGATTTTTCATGCGAACGTAACGAACTCGTATACGCGAAAATTTCTTCGCAAGTCGAATAAAAATAGCCATGAAATTGCTCTGTTCGTATAAGCAAGAACTCGTAACACGGAAGTTCGTAAAACGAGGGAGGGCTACATTCATTCCAGCCATCCATCAAGATGATATTTTTAATGAAGTGTGGGTGTGACCAGAATTCATATCTTAATGAGAACTTGCTAGCCAGACATGGAGATAGTATCTACAGATCAGAGATGGTTAAATGTAAATGTTAAATCCAAATAAGTACAAATATTTCATTACCTCTGAATATCTTTCTACCGCATCCAGATGACAAAAACGACTGACGACTTGAGCCGATTGGCTTAACTCATGAAGTCACAAAGTGAACTGACGAACGATATTATCTCAGTTCAGAGAAACGCAATTTCGGCTCTCTTTTGTTTTATTCTTTCAAATTCTTCAAAAAGATCTTTAGAAGTATTTTAACGTAATAATGTTAGAATGTATTATATGCCAATGTTTTTCACTAGCAAGTTAAAAATTATTTTTTATTGAAAAGTTCGAATATCTTGAGCGTGCAATGCACATATGTGGACGTCCGCCAGAGAAGGGCCCACTTTGTCGATTATAGTTTCGGAGATATCAGCATTTTTGTGAAAAAGGATAGAAAATGTCGATGTCTAGAAAAGTGCATAGAACGATTCTATGGTTTATTAAGAATAATTGTATCGAGGAATTATATCCATAAATGAAGTACGAATAGAAATTATTTTTAATGTCGTGAATTCTGCTTCAATTTTCTCAAAACACTGTTTTTAAATGTCATCTGTAATACTCAATAAAAAGTTTATTTTTCAACATAGGAGTGTGATTTTTCTTTTTTTTTTACTTGTAATTTATCACAATACCGTTGCATTCATAACTCCATCCCGACGAAGTAGGCCCTTCTCTGGCGGACGTCCACATATATTTAATTTTCCACATAAGGGATAGTGAAACCCTGATGTCGCTCCAATGATTGCTCATCGCACTCCATTTTATTTGAGTATTTTAGCAGAAGAACCAATCACGCCCCTCATCATATCTTCCCTCCCCATTTTGCACACCCCTGCTCTATGTAATCATAAGATGGAATTTCTGTTCGCAATGATTCATGGCGGTGCTGGAGGGTTTTGACTGCATATTAATATGAAAAATTAATTAATGAGTTACATATCAGCCATTAACTATAAAAGAAATTTCTACCCATTTAATATCTTACTAGCGCAATTGCCCGAGTAAGAGAACTGTTCTATCTAATCCCCTTTTGGGGGGCACGATGGGTAGGCCGGCAGGTTGCAAAGGATTTCTCATATATTGACCATCTGTTTAACCATCCTAATCTTGAGACACAATATGCAGCCCTTAATTGGCATCCATGTTTTTCCTTAATGTGGCTATAAAAATGGTAATTTTATCTCCAGTAGGTATTGTTTATGAACTGTAATGGAATATGTTATAGAGAGGGAGTGAAGATAGTTTACTTAGGTGAAGGGGGGCTTTGTAATGTTTGGAAACCATGGCATTAACTGTTGATCACAGCCATGCAATGTGTGCACTGCATACAGGTAGCTGCTTCTGTGGAGTGGCAGCAAGCAATGACAACAACTACATAAAAGAAATGCAGCAAATTGAACCAAACCACCCCAATTTACTGAACTGTGAAGTGGAGCAGATTTTTTCACAAAAATGGTTCAGTTAAATAAATTAATTTTGAAATTCTATCAAACTTTATTAGAAATTTATACATGTAAGATGGTCAGACATCTTCTTATATGATTTTGTTCTCTTTATAGAAAATGTCCTCTTTTGAGATTTTGTAAATCTGGTCAACTTAAACACTAGGTACGCTAAACAAATTTTATATGCCCATATCTATATATATATTTCAACTTTCTGGAACTACTCTGAATTTTTTACTTTTTAGGGCATATCAAATGTATAAAATGTTTTTACTCAAAGATTTAAAAGTTACCTAACATTCACAATAATTTTGTCCAAGACCTGAAAAAATTTTAATTCCTATAATCTCTATATCTGACTTCAACATAATATCAATGAATGATGGAATATTTATATATTTTAATTACTGCAGTATTGATTAAAGTTATCAATATACTTTTTAAACTCTAAAACAGTAGTGAAAATTTGTATGTTGACAGATGCAATGCAAATTTATTATAACATTCAGCCATATGCTGTTAAACAAAACCGGCAACAATGCAAATGATGACAAAAAATTCTGAAGTAAAAATACCTCAAATTTTTGTGTTAAGATGTAACTAATGGACTGATTCAAAGTGTATTTGAAAATAAAATTGTTCTTTATAGGTGTTCTTTGCTTCAAGCCTCAAATTCCTAAGATGGTTCTAAGTAATTGTAAAATGCAAATAACTAATATGCCCAACTAATCCTCATATTAAACAAATGGAGTATATGAATTCTCCTAGAATCAAACCCATGACTTTAATGTAGACAGCAAAAAGCTGAAAATTTGATAGTGCATTGCTAAAGAATTCCTAAAATTTTGATCAAAAAAGAATGGAAAGTTTCAGAGTAATTAATGTTTTTCTTATTCACAGATTTAACTCTTTAAAGCAATACACCTTGATCCAAATACCTTATTATGTTATAGTAAAATTAAATGCTTATGAAAGCATGCATTATTAATATTTAACAAACAATTAAGGAATATCAGTAAAGGTAACCATATGCTTCTGTATTTCTAGGATTGTCATTCATCTGTACTTACAAGGTGTATTTCATAATACATTAAGCATAAACATACTTGCTGAAAAAAGTAATCGATTAAATAAGAAATTATATACTCCCTTGAAATTTTAGTTTAATATAAGAGAATTCTTGTTTCTATTAAAATTATATTCCTTTATTCACACAAACCATAAGTTTATCTTCTCTATCCATTTCACAATATCTGTCAAAATAAACTGCTATAATCGTATTCCATCTTATGCATGAGTAATGAAAAACTAAGCTCTTAAAAACTATGAAGGAACCAGAGGAGACAAACAGTCAGTAGTATTCAAAATTATTCATAGATTTCTTTGGCCAACTTAACAGAAAGATATGGTTGAAAATAAATCTACAACTTATTGGTCATTATGAAAATAAAACAAAAATTAAATAGTGTGCAGATGATGATAAATAGAATAATAATAAAAATTTCCCATAAAAAAGCATTGAATTCGCAAGTGAGGCTACAATTTCAGGTTCCAGTTCTGGTACAAATTTGAACCCAATAAACCAAATGAGAATAACTGTGAGTGCTGGCAGAGTGACTTGAGGGCTGGCCTTCTGTGTAGTGGGTCTGATTTCAAATCCTGGGCTTGCCTTGCCTCAACTTGTATGTTATGAGGAGATGCAAGAACAGTGCTCCATCCTTCAGAAGCAACATTCTGCAATGTACTCCCTGTAGTGCTTTTTGTTAAGTAGGCTAATGTCGGGACCAAGCTTCCTTCCTCCCATCAGCGTGAATGTTTGTGTTTACACACAATAGAATGCCATAATCAAACCAAATACTCCTCCGGGATTGAATTCAGAAATAGCAATTTATTTCCTTGTTAGGCAGTTACTGTTTGATACTAGACATGTTTTTCTGCTTACTTGCAAAACAAAAAAACTCTACCCTCATCTCGTCCCAAAGTTTGCGGCAATCCTGATTTAGGTCGGAAACAGGAAGGAGACATTTTGTCCAATTAATGAGCACCATTTCTATGGGTTCTTGTGTGTGCTAACTCTTTATGGTAAGCCCTCATATCAAAACAACCATTTCCTTGCTGTATTGTTGTCCAATTTCGTATCAGTTGATTTGCCAGATGTATTTGTGGCTACCTGCAACTTTAAAAATTCAATAATGCTCCTTGACTTATAAAGAATGGTTTAATAATAATTTACACGCCTAGTTAATATCCTTCTGGTTTGTAACAATTAAAATTTCATATCAACATTCTTAAATAAGAATTCATTGAAGCAAGACCAAAGAGTTTGTTGTGAGTTTTCTATCGGGAGATTGTAACATTGTCACTGTAATTATCCATGAATTTTTCTCAGTATCCATTTAGGTGATTTGCCAAATAAATTTCACATTGCAAAATTTTCATGCCAGGTTTTTGATATATCATATGATGTCAACATCGATGTTTTTATTCCATTGAGCATCACTTATATTGACCATTAGTGGCAAAGAGAGAACCAATCAAATTAATTCCACATCATAAATAAATGTTTTTAAAAAACTCAAAAGTAGACATTACCTGCAATTAATGACTTCCATTGGTGTATTCATAACACACATCTTTTACCCGTTGCTAACTCCATGCTGCTCTGGTAATATCTGACACAAGAAAGCAAAGCTTAGATATCCAATGCCTTTTGGATGTCTATTGCTTTTTCTTAATTTACAAACTAAAAATTTAAATAATTAAACTTTAGAGGATATTTTTAGAAAATTATTGAAAAAATTATCAATGTAAATTTTCTAATTACATAAGAGTATTTAAATTAATCATTAAAGGGAAACAAAATTACCTCTGTAACTCCCCAAACTAGAATTATCATGTCGTTCATTCATGTTTCTGTGAGTTCATTTATTTTCACAACAAATGCCAAATTTTGACAATGAATAAATTAGATTTGGATAGTTTTGAAATTGGCCAAGATCCAGAACCATGACAGGAAGCTATCCTGTGAAAATTAGGTGGCATATTGAGTTTTGACATGAACAGCAGATTAACCCATCAGTTAGCATTGCTATGCCGCTATTAAATTGTTACTTTTATTTATTTAATTTTACTTTACTTTATAATTACACGACAGAGCATATAAATTTAATAAGAAAAATGTTATTTATTTGTAATACAAGGTGTCACCGTGAGTGACATTAGGAATACAGTTTTGTGAAGGGAGTAAGAGAAACAACTTTTTGAAACAATTTTACAAAATTTATTTATATGTGTATACGAAGTGATTAAACTAACAACTTTCCATTTGTTAAAATTTTTTAAAAGAAAATCTTATTTCTTGGTGTGAAACTGGAACCAGCAGTGTACATATAGTCCAATTTGACACATTTTGCACATAATCCTGGCACGTTGATGGCATGCTGCACATCTTCTTTGGTGGCAATCTTGTCTAATGTGCTAATCACTGTCTCCATCCAAGCGAATTTCATGTGGTACTCTTGATGCAACAGATCCACTGCTTGGATATCATTTCAGAGCTTTGCCGCATTTACCAAGATAGACTTGTACTAGATTTCGTCTAAATTCACAATAATTCATTTTGCCTAAAAGCTCTATAAAAGTACCGAGCATTATGACATGTTGCATCCAATCAAAATGAAAATAAAGAAAACAACTTTTTTTTCCCCCGATGCCCACTCTCATTCAATCAACGTTTTTGTAAAATCTGTCCACGCCTCCCATATATTTGTTGTACTTTTGTACAACGGGTGGGCAATCTAGAGAGATTTTGGTTCGCTTTTTGTTGGTATCTCCAATGAGATCAATTTTGCACAAAGGAGTAAGGCCATAACAATTTGGAGCTATTGAAACAATACTGTTGCCATGCCACTTCACAACTGAAAGATCAGGAGTCACTTGAAAGGACAAAGAACCACGCTTATCTTTTTCATTGATTTTGAATCTGATATACAGTTTTCCCTTACAGTACTTGTCCCACCAATATTTTTGTCAGCCAAAACTCTCAAAAGTTTTCGACTAGTAGACAAATAAATGTCATAAAATATCACTCTGAATAAAAAGTAACAACAACAAACTCCCGATGACACCAGTAGGTGACACTCACAGATAGATGAACAAAAATTTATATTAAAACCATATTTACTCTTATAATCAGTTTAATATTAGAAAGTTGAGTATATAATTCCGTTATTGTATTTATGATTCTGTCATTGATTTTTCTGTCATTCCAATTAATTTTCTCATCTTCATCAGTTACACACGTAAAAAGTCTCTAATCTACTCACATCTTCATTTTTTGTAGTCTGTGCCTGGCACCAAAATAATCCTACATTCCACAAGAAAGTTTTCACGAAACTTTTTTAATATCTATATTTTAATTCTTTGTCAAAAACTCCCTTTGTCTCATCAATTCTTCCTTTTCTTTACCTATTATTGTCCTGACATACCTAAAGTCTTGTAATGCAAAGTTAAAAGTAAGTATGGTATACTTCATAAAACATGTTTATCATATAAAAATACAAAAGAAAATTAGCTACTGTTTAGTGGTGGATTTACACCTCCTAAAGTCCCTGGTGCTAAACATTTTGGAGCCCCTGGCACTAAGTAGTCGGGGGTCCTGCAACCTAATATATAGAGAAACCACACCTAATGTGACCTTTTAGCGATCGTTTTCCTATGAAATCACAGAGAGTTTCCACTGATTTTTTAATTGAGGCATTAAATATTTCTGAGATTATATACACGAACTTTTTATCAGGGCCCCTTACTTCAAGAAAAGGAGAAATTCAAGATTTAGGGTAACTGAGCCATAGGGAAATCTTGCCTTTCTCCCAATTTTCATGGATGCATGCCCTAGGGTTCCACGTAACCCAAGTTGAGAAGCACTGCCATATGTCATGGGGCCCCTGGTGCACACCAAGTGCGACCCCCACTAAATCCGCCACTGCTACTGTTCGCATAACTGGTGCAAAGGTAGACAAGGTGATGTTAGTGCTGGTGATGCTGAGAAAGCAACAAGAAATGGAACTACCAGAAGGAAAGGCAAAAAATGGAAGTCACACATAAATATAAGAAGCATTTTGAGGTATGTAATGAAACAACATAGACAACGAGTAATATCACAAAATATTAATGCTACCCAACCCAACCCGAGGTGGAAGGGCACAGCAAATGTGGGAATAAACAAATACCATCTAATTTAACATACCCAGCATGGAGGGCTGAAGAGGTTGATATGCCGTCGAATAGAAATATTTAAAGGAAAACCATAACCAACCAATTACCCAACTTGGGGGGTTGAGTTGGAGTATGCTAAGGGCCATGAAGTCATATGCCATGGACCGAGTACGTGAATGCTGTGCCACATACTAGTTACATTTCTCATTGCCAGCGCTAGCATCTCCTTGTTTTCCTTTCATGGGGTGGCCACTGGCATAAAGTCATGAAGCCATGGTCCTACCCAAATTCACAGAAAGAAAAAAGCACTATAAATAATTGTTTTTGAACAGATTGATTTCATTTTTGAGTCTTTAATAAGTTTAATTTGTCGTGAAGCATCACAATACCCCGGGTGGTAAGAGAATTTATTAGAGGAGTGGGTGGCGAGTCCAGCGGGGAGTTCCCCCACTCCAACAGGCAGCCCCGTGCCAAAGTCTAGCTGACTCGGAAACAAAACATGGAACACATGCGCACTGCATGCTTTTATCCTACCCTCTCCTGTGCTTGAGAGTATCGACCATTTGGGCCAAGATCAGTTTGGCTCGGCCTGCCTTTAAGCTAGCAGCTCGGTGTAATATTGGTGAGCATCAATGTTTCAGTTCTCCACAATGAATACGATAAGTGCTTTACTAAAACAGCCATTTTCATCATTGTCTTACAATGATAAACTCGAACTAAAACGAATGGGAAGACCCCTCCCTAATTTGAATTTAGTTAAAAAGCAAAAGTGTGCCAACAAACAGGATAGGTGTCGTAAATTTCATGCCAATATTTATTCGAAGAACAATTGGCTGTGTGGGTGTGATGAAAAAAACTGTGTTTTTTTTGTTTTCCTTGTGTTCTTTTCCAAGGAGATGCCAGCTGGTCGAGGAATGGTATTTCAGACTTGGTACACATTTGGGAAAAAATGAGGGCTCACAAAAAATCTAAATAACATATGGACAATGTTTTGAGTTTATCGTAGCTGGGTAAAACAAATATTCAAAGTCAGTTTAACTCACAGTATCGGTTAGCTACAGGTAACCCTCGGTTTGCACCGGGGTTGCATTCCTGGAGGAAGTGGCACAATTGAAATCGACATAATGGAAACCATTTTATAATGGAAGTCAAGGGGAAGTCAATGACTTATAATTCCAGGCACCCGAAAGTTGGCATAAGCAATATAATGTTATTATATTTAAAGCTCGGAAATAATGGTTATGAATGTAAAAACAGTATAATCAAGTACATACAGATAGATTAAATAAAATTAAGTTAATTTAATTTTTTTAAATATGCCTGCCTGCAGCAGCCTTAGTTCTCTGACGAAGTTCGTGGTTGAGGATCGTCACGTTTTTGAGGAAAGCATGCAGTGTTGACTGTCATGATTTCCTCTTCCTTTCTTTCACAATCTCACAATTAGTGCTCAAGGATGCCATGCTGCTACTCTTCACTGTGGCACTCCGCTCCCAGTCAGGGTCAATCTCGCAGAGCACTTCAGTGAGGTTCTTCATGACTAAACAAAATCTCAAAATCTTTAAATCTGTCATTCCATTCTTCAATCAAGGAGTCTAAGACACCTATTCATTCATATTCCAATTTTGCAAGTTTTTAGTCATATCTTGTTTATCAATTACCTTTGCCAGTTCAAGAAAATGCTCGGCTGAAACAACTGATCAGGTAAGGCCAATTTTAAAAAAATTCAACTACTTCCGAAATGACTGAATTTGCTGACACATTTCATATATGGATTTAGTTTTACCTTGTAGAGAAGTATTCAAATGATGTTGTTTTGACATTAAATCACACAAAAATGCAACATTTCTGCAGAAATCTTTCTTCAAAATTTCACAAGGTCCATTCTGTTATTTGAAAAAGCACGTGACTTGTTTTCGCAAAGCTAAAAAATTTCCTAGTACTTGACCTTGTGACAACCAGCTCACTGTAGAATGATATGGAAGATCTACACTAAATGTTTCATCGTCATTTTGAAGCATGGTGCGAAACTGGTGATGCCGTGAAGCATTTGCTCGAATGTAGTTCACAATACGAATAACTTTACGTAATGTGTCATTTACATTTGGCGCAAAGATTCTTTTGATGCAAAATACATATCTTTTGTTTGTTCTTTCTGTAACTTTCATGCTAAAATCATATGCGAGTTTGAGTATGTTTAGACAAGTATGCAAAAGCCCGCACTGAGTATTACAAAAGGCCGCATGCGCTCTGAAGGCCGTCGGTTCCCCACCCCTGGGCTAAACTAAAACAAACAGAAACGTACATTTCAAACTGTCTGGTATGAGAAATACAAATGGCTTACTGCCAGTGCCATGACCGAAATAATGTATTGCCATGTGTGCCTTCAATTCGGTGGTGACAAAGAATGGTACAATGAAGGTATTAACACAATAAATAACTTTGATCGAAAAGCACAAAAAGACCAAGTTTCAAAACAACATTTGAAAAACAAAGAATCTTTTCAGTTGCTTGGTAAAACCCGTATTGAGCACGCCCTTTCGGAAGCCGCGTGCCTTGCTGCAATAAAACAGAACAAAGAAGTGGCATTCATTAAATAAGTTCTTATTGTTAGTCGTCTCATTCAAGCAATAATATTTCCAAGCAAACAAGAGCTACCCTTTCGTAGCCACCGAAAAGACGAGAGTGCTATCGACAAAGGCAACTAATTGAATAAGTTTCTGATATTATTATTTTTTTACATATTAGTAATATAGGCATTTGTCCGGTGACAACAGTACCTCTAACTTTGAAAACAACTCAGGAATAACAAAGATATCCGAATATCAGTAATGTAACAAAATGGGGGATTAATGTTGCAGTTATAAAAGAACACTTCCAGATACTTATTCCTAATAGTTTTAGGTAAGTGCGATTAAAATTGCAAGTTGATACATTGTAGAGTTTTTGAGATGTAAATATTCAAATTGATCTTATCGGATTTCCAGGTATAAAAACCGTGTTTTTCTTCAAATACAGTCCAATATAAAATATTTATATATAGACTAAAAATTTAAGATGTACCTCAGTTAACGTAGAAATAAATTCGTTAACGGCTACTTTTAACCCCATTAAAACCGTTGCAGTTGTTTTTGAGATATATGGTCTCAAACTTGGGTGTCTAGACTTTTTGCAAGGGCAGTATGTGCCTTCACTTCATGCACTTCGAGCGAAGAACGCATGAAAAGTGTCCCTACCTTTGAGATTCCACAATTAAGATATTCACGCTACGCCACTGCTAGGATGACATTAAAACATTCAAATTTTTTACTGACTTAGCAAAATGTTTGTAATTGAAATACAACACTGCAGATATTGGTTTTACAGATGTGCAAATTGAGATATTCAATATTTCTGAGATACGAACACTTTTTCGGGGCCCCTTGCTTCATGGGGTCCCTGGCGCGTGCCAAGTGCGACCAAACTTTAATTCGCCGCTGAAAGAAAGAAAATATTTTGAGCAATAGGCCTGCTACTCATTCCACAATAGCTTCTCTGGCCTGTTTTGTGCATTTGAAGAGCTTGGAAAAAATGGTAGCATTTTTTCAATCATTTTACACTATTTATTTCTATTATGATTTATATTCATTGTCCATATAATGCACTTACTGTTTCTCATTTCACATCATCATTTTTTTATTTTTGATAAAGGTAATAACTGATAACTGCAGGTTTATCCTTCCAATAATTTATCTGCCATAATGGCAAGCGAATGAAAAACTCAAGTCTTTTAAGCATTTCCGAGTAATAATCAAATTGGCATTTACTAGATAAAACCACACATGAAAGTCTACAGGAGAGAGAGTTTCTGATGCAATAGTTCCATCAAAGTATGCTAGAGGACGTTGGTTCCGATCGGAGGAAATATTCAAACAGCAAAATGCACGGTTCAAGGCGAGAAAAGAGTTATGACAATTTCATTTCAATAATTTGACGAATACATACGACACACAGTACATGAAAAGCTTTAAAAATTGCGAGGATGCTAAATTTCACGCATTCTTGGGGAAATTAAGATGAGCCGAACTAAAATAAAATAATAAATTGTAATGCTCTTTTTACTAGTAAATATACATCGCACCAATACATAAATAAAAATTATTAATAAGAGTTTTGCCACTGCTTAGGAATTCATCACAGTTACAATTATATCGCCGAATGGGGATAAATACCTTTTTGGTGATATTCCTAATTCCGACGTACACTCACTTATAATAAATAGGAAGAATTTGTACATTACCTGAGGTTGAGCCTTGACATGTCATAAGAAGGTTATGTAGTTTTTGCAGTTTTTATTTTATCTAATATTTGAAACTCGGGAGTTGAACCATCAGTCTCGCCAATGTTCATGACTAGTTGGCGTGACATGATTTGATAATTCCGTTATTGTTTCAAAAGTAAAAGTATCCCTTTTGGTGTAACAAAATGGCACACGCGAAGGGATTCATAAACCCTTCGAAGCGAGTTTTCAAGAGGAGAGATGATCGGTAAGGAGAACGTTGAAAAATCTTGGTCCATCGTCAGCGAAAAGTCCCAACGATGCTAAACGCAGTTGAAGTTAGTGCGGCTGCCAGCCGCCAGGTGGTTCCGGACTCCGCCTCGACCGTGTGACAGGAGGCGGACCTTTGAAACACTGCGTTGGCCTGGTTGCTCGGCACGTGATCGTTGCAGTACGGCTGATCACAACAGGAAGTGCATTGCTTCAATGAGTATGAAACGAAAATCAGGACGAGTCACGTGGATCAATAATTGAAGGATGACTAATGAGTTCGGAGCAACTGATTATGTCCATGAAATTGCGAAAATGTCAAAGGTATTTCGTAAATAAGACAAGGCCTCCTTTGAGGGAACACGGAGAGGGAAATCGACCTGGGAACCGTGCATAATAGCCACTCAACGTTATGTACCTATTAAGTGAGGAATTCTCAAAAAACAAACAAAGGAAATGTTTATGCTGCACACCCTCGTGACTAGCGAAGAATCTTGATCGACGTTTGATGATGACATTTCACCGTGAAACATTTACCTCTAACTTGAAAGTTTTATTTTTTAGTTTTTGTGGAAAATAAATATTATTGATGAACAGGATCATTATTCTACTCTGAATTTTCCGATCCATTTGTTGTTTTTACCATTTACGAAATCAATTTTTCTACCCGAACGTAAGAGAGCCAAAATTTTAAAAAAGAATAAGGTGAAAAAACACAACCAAACCATACCCAATACGATTAATGTTATAAATTTTGAATAGAAAACTTATTTCATATCATTATAAATAGCTGCTTCTTACATATACGAGTTGTCGGTGCTTGCATGCTGCAAGCGCTTAAAAATCGCCGTACACCATGATTTGAACTCGTAAATAAACCAACGCGATCTCCAGGGCAACAGCACATCAGCCACGTGGAGCCAATATGTATTAGAAAATAAATTCCATGAGTTTTTGCAGAATAATTATAATTTTCCGCGAAATTAAGGCAACTATCCGTAATTTCCAAATTCTCAGGCAATCGGCTCGTGTCCAAGTTTTCGTATTTCAACATTATCATCATTCAGACAATACCCTATACACTAAAATTATGGAAAAATTAGGATATTTTTTGTTAGGTTTATGGCATCATCGTCCGTGCCTTTAGCACGTATTTGGATTTTAAAAAATCGCGAAATAAGTACGACGAAATTATATTTAACAATTGAAAAGAGTTAAAATTTCTCGAAAAACTACGAAACGCAATATAAAAATATTTTCACGTTTTAGAGTGAGGGTGTAACATTCTTAACTCTTTCTATGCGATGCGATGACAAGAATTCGAATGAACTTAAAACACGTCAAGTGAATTTCAATTTTGTCTCCGAGACGTAACTGTAGGAATGAAAAGCTTTTACGATGTTTTATGATTGTTTCAGGGGTGATGATAGTAGATTGGTGCTCACCATTTGCCCGTACGCCGTAGTGCACCCTGTGGAATCTCCCACGCAGTCTTCAAGTGCTGCGCAGCGCTTGTTCACCAATAAGCTCCTCTCCCCGTCCGCCCGGTCCATGACGTGTAGGATCAGGCAGAAATCCTTGCCTACGGAAGTGAGATTATTTCAACAATTGCCTTCGGAGTGACTGTGATTATTGTTTCGAGGAAGAAATCGCGAGATAACTGAACCTTTTATGTTGCTTCAGCATCTATTCTTTATCGAGTCCAATAGTATCAACTCGTGCCTGCGCAATAATTGGTTTGTGCAGCTGAGGAATGATTACTAATACGTGGTTTTCATGTAGTGGGAAAGGGCATTTTAAAAAATTTTTACTTTGAATCCACTTGCAAATATCGGTACCTACGCATGTATAAATTGCGCCGACTTTCAACTGAAATACAGGTAATTAATTTATTTGTAAAGTTGAGGATATTTTTTAGTTGTGCCGGAAAATATTTCTGGAATAACTTATTATAAGACCTTGTCGAACGCGAATTTCTCAAACGCGGGTCTGGTTACGCACGGTTCAACGAATGTGACATTCTACATCCTACGAGGATAAGAAATTGATTAAAAACGTTGCTGAACTGGGCATCTAACATATATTTAAGACGCGAGAAGGCTCGTATCCCGTACGAATCCGTGATTTTTTCCAATAGGTATTAAACTCGCGCTACGCGGTTTTTCCCTACGCGGACCTTTCCAAGAACGTCGAAACCCAGCGTTGCGGAAGAGACTACTACCGCGTGTTTATCTACCATTAAAGAAAATCAGTTTTTCCCAGCAGAGCTGAAGCGCGAAACTCAAACAGTTGACCCAAGAGTGTAAAAGCTTTCGAACCTCGCGCTTTTACGTAGGTAGCACACCGTGAGTGACGCCAGACCCTCCACGCCGTCGACACCGCGTGGAAAACGCACTTGATCCCATTATCCCCATCTCGTTATCTCGAAAGATTCAGAAAACGTTTCACCTGGCTCCCTGCGTCTGTCTATTAAAACGCCGTGTCTGAAGAGCCTCTCTCGCGGGGCGAAAGCGATCGTCGCTCTTGCACGCGTGTTACCTTTCCTTCGCGTGTCGAAGTCACGCAAAACGCTGAGTCACGGAAAGTCGAGTGCTTCGTTTTGCGGCAGTTGCCGCAACTCGAAGGGGCGCGGCAATCGACGTTGCGCTAACAGAGAGGTCGCGACCAATTAAAAGCGTAAGAGTCTCTTAATTTGAAAAAAAAAAAACAGGAGAGAGTTGGGAGGAATGGAGGCTGAGGAACCGCTGGAAAGATCAAAAAGGTGAATTACAGAAGGAACGAGGAAGGAAAAATGTGTGGGAATGCCTGGAACGAGAAGGTTGTAAAGAGCCGCGAAAAAAAAAATTGAATGACTCAACCCGATACGCCACTGGAGGATATTCCATGTCTCCGCGTAACATATTTCACTCCCAAGCCATCATGGAAAGGCAAGATGGCGAAGATATAACACGCGAGATCTACTGCATGGCGGGGAGATACGAAAGGTATCGAGGTAGGAGAAGCTAGGCTGCAAATTTAGACTCAAGCTGTTAACCACAAAAAGCGATTTTCAATAAAAAATTAACCTATTCCTTTTAAGACTATTATTTTAGTCAAAATAATGGTAGAGTGATGATTGATGTGGTAGATGGTTACTCCTAAACGGTATAGTTCGATATTTAGAGTAACAATGAGAAAGATAGCAAGAAAAGAAAAATAATTAATTAAACACTTATGGGATGTTATTCCTTCTCCAGAGACTTGATGTCCTCACACTCAATGTCACTCACTCAATCACTCAAACATAAATAAATTCGAGAGATGATATTTTTTAGGCGACTGACATTTTTAAGGTGAAACGAAAAATTAGATTCTGAAAAATGATTTAAAGAAACGAGTCTTCAAAATAAGAGTTTTCTTAGTCAGTTAAACAAAGCGACCGGGTGATTAAAGCGTCGAATATAATGAAATATCGGAGAGATGACTGGGTTGAATATTCGAAAGCACATTTGAGTAAACCTAAATGATAGAACGTCGACAAACAGACACACAAATTATATTAAACGTGTCTCGATCTCCAACAATACAAACGACCAATGAATTGGCTATATTGTTGGCAGTTTTGCACCGGACAATCGTTTTACGACAATAGCGAATAAAAATAGAGACGTGTTTACGTTTCGCGCTATGTTTTCGATAAAACTTTGCGCTTTTAACATCCTTATTTTAAAAAATTCAATAAAAAATACTTAGGTTTTAGCCGATCCTATTCAATATACATATATTGAAAAAGTCTAAGGCAAGAAGCGCTAGTAAGCACAGGAGATATCAAGAATGGAGGGATTATAAAAACAGAAAAAAATACGCGGATGTTGTAGAAATTATTGCAAGAAAGAAAAAGGAATTCCAGAAATGATAAGTAGGCTGGTTATAGCAGATAAATATGATGCAAATAAATAAAGAAAAATCCAACGCCATGCGAATATCGGGAAAATATAAAAACTTGAACATTGACTTGGCGGAAATCCATATTTTTTTCTCGTGCTATATCACGAGAAAAGTGAGCTTTGGCTTACTTTTGAAAGTGAGCGAATGAGTGTTTCAGTTGGAGAGAAAGTGAATGTGTGAGTGGGAGAGAGAAAAAGTGAATGTGTGAGTGGGTGGGAGAGTGAGTGAATGCGTGGGAATGCGAAAAAGAGGATGAATGAGTGAGAGTGCGTGAGAGAGAGAGTGAATGAATGGGAGTGCGTGAGAGAGAGTGAATGAGTGAGTGGGAGAAAATGGATGAGTGGAAGTGCGAGAGAGAGAGTGAATGAGTGAGTGCGTGAGAGAGAGTCAATGAGTGGGAGTGCAAGAGAGAGGATGAATGAGTGAGAGAGAGTGAATGAGTGGGAGTGTGGGAGAGAGAATGAATGAGTGAGAGTGCGTGAGAGAGAGTGAATGAGTGGGAGTGCGAGAGAAAGAGTGAATGAGTGAGTGGGAGAGAATGGATGAGTGGGAGAGTGAATGAGTGAGAATGCGTGAGAGAGGATGAGTGGGAGTGCGAAAGAGAGAATGAATGAGTGAGAGTGAATGAGTGGGAGTGCGAGAGAGAGAATGAATGAGTGGGAGTGCGAGAGAAAGAGTTAATGAGTGAGTGGGAGAGAGTGGATGAGTGAGAGTACGAGAGAGAGAATGAATGAGTGGGAGTGCGAGAGAGAGAGTGAATGAGTGGGAGTGCGAGAGAGTGAATGAATGAGTGGGAGTGCGAGAGAAAGAGTTAATGAGTGAGTGGGAGTGCGAGAGAGAGAGAGTGAATGAGTGGGAGTGCGAGAGAGAGAGTGAATGAGTGGGAGTGCGAGAGAGAGAGTGAATGAGTGGGAGTGCGAGAGAGTGAATGAATGAGTGGGAGTGCGAGAGAAAGAGTTAATGAGTGAGTGGGAGTGCGAGAGAGAGAGTGAATGAGTGGGAGTGCGAGAGAGAGAGTGAATGAGTGGGAGTGCGAGAGAGAGAGTGAATGAGTGAGTGGAAGAGAGTGGATGAGTGGGAGAGTGAATGAGTGGGAGTGCGAGAGAGAGAGAGTGAATGAGTGAGTGCGTGAGAGAGTGGATGAGAGGGAGAGTGAATGAGTGGGAGTGCGAGAGTGAATGAGTTCGAGAGTGAATGAGTGCGAGAGAGAGAGTGAATGAGTGAGAGTGCGAGAGAGTGAATGAGTGGGAGTGTGAGAGAGTGAATGAGTGGGAGTGCGAAAGAATGAATGAATGGAAAAGAAAGTGAGAGTGAATGCATATGTGGGAGAAAAGTGAGTGCGAGAGAGAGTGAATGAGTGGGAAAGAGAGTGAATGAATGGGAGAGAGTGAATGAGTGTGAGTGGGATAGAGAGTTAGTGGGGGAAAGTGAATTAGTTCTGAGTGGTGGAGAAAGAGTGGGAGTGATGGAATGAGTGTGTGAGGGGGAGAGGGTGCGTTTGTATACACTCTTTATATATATGCGGATTTTTATATTATTTTATTTGATTAATTCCTTGGAAGCGTCGTAATAAGAGATGCCAAGTTCAGCAACGAAATATGTACTAGAATAGCGAAAGACTAATGCGAAATATAAAGGAAAATAAGAAATTAATAACAAGTAGGGTTTGTCGTTGTACATAAGTGCTTTTCGTCAAATTCGCCGTAGTGTAATCATATATTAATATATTTTATTTGAAATCAGAAAATTATTTTTCCTTATATGGTGGTAGCCCTGCTTTATAGATGCGCTCGAAACATATTAATTTCCTTTTCCCATTCAATACTCGCCCTACAAGCAAAATTTCTTTTTGAAATCGGTTGATCTAAAAACTTCCAAACTCATAGTTACAGAGAAATTCTAACCTTGATATTCCGGTAGCCCTTTTAAGTCAACCCGGTTGAAACCTGAATTTAGGTTATTTATTTATATGAAGATTAAATGTACTATATTTGGTTAACATCCATTTTGTCAGTTCTCTAGAAATACTCGTAAAAGAAATATCATTTAACTTTTTACTGTGGTACCCCTGTTCCTTAGCTCCGCTGAAAACATCTTGATTTCATTACATATATTGTACAAATATTATATACAAAATTTAATTGAAATCCGTTCAGCCAATTCATTCCAAATCCTTAAATACTGAATGAGTTGAATTTGTAATTGTGGCACTCCTGTTTGTCTGATTCGGTTTAAATATATTAATATGTTTTTATATATATGTGTTTATATTATAAGATTTAAATTTGGTTAAAATTCATGTGGACAATTTAACACGAATACGTGTAAAAGAAATTCTTTTATTACTTTAATTGTGGCAACCCTGTTTTCCATATCTGCACTAAACATATTGATTTTGTTTTTCCATGTCGCACATATACTTATACAAAATTTTGCTGAAATCGGCTCTGCCAATTCCATCCAAATTCACAATTACGAGACTTTGACTCGAGATATATAAATACCATTTCACGTAGAAAGAAATGAAAATTCTTATTCTTACCGTCGATTCTATTGCTTACTTCTTATTCGCTCAAATTTTAAGTTTACATTCGATCTTCTCCGATTTTTCAACATTTCAATTGTTGATCTCGGATTTTTGCATTGTTGGACTCGGGTTTTCAAATGCATTTGCAGTAATCTTACAATGAAACTAACGCACCAAGGACATTAGCCGATTGAAAATTATGTGAAAAGTTTTTTTGGTAATGAAAATGATGTGAGCTATATGATTATTTTGAGAGGGGCAATAAAAATGGTTCAACTAAAAACACTAACAATCTTTTATTATATTAACTATTGCATTGGGCTACTTCACGACGCAAGGTTCCCTAAATGTTTGCAGGAAGTACTGCATCGGGCCCATTGTATGTTATTGATTTTCACTAACAGTTTTCCTCGCATGCCTAGGAAGCTGCAACTGTAAATGCGGCCCGCCACGTAAAAAGTTTGCCCACCCCTGCCATAGAAATAACGCACGGTTGATAAGCAATGTTCTAGAAAGTAGGACGAATTAATTTTCATACACATCACCGCAATAGATCGTCGGTTACTCGAACTTCAAGCGAAGACAGAAAAAGTTTCATTTATTGAAAATGGAACTGCATTTTCGCATTCGTAGGGCAAACGTGAAAAAAAACATTCATTTCTGAGTCTTCCAAAATTTGAATTATAGAATTCCAGTGGTAGAGGTTCGAATGTACGTTACAATGAAGTGTCATGGCTCGAAGTTTTGTTAAGTCGAACTTTTTCTGTCCTCCCTTGAGTTTCGAGTTGCAGAGTTTAGACTGTATTTTATGATTAATCAAAGAACGCCGTTTTTCTCACCGTAGTGAAATGAATGGATTAATAATGTATGTTGCAAACTTCTGTGTGGTTTTTCATAAGACGAAGGGACACATCTTCCTAACGGAATGTCTTCTGCCGTGTTCGCCAATCGATTTAATGTAAGTGACATTGTGTCGTACTACCCAACCCACGATTATCAGCATTGTTACGATCCCCATGACAACAGCGATTGTTCCGCATAATCCGAAGGCGCCAAATTTGCGCTGAAACCACCTGAATGCGGTAAAAGGTTCCGCACATCTGAAAAGGCGCGTGCCTAAAGACGAAATAAACAGACGGCCAGAGATTGGCTGACGCAGTAATTCACAGCGGTTGTAAAAGGCACACGTACAAGGCTAAACAAATCAAACGGTGAATCTCACAGGCGGGATTGCGGCGACGTTAATGAGCGTCCGTTTCGAGAAATGATTGTCTCAATCAGACGATTAATGTTTCGAAAAAGGGTAAGTGGTCGATCGCAGATAATGGCGTGTACCAAATGGATGATTTGACCACGTGTACATTCGTTAACCGTATACCAGGCGGTGACTTATGCGCTTTCGAGGCTGATTTTACGTTCTCCATACGTAGGTAGTATTTTGTTTTCATGGAAAAATCGATTTCGAGATTTCAACGGAAATACACGTTTTGAGGTCCGCTGAACATGTTTTGACCAATTTATCGATGTGTGTGTGTGAGGGTTTGATAAAAATCTTGTGGGTGCTCTAACTGAAAAACTATTCATTAGATCATCGCGAAAATTTATATTTGACGCTTTTGTTAAAGGTACAAGAGTTGATTAGTGTTTGGTAAAAATCTGTCAACAGGAAGTGGGTGTATCTCCTGCCAAGTATCCGTTTATTTGAAATATTTGCTTTAATATTCCATGAATGTACAAACGTACTGGGAAAAAAGTCGTAGGAAATTTAATTTTCTACAACCTACGCATGACACATTTCCCCATATAACGCACTGTTTAAGAGATATTTTTTAGCTGCCACCACCACACCACCTGCTGGCGACTATTGTAAACAATTTACCCTTATGTAGTTACGTCTTAGAAACGCTCCATTTTATTTTCTTAATTGTTGGAGCTTCCTGGTTATATCCAATATCAGAGGGCTGCGGTTTGATATTATTTCTGTTCTTTGTGAAGCCTTTAAAATGGTCTCATAGTTCCTTAAAATATTAATTATTATTTAACCTATTTGGAATTTTTAGAAATATTTCCAGGCACCTATGGAGAAAGTCATGTGGTGGCTTCAGATATTTTTCTCATGTATTTAATTTTAAAAAGCTTGGCAACGTAAAATAAGTAATATGTGGGCAAGTCGAATTCTTTATTCTAAGTGAGGGGTTCCCAAAGTACGGCCGGCGAAGGATTTTTGTGCCGCCTGCGAGGGTAGGATGAAAAACCCATCCGAAAAATGTAACATACAAATTTTGATAATAAACCATTTAACACTGAAATGGTAACCATTAAGGCCTTACCTAGACTTGATTTTCACTTATATGGCCCCTTAGAAAATATAGCTAACTTGCGATTTAATCTCTAATCCAGCCCGCCGAAGAATTGGCAAGTGTCAATGCGGCCCGGCGAAGGATTTACTACCACCGATGCGGCACGCCATTAAAAAAAAGTTTGGGCACCACTGGTCTTAGTTGTCATGCGGAGTCTCTTAGCAACGGAAAATTTCTATATACCGTTCTTAATACATTTTTCACTGCGTTTATGATCAGGGAGACGCCAACTTTTTATTTCATCGACGAACACTGCGGCGACGTATCTTCTACCAGTAACCATTTCGAGGAAATGAAATGGGTTTATGCATAAATTACGCCTTTTAATGCTAAAAGAAGTCATACACACATAATTCAACATAAGAGTAAAGTACGTAGTTCTTTTTAGGCGTTCTTTACCAGCGAAGCGGTATTAGCGGGACGCCTTATAATCCGCGTGTTTAATCTCTGAAACTACAGGGCAGATCTTAATTTAATTAGGTTTTCGTGATCTCATTTAAAATTTATCGCCGAATTATAATTTTGAACTGCGTCCGTGAATTATAACTTCCACTTTATATAGGCACTTAAATAAACTTACGTATATTCGTATCTCGTTAAATGGCATTCGTCAAACAACAATTCAAAACTCATATTTTTCTCTTCCAAGCTCTTATATTATCAGCGAAGCACAGATTAAAATATTTATTGGAAGAGAGAACTACATTTGCCACAAAAAGTCCCGCGAGACTATTTGGTCACTACGGCTTATAGTTTCGGAGATAAAAATTCCTGAGGCACCTAATCTTTTGATACCGTTTTATACGTATTTTCCATAACGAACGAACGCCTTTGAAATCTCTATGTATTCTATTTATGGAGCATACTTGTCCTACTTGTTCATTGGTTGAATTAAACGAGGACGTATTAGGCCTAGTGTCGTTGAAATGGACACCGAACGACTCCACGCTAGGGAAATCCTTTCAACGGCCGACCTGTCCAAGGTCTTCGGTTAAAATGATAAAACGTTTCCAAATTTCATAATTTTGCGTTATAAAATATTACAAACACATTCCAAGGGAAAACTATGCTGTTCACGCGTATTTTTGTGGCAAATATAACGCGTGTATGTACAAGAATATACCTCATCCGAATCCAACAATAGTCGTTGCGATTGCAACACTCTCGTAATTAGTGATAAAAACTGAAAAAAACGCCAGTATTTACGCAAAATTCGAAGAAATACGGTCGATAAACAACATTCTACGATAAAAATTAGAATACCCATTCATTTCCTCAGAAAAACAGTACAAATACCACTCCAATATTACAATTCTAAGATATTTTAATGTGCAATGAAAATTAACATGCACGATGGATTTCAGATTTATCATTCAAATAAAATGGAAAAAAATATTTCCTGGAATCGAACCCGGGGTTTCAATCTTCCCCACAAAAGTATCCTCGGGAGCTTGGCCCCAATAGCAAGAGAATTCCATCAGGTGCCATGAAAATCGGTCTATTGGTTCAAAAGTTAACAGGGGGGCGGGGCGGAGAGAGGGACAGACACAACTATATATGCCTATTTCCACACTGGAAAGTAGGTTAAAAACATAGCACAAAGAGTAATTCTATCAGGAAACTGAGTTAGGTTGCTCCGATTTGTCGGAAAGCACTCAATGGAATTAGGAGAGCACAATAAGCTCTCGCGAGTAACTGACCTCCGGTCTTAAGACCTACTACGACCTACCTTCAACATTTTACGTGTTGAGGATGGTGCGAAAGGTAGGATATTGGCCACACATATGATAGCAGTGAATCTTTCAAAAGGCAAGTCTTCGATCGGTCGTACACTCACCTTCCGGGCAAGGCCTGTCGATGGCATATCTGTTGCATTCTTCGTTGTTGGACACGTTCATGCAAGTGTAACACGTTATCCCTGGACGGAGAGATAGAAATTGGGAGGAAAAAGAGAATAGTAACAGAAACATGAGAATTCGTTGACGCTGAATTTCGCTGGAAGCGAGGCAGTGCGAGAACTTAATCCCAAAGAGTTCTGTAAGAACTTTGCTCTTCCGTCATTCCATGGATGGAATCGCCGTAAGCTTGCGCAAGCTAACGCATATTCATTTAAATTTGCAGCGTTATTCCTTTAATAAAAGGTGGATTTTTTTCAACGTCCGAATAATCAAGTTCCACTGAATAATGGGGGAATTCTCACAACGTTGAGAACCTATTGGTCGTACGGATTTCTTTCATTGGGCATAATTCGCTTTCATTACAGAATGAACTGAGTCATCTGCTTAAGAATTATTCCATTTTCAGCCTATCGGCGATTTGTCGCCATGGATTTTGCTAGCATAAGTAAGTCAGTTATTAGAGCAACACCTACTCAAAATTTTGTTTTTGGCTGCAAGTGTGCTAACTTCGTACGCTGGAAGGTATTTCAACGGAAATATCCTTATCTGTCTCTGATAGCTCATTCCACAGCTTTTATCTATCAGGGTAAATTTTCCGGAATACGGAGGTCAAATACAAGGGTTGTTGAAGTAATATAGACCTCATCCTTTTCATCTCCCTCTAAACAATAGAAAGAGTTCGGAAGAGGAGTAAAAGAAGGAAGAGCATAGGTTTCTTAAGTAGCCAGACTACGCCGACAGACACTATGACGACAGGGCACTACGCCGACAGACACTATGCCGACAGGACACTACGCCGACAGGACGCTACGCCGACAGACACTATGCCGACAGGACACTACGCCGACAGGACGCTACACCGACAGACACTATGCCGACAGGACACTATGCCGACAGTCACTATGCCAACAGGACGCTACGCCGACAGACACTATGCCGGCAGGACACTACGTCGACAGACACTACGCCGACTGAGCAATGTAGGTCCAAATAATTTTACTTTAGGTTTTAATAATTTCGATGAAATTTAATTTAATGACTGGGCACCTATTAGTAGTGATACGCGTGTAATACTCCAAGTAATATGCCGGTTGTTAATGACAATCGAATGAGAATTTTAAATAAAATAACGAAATGAATAAGAAATATATAAGATATTATAATAAAATAGAAGAATATAATATAATGAAATTAGAAGATGTGTAAACGACCTCATATCTGACCAATATGAGACTTGAACTTTGACGGATTAAATGATTACACTCGTCGAAAGATCCAAAAATAAAATAGATTATTTTTATAAAAATTATTCGTTTAATAAAACGCTATATTGAAATTACGCGGGCGTTCGAGAGAAAAAGAATGTATTATTATGTATTGTAACGAAAATGAACCGAGATTCACCCTTTTAACGCTAAGGTTACATCATCACTTAACTTAAGTTTACCAAAAGACGGAATAATTTAAACTATTCGAATCCAGCAACGCAAAACACTTGTTTTGCAGTTGGCATTAGTTTCAATGGAGACCTTATATATGACTGGAGAATCCACTGTCCAAACATTTTTAATTAAATAGAAATAATGTGCAGGTATATTCCTATACACCTAAAACGCTATAAATTGGCAGTGCGCTGTAGGTAGGACGAGTCCATCCTCGAGGCGGAACCTGCGCCAACTTAAAATCTGGAACTGATGTATTCGTCTGAATCAAAATCCGTCTACTGCGCAGGCGCTCTGACGTCAGCTCCCCCTTAAAACTTCTCCTTCCCATTCCTTCCATTCCCCTCTCACATGTCTCCGCCTGCACCATAGAGCGCACGATCTTTACCTCTTTTGACGACGTATTTAGGTCCCTCTAAAACGGGTAGTTTGAACGAAATAAAGCGAAGCGAATAATAATTTTAAGGGAAATATTTCTTGAAAGCGTCGTTATAAGGAATGGGAGGATGTGGCAAACCGAATTTTGATGGCAATTTTCGAGCGTCGTTAAAAGAAATGTCGTTATGCGAAATTTAATCATATGAGGTATACCAATAGGTCTTCATGTTCATTTCGACAAGGCAAGCGGATAATTCTGCATGGCAAGCGAACATACCGGCGCACGGCCAAAATTATAAATAGCGACGGACAGAGAAAGAGACAAACAGTTGCAGGAGTTGGACAAATGACAGGAAACATGCGTTCACAACGTCTTAAATATAATAATAATAATAGTAGTAATGATTGTTCGACTCACTCAGATCTTCGGCGCTTTCTCCGAGCAAATTCGCTTCCGCCGCTCCCAAAAAACACGCGACGGACAGAAAGTAGAGGAGGACGACGCGAGGTATGTGGCAGGGGGTGCGAGAGGACGGGTTGTTTATCTTCACGCTCGTCCCGGGGCGTATCCTTCTCTCCTGGAGGCGATGGCATGGGGTCTTAACAACATCATTCGTCTCCATCTCAATACAGTAGATCCCCGGGTATCGTGAGAAAGCGCTCAAAGATGACAGGAGATCGGCCCAAGACGATCCTTTGGGGAAACAATAATACATGATATATTATATATTATATTTTTATAGTTTCCTTAAGTTAATATATATATATATATTTTATATTTTTATATTTTCCGTAAGTTTATATATATATATATATATATATATATATATATATATATATATATATATATATACATATATATTCAGCATAAGACGGGACGGCAACCTGCGGATCTTTGAAGAACTTAATAAGGATTGGCTCCTTAAACCAGAAGACTTGGAGATCAGAAAACGATAGATTGGTTATATAAAGTTCGATTTACCATAAAATAGGACTCACTGTCCCGGACCATTTATGGCCGAAGGACAATTATAGAACAACAATCATCTCGTTCTAGGAAAAAATTCACTATTTCAATCAGTTATTTTATCAACATACGTAATTGAATATCGCTAGAAATAGTCTTTAATATTGTGCCTATGAATGATAAAAATATTAAGGAAACAGCCAACAAACAAATCTTTTCGGTTGCGTGCCAAAGCAAAATGGTTTCGCGTGCCAAAAGTGTCATGCGGCTCGCCATCTCCCTGCCTAGGACGTAAAACTCGCCCGTGTTTTCAATTGCCGATAGTCCGCGTTTATTTATGAGAATATTCTGATGAACAAATAGAATGAAAACGTTGCATTTTCCGCACTACGACCCGGATTTCGAGGTGATACATTATCTTCAGGTTCACTTCCACAAGGTTACACCCTCCACCGTGAATTTTAGAATATTCTAAGATATGAACTAATTTTTTTTAAATAAAAACAATATCACAGTACTGGGACTCCTTTCACAATAAATTGAAAAAAACGGCTCTTCTAGTAAATTCGTTTGTCGCCTCCATGGCCTGAGACAGGGTTTCCCAAACTGTGTTCCGCGAAATCCTTGGGTTCCGCGAAAGCTTCACGAGATTCCATGAAATAATAAGAATAAGAGTCCAAGGGTCCCGTGACTTTAGATAGTTTGGAAAACCCTGGCATAAGACAATGAGTAATAAGTATTTGGCCTACGTTCAAATGTGAATATTTATTATTGACTGATCGTTTGAAATAGCAGTTTCCAGGCTATTGTCCCTCGCATTACTTGGAGTGATGACGCACTTATTACGGGCTAATGGACATTGGCCGTCAATGATTTGACAGTCAATAAAAGCTAAAAAGTAAAATATGAAAACCTTCTGAAAATGCATGCCGTATTTGCCTGAATATGATACGAGATTTTCTTTCCATATTTTAACATTCAAAACCCAGGAGTCGTCTTATATTCCCATGGTATGACGATACTTCGCGTAAGTCTGTAATTACTTGCAGCATCTTTTTGCTTCTTATCATATCCTATAACTTATAATTTCCCAAGTGGCTGCCCGTCCGTACGTCCGCCTCCCTCTGTATCTCAAGAACTGTTTGCGGTAGAGTAATGCGGTGCAAGGCATTTTGTTTCTACCGGCTAGGACACACCAGGAAAACTCCTTGCATTTTCTTCTGTCATTAACGAAACAAAATGGTGGCCGTTTAAAATATCTGAAAATTTATATTTCGGAAACGGTGAGGAAAATTTTTTTTTGAACAAGCATTTGTCTTAATAAGAGCGGTTTCGGAAAAACTATTTCCAGCTTAGCGAGAACAATGCGAGGCGCGTAGGGACAGGGTCCATTGTTTTCTATAACATCTTTTCTCGACACAGCTGAATGCATGTTTAACCGACAGTGTTGCTCTATTCCACAGTATTTAATGTTCCGGTTACCAAAGAGATTTGGAGGATTCTTAAACAGCTGCAATCACGAAGCTTGCTGAATCTACAGAAGTCGGGTGTGTTTCTTAAATTTTTGAACTTTTGCGCTTGTTGTCATGTTCCTAATGGCCAAAGGCGTATTGGAATGAAAAAAGTTTATGTGCCGCTGTTTTATGTTATTTCGTTAAACCGTTCCAAAACAAGAACTTGAGTATAAAAAAATTGAAAGATTTAAAGAACGCGTCTCAGGTATCTCCAATAATCGCAACAAGGTTGAGATTTAGGATATTGAATAAAAAACGCTGAGAAAATCAACGAATTATCTCAGAAACAATCTTTTTCCACCGAGTACTCCAAAGGACCGGCGGCAAGAAATTTTAAAAAATAAAATAAAATATTTCGCCGCGACACAACGGTTGCCTATCTCCAGGCGAGACTACAACCCGAAATCACATCTTTTCGCCCCCACCCCTCTCCCCTTCCCCTCACGTCTCACGAGCCGCGAATACGAAATTCTCTATTATCCGGGGGGCGGAAGATTCGGGCGGTTTTCGTACGAAGCGCCGGATAATTTTAAGAAGACTCCTAGCCTTACAAAAAAATGACCACGGTCTCGGCATTCAACCCAATTAACTTTTTTAAAAAGGTAACCATCCCAAAAACCGGCACTTTTGGCATTAAAAACACGTTAATGCACGCCACCTACGAGTCGTTTTCACCCTATAATCAAGCCAGAAGACGGTAACCGTGGCAACAGGAGGGGAAGGATGGGGTGGGGGGAGGCACCGCACATTAACACCATCTAGCGGCGTTGCCGGACTCCCTTTTAAACTACGGCGCGATTTAATGCGGAGCTTTTCTAATTGGATTTGCTGCGGCCCCTTTCTCTACATATACATATATATCAGAGGCTTTTGTATGTGGTTTTAATCGCCTTGTTACTGCTAAATGTAAAGCTCCTCTAAAGCTTTTGGAGCCATTAATCAACTGCAACAGGGGAAGGAGAAGCTTGTAAAGGGTCGCCGACGTAACAGGCTCATCTAAGCATTAGAGTAGATCAGAGAACTCAAATTGCAAAGGGAACCGAATAGAATGGTTTTGAAATAAATTGGCGGACCGAATGCCTTTATGATGAGCCTAAGCATTTTGTTAAAACTCAAAAGAGCACGACTCCAAATGGTATCTATATTGTATTATTCAAGACTAGCTGGAGTTGCCCGGCTTCGCTCGGGAAAGAATTTTCTTTTAAGTAGCAAATGAGTTTCATTTTTCGGGACCCCGCGCTGTCGGTGCTCCCAAATTTCTCAAATGTGTTATTCGGAGAAGAGGTTCACACGGAATTTTAACTACCACATAAAGAAACCATTGAAAAATTTTAGTCAGGCTTGTGCTCGTGGGTGTATCTCAATGGCGAATCCATCATATAATCAAGGCGGACTGCTTTTCCAAGAATATTTGGCATAATCGAGCAGTGTTATTAAAATCGAAATTACTCCGAGTGCAGCATAAGCCCTGCATTTTCGTTCCCCATTCCTTAATTACGCAAGCGACGTTTATATTAACATTTAATATTTTATCTATTGTATTGTAAAGATTTACCATTAATATATTTACGCATTAACGTCTTGCTTAATATCCACATGGATACCCCATGGGGTATAATAGACCCCACGGTCTGCAAACCTAGACCAAGTTCTTCCTTTTTTCTATAGGATGGCCCATGAAACTTTTGAATTTGATAGCTTCAACGGTGTAAAAACGTATAAGGGACATACAAACATACATATATACACACATTCATGTTTATATACATATTATGTTTTATGGTCACCATTTTGTTTCAAGATGGCCGATACAATGATCTATGTCTATTCGGCTTTTACGTAGTGCTAGAAGCTATTTAAAGTTTGTTCCATGAAAATCCGTTGAGTTTATCCAGAGAAAAGGGTGTTTTATGACCGCCATTTTGTTTCAAGATAGCGGACAAAATTTTTAATAGTCCGGTGTAAACCACCAGGCCATATTGTAAACACTATGTAAATTTCGTGCTGATCTGTTGAGCCGTTTTCAAGTGATGCCCGAACAAACAGAACCACAAGTAGACAGAAATATGTAGTTTTATTTATGCAGGGTGTCCCAGGAGGAAAGGACAATATTCTGGGAGGTGATAGTATCGGTCATTCTAAGAAAAAGGTTCGTATGGACAAGTGTCCTATTCCAAACAGTATCCGAGATAGAGCTATTTGAATGTACAGTTGCAAAATTATTGATAAGAAAGAGATATTACGTACTGTTGCTAATATTTATTGTTCAAACGAAAAATTAGTTAAAGTTTATAATAAATTTTCGCAAATTTCACCGTCAACAATTTCAACTCGTGTGAGAACATGGTGTGGGGCTCGTCTGAGTTCATCTTGACGTTCCTTTTCGCGGGCAATAGCACCCATTGTGCGATCGAGCAGTTCGTCTCGTGTATCCACTTTTCTTGTGTACACTTCACCCTTCTTCCAACCCCGTAAACAAAAATCTAACGGGGTTAGGTCTGGAGATATTGGTGGCCAGTGAATGGTACTGCCACGACCAATCCACCGATTAGGGAAAGTGTCATTTAGATGCGGCATCACAATTCGGGTATAATGAGGAGGGGCTCCGTCATGCTGAAAGTACATGGCAATCCGTGTAGCCAAAGGAACATCCTCTAGTTGTTGTACGTAATATCTCTTTCTTATCAATAATTTTGCAACTGTGCATTCAAATATCTTGGAAATTATTTGGAATAGGAGACTTGTCCAAGTTTATTTTAACTAATTAAGAACACGTTATCATCGGATTCCTAGTTATTAAATAACGTTGCATAGTTTCGTGTATCTTTTGTTTCTCCATCGTTGTCTTGTACACGCTTTTTCTTCCACCTAATTGCAGTAGAACCATACCGATGAGAAGGCCGCGTGTTTGAAATCACCCTTGAGTAGGTTCTCACCCAAACAGCTCCGATGCTCCCAAAAGACTAGCGCCAAAATAATTATCCGTTTTTTTATTTTCGAGACTCGAATATCAAGTTTCTTCCCATCACTTAAAGAAGACCGTTTCAGTTTCCTTATTTCTTCATTAAAAATATACTTCGAAGAAAAAAAAATTGGAAAGGTAATTGAATCCGAAAACGTTGAACACATTTTCTTTAACACCGGACTAATTACGATAAGAATCATAAGTAATACTTGTAAGAGAGGTAACCATGGCGTTGCCTAGACGGTCTCCGTCAATAACAGGCTCCGGTTTACGGCGAAGAGAGAGAGAGTCCCTCCGGTGCGATATATATCGAAGGGCAAAACGATTTTCGAAGAAAATATAGCGGAGGAAAAAATTACCGCCACACCTCCTCCTCCCATCGATATGTAATCCGTAAAACAAGATGGGCGCGCGTTTTAATTCACTTTTCTAAACGGGCGTGGAAAGTGCGAATTACGCGGTCAAAAACGGAGGGAGGCGTTAACGCCGCCCAAAATGGCTGCCAATTTCCTCGATTAATTTACGTCTCATGAGATAAGCGAGAGGAAGATAGTGGTGAGGAAGGGGGCGTAATCCATAGAAGCGGGCCTCTTGGCGAACTGCACCCATTTTTAGCCATCGCAGCCTGAGGACTGCTGAGATGATGTGGCAACAGCGCTTGAAAAAGGATTACGCATTTGCTTCGCCTAATTTCGTAGACTGTAAATTGTATCACAGTCGCCGAATATACAAGAGTATATAGCGGGGGTTTTCAAACATTCCATAGCCACGGTAAAATCTTGTATCTTTAAAATATATTGTTCCCGAAAACCTGACAAACAAGTAAGGAAAGTGTACAGTCTATCACAAATGGGCGCGTTTCGTGCGATGGAGTATTAGAAACTATACGATATAATTTGACCGAACACACACTGTAAAATAACTAAATACCACGACCGGATTATATCTCTGTCTATTAAAAATTTCTTAATTATGGCAGATCTTATTTACTTCAGTAAAAAATAAGATTGTTTGCCTTGACAACAATTAGGTAGCTATGCTTGGATTTTTCTAAGTTCAAAGCGAATTACGACATTCTTGTTCGATTTTCTTGATAACGGCTACGATAAAAATGTATAGGAAAATAAATACTCGACGTTACTACAGGTATGCCGCAAACATAAGAACATGCGCGGATTTCGGCCGCGCACGGAGGGGAAGTTCCTCCGGTCATCTTGACTTCCCCCACCCCACCGCTAGTCCGTCCTCCTCCTCCTTAGGTTGTCAGTTCTCACTATTTACAGTTGCCGCCTAGACGAAGTTTTGCGAATAATTGGCAACAGTGTAGTTAGAAAAAGGTAAGGAAGGTAAGGAAGGGCGAGAGGGGAGGGTGCCAAGTGGAGTGAAGGATTAGGCCGCACCCACTGTACACCCAAAATGTCCCTTTGATCGCGGTAGACCTATAGTTCTACAAGTTTTATTTGGAAACTATTTTGATATGACCAAACGTTTACAAGATATAACGGTAAGTTCATTTTTTTGTTACCAGTAAAGTGGTACCCCTGATTGGCTTACGTGGTTTATTTATGTGATTTTCTTATTCACTTGGGCTGTCTTTAATATCAAATTTCATAAAAATCCGTTACGTAGAAGCCAAAGACGAACATACGGACGGACGGACAAACCGAAGCTAATAGGCGCTTTATGCTGTAAGCGAAACGCGCCTATCAAAAAAGGAAAGATGCACGCATGACGCGTGCATACACGCAAGGCAGAGAAGTGCTTTGCGATTTATGCTTTCATGTCATAACACAAAAATATCGATGGCTTAGTGTAACGTGTAAGCGCCGGAAAAGGATATATAACAGAAGTGACGCCAAAGGAAATATCGACTTTTCGATTTACCGATTCATTTCGTAATCAGTCGTAATTAATAAAACGATCGAAAATTATTCGAAACACGCCTCACTTGAATTTCATAGTAGAAATGTAATGTTTACGCTCACGATAATTCCTTCCTTGTAAATTATCCATTTCATTTCGCTCACAAACGCTGTGTGCGCACGCAAGTGAAAGTAAACGTATTTAACCCTTATAACTACCTATTTTTGCGATCGCCGTTGCTCTCTATTATGTAATCTTGGGACCTCCTGCGTTCTAGTACCTTCAAATGGCTATAGGTGGAGTGTATTTGGGTATAGCTTGTAGTGTTTCAAAAGTTACGTTACGTTCGTCTCACAAACGACGCGTCGGTGACATTATTTTTATCGATGTTTTGGTTTTCTTGCAATATTTTAAGCTAAAATGTATTTATGTACCTTTAAAAACATACAATCGCAATAAGTTTTGTATTTTTAAGACCAAATAAATTTGTATTAAAAATACTGAATCAATTATTTTCTTTCTTTTCTTGTGGTACCGTTTACATATATTGCCAATTCAAATGGTTAGGTTTGGCCATTTTTTTGTACAAAAAAGGAAACCATTTGGCAATTAAATGTTAAAACAAGGGAAAAGAGTTTTAGCGCTCTTACCTTTGCTTTATCACCGAGATATGGGGTTGAGAAGATGAAGTAGTCTGAGAGACGAGGCGTCGGTATTAAGCGTGACAAAACTGTCAGTAGTTAAGGGTTAAGTTCATTTCTTCGTCTGGGATAATCCATTTCCTTTCGTTCACTAGGTACATATATGCGGCGTGTGCACCAAAGAAAATTAATCGTATTTATAGCATATGTGTATGTTGTTTACATCAGTCGCAACGAAGATAGAAACATGCCGGCGGACAGTCCTACGGACGCACATTTATTTATTTATTTAAAAAAATTGCAATTTAGTCAGCCGGCCAGGTGGCAAGGAAAACATAGTATATAATTCTAAAATTCCAATTTTACAAATAAAGTACTCATTATATTATATATATAATTATATTATAAATATTAAAGTATATTAAAAATTATTTAGCAATATACAATTTCAAACTAATTACAATCAGTGCCTAGAGTGCGGATTTTCGTGGGTTCATGGAAGGCCTTCACGGCTACCGTAGCGGTCTCGGGGCTCACAAAGTCCCCACAGTACTTCACCCTTCCAAGCAATCCCCTACTTTTCCTGCACTTATGCTCAGTTACATAGATATGGATGTTACTAATATTCCTCCTCACAGTTCGTCTTATTTTTACCATGCATATATGAACTAACTCTACGTTTAAAATGTTTCGCGTCCTTGGGTAAGGGCTTGAAGAGCACTTCAGGTAACTTGTCCCACTCGCTGATTCCCCTGTTTAGAACCGTAAGGCGTTCTATATATTTTTCACTTCTTGCACAGAACGCCTAATAATAAATTACAATTTCGAGGATGTTAAGAAAAATATAAACCTCAAGATATAGCGAAATCCTAGTGACTTGCTCGAAAAAATAAACCTCTGGTTTATGCGATTTTTTTCACTCTTTCCCTCTCCTACCATCTTGATGCGTTTCAACAACTCACGAGCGTGCATTCGTCCGTCACGTTTTTCCATTTAAAAAGGCACTTAAATAAGCCAAATTATCGCTGAAATTTCATGTATGCACGGGTGATCGTGAGTCACGACACGGGGAAAAATAATTGAACCTTTCTGAAAAGAAGTCCCGGGTTCCAATCCAGGAACATTTCCATTCTCCATTTAATTTAAAACTGAAGCGAGTGCAGGATATTTTTTTTTCAATTTGTATTTAAAAATATGCCAGAATCGATTACACGAGCGCGAGATTTGAAATTACGCACGGGCCACAGAGGGAAGTTTATTTTTGTTGCTGAGAGACTTTCAATACGTTCAGAGGTAGCGCAAAAAATTAGTTTGGAAAAATGCAACGATTTTTAACGTTTTTTAACAATGAGCAATTTAAAATAACCATGGCATTTCCCATTTTTTGCCACGTTTTCAGGTCCAGTGTTTTTATATGGGAAATATCCATGGTAATTTGGTTTTTCATTTGATGCACCCAGTTTCCATTTTGTTTTGTTTGGATAACAGTAAATAAAGTATTTGTTTTCAACAATGTTTTTGTGCTGTGTTGAGCTGCGGACAATTCTCTAGAAATACGTGTAAAAGAATTATCATTTAACTTTTTCTTGTAGTAGCCCTGCTCTTTAGCTCCACTTTTAACATCTTGATTTCATTATGGCATGTTGTACAAATCATATATATATAATTTAGTTGAAATCCGTTCAGCCAATTCCGTACAAATTCATAATAACTGAAAGGGTCAAATTTATAATTGTGGCACTCCTGTCTGGCTGTTTCGTTTTAAATATGCTATTGTGGTTATGTATACATTATAACTATTAAATTTGGTTGAAATTGATGTTCACGGTTTAACACAAATACGTGTGAAAAGAATTTTTTTAGTTACTTGCATTGTGGCAGCCTTGCTTTCTATATCTACACAAATAATCTTAATTTTGTTACTTATGTTGCACACCTTTCATACAAAATTTTGCTGAAATCGGTTCGGCCAATTCCTTCCAAATTCATAACTACCGAAAAGCTTAATTGTGGAACCCCCTCCGGGTCTATTCGGTCCAAATATGCCATTTTGATCTTTAATTTATGTGAATATTCTATGTACCAAATTTGGTTGAAATCGGATCAGCCAATTCTTCCCTTATATATGCGTACGGACGGACGGACGGACATCACGAAGATAATTGTGCTTTTCAGCAATGACGAAAAGCACTCAAAGTTGGGGTGTACACGGGTTTCCCGTGGTAAAGAAGTGCTTTTCGACAAATTCGCTAAAAAGCTGCTACAGTTATTGCGGAATTTCTGGTACGCAGCAGATCTGATACATTGCGCATTTAAGGATTTATTATTCACAGTACAGTTTTAAGAGTATAGGAGAGAAGAGCGACTATACTAATATTTTGAAAACAGGTATTAATAAAATACGATTTTAGTAGCGCATCTCCATAAGGACCACGCATAACGCTGATAATGTTAGAACTCTCGTTTTCAGCAACGCATCCCAAGCGCTAAACGGGTTATGACTTTAATTACGATTTATTGCGTAAGTAGCGTAAATGGCCGTAAAATATGACGGGTATGTGCAGATTATGTATTAAAATTAATGTACTTCCCATTCATCCTCCTTTTCTTTCTTCCTCCCTCCCATTCTCTTCCGTCCTTCTCCCCTTATTCTCTCTCTCTCTCCCTCCTATTCTCCTCTCTCTTCCTTTTTCCCATTCTCCATCCATCTCTCCCTCTTATTCTTCACCCTCACTTCTTTCCAGTCTCCCTCCTCCAAATCTCCTTCCTTTCTACCCCACATTCTAATCCTCCCCTCAAAAATGTAGTCATATCTCTCAGCGTGATATACGTACTACATAGCCGTTACACTTATGCATTTTGAGGCCCGGTGCGCGAAATTATTTCGAGGCCGTTCTCATCTTTTTATTTCTAAGGTACGATATTAAAAGTTTTTTTTTAATACCAAAGTAATTTTTGTGATTATTTATTTTAAAATACACGCATGCTAAATATAAATAATTATAAAAATTAACGAATATAAATCTGTCAAATTAAAGAAAACTCTCTTATTCTCATCATTATGAAAATCCTTATATAATAATTCTCGTGTCCGTCTGTCTGTCCTGGTATTTTTGGACATTTCCCAATGGAATTAAGAGCTGAAACTTTCACAATCGTTAAACCCCCATGAGATGGTCTCTAGAAAAATCAAACATCCAGGAAAAAGTCTCGGATTTGACTTCGGGAGACAATTATATTTCCCATAAGTTTACACGGGATTTTCGTTTTTCAAGGTGAAAGGTTTATCTCCTTCATTCATTAAAATATGTAAATATGGACGGAATTGCTCCATTTATATTTTATTCGACGGCTAAAACTATAACATATCATATTCTTGCTTTCACAAACGTAATTTTGCTAGATCAGCAACAATGTCGTCGCCCTTCTAAAATGTAGCCAATTTTTCCAGTTAATAACGAATTTGTGGAACGATTCGAAGCGTTTTCAAAATCTATTGCTGGAAAATATATACTCGTTCTTTTAGGTGTCGTTTGGTGCAAGTCCCGTATTCATATCGCAATTCTAAATGAATTTAAAATGCAAATGAAAAAAGTGCTGCAACTGTGCAAACACACCGAATTCTCTTTAATACATGTATGTATGTATGTATGTATATAATAACTTATGAAATTTCAAAATTTGCTAATAAAATTGTACAAAACCTCTGATGTAAATTCAGTATGAGTAATGTAATTTTTAAACAAGGTAAACCATATATTTTGAATAATTTTTTTTGAGAAATCGATAATATTTTTTCCCATATGCTTCTCCAATAAAACCTCATCCTGTATAAAAAGGCCTACGAAACCCGTAATCCGGCCCTGTCTCTCTCTCCCCCTCTCTCTCCCTCTCTCTCTCTCTCTCTCTCTCTCTCTCTCTCTCTCTCTCTCTCTCTCTCACAGCTATGGTTTCGAATTATTTGGCCATGAAAAAAATGAAAATGAAACGCTCTAAAAAAAGGCGGTCTCGGGCGATCTTTGGTCGAAATTGATGAAATTATCCGTTTAAAAATAACGGGAATCGAAGGGGCGCCGATTAATTCGATGGGAATACGCTCGTGCGTTCCCCGATATTGAAAAAAAATGTTCGGATAATAAATATAATATGAAATATTTTTTTAACCGGGAATGCTTTCGTATACTAGATTAATAAAAAATAGGTGCAATATGCATTGCACGAAATTTCTCATATAATTCGTTTTGCTTATGGCCTCTAACTACTCGCTTTCCTAACTGGAAGGAGCTCTTAAATGCTTCAAAAACAACAAAACCGCAGAAAATGTCTTCTGCACGTAAATGGTATTAAAATATTTATTATGTGAAAATCAAACCTGATGAATAGTTAAACCACACATAAATGTCAAGTATGTATTACGTGGATCGGCGAAGCCGCAAAGACGCTTAAAGCATTATTGCTGGACGAATATTGTTGAGATAACTGGAGAGAGCTGGGCGTAATAACTCGATATATTACAATGCTATTGGACGCTATGCAGTTATACTTTGAGAAATTTGGCTCATTTTATATTGTTTACTACACTAAGCTCTATAACTGGAGCAATTTTAGCCAAAATCTTTAGTTATTTTTTAATAAATCGACATGTTGCGAAAATTTACGAGAATAAACTACCCTTAATTGTTGCGATATATCGTTCATATCTTTTTAGTATATATTTTGGACAATTATATGCCAAAGTATGAAATAACGTTTGATTTCGTTTAACCGTTCAGGCACTAGAGCAGCGCACAGACATGGAGTAAAACCACATTATTTGGATCCTGTGACACCAAAAAACGGGATATTACCGTTAAAATCTCTAAGTCGATCTTTTTCGCGATTAAAATAGGTACTTGATACGCTACGAATATGAGAAAGAAAAAATCCATTTAAAAGATGTGATGCGGTACTTTTTACGTAAAACACGTCACGGAAGAACTGAAGATGGCTGCTTCACGGAGTATTATTTCGCTATTGCATCACAACCGCCGAAAAATTTCGAACATTTCTGCTGAACACATTCCCTCTTACCTCGTCTAAAACCGTATAACTTGAGAGATTCTATCGGTGATTTCCCAGATATTATTTGTCATAGTTGCAGCGCGTTGGATTTTATTAAGGCCATTGATTCCTTATGCGTATCTCGCGTGCCACATGCCGATGGCACGGCTAGTTCCACCGGTTCGCGGTCACACTCGACGATTTAAATTTTCGTGCGATCGACTTTTCAGCAACGATGACATTAAAATCACAGCGTAGGTGGCAGCTGACTCGCCTCGGTGACTCGCTACATTTCCATATGTCTCGGATTATGGAGAGTTGGCGTATAGCACTCAATGACAAACTTTAAATTAGACTTTTACGACTCATTTTATCGATGCTAATGTACAAATGAAACGTTATGAGATTATTTCATGAAAAATGTTTTAGAATTATCTGATCTATTTGTTAATCATTTTTAATTTCGCCCTCCTTCAATAACTTTTGTTGTATTAGCGTCGGAGTTTTTTTTTCACTTACTAAACAAGAGTGTGTGCGCACGAGATGGAAATAAACGCATTTAAGAAATTATAGCAGATCTTGCTTACTTAAGTTGCTACGGAGATTGTTTTCATGGACGACGATTGGTTAAAAGAAATCCATGCATGGAATTTTCTAAGTTTAAAATGAATTGGGATATTTAGAACAAAGGAACAGCGATGTAACATCCACACAAATTTATTTCACGGCCGGTTTCCCTAAATAAATAGCATCAGCTGGTGATACTATTTATTTTACATAAATTTGTGTGGAAGTAACATGGTTGTTCATTTCTTGTAAATATGATTGTCGCTTACCACAAAGTTGGGCCAAATCCCTTAGATATTCTTGTTAAATTTTCTTGAAAACGACTACTCCTTCGACAAATATCTATTGGGCAAGAAATTTCACGTGAAGACATTTTCGGTACGACTAATATTTTACTAGATATGACGGAAGGTTCATTGATTTTTCTTCAGCAAAGTGGCATCCTTGATTAAGTCATGTGGACGTCACGTCACGTCACGTCATTATTTTATTCTCTTCGCGGAAAAAGTCCTCGGTGACAAATTTCATGAAAATACGCTCGATATCCTAGGATATGAAGCATGAGGACGGACTGATGGAAATTACTTGACCATGATCCGTTCATTTTTTTATCTTTCTCAAAAAATACGCCTAAAAAATTAGATCCGTCTGTCGGCGTCGTGTCACCATTGACGACGACTGGTTCGTAACCGAAATGGGCGTATTGTTTTTGCACGACCGTTTTATCGCCATTAGAGAGGGACATGGCTCGTAAATTATCAGGATTTACTTAAAAGGGGAAGATGAATGTGACATAGAGAGAGAGAGGGGGGGATAAATGAAAACAAAACAAAACAAGATCGCCTGCACTTGATCGCGGGTTCAGTGACTCGACTCGTTTCATCGAGCAAATCCGAAATGCAAACAAAAGAGGAAAAGGAGTTCGCATCGAAAGCCCTCGGAGGAAAAAAAAACAAGCGGGTTTTCCTTCCGCAGAAAATCGATCCATTTTCGAGTATTTTGCTCAGCGTCAGGCGCTGCTGCTTCCACTGGAACGAGAGAGAGAGAAGGACCCCGGTAAAAGTATGCCCTAACGCCAAAGGGCGCAGGCTTATACAGGAAGGAATAAAACGCGCGTCGCTGTTCTTTTGTTCTCATTTCGACTCGGGAGGAAGAGGAGGTGGGGAGAAATAGCCCGGTCCAATATAAAAACCAGGGAAGAGTAGGATAGAAAAATGTGGGTTGCGTCCGAGCAAGCACGGGGAAGGCGAATCCCAAATTGCACGTTTTTTTGTATGCGAAGGAACGGTTAAAGCACTTTTTTTTCGCTTTGTCGTTTTAAAGAAAGGCATAGGAAACGTAAGAACAAAGGATAAATTTATCACTATTATCGAGTTTGTTTTTACCACAGTCGCAGAGGCCGCCACCGGAAGTCTCCATCCAGAAGAAGGATGACGAACCCGTTGAGCTCAAGACTCGGTCGGTTACTATACCTACTGCAATGAAAACGCTTGTAAAACGTACGTAGCACGACCAAGTAGCCGAATGGCCAGAATTACGTGAGTAAAAAGGTGTTCACCGTGTATGCAGTTTGCGGCCATGTGTGGTCCAACCTATTGTTAAATAAAGAAATCCATTACCACGAAAGTTTTAGGCGAAGGCTTGATTGATCAATTTGTTCCGGAAATTTCTCTATAACGGTCGAAATTACCATTCCACCTCATGCGACAAAATGTTTCTCTTATTATTTTCCACAAATTTTGTTTGAAATATTTTTTACAGCGGATGTTATTTTTTCAAGATATAAGCGCAAATTTTCATTTAGTCCCTTAAATAAAAGGTTCGTTCTAACCAATATTCGTTGGCCTTAATGAATTCGCTCGACGTCGTTCAGTGTTTGTCTCATTCAAAAAACCTCATAAAATCAGTCAAAAGGTTCATCACGAAGTGAAAGGCGCGGACGAACTAACTGACACACGTACCGATGAAAAGTCAAACCTTATTGAGTTTCAGCGTATCATCGGCGAAAAGTTTGGTCCTAAAAGATTAATTAACATTAAAATGTCAGTCATTCATGATCGAAATATAATCCCCGCCCTTCTTATGTTTGAAATTTCCCTAATAGCGGGAATAAACTGAATTTTTTTATTGCCGATAAGGTTAGGATCAACTTTGTGGAGCAGGATATTAGTCACCACAGAATGAATAGAAATTAAGAACACATCCACGCAAAATATACTCGATACTCTACACCTCATCGGTTGAATAAAGGCGAGAGAAATCTTGCATTTACCTCCTGAAATTATGTCAAAACTTCTAACTCGGCAGAAACTCCACTCAGTAGAAAATCTCTTAAATTGGATATTTCCTAAACCACACCTGAAAACCTGCCTTAAAATCCATGGCAAAATTTTGGCACGCGAGACGATTTTGTATGGCACGCAAGAGAAAAAATTCTTTATCAACCGTCTCCTTAATACTTTTTCATTTATTTCACAAACATATAGGACTATTTATTGCGAGGTTTTAATTATGTTGATAAACTAACTGACTAATAATGATTTTTTTTTTCTGAGAACGAGATGCTTGTTGTCGTTGGGCCATAAATGATCTGGGACAATGAGTCTTTTTTAGATGACAAATTCAATTGTATATAACCAGCCTCTCGTTTCCCGTGTTCTTAGCCTGTAGCTCAACCATAAAGTTATTTCTTTTTTGGATGTTCATATTTTAGCCTGGCACCTGAGTTAGAAAAGGAAAGCCAATTTTTGCAATTTTCGCATGCGAGCAGCAAAAGGTTTGCAGCCGCTGGAATAGGAATTTATGTAACCAATTTTCAACCATAAATAAACATTGGATTGATAAATGTTGTCAGAAATTTCTTACGGATCGAGAGGATATATATTTGTGTGTGCACACACGCCAGCATGATTGGACTTCGAAGAGCACCCTAGCCCGTGCTTCGTCTCCCAAACGATCTAATCCAGGGGTCGGCAACCAGTCGACCGCGATCGACCGGTCGATCTCGAAGCATATCGTGGTCGATCGCGCAGGACTTCACAAAAATCGAGAAATTAAGAAAAATACGTCTATCATTGTGAACTTACAATAAGTTTCGATAGTTCACGCCGACAAAAACAATAACATAAGATTTTAACTCATCACTTTGTAATGTATCATATGAAAATATTGTAATAATAATTGTATTGTGGAAAACGTAATCGGAAAAAGTTGTCGATCTTGAAATCTCAATTTTTTCCAAGTAGCTCATATGATGTTAAAGGTTGCCGACCCCTGATCTAATCGATTGGTCAACGGCGTGGAAAACATCTGCTCCGTCGGCTTCCTTTTTATCTTTCGCCGCAGCCTCCGCAAAGAAGGCATCAATTGGGTCGTTCCCTGGAGCACTCAGTTCCTTCGGATCTCCGACCCACAATGCCGTGCGGTTCAAAGACACACTATACTACGCCGAGAGGGCTTAACGCGGTATGGGATTAGAGTTGGGGGTGAGTGGGAAGTTATAAGAGTATGAAAAGGGAGTGGCTTTCGACCTTCTTTTGTTTTCCTAGAGAAAGGGATTTCGTCCATCAAAAACCATCGCTCGTATTTTTTTTCCTTAAACCACGTGGGTGCTGCCTGCGAGAAAACCCGATTTAACCTCAAATCTATCGGACGCGAGAATTTTTGATAGGCGATTCGATACATCGATAAATCCGAGGGAAAAAAATTCCGATACAGTCGCGGCGGAATTCTCGGTTTCCTTGAATTCCTTCCGCTCTTGAAGGCGAGAAAATAAAACCAGTCGAAAACTTTCTCATACTTATAATGCGGTTATGCATGGTGCCAGGCTTTATTGGAGATTACCGCGTTTCCATTCATGTAACGGCGGAATATTATCGTTAAAAATAAAATTAAAATGAAGCACTTTAATTTAAAAGCTTAGTTTGATACGATAACGAAACTGATCGAGGGTACATATGTTTTATTGATATATCGTGATAGGTTCTTTAAAATTATGTATTCCTTAGAGGTTAACCATGGCGATTTAAATAAAAAAAAAATTCCAATATTGGAAAATTTCTCATTTCTTAGAATTAATTGGTCTAGTTTAAATATTATTAATTAATTATTATTATTAATTATTTATTAAAAAATATTTCGCTTCGCTATTTAGGCGGAAATAACGATAAGGTGAATGCCAATACACTGTGTGGCAAAGTAAAAGCAATGCGACGACACTTCAAATCCTTAGAACAGTCGAGTACGTTCTAATGCGCAATGAAAACTATAACTTTTATTAACTCAAAGATAGCTATTTTTCATAATTGTGCATTCAGTAAAACGCCCATTTGAAACTTTTCTGAGGATTGGGGAAACAAATTAGCGTATTCGTAGATGGTCGATCGCCAAATGTTGAAACTTCTCGCTTTTAACAAATTGAGGTTGCCCTGAACGTGTATCGTCATAAACGTGCACTGTGTTTCAGTCTCAAAATGGAGCCCTGCAATGACGAGGAATTTCAAGATAAAAATCAAAAATGACAAACAACAAAAATCGATTTCCAAAATAAAATTCGCGAACGCTCCATCCGATTACTTTAAGTTTTAATGCTGGTTCACACCAGAGGTACGGTCGCGGTTCGGTCATTTTAGACCAAATATAAAAATCCTATTCTCAATGGGGATTCTATGGGGAAGGACAAACTGCGTTCACACCTGTAGGGAAGGACGCGGTCCGGCCTCAGCACGAACCCCTTGGGTCGCTCGAGGAGGCAACTTCAGTCCCAAACCCATTCGAGTCCTAGCCTCTTCGGTTACTATCGGCAATCCTCGGTGACAGCCGAAGTGAGCTTGAATCTTTCTGCTCAAGTCCATTACAGCATTTCGTGCGGGTGAGGCGTGTCTACAGTTAGAACCGTGGAGCGAGGGTAGAAAATACCAGCCAATAAGAGGTCGTAAATTTCCCTCTCTCCTCAAAATTTCTTGACGAGCGCTGTTGACACGATTGCTCACACTTTTCAATCGCATTTCGGCCACGGCGGAAAGCATGAACGTGCTTCATCCGGATCTATTGGAGCATAGTACTTCACTCGTCAGCAGCTACCGATGAACTGAGCGGAATTGGAAACTTGGCAACATAGCATCGTAGCCAAAGCGAAATAACCCGGAATACTTCGAGTCCCAGCCGCACGAGCAGTAGAAACAGATTATAGTAGGTGCATCCATAAACTGCGTCACGCTCTAGGTGGGGGCCGAAATGTGACCATGCCGTGACCGAGACCTAACCTACAAGTGTGAATGCCCCTCCCCCTCGAAAATAGTCCTGCCCCTGTCCGCGACCGTCCCTCTAGTGTGAACTAGCCTTTACCGCTAATATAAAAATCTAATGTGGCCACCACATGACTTTCTCCATACCTGTAATATTTCTAAAAATTCCAAATAGGTTAAATGATAATAAGTATTTGAACCCGTTAACGCCTAGTGGTACCGTTCGGTACCAGCCTGCATAGCTTCCATCAATGTCACAGCAGAACGTTATATCCTAAGCAATTGTCAAAATAACAATCGTTTCTGGATCTCAAGACTCAAAATTATTTTAGCCATATATTTCGAGCAGTTACTAGCTTATTTTTAGGTCTGAGGGCAGTTTTAAAATCGTTGTACTTTGCAAGCGCTGGCAAACTTGATATTTGCCTTTACGAGGTCTGATATTTTTTTATTTTATCACTACGTCTTAAGTATTTGCTTATGTTACCCGTGCATCTCAATTCCCAAGACCTTACTTTTCAATATAGTTTGAAGTTAAACCCAAAATATTTGATGGGAATGTTTTACACTGAAGTACTTTTCCCTGGTACCGTTTGGTATCTCGATTTTTTCCTCCAAGAAGCGCCTAGTGGTACCAAACGGTACCAGCCCATATTTCCGTAAATACTGAGTGAAAAAATAAAATAAACGAATTATTCATCTTCAATGGAGCATTTAGGAAATATTATAAGATAAAAAGAAAGGGGTAAATTTTTTTTTCAGGCGTTAACGGGTTAAGGAATTGTGAGAAAAATTTAAAGACTTGACAAAGAACAGAAATAAACTCAAACCGTAGCCTTTTGATATTGGATATAGCCCCAAAGCTCCAACAATTAAGAAAACAAAAAGGAGAGTGAAGTGTTTACATTAGTCGGCGGTAGGTGGTGTGATTGTGGCAGCTAAAAAATTTAATTTTTAAATATCTCTTAAACAATGCATTATATGGGGAAATGTTTCAAGAAAAGGTCGTAGCAAATAAAATTTCCTACAACATTTATTTCAGTATTTTTTTTACATTTATCAAATATTAAAGCAAATATTAAAAAAAACTAACAAGTGACTAGAGTAATGGCTCACTTTCGGTTGACCGATTTTTACAAAAACTAATCAGTTCTTACGCCTTTAACAAAAATGTAAAATATAAAATTTCGCGTTGGTCTGATTAATAGTTTTAGAGTTACAGCACCCAAAAAATTCCTGTCACAGACACACCCACCGACATCATCGAGAAAATAGTCAAAACGTGATCTGTGGACCTTAAAACGTGTATTTCCGTTGAAATCTCGAATTCGATTTTTTCATGAAAACAATACTTGCTCTATATTTCGTATATGGAGAAAGTATAAATCAATAGCAAACATAGGTATGGGGAAAACTATCAACGATAATGCATATTATTAATAAATTTAATATAAAATGAAAATGTCTTTTGTGTGTGCGTACCAATCCCCATTTCTACCCCACTCCTATCTCCAACATCTTCCATCAAATTCATTCTTCTTCCTCATTTCCCCTTTCCTCCCCTTTACTAACCTATACATCCCTTGAACCCCCATAATTCTCCATGTATTATTCACTTTTCCCCTTCTACCTTTATCCGTTCCTCTTTCTTTCTTCCATTCCCATTCTCTGCCTTATCCAACTAAATTTCCCCCCCTAACGTCTTCCATCCTTTACATTCCCTTACTTTCCTCCCACTCTCTCCATGACAACGCACTCTTTCAATCCCTCCGGTAACCCCTCCTACCATTCTACCCTCTTTCTTTTCCTTTCTCTCTTTCTCTTCTTCCCTCCCTCTACTCTCTATTGCTCCATCTCTCACTCTATCTCACCTTCTTCCTTCATCTTCCCTCCTCGAAATATGTCCACCCCCTTAACGATTTCCTAAACAGTTCTTCTCACTCCATTCTTCCTCTCTATCTCTCTCACCTCCCTCCCTCTCTCCCTCTTACCATCTCTCCAACTTCCTCACTACGGCCAAAACCCTTCACCATCTCCTGACACTAAACTATGACCGCAATGACCTCAGTAAAGTGGCCTCGGGCGGGCTCCTCAGAATTACGGTCCTCCTACCTCACCCTTGTTATGATCGCGCGTAGGGGAGGAAAGAGAAAGGGGCGTACAATGGGAACTGATGGGAGAGGGAGGGGGAATTGGAGAGAGGGGATAGGAGAGGGAGGATTGCGAGAGGGGATGGGAGGATAGGAGAGAGAGGGAATGGGAGGATAGGGGAGAGAGAGAGAGAGAGGGGGGGATGGGAGGGTACGTGAGGTCTTTAAGGGGAGGCGGAGGTAAGGAGAACGAGAGAGGATAAAAGGATGTATGGCAGTCTGACAGAGGTGGATGGTGGATTTTCGGGGCCCTGGACTAATTTTTTTGGGACCCTCAACATAAACATAATAAAAGATCAAATAATAATAATAGATGATAACAATAATAATCACATAGTACTGCTGTCAGGAGCAAAAATTGGTTTTTCTGGAAGCTCTTGTCAAACGCGTCACGTTGTTGCTGATAAAGTTGACTGGTTTGGCATGGAATAATACGGAATTATTTGGAAAGTAATTTCATAATTGTGATTTAACATACTAAGACAAAATTAGAGTATTTAATGAGCGGTACCAAAGTATATAGAACTTTTTCATTTCAAATTACGTAAGACGCAAAACCAAAAAAAGTGACTTTTGGTGGCCCTTAGACAACCGGGGCGTGGGCTACAGCCCAATTAGCTCATATATAGATCCGCCCCTAGGGTGTGGAGAAAAAAATGGAAAAAACTCCAATCTTTCCCTCGTATTTTATGATATAACAAGATGATCCAAAGGGAATTTATGATGCCTACGTTCCGCATACTCTTTGTCTCTGCGTCACTATAAGGAGACCAAGTATAATACTTATTTAATAATTATATTGGCTTTTAATAGCTTAAAAATATCTCAGCGGATGAGTTGCTTTTTGTGTTCCCAAATTTTATAATTTACCATTATAAAATATTACAAACACCTTCGAACGGAAAACTAAATTGATCACGCGTATTTGTGCGGTAAAAATAACGCGTGTATGCATCAGACTATACCGGATCTGAGACCAACAATAGTCGTTGCGATGGCAACACTCTCGTAATGAGTGTTAAAAACTGCAAAAAACGCCAGTATTTACACAAAAATCGAAGAAATACGATCAATAAGCAAAATTCTACGATAGAAATTATAATCTCGATCCCTTTCCTCGGAGAATAGTTCAAATCCCGCACCGCTATTACAATTCTAAGATATTTTAATGTTCAAGAGAAATTAGCCTGCACGGTGGATTTCATATTTTCCATGTAAATCAAATGGGAGTGATAGTTCCTGGAATCGAACCCGGGACTTTCGATAATTTTCCATATTTCCACCAAGTGTCATGAAAATCGGTCTACTGATTCAAAAGTTAATAGGGGGACGGACAGACAGACAGACAGACACAACGACGAAACTATAAGCCTATATCCATTCTGGCAAGTAGGCTAAAAAGAGATCGTAAGGTGTGATTCGATGTTATATCAAAGGTGTTTTCGAGTCAATGAACCCGGCCCATCGGACGGTTGCATAACACATGCACAAAAATATCGAACCCTTCCGAAGTATTTTGCCAACACAGCTAAAATGCTATCGGTTCAACGGAAATTAAATTAAGATATTATTTTATAACTATTAAAATGCCGCAATTTCAGTGAATGAAATCTTTTTTATCAAGTTTGATGACAATTTTGCGTTTACATATATAGGCATGCATAATATACAGTCAGATACCGAATTAGCGCCCCCACTTTCCCATATTGTGCCACCCCCGCATATCGCCCATGAATCGTTGCAAACAGAATTTCCTTCTTATGATTAGATAAGAGTATGTGTGTACCTAGATTTACCGCCACCCCCGCTTTAGCGCCAATGTCAGTGTGGACAAATGCTGGCGCTAATCGGGGTTTGACTGCATAAAGAAGATGTTTACCTAGCCGAAAAATACTATTCCAATTTTTTAAGCTCCTGGAGGTAAGAGAATAAGAAGCATTAAGCCCTAAACTTTTTAGTCTCCTCGTCAGTGAAACTTGCAACACTATAACTCTGCATTCCCATCCCCAATTCTAAGTCCGCCATGTTTGCTGTTAAATATAACATCCATAAGTTTCAGTATTCGTTTATAATCATTCAATGCTTAAGCATGGTTTATGAAAGCTCAAGATGTAAATCAAATTCTCCTTACCACAAAACACAAGTATAATGGTGGTTGTCGCTTATAGAAGTGTTTCTCAAGCTAGGAACTGCTGGGTGGCCGAAAAATTGTTTTTGATGCAAGGTGAAATGCCAAAAAATGAAAATGTCGTAAATAATAAAATTTTATAGATAATTTTCGGAATTACGATGCTATAAAAATTATTGACAGTTATGTAGAATGAAGAAATTGGTATTAAAGTTTCTTATTTTTACTATTTAAAATTAAAAGGGGGGTCGCATGATATTCAAGGGGGCCGCAACAACTGGAAGCTTAAGAACTATTGCCTTAGAGCAAGATATTTTTGAATCAATAGGTTTTCTAAAATAAAATACGCTAAAAACACATAATCGTTGAAAAAATGTCTGAAGGGATAAAATTTACACGTATAAAGGTCTGGACAAACCCAGGCGCCCGATCGCTATCTGCGATTTAAAACTGCATAGTGGCGACTGTATGTTGTTGTGATAATTCATCACTGGAAGTCTCTCTTAGATTTATGCCAGATTTGCCCATACCAGTGAGTGTGCTGCTTGTAAATTGAAAAGGTAAAAAATCAATTGGACAAGGATAGTTTGAAGATAATACAGTGCACATTAACTCTGTGTAATCGGCGACGAAACATGAAGGAAAAATAATTTAAAGCTTACGGATTAGGTTCCTCTCGAAGAGCATAAATGTATATTATGACATTTCTTTAAAGGTTACGAAAAATATAAGCTAATTTGCCCTACGAATCGAAAAGTGGAACTCCATTAACTTCAATTTTGCCGTTAGAGATCGATATTTAACGAAACGAATCCATTGCCGAAATACCAGTTCGTTTAAAAATAATTAGATTGGTCCGAACAATGAAAACATACGTCCGAAATCGTACGAAAAATATCCCCCTCTAAAATTTTGGGAGAAAATAAAAAAAAAAACGCTTCGACGAAATTCATCTCCGAACCGCATTCTGTTTTATTCCTGAATGAAGATGGAAAAAAGGTATTGTGGGAGGGAAAGACGGGCTGAGGAGAGGTGGTAATGAGTTCTCCCGTTAGAGGGGGAGAGAGAGAGAGAGAGGGGTCAGACAATGTAGGAGTTAATGAACTCTGTCCCTGGTTGGGACATTTATAGTGAAAAAGAGAGAGGGAGGGATAGAGAGACGGACGGAGAGAAGGCAATAGAGGGGGGATAGAGGGGGGAGAGAGGGTGGAGAGAGAGGGGAGAGAGAGGGGGAGAGAGAGGGGGAGAGAGAGGGAGAGAGAGGGAAGAGAGGAGGGAGAGAGAGGGAAGAGAGGGGGGGAGAGGGAGGAGGGGGGAGAGGGGGGATAGGGGAGGAGAGGGGGGGGAGAGGAGGGAGAGGCGGGAGAGGGTGGAGGGGAGGAGAGGGGGGAGAGGAGGGAGAGGCGGGAGAGGATGGAGGGGAGGAGAGGAGAGAGAGGAGGGAGAGGAGGGAGAGGCGGGAGAGGGTGGAGAGGAGGAGAGGGGGAAAAGAGGGGGAGGCGGGAGAGGGTGGAGGAGAGGAGAGGGGGGAGGCGGGAGAGGGTGGAGGGGAGGAGAGGGGGAAAGAGGGGGAGGGGAGGAGAGGGGGGAAAGATGGGGAGAGAGTGAGGGAGAAAGAGGGAGGGAGATAGAGGGGGTAGTGGGTGTGAGGGAGATTGAGAGAAGTGAGATGGAGAGAGAGAGGGGGTAGAGGGAAGAGAGAGAGGAATGAGAGAAAGGGAGACGGAGAGGGGGGTAAGAGTGAGGGAAAGAGAGTGAGGGATAGAGAGTGAGGGATAGAGAGTGAGGGATAGAGAGTGAGGGATAGAGAGTGAGGGATAGAGAGTGAGGGATAGAGAGTGAGAAATAGAGAGTGAGAAATAGAGAGTGAAGAAATAGAGAGTGAGGGAGGGAGAGGAGGAATGAGAGCGAATGAGAGAGAGAGAGAGGAAGATTGATAGGGAGGAGTGAGAGTGGGGAGAGAGTGATGGAGAGAGAGGAGGAGAGAGAGAGGGATGAAGAGAGGGGGGAGTAAGAGAGAGAGAGAATGGGGGAGAAAGAGGGAGAGGAGGGAGTGATAGAGAGAGAGGAAGGAGAGATAAAGAGGGATGAGAGAGAAATAGGAGATAGAAGTAGGAGAGAGGAGTAGAGAGAGAGGGATGAGAGAAATGTAGAGGGTGATACTGGGGGAAGGAAGGAATAAAGAGAGATAGGGTTAGAAAGAGGGAGGAGAGAGAAACCCTTAGGATACCCATGTCCCACAATAACTTTGGAGAAAGTGCGAGGCGGTGAGAATATATTTCCAAGGCGAACCCAAAAAAACAAAACAAAGTTTGGTGAAGAAAATACATGCGGGCGGTAGCAGGGGGTCACAGGTAATAATTTCATCTTTTCCGGAAAATCGCTGTTGATCGTATAAGAGCTAGGGAGAGAAAAGGAAGGTATTTCATTATTGTTTTGTCGGATGCCATTTAACAACATACAAGTATAAGTTTATTAAAGTAATCATGTAAAATGAAAGTTCTAATTGACGGATTCAGTTGAAAATCACAATTGGGCGATAAAATTTAATAACGGTCACTTTTACTTAATTTAATTAAAATCCGTCCAGCTGTTTAGGACATTAAAGTTACGACGGACGGACGGACGGACGAGAAGTGTCCATAAGGCGTTCTGCTACTACCGCTTCCCTGGTAAAGGACGTCTAGAAAAGGATATTAATATAAAAATATATACATACAATATGATTTTGTTTATCGCTGTTGACTTTCACCTATCGCTTTTTGATCGAATTTCACAGGGTCATATGAAATGATTCGGCGGATCGTAGATTTAAGGACCGTAAAACTTAAAAATGGCCATTCGGTGTTGTTTGTCAGATTTAAAATCACTTTAAGATCGCCTGCAATTTGTAGAGCTCCTTTTACTCACATGGAAAGTGAAAGAGATAGAGAGATAGATACGTTACGTTACGTTTTGTGATATAAATCCGTTATAAAATTTACACGGTAATTTTTCGTTCGATGAAAAAACATTGCCAAAACAAATGAATATCTAAAGCCATTTTAAATGCGCCTTGAAGTGCATATTTCGAATACATAGCAATGCAAAAAAAGAACATTTTCTATCCTGCAAACTAAAAACAGCCATTTTTGTTCGGACTATAATACTGTGTTCGGGCAGGGGTTCGCAACCTGGTGCTCATGTGCACCGCCGTGCTCTCTTTGGCAGTGACCGAAGCGATATTGTACTGTAACTGTATCGTAAATGTTGGTGTGCATCAGTCCATTTGAAAAGAACTGAAGTATATTTGAGAGGAGCGAAGCCGTATCGTAACCGTATCGTGATCGTATCGCTAATGTGAATCAAGCCTTACTGTGCACATATACGATGCTAAAAATCACCCTAATTTAATTCGCCAGTAATTTCAATTGTTCGCTTGTTTTCTTTCTAAACGTGCGAAAGGGCACTGTCGATAAGTTTGACATTGGTTTGAATTTATTTTTTGATCATTCCTTTGTTTTCAAAAGTATCGTGACGCTCGCTGGCTATTCTGGGAAATAAGCTGGTGCTCGCCACACTGAGAAGCTTGGGCAAACTCTGACTTATGGCTTGAAGACGAAGGGTTTGCCGAGTTTCTGTGTTATGTAAAACTATCTTTACGGTGGTATAAATCGACCCTAAGGGTCGCCGTTCCGACCTCAATTGATAAGAGGTAGTTTTATTGGGTTTTCGGCTAAGTTATAGTGCATTCTGAGACCGCCTTTTTTCCTTTGGCTGTTTCTGCCGGAAAACACGTGAAAATATTGTGTCGATACGTTTTTTTGGTCCTTCGGAACTTTAAAGACAAAAATAGGTGACGGAAACTCCTGCGAAAATCGAACGGAGAATGGGACGTGCCATCTCATTAATATAAGAGCGTGAAAAAGTGAAAACTTCGCGCGAGAAATATTGATCGAACGACGAGAAACTTCGCGAAAAAGGCTAGCGCACGTTACATGCCTGTTTTGAAATCCTTCAGAATTGCATGCAATGAGTGATCTTTTCTTCAAGATGGGTCTATCAACCCAGAATCAGGGACGGAAATGGTTTTTCAAGACTAGGTATATGCTCCGGAATCACTGGAGTAGCAGGGGGGAGAAGAATATGGATAACCAACACATAGCTACGTTAAAAATTCCACTCAGGAACTAAGTACATGGCGTATACCCGCGTATACGCCCATTTCAATTCCAGCTCAGAATATTATAATCAGCGGACTAGGACGGGGTCGCATACCGCACAGGAAAAAAAAACTTCACTTAAAGCCTAATTCTAAAAAAAACGGGACGTGACGGAATAACAAAGCATAGATCCACAGTTATATATAGATTGCCGCCAAATATTCCCAGAGGGGTGGGTTCTGCCATTTCCCCTTCCCCCTATGGAATATTATACATATCTACCCGTCTTTCTCTCGATTTTTTCAATCCTGCGACATCCGTCATCGCGACTTTTTCCGAAACGATTCATCTTATCCAAGCGGCATTCTGGATGAGAAATTTCGAAGAGCGACGACGTCGGTCGCGTTAACAAACAAGGGACGAGTGACTGAGTGAGTGACGGGTAAAAGAAAAAAAATCAGGAATGAAAGCAATGCAGCGTAAAGAGACGCGTCGAAGCTCCATGCATAAAAATATAAAGAAACGCGCCGCCATTTTTTAAATTTCGAACCGTTTCTCTGAAGAGTAACACGCAGCGCCCAGATGCGTCGCACGAGTCGAAAGGAAAAAAAAGAACTCGTCTCGGCGAGACAGCCAGGGTTCGCGAAAGAAGTTTTAACGCTTCGAAAAATCTTTCTATACGTCTTCACCAACGCACGAATCGTTTCCCAAAACGAGATATGGCGATGATTTTATATGACGACACGGTTACATATTTTCGCGATATTTGCTTTTCGTTCTCGTTAATTGCCGACGAAACGAGAGACGCTCGAATAAGCGCGCTTCTTATTTCTCTCCATTAATTTCACGTATAAAACACGTTTAACCGAATCCTGTCTTTTAAGGAAACATACCGAGTTCGTTTATCTCGATTTTTCTGGCGGGGGCTGTTCGTTCAGTTGTATTTTTTACTATCGTTTTTAGTGCTTTTCGTCACTGCTGAAAAGCACTATTATCTTCGTGATGTCCGTCCGTCCGTACGCACATATCAGGGAAGAATTGGCTTAACCCATTACGACCAAATTGGGTACATAGAATCGTCACATAAATATAGGACCAAAATGGCATATTTCGACCAGATAGATTCAGCGGGGGTGCCACAATTGCAAAATTAAACATTTCGGTAATATTGAATTTGGAAAGAATTGGCCAAACTGATTTCAATGAAATTTAGTATGAAGAAGGCGGGCAGCATTAAAAAACAAAATCATTATTCTAATGTAGATATAGAAAGTAAAGTATAGTATAGTAAAGTATTGTATAGTAAAGTAAAGTAAAAAGTAATAAAATATTTCTTTTTACAAATATGTGTGTTGAACTGTTCACATTAGGTTTAACCAAATTTAATATTTGTAATGTACACATACATACAAACCCATATTAATCAACCAAACAGGGGTGCCACACTTGCAAATGAAATTCTTTCAGTAATTATGGATTTGGAAGGAAATGCCGGAACGGATTTAAACTAAATTCTATATATAAGATTTTTACAGCATACCATAATGAAATCAAGATGTTTAAAGCGAAGATAACGAGCAGGGCTACCACAATAAAAAGTACAATTATATTTTTACACGTATTTATATAGAACTGGCAGCATGACTTTTAATACAATATGGTACATATAATCTTCATATAAATAAATAACCAAAACAGCATATTTTAACCGTGTCGACTAAACAGGACTACCACAATATCAAGGTAAGAATTTTTCAGTAACTATGAGTTTGGAAGTTTTTAGCTGAACCAATTTCAAAAAAAGAAATTTCGCTTGTAGGGCGAGTATAGAATGGGAAAATGAAATGTATATGTTTCGAGCGCATCTGTAAAGCAGGGCTGCCACCATATAAGGAAAAATAATTTTCTGATTTCAATGAAATACATTAATATATAATTACACTACGGCGAATATGACGAAAAGCACTTATGTACCACGGGAAACCCGTGTACATACTTGTTTTACTTATGTCGCACGTCGCATTTAGGTATTGTAAGACGCTACACTTCGTCCTCCTATTAAATAGCAGCATGCAATAATGCCAACTCATTCGGAGCTTACGTGCATTTTGGATAATTGTGGTTGAAAATATAGGAGCTACGTTTGCTAACGCAGTATGAAAATACGCGTTTTATTTATGAAAGTTTATTTAGAATTGTAAACTTGAGTTTAAAATAAATTTAGTAATGTAATTATTTGATATAAAGTAATTTTTTCAATAATTAATTTAAAAATTTTGACTATATATCTATAACAATTTCCCTATTCAGTATGTTAATTTTAAAATTCTAAAGGCTTTAAAGATCACACAAATATTATCGCGACAGGCACTTAACCCACTACACTAAGAGAACCGACGTAAGCCCATAAAATAAGTCGGGATCACTCTCCTTTTAGCAAATAAGGACAACCTTTGAGGCTCTACGCGATCTCGTGTCTAGTTGGCTAATTTTACTATTATTGAAATCTATGTTACTGAAGAAACTACGTACTAACAATTATTTATCAAAAGGAATAGATATAGGAAAGAGAATTTTTAGCTCCGAATGTGACCACGAGCTAGTCCGTATTTGGAGACTCGAGGAATGTTATGGAAGGGTTGGTTTTACCAGCGTTCAATGATGCGTAAAGCTATGCGGGCGGCGCCAGCAGGGGCTGCTCCGCCATTATGCTATTAATGTACTTCTTTGTACTTGGAACTTATGTTACTTTTGTGTTATTATTATATATAAAATATGTTTCATAACTATAGCGTATTTATTCTTAATCTTAAAGTGTACATTACAAGATTTAAAATAAAACTTACTTGTTTAGCCGTAATTTTCTGGAGTTTTATTTCTTAAAATGAAAGATAAGTTAAAGTTTAGGTACGTCTCTCTAGGATAACGCCACCTAACTCCCAATTTCCCTTATGACGTGGCCAGGGGCTGATCCTGCAACTTCCCAAGTGGGGGGGGGGGGGCGATCGCCCCAACTGCCCCTCCCCCCTTTTGATTCCGCCTCATCCGAAGATCATACATTTTGGAAATCCCTAACCCATCAGAATCTTTCTTTCCCTTGTCATGCAGTCTTAATCTTTGGAGAAGAAACGAGGAATGTTGCGCGGAATGAATTTAAGAATGCACCCAGTCGAAGGCAATGGGGTCGTCAAAGGGGAGGGTGATCGCCCCCCTCCCACTCCCCCCTTGGATCCGCCACTGGCCATGGCCCTTGCCAACCACGGGTTATCTCCCGCGGCATGCGAGGGACTATTGCATACATACAAGTCGGAATAAATCTAAAACATTAGACAAAAATTCAGTGAACAACTACAGGGCCGCCCATAGGATGTGCGGACCCCCGAGCAAATATTTTTTGCGGGGCCCCTGTCTACATAAACAATTTGATTAAAAAATGTATTACAAAATTCATGGGCCCATGTGAGGCATACTGATTTATCGACGAAGATTTAGAAAATTGGGTAGAGAAGAGGTACTTCCGTATTTGTTTATTGTTCAATCAGTGCACGTGAAGATTCTTCGTAGTGTCCAGGCACCATCTCTTCCTGTTCAGGTCCAGGAACCATCCCTTCGTGTTCTTTATCGTCAAATGCGCCGTTCCTGGCTAATTTCATATCTCCCGCTGCGAGAAAAACGTAGCAACGCTGTTATTACTCACAATGCCATGTTTGTATTGAAACAATATAGATCTTCTTGCCTCTCCAGTTCCCTAATACCATTTATTAATTGCTGATTGCATCATTACTCATGACGCTGCATCATCCATCTTTGAATACTGGCTTCCAATGACTCTCTCAAAGGTTGTTACTGTGTATTGAAGAACTTTGTTATTTCCACAAAATTTTGTGGAAATAACAAAGTTCTTTTTCAAATATGAGTAAATTCCACAGAGTTGAGCCTGACCTCATTACTGATAGTTGTTACTGTGCATCGTTGATGATGGCAACAAATGCAAGTCTTACCCAGAGTATGCAGGAAAACGTGAACGATAATTCCTTTTCTGGTCATGTTAAATTTACCGTTCGGAATCTTATAGCGTAAAAGTAGAACAACACATCTTCCAACCATGTCTTCTCTTGAACTCTTTAGGCCGTAATCACTGCATTCCTAAGATGTGATCTCTTTTAATGTTGATCTTGGTCTCTCTAGGGATTTATATAATAGCCATGACCACGGGCATCTTCCATAGCGCTCCGCAATGAAACAAATGTCGAAAAGGAGGGATTTTTCACTTTCACTTTTTCACTTATGTTTGGATGTTCTATTCATAGCCAAGCGGACATAAGATATAAAATTACATACAAAATTTATAAATTATCACAAGTTTATTCTAGAAAATTTATTTTTCTTGCTTTCATTTCAACAATATCATTAATTATGTTGTTGTAATCCAGATTTTCACATAATGTATGTTCTAATGACAATAATGCCAAATTAGATAACCTTTCTTGAGTCATTGTAGTTCTAAGATAGTTTTTTATTAATTTCAATTTAGGGAAACTTCGCTCTGCTGGGGCAGTCGTAATTGGAATTGTCAATAAAATTTTTAAAGCAATACTGAAATTTGGAAATGAATCATGAATTTTATATATCATGTTTAAACATTGTAATGGTGTTGCATACGATAGTCTATCATCATTGCAGAAAATATTACAAAATATTTTAATTCCGTCAAATAAATCGCTATCACTTAAATCGCGATTATCTCCGTCCCTTGATGCAATATTTAGATCCACACAATGTTTCTTAAGTTCTTCTTCTTTCAAAATTTTCAATGCTGGAATATTATACAGAAAACCGAAAATAGTAGTGTGTTGCTCAATTTGTTCAAATCTTTCTTCTATCGAAACTATACCTTGAATGGCCAGAAAATAATCTCTATAATAATTAGTTTCGGGATCTTTTGAACGTGAATCTTTCCTTTCATAGTCATGCGGACGTTTTCGTTTTTTTGTTCTCATTTCCTTATGTCTTATTGGAATATCACTTTTGTTGCATATTTCATAGGCTGGTTCTTTCGATTTAAGAAAACCATTTTCTCTAAAACATTTTTTAATCCTTTTAAAAGTGTAATAGCCAAACTTTGATCAGTTTCGTTTTTTTGTACACTTTTGCTAACAGTCTGAATAGCAAGCAACAGTTCATACCAAATAACTGTGGATAACACAAATTCAAAATTAATTTCATTTTCTGCCAAAGACTCACTCTCGATTTGAGGATCTTCTGTTGTTTCGCTTAACTCAACTAGTGCGTCCCGAATCTCCTCCAAATTAAATCTAATTGCTTTAACAGCATTTAGTCGACATTCCCATCACGTGTCTGAGAGTGGTTTTAAGGTCAAGTTTGATATGTGTTTCATCTAGATATTCCACCTTTGAGCAGATCCAGAAAATATCGTATATAATATTTAAATTGTGCCAAAGAATGCCATCGCCATTGGAACGGTTGGGGCCATGTCTCCTAGTAACAAATTCAAACTGTGAGCCGTGCATGGAACAAAGAATGCTGTAGAATTTTCAGCTAAAATTCAGGCCTGTACGCCTTTATCATTACCAACCATATTAGCTCCATTATCATAGGCTTGCCCTCGACAATCTTAAGCGATTCGATGCAAGTGCGGGGCAAGTGGAACACGTTGGGCGAATGCGAAACGTTTTCCGGGACTCTTCGCCATACGGGGATCCGGGGCTATCGGAATCCAGAACTATCCCGTCTAATTCAGGACAATTGGCTGGCTTAATTGAGGTGTGTTCAGAAGTTCCCATTTCCCATACAAATAGGGTAACATACGCTTGGTTGTGCAGGTCATTCATAATTATTTGGTTTTATTCTGCATATTTCATTTTTCTCTTGTAATTTTTTGTGCCTATGATGAGGGGGGTCCTCCAAAGCGCGGGGCCCCCTGAGGCGCGGGGCCTGGGCCCCGGTTGCCCGGGTCTAAGGGCGGTAATGAACAACTAAAATACAATTGTCACGCGTAAATAAAAATATTGCATCGTCATGAGTGAAACAAAATATTTCAGGGTGCAAGATTGAAGCGGGTATAATTCTCACTTAAAATTTTTTAAAAAATTTCGCCCCCGGGTGGGCTCGAACCACCAACCTTTCGGTTAACAGCCGAACGCGCTAGCCAATTGCGCCACGGAGGCTCGCATTACCAACGCGTGAGCAACCTCAAGGTAAACTAACCTAATCTAAGCCTCGGGGAAACGAGAAGTTTCTCTCGTAAAAAGATAAATTACTGTACACATTGCCTCGGGAGGGAAAACAGGAAAAACAAGATACTGGGGGTGGGGGGTGTGGGGAGGGGGGGGAAGGGGGATCGTCCGAGAGTGGGAAAAACGACGTTTTTACGACAGAAATGGAAACGGAGGGGGAGAAAGAAAAATACGGCAAGAAAACAGACGCTTATTAAATTCCACCCTTTCATCAGTCGCGGCTTTCGGTTTCGAATAACGACAGGTCGGGGCAATCCTCTTCCGCCGCATGGGTATAAGGAGATAAGCGGTTATTAATTCATTTCGTGAACTCCGTCACGATGTCGCACATTAGTATAATCCGACCGCAAACCGGGACGGGGAAAAAACAAGTTAGGAAAGTGTACAGTGTATCACAAATAGGCGCGTTTCGTGAGTTAGAGTATTTGAAACTAGACGATACAATTTGACCGAACACACACCATAAAACAGCAAAACACCACGACCCGATTGTATCGCTATCTATTAAAAATTTCTTCTCCTCCCTTAGTCGGTGCATCAAACATATTACGTGATTTTAATGATTAATACTGCAAAACGATGTCTCCGAAATGATTCCAGGGAAATCTTCAATTAATATTTATTGATTTATTTTCTAATCAGTTTTAACCAACCAAACAATCGAAAATTGTTTAAAACATACCTCACTTGAGTTGTAATATTTACGTTTATGTTCTTTTCTTCGGCGTAGATAATCCATTTCCTTTCGGTTACAAAATATGTAATGTACGCGTAAGGAATTAAATGACTTTTTTAATCATAGCAGATCTTATTTACTTCAGCAACCGATAAGATTATTTACGTTGACAACAATTAGGTAGCTATGCAAGAAATTTTCAAAGCGAATTACGACTTTTTTGTTCGATTTTCCTGATAACGGCCACTCCTACGATAAAAATGTATAGGAAAAGAAATACTGAACGTTACTAGTTCTACAAGAGTATTTAAAAATTATTTTAATTTGACCAAATATTTACGAGATATAACAGAAAGTTCACGTTTTATCACCAGTAAAGTAGTACCCCTGGTTGGCTAACGTGATTTATTTTTCTGATCTTCTTATTTAACTTGACTGTTAGTCCTTAATATAAAATTTCATTAAAGTCTGTTTGGTAGAAGCCGAGAACGGACATGCGGACGGACGGACAAACCGACGCTAATAGGCGCTTATGCTGGAAGCGAAACGCGAATAAAAACGCCTGAAATTTCCTCTCGCGATCGTATTTTCCGTAAATTTGTTTTATTCATCTCTGTGTTACTGGTCCCTCTGAAAATATCTCACATCTTCACGGATTCTATCGCCAAATCTCAAAGCGCGATAGTTCCGAGTTTCCGCAAGGATTAAGACAGATTGTTACTAAGTTACGTTTTTCACTGGAAACTTCAGAATTTTTGTTATTTCTTAAGGTCACTGGTTCCCAAACTTTCCCGCTCGTGGACAACATAACCCATTGCTGCCCTCTTCGCGGGCCACACGAAATCGAAAATAGAGTTGAAGAATAATTTAGTTAAGTTTTTTGTCGGTATTGCCTGATTTGTTTTAAATTCGTCTATTGTAGGATCCGAGGGGGGACGGAAAAATGTATTGTTTTTGTAGTTTCCTGTTTTTAGTTTTATGTTACATTGTGCCTTGCATGGCGAACCGGATGAAGACATTGGGTGGGCAGTAGTTTGGTTATTGGCACGCGAATGACATTACTTACTGACTGTCTTCAACGCCTCCGTGGCGCAATCGGCTAGCGCGTTCGGCTGTTAACCGAAAGGTTGGTGGTTCGAGCCCACCCGGGGGCGATTAACCTTTTTTATTTTGGAATCTCTAGTAATACGGAAATAAATTTATATGTGGATTATATCGATACTATTAGTCAAAACGTAAACAATAATCAACATCTTGGTTACCGACCATATGTAGGTAGATGTATCGATTTTATGTTGCGATAAATCTTAATGGGGAAAGATAACAATGTTCTAATATTTAGTAAAAATCATTTGACTCACTTTTAAAGTATCCATAGACTATATTTAGGCATGAATCAACTTGTATCCTTTATCTTGGCGTTGGCTATTCTTCTTCTACGGCGCGCCATTACGTGGATTTTCCTTGCATTGATCTTTACGTGGCTATCTCACTTTGAGGAGGACAACAATTATGAAATTGAACTTTATTGCCGCCTGGAAAATGTTAATAAATTTTGCGCTTAAAGAATAATTTCGAGCAGTTTAACATGTGATACGACAAAACATGAATAGAATTAAAATATTGTCTTTCGTGAGTAAAATAAGTCATTACTGGTTACTGTAAGTTAATATTTATGTATGGCATTTTAGGGTTTCTCCAGAGCATTTCTCAAGCATTAGTATGGAAATAGTATTTTGTTGACCCCATGGTCTGCAAACCTAGACCAAGTTCATCCTTTCGGTCCTGAGGATGGCCCATGAAACTTTTGAATTCGATAGCTTTAACGGTGTAAAAACGTATAAAGAACATATACAAATACACTCTAAAATATTATATATATATATATATATATATATATATATATATATATATATATAGGTAGTTAAGCATTTAAAGGATAAAATAATATTTTTGGAAATTTACACTCGGACAGCTTCATAATACGCCCAATGCCAAAACAACTTTTAAATTGAATATTCTTTCGAGGTCTGTATCATCCCTAAAGTCGCGTAATTGAGGCTAAGAAAACATACGCATCTTAAATTTTCATTATAATCGGAGCATACACCTTAAAGACTGCTTTCTTAATTTAAAAAATAAAAGTGATTGTATTTTTTAGAATCGACTTCGAGCGAAAAGCGCTTTATTTTTTGTGTCGGTCTTAGAATGAATAAAAAATTGCTTTGTAATTTATCCATTCTGAACAGCTATATTAATCCAAACCTAAAAACACTCGGTAACTCTTCAAAATTAAAAGAACTGCCGGATAAATTTTCGTACATTATTACTACTGATATGCTATTCCCCGTTGATAAAAATTTCGACGCTCAGAAGAAGCATCTTAAAAATTCAGAGGAAAAACAAACTGACGCATTTTAAAAACATTTTAACTTAATTACCAAAGCGGTTTGGCTCGTCACAGCGCATTCCACCCCTGTTTGAACAATGCCGAGAAATTAGGCAAACACCTTGTAAACTGATATTGCCCTGCTCCCATTTCTTGCACTTTTTTACCTCCGTACGCGATGAAAAAATCTGAATGAACAGGTGTTAATTTTTTAGTCTCCCGAGTCCCTCGGGAGAAAAGACGTCAGCGAATACTCCTTGACATCCGCTTAAATTCCCATGGCAACCGGATACGACTGTCGACTTGAGAAGGATCGGCAAACATCGCCGTACCCTCTCGGATGGAGATATACACGTCTCTCTCTCTCTCTCTCTCATAATTTCCTCGTTTCGCGCTTTTTTCCAACTCCCGTAGCAACCGTGCGCGCGCGTGTTCGCGCTCGTCCGCGTAAGCCGTAACCGCCCACAATTCCCTTTTCTTAATGAGACCCGAGTCGCGATGACTTCACGCTATTGTGGAGGTTCGCTCGAGACTTGAAAAGGACCCGTCCCGACATGCCTTGCGGCTTTAATTCCATCCTGTGCAAAGGCTAATCTCTCTGCTCCGGCTGAAATTTTTGCAGCAACAACCTTTCAAAACCTGCCGGTGGGCGTTTATTCTTCTGAAAATGATAATTCCTCCCGAAAAGGAGGATAGGCGAGAGAGAGAGAGAGAGAGAGAATTATGGGAAGTAAATGCATTTATAACGTGGTCTAATACTACTTCGTCTCGAAAAATCGTGAAAGGGATTATTTTTCCTTGTTCGAAACCAAAAGTGAAAATAATCTTGAATGAAAAGAGAGAAATACGAAAAAATATTTTTCCCCGCCTCGATGGTAAGGTGGACATTTATGAAACGTGCATATTTTGTCATTAGGCGAACGTGTTTTCCTTTTAGAAAGATATAGTCTTATATTTATTATCGTACATATAAGGAAAGACAGAAAGGGAAGATTTCACGGACTATCATTCGAATCAGTCAAATCCGAAAAGCAATGTCATCTTGATATCCAAAATATCTTGGTAAATAAAATATATCTCGCATTTGTGTCCGATAAAAGGGCAAAAAAATTTAAGGACTGCATCAGATATACTAAGTACCCTCCCACATAATGCGATTATGTAAATATAAATAAACATTTAACAGAATTAAGTAATCACAAAACTACGTTTCTCCAATAGACAAACAAAGGTTGGAAAAACCAGATGCGCTTTTCCGGTTACAAAGCTGCCGTCTTCATTGGCGGTTCAAATATAGCAAATTCTGAAAAAGTGTGTATGGCGACTGTTTCGTAGACAAAATTCGCATCTGGTTTTCCCAACCTTTTCATAACAATAGGAAAACCAATGTTTATTAATTCTATACTACTAGATCAACATGCAAGCTTCTAACTCTGCCCAAAAAATGTCATTAAAAGAAGACGTGGGTCAATCAACACATATAATTATTAATGAACGCAAATGTCATTACTCGAAGAAGAATTCTATGTTGTATCCATCTGAATGTATACGGCAGTTTTAATGCTTATTATTTACGAAGATGTGCGAAGGAAAATTTGACCGGCCTATCTTCCAGCATAACCAAACACAGATATCCATCGACTTACGCGTGTTCGGTTTATACGTTATCCAATATACGCGATATTTATTCTCAGTATCATTTTTTCCATATACCCGTCGCATAATTCGCCTTAACGCGATTCATCTTGCGAGTCGGCTATTTCGAATACAGTTTCTAAATGTACCATCATAATCAATTATTATCTACGTTAACAATGTTATTTTGCTTTGAGACACAAATTTAAATGCACGTTTATAAGTGGAATACATGTAATAGCGCCCCTCAGAAGCCTCCGCAAAAGTCGCACACCCCTCGGACCGGCCCTCTGTATAGGGGAAGGTTGCCCATATTGCACCATCTCAGATATTTTTATATGTTTACGAGAAATAAAAGATTAGACAGGCAAAATTTCAAGTGAAAGAGAATACATGTTTATTTTTCATCCGTAATGCACATACAACATTAAAAACGAACAAATAAAAGAAAAGAAAAAAAATATTTTTGAACAACTGCATTTGGTCCAAAATTGGGAAACTGGTTGCTTAAATTGGTTCACGTGTTCCTCAAATTGGATCGTTGCATGTAAATGCAATTATTCATCTTAATTATTACAACTTATGTCCTACATTTTTGAAAATAAAATCTTTGGTTGGATTGACTGTTTGGATGAAATGTTTAGGTCATTTTATGAAGAGCTCAGTATTTATGTATCCCGATTCGAAAATTTGAACTAAGCTTCTTGGGAGAGTCCCAATCGCTAATTCAATACACAATATAAACCTTTTAAAAATAATAATTGGCTGTAGGTACTGTCCAGAAGCACTAACGCAACACACCATTGCTGTGCCCACACCTCGTTCGGCGCTTGAACCTGTGCCAACTTGTTTTTTCCCTTTCTGAGAAATAATTTTCTGGAATCTTTCCTGCACCGTAGAAAATCCTTTCTCATCTACGCTGAATATCCTCGTGGGGTCCAACTTATTTTCGTTGCATATTCCCTCTAAAATATAAAAAAAAACACTTCGACTTTTTCCCTGTTAAAACCCTTTGCACCCTTGCCATTGACGTTGATTCTGGCTGCCGTAATGGCAACTCTGGATGTCTACGCATGAAGGTGTAATGCCATTTTTTATCAGCCATACCGTTGTCTTTATTAAAATTATGAAGCAAATCATTTCTGCCTGCGACGTCATAGGCTAGTTTCATGATTTTCTTGATTGTTAATCCGAACATCATCACTTCAAACTTCAGGATGTGTTTCACGAGTTCATCTTCAATTTCTTTGGATAAGACAGTACTCCTCCCAAAGTGTTTCATTTCACCGTTGGCATGCTTATTTTTATTTCCAGCGTGCCATTTTATTGTAGCTTTAGGCATATTATAAACGCGGGCTCATTCGTTTAGCCCAAAGTCACCATTTTGGTAAGCGGCCACGGCTCGGCTAAGGCCGTCAATATTCCACTTCCCATATTTCCCTCTTGATGTCATGCTGATATAACAATCACCACCTTTTATATACATAGGATTAAAATTTTGGATAAAATGTAACCCCATTATCTTTGTAGTGATTGTTAGTATTCCTAAATTGGACCGGTTCAATTTAGGAAACTCTTCATGGTCCAAATTAGACTACAGCGCCATATTGACTTGAAGCGACCAATATCTAAATTACTTGCTCACTTACTGGCTATTTCGTACGACGAAATGAAAGACAGAAATGTATAATTTTAGCACGAACCCTTGACATATTAAAATTACGTACCTCGATAATGAATTTGCGATTGGGTAGTTTCCAAAAATAGCTATGCACGTGCTAAAATTCAACTTATCTTCCCACACCGACTGTCACGAACCACACAGCTCTCACAACTGGTATGGCGGTTTAATGCATCAAGTAGTTCCTATTCGTGACGCTAGAACGCCCCTCTGTACGGAAACCTCTACACTGTAAGCATGGTCCAATTTAGGCGGCAGTCCAATATACGCAACTCTCCCCTATGCAAAACACGCGCAATCACGGTCAAATGATCGCGAAAGAAGTAAACAGACAAAGGAATCCGACACTGCCAAAAGAAAAAATGCTTTTTTAAAAGAGAAAAAGAGATATTTTTTCTCCCTCTGTCATTTTGACGTTACGAAAAACAAAAAATCCCAGTAACCGCCGCCCTTTACCCTTATAAAATTATACATGCGCACGTGAATTAGACAGCTATATGCCGCTAAAAAATATAGCCTAGTAGATATAAAATAATCATACCTTTATAACCGGACTCAAATATTTCAGCGTTCGCTTTTTATTTTTTCGAGTTTATAAATAATTGGATTGGCGCGTCGTAAAAATCGTTCCCGATAGGACTAAACCAATTTGGTTGGGGTTTGTTGCCAGAAGTTTATAATAGCAGGCGATTATTCTAAGTAGAACGGAGGGAAGAACGCAGAGAAGCGTCCGCTATGCATACATATGCATGGTGGGCCGACGGCGCCTAGTCATCAGCCTGGGAATAACCACCGTTGGTTTCACGAATTGACGTCTTTCATTCTTTTTTTTAAACCTCGATCGTCACGTGTTCGTCCCGGAGCCTGTATTTTACGAAGTTTTGGTGACAACGCCCATCGGGACGTAAAGAATAAAAAGCCGCTGACTTTTGCTCCGTTAATGGCGGCGTAATAATAGCACGCTCCTTCCGATTAAAAACAAATGTCTGAAGGCGAGCGCAAAGGAATTTCGAAGGGTAAAAGCACCAACTCGCGGTAAATGATATAGGCTCGATATCAATAAAATTTTATCGTGCGATTCAACCGTCCATTTTTCGATGGCTCACGAAGGATTTTATGATACAGGAACGAGCGGTTTAAAACGAGTAGTGAGTCGTAAGACTATTATTTTTCCCTTATAGAATTTTTTCCTGAACAGTCCATAAGCGTGTTTATGTCTTTATTACTTAGTGGCCGGAGCCGCGCCCAAAGGCCAGAACTGCATAACGGTCTCTCACACGGAAGGTAAATAGGGAAAGTACTGCCACCGTGAAAAAAATCAGATTTCCATGATTTTGATGAATATTTAGATATTAGATGTTCCTGAGGCATAAAAAAATTGCTTTTGTAATTCTTTTTGTCCGTAGTCTGCGAGCAAAATCTTATTAAATCTCCTATTTACATAAAACATCACCTGTTATATAAGCATCGTGGAAACGAACAATGTCGCGCAACAATGGAACATAGGTACCTAGTTAGGTTGGTTTCCAAAGGAAACATAGCTTTATAAAATGGACCTGTCCGTGTGTATGTGTGTGTGTCCCTTAATGACAACTTTTGCACCAATTTTTATGAAACTTGGAATGAGGCTCGTGCTGCCAGAGCCCACCTACGGGCTACATTTTATTTGGCGAATATAGACGTCCCGGGTCCTATTCCAGGAACGTTTCTTCTCTATTAGTTTTACATAGGAAGTCTCAAATCAATCGTGCAGGGATGTTTTCTTTATTACTTTAAAATATCATAAAATTATAATACGGGAGCGAGATTTGTACTGTTCTATGGGGAAAAGAATGTAAATTATAATTCATATCACAGAAATTTGACAATTGATATTTTCTAGAATTTCTACTGAAACAGCATTTTTGCGTTTTAAATTGCATTTTATCGGATTGTTGCCATTGAGACAATTATTACCGAACTCGTATTGCGTGAACAAATAGGTTATTATCTTTTCCGCTCGACTATCCTTCAGCAATGGTCATTTGATCCATGCATATTACCGTATAAACAGTAACATTTATTAAATTCGTTTATTTAAAAAATACATGCGAAATATAGTGTCAGAAAGAGATTTTGACATTACTTTTAGTATTTGAAACCTTATAATCTATTAATTAGTTTTCCAATTTTTCTCTATCATTGATAAAATATGAATTACAAATGGTATGAGAATTATTTGGAATGACTATCACATACTGAAACATTTCCTGTCAATACAAGGAATCAATTCGGGACGTCAACTTTGGGAAACCAGCCTGCATCAGTCCTGGTTTGGACTTCTTTTTCATTCTTTTAGATTTTCATGATATGTCGATTTATTCAATAAATGCCTCATAAGATTCTGAGTGGAATTCGTCGAGTTATGAAGCTCTATTTCGAAAAAAATACTACATCAGCCATATGACTCAAATTATAACCATATATCGTCCAGAATAACATCACTACACGAATAACGGTTTACTTCGGCTTAATAAAAGGGAATTTTATTGGCAGAATTAGTTTTTGCGAAACAGCAACGATCATAAGCTTTCCTCGTTCAAGAATGAAATAACCATGCATTATATCAATGGCAGCCTCGAAAGTTTTAATTAAGTAAAAAATATAATAAAATACGGCAGGCTAGAGAAACATTTTACAATAAAATTTAAAATTAGACACATATTTACTAAAGAGCCATTTGCGGTTAACAATCAAGAGCCTCTAAGAAACATTAGTGAGAAAAGATTCCTCGAAACAAGTTCAATTCGACCACGCAATTGGGAATGCGTAAAGCGATACCGCTGATGTCGTAATATAATCACAATCATAATTTTTCGGGTAATGCGAAATCGCTATTCTAAATGTCGTAGCAGACATTTCCATTACATGAACTCTCTCCAGATAGAATTATTGCGCCCATTTGATTACTGAAATCAAACTGGCGAACTATACAGTTTATTCTAAAACAAGATGATATAAACGGAACTTATGATGCCTACTTTCTATTTAACCATTCATTTAATACTTTTATTGCCTTTAATAGCTTTAAAACTACCGAAGACACGTTGCGTTTTGTGTTCCCAAGTTTCATAATTTAGCGTTGGTGGTGGGCGAAATTTTTACATATCGGGCCGCATTAACAGTTGTAGCTTCTTAGGCGGGCCACAGATGAAAATGCTTCAACGGGCCACTTTAGGATTCGCACCGGGAGAGAGCTGAGATAATGCGAGGGATTCTGTGAGTGAAAATCAATGACAAATAACATGCTATCCCCGAAACGTCACTGGAAAAGTTTTCCGGCCATAATTTTAGTCTACAAATATGAAATTATCTGCATTTTATATTACGGTTCGCTTTCATAATGGCATCCCGGGCCACATAAAATGCCCTCGCGGGCCACACGTGGCCGATGTTTGTCCACCCCTGCTCTAGACAAAAATCCCTTCTTCTTATTTCGTCTCCATCTTGATGCTTTTTCTCCCTTTTCCTTCTCAGATTTATCATATCTCTCTCATTCTCTCTCTACGGGCTCATTCCTCTGTGCAGTATTTCATCTAGTTTACAGGGTCTTGCATGCGCTTAAGCAATACAAGGGTTTCCCGTCGTTTTAAGCAAATTATTTTTAAAAAAAGATGGCAAGCTTTAATAAAAATACATGAATTTCTTGAATAACGTAAGGCGTAACACATTTTGCATAGCAATGGAAATATGTACAGTCAGACCCCGATTCAGTGACACCGTTTGTCCATCACTGACATTGGCACTAAAGCGGGGGTGGCGGTTTGCCCGCCCCTGTCCTATGACCTACTATCTACATCTACATGTTACCCTGCAATTCACCTAATTTGTGGGTGGCAGGGGGTGCAATGCACCATAACCCACCTAAAGATTGCCTATCGCAGGTTGAAATTTTCTATTGTGATCTCGTATTGTCCTCGGAAACAACGAGCCTAGATCTATCGGTGAATCGCCACTGATGACGCCTGATTAGTCGAGGAAATGCGCATCTGTTTTTCCCGACGTTTTTAGCACCATTTAACATAAATTTTCAATGATACACTTTGTTAAATACCCTTCCATAATCCCAGTATATACGCCTCGCACGGCTTTTTAAAAACGAGAGCTTTTTGCACAACACGTCGCTGCAATCGCTATTCAGAAACGACCCCGGGAGCCAAAAAAAAAGAAAAGAAAAGACATTGCTCCGCGATGAATCGGGTGGGATCGAAAATGGACTCCCTAACACCTCCATTAGTCTACTTCTCGCACATTCCGTTCCGACACGCAGGCACTGGCAAAAAAATTAAGTAAAAACCGTAAAAAAATATGCGAGGACGCAAAAAAAATATCCCCGCCTCTGCCTTCAAAATTATCTCGAAACGAGAGACTAAAAAAATGGCGCGAATGAGACTGAAAAAAGGGGGGTCTCGAAAGAGAGAGGTACTAATGACGTCAAACAGGATGTAGAACTCTGGATGGTGAGGAATAAAAGAGAGAGAGAGAGAGAGAAAGGAGAGAGAAGAATAAAGGGGAGAGAGAGAGAGAGAGAAAGAAAGGAGAGAGAAGAATGAAGGGGAGAGGGTGAGAAAAGAATCGAAATGGATAGAGGAGAAAAGAAGACAGGAGTAAATGAGAGACCAGAAAGAAAGGGTTAAAAATGAGAGCTTCACATTTTGCTGACGCAATATGAAAACGCGCATTTATTCATCGATTGTAATTTAGAATTGTAAAAAAGAAATTGACGGAATAAATCGATCTGAAGGCATAAGCTGTAATGTTGGGAATATTTTTTGGAACAAGAAAACACTCTGCTATGACCGAGAATCGAACCCGGGTTTTACCGACTGAGCCGGGCGGACATTCTACCATTGAACTGTAGTAGCAGATCTAATTTCTCGTTTCTGAACTCGGATGTTCGGCCCCAACCAAGAAAACATGCGAGTACAAAAACGAGAAATTAGATTTACTACTACAGTTCAATAGTAGAATATCCGCCCGGCTAAGTGGAAGACCCAGGTTCGATTCTCGGTCATAGCAGACTGTTTTCTCGTTTCAAAAAATATTTCCTAGAATTGCAAACTTAAAATAAATAACAATAATAATAATAAACTTAATCGTGTAATTATATGACATAAAGTAATTTATTCCAAAATTTATTTGAAAAAATATATTCATCCTCTATATAAGGGATGGCCAAACCCAGTTGCCTCAGGAGCCGCATACGATAATCTCCAGGAAATTTGAGATCAGCATGACACACATTCTGTGTTCATCAATTTACAAACACTAAAACATAACCCGTATCCGAAGCTATTCAGATACAATCCCTTAGGCATCCCAAACACGTCACAGGCCACGCTACGTCATTGTGTTCTGTAGTGGAAAATGTTGACACGCCACTAAATGGAAAGATCCGCAAAACTAAGTTAAAAGTGCCGCATGCGGCTCGCGAGCCGCGGTTTGGCAACTTCTCTATAAACTCTGTATTAGGTTTCTAATGAAATGACAATTGGCTTAAGTTATGAACATACTACATTACTAAAAAGGGTCCTCCTGAAGCTCTACCATTTCTAAAAAAGTCTTCATTTGAAAATTTTGAAGGCACCCCCTGCCGCCCACCGATTTAAAAAAAAAAGGAATTCTTCTTAAGTGTTATAGATGGAATTTAAAGGTCACACATATAGTGAAAATGTTTAACTTTCCATCTATAACCATTTGTTCAGAATCTTAATTTGAATATTTCGAAGACCCTCCCAGCGATTTTTCCGATGAATTTCTTAGGCGGCGTATTAAATTGCATTATCGACCACATACACACCCTGCAAATTTCAGTCTTCTCTCTCTTACAGTTTACTTAATGTAATATATTGCACAGGCGAACAGACAGAGCAAAAACAACAGCACGTCCACAAATGTAATGAGAGATAGTAACGGATATAGGTACGTTATTCCATCAAGCGGCCCAGGCCGCTGTTCTAGAGCGTATGTTTGAAGGAAAGAGAAGGTGAGAGGAACGAGAAGAGAGATAGGGATAGAGAGGAATAGAGAGAGAGAGAGAGAGAGGGAGAGAGAAGGAATGAGAGAGGAAGGAAGGTGGAAATATAAGTCTTTATTAGGGTGAGATTGATACTAGTAGGTTTGTTCTTCCATCTAATCCTTTTCCATTAAGCTCTATAAAAAGGGCAGGTCTGTTTGTGTGTCTATTTATCCGGGGGATAACGCTTTTTACCAACGCCAAATGTGGCGAAGCTATGCAAACGCAAACAATTCGGAAATTTTTCATTCTTTTTCGATCAACCTGCCAGAAATTACTTTTAAATTATTAGCTTCTCTCCGCCTACATTTAGGGCATGGGACTGACTTCAGGAGAGTATCATTCTATCGTTTGAATAACATGGGAACATTTGAAACGTAGCGTGCAAGCCTTTTGTCGTTAACATTTTAAAATATCTATAAATTGATAAGTCTACGCTGCATTTGGGAAGTTGAGCAATAACTATAATCATCATTAAGATAATAGCCTATATGATGAAATGGATTATAATGCAGTCTAAATATTAAATCAATGCTCTTGAAACATGGAAAATCAATTCCCATTGACAGGTATTGGAATCGTTGCTATGATAGATATTATTTTTCTCATAAGTTTATGATTAAAATAAAATAAAATAATTATTTTATTTTTCCCCCTTGAATGTTGTGATCAGTTAAAACTTTATAGACACTTAAGGAAACAAATTTTTCTCCAATGCGTAATGACAGCATATTGATCATCACTTGCACCTAAGTCATAACCACTGTTATGCAATTTTGCGAATATTCAATTTTTAGTATTTGCTCCTTGAAAAAAAATACCCACACTATGTATAACATTGAAGTAAGCTTCGTTTAATGGTGACTCAAAAAATTACAACACATTTCGGGGCCTTTTTTTACAAAACACAAACAATCAACCTTACATCTGTAATTCCTTTTTCTATTGATCGACAACGTAGGAAAGGCGGAGAAAGAATGTTGGAAATCCGAGGCCGTTAAATATCCCCTTTTGAATTTTTCCGAAGAAATGGTAAGCGAGGGTAGGGCTCTAGGAAGAAAGGGCACCTCGGGACGTATTTTCTCGACGCTACTAATTACAAAGTTGGGCAAACTAGTAAAGGAAGAGCATCGCATCCTTTTCAAATGTTTAAATGTGGCAGAAACCCACTGGGTTGGTATCTTTGAGCGAAAAATATCAACTTCCTTAATATTTGCCGTAGAAAGCCATTTAAAAGACGTGCATAGTCGAGAACTACGTACAATGTTAAACAGAGATGCATTCTCATCAGAAATGCATTAAATTTTTTTAATTAATTCGTGCTTAATCATCCCTGCGATAAGGGGATACTCCGCTGGGAAGAGTGAGCTCGGGCGTTGAGAAAGGGTTCGCACAGCCAAGGACTCGGGGTATCTCGCGGGCAAATGACGGTCCAAAGGATTTTCGATTTTTCAAGATGCAAGATTTTTTCTTTCATTCATCAAAACACGTTAATATGGGCCAATTTTCTCCGTAATTGCTTTATTCGACGACTAAAACTATAAAATATCTCATTCTTGCGATGTTTTTACGTTACACAGAAGGATTTGACAGAAATACGCACTTCTGTTCGACATTTTATGATTTTTTCGTACTCTTTCCGGGTGTTGCCAGGGCAACCCACATTGTTGCTTTCGATTCAATCACCGTCTATTAAGCCTTCAAATAGAAGAACGAATTGAGTTATTCGCTTCGCATCGAAATTATTGTTGTAGCAACGTCAAGCGTAATAGACTGCAAAGTAAATAATAGCATATAACTATCATTCAGTAAACTGCGTGTGGACTGAGGGCGTTATAAACGATTGACTAAAAGAAAAAAATCTTCTTTCTTTATTTTACTGCTGGAATATTACCTTTTTCGTAAGTAAAATCATTATACTCCACATATTCAATGTTTATTAACGCAAATAGGCCAACGCATCTGTTTGAAATTTGATGATAAGGAGAATATGGGCTATTATTAATTATTATTTTCAAGAGAGAAAAAAAGACGTTAACTACAAAAAATTTGTGTTGGTAACAATTCATGAGTAAAAAATGAAATAAATGGTTGAATTAATTATACATGAAAAACATTAGGCCCTGTAAGTAGTTGTTGAGGACACTTGAAAGATCGTGATTTTTGTGAGTTTGTGTGCAACGATAACCATTGGAATTAAGGTAAGGTAGATTTGAAAATTTTTCCCCTTTGAATATACCGTGATATAAGACTAACATTGGGTAAATGTGTGACATTTTGACGACGGCATTACTCTAATACGACGTTTCTCAACCGGTGATTTGCGAGAAAAATTTGGTAATGGCGTCTTTTTCACTTTCTTAGTTCTACAATTCTTAACAATATTCTAATTTCATTCAAATTAGTTGCAAGGTTTTATTTTCAATTTTTTTCTTACGCTTCAAGAATTATATTTGAATTTTACTGGGTATTTACTAGAAACTGATGAAAATATCAGAGATTCTGATTTTTATTGTAAACGTTTACATACTATATATATGCTATATATACTTTTTATTTTCCACGAATTAAACGCGTTAAAAAAGATTTGTCTTTACAAAATTTACTCTCCATTGTGATGGGTTAGCCGCCAAAACTGTTGCAACTCAAGGGGTTCGCGAAGATAAAAGGTTAATCCAAAGGGTTCGCGAAGATAAATAGGTTAAGAGGTTCGCGAAGTGATAAAGTTGAAAACTGCTGCTCTAATACATTGCTGTAAAATCACAGAAAATTTAAAAAATGCCAATGGATAGACTATGTTTCATTATTTTCCTCTCTAAGTTAATTTTTTATCCCGCAGACTTCTGACTGACTTAACAAAATTTTGCACGGGTGCCCCTAAAATGATGTGGTAAGATAAATACAAATTAATTGCAAGCGTAGCTGCAATTAATAATAAAAGCATAGAAGGTGGGGTTTGTGTATAAATCTGACGTCATCAATTGCGCGTTTTTAACAGACTTTCCGATTAGGTGGAAGGTTGAAATTTCGCAGGAATGTTAGCGACAGATATAAAAATTAAATGACGAAAATAAAATCCGAAGAAAGATCTGGGTTCGACTCCAGGGAGGCGATTTTCATTCCCTGTATGATAACACGTAAAAAGCGACTTTTTAAAGTGCAGGCTTTTATTCTTTTGGATATTAAAATGAGAAAAAATTGACGTACGATCTTCAAATTTAAACTATGTTTTAGGAAAATTAATAAAGTTTCTTATTCTATTCATATTTTTTCGCCTACCTTTCGAAATATCTCATAATAAACATGGAAACCACATATTTTGGGAAAATATCGGCTTTTAAACTGGATGTTGTCTTGCCTACCACGTCATTGGTAAACTTCGACAATCAATTGTTGTCTCAACCCGCATACGTGTAATATATACGAGTGCATAGATTGCCTTAAAATATCGTGGGATTTTTCGCAAAAATATGTTATCCTAACGGGACTGGGATTTAGTTTGGATTCTTTTCCTTATCTAAACGACTATATAGATGTAGAGTAAGAGAGAGAGAGATGGGTATGTGGTGAGGGAGATTGGAAGGAAGGGATATAGAATGAAAGGTACATACATAGAGTAAGGGGGGGTATAGATTTAGAAAATGTCAGGAAGAAAGAGATAAAGAAGGAGACGGAGAAAAAGAGGGAGAGCTATAGATTGTGACAGGAGGGAATAAGAGAGGGGAGAGGTGGGAGAAAAGAGAGGCAGAAGGGAGGGAGAGAGAAGAGAGAGAAAGGAATGGAAAGAAGAAGGAAGGGAGAGAGAGACGGCGAGAGTGAGGGAGGGAATATTATTATTTATCCGTCATATGAAGGGCAATACACTGGTTATTAATAAATAAAAAATAACACATTTTGAAGGACAAAAAATTTGTTGGTAACAATTCATGAGTAAAATATGGAATAAATGGTTGATTTAATTGTATATGAAAAAAATTGCATATACTATTTCAATAAAAAGAAACAATTTTAAAGGAATAATATCATAAAATTTTGAAAACAATTGCTGTATATCGTTATTTTTCTCTCTAATTGCAAGACATTTAAACATTCAGATTTTTTAGTGACTTAACAAAATGTTTGTAACTGAAATACAACAATGCAGATATTTTTTGTACAACAATAACAGATATTCGTATATGCTAATCATACATATGGAGAGCTGATGAAATACAACAATGCTGATATTTTATCTCCAACAATAACAGATATTAGTAATTAGTATTCGTATTAGGCCCTGAGTGTAGTACGAGAATCTAAATCCGGTACACAGCGTGTTAATGCGATCCATGCGAAGCGTACAACCAAGCTTACCTCTTTAAGTAACAAAAAATACTTAGTGCACAAAAAGTTCATTTTCGTACACGAAACTAATTCTTTTTCTTGTATTTTCACTCCTTTTTTACAATTTTTGCCAAACGTGATGATTTCGATAACTAACCTATATGATAAAACATACATTGATAGTTAGTTCAAGTCTTTCACTAACTGAATCTTGATGATTAAACCAAATCAGCTCCTTGGATATCGGAAACCAGAATATTATTGTTGTTCTGCCACACCGAAATTAGTAAATTTTTAATCTCAAATATCGTAAGCTGGTATTTCCAAACCTAGATATTTTTGATTTCGTATAATTCTTCCAATCGCGTCATTGACAAATATATTATTTCCAAAATGCAGATAGTAAATCATGCTTTACCTCCTGAAATCCGAACAATATTATGTTGCTTTTCCCGAGAAACATTCATTTGCGACTTCAGCTTAAAGGCGCTTAGACATCTGTTAATGCCAATTAAGGACAAATTAAAGAAAAAACATTAATGATATAATTATCGCAATAATGTTTTAGCCATCAAAAAACTATCTAATACTTTACTTTGTATCATTTGATATACTTCATCAATGTACTAAATATTCTCTTTATTTAACATAAATTACATAGAAAAATTATACTAAATTATTATTATTATTATACATTATACAACACACCAAAAAGATATGAGAAATAAAATTAAATAAGAAATTCCGAAGTACTTTAATAACAGTGGTGGAAGACAATGGAAAGTGAGTATTCCTAATATGTTTAACAAACTACCTAAGTAATTACAAACATTAAATAGCTAAAGCAAAGTAAAGACAAAAATTAAAGACTGGCTATTTATGTGTGTAAGTGTATAGATGTATGTATATATATATATATATGTATGTGTGTGTGTGTGTGTGTGTACGAATATATAAGTATGTTGATATATGTGTATATATATATATATATTGACAAACAAGTTATCAACTATGAGGAATACTATATGTAAATATTATTTAGTGAAATATTGTTTGATAAAAAGGAAAATATTGATTTGCGTGTGTAGAGTGCGTAATTATAAAAAAACTAAAGACCGGAACCAAAGGGAAAATTGGCACCTACAGACGAGCCTATTGCTCTGTAGAACCAGATCAAGTTTCCTCCCTGAAATTTGTAATGAATTCTATTTGTAATTTGTAATAATTTATCAGTACTTAATACAACTTATGTAAATGTATTCCTAATAAATTCTTTTTAAAATATTATTATTATTAAATTATTCGATCGACAATCTTACCTCAAATCCCGTTTAAAATGTATTTTTCCAATCGGCAAAATATTTTACAACAAATAGCATATAAATATTAATCCTTAATCCCTCTTCAATTTTAAATAATGATAGCTAATTTATATGCACCTTTTTAAACCATTATATATAAATTGAATTTTACTAACCTGTAGCAAAGGATGGAGGCAAAAGCAAGAGAGCGGAATGTTCTTTTCTGGATAACATTTAAAGAATGGCTGCCAAAAGAGTGGGTTCAGTGCATACGACGGAGTGAAAGTGCATACAACAACGTCCATCTATAGGAAAAACCCTAGCAGGCAATCGAGAAACATTTGTTCCAAGGAATACACTCCACGGGGTAGATGCGTGGAATGGGTAGCAAAAATGCCGTCTTCAAACGACCACCGAAATTCCTTCCTTCCGAAACTCGAGGAACTCTCAGCAGGACATATCCAAGACCTTATCTGTATAGAGATGCTCGTGAAATAACCCACCATTAGTTCGACAAATATAATCTCAAAAACCTCAAAAGGGCTAAGAAACACGTGTTCTCAAAACTACCCTAGGGCCTTGCGGTTACCTGATTGTCCAGAGTAGAAGCAAGAGGTTTTCAAAAAGACGCATATTTGAGAGTCAAGTAATACCTACTCTTCTTTCAGTCCCACTGTTAATGCAAGCCCAGGAAAGGAACGAATTTATAGGTAGGAAATAATATTGCGGAAAAAGTAAACAGAAACGACTCCAATATTATAATTCAGAATAAAATGGGTTTTTAGAAGTATACTTTTTACATCTCGTTGGAAAATCGACGCTTATCGACGACTATTCATTTTCGTCGATTATGAAAATAAAAAAAAATCGACGTCAATCGATGTTTTTCGATTTAAATCGAATTCTACCAAGCCTAGTTTTACGTTAACAATAAAAATAAAAATTGAATTAAAAAAATATTATTTCTTTAAATTATACCTGAATTAACTCGAATTTGATAGGCAAAAATAAAACCCGGTAATTACCCCAGAAATGATTTTTTACTCGAAAAAATTATACCCTACTTATGGACACGTCTCGTCCGTCCTAACTAAACAGCTGGACGGATTTTTATTAAATTTAGTCCGAGTGATCTTTATTAAACTTTATCTCCCAATTTTGATTTTCAATTGAATCCGTCAATTAGAACTTCCACTTTACATAACTGCTTTAATAAACTTATATTCGCATCTCACTAAATGGCATCCGTCAAGCAACGACGAAACACCAAACTTTTCTCTCCCTATCTCTTATAGGATTTGTAAGGTATAGATTAAAAAATTATTCGGATAGAGAACAACATCTAGTACAAAATAGTCCGCAAGACCACGTAATTACGAGTTATAGTTTCGGAGATTAAAATTCGAGAATATCACAAGCAAAACATCGCATATTTTGTTTACATCGATTTCTAAGATGGTTCTCTCAGAAAACAACAATTAAAAATTAATATATTTCTCTCCCATGCTCTTATTTTATCTGTGAGGTATAGATTAAAATATTGATTCAGATAGATAACAACATTTACTACAAGATAGTCCGCAAGACCACGTGATTACGAGTTCTAGTTTCGGAGATTAAAACTCGAGAATCCCCCAATCTTTCGATACCGCTTCATACGCATTTCTCATTAAGAACGCCTTTTATAGCTCTGTGTATTCCATTTATGGAATATACTTTTCATCTTATTGTTTTTATTCCACAATTGCAAATTTAAACTTTTCGGTAATTATGAATTTGGAAGGAATTGGAAGAACCGATTTCAACGAAACTTTGTATGAAGTAGGCAAGCAACATAAAATAACAAAATCAAGATGTTTAGTGTATATATAGAAAACATGGCTGCCACAATACAAGGAATAAAAAAATCTTTTTACACGTATATGTGTTGAACTGCCCACATCAATTTTAACCAAATTTAATTCTTACACTTATATACAAAACCATATTAGCATATTTAAACCGGATCATTCAAACAGGGGTACTACAGTTACAAATTTCAGTAATTAAGGATTTGGAAGGAATTGGTTTTAAGGTATTTCAATTAAATTTTGTATATAAGATTTGCACAATATATCATAGTGAAATCAAGATTTTTAAAGCGGAGCATAGGAGCAGGGCTACCACAGTAAAAAGTTAAATAATATTGCTTTTACATATATTTCTAGAGAACTGACCGCATGGATTTTATCCACATATAGTATATTTAATCCTCATATAAATAAATAATAGAAATATTTCAACCGGGTTGACTAAACAGGGCTACCACAATATCAAGGTTAGTGTTTTTCTGTAACTATGAATTTGGAAGGTATTGGCTGAACGGATTTCAAAGAAATTCCGTTTGTAGGATAGATAAAGATCGCGAAAACGAGATATGTTTAGAACGGGTCAAAAAAGCAGGACAAACACATTATAAGAAAAAATTATTTTCTGATTTCTAAGCAAATAGATCAGTATACGATAATACTACGGCGAATTTGACGAAAAGCACTTCTGTACCACGGGAAACCTGTGTACACCACTACATGTTATATATTAAAAATATAAAAATCGTTCCATATACATGTATATAGGGTAAAATAAGGGGGGGGAGGGAGACAGGAGGGGTTACAAAGAAAACGAATGAAAGGTAATTGAATAGACGGTTATATTTGCAACGATTTTTATATTTTATCACCTGATGGTGCTACGATCGTAGTGAAACCGGTCGTTTAAAATTAAATTTGTGGAAGAAACTAAGTTATTTTTTTCATGATGAGTAAATTCCACAGGGTTGAGCCTGACATCATTATTGATATATATATATATATATATATATATATATAAACGTTTTATTTTTACACATTCATGCATTACATTTACACATTCACCATTTGTTTTTAATTTCGCTTACTACAAAAAATGCAATGTATTAAAGGTATAACTATTAGCTGTTTTTGCATCGGGAATTATGTTCCTGATTTGTATGCATAGTCGTAAGAAAAGCGAATCCCGGGATTGGAAAATCCGAATCCCCAGATCCCGGGATTGAAAAATTCCGCTGTGATTGCAATCCCTATCTACGTCTGCTGTGAACCAGCCTTTAAAGGTCACGGTCACTGCACGCTGGCTCGGCGGTGGTGGAGGGGAAAGGGAGGGGAGGGGGGGGGAGTCAAGCCCCTCCTCCCCATGCCACCGTTTGTCTCCTGTCCTGTCTCCTCTCCAGTCGTCGGCCTACGGAGCTTTCCTTGAGTGCTAGACGTACGGAGGAAAGCGCGACAGTTCCTGAAACGGAAAGTGGGCGTATCACGTCCTTCTTCATTCATCATTCCTTATGTCGTGGCGTGCAGTTGGTGCCCGAGTGTGAGGCGTGAGAGACGGAAGCTACTGGACAGGAAAGTGGGCGTGTGCTCGAGAGTAAAAGCGTGGCGAACACGTGGTGGCAAGAGGGAGAGACGGCGTCGCTCAGCACGAAAGAGAAGCGGGCGGTATCAATTGTAATCTTTCGGGCAAATCATCACAAGCGGCGATCCGGGGAGCGATATCCTGTCAATCGACAAACGACTCATCGGAGCACAATCATCAATCGTCTAGTCGTATCGCCAAAGGGTTCACCGCAGCGTAATCTCCAAACGGCTCACCCCAGCGCCATCATTAAACTTTACAACTCAATGGTGGCATCAAGGTAAGCAGTGAGTGCTTTCAATCATTCTCCGATTCCCTGCATATTCGTTCGTTGGCAGAACAAAACCGAATAGTACTGATTAACACATACGCGTAAAAAGAAATTTTATTATTATGCACTTGTATTGTGGCAGCACTGCTTCCTATATCTATACAAAAAATGTTGATTTTTATTATCTTATGTTTCACGACTTCTACATACAAAATTACGTCGAAATCAGTTCAGCCAATTCCTTCTAAATTCATAATTACCGAAAAGTGTAACTTTGCAATTGTGGCACTCCTGCTGAGTTGATCCCATCCAAATATTCCATTTTGGTGATTAATTTATGTGGGTATTCTATGTACCAAATTTGGTTGAAATCGGTTAAGCAAATTCTTCCCTGATATATGCGTACGGACATCAAGATAATAATAGTGCTTTTCAGCAATGACGAAAAGCACTAAAAAAAAGGAATTTATAAATGTCGATGATTGCAGTGTAAAAGTTCATGTATTTTGTCATTCGCTAAAATAAAATGCGATTTAAATATTTCAAATATGCAAGAGTTGACCATTATTTATTCATTGACATTTTTTATAGTTATTTCAAAATATGTAAGTAAAATACGCTCCTTGGGAGCCAACTGGATTCGTCATTTTGCGTTAGAAACACTCTTCATTATCATCATCATCATATGTAGTCTGTCCGTAGACAGATCCGTGATTATTCATGGTTAAACCTGGTTCTCCATATACTCCTATTTTCCGCTGTCCTCTTCATATCTTGATAACTCTCTTTCTTTTTCAAATCGTCTATCAGCTGAAACCTTTTCCTACCTATTTCCCTTTTTCCATCTAGTTTTCCTTCTAATACGTCTTTAATCATACTCTCTCTCCTCAGGTAACGTCCACCAACCCAGTTTGCCTTCCTCTTTCTGATAGTCTGTATAATCATTCGCTTCTCTCCTATTCTTCGTAGCACTTCATCGTTTTTCATCATATCTGTCCATTTTATCTTCAGAATTTTCCTCCAAGTCCACATTTCAAAGCTTTCCAAGTATTTGATGTCATTTTTCCTTAGCGTCCATGTTTCTGCCCCGTATAAAGCTATACACCATACATAGCATTTTATGAACTTCTTGCGGATATCTTCCCTTATGTTCCCCGTCAGTAGATATCTTTCTTCTGAATGCCGCTTTTGCTTTTCCTATTCTAGTCCTCATCTCATCCGTTCATTTTGCTTCTCTTGTTATGATGCTTCCAAGGTATTTATAGTCTGAAAGTTGTTCTAAAGGCTTTCCTACAATACTAATGTTTATATTCTCTTCTTTTCCCGATATTCGAATGCTTTTGTAGTTTTCTGTACTTATTTCAATAGCGTTTTTTCTACCTGTTATTATTAGTCTATTTATCATTTTCTGAAATTCCTCTTCCATTCTTGCTACAAGTACTTAATCATCCGCGTATTTCATTGTTTTTATAAACCTTCCTGCAATTTTTAAATCTTATACTGAATAGGTTCGGCGATAGGCAGCAGCCCTGTCTTACTCCTCTACCTATATTTACTCCGCAGGTGTCCGCATTCTCCAACCTGACCTTTACAACTTCATTCACGTACAGATTCCTGATCAGTCTTCTGTCTTTCCGGTCTACACCTATATCCCTTAATATCTTCATCAACATTACCCAATTTACTCTATCAAAGGCCTTCTGTCAGTCTACGAAACATACGCAAATATCTTGACTGTACTCTATTGCCCTTTCTGATATTATTCTAACTACCCCTATAGCATCTCTAGTTCCTCGTCCTTTTCTGAAACCGAATTGATCTTCTCCTTGCATTTCTTCTTCCTTTTTCTCCAGCCTTTTAATAAGAATCCTCGTGATGATCTTCAAAGTGTGTAAGAGAGGGCTTATCGTTCTGTAATCTTTACACTGCATTGCCTTTGGCTTCTTCTTTAGAGGATCATTGTTACGTCTAGGAAATCCAGAGGCCACTCTCCCGTGTCGTAAATCATATTAATTAATTTCGTGATCGCTTTTAGTCCTTCTGATCCCATGACTTTAGGTACCTCATCCGGTATTCGCTGCTTGTGGCTTTCCCTTTTTTTAGTTCCACTATCGCTTTTTCTACTTCGCTCTCCATAATACTTGGTCCTAAGTTGTCTTCTTCAATATTTTCCTCATGTTCCAGTTCTATTTTTGCCGATCCTGCCTACTTGCTGTATAGTTCCTAAATGTATTCTTTCCATACCTGTGCTACATCCTTTGTTTCTGAGACTATCTTCCCATCCGTATTCTTAATTCCTTTATGACGAATTCCATTAGACTTCATATCTTCTAATTCCATTGCACTAGCGTACATCATATCGTAACGTCCCAACTTCTCCATTTGTTGTATTTCATCACATTTATCTCTTATCCAATTTTCTCTAGCTTTATCTGTTACCCTTCTCAACTCATTGTTTATACGTCTATAGTTGGCTCTACCTTCTTCACCCTTAACGTTTTTCCATTTTCGTCTCTCATCCATATTCTCCAGCATTTCCTTAGTGATCCATGGTTTTCTGATTTTCTTCTCTTGTTTTCCAATCTCTTTATCCAAGGTATCCTTGATACTGGTTTTAATTTCATCCCATTCTATATCAACGGTCTTCGGTTTGTTTTCCAACTTTCTTAGGCGATCTTCCAACTTCATGCTGACTACATCTTGCCTTTCTTTCAGTTTTTCTAGGTCCCAAGTCTGTCTTTCTCTTCTCGTTTTCCTTATTTGTTTGAGCTTTATACTTACGTCAACTATTAGAAGGCTGTGATCTGAATCAATCTCTGCTCCTGGTAATGCCTTGGCGGTCTTTATGCTGTTCCTGAATCTTTGTTTTACTAGGATATAATCTATTTGGCATCTCATTGTATCTCCTGGACTTTTCCATGCGTATAATATTCGTTTATGGTTTTTGAACCATGTATTAGTCACTACAAGGTCATTATTGATGCAGAATTCTACTAGTTTTTCCCCTCCTCGGTTTCTCTTCCCAAGTCCGTATTGCCCGACAACATTTTCTTCCTGTCCTTCTCCGACTATGCTGTTCAAATCTCCCATTATTATGCAGTTTACCTTTCCTCTTCCTTTTCTCTTCATTATATAGAATATCAGTTACGTGAATACGTTTATTGAGGCACCAGCTTAGGAAGGGAAGAAATGTTTTGCAGGTAGAGACATTATCGGATCGTGGTGTTTCGCCATTTCATGGTATGCGTTCCTTCATGGTATGTCGTTTGTTTTTAAATACTCCATCGCACGCAACGCGACTATTTTTAATAAACTGTACACTTTCCTAAACTATTTTTTCGTACATTACTATGAGAGTGAAACATGTGTTATTCCAGACCCGTGAAACAGAAGTAAAGTCGTCACACTTGTTCTTTTTTGGAGTTTACTATCAGTGAGTACAACAGATTAATTGATTAAAATTAAATTACTAGCATTTCCCTAACCAATAAGGAATAACTAAAATTACTTGAACGATAAACTCAGTGGATTAACTATTATTTCAGCAATTCCTTGATTAAGGACTGTCATAACTCTGTCAACAATACAATCACACGAATACATTTCTATTGTTATCAATACACAATCATTGGAGGATAAAATTCCATTTTATATCGCCAGATGACATAGGAACTCTACTCTAGGGTGCAATTTATTTCCAAATCTTGAAATTAACCTCACAGAAATCCACAATATGATTTTAAAATTTTTAAATGCTCATTTATAGCCTTCACCAAGAGGAATTTATTTTATTGTTTCAACGTATTCATATTTCATGATATAAGCAATACCTCCCTTTCAATCCATTTTATAATAAATAGACTTTCAAGTCGTGCGTTTAGGAAATATTGGCCGAATTTTATCTCCACATGAATGATAAAATAAACAAAAATTCTATCTATGTAAAGACACATGACTCGGTTCTTTTCCCTGCAACCTTTTGGTTCCCATTCAAAACTTCCGCTCCTTTAAGTGACGTTCAACACGATACGTCACTTCCTCTCTCTCTCTCCATCACTACTTCCGCCACAGCTTATTCTCCTTCGCCGAGATAGCCGCCATCTCGCGCGTTTTCAATTTCTTCCCTCTGCGGAACGAGCACAAACATTGTTTTGCGAACAGAAGTTTTATCTCAAAATAAACTTCAGGCACGAACTTGACTATCGCGAAGTCAATTTAAAAATGAAAATGTTCAATAAAACGGAGCCGTTAATCAGGCTTAAGATACAGACATTAGTTTTATTTAAATTCTCGCGAAATATTACAGTCCTACGGAATCGCAAAAAAGTCCTTAAGTTTCTCATTTATTGACGTAAATTATTAACGTTTTTTTTAAATAAGCGCTTATGCCCCATTCCACTTGGGGAGGCTCTACTTTGTGGAAAAATTCCATAATGAAAATAAAAAAGAATTTTGTAAATTTCCACTAGACAAATTTATTGCGACCGGTTTCGCATCGTCAGGGTTCTATATACGTATACGGAAAAGGAAGGAGGGGGTAGAGTAAGAGGGTTAAATGAAAATAAGCAGGAGAGAGAACATACAATCAATAATGAGGTAATTTTAGAAGAATCAAAAACTACAAAGTAATTCAAACGGTTATGTATAGCAGTAAAGCAAGCAAAAATTGTAATTAGAAAACGGAAATAACTAACAGAAGTTACAAAAAGGCGTTAAAATTACAAAGAAAAAGGCATTAATTTAATAAGTCGAGGAAAGCAGTAAAGAGAACAATGGAGAGTGATTGGAACAAACATATTCATTAGTAAGTTCAACATTGTCCGTAGCATCATGGATTACAATTTTCAACTGCTCTAAAAGGTCTAATCTGTTGCCCTTTGATTCGAAGTGGAGAAACTCGGGAATGAACGAACTGGAATGGCCGTTCTCAAACTGGTAATTAGCAAAGCGTGATGACGCGCTTCGCAACTCGAAACAACGTTTATGTTCCCCGATCCTCTTCTTGGAACTTCTTCCGGTCTGTCCTAAGTAAACATCGTCACAGTTGGCACAAGATACTTTGTGGACACCACCTTTTAATAAATTGGATACGGAATCTTTTGTATTAAGGAAAAGTTTGGCGTAAGTGATCGGGGAATAGAAGGCGGGTTTGATGCCTTTAGGGAAGACGTTAGAAAGTTTATCGGAGCCTATGAAGCCGAGTTTGCGCCAGTGCTTAGATCTGCAAGTAATTTCGGGAGAGGAAATAGTTTTCTTGGAAACGATTCTTTTTAATTTATTTGACAGGGGGCGATCTATCAGTTGGCTATGGCGATTTGTTTTAGCACACAAATATGGTCTTAAAGATAATACGTGAATTTTAAATCAGTTGGTAAAGAGTGGGAATATGAGAGAAAATATTTTTCCATAATCGCCATTTACGCGGGCTTTGTACGTCGAGTTTTAGTATTGAAAATTGCAAACGATTAGGCTGATCAGATAAAATAGTATTCAGATACTAAACTATTCCTTGATATCTTATACTACTTGAAAATCCGCTAAATGGGATGAAGTGACCGCAAATTTTTGAATGTGTTTTTACTCCGACAAAAACAGCTTCACCAGCCGGACCCGCTCATTATCTCCTACACCGAGGCGTTTTTCATCTAGAAACACTTTATTTTCCATTTGCGCTCATAAAAATCGAAACTATTCATTCCAACCTTTGAAATGACCGACTGCTCTAATAGACAAGAAAAGGTTGTGAAAAATCAGATTCGCATTCGGGCCACTGACGACGGCTGATTTGCAGCCGAAATGCCCATCTGGTTTTTTCTTATTTGTTACTGTTATATTGGAGAGGTTTAGTTAGCACCATTTTAGCCAGAAGTTCTCTCTTGGATTTCAACCTCTCGTAAACAACCGGTCGTCCAGTAAAACGGCTGATTCGCTCAGAAAATGTGCCACGCAATGTGAAACCAGCTTTACATAATCAATAGAAGAGATGAGTTCCACGTGTTGAGTTTCAGACAACATCCTCTAGATCCAAACCTCGCTAACACCTCTCCTATTCCCACATATCTACTAATGGAGAGTTGTTCTCGACTATCTAAGCATATAAAGAATCACAATACGCGTTATCTGAATGTTTGATATAAAATGAAAAACATTTTTATAGTGATCCGGTGTTAGAGGCGGTACAAAGGGCACTATCAATTTGGTAAATCATCGATCAGATTCTCCATACGATTTTGATCACTGTTTTACTCGATTCTGCTGGGTTACAATCCCATTTTTCCGCTCGTAGAAAAATAAAACGCGCGTTTTCACGTCCCTGTGTATGCATTCGTATTAACAAAAAACACGCAAACATACCACGGCGCGGCGCAGCGGACGAGGAAAACATTTCTTGCGCATGCGCAGTTTTAAATTATGACGCATTACTTCGAGTTAAAAAAATACCACCAAATCAATTCTCCTTCTGGAGTCGAAAACGATTAAAGTGGAAAGAGATCACAAAGGAGGCAGCGAGAGGCTCAGAGTGACAGACATACACAACTGTCACGGGAGAGATGGAATTAAATTTGACTCACCTTCTAGATGCGGTCACCATTGGAAAAGGAGTTGCATTCGGGACGGTGGAGATGGCAAGCCGAGGCGCGCGGTATCTGAGAAAATACAAAAGGAAATGTAAACATAAATAAATGCATAATATAAAGAAAGAGAGAACAGTTATCGGCAAAAAATGGCAGAGTCGAAGCTATAGGAATACTAACGAAACAGTAAGGAAAGTGCTACTGAAGCAGACAGTATATTGAGGTTTTTTCAAAAAAGTATGAGAAGTCTGAAATAATATTATAAAAAACATCAGTCAGTAAGACAGACAGATGGACAAACTGAGAAAAAGCTCACAACGAGACAGGGTACTAAATCGATTGGCGAAATACGAAGTCTCCAACTGCTTTCGTTTAGTAGTTAGCGCAAGTGACAGACAGACGGATCTCCATAAGAAAAAGTGCACAACGAGACAATAGGAAACCGATTGACGGAAAAACGAAGCATTTATAGCATAGGAGGTGTTAACGCGTCAGTCAGTCAGACAAACAGAACACCTAATTTTTAGAAAAAAACAGCTAAAAATCGGTGAATATAAATGCACAATGTGTCTCATATCCGTACGCTTCTACTCCGCACAGTATTTTTGCAGGTTATGTTAAAATGCATGCGCGCAGTTTAAATCTCGTAACAGCAATGCTGCTGTTAGCTGGGATAGCTTGGAGGTAGCCGACCGTAAAAATCGTGAAGCTATCTCATCCGACCATACACTTATTTTTTCAGAAGTTATTGTTTATAACACCGATTTCCATAACTGGGTCGGTTTCAATCGAAATACTTGCAGCCACTTTCGTATAAATCGGCATTTCTTGACAATCGACAAGAATAAACCGATCTCCATTGTTGCGCGTCACGGTTCATTTCAACAATGCTTCTTTTTCGGGTGATTAAATATCAAATTTCATCACAATCTGCGGAACTGTTTATATCCTAGACTCGCGAAAATACGACAGACTGCGGAGAGGATGGAACTGCTAAAAAAATTCCTTCATCTGACTCAGGGGAAACCTTGGAAAGTTAATATTCTTCAAATTCTGACTCGATTTTTTAAAGATTGCAATACATTCTCCTCTAAATTTCGTATCTGAGGAAGTAAAGAGGTAGTCATTTCCCTTTTTTTCCCAAAAGTCCTCCTCAGGAGAGAGACGCAAACATTTCCAGAGTATTCTGGAATTTATTGTTAGCCATAGAAAGAGCTGGATAATTCTCTATAATGAGGTAAACATTGGTTTAAAAAAATACGCCGAGACAGCTGAGTGACTGCATTTTGTTATCTTGCCAAAATACGAGGATCTCGATTTTCTTTTTAGACGTTCTTTACAATAAGTAAAAAAGAACGCCTTATGGTCAGGACGTATCTGTCCGTCTGTCCACATGTTTCATCTCAGAAACTACTGAGCGGATGTCGATGAAATATAGTATTTAGGATATAGGGGCAAAGAAACTAAGATTATGATATAAATAGTTTATGTGACGTAATCGGTAGTGCCACTTTACTGGTGATAAAAAATGAACTTTTCTATATATCCCGTACAATATCACTTATAACAAAAAATTCTTTAAAAAGCTTTGTAGAACTAATCAAATAGCATGTTTTGTTCAGTACATTAATGTCAAAGGAGTATCCCATTTAAAGAAAATCATACTTTAAAGTCGCAATTTACTTTGGGCTTAGAAAAAATTTACCGTGTTTTATTTGTTGTCAACGAAAACAATCTTCGTGACAACTGAAAGAAGCAATATTTGCTGTAATTGCCTAATTAGCTTAATTTTCATTAGTGCGGACGCAACACTTGGAAAATGAAGGGAAATGGATAATCTACGACGAAGAAATGAACGTAAATACGTCTATTTTCTTCACGTATACGCAGCGTTCGTAAGAGAAAAGAGATGAATAATTTACGACGAAGTAATGAACGCGAACATAAAGATTATGTTACTACTATTAGAGTTAGGTATGTTTTAAGTAATTGTCGATTGTTTTATTATGTACAACTGACCAGGAAATGAGTCGGCGAATCAAAAACATCGATATTTCCTTCGCATCACTACTGGCACATAATTTTTCAGATCTTATATTATATATTATACTAATTGTGAGCCATCAATATTTATCCTTTTTTTTACATGATTGCATAAATCGTAAAGAACGCCTCCGCCACGCATGTATGCACCCATTATGTGCGCATCTTTCCTCTCTTGTGTTCTTTAACATGGTAGCAAGCAAGAGATTCTTCGCACGTGTTTCGGTTTCAACGAAAAAAAAATCTTCGGAGTTAGAAATTTTCGGAAATGGACGGATTTTCAGCACTAGTTCACAAAATAAAAATTTTTTCGCGGTACGTACATATACGACCTTGATTTAAAAAATTCATAACTACATAAATCTATTAATTAACGAAGATATTCAGGAAATCGTCAACAAGTGTCTCAGCATCAATAAAAACAAAAGATGACCGAAAAAAACATTTACATTCGATCCTTTCTTGTTTGGATAGAATTAATTATCTTTATTATTCTAACTACGCCACGCGCGTCAATGTCGCCCCACGCGCGATCCATGAATTTCGGCGCTGCATGCCTCGTCTTTAGCTTCGCTAAGCTGAAAATAACTTTTATGGAATGCACTTATCACGGCGCATAATAAAAAAGTAGTTTTTATCAGTAAGATTTCTAAGAAATGAAGATAAAAACGTGAGCATTTTCTTACCAAAGCCTTGTGTAATGTGTAATAGAATGTATTATTTATTTATATTTTTAATCGCAGTTCAGAGAAAGAAAGTTCACTGATCTACTTCTTTGCGCTGAAATCTCTTTAATAAATTGTTTATATCAGCAATACATCATCAATAATGTACCAATGAAATAATCATGACACGCCACAATACGGAAGACAACGTAAATGCTTATTATATCGGCAATGTATTTCACTTAAACGAGTTCACGCGTTAAATAACTAATTCAACACCATATAATTTATAAATGAAATACATGCATTATAATTATCCTTTCAAGTATTAAAATGTAATTAATACCAGCTTAAAATCATTAATTGTTATACTTTTTTTAGGAGCTAGTGTGAATGGAATGTAAAGTAACTAGATTTTATAGATCTAGCTGCAGATTCGCTAGATTGGCAACACTGAATTGGTAGCGGGAACGTGGAAGACGGGGGTCATTGGTCTGGCTCAGACGTTTGACAGACAGATGAGAGAGGCGGAGGAGTTGGGTAAGGACGACCTTGGGGTCTGGCGGGACCGTGAAACGTTCCTTGACATTCATTCATACTCCTCCTCCTCTTCTTTGAGACTGGGTTAAAAGTTCTTTTCCCCCTCCGCCCTCCCAACCCATTCCCACCTCCTCCCTACCAATCCATTCCCCCCATCCTCCCGCCCAATCATTCCCCCCTCCCTCCCAATCATTCCCCCCTCCTCCCTCCCAATCATTCGCCCTCCTGCAACACAATCATTCTCCCCTCCTTCCTCCCAATCATTCCCCCCTCCTCCCTTCCAACCCATTCCCACCTCCTCCCTCCCAATCATTCCCCCCTCCTCTCTCTCTCAATCATTCCCCCCTCCTCTAAATCATTCCCCCCTCCACCCTACCAATCCATTCCACCCTCCTCCCGCCCAATCATTCCCCCCCTCCTCCCGCCCAATCATTCCCCCCTCCCTCCCAATCATCCCCCATTCTCCCTCCCAATCATTCCCCCCTCCTCCCTCCCAATCATTCCCCCCTCCTCCCTCCCAATCATTCCCCCCTCCTCCCTCCCAATAATTCCCCCCTCCTCCCTCCCAATAATTCCCCCCTCCTCCATCCCGATCATTCCCCCCTCCTCCATCCCAATCATCCCTTCTCCTCTCTCTCAATCATTCCCCCATCCTCCATCCCAATCATCCCCCTCCTCCCTCCCAATCATTCCCCCTCCTCCCTCCCAAACATTCCTCCTCCTCCATCCCAATCATTCCCCCCTCCCGCCCAATCATTCACCCCTCCTCCATCCCAATCATTCCCCCCTCCTCCATCCCAATCATTCCCCCATTCCTCCCTCCCAATCATCCCCCCTCCTCCCTCCCAATCATTCCCCCCTCCTCCATCCCAATCATTCCCCCCTCCTCCATCCCAATCATCCCTTCTCCTCTCTCTCAATCATTCCCCCATCCTCCATCCCAATCATCCCCCTCCTCCCTCCCAATCATTCCTCCTCCTCCATCCCAATCATTCCCCCCTCCCGCCCAATCATTCACCCCTCCTCCATCCCAATCATTCCCCCCTCCTCCCTCCCAATCATTCCCCCCTCCTCCATCCCAATCATTCCCCCATTCCTCCCTCCCAATCATCCCCCCTCCTCCCTCCCAATCATTCCCCCTCCTCCATCCCAATCATTCCCCCCTCCTCCATCCCGATCATTACCCCCTCCTCCCTCCCAATCATCCCTTCTCCTCTCTCTCAATCATTCCCCCATTCTCCATCCCAATCATTCTGCCCTCCTCCATCCCAATCATTCCTCCCTCCTCCCTCCCAATCATTCCCCCTCCTCTCTCTCAATTATTCCCCCCTCCTCTCTCTCAATCATTCCCCCATCCTCCATCCCAATCATTCTGCCCTCCTCCATCCCAATCATTCCCTTATTCCCCCTTAACTTGTAATTTGTATATATTTTTCTGTAATATTTATGTAACTTAATTTCTTTTAATATGTAAATATTGTAATTACTTATATGACGAAAGGGTTAAATGTAAGAAGGGACTATATAGTCTCAATTTCACCCTAAATAAAGTCGTTTGTCTGTCTGTCTGTCTTTTCCCCTAAAAAATCCATTCTCCCCCACCCCCAACTCCATCGCACTGCCGGAACGAAAGGATCGCCGTAAAACGAAGAGCTTGTGGCGGTGAGTCATGCGAAAGAGCGGTGTGTCAAAGTGGCACAGGGCAGTGCTCCTCCTGAACTTGTGTGCCGCGTCACACGGTTGCCTCACGACTCCGTGGTGTAGTTATTGGGGAAGGGAAAAATACTCGCTTTTATTATTCTTAACTACTTCGATTCATGAGTTATACGTTTCTGTGCCCAGCTGATTCGCCTCTTGCCTAGGGGTATCTCAGAATGAATAACCGGACGGGAAGGGAGGAGGGAAACCCGGTGCCTGCATTTTCCTGCTCTTACGAAGAACACCAGGAGGGCCAACTCTTCCGAAGGACTGAGCGTCGATTTGAGCGCGCTCCTAGGGTAGGGTTTGTTTTCTCATTGGCTCGTCCTCTTCACCTTAGTACCACCGCACACAAACAGGGGACCGGGCGTCCTTCGGAAAAAATCCTCATAAGAATTCGAACCGGGCTCCCCTAACTACTTCGATACAACATCATCAGCGACGGTAACTGCCAAAAAGCGAACTGAGTGGTACCAACACTGTAAAACGTACCGGGAATCAATTATCCCTGTTAAACCTAACCCGGCGAAGCCGAAGGAAACGTACCGGGAACAATCCAACCCCTATTCAACCCAAACCGGCGCAGCTGTGAAAGGTATATGCGTCGCAATGCAAACTAAAAATAAAAGTTCTTAACAAGGGAAAATCGCATAAAATAGAGTGTAGCATAACATTTTAGTGAGAAGAACACGAAAGTAACAGATGGAATTAATGAATCGAATGATCCCTATGCTTCAGGCATAAGCTGGGAAATGGAAAATTTGGATATTCTACCAGACAAATATGAGACAGGATGCGCGATTTTCGCACTGGGGGAAGCTATGGCTTTGCATCCTACCTTCACCACATCATCACTGGCTGACGGATATTCTACCGCTGAACTATCGTAGCAGAGTAATTTTCCTGTTCCGTCTTTCCCAGGAAAACATTCCCGTTCTGAAACAGGAAAATTGCACTGTCACGATAGGTAGTCAGTGGTAGAATATCGGCCGGCCAGGTGGCAGTCCCGGGTTGGACTCCCGGTCATAGCAGATTTTTTTCTCCCATTTCCCATGTCCATGAAAATAACGGTGAAAGGGAAAGCAATTGAAGAGGTTGGAAAGTTTTGGAGGTTCGAGGTTAGGGACGTTTGAGAAGTAGAACGTTTCAATGGTTGGAGGCATAAGAGGTAGGAGGTTGGATGCAAGGGTGGTTGGAGGTTAAAAGTGGTAGGAGGTAAAAGAGGTTGGAAGTAAAAGAGGTTGGAAGTAAAAGAGGTTGGAAGTAAAAGAGGTTGGAAGAAAGAGGTTGGTGGGAAATGAGGTTAGAGGGAAAAGATTGGAGGGAAAAGAGGTTGGAAGAAAAAGAGGTTGGTGGGAAATGAGGTTAGAGGGAAAAGAGGTTGGAGGGAAAAGAGGTTGGAAGAAAAAGAGGTTGGTGGGAAATGAGGTTAGAGGGAAAAGAGGTTGGAGGGAAAAGAGGTTGGAGGGAAAAGTGGTTGGAGAGTAAAGGGGTTGAAGGGAAAAGAGGTCGGAGAGGAAAGAAGTGGGAGGGAAAAGAGGTTTGATGGAAAATAGGGTGGAGGGAAAAGAGGTTGGAGGGAAAAGGGGTGGGATGGAAAAGGGATTGGATGGAAAAGAAGTTGGAGGGAAAATAGGTTGGAGGTAAAAGAGGCCGTAGGGAAAAGAGGCTGGAGGGAAAAGAGGCTGGATGGAAAAGAGATTTTAGGGAAAAGAGGTTGGAGAGAGCTGAAGAGGACAGAAAGAAAGAGAATTCAAATCACGAAGAGAGAGGGGGACGAGGAGGGAAATATGAGGAGATGAAGAGAGAAGGGAGGGAAAGGTAGAGACAGAGAATGATGGAGAAGGATAGATACAATGATAGAGGTAGAGAAAAGAGGGGAAGAGAGACTCCTCCTCTTGCCTTGGCTGAAGCACGACAAATATGGCGAGAAAAGTTTAAAAAAAATAAATAACTGCGACTCGATTTGTATTCGTCATAAAAAAATGATCGCTCACTTAAAAAAACAATAAGAAGAAGAAGAAAACCCTCGTGATGCGCCTTTGAGGAATGACGCGAGAAACAAGAGAGACGGTGGAGCAGGTGGAACGAAATTTAAAAATAAACGATGATGCGCTTCGGTATCCAAGGAGAATTTCCCAGCCGGGATGTCGGGAGAATGGTTTTAAAGCGAGCGCTCTATATGTACTCAAAAAAGGATGATGTACAGATCTATTGAAAGCTTGTGACACCTGCGCACAAACACGAATTCAGCGTGGAAGAGTCCATTCTCGAAAGCGAGCTACGCGGGGGTGAGGGTATATACGCATGGGGTAATCAGTCATTCTCCACAGCCGCCTTCCCCTTAGGCTTTCCCCCCTCCACAGCCACCTCCCCTACATCACGTGACTCTTCGCGCATTTAGGTGCCATAAGCTTTCAATAGATCTGTAGTGATTCGAGTTTATACCACATTAACTTAATTTGCATCCTATGTTTTAAGCGAAGTAATTGTACTCTTGGGTTTAGAATAATTACAATATGCTTGGAAGTGTATGGGCGGGCGCAAGTTTTAGGATATTAATTTACAAAGATCGCCCACGATAACGTACAAATCGCCATCCATGGCGATTAAAATGGCGAGCGGGAAAAATTTCATCAGCAGGAATTTACTTTTTTCCTTAATCAATGTACAAAAATTGCGTTGTTTATAGCATGAAACAGCAAACGCCTTGTTATTCATTTAGAAATTTTATTTTTCGAGCTCCATTTTCGGAAAACATTTATAATGTCATCGAAATCTACATTTTTGGTCAAATTGTAATCTATAGGTAAGGCCAGAGCAGAAAGTCTCTCTTGGTTCATTGACGACCGTAAGCAGCTATTGATTAATTTTAATTAACAGAACGAACGCTCTCTAATGAAAATGTGAGGACATTATAAGTAAAATTTCCACACAAGGAAACTAACTTCATATTCGTGAATAATTCCAAAATTTATCTCAGTAATTCTTTCACTTTTTATTGAAGACAAACAGTGTGCGAACACATTCCAGTAATTTGCGTTCATTGCCATCATTTTGATGCATATTAGCAGCATTTTCACACGAAGTTTTAATTTCATCGTAATTCATAATACCTTTAGCGCAAGTTAAAATTTCGTAAATCGTTAGCGATTTCAATTAGCGATGTAAATCGTGCTTTCAGCTGTGCATAAAGAGAATTAATTGCGTGATGCACTGCATCGTTTATGATGTTTTTTACATGTAAGCTAATACTTTTTTCGATCTCGTGGGCACCTCACTACCTGGCACAAAGAGTATTTACCGAAAATTTCAATTAAAGCTTCGCATGATTCAAGCTCTCTACCGCCGGAATAAAAGCAACATTGATTCCAGCCAATTGGAAATTGAATTGAAAACGTCCCGAATAATAATGGCCCTATCTTTATTTATCGAACTTAGCATCGCCACTTGTTTCTCGAGATAATAAGTAGTTTATATACATGCATTACGAGCGCTATAAAAGACGCATATATTTACAATTATTGAGCCGCTTCCATTTACATAACGCCACACACTTTCAATTTAGCTGTTGCTAATCACTATTGCAACTAAAAAGAATTCACAGCATTTGCTTTCAATGTCCACCATGTTGCGCAATGTCTTTTTCCATCTACTGTATAATAAATTATCTATTTGGCGCCCCCTTACGAAGCTGCGCCCTGAGCACGTGCCCCGGCTGCCCCGCCCTCACTACGGCTCTGCATATACCTATATAATATTTCAATTCTACATTTTATTTGGTGGCCGTTCAATGGGGACAAAGTAATTTCTCAATGCTGGGTTGTATCTAGTTGAGAAAATTCACTTATTTGGAGTGGTATAAAGGTCGTGTTAATTTCATTCATTTCTTGACATTTACGAACAAAATCTCCAAGTATCTCTTTGTTTCGATTTTCAAGATTTTTTTACGAATTTCTGAAAACACCTGAAAATGTGAGTTTTTTTTAAATTATGCCCTTTTGGGAATAACTTTGAAACAGAAAAAATTTCTGCTATGACCGGGAATCGAACCCGGGTCTTCCACTTGCCGGGCGAATATTCTACCACTGAACTACCTTAGCAGATAGCTTGGCTAGCCCGGACCCAACTAGCTTGGCTAGCCCGGACCCAACTAAAAAAAACACCCGCGTTCAGAAACAGGAAAGATTACCTGTTAAGGTAGTTCAGTGGTAGAATATCCGCCCGGCAAGTGGAAGACCCGGGTTCGATTCCCGGTCATAGCAGAAATTTTTCTGTTTCAAAGTTATTCCCAAATGACATCTTATGCCATTCTGCACAGTTTCCTATTATTCCATCAATTATGCCCTTTTGACTAAATATATAATACGTAAAAATAATGTTGAAAGAAAAGTCCGATAAACCTACGGACAGAGAAACTAATAACTACCTCATTATATTAGACGAAGAGCTAAAAAACCTTAAAAACTCATGCTTATCACCTTTAATCGCCCCATCTCAATTTCCACTTCAACTCAAGTGTAAAAGCTGACGTCGAGAACTCCCAGCAAAAGTATTCTAAAACATTTACACCGACAAAGAAGTCACTTTAAGAAAGTTTGAGCTAATCCTAGATCATCTCGAGAAAAAAAATCCTCCGTGTCGGTGGGAAAATTCAGGTGAAAAAAAGCTTTCGCGAATTTGCTTTTTGCAGGAATTCAAGAGAAGGTCGCCACGTAATCTCTCCGCTATATTTGGCCAACTTAACGCGATTACATTCACCGGATAGCCGCAGGTCGGATCAGATAGAGAGAGGAGGGAGGAAATGAGGCTGGGAGGAGGCGATAGAGAGGGGTGGGGGGTCGACAAGGGCGAAAATGGCGCGACCATTCATCCTTAAATGGAGAGAATACATTTGATAAAAACTAATAGGCCATTTATATTCATTGCCCGAGTTGAGCTAACGAATAAAAAACAGTCGGCTTAAAATAAACTGCCGAAACACAATGGAAGTACGGAGGAGAGAGTGTAGAGGAGGAGAGGGAAAGAGGAGAAGAAAGGTGGGGTGGGAGGAGGTGGAAGGGCTAGGGAGGGAGTGGAATGGGTGGAGGGTTGAGGGAGGGAGGAGAAGAGGAGAGAGAAAAGTAAGAGAGGACGGAGGATGAGTGTATGGAGAGAGGAGAGAGAGAGGAAGGAGAGAGGAGAAGTGGCGGATTTATCCTCCAGTCTCCTAGTGCTTAACGTTTCGCGTGGCTCTGGCGTTAAGTTGTCGGGAGCCCTGCACTCTAAATACAGGGTGTACCATTTAAACGCAACCCAAACATCAATATTATTCACAAGCGCAGATATTATATCAAGAGGTGGTTTTCCCCATTGTTGATTCCCATCACACTACTGCACACGCGCATGTCAAGATGGCCTTGGTCATTCAAATCCAGCAAAGGAAGTACCGGACAAGACATCAATATACCTTTTAATAAAAAAATTGAAGCATTTCATGGAGAAGGTGGACATTTTCAGCAATCTTCTGTAAAGTTATTTATACCAAATAACTAACAATATACATATAGCGTATATTCAATGAAACTATTCTCTCTTCCTCTGGGTTACGTTGTAAAAGGTACACATAGTGATACCGCTCCTAACGGCTGGGTATAGGGCAGTACGAAGCGACCGATTCAGCGACGGGAAATTTAGGTAACTGGACAATTCGGTGCCGGATGGATTCGGCGCCAGCAAGACGAATCCAACCCCCAACCACTCAACCCAATCAGGGATGAAGAAATAGAATGAATCCAACCCCCAACCTCTCAATCGAATCCGGAGGAGGAAGTAGACGGAATCCAACACAAAACCACTCAACCCAACTAAAAGTTGTTGCTATTTCCTTCCGGCGCCGAATCGTCCCGTCGCCGAATCGTCCCGTCGCCGAATTGTCCAGTCGCCGAATTGTCCCGTCGCCGAATCGGTCACACCGAACTGTCAAATTCCGCTAACGGCAACCCTCTTTTGTGACACCTTTTAACGATCTTTTTTCCATGGAAACATAGAGAGCTTTAACTTATTTTAAAATTGTGAAATTTAATATTTCCTAGATTATATATATACACCAACATTTTTTCGGTGCCCCTTACTCCAAGGGGCCCCTTTCATGCATCAAGTGCGACACCCCCTTATATTCGCCAAGAGGAGAGAGAGAGAGATAGAGAGAGAGATAGAGAGAGAGAGAGAGATAGAGAGAGAGAGAGATAGAGAGAGAGAGATAGAGAGAGAAGAGAGACATAGGAAAATAATAGACAAAGGAGGCAAGAGAAGGGGGAAAGAGGGGAGATGGGAAAGAATACGGAGAGAGGAGAAAGAGGAGAGAGAGAAGGGAGGTATGGGGGAAGGTGGAGAGAGAAAAGGAAGAGATGAGGGAGAGAGAGATTGGAAAGAAGAGAGAGAAATATGGAGAGGTAGAATGAGGAGGGATGAAGAGGAACGCAGAGAGATAAAGATAGGGAAGAGGAAATGAAAATATGCAGTAGTAAAGTGAAAAGGGAAGAAAGGGGAATGACTGAAGTATAGGAGAGAGGGAGGGGGAGAGATAGGGAGAGAGGGAGGGAGAGAGGGAGGGGGAGAGATAGGGAGAGAGGGAGGGAGAGAGGGAGGGGGAGAGGGAGGGAGAGAGGGAGATAGAGAGGGAGAGAGATAGAGAGGGAGAGAGGGAAGAAAGGACTGATAAGGAGAGAGAATATAAGGAAGAAGGAATTGATAGGCGACAAGTATTTGTTTCATTTTTAAGGCCTTTTAAAGAAAAATTTAATATCACATTAGCGAGTACAGGGGGCTTTATTCCATTAGTTGCAACCAGCTACGGGCAGGGCCGGTCCGAGCTACGGGCGAGTCGGGCCGCTGCCCAGGGCGCCAAATTCTTGAGGGCGCTATCCCGATCAGTTATCTGTGCATTACTTGCAAGTGAATAAATATTGGATAGCAATTTATATCGAGGAACAGGCTGGAATATAGACGGAATTCCTATTAATTATTCATTATCAAACATTTTTACGGAGCGATGATTAAATTAACATGTACTTTGTAAATATCTCAATAAACATTAGCGTAGGGGAGAGCTGGAGTTTTATCTCGCTCGGGGCCCCAAAATTCCTCGGGCCGCCTTCGGCTACGGGTTCATATCGAATTCAAAGGATTACCTACTCGTAGGCCTTGGGCTGGATCTGTATTTGGATGCTAGGATGGGAAGACCGGAAGCATGATTGCGCGAGTTTTTTCACCCCTTCCCCTAAATGTCCGTACTTGTTCCTTGCGCTGTGGTCCCTCTCTATTAGTTCTCTTCCCTCCGTGTTTGGCGAAGGGTTTCCGAAACGAATAGCTTCCTAACCACGGAGTCTGCAGGAGTGTTTCTTCTACAAACCACCGGCGGCTCTCTCAAACTTTGTGGTAAGTGTTTGCTGGGCGTCCTACACCATTTCCTCTTCCCCAAAGCATGCATTTGAGGAAGTAAATTGTATCGACAACCGCAACATAGTTTATCTTTTGGTTGCTAATGTAGGGGAAACTTTTTATGCCATACCATATCCTAGCCTTTTTCCACGCAAATGTTCCAATTTTTTTTAATGAAAAAACAAATTTTCGTGCGAGACCATTCAAAAGCAATATTCGGACCACCTTGGGCTTGATGCCCAGGCCAAATGGCCCTCCTGGTCGCTTCCTCTGAGAGACCCTGTATATGTGTATGTATGTACTAGTCATACCCCTCTTTTACGTGACCCCGTATTAAGTGAATTCGTTGTAGCGCGAAACAGGACCGCGCCTACCAGATGATAAAAAAACGAAGGTGGCATAACCATAAATGTATTAGGAGTTCAATTTTTTTACATGCTTGTGGATTTTAGTATAATAATCGTCTTTGGATCCCCATTTAGGTCAGGATATGGCACACCCATGCTATAAAAGAAACCGCCAGGACAGCACATCGTTTATATCACTCGATCGATGCTTATTTTGTCGTTATCATTTCTAAAGAAAGATGAATTTCCGAATAGTACTTCCTCGATGATTTATTTAGGATTTCATTCATTCATTAAATTTAATGAAGTTTTAGTTTTCTAACACCACTTGAAAATTAGTAATGAAGATTGGTTATTGAAAAATATAAAGGTTTGCATCTGACGTTGATGGATGGAAGTCGACAAGACACTTTTTTCAGGGTAACGGCTTATTTTTATTACCTAATATTACGCTTTAGTTTTCGCGTCCGTGGAACCTATCCTCATCGACATAATGACCCCGTATTGCGCGAATTTCAGTTAGAGCGAAAATTTCAGGAAACTATCTGTCGTGTAGGGCGAGGTATGGCTGTATATGTACATATGTAAGATAAAGAGAGAGAGAGGGAGAGAGTAAGGAGGAATGAAGGATTATCGAGGTGGAAGAAGAGAGAGAGGAGAAAATGTATAGGACTGAATTACACTATGGAGAGATGGTGGATGAAGGGCAGGAGGATAGCGAAAGGAGTGTGATGGAGATAGTGAAGAAAGAGCGAGAAGGGAGGGATGAGAGAGAGAAGGGAAGAATAGGAGGGAGGGAGGTTTATAGGTGACTAAGAAGAGGGAGGCTGAAAAAAGGAATGAACCGAGGGAGGGGGTTAAAGGGGAGGGGTTAGGGGAGGGGGTTGGAGGGTTGGAAGGGAGGGGGTTGGAGGAATGGATTGCGGGAGTGGGAGGAGGACGAATCGGATGGAAAAACCCGCCCTTATTCTTCTCAAGTAAGTTATTCGGAGGAAACAGAAATAAATCCCTTATCAATCGGACGGGAGTATGAAACGACCTTTTCTGCCAGCGCCATGTTGCGCTTGATCCGCACACTTGCGGGTAGGAGTAAATGGCTTCGCCGTGAGGTTTTCATTATGGGTGGAACCAATAATAAATTAAAACCCTTGTAAGCTTCTATCGACGGAAGGGGGCGGGAGACTGAAAAAGGTAGAAAACCCCGAAAATTTGGTGCTGCTAAGGACGTTTTTTTCTGCGAGGTCTTACCGTTCCCTCCTGTTTTCGCTTTGCAAAATTTGAGTTTGTCCGCGGAAATGTTCGTAATTAACGTCGCATGGCTAGAGCAACCAACCAACATCTCGAATGCATCGAAACGAAGTCGGAAAAAAGATATTTGAAAAAATTCCCTGCGTATTGTTAAGATCGTTTCCTTTTGATACTTCGCAGTGAGAAATTTGCTACGCGAAAGGTGTTTCTACGGCAAAAAAGGCAGAAGTGGTTGCGTAATTCGTGGTTCCTTTCCCTCGAATTCTGTAACAAGGGCGGTTCAAATACAATCGGCAAAAATGAACAGTTCTTTGTAAATATGAGTTCAACTTAAAATGCTTCATATGGAAAGGTTATTTTACTTTGGTTGGTTCTCCTGGGCGTTAACTGTCATTAGGTTGCCCAGAGGCTACTTATGATATTTAAGATCCAAAATGTCTACATGTCTGGAAAGTTTATTAGGATAAAAGAGCTGCGGTTTGGTCACGTCTGTTATAACGCGAGAAATGCGTGTTACAAAGGAGTGTATGGATGAATCGAAAAGTTTCGAAATGAAGTCTATGATCGTGAAGATGCTGCTCGCCCTGGCAAGGATAGACCCGTAGTTATGCCCGATCACGTTTGTGCTTTTGAAAGGCTCTTTCGAGAAAACCGGCGCATCAAGCTGAAACAATTGAGCAATACGAACATCGGATCTGTTCATCACGACGAGCTGGGATTCAGTAAGACGCGTGCAACACAAGTCCCTCGTCGCCTTGCAGATGGCCTGAAACAACGAGTGTGTAGCTAGTTCGATATGGAGATGAAGGGGATGATTTTCTAGACCGCATAATTTCCGGAGATGAGTCTTGGGTTCATTACTTTTAGGCTAAAACTAGGCGGCCCAGTAAAGAGCGACAGCGGTGCATGAGTGGCTCAAAAAGCAACCAAAATGTTCTGCTCCGACGAAATCAAGGCATTAATTGGTTTCGCGATGAAAGAAGTCTATCGAAATAGCAAGAAATTATGTTGAAAAGTAAATAGGCATCTTAAACTATGCTTCGAGAAAAAATTTTTTCTTTAACCTCTGCCGTTTCAATTTCAACCATCCTCGCATTTGCTGTAAAATTTTTTGCTCATTTAAAGGTTTATTAAACTGGAAATGTTTTAGAAAAGTTTCTCAGCCGGAAAACTTGTGTCAGGTTCCCTATCAAACGAAGCGAATGAAATGCCTTTCTGTAATTGATCAGCGACATGAATTAATTATATAAATGTAGAGCTATCGAGCACACCTTGTAGAAAAAATAAAACTGGTAAAATAAATGTATCTCCAAAATCCGTGTGAAGGCGACGAAAATTTTTGATTCTACTAATAGTACTAATGAGGGCTTACTGTACCATTTCAGGGCGTTTTTTATATTCGAGAGCCTAGGAAAAAAACTATCTCAAGATATAAATCAGATAGGGACTTGAAAATTTCTGTGATTTAAGTTTGATGATACTCAAAGTTTATCTTAAAAAAATCTCGAATATAATGCTGAAATTAATCGCCACCGTGCTGGATATATAAGCGTGCACTCCGCAGCGTGCTTTCCGAAACAGACTGTGGCATTTCTTGAGAGATACTCTTAATGACACCTTTGATAATTGCCATTAGTTCATCAAGAGTGTGGAAATATGTCATGTTAACTTGTTTTAGTGTATCTCCAAAGGAAATAATCAGGGCACGTCAGATCTAGGGATCGAGGTGACCATAAAGGGTTCGAATACAAATACGGTCCCAAAGAGAAGGAAAAGTTTCCCAATGCTGTGACTTTTTTGTGACTCGTGGCTCCACCTTGTTGAAACCAACCTCGGTGAATTTCATCCTCGATTTGGTACACCATTATTTATTTTCACGATAGCATTGTAGCGATCCCACAGATTTTACATTTAAGACAGAAGAGGAAGGAAGAGGTGGATATAAGAGGGGGAAGAAGATGGGGGATGGGCGGTGAGGGAGAAGGGAGGAGAATGTAGAGAGGGGAAAGAAGAAAGGAGGAAGAGAGGGAGAAAGGAGAAATTTTCATAATCTTGATCGACTAAAGGGAAGAATCAAGGATGTGCAGTCTGTGTCGGAAAACATACAGCGGAGTGCCAGTTTATGTATGGTGGTGGTTACTTTCAACATTTTATTCTTGATATTTTTTTAAATAAAAATTTTTTAGTATCATCAAAGTTTTAACCAAAAAGAATTCAAGTTTATATCTGGTTTATATCTTGGGATATAACTACTTTCATGATTCTGGAAGAAAAATATCACCCTCTATTATGAAGCTGTTTTTGATGACATCGTCGAAGTTAATTAACATTAAATTTTCCTCCCTAAGCCTTAGTAGGTTATAGAGAGATGTGGCAAAATGAGAGATTAATGCATAAATAAATTAGATGAGTGAGGCAAAAATATACGCGTTAGCAACGGGATGAAACTGCGTGAAATAGAGCGAGCGGCAAGTGCTAGATTTGTTTAAGGGCTTATCGGGCTATGATTAAATTTACCCAAGCGAGGGCAAAAAAGTAAAGTCCATTGGGTTGTAACTATACGCTCGGATTCGTACCGAAATTCCAAGCGTTATATTAAAATAAAATTTCACTTCAACGAGTTATGAAGTGTACTTTATAAGGTTCTTGGAAAACTGACAGATGATTATGAAAAGTGCCATAATAAATCTCTTTCTAATGATGTCCTCGCCGAACAATTTGATTTGTAGAGATGTATTATTCATCTCGAAAAACTTCCGTTTAATTTCATTAAACTTTTTCAAAAGATTCATGGTAGCAGCATTACAATCCTAAATCAGGTTGTACATAGCGTAGAACAGACACAATTCCGCCAAAAACAGCAGCAAAAATAATAAATTAAAGGGATACTGTGTTTTATCTTGAAATAGACACTCAAATATTAAATCATAAACTGGTTGTTTAATCGTAAAATTTTTGATCACTCTATTTGTAATAAAGTACCTTTTACTTATTTATTTAATTTTGTCTTTTAGCCTTCAATTATGCGGACTCACATAATCTCCAATTTGACAGAAAAGACTCCAAATCTGAAAATCAAGAAGGTACCGAATGCAAGCGTGACATTTTTTTCCTGCACGGAGACTTGAACGAATATAAGTAATGGATTTTTACAGACGGAAGGATAAAATTACAACTTACCCGGCATTGGCAATTTTTCGGCCCAATGGAACGGATTTTATCGGAAAACGAAACAAATAATTGCAGCCGAATCAAATACGCCATTCCTAATTATATTAGGGAGTATTCGCGCATCGATTAGTTTCGATCGGTTTCGATTTAAAAAAAATAATGCTTGAATGTGTGCATTGGTCCGTAAAAGGGTGGGAGTGGGGGGAGCTGGCATGCGGGCGCCCCCCGGGCCGCATGCCGTTCTCGTGAGAGTATTTTATGCGGCTCGCGTCGCCGTTATGAAAGCGAACCGTGAAATTTGGAGCGGATAATTTCTTTCTCGATTCATAAAATCATGGTCGGAACAGCTTTCGTAGAGATGGCGCGATGCAAAAAATTCTTATTATTGGTATTTAAGAAAGAAAGTAGGTTTCCTCGCAGTGTTTTCCCATATGAACTGCTGTAAAAAAATTCCCAATCCCTGCACTTAAAATGTCTTCACGATGGAAAGTTACGCATCGGCCAAAAATCGACGTTTTCAGAATTAGGTGAATCCTTTATCCGTTCACATATATTCAAAGCTACAGTCAAACACCGATTAAGCGTTCCCCTATGTAGCACCGCCCCCGCATACCGCCCATGACTCGTAATGAACAGAACTTCCACTATATGATTACATAGAGCAAGCATAAACCTCGGTTTACAGCCACTCCCGCTTTAGCGCCGATGGGGAAACAGTAGCTTTGACTGTATTTACAAATAGATTATCAGACTCGTAGTAATATATCCGGATATAATTCAATTAAATAAAACAAAAACTTAGTCCCAGTGCATTTATATACGTTAAGAATGTGTCACTGCTCGTCAAGCAAAAATGTATTGCCTTAGAGCGAGTTATTCCTTTTAAGGAAAAGGGATCGCTTGCATATGTCTTTCCTTTCAAAAATTTTTACGGATTAGGTTATAGAAAAGGCGTGGATGATTTTATATTTTTACTACGTCGATTGGAAAAAGAATTCACTCGTTCGGGCGCCATCGCCGTTTCAGGACAGAAGTCGAAGGGATAATGAGAAGTTCTAATTACCACAGCAGGGTAGGTCATGGTAAAAAAATAAGGGTGATATACTTAGGGCAGAGAGATTTTTGGCGATCGTTTTTCCCGAGAACAATAAGTCATCGAAAAGGATTAATTAAATATACTTACATATATAAACTACTACGTTGTAAACACGCCAACTGTGATGGCTCGCAAGGTACATTGTAATGTTGGCTTCTTTCTTCCTATGAATTTAATTCAATTTTACGGACATTAGCGCGCGAAAATAAACTTTTTATCTTCAAGATTGCTTAAATTCGTCAAATGATTTATTTATCGGAGCGATAAAAGTCACTCACTTATAAAATTGTGCAAAAAACTGTCCCATTTTCATCTCGTTGGAATATGGTCACCCTAGGAATGCTCTTGCACTATTATTACACTATTACGTCTTGTATTAATAATAATAATAATAAATATTTACGGACTCGATCGAAGATCACCGAGAAGGAAAAAATGTGATACACTTCTCAGTTGTTACGCGACACTTCCGGACGCACGATGTCTTTCACTCGGCCTCCCTTAGGCGCGAATGACGCACATTTTTTGCTTTTCCATTCCACGACGGCAGACGAAGACGCGAGAGAAAGGAAGGGAAGGAATAGGGAGGAGGAGCGACGAGGGAAAATGATATGCCAGCGAGTATGTATACGGAAAAAAGTAAAAGCGGATGCAACATAAAAAACACCACGGTCTTTCTCACGCTCACCACGAAACATGATTTTGTGCGTAGGTGTTATTCACGAAATTAAAAAAAAAACAAAATACAAACGTTTTCGTGCCGCGAGAATATCCTTTACCGCTTTTAATATCAACAACACCTTTGCGGTTGAGCTGTAGCTCTCTCTAGCTTCTTGATTTTCTTCCGAACTCCCTTTTTTCTTTCTCTCTCACTAGCGAACCCTTTATTGCCTCGCACATAAACAGAATTAATTTGCGCCGACGCATCGTGACCATTTTATCTTTACGACGCCGCCAATCGCGTAACGGCCTTTGTTTTCTACCGGGAGAACGAAATTAACTTTCCGTGTAACGACGGCATCCAAAGATTTGCACGAGGACGTGACTTCTTTTGCGTTTCTCCTTCCACATCTCCACCGCGATATCCAACACGGGTGACGAACCTCGGTCGAATCGAATCAAGGTCTCGTCCAGGTTTGTCGTTCTTTACCGGAGAATTAATATGAGCGAAAGTCAGAGGTAGCGGTAAGAAAAATTCATTTCTGAACAAATAAAGCGGTTCCTAGGGTCAAACAATTTCGTTTTCGTTAAGATATTGAATTTTAACTCTAGAATACCGATCATCTAAAAGTATACGTAACAATCAATCTAACGCTATTATAATATGTATCGCATTTGGAAAATTAGTAAAATTATTTAATAGCAGTAGAAATTGCGTTGAAGCTAAGCAAAGTTCCATAATTTACTCGATAGACTCATAAATATTCCTCTATCCCCAGAAAACTTTTACAAAGAACTAAATACAAATTCATATATTGCGAAAAAACGGTTATTTTCCACATTTAATTTCAAAATTGCTACCTCAAAAACAAAGAAACCTAACTATCAACTCTTTCTATTCCTTCAACCGTCAACAAATCTTGTTGATGTAAATTGAATTTTATTAGCAATTTAAGTTACAAAATTGCTAATCTCTTCAATCGTGGATCAATTTATGCCCTCATTGTAAACCTAAGAAGAAATGCAGTGTCTGCCTATTAAAATTTAGCAACTGCAACGCTATTTATTTATATAGGCCAAACGGGTAGAAACCAGGGGCGGACTGAAAGTTCCAACTAGAAACATTCAAATTTCGTGTATTTGCTGTTCTAAATCAAGTTCCTTCGACTCGCATTACGCGGAACACTCACTTATCTGTAATCGTTCATCCTCTTCCCCCCTCAAGAAATACTACACATAGCTGATAAAAGTTTCAGGTTTGATATTCTAGAAAAGTGGAAATTTCACACAACTAACATAATCCCGAGATTCATTAAGTTAACCTCTCTCTCCATCTCTTGGACTGGTAAAAAGTTACCAAAATATTGGCTGTACCTCGTGGTAACATCCACGTTCCCAGCCGGTCGAGAAGTGCTCGTTACATGGGGTATTTTAATAATATTTACATCTTGTTAAATCCTTAAGGTGGTATGAGTATTTTCTTAAAACTAAAACTACTCCAAGTGCAAACTAATACTAGGTAATAAATACTAAAATGCATAAACGAGTTGGTAACATTGTAGAAATGAATAATGGCTACTGTTATTAATGTATATTTAAAAAAATGTATATATCATTTTATTATATTGTTGATATGCATTATTAATATAATTTTTTATTTTATATATATATTTATTTTATTATTTTAAAAATATATAAATGTATACTCTCTCTCTCTCTCTAGTGGTTTGTTAAGTAGTTTACCATACATATCGGCTGTCCCTCGTGGTAACACCAATGTTCCCAGCCGGTCGGAATATTATTTGTTTTGTATATATATTTTTTGTTACTTAATATATATGAATATATTTTCTTATATAGTTCTTAGTAATTTAAGGAATGCCAGTTCCTCTCATATTCCCCCTTGCTCCCCCTCCCGCCTAGTGCTGTTATTCCCTCTAACCAACGATCACCCTTCCTCCCATAAAGCTCCCTTTTATCATCTGCTCATGGTTAATCCAACCAATCCAAACTCCTCCCCACCTTTTAACTCCTAATATCGTCCACCCCTCACTCTCCTTTAACCTATCTCCACCTTCTATCTACCAATTCTTTCTTCCTCCCCTCTCTCCTGTTGGTATAAAAGCCTATTCTTTGAAATTTATCGAAACCGATCGCTGTAATACATAGCCAAAGTGCGGCTCTTTTGTACGCAAATGAGCGGCTCGCTGGGAAATGTTATCCATTTTTTCCCCGAATCAGTTTTATCTTAATCTCCCGAAGGCATGTTTAAATATGCACCGAATCTATGCAACTTATTTTTCGGAGTCGTTAAAGAATAAGCAAGTTTTTTGATAATTTCTTTCCTAAGTTTTCCTTGTGTTGCATTTTCAACCCATTATCACAGTTCTGGCTATTTCTCCCTTTAGTGCGGCTCTTAATATTTTTGGGGATGCTATGTGCGACTCGCAGACTCAAATATCTGGCAACCCCTGTTTTATAGTGTTATGCGGAATAAGTGGAAATGTTATTAAAACTGTGATGTCTTAACTCTTGTTAGCCTAAAATAGGCTTATAGTTTTGTCGTTGTGTGTGTCTGTCTGTCCGTCCCCCACCTATTAACTTATGAACCAATAGACCGATTTTCATTAAACTTGGTGGAAATCTCTTGCTACATGGGCCGAGCTCCCAAGGATACTTTTTGTTGCGAAGATTAAAGTCCCGGGTTCGATTCCAGGAACTATCCTTCCCATTTGATTTACATGGGAAATCTGAAATCCATCGTGCTGGGTAATTTTCTCTTCCACATTAAAATATCTTAGAATTGTAATATCAGAGCGAATTTTGTACTATTCTTTGAGGAAAGGAATGTAGATTCTTAATTTTTTTTCGTAGAATTTTGTTTGTCGATTGTACTTCTTAGAATTTCGCGTAAATACTGGCGGTTTTGCAGTTTTTATCACTCATTACGAGAGTGTTGCCATAGCAACAATTATTGTTGTACTCGGATTCGGTATCATTATATATAGACGACCCTTACAGAGGAGGAGGAGGAGGATATAACATATAGGAGGATACTAATGTTTAGGCACTTCCAGATGAGCTGGAGATTCGAAATTTTTTTCCTAGGTAGGATTTTGTAAAAAACCGACTAGAAAAAACGAAAATCTAAAAAAATTGCAACAATGCGGCCGCTAAAAATGCGCAATTGTTTAAACAAATTTTCAAGGTTTATGTATTTACAAATATGCTACGAAGCTGAAATTATTTTTAGAGGTAGGATTTGTAAAAAAACGAAATAGGGATTGTACAAATTTTGATATTTTAATTTGTTTGGCAGTTAAAAATTCTTAAAGTTTAAACAAATAGGTAGATGCTTAGAAACTACGCCGCAAGTTAGGGAGCTGAAATTTTTAGATTATTTAGAGGTTAGTCTATGTAAATGAAAAAACATTTCAATTTATCCATGAAATTGTTACTTTGGCCGTTAAAAATTATTTAAATTTAAACAATTAGATAAATGTTATATCACTTCTAATTGTAGTATAAATTTAAAATTTGGCAGAAATGTGTGGCATTATTAACTCAATGTGAGAAAAGTATAATATTACGAAAATTGCAAAGGTTAGTGATTGTTTTACTCCATTTTTTTCCATAATGAAAAAACGAACACCCGTTCAGAGGAGAAATATTTAGAATTAAAGAAATATTTCTCTTGATGCAATATCTCTCTGAAAAATTAATGTTTTTTTCAAGGTGACGTTAAATGCTTGCAGTATGCAAGCACCTTCTACTAGTATTCTAATACGTACACGCGTTGTTTTTGCTGCACAAATACGCGTGATCAATTTAACATTCCGTTCGAATGTATTTGTAGTATTTTATGAGGCTAAATTATAAAATTTAGCAACACAAAATGCTACATATCCGCGATGACTTTAAAGCTATTAAAGTCAAAATAAGTATTAAATAAATGATTAAATGGAAAGTAGGCATCGTAAGTTATGTTTCGATCATCTTGTTTTTATTTTAACAACGCCACGTTTCCTCCATATACTCAATACAATTCAAGACCTATCTACCCGACTTTTTAATGAAAAATACGTTCTGCTCGGAAATACAAGATATGCGGAAGTAGTTCGCGGTGTCGACAAATGCATGTGCGTCGAATTTCCTTTGTTTTCGTGGTTTCAAACGTTTGGTGAAAAGAGTGAAGAACTACATAGTCTACGTACAAGGCATGGCATATACGAGAAAATGACATTCGTACTTAAAAGATTTGAAGTGGACTGTCAAGTTGTCAACTGTACAACGACTAGAAAATCATAACAATGAAAAAAAAACACGAACGATGATAAAAATGGAAGTTATTTTGCGGGATAACAGTACACTCGGTAGCAGACACATTATATGAACATGACGAACCGTTGCTTTTCTCTTTGCCCTATAATCTAATTTGTTTTTCATTAGAGGCAGATGACTAAAAGAAATCAACTCCCGCTTTCAACGATTATTTTTGGAGGTAAAAATTGTTTAAAAATAAACGTACGTGAACGGAGGTTAAGATCGCGAACTTCCAGGAGGCAATGACGGAAACGTTTTAGTCGTCCGGTTTCTCGTAAATACCCGCGCGCGCGGGAAAAGTTAAAAAGTAAACCTTTTTTTTTCCGCCAGCCCATGATGATTTACGGCTGGTCGTAAAAGAGAGCGGCCCCCTTTATCTGGCGAGCCGGTTTCACGCGAAAGACGCTCCCATTCGCATGCAAGTGGCATTAAATGTTAAGGTTTTCATGAAAAAAGGTTTCGATTAAACGACGGTTAGAAGGGAAGGAGGAGATTCTCTACGCCTCTGGTGGACATATTTTCCCTTAAAAAAGGAAAAAGAAAACATCCTTTCTCGCAAAAGGTGGAGCGCGATCCGTTCATACCGCGGCGCCAAACGTTTAAATATACTTCCAGGAAAAAAATAAAACCTTTCACAGCTAATCTCTGGAAGAGAAAATCAACACGTATGCCTAAAACTTACAAGGAGGCTATACAAAAACAATTTTTTATAAGAAGTTTTTACGCATAGATAATACCTAAAGTATATGGGTCATTCCAAGCGATGCAATGCACTGTCCGCAATTTCGACAAATCAGCAACAACAATGGGGTTTGCCTTGACGACGGTGGTTTTTCGCATCAATAAACTTAAAATTTTCGTTTTCGGAGAAAATCGACGCGCGATTGAAAGTCGACCGAAAGGAAAAGGAATTTTGATGTTTATTAGGCGTTATTCGCTTCAAGTTCATAGGTCATACGATTTTTATATTAGCAATTTTGAGATGCATATAAAAAATACTCTGCATATCCATCCCCATGTTATCGCAATAGAGGAACTATACGTTCCTGGAATCGAACTCGGGCCGCTGTATGGAGATTACCCGAGAATCTCTTTAGGCGTCGTTCTCTTTAAATCTGAAGGAATGGTTAAAATGCATTCTGCCGTTTTCGAGATATTCGACATTCTTCAGATGAACGGTGTGTGTGCGTGTTTGTGAGTGCGTGCGTGTATCGCGATAACTTAATATAAAAGTCGTTAAAAAATTAAATAGAGGGAGCTATAATTATACTGCAGATTAGGGAGAGCAATGGGGTAAAATATTGATTAATATTCAATTGAGACTATTCTAGAATTGGAATTTTTCGTCAAAAACAACACTTCCCCTACCTACACATTGGGCACGGATAAAGTAAAAAGATTCACAAGTATAAAAGAAGTTTCGCTGGATAATGAGCCGAGCTCCTTTAATTTCTCGCCGTACGAATCACACGCTTAATCAATACGTAGAGCGATCGATAAGCGCCATCTTCAAACGTGGCGTGAACATCTCTCCTAAACTCCTCCTGACAAACTTATAGTTTCCAAAGTGTTTGATTTTCTGCATATCCTCCGCGTCTAACACTTCTCTCTCACCAACGACCTCTCAGCCTAGTTTACCCTTCCTTCAGCTCGTCGTCAACAGTCTAGCCTGACAGCGAAATGGGAAACACAAATCTTTTCCTCATTGACCGTTGCCAATGACACTCGAGCACCACGCGCGCCACAAACATTCTCTCTGCGTTAACGAGCAGCGTAAATAGCGGCAACAAGCCAAACGATTATATAAGGATCCATTGATGCGGATTGACTGCCAAAATAAACAAATCCATCACAAGATACAACAACAAAAAGGTTCGCTTTTTTTAAAAGCATTTGAAGGAGGAATGAATCATCGTTATACAAAAGGATTTTTATGTGCCTCTGAAAAGTATCAATGGACGAACGCATGTTTCCTGTAAGTTATCAATGGAGATAACAAGAGAAGGAAACGCGCCGTCACAAATGAAATACGAGGCCACATACGTGACGCCTCTTTAAGAATGATGAGACTTCCATGTTCAACGGGGGAAAAAATGATAGTCGAGGATAACGAGTAACTAAGGAAATGGCGATCGATGAAACGAGTCAACGTAAATACAACATAAACATGTTATAAAAAGCTAATTCTGTATTTTTGTCTCGTGTCTAACCTTGCAATTGTAGCAACGAATAAAAACAAACCCCTGGAACCTAACACATTCGCATAATAGTTTAGCGCATTAATTGATGTATTTTGTCATACGGTAAAATAAGAGAGCGATTACGGCATAATTACTATTATTTGTTCACTAGCATTTAAGTATTTAACTTAATCCACCGATAAGTTAAATTTGGTTAAAATTACGTTTGTTTTGAATGGCGCAGACAAATTAAACGACGCAATATACATTGCACAAACTTTCTCATATACGTAGTATATACGTTTGGTCTCACTACACTCTTTGCACCGAAATTAACTGTGTGCGCTTGACAATTCACTGCTATGGCTTGATGATCATCACTTTTCGATCAGGATTTGTCTTAAACACTCTTCTAGCAATTTTCTCTACTGCTGTAGTTTAGCGCATATTTTAATGCCACTGGACGATGTGCAGTAATTTTTTTTGGGACATATGGCTTAGTTAGTATTATTTGTGACATCAAGCTGTACGATTGGATGGGTTTTAATCAAAATCCTTACAGCCATTTTTGAGTAAAACGAATTTTGTTTCAACATATACTAGAATAAAGTACCCTTAATTGTGGCACAATATCGTCCATATCTTCAGAGTGTCCATTATGAATGACATTATCTACAAATACGAGATATCATTCGATTTAGTTTAACCGCCTAGGCTGTAGTACGATTTTGAGTTGATCGTGGCGGAGGCGTGACGTCATAGGGCTTAGGTAAGGTAGCTTAGTGTACATTTTAATGTCGTTGGACGCCTTATAGTGATTTTTGAGACATATAGCTTAAGTAGTATTATTTGTTACACCAGACGCTACAATTGGAATTTTAATAAAATTCCTTAGAGCCATTTTTGAGTAAAGCAAATTTTTCTAAAAATTGCCAAGAATAAACTACCCTTTATTTTTGTGGAATATAATTTTTATCGAAAGGTGATCTCCAAAAGATGATATATTGCACAAATACGAGATATCATTCGATTTTACGTTCGCGTTTGGGCCCTAGAACCGCGGACAGACCGACAGAGAGGCACGGCATGGCGAAAACAACTTTTATGCACTCAGGGACACCTAAAACGTGTATTTCCTTCAAAATCACGAAGTTGACTTTTTTCACAATTACAATACTGTCTCTATATACTACATATACGAGAAAGTAAAAATAATCATATAAGCGAAGAAAAAAACACTTTGATTAATAAATGGCGCCATTTTGAATTTTTAAGTCTGTTTTTCATTTAACTTATACGAGATGCACGATGGGAAGAAATGTTTGCATTTTGCGAGAGAGGGAAGGAGAGGAAGAGGGAGCGAAAGAGGAAAGGAATAAGAGATCAGCTTCCTATTAAGCTTTTCATTTACATGCAGATCCGACACCCGAATGATTCCGCGGTGAGGGTGAAAACATGCGTCGATTGGACAAGCTGGCTGGATGCTTGTTTTCTTAACATCTTTCTATTCCCGATCGAAGCGCAAAAAACCTCATTACCGGTTCTCTGTTATGGCTAGATGAATGCACCCATCTAAAGCCTCACGTGTCGGTACAAAATAGGGGAGAAGTTTGCAAGGCAGTTAAATTTCCAGCGATTATGCGGCGCTTCCATGCAGGTCATCCAATAAAGATCAATTTTCGAGGTTTTTGTTATGGACTCAACCGCTTGGAACGCAATCAAAGGAAAATTGATAAATTAATTTTTCCGTAAACTCGGTTCCAAAAAGAGTATTGAATGGGTATGAGTGTTAAGATCACAAGAGGAATCATGTTAAACTAATGGTACCCGCAAAAACTCTTGCGAAGTCAGAAATCTGTATGTTTAGAAGTATATTGCCCGTCATATGACGGATAAATAATAATATTCCCTCCCTCCCTCTCGCCGTCCCTCCCTCCCTCTGTCTCACACCCTTCCTCTCTCTTTCTTTCCTTCCTTCTCTCTCTGTTATCCTCTGTAACTTTATTATATATATATTTCATGTATATTTATCTATATTTCATGTGTATATTACTTGAATATCTTTATTTGTATATTTGTGACGGTATACAGCGATGCTGTATTTACGATGTTTCTTCCTGTACTTACTGTTTCCTATATTTTGTTGTAGTTTTCGATGTATTTTTGATGCATATTTTATGTATAATTAATGTATTTTTATCTATATTTCATGTCTATTTATCTATATTTCATGTGTATATTACTTGAATGTCTCTATATGTATATTTGTGACGGTTTACAGCGATGCTGTATTTACGATGTAATTACTGTTTTCTATATTCTTTTGTAGTTTTCCATTGTAATATATACACGATGTAATACTTTCGCAGATTTTTCACACCTCCCTTCTCTGTGGGTGTTTTGCTGTGTGGGTTTTACTAGGAAGAACAAATTTGTCTTTACCTAGGTTTTCCCCACAAACTTAAATCTGTCTTCACTTATATCTTTTTGTTTGGTATATTTTATATACTCTTCATTGTAATACTTTAATTTTTAATATTCATGATATTGACGAAGGGTTAAATGTAAGAATGGACCTTATGTTCCAAATTTCGCCCGAATAAAGTCGATTATCTATCTATCTATCTATCTATCTCTCTCTCCCTCCCTCCCTACCTATTGCAAGACGGCTTCCTTCACTCTTCCTTACTTAATGAACATTAATTAATTTCTTCGCAGGTTATCGAGTTCGCAAAATGTACGCCTCCTTCGACTGTTACCTTTTCATTGTCTAGTGTCTACTAAGTTATAGTGTTTATACTAATTCTCATTGTTTTATATCATTCTGTATTGTTTCATACTATTTTATACTGATTTAGATCATTTTGTATTGTTTTATACTATTTTATACTGATTTATATCATTTTGTATTGTTTTATACTATTTCGTATTACTTTATTTTATTATGTATTGTTTTATATCATATGTGTAATTTTATATAATTTCCTTCTTTCTTATGTTATGCATGATCCAACAACAATCTCCATATTCATTGTATATATATTTCATCTTATTCTGCCTAATTATTGTATTATATTTCTTGGTTTGCATTACGTTAATACCTATATATGTAATTTTTATGACGGTATACAACGATGCTGTATATACGAAGACTTACTGTACATACTCCTTTCTATTTAATGTTGTATTACTATATTATAATATGTACACTATCTAGGGCTTTCGCAGGTTTTTCACACCCCCCTTCTCAGTGGGTGTTTTCCTGCGTGGGTTTTACTAGGGAGGACATGCCTGTTTTGCCTAGGTTTTCCCCACAATCTCTAATCTGTCTTCAATTTTATATATTCTTTTTACTCTGTATGATTTAGGTATATACAGTCGTTTATTTAAGCAAAACAATCCAAACTAAATCCCAGTTCCAATAAGAAACTTCATTAATTTTCCTAAACTATAGTTTAAATTCTAAGATCGTACGTCAATTATTTCTAATTTAAATTTCCAAAAGAATAAAAGCCTGCACTTCAAAAAGTCGCTTTTTACGTGTTATCTTACAGGAAATGAAAATCGCCTCCCTGGAGTCGAACCTGGGTCCTTTTTCGTATTTTTTTCGTTATTTAATTTTTATATCTGATTCAAACACTCCTACGAAATTTCAACCTTGCACCTAATCGGGAATTTTGTTAAAAACGCGTTAAAAATTGCCACTGATGACGTCAGCGTTATACTTTTATGATAGTAATAATAAACAATTTTATAATATGCAAATAATTCGACCTATTATTTCATTTTTACTCATGAATTATTACCAATACAATTTTTTATCTGTTATTTTAAATCACTTAATATAATAGGCGTTGTTCATAACGCAACGTTCATTTTCGTTAATAATTATTGAATATAATATATATTTTAAAAATAATAAAAATATACCTTTATTATTATAAGAGAGTAAAAATTAAAAATAGAAAAAATAGAATAATTAATTTAATTTACTTATAAACGCCAGTTGTTTATAACGGTTGTTAGGGAAGACATTGTTTAATTTGAAGAGGTTGATAGTTAAAAGCTACAAAATGGTATGTTAATCAAGATTACTTTTTCTTATTTTGTTTGTAAATAACAATTTAGGAATGTAACAGATGTTTATATTGTTTTGTTTTTAAAACATGTTTGTAGAAAACTTTCTTAACGGTATCTGTTCATAAAATCTGTTATTGACATTTAATTTGAAGAGGTATAAAGTTAAAAGCTACAAAAAGATATGTTAATCAAGATTATTTTTCCTCATTTTGTTTGTTTATATCAATTGAGGAACATATTATACGTTTATATTGTTTTCTTTTAAAAACTTGATTATAGAAAAGTTTGTAAAATCTGTTATTTTATATTGAAATTTTATTGAAAATGTTAAATTCTCTACGAGGATGCATTTCTTATAAGCGATTAATTTATGTTAAAACCGCTAATTTAGCTGATGACTTTATTGAAATTCCCGAAAATATGATCATTCAAGAAGACATTATAAAAGCGGTATATGGAGAAAAGTTATCAGCAATTTCAACAAACGAATTAGAGGGAAAGAATAATTTTAACCATCAGAAACAAAAAAGCCTTGGAAATCAATTCAGAAATTATTAGAGGATTGCCAGGTACGTCTCACATTTACTGCAGTTCTGACAGCATTGTCTCCGAAGACAGCAATGACAATAGAAACTACCCTGCGGAGTTCTTACATGCTCAATCTCTGTCTGGAATGCCTCCCCATGAATTAGTATACTTAAACAGGATGCAATCGTGATGCTAATCCGGAATTCAAATCCGAAAAAAGGTTTGTGCAATGGAACGAGATTGAAAATAAGAAGGTGCAATCGTAACTCACTTATCGCATTAATTTTATCGGAATCAAACCTTGGCGATGCAGTAATGATTCCAAGAATTGATATGGCACCGAGTGACACAAACCTTAAATTTATTTTAAAAAGAAGGCAATTTCCAATATTTCTGGCATTTGCAGTAACGATTAATAAAACGCAAGGACAAACACTTAAACATGTGGGCATTTATTTAAACGAGCCTGTATTTTCACATGGACAATTGTATGTTGCATTGTCAAGATCGAGAGTGCCAGAAAACATTAAAATTTTAGTGAAATCTACGAGCAACCAAGGACAAATATTAAAAAACAACCAATACTTTACTAAAAACGTTGTTTAAAGAAATTTTTAATGATTGATATTTGGTTCAATAAAAGCTTTATATATTTAAAATTTAGCCTTCCTTTTAAATTCAAATATTAAAGAAAAGACATGGTATTATGTTCTACAATAAAGGTTTTTATCACAATTAGATACTTTTTTTAACACTACATCATGTTAACAAAGAAAGCCTAAATTTCCCGAGCAACACCGGGATAACTCAATCTCCTAAGAAAGTGAATACTCAGTACTGTATTCACGAAATTAATGACTTCAAGATTTCAATGGAAGAAAATCATGTGTTGAAAATATCAGATTCTTTATATTTACTCCCGTCATATTTGACGGGCAAATCTGCTAGGTTATTAATAATAGCCCATATTTTCCTTATAAAATTATACAACTGATATGTTGAATGTGATGTTTGTATTTATAATTTACAAGTGCAATTTTAATTGCATCTCCCTTACGAAAAAGGTATTGAAATGAAGAAAGAAGATTTTTTCCTTTGGCCAATCATTAAAAACGCCCACAGTCCACTCGCAGTTTACTGAATAATAAATATCTGCAATTATTAACGTTACAATCTATTAAGTTTAAAGTTGCTACAGCAATAATTTCGATGCTCCATAAAAACGCGAAACGAATAACGATATTCTTTCTTCTATTTGAAGGCTTAATAGACGATAATTGAATCGGAGACAACAATGCGGGTCACCTTGGCAACACCCGGAAAGAGTACGAAAAAGCCATAAAATTTCGAAAAGAAATGCGTATTTTTGACAAATACGTGTAATATAGAAACATCGCTAGAATAAGATATTTTAAAGTTTTAGCCGTCGAATAAAGCAAATACGGATAAAACAGTTCCATATTTACGCAGTTTGATGAATGGAGGAAACAATCTTGAACCTTGAGATACCAAAAATCCCATGTATACTAATGGAGAAATATAACCATCTCCTGGAGTCAAACCTGGGACACTTCTGTAAACAAAAATAGTTTTCCCGGAGTCTCCTAGATGGCAGACCCAAAATGACGTTTAAAGAAATTCTTCATGACAAACTGTTCAAGAGATAAAAGGAACAGACGGACGGGCAGGCATTGGGTATGTAATCTTATAAATGTTTTAGTGTATGTATGTATGTGTGTAAGTATGTATGTTCTTCATACGTTTTTACACCGTTGAAGTTATCGAATTCAAAAGTTTATTGGGTCATCCTATGGACCAAAGGAAGAACTTGGTCTAGGTTTGCAGAACGTGGGGTCTCTTATACCCCATGGGGTCATCAAAATACTATTTCCATAAGAATGCATGGGAAATGATGTGGAGAAGCCCCAAAATGCCATGCAGCCCTTCACTGATGTGGATATAAATATATCTAAATATTAACATACGATCAAGGGAAATGACATTTTACGCACGAAAGGCTGAATATTTTAATTCTGTCCATGTTTTGTCGTATTACATTTTAAATCGCTCTAAATTATCATTTAATGCAAAATTTATTAACATTTTTCAGGCGGCAACAAAGCTAAATTTCTTAATTGATGTCTTCTTCAAAGAGAGATAGCCACGTAAAGATTAATGCAAGGAAAATCCACGCCGTGGCAAGCCGTAGAGGAAGAATAGCCAACGCCAAGATAAAGGGTAAAAATGGATTCATGCCTAAATATAGTCTATGAATACTTTTTAAGTGAGTCAAATGATTTTTAAGGAATATTTGAACCTTGTTATCTTTTATCATTTTCATTGGAAAGATTTATCGCAACATAAATTGATATATCTAATTACATTTTTTCGGTAACCAAGATGTTGTTTATTGTTTACGTTTTGGCTAATAGTATTGACATAATACACATAATTTTATTACTACTTTAGAGGCTTCGACGCGTCTATTCATATGAATATTAAGTAAGACGTTAATGCGTAATTATATTAATGGTATAACTTTACAATAAAATATTTCAAAACTTGAGGTACCCAACAGCAAAAGTAACTAAATTTCAAAATTTATTGTATTATTTTTATTGTAATATGTCATCAAAAGTGATACATCAATAAAAATAATAAAAATCGTTTTCTCGTTTTTTTCTCTTTCCCGAGCGAAGCCGGGCGTTTCCCAAACAGATGTTCTTTCACGAGGAACGCGGATATTATCATCTCATCGCACACCTTTAAGGAACCTAAATTATCTTCGCTCAAACCTAAATTTCGATTTATATACCATCATTAAAAAAAGTGCTCGCTAAGAGGGGCGAATACCGGATTGGGAAAATTTTCTTCTTCAGAAATTAAGCGTGCACTAAATGGCTTTGCGTCGATTGAAAAAAATAAAAAAAGATATGAATTATCATATTCGGAAAAAAGGAATATCTAAACAAATATAATCAGAATGGAGCAGTCATGTAGAATGTATTTAATATGTATTTGTACTAAAAAACCCAATATGCAAATTTTTTATCGGGATGTATTTTTTGCGTCGAACGCTACGTTTCTCATCGGCTGTAATAAAGAGCGGATTATATTCAAAATGACACACAAAGGAATGATTTAGGGGTTTCATGCACTGAATCGTAAATAGAACATCTCCGATAACTTCCACGACGATAAAACACCCGAGATAATTGCCAGAGTCAATGTTTGACATGCGTGAACAGACTGTTTGGACGCGGCACGCATAACATATAACGCCTTCCTCGATGGTTTGGTGAATAATCCCGATTTCTATCGACATTTTTTTCTTCGTAAAAATACAATACATCGATCAAAGATTCTAGGGTGCGTAGGCGGATTACGATTGATGTTTTGACCAAAGCTGAAAAAAATGAAGGCGCTCAGACTTATTGTAGAATGGCGCAAGATCAATTTGTCTGTTGTAACAACGTTTATATTAACTAATCGCGACGATACACACACACATACAGACATACATATATACTAGTAGTTGGTGCTTGCATTCTGCAAGCATTTCATCTCACCTTGAAAAAGCATTCATTTCTCAGACAGATATTTCATCATTACAAATATTTTTTAATTTCTAAAGATTTCACCTCCGCAGCGATTTTCGTTTTTCCCTTATGTAAAAATAATAGATTAATACAATAACCCAAACTTTGCAATTTTAAGAATTTTATACTTTCTCCATTATGGGGTACTAATGCTACAGATTTTTGCCAAATTTTAAAGTTGTAGCGCTTCTAGAAGTGAAATAACATTTATCTAATTGTTAAAATTTAAATAACTTTTAACGGCCGCAATAAAATTTCATTGATACATTGAAGGGTTTATTCGTTTTTATAGATTAAACTCTAAATAACTTAAAACTTTCAGCTTTCTAACTCACCCCGTAGTATCTAAATATATACCTATTTGTTTAAAAATTTAAGATTTTTTAACTGCCAAACAAATTAAAATATCAAAATTTCTATAATCCCTATTTCGTGTTTTTACAAACACTACCTCTAAAAGAAATTTCAGCTCCGTAGCACATTCGGTAATTCATAAACCTCAAAAATATGTTTAAACAATTGCGAATTATTAGTAGTCGAATTTTTGAACTTTTTCAAAATACAATTTCATTCTATGTATTATTTTCTACAAAATGATTTCAAAAACTCGAACCTACAGCATATAGTTTCTAAGATAAAAATTATTAAACTTTAAAGTACAAATGGCGTTAAACCAACCCCTAAAAATTAACAATTTTGAAATTTTAGATTTTTATAATTGGTTATGAGAAAAATTCTATAGACCTGCAAAATTTCAGCTTCCTAAACGTATTACATTGGTCTACACACTGGGATAACTTTTTCCCATGCTAACTTAGGGGAGATATTCCGGGGTATCTGGAGTCGAACCCAGGGCACTATCAGTAAAAGTAACAATAATTCTTAATAGATATTGTAGCCGTCTAGCAACACTGAAAATTTAATTTTTCTAGCTTACGGGCAAGTGCTCAAAATTAATTTAAAAAATGGCGCAATGCTTTTCTTATGGGAAAAAACGCAAATTTCGGAATTTCTGGAGTCGAACTCATGTCACTTAGGTGAAAAGTCTCATTTTATCTGTAGATTTTTCCATCATATCTACAAAAATTTACACTTTCAGCTCTGTAGCTTTTGTAGTTTGGGCTGGACATTAGTGTCCTCCTATATGTTATATATATCCTCCTCCTCCTCCTCTGTAAGGAACGTCTATATATAATGATAACATCATTATATACTAGCAGTTGGTGCTTGCATACTGCAAGCATTTCATCTCACCTTGAAAAAACATTCATTTTTCAGACAGATATTTCATCATTACAAATATGTTATTAATTCTAAAGATTTCACCTCCGCAGCGATTTTCGTTTTTCCCACATGTAAAAATAATAGTTTAAAACAACCCCCAAATGTTGCAATTTTAAACATTTTACACTTTCTCCAGTATGAGGTACTAATGCTACACATTTCAGCTAAATTTTAAAGTTGTAGCACTTCTAGAAGTAAAATAATATTTTTCGAATTGTTTAAAATTTAAACATTTTTAACGGTTGCCGCAATATATACATGGAGAGAATGAAATGTTTATTGGTGCAAATGCACTGCTCTGTAAATAATTTGAAAATTGCAGCTTCCTAGCTCATCCCGTAGTACCTAAAAAATTATTTAACTTTAATGTTCAAATGGGGTTAAATTACCCCTAAAATTTTCAATTTAAAATTTTTCGATTTTTATAGTTGGTTATGAGAAAAGTTCTATAATCGTGCTCAATTTCAGCTTCCTAAACTTATTAGATTGGTCTACACACTGGATTGCGTTTTCCCATGCTAACTTATGGAGATATTCCGGGGTCTCTGGAGTCGAACCAAATATATTGTAAGCAAAAGTGACAATAATTCCTAAATGATATTGCGGCCATCTAGCAACACTGAAATTTTCATTTTTTAGCTTACCGGCAAGTGCCCATAATTAATTTACAAAAATGGCGCAATGCTTTTCTTATGGGAAAAAACGCAATTTTGGAATTTCTGGAGTCGAACTCATGTCACTTAGGTAAGAAGCCTCATTTTATCTGATAGTTTCTCCATCATATCTACAAAACCTAAAACTTTCAGATCTCTAGCTCTTGTAGTTTGGGCTGGACATTAGTATCCTCCTGTTATATGTTATCATTATATATAGACGTTTCTTACAGAGGATATAACATACAAGTAGTTGGTGCTTGCAAACTGCAAGCATTTCATCTCACTTTGAAAAAAACATCCATTTTTAGACAGATATTTCATCATTACAAATAGTCTATTAATTCTAAAGATTTCACCTCCGCAGCGATTCCCGTTTTTCCCACATGTAAAAATAATAGTTTAAAACAATCCTCAAATGTTGCAATTGTAATAATTTTACACTGTCTTCATTATGAAGTACTAATGCTACACAACTTAGCAAAATTTTAAAGTTGTAGCACTTCTAGAAGTCAAATAATACTTTCTAATTGTTTAAATTTAAATAATTTTTAACGGCCGCCGAAATTCATGTATGGTAAAATTGAAATGTTTTTTGTGCAATTTTACTACTTTGTACATAACTTGAAAATTTTAGCTCCATAGCTCATCCCGTAATGTCTAAACAGTTATCTATTTGTTTAAACTTTAAGAATTTTTAACTGCCAAACAAATTAAAATATCAAAATTTGTATAATCCCTATTTCGTTTTTTTAAGAATTCTACTTATAAAAAAATTTCAACTCCGTGGCACATTCGGAAATATATAAACCTTGAAAATTTGTTTAAACAATTGCGAATTTTTAGCGGCCGCATTGTTGCACTTTTTCAAGATTTACGTTTTTTCTAGTCGGTTGTGCACAAAATCCTACCTATGAAAAAAATTCCGAATCTCCAGCTCATCTGGAAGTGCCTAAACATTAGTATCCTCCTATATGTTATATATATGTAATATGTTAAAACGTTTTTTATAATTAGAGTTCTTAAAAAAACAAAATAGGGATTATACAAATTTTGATATTTTAATTTGTTTGGCAGCTAAAAATTCTTAAATTTTAAACAAATAGATAACTGTTTAGGTACTAAGAGATGAGCTAGGAAGCTGAAATTTTAAAATTATTTACGGAGTAGTAAATTTGCACAAATTTACATTTCAATTTTACCATATATGAATTGCGGCGGCCGTTAAAAATTGTTTAAATTTAAACAATTTGAAAAATATTATTTTACTTCTAGAAGTGTTACAACTTTAAAATTTGGCTAAAATGTGTAGCATTAGTTCCTTATAATGAAGCAAGTGTAAAATTATTAAAATTGCAACATTTGGGGATTGTTTAAACTATTATTTTTACATGTGGGAAAAACGGAAATCCCTGCGGAGGTGAAATCTTTAGAATTGAAAGAATATTTGTAATGATGAAATGTCTGTCTGAAAAATGAATGTTTTTTCAAGGTGATATGAAATGATTGCAGTATGCAAGCACCAACTACTAGTATGTTATATCCTCCTCCTCCTCTGTAAGGAACGTCTATATAGAATAATATATCCTCCTCTGTAAGAGTCGTCGATATATAATGATAACAGGAGGATACTAATGTCCAGCCCAAACTACAACAGCTAGAGAGCTGAAAGTTTAAGTTTTAGTAGATATGTTAAAGAAACTTACAGTCAAAATAAGACTTCTTACCTAAGTGACATGAGTTCGACTCCAGAAATTCCGAAAGTTGCGATTATTCCCATAAAAAAAGCATTGCGCCATTTTTGTAAATTAATTATGGGCACTTTTCGGTTAGCTAGAAAAATGACATTTCTAGTGTTGCTAGATGGCTGCAACATCTATAAAGAAATATTGTCACTTTTGCTTTTAGTGTCTTGGGTTCGACTCCAGAGACCCCGGAATATCTCCCATAAGTTAGCATGGGAAAACGCAATACAGTGTGTAGACCAATCTAATAAGTTTAGGAAGCTGAAAATTTTCATGATTAAAGAACTTTCCTCATAACCAACTATAAAAATCAAAAATTTTAAAATTGTTAATTTTTAGGGGTTGTTTTAACCCCATTTAAACATTAAAGTTTAATAATTTTTATCTTGAAAACTATATGCTGTAGGTTCGAGTTTTTGAAATAATTTTGTAGAAAATTATACATAAAAAAAGGAAATTTTGAAAATGTTCAAAAATTCGACCGCTAAAAATTTGCAATTGTTTAAACATATTTTTGAGGTTTGTGTATTATCGAATGTGCTACGAAGTTGAAATTTTTTACGGGTAGATTTTGTGAAAAAACGAAATAAAAAATTATAAAAATTTTAGTATTTTACTTTCTTTGGCTGTTAAAAATTTTTAAAGTTTAAACTAATAGATAAATCTTTAGGTACTTTGGGGCAAGCTAGGAAGCTGAAATTTTAAATTTATGTACAAATTAGTGCATTGAAACTTACAAAAATTCAAAAATCTCCAGCAAAGTGTTATTGCGGCCGTATTAAACTTTTAAAATTTAATCAACTAAATAAATATTATTTCACTTTTGGATGATCCTTTGAATTAAAGAAATATTTACCTTGATGAAATATCTCTCTGAAAAATGAATGTTTTTCAAGGTGAGATGTCAAATGCTTGCAGTATGCAAGCACCTTCTACTAGTATGTTATATCCTCCTCCTCCTCTGTAAGGAACGTCTATATATAATGATATATAATGATATATATATATATATATATATATATATATATATATATATATATATATATATATATCCGGTTGTTAAAAAATTAAGCTGGAAGCCTTCCGGTTGTTATAAAAAATAAAAAGATTAATCGAAAAAACATCATTTCGGAACAAGATCAAATTCACCAATTAAATTCATTGTCGTTTTACTAAATAATGTAGGTTGGTACAGAGATCGTCGTCATGGGACAGCTCATTGTTGCCGATTTAACGGCATTACGGACAATGCATCACAAGGAAAATTCATATACTACAGGAATTATCCACACAAAAGCAGTTTACGAAAATTACTTTATATATCTTCACTTGTTTAAAAAGAGCGAATACCGCGCGGTGACACGAGCGTTTAACGACGGTAGCAGTGCAAACTGCGGCGGTTTGTGTTCGTGTCACGCGGGACGGACGCGGCGGATAAATAAATCGAAAGTGTCTGACGCGTGTGACGAAATGCAACTTTCGGCCGTGATTCGCTTTGATTTAACGCCGTCGCGAGGATGGCGCAAAGGAAATTTTTTCTTTGTTCATTATTTAAACAAAAAATAAAGAGTCAGGCAGATGCGCACCACGGACACGATACGGAACTGTAAAAAGGATTGGAATCAAAGCGGACGGGAATGTTTATTCTTTTTGTTTGCATCGAAGAGGAAGGAAAAAGGCATGCAGACACTCGAGGAGCAGAGGATTAAAAAAATAAACAAACAAAAGAAATAGAAAAGGCAGACTGGGTGGTATCTCTTCCCGTCGATTTGTTTGCGTTTCAAAAAATCTCCGCTGGGCGGAGCTCTAGTCGGATAGGGGGATCCGAAAAAAAGGTTTCACGCTCGGGACCCGATGCACTTGCTTTTTCAGCTCCTAGACATGATTGCCAGTGGTACCAACTCTTTGCACTGAATTTTACCAATTGATCCATCCAAAAATTCTCGGCTGTGAGCTAAATCACAAGTGAAATATGTAAACAGTTCGCAAAAATCGGCTCCTTGGCATAAACGTTCGCATAAGCGTTCATTTGTTTTCATGTTGATCAATTTCATTGTTAAATGCAATAGAAGGAGTTTGGGTTTGAATAAAATTCTGAAATTTTCTTATTTCCATTTACATATATTGTCACATTTATTGGCGGTTTGTTTTAGACCCTCTTACGCGTTCGGTTTGTCCGTCTGTCTGTCTGACGTGCAAATTCCTCCTAAACGAAAGCAGTCTGAGACTTGGTTTTTTCTATAACCGATTTGGTGTTCTGTTTAGTTGTGCACGGTTTCTCGGTCTGTCCGTCTGTCTGCCTAAATTATTTTAAACCGCCATTTACTGTTTGTTTCAGCAGTTCATTCCTTACTTGCTTTTAATATGCTAGCGTAATTCATTCCGCTTTATCCTTTAAAACTTGTTGGTGAAATATGAAGGTGCAGCTGTAGGAACCAGAGGACATTTACAAAAAATTTATAATGGGACTAAACTCTTTTCTACCGGGAAACTCACTGTCTTACAGGTTGCCAGAAATTTCCAGACCTTGTTTGGAAATTTTGTCCGAAAGTCAAATTCCTTATCTGAGATTTTTACCCTCAAAAATCCCGGATTTTGGGAATTATTCCTACGTTTGGCAACGCTGATGAACAAATCCGTTCCTTCCATGCCTCTTTCTCTTCCGCCATCGCGCTCCAAAGGGCTTTTGCGCGAAGTACTCCGTTACTTTGGAAGGGAAGTAAAGCCAGCGCCCTCTCGATTCCGGAAAATGATTCGAACGACGCAATACGAGGCTTTTCCTCTCGAGTGGAATTCCAAATCCGAACTTAGAATTGGTATATTCCTTTTTAGAGCCGACTTCCAGCGAATCAACATCGAGGGCGGCTGCGCTGTAGCCGAAATGCGCATATTATGGTTTTTTATAACCTTCTTATGGCTATCGGAGGTACTACTTAAAAGTACAGTAAAACCTTTTCGCGTCCGCGACTTACCGTTCGCGGTTTTATTGGTTCGCGATTCATTTATTTTTTACGCCAAGCTAAACACGTACATGTTCGCAAACCTCTCTGGAAGCAAAAGATAAGAACGACGAGGACGGATTCGCAGAAATATCACGGAGGTGAGCATCATTTACGTCTCCTATTACCATTTTTTTTAACTTTCCCTAAATTTGCATTTTTTACACGTCTGACATCTCTCTCTCTCTCTCTCTCTCTTTCTCTCTATGAAATCATACCGATCAAAATAAAAGAACACCTGAGTGATGTCATTTTCGCCCGCGCGCCGCTTAAAGCCAAGCGAGATACGACAACGGAATGCTTTCAGCTTTTATTTCTTCCTTATGCAAAAAAGACGGTTATAAATGGGGTGGCCAGGGACAAACATAGAGAGAAACTTAAAAAAATAATATTTACGTTCTCTACCCACACTACACACCACGACTGAAGGTCGGAGAGATGGAGGAGGTGGCGAAAACTGAGAAGAATGTAAAAAAACGGAGGAAATGGATGGACATGCCCACATCCTCCGTTAATGAGGTTTAAGAGGTACTGAAACGAGATATCCCACCCTTCTCTCTCTCTCTTACAAGTCGATTCTCACAAGAAAAATAGATTTAAGGAATTTGAGATATATATAAAAGTCGAGTTTGGTAATCGCGTCATCAATACGTCATCGCGACGGTTGCTATGGCCACCAACGGACGAGGGAGTCTTTTATGCGGAGATATTAAATGGCGTTTTTTGCAAAAAGTAAAATAATTAAGATAACCTCGCTAAAGCAAGATGTGGAAGCACGTTTTCTTAAACATTTTTAGGGTTCTGATATGTCTTTCCTTTTGGGGGGAGGACAACATACGCAGTTGGAATGTAGATCCTCACTAGATCTTCCCAAGCGCGAAAACGTCACTCCTTTAACTTAACAATACCGTTTCAAAATTTTGAATTTTCTTTATATGAAGCCACCTAGAGGAAAATCTACGAACTACTAGTAAAAATCCAATAGGTGGGAGATTCATAGATTAATAAGAGCTATCCACTTCAAAAAGAATTTTATAAAAACCTCATGAAAAAAACGTTGACCGTACACGTACAGACAGACGGACAAACAGAGTGATCACTTTGCTTTTAAGAAACAAAAACACATGCAATACAGAGGCTTTTTCAACGAACACTGTAACCATGTAAAAAAATATACTAATGGCTTAGTACAAGGAAGGGAATTAATATTTTTAATTGACCAAAACGCACTATCTTAAAAAACAATAGAAAATATACTTCAATAAAGTTTAGTAGTTCTAATGCAATCTTTACGTTTACCTTGATCCCTTCTTTGTAAATCATCCATTTCTTTTCACTTACAAAACACCGTGCGCCCATTTCTTCGTCGCATATTATCCACTTCCTTCCACTCAATATATCCTGTGCGTGCATGGAAGGAAATTAAACTTGTCTACGTAATTGTAGCAAATATTGTTTATTTCATTCGCTACAAAAGTTGTTTTCGTGCAAGTAACTTTCCAAGTTCAAAGTGAATTAGGTTATCCTCGTTGGATTTTCTTGAAAACGGCTCTCATACAAAGATGCGCTAGGCGAGAAATACTCTACTTAACTAGTTCCACGAATTTAATTTGAAGACTTTTTTGGCGTGGCCAATATTTTACGAAATTGATGGAATAAAGCGATCCGAAGATCCTATGCAGACAGGCATAATCTGTAAAGTTGGGAATAATTTTGAAACGAGAAAAAAGTCGGCTATGCCGGGCGGATATTCTACCACTGACCTATCGTAGCAGATCAATTTTCTTGTTCCTGAACGCGGATGTTTTCTCGGTTTGCTACGATAGTTCAGTGGTGGAATATCCGCCCAGCAAGTGGAAGATCCGGGTTCGATTCCCGGTCATAGCAGACTTTTTTCTCGTTTCAAAAATATTCCCAATATTTTACGAGATGTGACGTAAAGTTCATCTTTCGTTCCCAGGAAAGCGGCTCGCCAGATTAGTTTTTGCGAGCCATCTATATTATCATTTTCTTATTGCTTTTTCTCACAAGTCCTTTACGCCGAATTTTTCATACGAATCCGCTCAATGGTTTCGGAGATGAAACATGACGGATGGCACGACCTGACCGTTCCTGTGAAGAACGCCTATGAAAAGGTTGAAAACAGGACTGTTACCGAAGATTTTCGCTTTTCAGCTGTTCCGACGGCGCGCCGCGGCGTCCTCTGAGAATCTCGTGAAGAGTCCGGGAATGAAAAAAAAAACAAAGCAAGAGCGAAATGGGTTGGCCCCGTCCGGAAAGAAACTTGATTAGGAAATGCGCTTTAATTTAAAAGCGAACAACAGACCTGTAATTTGTTATTCTTTTCTTTGACCTGCGTTCACACACCACCACTGGCCGCATGATCCCCTGGTTATATAAGTTTCTTTGTAGTTTTTGCCTCTTACTGCTTGAAAGTGCCCTTTATTTCGAGGAGAAGTTTTTTAACAGGCGCCGGTTTTTGAATGCTTGTCGGCTTCCATTTAATTTGAAGAAAAGTTGTGCGGTCGAATCTGACGTGTAAAAACACTGGATTTCATCCCAGCGAATTAACCCGTCTTCGTTTAGATTTCTAATAATGAAACGGCTCGCTAGACGTCGCCATGAATAACACAAGTTTTGCACGTGAGATGCCGTAGAAGTTCATGGGTGTCATTCTTTTTCTCAGAAAAAAATTATATTAAAAATTTTTAGTGAACCCAACATTATATGCATTAAAGAGCGAAACATAAATGTACAAGTACAGTTTATTCCATGAACATGGATAAAATTAGCGCGTTTATCTTTTTTACTAGGGGAACTGCTAGTCAAAATGGTGCGTAGAATTAAATTAAAACTCTTCCCATTTATCGTTTTCTTAGAATTCAAGTGCAATGCAGACAATTTAACTGAAACTCATACGTTAACTGATTGTATCTTCAAAGCCAAAGCTTCCGTTGCTATGTAAACAAATCGAAAAGGAAACGAAATTTCAAATGCCTATGATTTAGGTATATAATTTGATGTATAATGTCATTCGCTAAAATAAAATGCGATTAAATTAGTAGAATTGTACAATACTTGACTATTATTTAATTACTTCCACATCCAACCTTTCGCGATTTCCATATCAAGATTTCGCTATATCGGATTAATATGTATTTGTTGACGGGATGACGAAGCGGAATGAAGGAAGGAAGGAATAGCGCTATAATTATAATTGATTATTAAATTCAGTAATATGTTGTGTGTTATTTCGCTATGATTATTTCACCCATTAACCTAATTGACGAACTTGAAGATAATTTGGAACTTTTATATGCGTCAAATTCAGCTCATCGTAATTTATATTTTATGTGGTTATACCGCAACATATTCAGCCACTACAGTCTCGTTTGCAAGTGGCATCAATGTGAAAACGTAAGCTAAAAATTTCAGCTTTCCATCTTCTATACCTTCCGAGATATTAAAAATGTATGTATTTTAATTAGCCCCATATCCAATCCTGTATACATTATTCAAAACTAAAATCCAAAGAAAAACAAAGGTCAACAGTACAGATACCTGCATCCCGAGTTCTACTACTCTATCGCTTACGGCTTCGTCACAAGTTCAATTTAAGTAAGTGCGCTGACAGACTGACGGACAGACTCCAAAACTATAAGCGCGTTTTCTTTGAAACGCGCTAAGAATCCACGTAACTGTATGTTCAAGAACAGCGGTGCCCAAACTACGGCTCGAGGGTCGGATGTGGCCCGCGAAGGGTTTTTGTGAGCCCAGCGAGGGCATAATGAAAAATTCACACATTTTAAAAATTTATTTAGACTTGATTTTCAGTTATATGGCTCCTCAGAGAACATATGGATAAGTTTCGATTTAATTTCTGATTCGGACCGCTGAAGGATTTGCGACCACCAATGCGGCCCGCCAGTAAAAAAAGGTTGGGCACCACTGTTCTATAAAGTAAAAATAGTTTAAGACACGTAAATGTTGCATGGCGAAGAAATATCAGTGACGATGTATTTGTTAAACATTACGCCACAGAACGAGTCATTCGACATCCTTCAGTTGAATAGTTGTGTATATATCGCGATGAATTTATGTAAAAGATGCTAAAACCGTAAAGGTACGTTCGCACTATATACATGTTTGTATGTATGTGACAAATCCAAATACAAGCATGAGAATTATCTTTGATTTGTAAACGGTTTAATATATACAAATCCAACACATGTGTAATACAAGCATAAATTTTCCAAGCGTTCACATTTGGTTACACAAGTCAGTAGACAATATGTCTTCGAACGAGGAATATCTGTCCGTCTGTGCTGCCGCTAATTATGTAATTATCAAAAGAGTAGCAAAAAAGAATAAACGTAGATGGTGGATAAGAAGTTTTTGTGCAAAAGAAGTATATAAATGTGCATATGAATCATTAATGAATGATTTAAAAATCGAAGACCGATAAGGTGAACTAATAGTAACACACGAACTCAACACTACCGCACGTAAACAGCGTAGAGCAGTGGTGCACAACATACGACCTGCGGGCCAAATATGGCCCGCCGACACGTTTTGTGTGGCCCGGCAGGAATTAACTCAGCTGGTGCTTTCCTTTTCCGTAAAAAAATACAAGTAAAATTTGTTATGGATATTTATCGCATGTGGGAACAAACATTCTCTCTTGCGAAATTAAACAAAGCTCCATTACGTTCAGCACTGACAGATCAGAGTTTCAAGAGACATTCTAAGAACAGCAATTACCAGCATTATTCCGGATATAAGTGGAATGGCGAGAGAAAAACGGTGTAAAATCTTCCATTGAGTAAGTGCATTATATTTGTGTCACCTCATTTTTGTCGCATAAAAATCGCGTGTAAAGGTTGTTACGGTAATTACTGAATCTTCAATAGTGTACTTCAATTTTTTATGTACGAAACGTCCATAGCGTGGCCCGCCTTGGTCCAATCAAGATCGATTTTGGCCCGTGTCAACTTTTGAGTTGTGCACCTCTGGTGTAGAGTGATAAATGACACGATTTAGATCCTAGGGCGCATGCGCGAGTTGGTGTATAAATACAAGTTTCCCATTCGGAAGCTTCAGATTTGTATAATATTTGTCTCATACAGTATCGAACATGATGAAATCTTAAACTTGTGTTCTACGAATCCTATACATTTCTAGATTATTATTAATACATGTATAAGTTTTTTTTATTTATCATACAAGTATATAGAGTGAACGCACCTTAACAACAATCGGCTAGTACTGTCAAAAGCACCAGCAATCGGCCTGTATTGTCGACACCAACTGAGCACGGAAGCATGTCCCTATCGCGACACGTTCTTTTTTTCGATTACTTGAGTTTTTCTTGCTTCCCCCGTTTCATTTTTACTTCGTTTTTTCCAACCGGTCTGAATACATTTTTAAGCGGACGACTTGCGCCTAAGTTAAAAATTCAAGCAATTATTAGAACAAAAGCCTGCGCCAATATTTGCCCCCCCGCCTCTCTCTCTCTCTGTCTCCTAGCCGAGCATGTCGCTGTTTACCCCTTCTGTTAATTAGCCCGAGATGGCAGCGCATTCGCCCGACGCTTGGCGATTGTCTCGCCGCCGTCATTTTTTTCGACGTCCTTCGAACGAGTCATTCCGAGTCGGATCGGGATTCGTTCTCCGAATGACTGTCCGTATAAAAAATGAAGCGGCGTTTTTTTCCGTCTCCAGCATCTCGTAAAATAAATCCCCGTCTCACGGAAAGAATATTGGGTTTCGTTCCCGAACTCTTCAGACGACGGATTAATAATTAACGTCGTGATTCGGAACTGAACGCGAATGAGCACGCGATTCGTTTTTATTTTTTCATGGCGCCAAAAACAAGGTCCAATTAGCCAGGAAAAAGAAGAATTCAATTGTTACTTTAAGAAAAAATTATCTATGTTACTCTACCATTTCGTCAATTAAAACAACTTTTTCGACAAGCATCGCGTATTTAAACAAGTAAACATGCGATGGTAGCACGTTTTCTATAAAATTTTCAGGTTTCTTGTTTGCCTCCCTTTTTGGAGAGGGATCTGACCCACACCGTTGGAATGTAGATTTCTGGAGCCATTCTGGCTGGGAGAACGTTTACCGATTTAAAAAAAAATACAGCGTGTAATTCTTCCGTTTTGGAAAAACCATGGCTGTCGATTAAGCGAAAGATAGCAGTCCAGAAAACATTCTGGGGAGAAAAGATGGTGAGAGTATTGATGGAGCAGTTTCCAAGGCGATTCGAAAATAAAATAAGTGGAAAGAAAACCACTAGCACTAATTACTTGTTTATCTCAAAGAGACATTCCTCTCCTAAAAAAAAACTTTTGAGAGAGTTACCGCAATTTCGCAAAGCATTATGGGCCGGATAAAAAAGTTATTATTTCTTAAAGAAAAATCCAATAACCCGATCTCCCGAGACATAAAACGGTTAGATTTCCATATAAAGGAACACCATTTGTGGTATTTTTGTCTCCCCGAAAATTGTAACTGAAAAAATCGGTGCAACATGAATTGCGCAGGACAACCGCGAATCTGCGCTGCTAAATCATACATTTTGCAGACGCAGCACCCTTTCAAAGATAAACAGAATTTCGCGGCACCCCCCACCTTGGAACCATAAGCAATTCATTAGAGAATATGCTATTATCAGTCTAATGACCTACCAACATCTCAAAATTGTCTATTTATTTATTTAGTAAAGCTTTTCGCGGCACTTCAAAATATCAGCTACGGCAACCAATTTGGAAAACACTCAGCTGAATTAAAGAAACAAACATAGGACAGGAAACTTAAAGAGTTCTAAACAAAATTGCACATCGCATAAATAGCCTATCATACGGTGAATCTTCTTCCATTTACGTGGCTATGTATATTCGATAGTTATAGATACGTGCTGGGGGATTTTAAAGTGACGAACATTAATACAGTATTTAAAAGCCGCACAGGATTAAGTCATATATATATATAATCTTTGACCAGATTTTTACCTAGTTATAATATCTTACAATTAAAAACATAAATTATTAGCTGAGACCCGTGCAATTGTTGCGCGGAGTTTTTCGATTTATTTATAAACAAGTGATTATATTAAAATGAATTTTCATAACCACTTCCATATCGTGAATATCTTTATTTGCATTAAAATTACGACACTAAATTTTTTGCTGTTTGAACCATCCAAATTAAACGACAAAAATTTTAATAGTTCCTTATATCACATCAAGTCTCAAAGTTTTAGCTGAAAATAAGTCTCAAAAGGTTGAGTTTTAACGTTAACTTTCAATCATTTATTGCTGTTAATGCGTGTTATTTAGTGTAAGCTGTGCAGATGCACTGAAAACACTGAGGACAACAACGCCAGTAACCTCGGTAACCTCCTTTTGAAATGTGAAAAAATCGGGAAAAGTCTCCTATAAACTTAAAAAATTTGAGCTAATTAAACTTACTGTTAGATAAGTAAATAGACGATAAGAATAAGAATATATATTCTTCTTTGCGTAAAATTTCGCAAATTCTGCGATGATATCTCAATTTTGAGATATTTAAAAATGTTAAAGGTATCGGATTCCAGTCGATTACATATAAAGCCGGCCATACGCTGCGGTTTTTTTCCTCGGTGTTCGGTGTACGTTCTACACAGTCACGTTCTTGGCCGTACACCGACAAACCCCACACACTGCCATCTTCTTCACAGTTTTTCGCTTGGGGGTAAAATGTACGGTGTTTAGACGGTGTTGTTCGTACACCGACAGCATCACACACTGCGACCTCTTTTCACCGTTCTATTCTCACGGTCAAGTACCAAGAGTACAGAAAACAGTTGCGGTTTCGTGCGTTTTCAGTGCTTGCGATATGCCCAGAAGGTGCTTATTAGCCTTGGCGTCAGTTGCGACAGCGATGACAAGAAACGAACGGAAAAAGCGTTTCACATGGACAAAGGACGGGCTATTGAAAAGGGCGCATTTTTCTCACGTGAATTTATTGAATGATTTGCGATTGAAACCCGAAGATTGGTTTAGCTATCTACGAACGGACGAAGACACTTATCTGGAACTCATAAAACGAGTTACACCTTTAATCAAGAAGCAGGACACGCGTTTGAGAAACAGCAACGCTGCGGGCCGTAGCTATGGAGATTTAAAATCCACAGCCCCTCTCAACCCCACTACTCCCTCGAAAAAACTAGAAAGAGAGACGGTACAGTGTTGATCGAACACCGAAAAACGCCCACAAACATCCCGTTTTCATGGAACGCCGAGAAAGTATTTGGAATGACAATCTTCCATCGGTGTCCCGCGTACCCACGGCCAACAGCGCACATCGAATGCCCAGGGAAAAAACCGTAGTGTAAGGGCGGCTTCAATCAAATGAAAAAATTAAACGCTTTTGGAGTCGAACCAACGAACTTGAGAAAAAATGAACACTCGATGCACCCTCACGAGAGTCCGTACTTTGCGGCAATAGCACATACGAACATATAAGTAGGCTTGGTAGGATTCGACGTTTTTTTTTTAAATCGACGTTTATTTTTCCCGCCTGTCTTCAAACGATCACCGAAATTCCTTTTTTCCGAACCTTGTTTTTAACAGGGGTCGAGGCATTCTCAGTAGAGCATATCCATGACCTTATCTGTATAGAAAGGCTCGTGGAATATCCCACCATCAAGTCGGCAAATATAATCTAAAAAAAATCTCAAAAAACGCGTGTTCTCCAAACTATCCTAGTACCTTGCGGTTAACTGATTGTTCAGAGTAGAAGCGTGAGCGTTTCAAAAAGTAGTATATTTGAGAGTAAGAAAATACCCTCTTTCAGTCCCACTGTTAATGAAAGCCCAGGAAAAGAACGAAATGGTAGGCAGGAAGTAATGCCGCGAAAAAAGTAAACAGAAACGACTTGAATGTTATGATTCAGAATAGGTTTTTGGAAGTATACTTTTCCATCTCGTTGGAAAATCGACGCTTATCGAGGACTATTCATTTTCGTCGATTTTGAAATTTTTAAATAATCGACGTTAATCGATTTGAATCGAATCCTACCAAGCCTACACTTAAGATACACCTCTCTACGGTCATATTTTTAGATCATCGCTGTCACTCTCACCTCCCCTCGTCTCTCTCTCTCTCTTTCTCGTTTATCCACCCAAAATGAACAGTTGCGAAAATATTCCTCCTTTTTTGGTAATTTAAATGGAATCGTTAAAAAAATAAATAAAGAAACAAAAAGAGCGAACGGACGATTGGGGCAGATTGATTTTGTTTTAAATTCCGCGTGAAAATTTTATTTTGATAGCATTTGAAACAAAATTTAATTTTTTTAAACTACAAACATGTAAAAAAATATATATATATCCCTCTTGGGTTGTTTCAACGGAGGCGTGAAAAAGTAATTCCCTCGTATAAATACTCGCCATCGCGCCTCTGCCTTTTTAAAGACTACGGGAATAAAGGAAAAAAGAGAAAGATATACACAACACACACACAAACTCAAATGAAAAAGATTTGAAAACGTTTTCTTTTTTTTTCGGGAGGCAAAGAGGGATTTACACGTCACGCAGCGCCAATCGTCGTCATGGTTACGAGACGCGGGGGTCCTCGACGTGTAAAATATTTCAAGTGTTGTCCTCCTTCATTTTTTTCCCCATCAAAGGACGGAACGCGCAGTAGAGCAAGAGAAAGAGAGAGAACGCATTCAGAGCCAGCTTTTAAGAAAAGAAGGCGAAAGTCAAAAATATTTTTTCTTTCTTTTATAGCCCTTTCCGTCCGAACGGAATGAGACGGTTCTAGGAGTTCTTTTTTTTAAAATCACGGACGCCGCCGCCGTAGCGCGCGCGCATTCTACACCCTCATTTCGTTTCTCCCCTTCCTCCAACCCTCTTTTGTTTTACGACGGCGAGACGAGAGAGTTAAAAAAAGAAGGATCTTTCCGAACCTTTGGGTGGATCCCATCGTCTTTCTTCCTTTACTGCAGTGGTTCCAAACCTTTTTCACTTCGCGTACCCCTTCAGCTAACCTAATTCTCGTCGCGAACCCCATTGGTTAACCATTTATCTTCGCGAACCCCATGAGTTGTAACAGTTTTGGCGGAAAAGCCCTTATAATGGAGAGTAAAGTTTGTAAAAACAAATCTTTTTGAACGTGTTTATAGTTCATTTAAAAAAAATGGTTTATATAACACATATTGTGTAAACGTTTACAATAAAATTAATCTCTAATATTGTTATCAGTTTCTAGTTATTACCCTGTAAATTTCAAATACAATTCTTGAAGAATAAGAAAAAATTGAAAACGAATTTGAAAGAAATTAAAATATTGGTAAGAATTGTACAACCAAGAAAGTGTAAAAGACGCCATTACAAAATTTTCCTCGGAAACCCCTCACATTAATTTCGCAAACCACCGGTTGGGAAACGTTGCTTTACTGGAATGCCGCCTCTCGGGAACGAAAGGGGGAGAGGGGACGAGAAGGTGGAGGGGGAAGAAGGGGGAGAATGGAGGGAGAGGGGAAGAGAGGGGAGGAAGGTGAAGGGAAGAGAGGGGAGGAAGGGGTGTAGAAGAGAGGGGAGGAAGGGGAGGAGAAGAGAGGGGAGGAAGGGGAGGAGAAGAGAGGGGAGGAAGGGGAGGAGAAGAGAGGGGAGGAAGGGGAGGAGAAGAGGGGGAGGAGGAGAGGAAGGGGAGGAGGAGAAGAGAGGATGGAGGGAGAGAAGGGAGGGAGAGAAGGGAGGGAGAGAAGGGAGGGAGAGAAGAGAGAAGGGAGAGAAGAGAGGAGGGAGGAAGAAGGGAGGGGAACAGGGTAGGGGAAGAAGGGGTAGAAAAGGGGAGGAGAGAATGGGATGAGGGGAGGTGAGGAGGGGGAGAAGTGGGGTGGGTAAGTGGAGGAGGAGAGGGGGAGGGAGTGCTTCTCAAAGTCTCCGACGACGTAGACGAGTGGAGTGGCAGAAGTGATGTGGAAAAAGAGGTACGGGGTATTTAGGCCACCCGGTTTAAATATACTATTTTGGTTATTTATTTATGTGAATATTATATATATATATATAGCATATTTCGTTAAAATCCTTGGCGCCAGTTCTCTAGAAATACGTGTAAAAGAAATATAATTTAACTTTTTCTAGTGGTAGCACTGCTATTTATCTCCGCTTTAAACATAATATAGATTTCGTTATAGTATGTTGTATGAATCTTATACACAAAATTTAGTTGAAATCCGTTTAGCCAATTCTTTACAAATCCATAATTACTGAAAGAATTCAATTTGTAATAGTGGCACCCGTTTACTGGTTCAACCAAATATGCTAACATGGTTTTGTTTATATGTATACATTATAAGTACATATTAAATTCGGTTAAAATTGACGGGGACCGTTCAACATAAATACGTGTAAAAAGAAATTTTTTATTCCTTGTATTGTGGCAGCCCTGATTTCTATATAGTATATACTAAAAATATCGATTTTGTTTTTAAATGCTGCACGCCTCTTTCATACAAAATTTTGTTGAAATCGGTTCAGCCAATTCCACTCAAATTTATAATTACAGAAAAGTTTATTTTTGTAATTTTGGCAGCCCTGCTTAGTCGATTCGGTCGAAATAAGTCATTTTGGTCATTTATTTATGTAAGTATTGTTTGTACTTAATTTGGTTGGAATCGGTTCAGCCAATTCTTCCCTGATATATGAGTACGGACGGACGGACGGACATCACGATGATAATAGTGCTTTTCAGCAATGACGAGTATGGTTGTACACGAGTATCCCGTGGTAAATAAGTGCTTTTCATCAAATTCGCCGTAGTATATTCGCATATTAATGTATTTGCTTTGAAATAAAAAAATTATTTTTCCATATATTGTGGTAGCCCTGCTTTTTTGATCCGTTCTAATCACGTTTATTTCGTTTTGCCATTCTATATTCGCCCTACATACGAAATTTCTTTTTAAAATCAGCCAATACCAAAGAAATTCATAGTTACCGAAAAATTCTAACCTTGATATTGTGGTAGCCCTGTTTAGTCGACACGGTTTAAATATGCTGTTTTGGTTATTTATTTATATGAGGATTGCATATACCATATTTGGTTAAAATCCATGAAGTCATTTCTCTAGAAATATTTTTTTAATGTTATTTTACTTTATATTGTGGTAGCTCAGCTGTTTAGCTCCACTTTAAACATCGTGATTTCATTATGGTATGTTTAAAAAATCTTATATAAGAAATTTAGTTGATTTTGTTTTTTTATGTTACACGCCTCCTTCTTCTGCTGAGTCGATCTAGTCGAAATATGCCACTTTGGTCTTATATTTATGTGTACATTCCATGTACCAAATTTGGTTGAAATCGGTTCAGCCAATTCTTCCCTGATATATGCGTACTCACGGACGGACGGACATCACGAAGATAATAGTGCTTTTCAGCAATGACAAAAGCACTGAAAACGATAAAAAAGTGAAATCATAAAATGAAAAGAAAGGATAGGAGTGGTGGAGCTAAGGTAGTGTGAGGGGTACGAAGAATGCGGAGGAGATAAGAGGAAAGGAACGCAGTAAAAGGAGGAGGAAGAGGACGCGGTATAGGTCACGGGATACAGAAAGAAATGGAGCGCAAGAAGGGACTGCGGCGGGAAGGAATCGCGAAGTCTTTTGAGTTCTGTAGCCGATGTTTTTTTTGTTCACTTTCTCAAACACACAGTAGTGCAGTCGTCCCTCCTGCTGTAACAGGAGGGATAAGTTCCTGGAAAACAACCCGGCGTTGCTCGGGTTTTTAAATCAAGACAAAATAATTTGAAGAAGATTTTAGGATAAATGAAGTATTTAAACCAAGTAAATTTTTATTGTAATGCTTGTTGGTATACAATATTTCTTGTCTTCTCATCTTTTTCTCGAATAAATAATTTTTCCCCGCATCCTTCTCTAGACGTATCTATATATAATTGTCCATGAGCAAAGCAGTCGTTTGACAATTAAACACCTGCAATTTTAAAATACCGCCCTTGTCTAAGTCGTTGTGATTGAATTGGAATTTGTCTTTGTTCGGAAGACTTACAAGGAGAGGACACGGTAATATTTTTATTTATTTATATTACTATACTTTTAACGTACTTCTCACCAGTTCATGTTTTTTTATACTTTCAACGACCCTTTGCCTGTTATACCTCCGCCTATATTATTAGTATTCGGATAATGTCTTCGCAAAAATAATTTCAGAGATCCTTTCCATGTCATAAGCATCAATATAGGATGTAGCGTGCCGAGATCAATGAAGAATATGCGATTCAATAATGTAAACTTTGTGGAGACAATCGTGCGTTGAATAACTTGAGAAAAAAATCTGAATCGCCACCAAACAACACAGAAAAAAATAAAAATATCAACGTGGCTGCCCAGTTAAATTTTAATGCGAAAAAGGATTTGCAAAAGGAGGCGAAATGAAAAAAAAACAACCCACTAGGCAGTGGTCTTCAAACTTGAGATACCAGAGGAACCCTTCTCAATGTGAAAAATCAGTGCGGAACGCATTAATAAATACGTTTCATGTAATACATTTTATTTGAACAAAATGTTACAATTAATGTTGCAATAATACATTTGATACAATGTAAACAAACTATTTATAAATGCATTAATGAACCCATTTATTACTTATAGGTCGACCGGACTCAAAAGACCCTTCTAGCAAAAGTGGGCGGAACAAAAGAGGATGGCGGGAGCTCACTGTGTATCCCCACTCTTTCGGCTTCGGATAACTTCACACCGAATGGATGCTCACGCCTGACGAAATTCTCACGCGGGATAATCGATAAATTTTCTGTTTAATATTTCATGATTTCTGATAAATTATTTATCTGTTGTGTTTATAAAGTATTTTTCATTGCTGACTGATGGACTGTAACAAGTACCAAATCATTTATTATAATAAATATGCATATTTTAAGTCCAAGCAGACGAGTATACTTTTGCGAATGTACGCCGATATTATTTCATGAAATATCGGTTAAGAATTTTTTAATTCCATTAGTAATAAAATGTATGCCACAATTAATAAAGAATTCATTCACCATTACCAGGAGAAATGTGTATAAAATGAAAAAGACTCCGAAACACGTTCCGAAGGGATTGAATCTCTTTTATATGAGAATAAAAGGAAGCCTCAGCTGAAGGGACCAAATGAAAACACGTGAGGAAAATTCCGATATATTTGCTTTCCCGTAAGAAAGTAGCCACTTTGTACACAATCTCCCGTTCTTGTCCTCTCAATGGTCTCCCGGAAACGGGAGTACTTCTTGATGAAGATGCCATTTCATTCAAAAACAACAATAACCACAAAAATAACAAATAAAGAAAAACTAAAGAAACAACGAAATGCCGAATAACAATAGCAACAATAAAAATAACATATACTATCAACAATCAACAAAAACTTCAAAGAGCAAGATACCGGAGAGATCAAAACGTTCAAATGTGTGCGCTGAAACTGACTGAAGCTGCCGCTGTAGTGTGGAAAGGGGAAGAAAGCGGGGCTGCGCCAACTGGAGGGGTAAGTTACGGCGCAGAATCTTTTGAGTCCGGTCGACCTATAGTAACTAAATAATACTAAATTTACTGAATACATACTAAATTTTAGTATAACAACACTAACCAATAATATGAAAAATTATACTTCATTTTAATGACTTGGATGTACTTGTTTTATGCCACAAAGAAAATGAAAATTTGGCGTTATCGATGACAGTTGCAAGCGCATTTCTGGTTCTGCATACATTTTATTCCTGTATTTTGTTTTTGTCGCTGTATACGTGGAAAAAGCCTTTTCGTATAAATAAGTTGTGACAAATGGCATAAGAATCTTTATTGCATGATCAGACTCTTCAAGATATTCACTGTAAATTTGCAACCAAAAATGAAGTTCTTTCTGTTGGTACTTAATTTTTAAGGTCGAATCTGTAGATATATCAATTAATTGTTCCCTCTCTTTCATTGATAAATTTTCACTTTGACAATGATTAAATGGGTTTTTAATCTAGTCGTATGATTCTGTTTGCGCTGGAAAATATTATCCAAGAGTTTTTTGTATATTCAACAAATGCTCTATTATGTATTCTTGAACAATTTAATGAAGATTCAGATAATTTTGTATTAAGAAGTTACTTAATTTTTCAAAACAGTTTAAATCGTTTTTTCGTACGCATGAAATCCATAAATGGAATTTTAAAAGTGATGCCTTTATTTTATCATTAACTTTAAATATACGAGTTTTAGTTCCTTGGAGGGATACATTTACTTCATTTAAAATTGAAAATATATCTGCAAGGTACGCCATAATCTGAATCCATACGTTGTCATGTAATTTTGAGCAATAATCATCTTTCATTTGAGTTAAAAAAAATTTACCTATTCTTTCAGCTCATAAAACCTGCTCAAAATTTCTCCTCGGGATAGCCAGCGTACCTCTGCGTGTAGGAGCAATGTTTTGTGAGAACTAGATAGCTCCTCGCAGAGTAATGAGAATAATCTTGAGTTTAACTCCCTGGATTTGATAAAATTAATGATTTTCACAACGTCACCTAAAACGTCTTTTATTTTTTCTGGAATTCGTTTCACAACGAGAGCATGACGGTGCAGACACCAATTAGAATGTTGAATACGTGGGGCTATTGTTTTTATTCTTGATATGACTCCTTTTTTTGCACCCAATAAAGATTTTGCTCCGTCGGTACAAATGTGAAAACATAAATCCCAAGATAGTCCATGTTTCTCCATATATATATTTATAACATTAAAAATGTTTTCACCAGTAGCTCTATCCTTAAGAGGCTTGCACATAAGAATATCCTCTTGGGCAGTTAAATTAAAAATATAGAGTACCAGAACAATTAAAATAGCCAAACCATCAACGTCCGAAGATTCATCTAATTGCATTGTGAAACAATGGGGAGAAGATTTTAAACGATATTAATTCATCCTCACAAAAAAGTGCCATATTGCTAATGCGTCTAGCAACCGTTGTATCAGAGAGAGGTACGCTATCAATTTCTTTGGCATATTTCTCGCCAATCTTACAGGTAATTAGATCTTTGGCGCAAGGTTTTATTAATTTTTCGCCAAGTGTATATGCCTCCACTTCTTTAGCAATACGATAACTAACGAGGTAAGAAGCCTCAAGTGATTTTTCATTATCGCTGTACATAAATTTTGAAAAATATATTTTCCTGCTTTTGAGCTCTTCATATTTAAGCTTAAAAATTTCTGTTTTTGCCGATCAAATGTGGGTGGTTACTCTTCTTAATTTTGCGGGATTTAGACTGCTATTCCTTATAACTTTTTCACATTCGACACATATTCTGTTTGGCTAGTCTTCATTTCCGGTCCAAGTAAATCCAAAACTTAAGTAACTTTCATCATATTTTCTTCTTTTAGAACCACCTTCATGTAATTTCTGTTTTTTAATAGGCGCTTCAGGCGTTTCCGAAACGGCTGTTTTGCATGTCGAGTTTCCGGAAGTAGATGGTGAAACAATTCCAGATGTTGCTGAAGAATTTTCATGTTTTTCTTCTGGGTTTTCAGCTTTTTGTTTAAGTTTTCCGATTTTTAACCAAATGTCCATAGTGAAGGGCAAATCTATTACATTAAAATTCTTTAATTGGTTTTTCAATTATCATCGATCACAAAATCTATTCCATTGCATAAATTGAATTAAAATGAATGAAGACCTTACCTTGTCACAGACTTCTCTCTTTTAAACGAAACAAAGGAATGAAGATCTTACAATTTCAACGTAATCATAAGAGTAAACTGCCATGTTGAGCTGACCAACAACAACTGCTTAAAAAAAGGCAAATATGTAGAGAGATGTGGGAGAGCGAGATTAAATCGGCCTTCAAGGTCGATTACGGTCGGAAATACCTACCTATTTCGAAAAGGGCACGAATTCAAAAATGATATTTTTAAAAATTATTTGACGCAACCAAAACGATCAATTTTTATTAGTGAATTCAATTTTATCCCACGGAACCCCTGGATGATTCTCAAGAAACCATGGGGTTACGGGGAACACAGTTTGAATACCGCGGCACTAGGGAATCGAACTCGCGCCCTTAAGTTTCGGACGCAACCACTATACGCTCACCGTCAACAATTATCTGATAACTTAGGCATGCATTATTGAATTTATACCAGTTGACGTGAAATTGCAATATTTAATCGCGATTTTATGAAAAACTATCGGCTGTATACGCCCATAAGGGGGTTTGTAGTGATCCTGGAATCCAGAGCTATACACCTACCAAGTTTCATAACAATCCGTGACCCCACTGCGGTGTCCTCTCCTTGTTAGATCTCCGTGGTCGTTTCGGCATTATGCTTGTTTTAAAACCTTTGTTTAATTTCTTTGAAAATTATTTTCTTAAAATAAATCTATAAAAGTAACGTAGAGTATTAAAAATGGAAAATTTTCACCAATATCATGAATTTTTATCTAGATATAGAATTTCGAAAGCGGAAGAAGTCTACCTGGAATCAAAATTTAAAATCTTAAAAACTTTGATAGGCAATTGGTATATAGGACTTTTTCTGCACAAACAAACAAATTAAAAAAATACATTTATGAAGAGAAGAAGCAGAGACCATTATTGTTTTGTTATTACTTTAAAACTTTTTAGATCCCGTAATGGTAAATAACACGTTGCAATTTATGGCTATTCTCGTTCAACATTTGCTAAGAAATAATTTGTGATGTAAATCCGGAATCTCTGCCGCTGTTAAATTGGTTATTTTACCGAAGCAAGGATTGAGGTACAGCATAGTTATAAAAATACATGTAATAGGCTAAGGTTGCTTTCTCTAAAAAGCAGATTAAAACATTAATTATTTATCGAGTCTACACGTGAAATGTTTTTAAAACAAAAAATCACGAATATAAACATTTCTATCATTATAAATCACAGGACATGCTAATCGCAAATGTAATGAAAATCCGTTTGATATAAGCCGAAATGGAATTTAAGTGATAGCATTTAAATGATCTATATTGGTGACACTGACCTATTTTACCACATCCACACCCGCGCGAACAACTTACGCCATTTTTATTCCTACTAGAGCGAAGACAGTACAACAACCGCGTAAACATTTACTGGCATACCAGTTCGCTGGCAACTAGCCCACTGGCCCCAGTGCACTGGCTCCGTGTAAACCAAACTTTAAGGAGTGCCTAACCGTCCTGCTCCCTCTTCCTCCCTCCCTTCTCCCTCTCTCTCTCTCCCTTTCCACTCGAATAGAACCCGCTACTCCTCGCGAGATCGACTGCAGTCGAAAAACGAACCGACCTCGCGTTCTCCTTCGCCTTCTCCCTCCCTACATCCCTCTCAATTTCCTCCCTCCTTGGGAGACTTGGACGATCTCCATGGTTAATCTACTGAATGAAAAGCGGTGCGTTTCCGCTATAGTTGTAGAGTTATAATCCTTACGACTAACCAGAAGCACTGACGAACGCTTAATCACCACCTGTTGCCCCCCCCCCCACCTGGTTTAATGTGGTTAGTGAAAGGTAAACCGCTCTGATATATCGCTGCCCGCCAAATATGTCGGATATGTGCAGATTAAGTATTGAAATTAAGATACTTCCCTTATTCCTCCCTTTATCTCTTCCTCCCTTTCTCTCTCCCTCCTTTTCTCTCTTCCTCCCTCCCATTCTCCTCCCTCTATCCCATTTTCCTCCCACTCTCCCTCTCCTCCCTCTCTCCCATTTTCCTCCCTTTCTCCCATTCACCTCCCTCCCTCCCATTCTCCTCCTTCTCTCCCATTCTCCTCCCACTCTCCCTCTCTCCCATTCTCCTCCCTCTCTCTCATTCTCCTCACTTTCTCCCATTCACCTCCCCCACTCCCATTCTCCTCTCTCTCTCTCATTCACCTCCCTCTCTCCCATTCTCCTCCCTCTCTCCCATTCTCCTCCCTCTCCCATTCCCCTCCCTCTCTCCCATTCTCCTCCCTTTCTCCCATTCTCCTCCCACTCTCCCTCTCCTCCCTCTCTCCCATTCTCCTCCCTTTCTCCCATTCACCTCCCTTTCTCCCATTCTCCTCCCACTCTCCCTCTCCTCCCTCTCTCCCATTCTCCTCCCTTTCTCCCATTCACCTCCCTCCCTCCCATTCTCCTCCCTCTCTCCCATTCTCCTCCCACTCTCCCTCTCTCCCATTCTCCTCCCTTTCTCCCATTCTCCTCCCACTCTCCCTCTCCTCCCTCTCTCCCATTCTCCTCCCTTTCTCCCATTCACCTCCCTCCCTCCCATTCTCCTCCCTCTCTCCCATTCTCCTCCCACTCTCCCTCTCTCCCATTCTCCTCCCTCTCTCTCATTCTCCTCACTTTCTCCCATTCACCTCCCCCACTCCCATTCTCCTCTCTCTCTCTCATTCACCTCACTCTCTCCCATTCTCCTCCCTCTCTCCCATTCTCCTCCCTCTCCCATTCCCCTCCCTCTCTCCCATTCTCCTCCCTTTCTCCCATTCTCCTCCCTATCTCCCATTCTCCTCCCTTTCTCCCATTCTCCTCCCTATCTCCCATTCTCCTCCCTTTCTCCCATTCTCCTCCCACTCTCCCTCTCCTCCCTCTCTCCCATTCTCCTCCCTTTCTCCCATTCACCTCCCTCTCTCCCATTCTCCTCCCTTTCTCCCATTCACCTCCCTATCTCCCATTCTCCTCCCTTTCTCCCATTCTCCTCCCTCTCTCTCATTCTCCTCACTTTCTCCCATTCACCTCCCCCACTCCCATTCTCCTCTCTCTCTCTCATTCACCTCCCTCTCTCCCATTCTCCTCCCTATCTCCCATTCTCCTCCCTTTCTCCCATTCTCCTCCCTATCTCCCATTCTCCCATTCTCCTCCCACTCTCCCTCTCCTCCCTCTCTCCCATTCTCCTCCCTTTCTCCCATTCACCTCCCTCTCTCCCATTCTCCTCCCTTTCTCCCATTCACCTCCCTCCCTCCCATTCTCCTCCCTCTCTCCCATTCTCCTCCCTCTCTCTCATTCTCCTCACTTTCTCCCATTCACCTCCCCCACTCCCATTCTCCTCTCTCTCTCTCTCTCATTCACCTCCCTCTCTCCCATTCTCCTCCCTCTCTCCCATTCTCCTCCCTCTCCCATTCCCCTCCCTCTCTCCCATTCTCCTCCCTTTCTCCCATTCTCCTCCCTATCTCCCATTCTCCTCCCTCTCTCCCTCCTATTCTTCAGTCCTCTTATCCTCCCTTTCTACCCCCTATTCTTCCTCTCTCCCTCCTTTTCTTCTCTCGCTTTTCTTCACATCTTCCCTCTTGCTTCCTCCCGTTATCCTCCATTTTTCCCTTCCATTCTCCCTCGCTCTCTCCTTCTTACTCTCCTCTAAAAAATGTAGCAATCTCTGTTAACGTGATATAGGTAGATGGAAATCTTACATAAAAACAAGAAGTCCAAACCAGAACTAATGCAGGCTGGTTTCCCAAAGTTGAAGCCCCGAAGTGATTACTTATATTGACAGGAAATGTTTCAGTATGTGTTAGACATTCTAAGGAATTCTCATATCATAAATACCACTTGCAATTCATAGTTTACCTATCAATGATAGGGAAAAATTGGAAAACAAATTAATAGAGCAATATCAGGTTTAAAATACTAAAAGCAATGTCAAAATCTCTTTCTGAAATTATATTTTGCATGTATTTAAAAAAAAAGGAATTTTACTATTTATGCGCTAATATGTATGGATCAAATGTCCATTGCTGAAGAGTTGTCGAGTGGAAAAGAAAATAACCCATTTGTTCACTCGTCTATGTTCAAGCCGAGTTCGGTAATAATCGTCTCCATGGCAACAATTCGATAAAATGCGATTTAAAACGCAAAGCATTATCAAAATTCGGTGATTAGAATTAGAATATACATTCCTTTTCTCTTAGAGCAGTACAAACCTTGCTCCAATATCACAATTTTAAGATATTTTAATGTATTAAAGAAAACATCTCTTCACGATGGATTTGAGATTTCCTATGTAAAACAAATAAGGAAAAAAGGTTCCTGGAATTGAACCCGAGTCTTCAGTCTTCGCCAAATAAAATATAGCCCGGAGGTGGGCCCTGGTAGCACGAGCCTCATACCAAGTTTCATGAAAATTGGTCCATTGGTGCAAAAGTTGTTAGGGGACACACACAAACACACGTACACGCAGAGAGGACCAATTCACAAGGCTGTTTCCTTTGGAAACCAGCCTGAATATTTATTTGTTAAATATTACGCTAGACAACTTTCATATGGCCAAAGTTATTTTAACTCTCTGGGACATAATATAATGTGAATTACGTATTTTTTAATTTTCAGTCCATATTCAAAGATTGTTTCATTAAATTAAAATTGATCAGTTTTATTCTTGTTTTTAGTCAAAAATTAAAAACTTACATAGCTTTTGTCAAAAATGTACTCAAAATACTTTTTTAAATTCAGCAATCTCTATATCTGTTGGGAACCCTCATTAAAACAATATCAACGAACAATAGAATATTTATTTATGTTCATTACCGTTGTAAAGTTTATCGTAATTAAGGCATTGTATAAACTTCAAAATAGATTCGAAATATCCTGAATTTCTGAACAAATGCGTCGCATGATTATAATTGCAGTCAATCGTAAGAAATTACAAGAAACTGGCAACAATGCAAATCACCTTGACTACGTAAGTTTTTAACGTAAAAATAAGTCAGATTTTCGCGTTATAAACTAATTTGTGGACCGATTCGACGCGTGTTCAGAAATCGATGGCAAGAAAATGGAATTTTTGTCTTTATGGCGGTCGTTCTCTCACGTCTTGAATTCCTTCGATGATTATAAGTAATTTTAATATGCAAATGATTAACGTGCTACATTCATCCCCGTATTAATCGAATTGACAAAATAAACGCTCCTGTAATTATACCCATCATTTCAACGTGAAAGTTGAGCAGCCTAATATTTAAAAGTAGTGCTGCCATGTATTTTATGAAAGTTTGTTTGAAATAGAATGTAAAGTTATTGAGTTATAAGCTTTTTTGTTATTATAGAAGTTGATCGGCTTTCTATCTTACAGGGTAACCGGATTTCTTCGGTCATTATTTAAATAGATACCTATAATATTTGCATTTTCAACAAGATAGAATGCACTGCCCGTAATTCCGTTGAATCAGCAACGATGGGGTTACACTTGACAACGAAATTTTTTCGGACCAAAAAACCTAAATCATTCTTGTCCAAAGCAAATTTGCGCATAAAATGAGCACGCGTTTCAAAATTGACTGCTAGAAAATTAATTATGATTATTTTGGGCGCTCTTCAGGCTCAAGTTCATAGATGGCGCGATTTTTTCAACAGCCCAAAAGATAAATACGCTGCACTAATTCTCATTATTCAAACCGAGGAACGAATTGGTGCTGAAATCGAATACTAGGACCGTTACTTCAAATGGATATCACCCGAAATCCTCTATATCCCTCGATCTCTTTAAATCTGAAAGAATGGTTAATATATATACAGCCGTGCTCGAGTTATTCGACATTCTTGAGTTGAATAGTTAGTCCCTACATGCTTGTCGAATATATCCTTTGTTCTGGCAATTAACCGTCACGATATTTCCTGTCGCCACAGACGTGAATCAAAGACGTTCCCTCGTGACACCTGCTGCATCTGGATTCAGTCTATCAGGAGATGTGATACAAGCGTGACTAACGTTCATCCTCTACCACTGCCTCTCTCCCGTCAGCTCTCTCCCTCCCTCTCTTTCTCTCCATCTACCTTCTCCTCTGTCCCCCTCCCTCCCTCCCTCACCCTCCCTCCCTCCATCTCTCCCTCCCTCCCCCTCCCACCATCCCCCTCCCTCCATCCCTCTCCCTCTCTCTCCCTCCTTCCCTCCCTCCCCCTCCCTCCCTCCCCCTCCCTCCATCCCCCTCCCTCCATCCCCCTCCCACCCTCCCCCTCCCTCTCCCTCCTTCCCTCCCTCCCTCCCTCCATCCCCCTCCCTCCCTCCCTCCATCCCCATCCCTCCCTCTCCCTCCCTCTCCTTCCTTCCTTCCCTCTCCTTCCTTCCCTCCCTCTCCTTCCCTCCCTCTCCCTCCCTCCCTCCCTCTTTTCCTCTCCCTCCATCCCCCTCTCTCCCTCCCTCTCCCTCCCACTCCCTTCCTCTCCCTCCCCTTCCATCTCTCTCCCTCCCTCCCTCTCTCTCTCTCCCTCCCTCCCTCTCTCTCTCCCTCCCCCTCTCTCTCTCCCTCCATCTCCCACTCTCACTCCCTCAATCTCTCTCCCTCCTTCACTCTTTCTCCATTACTCCCTTCATCTCTCTCCCCCCCTCCTTGGAAGAAGTTTTGGTGTGAAAGCATGCCCTACTTTATTACACACGCCTCGTCGATTATATTTCTATAAAACTTCCTACCAAAGACTACCTTCCAACCAACCGAAAACTTCCGAGTAGACTTTGTCGTAAGGTAACTATAATTGTCTAATAAATTCCAAATTTGATTTTTACCACACGTTTTGCGAGCTATATAATAGAAAATTTTATTTACGAAACAATCTATGACTTAAAGTAACTGATCGTCCTTCTCAGTTTCAGATAGCACTATCATTAATTTTTCACTATCGAATTTCTAACTTCCAGCAAGATGTGATATAGCTACCATTTGAAGAAAATTAGGCTATTGGAAGCACTGCCTCGCACCACCCCCGCCAATATCGGTGCATTCATTGCCCTCTCTCGCTTCACAGCATGCCGTCGCCCAGCTGTTCCCCTCCTCCTTGCAGCGTACTCTCGTAAACATGTCATTCGCCAGCGATTCCCTCTTGTTTTCTTTTTTTTTTAACCTTCCCGTTCCGCTTCTTTCAGCACAAGGGGATTACACCGCACACAGATTATGAGACTCGCCCGAGGATACAACGGGAACGAGGAAATAAAAGCATAAGTTACGATGCATCGACCACATCTCAAGGAGTTTAAGGAGTTACGTGCGCACGTGCTTGCGTGTGAGGCGGGAATGGAGACGAAGTCGACCTGACTCCGATTATTAATATTATTAATACTATTTATTATTATCATTAATATTTTTTACAACACCATAATTTTTTATTTCCATCAAATAATAATTAATACAAACAATAAAAACCATACAAATAATACAAAAAAAATAATAATAGTAATATAAACCATTTTTAAAATCACAAAATAAAATAAACATCGATATACGTGAACAATAATAAGAATAATTAAAGAGAATTAATGATATATCACAGAGCCCAAAAGAACACAAACATTATTATCTTTTACAATATTATACTGAGTAATAATTTAAAATATATTTCGTTTAAAAATATTTTAACATGCATTCATTAGAGTCCTTCAGATCCAAAAAAGAGACTCATCAGGAGGTGCTCAGATTTCTTAAAGCATCTGATAATATTACAGAGAGATATTTGACCTAGGTAGCACTGAAACTCTTATTACCATTTTCTCCGATAATCAATATTATACAATAATAATACATTATTAATATTAGTATTTGATTAGCACGGATAGAAAACCTATTGCGTGCAAGTGAAAAATTGTTCATTGACCGTCTCCTTAATATTTTTAAATTTATAACACAATACAAAAGACTTCCTAACGAGATTGCAGTTATATTGATAAAGTTGATCGCGTTCAATTCATCGCGCGTCAATTTATCGTTCGACAAATTCGTCGCTCGACAAATTGGAAGGCGAGACACCATGATTGGTATACGGCAGGGGGAGAAATTTGTTGGTTTGGGTCTCACCCTCTGCCATACACCATCCAACGTGTCTCGCCTTGCGTAATTCGCAAAGAGAACTGCAGTTCATCCTGGTATTATCGAAATATAAAGAAAAAGAAGATCAATACAGAACTTTACACATAATTATTTCTCTCTATATTATAACCGCACTAATGTGTGTTACAGAAACTATTTCTTACTTCCGTAATATGTGCTAGAATGCTGAAAAAATTCAGACTGATTATTTATGACTTATAAACAAAGGGAAAATAGCAAAAACGGGAAGTTTTTAAGTTAAACTGCCCCATTTTTTTAATTCGAACAATTCCCATAAGATTAACATTGGAGCATCGTTGCTGCCAAGCACTATTCTAAAGAGGACTTTCAGATACAATTTGGCGTTCAAACTCGGCATGTACGCGGTAGATTACGGGATAAATTAATCGCGAGAGGTTAGTCCGATTTCAACGAAACTTTAATTATAATACTCGGCGTGAGGTTCTGCATGTGAAAAATGTGCAGTTATCTAACATAAGTAGATGGATTCGATGCCAGGAAAGTTTCCATTCTGCATTTGATTTACACCTAGAAGAGTCTAAGACATATTTCGTTTGCTTTTTAAATTACTTATAATTGTCGTAGAAATTAGAAACATGAATCATAGTACGTGAAAAAGAACGAAAATTTATTTTACTACCGTAGATTTTCATTTACGATTTGAATTGAGTCATAAAATTGTTTTGAAGACGAAAATTTTAAGTTCTTGAATAAAATATTTCGTTGCCATGAACAACCAGCATTGCCGCCGTACTCATCAAGATATATAGGACCCTATTGGGAAAACGGAGAAAGACGGGAGTGTGAGGAAAATAAATAGTGAAAGAGAGAAGGAGAGAGAGAGAGAGAGAGAGAGAGAGAGAGAGAGAGAGAGAAGAGAAAGATAAGGAAAGGGGAGGCAGAGAATGAGGGAAAGTGGAAGTTTGGGAAAGCGGGAGGTTTGATTGGAGGGAGGTAGGGGCATATAGGGGAGTAGAGAGGAAGGGGAATGGGAGAAGGGGATAGAGAAGTCCGAAAATACGACTTAATATAATTATCTAAATATATGCCGAAATGAGGAGGTTCAGGCTTGCAAATGGGCAACAGACAAATTATCCTCGCGGATCGAGGCACGGGGTTGACGCGGGTAGGGGCAGAGCCCCTAGTATTCTTATATTAGCTTTAACAGCTTTAAAATCACGGCGGGTGAGTTGCTCTTTGTCTTCCAAAATTTCATAATTTACCGTTATAAAACATTACAAATACATTGGAACGGAAAACTAAATTGTTCAAGCGTATTTTTGGTGGCAAAAATAACGCCTGAATGTACTAGATTAATCGAATCCGTGTCCAACAACACCCATATCAATGGAAACACTCCCGTAATTAGTGATAAAAACTAAGTACAAAACCGCCAGTATTTAAGCGAAATTCGATGAAAGGCGATCGATAAGCAACATTCTACGATCAAAATTAGAATCTCCATTCTATTCGGAGAATCGTACAAAATCCGCTCCGATATTACAATTCTAAGATATTCTAACGCGCAAGAGAAAATAACCCTGCATGATGGATTTCATATTTTCCATTTAAATCAAACGGGAAGGATCCAGGAATCGAACCTGGGATTTTCAATCTTCGCAACAAAAACTATCCTCGGGAGCTCGGCCCTAGTAGCAAGAGATTTCTACCAAGTGTCATAAAAATCGGTAAATTGGTTCAAAAGTTAACAGGGGGACGGACAGACAGACAAAACGACAAAACTATAAGTCTATTTCCATTCTGGAAAGTAGGCTAAAAATATGAGCGTAAACTTGTCGAGCGATGAATTAACGCGCGACGAACTGTTCGCGGCGTGTTGTAGAACCGTCGGTCGCCTGGATCGCCTGGTCCTATATCCGCCTCGGAATCCTATTTGCCTTAACAACCTGAGTGAGGATCCATATTTTCTTTGTGGGCGGTCATATATTTTCCACCACGCTAACATCTAAAGAAGTGCATGTCGGAATAAGAAGCCGATGTTTTCATTCTTGTCACGGTACTGAAGATGACTCTTATTATTATCACATCAAGAATTCATTAATCAGTACATTGAAATAAGTACTCATCTCAGGTAACTCCAATGGCCAATAACATTGTAGTGGCTGTCGGAGAAACCTCAGATAAGTAATTTGGAATTTTTCATTTTGAAGTGATTACTTTTGATTTTTTTAAAACCATAGGAGGCGCTCGAGAATTCTATGCCGGGTTGTTATCACTGGTCATTGTCGCAATCTACTGCAATCAAATTCCGAATTTAAATAAAGAAAGTCTGTCGTTTACTACCATCACCCGCTTAATGCTATCGGTTTAATAGAGCCTAATGTGATCATCATATTAAACAGAACAACTCATTGAGTCCAAGAAGAAGATATATCGGCATTTTGTCACCATTCGTCCGTCCGATTGTGCGCGCTTTATCGGGCGAAATAAAAAAACGGGAGGTTGTGACGTAAAATGTTTAAAGAAGGAGTACCTTACGTAACGCCCAGGGATATTTCTTCTCTCCTTCGGCAACGTCACTCGAGAATTAATTCCGATAATTAAATCAAAACATTTGTGGGGCAGAGGGTTGAATTGCTGCGATGAGCGCTCCCCTTTCTTTCCTATATCGAACGCGTACATGCACTCTCTCTCTCTCGCTCTCATCCTTTCAAACATCGGCCGCTATAACGATCGTTGCCGTGTAGCATCACGACTGCGCCGTTTGAGGTCTTCACTTAACAACCGTCGTTCCTGCGCGGAGCCATTGTCTTCCTCGTGTTCGTCATTTCCTGGAACATTTACTCCTTCCTGATTCACTCAGCCTGCTTGTGTGTGAATGGTTGTATTTTCCCTCCGAATATTTCGTGCGACGACGCAGATACGGCAAACGGTATGTTAACATCAAGAGACTTCCGCCAAACTATATATGAAACAAGTACTGTTTTTAATTCTTCATCGAATTAATCCACTGAACGTTGCTATGGTAAAGTGTGTTCGTTATTCTTTTAAACAAGTTGGTGAGACATGAAGAATTGGGGAAAATTACAATTAAATGAGTCAAAGAAGCTGTAGCTTTCTAAAACTGAATTCTGAAATAAGTTATTTGCACACTCGAAAAGAAAAACCATTTTTTATAACTTGGAAAAATTCCACTTAAAAAAAGTAAAATTGTTTTTGGATAGGAGAAATTATACGAAACTGCTAACATTTATTTTCCATTTTTTTATAGGTAAACTATCTCTTCTTAATAAATAAACCGCTTTGACGAGTCGCCTAGGCAACCGCCAGGAGCTTACGGAGAGTTTATCAACAACAAACATTTTTAACAGTCGTCACGTAAGCATTAACATCCTGTTAAATAGAATTAACTCCTGTAAGTTTATAATTTTTATTGTCTTTTGCCTTTTTCTGCCTTTCCTCCCCCTCTTTCATTGTGTCTCTAATTTTGAATTTTACGGTTAAGGAGTTAATTCTATTTAACATCATTTTCGCCGTAGTCTCCATCTTTACTTATTCATTAACATCCTCTCAAAAAGGTCACCAATTGCCCCATTATGTCTGCAGAAACTGTGATTCCTGAATTGCATTTTCAGAAAAACTCTTCAGCGCACGATTTAAAAACAAACAAACAACAGCTTCCACCTGCATTCACTCGAACACGAGTTGGAATACAAACGAAACGGCATCACGGTTCCATTGAACGAAGTTCCTATACGCTCCTAGAGATCATAAAGTCAGTAAAAACCTGATAAATTACGCTTGCTTAACGTTGTCTGCAAAGAAAAAAAACCGAGTTCGTTTCAACGAATTCATTAGGCTACGCTAATTACGCCGCGATCTTTTAAACCAACAAATCCCGCCGAATGCGAACAAAAACTGGTTGGAAGTTATTTTAAATATCGCATGCTAAAACCTGAAAGGTGAAATTTGTCTTTCTACTATTTCATGGATAAACACGGCCTAAGGCTGTATAATTTCTGCTTCGAAAATAACGTTAACTCGGAAAATGGTCTCGAGTTTAATTACGCTCCTTAAAAAAAGCAGTCTCCATCGTTACCTGCTTCGTTAACGCCTTTAAACTTCGTTTTTACTTGGATTTACTTAAAGTTGTGAGATAATACCTTACGGCAATGGCGGAGGGAGGGATATTCTCAGACGATTCATTCGCCTGCTTTAGGAGACAACTTTAAATGAGCGTGGATTAAGAAACTACAGTCAGACCCAGATTTAGTTTCCCCCACCCCCGCGTACCGCCCATGAATCATTGTGAACAAAATTTCTATCTTATGATTAGATAGGGATAGCATAAATACCTCGATTTAACGCCGCCCCCGCTCTAGCGTCGCTGTCAATGTGCGATTGCTTTATGAAATAAAAGGAAGAATTTAAAGGGCGTTTCCCAGATATTGCAGTTCGCGTTCCCACGCACCCAACAGGAGACTTCTAACGGGTTGACCCGTAGAGATAACGGAAGCGGAAAACGAACCGAAGAGGGCGCCACTTGTTATAAAATGGGTGGCTTGCGGAAGGGGAGGGGCAATGATAGATTAAAGGGGTACAGAGCTACATTCCAATGCATTAAAGTGCAGGCGGCTATAATGGTGGAATTTCAATGTGCAATCGTTGTGAACGAAGTGCAGGCATCATTCGCATGGCGACGTTAAGCGAAACGTCGATACGAGAAACGTCGTTATGCGGAAAGTCTCTATACGAATATCAAAATCCCGCGGGAATTGTATTGAACTGCTTTAATTATGCGGTTTTCAAACATAAATCCGCCCTCCCCCCTCATATTTTAAGATAACTATGTTCGCAACCCTCCCGTCTCCGGTGCCGTAACTAGGGTATGGCGAAGGTGGCATTTGCCAAAGGCGCCAAGCGTTCCCGCAAAAAAATGACAAAAATTTATTTTCCCATAAATAAGTATTAATTTAATATTCAAGTGCTAAAGATAATGTTAATGGAAATTATATTATTCTTTATTAAAACGCAGGAAAAATAGTGTTCTACATAACCAAGATGTTTCCTAAAATTTTGCCGTGGGCGCCATATCTCCCAGCTAAATCTGTGGATTTTATAAACACTAAACAGAAGACGCATATCGGATTATTTGATGAAATCAGAGAGTAACTAGAGAATGAGAATTTGAAATTTGAAGACATTAGAGCAGCGTTTCTCGACCTAAGCTACGGGAAATCTCTCCGCGGCCCACCTAAATATCAACAGATGAATTCATAATACATTCTATATTATTGACTTAAAGTGACGGATTATTTAAAGAACAAAGCAACTTATGAAAATTTTCACAAGTTTGTTTATAGTTGTTTTTTACAAAATATAAAGTTTTCGCTAAACTTTTGCGACGGATTTTAAATATAGTTAACAGATCTTAATTTTTTTTAAATTTTCGCGACCCACCACAACTTTTTTTTCGGCCCATCAGGGGTTTTCGCTGCCCACCGGTTTAAAAACACAGCATTAAAGGGCAAATATACGATAATGGAGCGGATACGGGAGGTATTTATAATGGCGTCCAAGTCGATATTGCACCTATCCTATTAAAAGTTACACGACGTTACCTAGCGTCTTTTCAAAAAACAAAGGCGACCTAGAATTGAGGCATCTTATTAGCTAAAAAACCGTATACCTACATAAACGTACTAAAAATTCAATTTTTGACATCGTCTATTTTAGTATCAGAATGTGATGCTATAAAAAAACTCCAGGACGCTACTCCATGTCTATCACTCGATCGACGCTTATTTTGGAGCTATTATTCATAAAGGAAGGTGACTTTCCAAATAATACTTTCTCGCTGATTTACTTAGTATTTCATTAATACAGGTAATATTAACACATTTATTTAAATATGACCAAGTTTTAAGTTTTCTATATCATTTGTAAAATATAGATGAAGATAAGTTGTTGCCGTTGATGGACAGAAGACAACAAAAATCTGATATTGAAGGAATGGAATTATTTGAAGAAATAAAAACTTTGCATCTTAAAATAAATATGCTAGAAAACTTCAATATATTCACGACAATAATTTGCCGTTTTCAACAAACTTATCTCAGACGTCGGAGTCGGTCCTATAAGTGTGCGACCTGTGTCACTATATTCGGAGGGGGGCTTCAGAGAGGCATCCTCATGAATATTTAGTTCATTTAGATTAACCCTTATCCGGCCAAGGTGTGTCCAACGGTCTCATTGACGTATATTTTCTAAAATATATTTTTTTTCTGTGCGGTTTAAATTTCTTGCTTTGGTGACTTTGTTTATTTGTAGTAGTAGCCCTCAAATTCATTTACGTTTAGTTTTTAAAGTATTAAGATTGTAAGTGATATGATTTGCAACAAATTAGTTACGTAGCCGGCCAACGTGAGTCTGTTGGACTCATACTGCAGCGCAGGTCAGAACATTTCTGTGCGAGACGGTGCACGTGGTTTTTGTCAACTCATTGACATTAGTTTCAATTTGGCGGTCGTATGTGAAACAGTGTGACGTCTTTGTGCATAAAAGTAGAAGTACAACAAGTGAACAGTATTCGCTAAAATTACATATTTGTATCACGAAAACTTATCTGCTGCGAGTATTATGAATTATATTGGTTATTATAAACAAATATCAGTACTTGAGTGCCCAGCCGATTCGCCTCTGTCCTACGCACAGAGGGTATCTCAGAGGTAGTGCAATGAATAGCCGGGGAAGGGAGGAGGGAAACCCGGTGCCGGCATTTGCCTGCTCTTACGAAGAACACCAGGGGGGCCAACGGCTTAACGTCCCTTCCGAAGGACGGAACAGCTGAATTTGCGCGGTCTCCTCAAACCACACAAACAGGGGGCCGGACGACCTTGGAAAAATCCTACTTGCGCAGGATTCGTACCCGATGACTCTTTCAAGCATCGGGCGAGTAGCAGCCAGCGTCCTAACCACTACACCCCCTTATATATATATATACACAGTCAAACTCGGCTATAACGAGCGCCACGGGACCGTTTAGTTTTGCTCGTTATAGCCGTTAAACTTAATATCCGTGAAGGCAAAAGCATGCATGTGTATGGTGAAATAAGACATAAGAAGTAAAAGTGAATATATAAACAGAAAGGTTATTTAGTAAATTTATGAAAAAACCTAAAAATGAGAATAAACTAGAAAATTTAAAGTAAACATACGTACATATAAAATTTACTCACAGCTGCATCCTTAATCACTACCCAAGTCGCACTCCCTCATTTCCTTGTTCGTTGTTAGGTTGTTCTCTAGTGCATATAAAATCGCTTTTTTGTTTTTCCATAAGGTTGAAACCGTAGACGATGATAAATTAAATTTTTTACACACTTCAACATTTTTTTACCACGTTCTAACTCTCGAATAATATCAACCTTTTCGCAAATAGACAAACACTTCCTTTTATGTACGGACATGTTACTCGTTCAAGGGCAAAATCTCAACTGATTTTTGTGATCAACGCTACGAACTTTCTTTGCAAACTGTGAGCATACCAATTCCAGGAAGAGTTAATGAGGAGACGGATTAAACGTGGGATTTCCCATCTTTACGTGGGAAAGGGTGTTGGGTGCATTCGGCTGAGCGACGGGGATGGGCGCCATTGTACATGCCCTCAGCCCCTTACCCCCTTCCAAACACAACCTCCTGGCTGTAAAAGAGCTGGGGGTTGGGAGGAGAGGACAAAGGACCTCTGCGAGTGCCACTGTACCTGCAAGTTGGGAATTCTTGGTTTGGACGAAGGGATTATTTTTTAACAACAACGCCGCGGTCTTTAACCTCCCCGAGGGATAGGGTGTTGAAGCTGGACTCAAGAACACAAGGTTACATATTTTGGGTCACTATGAGGATTGAAGGGGCTGACCGCCACCGCTTTTGAGACAGTGAGAAGTGGTCAAAGTTTGCTCGATATATCCGTGAAGCGTGCTCGTTATATACGTGAAATATTTGTATGTAAATGCTCGTAAACTTATCTTGGAGGTAGCATTTGCTCACTATAGCCGTGAACTCGTTTCAACCGTGCTCGTTATAAACGAGTTTGACTGTATATATATATGGGGGCGTCGAAGAGTCTCGTTAAACACACGAACACAAAAACACACACACACACATATATATATAGTTATAATTGCCTAAGAAATTAAATTTAGAGCATGTAGGAAAGTAAACATTTTCACTAAACAAATTCGAAAAGATTTGATATTTTTAGAAAAGTTTGTATTTTTACAGATGACTAGTACAGGTTTATTAGCAGATGATGTAGTACAAGCTCCGATGGAGTACGAAACTGATCATGATACCACACACCTATCTTTGCCAGGTAGTGTCGAAAATGATAAATCCGCAAAAAAATATGCCATATTTGCCCATCAATAAAAGAAAGAATTTAGCGTCATATTTGTGACATTTGTAAGAAAAATACATGTAAGGAGCATATTATTTTGAAGCGTCAATGTGCAAAATGTTCCTAATTTTTTTGTTATTTTTTATTGTAATTGTTTAATTTTGTTAAAATTTTCACAAATTTCAGGTAATGTTTCAGCTAAATTGCTAAATAAATTGATATAAGTATTCGTAAATTCCACGTTAAATTTGAGACATTTGTAACAGAAATATGCGTAAGAAACGTAGTATGATGAAGTTTCATTGTGCAAAATGTTCTTAATTCTTTAATATTCTAATTATAATTGTTTACCTTTGTCACAATTTTCACTAACTTCAACTAATTTATCAGTTAATTTGATAAATAAACTAATATAAGTTGGTTGGTTTCTTTATTATCCCATTTGAGTCCGCCGGACTCACCTTGGACGTTTAAGTTAGTAAAATAGGTTGGTCGGTAGAGGGTTAACTGCGTCTTTTTATTAATATTACACTTTAGTTTCCGCGCCCATGGAATCTATTTCCATTGTCCTAATGTATTTATTACCTTGATTTGCGCGAATCTTGCTCAGCACGAACCTCTCTTAGCGCAAGCCTCGTATAGCGAGAATTTCTCAGGAATCTATCTGTCGCGTAATTACATTAGTCTTATGCCAAATTACAAAAGCGGCAATGGCCTTCCCGTTGAAGTCCTTGGATCGTTTCTCGCAATTTCACTTCCCACGGAGTTTCAATTGTTATTTAGGCATACTTTTCACGGGCATGTTTCAGCGACCTGACTTGAGAAAAAACATGTTTAAGCGTCGATTCAAATGTAACCAGAAATAACTTCGACAAAGTCTGTTGGAATTTTTGAGGTTTTGAAAATGGCATGGGTCGCATGAATTATAAACACTGCACAGTGTCCCATTCCTTCGCGTTTCATCGAGAGTTATATCTTTGGACGCGGAGGGCACGATATTCTCAACTGTGGTCAGAACGACGGAAATTCCTAAGAAGTAGCAGGGTTAATCGACCGTGAATAATTTCTTGATTCCGAGAAGGCAAGCAAAAGAGTGATGAAGACATCACAACCAGCAACTCATGTTTATTGCGCTTTGGGCGCAACTTCCGTGAGAACCACTCTCGCCGTGAGATCCCAATTTAGCCCCCTTAACCTCTCCCTCACCCTCTTAAAAATCCTACATAGCGTCTTCGTATCCTTCCACCCCATTCCTTTGCGCTTTACTCAACGGTCGAGGCAAGTTTGCATCAGCTGCCGAGGGACGATGCCCTTCCTTCTACACTCTGACAACCTGATGATCGCGAACGCTACGATATTCTTCCAACTTTATTCGATTGCTCTCCTAACTAATTAAAAATATTGTGCTAAGGAGTACTCTGGTGAAGACGCATATAGAAATATTTTCATAACGCCGTTACAAGAATGAAGTTTTTCATTAACATGTGCTATCCATGGGTATGGTTAGAATTGGCGCGGTTTTCTTCAATTGTTAAATTCGGCAATACTTGTTTTATTTCACTCTGAAGGTTTCTCCCATTAACCTGATTAACAAGCTGAGAAGAATTTGGAATTCTATCCTCCGTAATGAGCGTAAACTTAGCATATCTTAATTTAATTTTTATTTGGTTATACCGCCACATATCAGATCACTGGAGCCTCGGTTGTGAATGACATCAATGTGAAAATGCACGCTCAAAATTTCAGTTTTCCGTCTTTTATAAGTTGGGAGATATTAAAAGAGCTTGATGGGCTCTTACCCGACCCTGCATGTTTTTCAAAGCTCAAAATTAAAGAAAAATGAACTGCAGCAGTACAGAAATCCGCGAAATCTCCGAATTTCATTTCTCTCTCGAATGCGGTTTCGTCGAAATTTCAATTTAAGAAAGGGCACAAAGAAACAGACAAACTCCATAGTGAAACTATAAGCGCACTTTTTAAACACGTTGAAATGATTAATGTAATTCCCCGCGGATATTTATGCATTTGTTGAAATGATTTCTTTGGCAAACGGGTCTTCGAAAACTTTTTTTCTTATCCATCTTATAAGGCTCATGCCTCGTTGTTCAATGTAGCATATATAAAACTTGTGCTATTTCACATAACATCGATCAATTTATACGCGATATGTGACTGTTTTGCGACATCAAAAGTCATTATCGGTGCGAAAAATCTATTTATTTACAAGCACACGCAAAGATGTCGATCCATATTGAAAAAATTAGAAAGAGAAGGAGAGAGGCAAGGATGCCACTCATAATCACGACTTTCAACAGTGTTTGACGTGATCAGCCACATAAGTAAGAAACGAAAACTAAGCAAAGAACGATGTGAAAATAATTGCACGCCCGATTACGGCAAATAAAAACCTTTAAAAGTGACATTTTATCCACGACAAAATATCGGTAAAAATGCAACAAAAAGGACAACCGTTAAAAAAAACCGCAGGGTGACGTCTGTAACGAGAATTCGTCAGTTGAGAGATTATAAACGCCGAAGAACAAAAGAAGATCACGCGCTGCCATAGGTGATCGTTTGTGAAAGGGAGTGGAGAGAGAGAGAGAATGGGAAGGAGATGGTCAAAAAGTGGGATGGGTTAGGGGAGGGAGTATGTTATTTACGATCTCCTGAGAGAAGAAATAAACCGCCCCATTTCGAAGGGATTCGGGAGGCTGTTAAAACGCTTGATCGTACGACGACGGGCAGTAAAGGAAGGCTCTTGTGGGGGACCACGGACACTTTCAAAATTTTTATTTCCGCCCTCTAACCCACACACACACACACACCCACTTCTAGATCGCCTCCATCCATCTCATCTCCTAACTCCATGGAACTCTCTCTTTCTCCCTCCCGACGTGACAAAGTTTCCTAAGACTCGATACGGTAAACAATTACCCAGTCTCCTCTCAGTCGTTATTTTCTGCCGAGGGTCGTTAAAAGATTCGCCGGGGGAGTTTGGGAGGGAGGGAGAGGGGAGGAAGATACAATCCTCCCCGCGAAATTCACGGTCCACGTAGTCGATTATCGACCGCTTTAATCGATATCACGTCCCGACCGGAGAGATTGATTGATCGTTCGCTTTCAAGTGCGCTCCACGAAGATCGTGTATCGAACGGCGCAGTTCGATTGTGCGAGCGGAAGAGGGAGCTTCGCACAGGATCTCTGCATTCTAAGGGATAAATAAAACATCTTTGGAAGATGTGATAGTGTGGTGCCGTTTTTCGTTGGCATAAAACCTTTTAACACGGCTGGGAATCTGAGGATGATGAACAACGTTGAGAGACGAAATTCAACTTCTAGATTCTATATATGCCACGGACCTGAAATTTGGCATGATGATAGCTTATTAGGTATGACCCACCAGAAAAATCGAAAATTCCCAATTTTTAAAGTTTTAGTGGGGTATTTTTGACCCCAATGCTCCATTTCGATACTCCATAAGAAAATCATGGAAATCTGTGGTTTCATAAATTTGCATTTTAAAATTAAATATTATTTAAATAGGAATTCGGGATGAGAACAATTCTATAGCTAAACGAATGAGGTTTCATATTTTGTAAGACTAAATTCAAATTGGTGCCGAATTAACGAATATATGTTTTTATCGGAAAAAGCAGTTGCTCAACAATAAAGAACTTCAACTACCATAGCAGCCAGAGAAATGCTTTTAAATGGAAATTGGCAATCCGTATTATAAAACCATCGCTTTAATGCTTTTAAGTAGGGAAATTCTTATTGTTCCATTGATTTCAACCAAAGGCATACATAAGATGAAGTAATTACATAAAAAAACTTGACTCCTTTCAATTATGGAGGTTGTATATAATAATAGCTTTAATTTAGTGCTTCTAAAGAGAATTAGTGGACTGTATTATAATGCAATTGATTTAAAACTACGGCGTAAACTTATAGTAGTGTTTCATCAGTGCTGTAGTCGTAAAAAAACAGAGGGTATACGGAAGTAAAACTTTGAAGGGGAGTCTTACCCAATTTTTTGTGAGAGCATGACTATAATGTTACGATGGCAGGAGAAAACGTATGAGTTTACTTCGAATATATTTGAAAATTTTATTTCAATTAAGTGATGTAGGTATATAAAAAATAAAAGAATAATAATAATAATACCTATTTATTTTCAATCTGACCGAAACAAATGTAGTCTTAGAATATTGGTACTAAATCTCTTCGTGGGCCGCATATTTTCAATAATTGCAGGTGCAGCTTCAATATTTGGGGCCACGAAAAAAGGAGTAATTAGCTGTTTTTTTAAATGAATATGTATAATTTCTAATAAGGCGAGGGTATACGCCATTAGTTCGAAAAAGCAGAGGGCCTTATTCGGAAAAACGCAGATGGTATACGGCTAATACCACCGTATACCCTCCACTACAGCACTGTGTTTCATTATCCTTTTTTAATGAAAATAACTTCCTTTCCGACGATGAAAAACGCCGGTTATCGAACGGATGAAGAAGAAGATGGAGGGGAATGGAGAATGGAATGAAAAACAAATGAAAACATTATTTTGTAATAACAAATCATCGCAGTAAGAGTTAAACCAACTGAAAATGGGTAAATAAAAATGGTCTGATTAAGTGAGCTGCAATAATTAGGGCCGGCCAAGCACTCAGGGTGATCCGGATGCAAGTATCTATGACCTCTCTCTGATATATGTGACACATGAGTAATGAATTTTTTTGCAGTTCTTCCTAAAAAGTATTGGTTGATAAAAAACATTGTTTAGCTGTAAATATACAACAAACATTGCAGTAAACAGTAGATAATTATGTGATTTATGGGGACCAAGTTTTAAAATTATAACTTTTCTGGAGATTTTTATATTGGAAATCAGTTTGGAAAGTGATTCTTGTAAAGAATTATAAAATAGTTGCACCAGATACTTTAATAATTGAGATTTTCAAACTTCGGGGACCCGGTTGCCTCGCCTCCACCGCACTTCCCTCCCACCCTTCTTTGGCCGGCTCTGTCTATAATTTATTTAAGAGTGCAGAGAATTTTTTGTGGTGGTGAATGAAAATGGAGAATATTTTTACGTTAAAAACGCCAATTAAAGAGATTTTAGTCACAGTTGAATTTGATTTAGAGGAAATATAATTAAAAATTAACTGAAATTGTTAGGGAAGTTCTAGCGAATTGCATCCCCTGCCATCCATCAGTTCCGGGAATTGCAGGGCTCCACGCAAATGTCGATTTACACGAAAGGGGAAAAAATGTTCATTTTAAAATTCCTAAATAGTCTCTCACCCAATAGCCATAAAAATTACGGGAAAACCCGAATACACGTTCAGACAGCAAAGCAGCCGTCACCAGAGGCCATTCGCGAATATTAGATTCTAACACTCTCGCCGCTGGCGCCGTCTGATTCGTTAGCCGACGTACGCATCTGGTTCTCTCCAACATTTGCACAGCAATCGGAGAGATAAGATGTTTCGTCAATTTGATTGCAGCCACTACAGGGCGAACTCGATAATTCTCTTTCGAATTAATATCAACCCTATTATTATCCTTAGAGGTTTCCAAACCGCCCGTTAATACAGCTCCCGACGAACAGATCGAACATCAAACGAAGCGCCTTTATCGATCACTTCACCTCTCGGCGTTTCCCAGGCTCTTTTGTTTCGTTTAATTATCAGGTGACGTCATATAGCACTCCATCATCGGATAGAGATGAAATCATTATGCTTTATTTACTTTATCTTTTTTTTTGCTGCGCAGAAAGGATCAAAGCTCTCTCGCTCTCTTAAAAGCCATCCCAATCAGTCTGGAGTGAGGGGAGGGGATAATTAAAAGAACCGGCGTCTCTGAGTGGCAAATTAGTAATAGGTCTCCTCCCAATCCCTTCCTAAAGCATCTTAGGAGGAATGACTGCAGATATAATCAACCACCCGTGTCTTTCGAACACGCTTAAACAATCGGGAATCCTGATTACGTCGCATCATACAATGACATAGTTGCTATATCTATCTATCTATGTATATTTGTGTGTTTTGATGCATCTATCACAAGGAGGATAGAAACTCGGTTTTATATGTATCTCTGTATTTCATATGGAGTTACGTTTACGAGAAGCAATGCAGCATAACTTTCATTCGCATTTGAAAATTACTTAGAATCGTCGTGCGAATATGGTACTTGAACGAAACAACGCCTTAAAGATTAAGAATTCATTTTACTGACGTCGCTTTTGAAATACGTGTCGGATCGGAACATAAATTCGTTTTGAAGACGAAAATTTTGCATTTCTTCGGTTAAAAATCTTCCGTCGTCAAGGGCAATCCTGGATAAATTTAGGACATCGTTTCGAGGTTCCCCACCTCGTACCCTCTTGGCGCTGTCTGTCTCCCAACCGTCTAATTTCTGATCTACATGCATGCAATGATAAATACGAGAATTTAATTTAAATAACAAATAACATATTCCTTCCCGTCATGTGGGCGAGCTTTTACGCTAGTACGCATACATATATGTATACTAGTGGAAAGTGCTTGCATTCTGTGTCCGGGAATCGCCGACCGTATTCCCGGACGCATCATTCCGCCAATCATAATTTTCTGATGAGGAGAGGGAAAATTTTATACTCTTATTGTTAAAAGTATAATCACTTGGGAAAGGATTTTATAATATTTTTCTTGGAAAGCTTTATTTATTAAGAAAATTTTACTTGTTAAGAAGAAAAGAAACATCTGAAAAATTAGAAAATTTATCTATTGCTGACAAGATACTTTATTGCTCAGAATAATTCCTTCTCCATTTATATTTTTTACTACTTCTAACTGCTTTTATCACCATTGGATTATTTTTGACAAAATCATAAAATTCCGAACAAGGCATATCAAAATTCAATTTTGCTTGTAATTTTGCTTTCACAATTTCCAGTTTTAAACGATTTCTGCCTTCCGTCCATAAGTTTCCCATAATATAAAATACCCTTTCTGTATAGGCATTACTAACTGGCACCGAATAAACAAACTGTACCAATTTTAATAAATTTGGTAGTGGCTGTTGTACATCTATTAAAAGTACTAAGCCATTTCTCAATTGCGGATATATCTGACTTAACAATTTCTGGTAATATACCTTTCACTGATATGTATTCCGAATACAAATCATCAATGTTAATAAAATCCATTAATTTAAGATTCTCTACACAAAGTTCCAATTGTGACCACTCAATATCACTTCTGAGTTCGAATATGCTGAAATTCTTGAATGGCGAGTTGTCCAAATCGAAGTATACTGGCTCGCCCTGGAGTATAATTTGTTGAATTCTTCTTGTATTTTGTTTGCCTGTGAAACAGGCAGATGTCTCAAACCGGTATTTGCCTTAGTTTCGTAAAATTCGTCCTTAACGCTTTGATTTAGTTGATTATTCAAATCATTCAAATTCTGTATAAGGAAGTAGAATATCAAGAATTATTCTCTAACAGCAAAATTTTATCGTAAAATATATCAGCGACGTGGTGTAAAAAGTACAGATAAATTTCTGCTACAGATATCATAACATACTTTGCAGATTCTGTTCCTCCGCCACATGCAACAAATTGCCAAACTAGTTTGTCGCACTTTTCTTCGCCTTGGTTTAAAAGTAATGTTTTAGAGCAGGCCATATCTCTACAAGTCTGATGATTGCTGGTTTTAAAGAGAGCCATCTTGTTGGATATATACCCTGCAAGCCGCCAATGGCATATGGCAGGGGGTGTGAAAAACACAAAGATCCCTATCTAACTCGCTGATCTATTCGCATTTCTTACGGAATCTGGGAAAAGCGTCTTTACTTTGGAAATCTAAGTTCGCCGATTCGGCATCATATTTCAGCCATCATCATCATTGTAGCGCTTAAAATTTAGGTTTCATAGTCGTTCATCCTTAAATTCCCGGACACATTCTGTCCGGGTGGACATCCGACCCGGACTCCGGACAAACTTTCGGATTCCCGGACTGCCCGGGTGAAACCCGGACGGTTGGCAGCCCTAGCTTTGGTGATCATCTAGCAACACTCAACATTTCATTTTTTCAGCTTATCGGCAAGTGCCAGAAATTAATTTACAAAAATGGCGCAATGCTTTTCTTATGGGCAAAAACGCAACATTCAGAATTTCTGGAGTCTAACCCATGTTACTTAGGTGAGAGGTCCCATTTTTTCTCCATGACCTCTACAAACGCTGAAACTTTCAGCTATCTATCTCTTGTAGTTTGGGCTGGACATAAGTATCCTCCTGATATATACATACATGCTATTATATCATAAGTAAGAATCGTCTATATATATAATGATATATATATATATATATATATATATATATATATATATATATATATATCATACTAGCTGAAATTACCTGGAGTTGCTCGGGTTTTTAAGTTAAGACAAAAATATTGAGTAAGATTTGAGAATAAAACCAAGTAATGAAACCAGGATAATTTTTATTGTAGTGCTTGATGGTATGCAATATTTCTTGTCTTCCCATCATAATAAACAGTCGATGGAATCATTTCAAAATATAGCTATTTCAATCGAATTGATCTCCAGTGGAAGAAACTGCATCATATTATGTGGTCATGAATCTCAAAAACATTAAAACCTGTAGGGATGCAACCGGTGGAAACACTTTTGAAGATTTATTCAAATTTAGCTTACCCATACGTTATCCCATGCAAAGGCTGATTTTGTGGGCCTAATTTGTCAGGTGAATATTTAAAAGTCAAATTTACGAAACAAAATTAGTTTCCAGACTTTCAAATACATTTGCGCGATAAAAAAGTTTAGTACGACATTGAAAGTGTTGCTTTAATGTAATAAGTTCAATTGGCTTAACTGATGCATACAAATGTTCAGTTGAAAAGAAAGCAAAATGTTCATATAGATGTTCAAGGGAGGAAGAGTTAACGATTATAAATTTTGGTCTACATTAAAGAATTGTTATAGAAGTTTTCTTATTGTACCTTCTGAGATATCATTCACCTTATGTTAATGATAAAAAAATTTCGCCGTCTATTAAGTATAGAGAATATGCAGAATACATAAAATTTTTTAGAGAACGAAAGCACGTAAAATTTCACATTAAAACTGTATTTCACTTACCTTTTGGAACAATTCTTTGAATAACCTTAGTGTTTCTTTCTTCCCCACTATAATTTATATTAGGTATATATTATTTTTTTAGTTAATATTAGGTATTGTTTATGACGGCTGTCACGTAGATTTGTAATCTAACAATACGCTCATTCCGGTGTTATTAAATGGGATAACTTAAAAAAGAAAAATATTTAAAAAATGAAAAATGTAATTCAAATCGCTTAAAAAACCCTCCCATTTTGCTTACCGTTTTATTGTGGTTAAAATTAAACCTTTTCTTGCTTTTACGTTTTATAGTTGTTGTGTTATAAATGCACAAACAAAAAAATTCTTCAAAATATTTATGGCAGAGAGAGAGAGAGAGATATATGACCCTCCTCTGTAAGAAGTCTATATATAATAGATATTATATATATGTTATATCCTCCTCTGTAAGGAACGTCTATATATAATGATACGTGTGTAAGTGTAAATCGATTAACAGGATATTTGTGGGAGGACCAACTCAAACGTTTCGCGTAAAAAGGTTTTGATGCTAAACGTTTTACTAAAAAAATACGTAAGTTTATACACACACATGCATGCAATTACGTGATGCTAGTCACTGCTGTAAGTAAGATTTATTTACGTAAATCGACATAATACGAATAGTGTCTACTTTTCGATAAGAAAACCTCGATGACCTCGAATGATTTTAGGCAGTTAGTGGATATCTTGGAAAATATTAAGAAAATCTCATCCTTTCGCTTTCCTTGGAGTGGGAAACAAAAAATAAGAATGATTATGGACATGTAACGATGGATATCTTAAATTTCCAAATTCACTTTACCTGTGATGAATATCGCTATAAATCCATGCTGCCCTCAACTGCCAGAAATTCATCCCGCCGCAACCTTCACCAGAACCAATTCCATCGAAGACATTTTCCCCTGATTTTAACCAATCATCATTAGCTGCCCCGTCTTTTCTCCATTGATTGATAATTCATTACAAATTCCGACGCCTATATACGCATACATTTGCATAATTTCAATATTTTTTCAATTTCGTTGTAGCCATAATTACCGGATGCGTTAGTTCTCCTTATGAAGGCTATTGTAACCAAGACATTGAGAGAGCATTGGCAGTTACCAAGAGATGGATAATTGCATATGGTAGTAATTTAACTTTAGCAATCCCTCTAGTAACGACGTTTTTACGACATAGTTTGTTTTGCGCCAGACTTGGACCTCCACCATTAGTAAATCGCGAATCAACTGTCAGAATTTTTTCTCTCTAAAGTTTATTAACCACGTTTCAAAATTTATGGTTCAAAGCACTTCGGTCAAATTAACACATTACGAAATGGTTCCTACGAGGTGATTTTTAACATTCGCATCACGACTTTTCACATGACAACGCGTTTTCGTAGGACTAATTATCGTCATTAAGCGATAAATGGCTCACAGTGTGATTCACAATTAGATGCGAAATTATATGGACTGTCAATATGTCAAGTACTCAAAACAATTCGATGAAATCTATTCATGTTACGGAAAATTGCTACGCAGAGTTTAAAAAATGTAAGAAAGGCATAAAAGCTGTATTGCGAGATAGAATTTGGCTCTATAATTCTCGACATTCCTTCATTTTAAGTTTCGCATAATTTCAAAAAAATCTCGAATGATTATCTCCGGTTTCTTTGAGACAGGGCTTGTACAAGTCGCATTTTGAAAGATAAGAGGAGTCTAAAAGGCCTGAAAAAATACGAAGCAAAACAGGAAATGGTTCAAAAGGAGATTTAACTAACCATAAATCAGAAAAGGAGATAAATTTCGAACTTAATCATGGATCGAACCGAAGCATTTCACTTGCCAGGGTGTTGCATTTAACCAGCTAATCTTAACAATCCGATTAGATTTTCCGTTTTTTAAATTGCAGGTATTTCACTTGAGCAAGGAAACTATACTAAACTAGAGAATGCCCTAAATAGAATGAGATAATTCACAGACAAACAACTTTATGAAGGCCGAAATAAAGACTATGCAATCCCCTCTCACATTCAACCCTTCTGTCATGTAAGACATAAATTAAATATTCGGTTAGCAGAACATGAAGGGATACAACAGCAGAATTTTAGTTTGGTGGGTTGAAAGAAATGTGTATCTGTGAGCGATGAAGTATTTATATGCATGGAAAGATATGCCCGAACAAAATCTTTAAAGATGAGAACAAAAAAATCTGAACTCGACTGGGAATCGAACCAGGATCTTCCAATTCTTAACTCGCCCTGCCGACGATTGCTCTCAACATTTAAAATGTTAGGACTAAGGCAGACAAACAAAATTGACACTATACATATAGGCCCTTCTTACATTTTACCCTTAACAGAGGAGTGGGCGAACGATTTACGAGACGGGTCGCATTTCCAGCAGCGAATGTTTAGGCGCGCCGCATTATGAATTGTAATTGCTTCGGTGGATCGCATTAGGGCTCACATAAGAAATTAATAGAGAAACTACGTGGGATCCTATTAGTGGAAATAATTTATATGTATATTTTAAGCGTTATGACTTCATTAGAGAAAAGTTTCAAGTTTTTTCAGCTATAATTTTCGTTTAAAAGTATCAACTTATCCGTATTAAATTTCTCGGTTCGCTTTCGCAAAGTCTCCGCAGGCCGCATAAAATACTCTCGCGGGCCTTCTCTGATCCGCGGGCCAGATGAGGTTTCCCCCGCCCCGCACTAGACTATTTCACATCCATGTTCCTTGGATAGCACAGATTCAGTTTCATGTGCCTAAAACTTACCTACTCTAAGGAAGATTTATGACGAGCTAACTGGAGTACCCGGCGTTGACCAGGACAATTTTAATCAACAGTCGAGTGTATAAAATACTGGGAATATTCTTCAATCATCGCATGAGTTTTTCCTATCAGCACTGCTTCAGAAGCTTATTGTTTTGCAATTGAATGTGTTGCAAAGTGCGCTTGGATCCCTTCTATTCCCCAATAGAACTTTTTTTATATTTTTTATGAAATTCAATTAATGGAATACACTTAAAAAACAATATTCTAATACATGTTTGTATGAAATTCCTAAACACATGAGATTATTCTGACAACAATTTTCTCAAAGGTAGATGGAAAATAGCATTATTGAATTATGAACCTCCCTAAATTTTTTATCACTATATACTCGCAGGGTAAAATTGTATGTCTATGTGAAGTTTCGTGACGATATCTTCAAAGGTGTGGATTTGTATACCGAACAAACAAACAAACATAATTTCAGATTATATATATATATATATATATATATATAGATGAATGAATTGGCAGTACAGTGAATTTACCTTCCGGGCAGGTGTGTATTGAGGAATTAACAGTTCCCGGCAAGGAAATGCTTTATAGTTAGGAAGAAACTGAGACGGATGGCAGCGTTAAATCTGTTAAGCAAATTCGAGAGAATCTCTCAATATCACGCTGTTCAAATCTAAAAAAAAGAAAAACGTTCGAGCAACCATTCGCTTCCCGAAATGTTTTTAAATTGTGGGGGATTCGAGGAAGGAGCTGTAATCTGGTTTGGCGTTCATTTCCGAAAAATCTGCATTCCAAATGTACGACAAAATAAAAGGGTTTCTGTGGGGAGAGGATGCCTTTTTGGGTCAGCGGCAATTTGAATTCGGAATCGCTTTTAAGGCGAGCGGAGGCGTAATAACGAAGGCGTCGGCTTGTTTCCAGGGAAACGAAACAAGATCCGAGTCGTAATTTATGAGCGAAAAGAGAAATCAAAACTCTTGAAACAATTTTTTGTAAAAAAATAGAGGGATACTTTTCGACGCTAATTGCTAATTTCAGAACTTGCGGATGAAAACATTTTTCCGCCTTGCGGAAATCTAAACAATAGAAAATAATTGGCAGCCTAAAATAATTACCGATAGGAAGTAAACGAGAAGATCCCAAATTGAATTCGTACGGCTTAACGTGCACGGGAGAGAACCATTGTTTTTTCTGCAATTTCCGAATAAAGCTTCAAAGGGTATCGTTATAAATCACAGCCCCGAAAACCTTTTGAAAAATAAACATTTCGAGAGATCAGAAGAGCGCTTTACGGAGGAAACGAGGAAAAGCGTTCCACAGTTAATTTAAAATAATTATGTCGAAAGTGTGGCATCGTAAGTTCCGTTTGGATCACTTGTTTTTGCATAAAATGACTCATTTGTTGTATTATCGTTTTTTATTTGGTATAAAAATGGAGCGTATGCGTCGAAAAAAACCCGCCAGGAACGTAGCCTATACTATACCGTGCGCGGGAAAATTAGTTTTAGCTATGCGTCGCTTCCTTATGCATCGCTGTGTTCGGGAACGCAATTACGATTTATAACGGGACATTGCCGTAGCAAGGGAGGGATGATCACCCGGGACGAAGAAGGGGCGGCGAAAGTCAAGTCGTGATTATATACAGACAGACAGACAAACGACTTTATTAGGGCGAAATTGAGACTATGTAGTCCCTTCTTCCCTCCCTAAGGACTGCATAACCTTACAGAGGTGGGAGGGTTTGTGTACTCTTACGAACCAAAGAGCTATGCCGGCGGGAGATAATTCTCCTGGTAGGACCATCCAAGCCGGAAAGGTCTGAGGGGAAGAGTCAGACTAAGAAGCAGTCTTGGGGGTTTTACATCCCCCTGTGCAAGGGCAGCAGCTTGCACAGTACCTCTGTAGGTGGTGATCATGTGGATCTGAACAGCTACAGATGGGTAATCACTCTGTGAAACTGCGATGAGGAAAGCAAGGGGAAACTACCTCATTATATTTCCCATGATAGGCTGAAAAGCTGAAATACCTCTATGGATCTTTCTGGGGTAAAATATTCCGGAGGTAAAATAGTCCCCCAATCGGATCTCCGGGTGGGGACTACCCTAGGGGATGCACAGAGGAAATTTAACATTAATAGGAAAGCAAGTGGTGAGAAATTAAGAATAGGCACATGGAATGTTAGGACTATGAATTCAGGGGGTAAACTAGAGAACATAAAAAGGGAAATGAGAAGGAATAATGTAGGTATAGTAGGTCTTAGTGAAGTTCGGTGGGAAGGAGAAGGCGAGATAAATTCAGACGAATTTAAGATTATTTACTCAGGAGGGGAGAAAAAGGAAAGGGGAGTGGGGATTATAATGAGAAAAGAGATAGCTGAAAGAATTAGCAAGGTAGTGACAGTTAATGATAGATTAATAGCCATAAAACTTCAGATGGAGCCAGTGGAAATGCTTATAATTCAAGTGTATATGCCAACGACTAATGCTGGCGACGACGAAGTAGATGAAATGTATGAACAGATTATGGAGATATTGGAGGAGGAGGGAAAAGGAAGGATCACCACCATAGTAATGGGAGATTGGAACAGTGTAGTCGGAGAGGGACAGGAAGATAACATAGTGGGAAAATATGGACTAGGGAAGAGAAATGAAAGAGGGGATAAACTTGTGGAATTCTGCCATAGAAATAGATTAATTGTAACTAATACATGGTTTAAGCATCACCAGCGGAGACTTTACACATGGAGAAGCCCAGGAGACCAGATACGATACCAGATAGATTACATACTAGTCAATGAAAGATTTAGAAATAGCATTAAAAATGTGAAAACACTACCAGGGGCAGATATCGATTCTGACCACAACCTTTTGGTGGCAAATATACAATGTAGACTGAAGAGCATTAAGAGAAACATAAGAGTTAACCAGAAATGGAACTTAGAGGAACTCCTTAAAAACAAGGAGGCTATCATGACTGAGCTGGAGGAAAGGTTGGGGGAGAGAGATGAAGAAAATAGGAAGAATGTAGATGAGGAGTGGAGATACATCCATAGCAACATTAAAGATGTAATGGAAAAGAAGGTAGGAAAGATAACGGGTGAAAGAAACAAAAAACCCTGGATCACAGCAGCCATGCTGCAAAAAATGGAAGAGCGGAGAAAGTGGAAGAACATAAACACTGAAGAAGGCCAAAGAAAGTACAAGGAGTTAAATAATGCTTTAAGAAGGGAAACAGATAAAGCCAGAGAACAGTGGATAAATGAGAAATGCGAGGAGATTGTCGAATGTGAAAGAATTTGTAGAACAGACCTCATGTATAGCAAAGCAAGGGAACTATTCAAGAAAAAAGCAAGAAAGATAGGACGTAAAGGAATCATGAACAAAAGTGGTAAAATAGTATCGGAGCCAGACAATGTAAAGAATGTCTGGAAAGAATACATTGAGGTTCTGTATGACAAAGAAGGAAAGCCAAGAAATATTGAATTAAATGAAGAAGAGAATGTGGAAGAAGATCAGCTAGGACCAAGTATTCTCGAGTCTGAAGTTAAAAGAGCAATTGATGACATGAAAAGAAGAAAGGCAGTTGGGAGTGATGATATACCCGTGGACGTTCTTAAGGTTTTGGGGTCTAAAGCAGTTAAGCAACTCACAAAATTTTTTAACCAAGTATATGATACTGGCGTATGGCCTGAAGATTTTTTAGATGTTGTGATGGTACCACTGGAGAAAAAGAACAATGCAAAATGTTGTAAGGATTACAGAACTATTAGTTTAATTTCTCATACAGCTAAAGTTCTAACCAGAATAATAACCAAAAGAATTGAATGTAAAATAGAAAAGGAGCTGCAAGATAATCAGTTTGGTTTTAGAAGAGGAAGGGGGACTAGAGATGCTATAGGATGTATGAGGATGATGATAGAAAGAGCGCTAGAAGTCAATAAAGATATGTATTTTTGTTTTGTAGATTGGGAGAAAGCTTTTGACCGAGTGAAATGGGATAAGATGCTGGGTATTTTAAACAAAATAGGAATAGATTGGAAAGATAAAAGACTGCTTAAAAACCTTTACTTTGATCAAAAGATTAGAGTCAGGGTTGAAGGAGAAGAAACAGAAAGTACTTCAATAGGGAGGGGAGTGAGGCAGGGTTGTCCTATTTCACCAGCGATATTTAATATGTATGCAGAAACAATAACAGAAGAAGCGTTGATGGAAGAGAAAGGATTTAAGATAGGAGGTGAAAGTATTACCACCATTAAATACGCAGATGATCAGGGCTTAATAGCAGAAGGCGAGAAAGAGCTTCAGAGGATGACAGACAGACTAGTTGAGGTTGGCCAACAATATGGAATGAAGATCAATACAGAAAAAACGAAAGTCATGGTGGTTTCAAAGGAACATAAAGAATTAAATATAATGGTAAATGGCCAAAAATTGGAACAAGTAAGTAGTTTCAAATATCTCGGCAGTATTTTAGCACAGGATGGAAGTAGTACACAGGACATCAGAAGTAGGATTGCAATGGCAAAAGCAGCATTTAACGAGAAGAAGGAGCTTCTCACAAGCAAGAAAATAAATCTAGAAACAAGGAAGAAATTAGCAAAATGCTACATATGGAGCATAGCTCTTTATGGTGCAGAGACGTGGACGATAAGGAGAAAGGAGGAAAAATATTTAGAAAGTTTTGAGATGTGGGTATGGAGAAGAATGATGAAAGTGAAATGGACAGAGAGGAGGAGAAACGAAGAAGTATTAGAAATGGTGGGAGAAGATAGGATGCTAATAAAAACAATCAGGAAAAGAAAAGCAAATTGGATAGGGCACATATTGAGAAGACAGTGTTTACAAAGGACGATCTTAGAAGGAAAAATTAGTGGAAAAAGAGGAAGAGGGAGAAAAAGAATAGGAATATTAGATAATATAAAGCAGGGATATACTACTTATAGAGGTATAAAAGAGGCTTCTAGGGAGAGAGAGAAATGGAGGCAGCGATTCAGTTAAAACCTGTCTTCGGACAGAAGCATGATGATGATGAGTCCCTTCTTACATTTACCCCTTTCGTCATATAAGTAATTACAATATTTACGAAATAATAGAAATTAATTCATACAGATTTCAACAAAATGCATATTAATTACAAGTTAATATATTTGTTAATAGATAACAGAGCATTACCAAAGAATGTTAGTTTTGTGAGCCATAGAAAACTGTGTAACAGTTATGTTTTAACACAGAAAAAATTCCCACTGCGGAGAACACCTACGAAGAGAAGAGAAGACAGGGTGTCCAACAGAATTACGACCAGAAACAAAATGTCATATTTCATAATCTAATACAGATACAAACATGGGGTCTTGACTCAAAGACGCAGAAGCTCGCCAAGTTTTATTCCGTTTTTAGTAAATCTCCACATGTGCGCATTTATGTACCCCCACGAGAAGAAATCGAGAGGAGTCAAATCTGGTGACCTGGGAGGACATGCAAATGGCACCCCCTCTCCCAATCCACTTGTCTGGAAATTGTTTTTTCAAAATGGCTTTCACAGCGTTGGCGAAATGTGGAGGGGACCCCGTCTCGCTGAAAGAACCAGCCGTCTAGGATCCTAGGCACTGCATAATTTTGCAACATGTTCAGGTACGTTGCTGATGTTACCGTCGCTTCTGCAGAAAAGAATGGTGCAGGTCACCAGATTTGACTTCTATCGATTTCTTCTCGTGGGGGTACATAAAGGACTTTTTGTACCAAACAAAAGTGGTTGATGTTGATGACCTACGTTGCTGAATAATCGCAGTTGTTGAATCGGTTACTCCTGAGATGCTACAAAATACATGACGAGAGGTGGAGCACCGCTTATAAATTTATCGCGCCAGTAACGGCGCTCATGTGGAGATTTACTAAAAGGGACTAAAACTTGGCGAGTTTCTGCTTCCTTGAGCGAAAACCCCATGTTTTTATCCGTATTAGATTACGAAATATCTAATATTTTATAACCGCTGTGTCCCTGCTTGCCTGCCTGCGTCCGAAGCCTCGAGTGACGTCACCTCCCGGCATGAACGCAAATAAATCGAAAACGGTCGGTTCGATTTCAACGAATCTTTCGCCTGAATACTCGGCGCGAACTCTTGCAGGTTTTAAGTGGGTAGCCGTCCCCCGAAAATGCATGAGTTCGATACCAGGATAGTTTTAATTTTTGCATTTGATTAACATGTAATCGGCTAGAATACAATACCTTCAGTATTCATCATTTTTAAATATCCTAGGATGGAGACTTTGACTCTAGATTTACACCATTTAACGTAGAAAGAAAAGACGATTCTTACTCTTACCGTCGATGCTGTTCTTTAATTCGTGTTTGCTCATATATTAAGTTTATATTTGATACTCTCCGATTATTCAACATTTCAAAAAGAAGGTTGCTAGGGTGGCTGGCATTTTTCACAAAAACCGATGAAGTCCCGAGTGACGTCATCTCCCAGTATAAACGCAAATAACTCAAGAACGGTCCGCTCGATTTCGACGAATCTTTCGCCTGAATACTCGGCGCGATCTCTTGCAGGTTTTAAGTGGGCAGACGTCTCCCGAAAAGGCATGGGTAGGATATCAGGAAAGTTTTCGTTTTTACATTTGAATAACACATAACCGGCTAGAATACAATGTGTAGACCTTTAGTCTTTAACATTTTAAAATAACTCGTAAGTTATTTTAAAATGTTCAAGGCTAAAGGTCTACACAGAGACTTTGACTCGAGATTTACACTATTTGACGTAGAAAGAAATGAAGATTCTTATTCTTACCGTCGATTCAGTTTTTTTAATTCGTGTTTGCTCATATTTTAAGTTTATATTCGATTTTTTAAGATTTTTCAACATTTCAAAAAGGAGTTTCCTAATGTTGCTGGCATTGTTGATCTCAGTTTTTTGCATAGTTTGACTCGGGCTTTTAAGTGCACTCGCACTAAGCTTACAATGAAACAAACACATGAAGGGCAATAAACTATTGAAAATTTGAGTGAAAAGTTTCGTGTAAATATAAAACAAATGAAACAGGCGGCGAAGAAACTTGAAGTCAGAAACGACTCCAATGCATTGTAATAATGGACAACTGTAACGAGACCAGACCGATAACGGACTTTGCTGTTCATTTTATTTTGTTTTTGCGCGCAGCCAACAGGGTGCGCGTCAGTTCTCTCCTCTCTTGTGGAAGCTTACGTAGTGTAGTGTGCGCCCCAGGCGATTAAAGGTGTTTGTGTTTTTACGTGTAACTTTCATTTGTGCCCTTTCCTCTCCGAGAAACCCTAGCCCGTCACAAATGGCGCCCAACTCGCGGCTCGGGAGCAGATAAAAGTGTGCAAAGGAATATTTGCGTTTTAAACACTCATCAGATCTGAGCATCGGATTCCGGAAGCAGCGCAACCAATTCCGTGTTGTGTATCCTCACTTAGTGCCATATACAGCGAAATTAAGTGCGATACTTGTGTCCGCAAATTTCAAATTTGTATTTTGGCCATAATTAGTGTGTGCTGTCTATTTCCTACGTGTTAGTGCTATACATCCTGCCACGTGGTTTTCTTAAGTATCCTTCCGCGAAGCGATACTTCTTCGCCTACTTCCACCTACAGTGAAATTTAGTGTCATACGTGTTTCCGTAAATTTTAAATTTGTATTTTTGGCCATAATTAGTGTGTGCTGTTTATTTTCTACGTGTTAGTGCTATAGATCCTGCCACGTGGTTTTTTTATGTATCCTTCCGCGAAGCGGTACTTCTTCGCCTACTTCCACCTACAGTGAAATTTAGTGCGATACGTGTGGCCGTAAATTTCTTATTTCCACGTGATATTATTCGCTCACTGCGAAAATATTTGTCCTTTCGCGCTGCGATAATTAACTGTCCTTCAGCGCTGCGGCATTGTGTTCTTCCGCGTGGCCATATTGTTTTACTCGCGGCCATATTGCTTTTTTGGCCAAACTGCGTTCTTTCACGTGGTTGTTACTTTGTGCGGCCATATTGCTTTATCCGCGCTGCGACCTTGGGCCTTGCCGCCTAGCGAATTTTTCCGTATTTCCGCTGAGTGATATTGTTTCCTGCGTGGATTAGTTTAGAAATAGCTACCATGCCTAAATCTAAATCATCACCTACGGAAGGGACGAGTGAATCTCCGCCAGCCTTGACGTTATCAAACGAACAATTTCAGGCGCTGATTGCGCAAATTACGGACTCGGCAAGAATGACTGTTCTTGATAGGCAATTCACGAGCCCCGTCCTTGTTACACCAAGTAGCGGCAATTTTTCTAAATGTACTTCTCGATTTAACGGCAGTGCTTCGTCTGATGTTGACGCATTCTTGGACTCGGTTTTGACCTTTAAGGATTGCGCAAATGTCAGCGAAGAAAATGCATTACGTGGTGTCTCAATGCTTCTGGAAGGCATTGCTGCGACATGGTGGCAGGGTATAAAGAGAGATATTTCGGACTGGGACGGTGCCGTGTGCGCGTTTCGAGACGCGTTCTCTCGCAAATTGCCGCCTCATCTCGTCTTCAGAGAGATTTTTGCACGTGAGCAACACGAAAATGAAACATGCGAGATTTTTGTATGCCACATTCGTGCCCTCTTGTCACAATTACCGTATACCTTGCCAGAACGCGCGCAATTAGATATTGTATACGGGTTAATGAATAGAAAAGTTAGGAAAAGACTTTCACCTAGCGATTTCGACTCATTCAAGAGTCTTTTGCAACGTGCAAAAGACATTGAACACTCACAGCGTGAGGTTCTGCGACCATCAAAGGATGTCAGTAGTAATAAAGGTAGAGACCGACCTGAGAAGAAACAGCGTCCGAGGTGCAGTTATTGTAAATATTTCGGCCACGTTGAATCAGATTGCAGGAAAGCAAAGGCAACTAAGGGTGATGTTGCACAATCAGTAAAATCATCACCCCATACCCCAAAATCTGATTCGCCAAAACCACAAATAACGTGTTTTGGGTGCGGTGCCCCAGGTTATGTCAGAAGCAACTGCCCTAACTGTGCTCCTCCCATGAAAACTGAAAGTACGATTGTCTCATCCTTCAATTTTATGCAGTCAACCTTCTCTATTGATGATGGTTCATCGCGACCAATGCTCCCGGTCCAGATTTTAGGACTGGATGGTCTAGCTTGTCTTGACACTGGCTCCCAAAGAAGTATAGCCGGTGCACAGCTTTATCATATATTAATTTCTCGAGGGCGTCCGTTCAGCGAGACTTCCCTGGACATGAAGTTAGCTGATGGAAAAACGCATCGAGTATTAGCCAGGAGTTTTTCTGTGGAAATTTCGGTCGTCAACCGTAAAATCCTCACGACCTTGATCGCAATTCCGGATCATCCGGAGAGCCGGATGCTACTTGGAATAGATTTTATCCGAAGTGCTGGCATGGTTCTGGATCTTCCCGGACATGAATGGTTCTTCAAGGAAGATCCCAGTAGCCGCCACGGTTTTGTACGAGAAGAAGATATTGGTACATCTGTACCTGTGAGCAACGTCCACGTCAGCAACATGCCATATGTGCTCCGAACAGACGCAAGCGCTTACGCTTTGGGAGCGGTTCTACTCCAGGGGGAGCTTCCAGACCAACGCCCCGTCGAGTATGCGAGCAGACTGCTGACTCCCTTTGTCGCCACTCATGGTGCCCCTGATCCGTGTCTATTACGACCGCTGCGGAAACGAGGCCGTCCACGGCAACAGCAATCAGCTTCCAGGACATCGGTGCCTTCCACGCCATCGGTGTCTTCTACATCATCGGCGCCTTCCAGGACATCGTTCCCTTCCAGGACATCGGTGCCTTCTGCGTCATCGGTGCCTTCTACATCATCGGTGCCTTTCCGGACATCGGTGCCTTTCCGGACATCGGTGCCTTTCCGGACATCGGTGCCTTCCACGCCATCGGTGTCTTCTACGTCATCGGTGCCTTCCAGGACATCGGTGCCTTCTACTTCATCGGTGGCTTCTACGTCATCGGTGCCTTCCAGGACATCATTCCCTTCCAGGACATCGGTGCCTTCTACGTCATCGGTGCCTTCTACGTCATCGGTGCCTTCCAGGACATCGGTGCCTTCTACTTCATCGGTGGCTTCCCACATACCTGCGCTACCTACTAGGATGCAGCCACCTAGGAGATGCCGCCAGTAGCAGACCTTGTAGAATTGCATTCGAGGTCGTACATGCCATTCTAAGGGGGAGGATGTAACGAGACCAGACCGATAACGGACTTTGCTGTTCATTTTATTTTGTTTTTGCGCGCAGCCAACAGGGTGCGCGTCAGTTCTCTCCTCTCTTGTGGAAGCTTACGTAGTGTAGTGTGCGCCCCAGGCGATTAAAGGTGTTTGTGTTTTTACGTGTAACTTTCATTTGTGCCCTTTCCTCTCCGAGAAACCCTAGCCCGTCACACAACTTAAATAGGAAGAAATTTCACGCGTAAATTGAAAATATCGTTTCGTTTGCAAATTTTATTGGGCAGTTTATAGCAAATAACTATACTGATAATGTTTGTGATCAATTTCTTTCGATAATTAAGAAAGATATTTGACGCGTGGCTGGTGCATTTATAGTGATTACTTAATATTAAACAAACCACAGAAAATACGATTTGCTGTGCCATTCAAATTAGTGAACAAAACAAAAACTGTTGTGTAGCGGTAAGCGTTGGTCTAAATAATGCAGGTATTTGTTTTTGGTTATGAAAATGGTGTGAGGTATGTGGTTATTTTGAGAGGGGCATAAAAGTGGTTCAACTAATTTCATCATGTGAAACAATTTTTTGCCATAGGAACTATTTCATAGGGCAACTTCACGCAAGGTTCCCTAAATGTCTGCAGGAAGTACTGCAACGGGCCTCGAATACTGTTTTGTTCCTGGTAGTAATTCTCGTGGACACCCTGTATATTTCGTCGTGAATATTCATAAAAGGTTGTTCTTGGATCTAATTCAAGAATAAATGGTATTAAATTCAATATCTCAATTAATAAAAGCCTTACTCTGTGCCTAACGCTGACGTCATCAATGCCACTTTTTAATGCTTTCTTAACAAACTTCCCGATTAGGTGGAAGGTTGAAGTTTCGCAGGAATGTTTGATTTAGATATAAAAATTAAATGACGAAAGAAATACGAAAATAAGACCCGGGCTCGACTCAGGGGGGGGGGGATTTCCGTTTCCCGTAAGATAACACGTAAAAGGCGACTTTTAAAATGCAGGCTTTTATTATTTTGGAAATTAAAATTAAAAAGAATTGGCTACGATCTTCGAATTTTAACTATGTTTTAGGAAAATTAATGAAGTTTCTTATTCTATTCATCTTTTTCCTCCTACCGTAAGAAATCTCTCCTATTAAACATTAAAAATCACATAATTGGGAAAATATCGGCTTTTGAACGAGATGTTGATTTGCAGACCACATCAGTGTCGAACTTCGAGAATCAATTGTTGCCTCAACCAGCATATACGTGCAGTATATACGAATGCATAGATTTCCTTAAATGATCGTAGGTTTTCGCGAAATTACGTAATCCTAATGGGACTGGGATTTAGTTTGGATTCTTTTGCTTATCTAAACGACTATAATAGACTGGTGGTTCGAGTATCTGTCAACGGATACTAAGATCGCATGTTCGAATCCCGCCTAGGACATGGATGTTTGTGTTTGTTCTTTGTTGAGTTTTAGATTTCACTGTAAATTGGCCCTTTGTGTGCTGTATGGGAAATGTTAATGAATAAATGAATAAATAGATGTAGAGTAAGAGAGAGGGGGATGTGGGGAGGGAGATTGGAGGGAAGGGGTATAGAATGCAAGATACATATATAGCAAGGGAGTTATTGAATTAGAAAAGGATACGAGGAAAGAGATAAAGAGGGAGACGGAAAAAGAGGGAGAACTATGGATCATAATCCATAGCTCTCCTACAGGACAGAAGAGAATGAAAGAGGGAGGGAGAGAAAGAGAGAGAGGGGGAAGAAATGAGAAAAGGAGGGGGACAGAGGGATGGAGAGAGGGAATATTTTTTATTATTACTTCATTTTTGACAAGGGGCTCATCATTGGAGAAAACAAGACTGAGGAAGAAATTATCCCGAATCTCTATCTTGGCAAATGTTATACCGGCTCTTACACAATAATTACAGCTGTTATTATTCATTTCTAAGTTCCCCGTTGAATTTCAACTGGCAATTACATAAGAAAAATAAACTAATTTTGTGATTATCCATAATAATGAGTGACGATTACTTAAGATGTATGGTTTCAGTAGGATTGCCAGATATACGACGGGTTTTTGAACCATAAAGTAACTGACACCTGTCACTGAACGGGCAATACACTAGTGTGTGCATATATATATATATATATATATATATATATATATATATATATATGTATAAATAATTTGCCACACAAATCGAAACATTACCTCTATAAAATTATGAAAGCTTCGAGGCGGTGTTTTTCTCAGTCTTGCCCCGGGCAACAAACTTCCCGGCGACGATACTTTTTGCGAGGACGTGCCGCTGATTTCAAGGAACGGTATCGATGCGAGTTCTGCCGCCATCTATCACTACGTCACGTGATCGAGGATGCGATAAAACAGCATTCTTGAAATGCAAGTGGAAATCACACTAATAATATCTTACGCAGAACCCTACGCGGTCGCAATGATGATTTTAAAAACTTCCAATGGCAACCGCACTGGAAAATAAACGTGTACGAACAGCCGCATGACGTAAGGAGATTGCTAATCTTCGCCTTCGCCTCGGAATACGGCGCCTCAACCGTCTATTACCTGCCACTCTCCATCCCTCCCTCCTCTCTCTCTCCCTCTCTCTCCCCCTTGCCCACCCCCTCTCTCCCTCTCGCTCTCTCCCTCTCTCCCTCCCTCCCTCTCTTCCTCCTCTCCCTCTCTTCTTTCTCTCCCTCTCTTCCTCCCTTCTCTTCCTCCCCTCTCCCCTTCCTTTCTTCCCCTCCCTTCCTCCCCTTTTATACCTCCCTTCCTCCACTCTTTTCTCCCTCCTTTCCTCCCCTCTCTCTCTCTCACTTCCTCCCCTCTCTCCATCACTTCCTTCTCTCTCTCATTTCCGTCCTTACCTATTTCTCTCTCCTATCCTACCCTCCCATCCTCCACTTTTTCCCTCCCCCCTCTCTCACTCCCTTACCTCTCTTTCTCTCTTCTTTCCTCCCCTCCAATTCTCCCCTCTCCCTCCTTCCCATCTCTCCCATCCTCCACTTCTCTCTCCCTTCCTTCTTCCCCTCTCCCTCCCTTCTTCCCCTCTCTCCCTCCCCTTCCTCTTCTCTCCCATCCTCCCTTCCCTCTCTCCCATCCTCCCACCCTTTCCTCTCTCTTTCCCTTCCTTACCTCTCTCAATTCCTCCTATTCTCTCCTCTCCCTCCCTTCCTCCTCTCCCTCCCTCCTCCCCTCTCTCACTCCCTTCCTTACCACTCTCCTTCCCTTTCTCCCTTCTCTTCTTCCTTTCCTCCCCTCCCATTCTCTCTCCCTGCCTTCCTTCTCTCACTCTTTCCCATCCTCACTCCCTCCCTCTCTCTCTCTCTCTCTCTTTCCCTTCCCTCTCTCTCTTTTCCTTCTATTCTCCGGCTCTCAATCCACTTTCCTTCCATTCCTCGACTCGTCATAGGCGAGCAAAATTTCTCCCGTAGATGACCACGTGATTAACCGGTATCGGAAATCCGTCGCCTTCCCCTCGATGATCAATCCTCTGCCGCCACTCTCTTTGTCTTCTTCGCTCCGCACTCCAGCAGTTTTTTTTGTGAGGAATACAAAAGAGAAGGGAAAATGGGAAGGGAGCCCGAGGAGGGAGGGGGGAGGAAAGGAATACATCACTCCTCGAAGGCGAGGAAAGGGATGCGAAATCCAGCGATCAAGATGACCCATCACGCAACATGCATTCCAACGCAAGAAGCGGAACGGGAATCCGACCGGCGGCGAGGAAATAAGTGTTTTTAACGCTTAGCGAGAAATGTCATCGGGAGGTCGATCGTATGCGATGGCGACGTGTTAGCTCGTTTTATTCTTGGTTCAACTGTCTGTCTTTTCCTGTTGATTTGACTTCTCTATTTTCACATGCATTCTGTTAATAACCCTAGAATGGTAACGCTATTTTTTAGGATCTTATTGTTTACGCTACGTCAGTTTGACTCACTGAAACTGGGAATAAAGAAGTATCATTAAAAACTGCACTAAAATGATTTTTACTAACGCCAAAATATAGTAAATGTTAGAAATGTGTAAATTAACAATTAGGGCACAATATTCTTTCAGTGCTTGCCTCAGATGGGCTTCTTGCAAAGTATGCAGAGAGAGGAGGTTTTCCTTCTCTTGGCATAATGGGACAAATGACAGTACTTTCTTGTATTTGTCGCTCTGTCGCCTGACGTGTTTCAGGAATCTTAATTTCCTCTCTTCGCTTTGCGAAGCATAGCTTTCAGATCAATACTTAAGTTTGTCAAACTGAATCTGCTTTTTTTTTGCCATTGGCACGCCAGCCTCTTGTGCAACTCTTGCGAAAATTGTAGCCGGTAACGGTGACGGGAGAACAATAACGTGTTGCTCCTTTGACAGCACATAGACAAATAACTATAGGAAGCATTGCTAAGAGAGGGAGGGGGCGTGTTTTAACACGAACATCTTTCGGAAATGTGTAGGTCAGAGTGACACACGTTATCATTCTAGGGTTAAAAAATCTTCGGAAAAAAATATTTTCTCTTGGAGATATAAGAATAATACAAAATTAAAAATCGGGGTGGCAAAAATTACATACCCTCGGAGCCGCATAAGGTAATTTTCAGAACTTCGAGAGCCGCATGGCACACTTCTACTCAATTTGACGAAGAGAAAACATAACCTGTATTCGAAGCTATTCAGATAAGATGAATGTCCCACAGGCATCTCAAACACTTCTCAAATCAAACCACGTAATTGTGTTTTGTAGCGAAAAACGATGACGCCTCTCTGACTGGAAATTTAATGTGCCGCATACTAAGTTAAAAGAGCCGCGGTTCGGTCACCCCTGTCATATATGCCTGTAAAATAAACTATAGCGATAAGAGCCGGGACAGGACATTATTGCGCAGTAGGCAAGGTTTTAAAGTAATGAAAGTATACAGTACACCATCTTATCTCCAAATATCAGTTTATTTACGATGTAGAGCAGTAATACTCATACCGTGACCCGCGGGACAAATGTGGCCTATGCCTCTTGGCCCGTGATGAGAGCAGCATATTTAATACGTTGCGAAAAAAACATTAGACGCACACATCATACAGTAATATACTAATACTAGTGTAATTACCCGTCAAATATGACGGATATGCGTGAATTAAGTATTAAGTTAAAATTGAAATAAAAATTAATGAAACCAACTTTTATAGGCTCTAAAAAGTAAACAAATATAAAATTCACATAATTGAGTGTTACAGAGAGTAAAAAGAGTTTTGGGCTAATAGAGATTGTATTACAAAGAAATACATAAAGATATACAATTCTTATACGCCCAAAATTATTTTTAATTTACGGAACATTTAATTTTGTCCCTCTCTGTCTCTCTCCTTCTTTCTTTCTTCCATCCATTCTCTCTCTCGTATTAAAGCATTCAAAGCACGCATTCCTTTCGCATAGAGTATAAGGATAAATGCGACAGTACAATTTTGAGGCTTAACAATAAAAAGGTTGGCAAGGCAAAATATTGTTAAAAAGCTTGAAATTTTCAAATAAATACGATTTAAACGTAGAACGAGCGATTTCGTATTGTAGGCAAAATGTTGCGATAAGAATATGAAACCTTATTTATTATTCTTTAAAACGGTCTAGGTCCGAAGAATGTACGCACTAATTTTAATTTGCAAAAGAGTAAAAACCTGTAAGTCAAAATTCGATTTTTACGTGTTATCTTCCCCCTCCCACCAAAAATAAAAATTCTGGCCCCGAGGTGCACATCCTAATGTTCCCATTAGTAAACGTACCAAGTATTAAGCCTCTAATTTTCTTGGTTTTTGAAATATGCTGTATGTAGTAGAAATGAATTTGTTGCAGACGGACTCAGAGAAATATATAGATAGATAGATAGATGCTGCTGAAGCTGGGCACGGCGCTAGGAGTCAAAATGGCGACCATCCATCACTGGAGTCATGATGTACCCTATGCAACCGCACTCGCAACAACTTCTGGCCCGTCAGATTACTGCCAGCTGTCGTGCTATTACTAGGCCTGAGCAGGGCAGCACTTGACTAGGAAGCTAGATAAGCCTGCTGCCTAGAAGCCTAGGCGGCCTCGACTGGAGATCACGAAAATTTTACGGTAGAAAGAGATTGATAGCATTTGTTTTTAACTCAGTACCGTACACTGTACCGGTCCCGAATTACTGAAGTGCACGTCGATAATATTTTACGGATAGCTATTTCTGAACGACAGCCTGATCTGCAGATTATTATTCAGAATATTTCTTAGTTCCACCAGTCACATTGATTTTAATCATTCCTGAATCGCTGTAATGAAATAATGCTGTAATAAATACGTGTATATATACTAACGGTATTATGGAAAATCATTTTTCATTCAGGCTCTTCACAATTTTAAAAGTTTCACGTGTGGCCCTCGGAGAAATAGTACCGCTGATGTAGAGGTAAAATAAAGTTTGTGAAACACATTTTGTAATATAAAAGATACACTTAAAAAAGTTCAAATTTACATTTTTGTGTCCCTAAGTGCGCTGAGCCTCGTTCGCCTAGCCCTTGTCTCGGTTCTGATGACGAAAAATGTCAGCTTTTAAGTTAATGGACAGCCTTAAAAATTTCACTGCCTGATTTACCTTTCTTTCCCGAGTAAAAGGAACAATATTCGATGGATTTCTTCCTAATTTTCTTCAATTCTATCAGTCTGAAATAACCGTTACAACGAATTATAATTTTTCAGTGTCAACCCACCAATAATTATTTTATCAACAAAGTTAACAGCATTCGCCATTCGGAAGCAGCTACCGGTTCATGAGCTCAATTCTTAGTTCGGGATCGAAAAAAAACACCATCATCATTTAAAACAACTGCGTTTTTGGGCGATAAACAACATAAAATAACATTTAAAGAGATGCATCCGACGGATATAGTTGCAAGTCCATGTTCAAACGCAAATGATCAAGAAATATAAAAAAGGACTATGCTATGAAAGGGAGATAAATGGCATCGGGGCATACAATTCTATTTATAGTCGAGAACGCGCACAGAGAAAGCAAGTAGAAAATATAGGTAAGTAAAAAAAATAAGAATCTTTAATTTTTATGTCCACACGCAACACAAACAACAACGCAAAATGCTCTGAGAGACATTAAGCTAATTTTGATCCGAGATCAACAATCGAAAAGCGAACTCAACGGTTCTTCGAAACGATCGCTTAGGACACATGAAGGCCATCTGTGCGCGACTTCCCTTTGGTGACGTAGACTGAGAAAGGGGCGGAGCGACCGATTCAATTAACATTCGTGATTTTTCGATTCGATGCGATTGTGAGTGGAGAAAAACCAAGGGGAGGAAGAATAGAAAGAACCTTTTATTTAAGGAAAGATAAGACGGGGCAAAATGAAGCCAATTTCTTGAGCCGGAGGTCGAAACGTCTCACACAGACCTGAATGACTTGCAATTTTTTTCCTTCCAGCAGAGAGATAAAGGGATCGGATAAACATTGGGATAAAAGAGGCAGACGATAGTGGAAAGGTAGGGGAAAAGGGAGGAAGGAGAACGGAGAGAGATGTCAGGAGAGAGTGAAATTAAAGGAGAGAATTCGAAGAATGGAAAATGGAGGAAAGGAGATAAGCAAATGTACAAGGATACAGCGAGAGAGAGAGAAGTAGGGAAGAAAAGGGGAAAATGAGAATGGGATAGGAAAAAGAGTGAGAGAGGGAGGGTAGGGAGTTAGAGGGGGAAAATAGAGGAAGGAAAATAAAGAAAAATATTGAAGAAAGAGTGGGTATAGAAAGGAAAGATAAGATATGACAAAGAAGGGGAGAGGTAGAGAGTTGAAGAAAGGGAGGAATAGGGGAAGAGAAAGAGACTGATAAAGGAAGAGGAAGAGAGGAAAAATAAAGGGAAAGAGGGATGGAGGAGGGAGAGAGCGGTGGAGTGTGAGAGAGGAGGAAGAGAGAGGATGAGAGGGATGAAGAGGAAGGGAGAGGATGAGAGAGTGGAGAAGAGGAAGAGAGATAAATGGTGAGAGGAATGGTGAGAGAGGAAGGAAAAGAAAGAGGGAGAAAGGTGTGGAGAAAGAGCGAGAGAAAGATGAATAGAGAGATGGTGAGAGAATGAGAAAGAGCGAGAGAAAGAGAGAGAGAAGAGAGGAAGAAGAGAGAGGAAGAAGAGAGAGGAAGAAGAGAGAGGAAGAGAGTGGAAGAGAGAGAAGAAGAGAGATAAATGGTGTGAGGAATGGTGAGAGGATTGGTGAGAGAGGAAGGAAAAGAAAGGGAGAGGAAGGTGGGGAGAAAGAGAGCGAGAGAGAGGAATAGAGAGATGGTGAGAGAATGAGGAAGAGCGAGAGGAAGAGAAAGAGAAGAAGAGAGAGGAAGAAGAGAGAGGAAGAAGAGAGAGGAAGAAGAGAGAGAAAGAGGACGAGAAAGAAGAGAGGAATAGAGAGAGGAAGAGAGAGGAAGAAAGAGAGGAAGTGAGAGAGGGTGAGAGAATGAAGGAGAGGAAGGAGGAGAGAGGAAGGAGGAGAGAGGAAGAGATAGGAAGAGGGAGAGAGAGGAATAGAAAGAGAGAGAAAGGAGGGAGAGGGGAAAAGGGAGAGAGGAATGGTGAGGGAGTAAGGAAAAGAGAGGAAGAGGAATGGACAGAGGGAGAGATGGGAGGGGTTGAGAAAATAGGGGATGAGAGAATGAGTGAGAAAGAGGGAGAGGAATAGATAAAGAGGAAGAGAGGGAGAGAGAGAGAGAGGGGGAAAATGAGAGAGGAAGGTAGAGGAGGGATTGAGTGACTCAGGGATGCAGTTATGGTGACAGGCAGATCTTAACTCATACGACGCTTGAGCTAGTTCTCGAAAGAAAATAAAAAAACCGCGCCTCCCCCCTCCCTCTCTCCATCTCTCACGGAGTAAATAAATAACAAGCGACAGCAACTGTTGAGGAAAAGGACGCAAGGCAACTGACAAAAGCGTTAGCCAAATAAGTTTCCGAAATAATTACCTCGCGTCTCTATAACCTCATTCGAGAACATAATGCGAGTGACTGGACTGGTGGATGAAAAATAAAAAGATGAAGAACGGGATGCGAAGCTCTCCTCTGGAATGCTGGGGCGAGAGATAGAGCGTCAAGTGTGCGAGAGTGACGTGGCGAGATGGAAGGTGTGCTTCATCACCTCTGCCACTTAGTCCGCCTTCCCTCCTTCCTTACCCATCGCCTCACAAACACACACACACACGCACGCACGGTTCTTCATTTTCACATTAATCGACTCATCAAGTCTTAACGGGCCCATCACGCCTACCTTTCCCAATCCCTCTACCCTTACACCCTCCCCTATCCCCTCTCCCCTTCCACCCTCTCCCTCCTCTTCCCTCCCTCCCCTCCCTTCTACATCTTTTGTCCTCCTTCACGCCCATGCATAATTTGTCTGTGTTCCAAGAGGAGGAGATAGCGAAAGGCAATTTATATGGAGTTTTAAAACTCGAAAACACACGAAGTGGTACATCAATCACGTAATCAGAGGTGTGGGTAGGTACGTGAGAACCGCGCCGCTGAGAAAATTAAGTTTAGTAAGTTATTCCAAAGGATGAAGACTATCCGCAGGTGCAACTTCTCCGAAGTCTTTTTTGGCGCTTTTTTCTAAAAAAAGATCTGATGTTGTCATCGCATGACTTTTTCCATAGGTACCTGTAATATTTCTAAAAACTCCAAATAGGTTAACTGACAATAATTATTTTACGGAACAGCGAGAAAAATTCATACTTGACAAAGAACAGAAATAAACTCAGACCGTGGCTTTCTGATACTGGATATCGCCATGAATCTCCAACAATTAAAAAAATAAAAAGGAGCGTTACTAATTGTAAGACAAGCGTCAAATGTTTTCAAATGTTGCCTCCAGGTGGTGTGGTAGTGTCAACTAAAAATATAGTTTTTAAAATATCTCTTAAACAATGCATTCTAAGAAAAAAGCTTAACAAAGTTGTGGAGAATACAATACTCGACAGTTTTTAAACATAATGTTTTTATAAGTTTTAATGGATTAAATTGGTGACGTAAAAGGGATCTAGAATAAAGTGTCACTTTCGGTTAACCGATTTTTACCAAATATAACCGCCTCTTTTTCCGATCCTCACGCCATCTCGAGCTGAATTCCATGAAATTATGTGGGACGATTTATTTATCGCGAAAATATAAAGTGGAAGGAAATAATCACCTCTGCCAATTAGATGTAAAAAATTTCAGTAATGTTTTTGGCCTTCTTTAAAGAAAGTAAAAAATTAACGCTTTTTGGTAAGGTTGTGCCCGACCGTCAGTAAGTTTCACCTTCAAAACTACTGAGAGGATTTCCATGTTTGGTACGAAGGACTTCTGGGAAAAAGCAATAACAAAAGCGATATAAGTGCTAATCAGGAGTGCCACTTTACTGAGAACAAAATATTAACTTTCCATCTATATCTCGTAAAATATTAGTCATACCAAATAAGTATTCAAATAAAATTTGTGTAACTAGTCAAATATAATATTTATCGCCTAATACATTTGAATCGAAGAACACGTATTCAAGAAAATCCAACAAGAATATTCTTATTCACTTTGAACTTAAAAAATTTCTTACATGTGTTTTTGTTGTCCAAAATACAATCTTCGTAGCAACTGAATAAACAAGATCTGCTATAATTACGTAAACGCGTTTAATATCCATTCGTGCGCGTAGAGCACTTAGGAGGTGCGAGGAAATAGATAATCTACGAAGTTAAAGGGGTTAAAGGACGTATTAATTGTATTTACGTAAGTCCAATTGTGTCTCGAGGCAAACTAAAGCAGCTCTTTGATTTAATTTCAGTATCAAACGAACCTTATAAATTAATTATCAGAGACTTTAATACAAAACTTAAATGACGGAACTGCCGCTCTCTCTCTCTCTCTCTGTCGTCGCGTCAGTAGACTCTGTTGGTTAGTCAATCAAAAAATGACAGATTACGTTCCACAAAAGCAGGAACAAGGATATCTATGGCACTATAAAACTTTGAAATTGATTGCGGAACATACACTTCTATCAGTTTTCATGAACATTTTGGGACTAGCTTTTGACAATGCTTCGAAACTTGGTTAAAGATGTCTTCGAAACATATACCTTTAGCTCACTAAATTAATGTATTTTCTGATCATTTCATGACCACATTGTCATTTAGAGAGTTAACATATTCAGATCTAAGTACGTAGAAAATTATCAGGAATAATATTTTTGACATAGGTCCAAAAACCTAATATTACCATACCTTTGCCTATCAATGCTATGACTTTGTGTATACATAACGTATTATTACGCTGGAGTAATAAAGTAAAGTTCCCAACTTAACTGTATCTCGGAATTTTTCGTGTCATACCATATTTAATATTTACGCAGAAACAATAAGAGGAGAAGCAGTGATGGAAGAGAAAGGATTTAAGATAAGAGGTGAAAGTATTACGACAATTAAATACGCAGATGATCAGGGGTTAATGGCAGAAGACGAGAAAGAACTTCAGAGGATGACAGACAGACTAGTGGAGGTTGGCCAACAATATGGAATGAAGATCAATGCCGAAAAAACGAAAGTCATGGTGGTTTCAAAGGAACATAAAGAATTAAATGTAATGGTAAATGGCCAAAAATTAGAACAAGTAAGTAGTTTAAAACAACTTTGCAGTATCTTATCGCAGGATGGAAGTAGTACACAGGACATCAGAAGCAGGATTGCAGTGGCAAAAGCAGCATTTAACGAGAAGAAGGAGATTCTCACAAGCAAAAAAATAAATTTAGAAACGGAAGAAATTAGCGAAATGCTACATATGGAGCATAGCTCTTTATGGTGCAGAGACGTGGACGGTAAGGAGAAAGGAGGAAAAATATTTAGAAAGTTTTGAGATGTGGGTATGGGGGAGGACGATGAAAGTGAAATGGACGGAGACGAAGAGGAACGAAGACGTATTAAAAGTGGTTGGAGAAGAAAGGACGCTAATAAGAACATTCAGGAAAAGAAAAGTAAATTGGATAGGGCATATATTGAGGAGGGAGAAAAAGAATAGGAATATAAGACAATTTAAATCAGGAAAATAGTACTTATAGAGGTATAATTGAGGTTTCCGGGGAGAGAGAGAAATGGAGGCAGCGATTCAGCTGAAACCTGTCTTCGGACAGCAGCATGATGATGATGATGATGACCAATTGATTAATGAAAAATGAATCGGTAATTCAAAAACTCAATATTTTCTTTACATTGCTTCTGTTATTTCGTTTTACAGTGTTCATACATTATTCTAAGCCATAAATATATTTCTTTTGTTGATATGATTACATATTAATTTGTAAAGAACGCCTATGCCTTGCCTGTATTCACGCATGGTGCGTGTATCTTTCTTCTTTTGTTTTAATGGAAACTTTCTGATATTTTCCATTTCATCAAGACCTCTATTACATAAATATGAGATTACGTCAGAATCTGTGGCACCGATTAACCTCCAGAGCATAAAGATTTACATCTACATGTTATCCTGCAATTCACCAATATGGTGGGTGGCAGAGGGAGCAATGTAGCCTAACAAACTGTTATCTCTCGCAGGCTTGATTTTCACGTTGGGATTTCGTATTGTCCTCGAAAAGAACGAACCTCGATAACGCTACATTCTTCAATTGATCTCACGTATCTTATCGTCATGGTGGAGGCGACCGTGACGATAAAATATGTGAGATCAATTGTAGAACGTAGAGTTATCGGGGTTCGTTCTTTGGAGAATAAAATATTCCTAAAACCTCCACTTTTAGATATTCCGACCTATATTTCTTCAAAAGCCTCAACTTTGAGTTCAGTTTTCGGTCCTACAGTGATATGCAGTCCAAATCACTCAATGATGAAGTGACGCTTTCCTTATGTTCGTACTTTTGTTTTAAAGATTTGGCTGTTCTATGTTATACTCTTTCTAATTGAATTTTTGGCCCTTCTCATACGGATCCCGTATACTTGAGGCGCATTCCACACATGGTCTTAAATAACACGTCTCACGTACTATTCTCCGTACAATTCCGTGCAATTCTGCCTATGAAAGTGAATTTTTTGTTGGCTGCGCATATAACTAGGCGAATCTGTATGTCCCGCGTAAGGTCACGACAAATGGTTAACTCCTAAATATATTTAACACTAGCCGAGGTACCCGGCATTGCCCAGGGTAAATCCAATATGCTTTATGTATGACAAACTCTTAAATGATTGGTGAAGCGCCGATTAGAAAAATTATTCGGAGACTGCATCATTTGCACCAAAAAAGTATGCGAGAGCATATAATAACAATTTATGGTTTCGGAGATATAAGTTCAAGAAAATGCCAAATATGCCATAATGTTTTTTAACCTACTTTCCAGAATGGAAATAGGCTTATAGTTTCGTCGTGTTGTCTGTCTGTCCGCCCATCCTGTTAACTTTTGAACCAATAAACCGATTTTCATGAAATTTAGTGAAAACCTCTTGCTACTGGGCCCGAAGTCCCGAGTTCGATTCGAGGAACTACAATTCCCGTTGATTACACGGGAAATTTGAAATACATCGTGCAGGGTAATTTTGTCTTGAACATTAAAATAACTTATAACTGTAATATCGGAGCGAAATTTGTACTATTCTCTGAAGAAAAGAATGGAAATTAAAATCTTTATTGTAGAATTTTCTTTATCGATCGTATTTCTTCGAATTTCGCGTGAATACTAGCGTTTTTGTAGTTTTTATCACTAATTACGAGAGTGTTGCCATCGCATCGACTATTGTTGGACTCGTATTCGGTATAGTCTAGTAAATACACGCGTTATTTTTGCCACACAAATACAGGTGATCAATGTGGTTTTCCGTTCGAATGTATTTGTAATTTTTAATAAAGCTAAATTATGAAATTTAGGAACACAAAGCGCAACTCATCCGTAGTGATTTTAAAGCTATTATAGCCAATTTCATTATTCTGTCCGTCCGTCCGTTGGTCTGTTTGTCCGTCCGTTGATCGGCCCGTCCGCCGCAACGCTCTATACAAATCCCCATAAGAGAACACTTAAAAATCCCTTTTTCACATGCAGGCTTTTCTTCTTTTGCAAAATTAAATTAGAAGTAATTAACCTATTATCTTTGGACAGAGACCATTTTAAAGAAAAATAAACAGATAATTATTCTTATCCTCCATTTTTGCCTTCGGTTCAAAATCGCTCAAGTTATACGTTTAAACCACATTTATTTGAAAATTTTAGGCTTTTTAACGATGTTCCCTTGCCGACCGTGTCATTGTTAAACCTCGAGATTATACTGCCATCCATTTGTTATATGCGTAAGGAAAGCGTGCTTTGAATGCTTTAGTGGGAGAGAGTAGGTGCCCGAATTTTTTATAATTAAAATCGTATTTTTCATTAATATCTTTTCAGTTAACTTCTTATTGAAACAGTTTTTTTGTAGTGCATCTTATAATTTACCCGAGTTATAAATTCGCATCGCACATACGAATCACGCAAAAGGCCATTCCTTGACATGCAGACCTTTTCCGTTTACATTTTAGAATATATCAAAGATGAGGTATTTAACTTAGTTATGCGAAAAGAAGAATTTAAATCTCATTAGTTGATATAAAAAAATTACGTTTTAATACGATTTCTCACGTTTTCACGTATTTTATTTATATTGGGCCACTGTTTTCTCAATCGTTGTATTCTATTCTTGGCCTCATCATAAATGCACCAATATTGCTTTAACACGGGTCAGACTTTTATACACGGGTATAACTTATTTACTGAATGTATTAAGTAATTAGAGGGAGGAAGGAAAAGAGAATGGGAACGAGCAGAAATTGAGAAAGAGGAAGAGGATGTAGCATTTGTGTAGGACTGCAGTAGAAAAATAACAATAATAAATTATAATTCATTATAAAAAGTTTATACTATCGAATCATGCGCCATATCAAATTGTGGGTATTTATAAAAATAAATATAGATTAGGTAATTTTCAACGGATTTCTTTAAATGATAATACAGCAAATATTTCGAACCGAATTTCTGTTAGGATTGGAAATACATTTTGACTTTTATTTAAATTTCTTCAAATAAAGCCAATTTTCAGAAAAAAATTCAAAACTACTATATACTTATAGTTAAAAGAAAATGGCGATCTTAAAATATATGTAGTTAAAACTCATTGCAGTTCATTTAAGTATTTAGTTCATAATAAGTTACTACAAATTTTTCCTTTGATGGTAAATTGACTATTCATTCACATTTTATCATGTTTTTACGCGCCAATAACATTAAATTAATTCAATTATTAAGTTATTTTCTATACGCTTTAAATTAATTATAATTTACACAAATATTTCAAGTAAATTTCGGCAAATTCTTTATGCATTTTATCTTATTATTTTGATTTTTCTCTAATTTTCAGCAAATACTTAGATAATCATTTGGCCTCTCTGATAATAACTATTTAAACAATATAATTAAAACAAAGATAACTTTCGAAAACAGTGATTTGATTGTGCGTGAAAGCCAAACCAGATCATAGCATATCTTACTGATTTTTCATCAAATATAATTGGAATACCTTTATGATAACCCCGTCATATTTGACGGGAAATTACGATAGTTAAATAAATAATTATGTGGAAAATAGGCATCATAAGTTACGTTTGGATCATTTTGTTCTACATCGGTTGACAGAGTTATTTTTTGGTAAGCGCAATAAAAAACATTTTCCTCTTTCTGAGTCTTATATGATCTGTGAGGCAGCCATTAAACAATTTATTCCGAGATGAAAATTCGAGATTTTCCTAAGACTACTTCAGACGCAAATACCGTAAACGTGGTTAAAATTGCACCTGGATTCGAATGCTGATAGTTCGGAGAAAAAGTAATGCCATGCAGCCAGGGGCGGCCCGAGGAACACTAGCGCCCATCCCCCTCCCGGCGAAATAGCACTCCATTTTTGTTGAGATATTTTCAAAGTACATGCTAATTTATTCATTGCTCTGTAAACATTATTGATAGTGAAAAATTAAAGGCATGCCATCAAGATTCCAGTCTGTTCCGCGATATAAACTGGTATCCAATATATATTCACTTACAAGTAATGCATTGGGGGAGTATTTGCAGTCACCGCTATTTTGTGACAAGTATGCGCGGGAAGTAACAGGTATGGGAGTCACAACCAGTCACAGGTTCAGTCACCGCGGGCTCGGTGGAACAGGAGAAATGTCGCAGTCTCTAGTCCCAACCACCCGAATCATAACTTGGTCCCAACAGCTCAAGTGTTCCATCGGTCCAGCGAATAACACGAGAAGTGAACTTAGATAATTCTTATTATTATTGTCTTATTGAAAATATTATGTTAAAACTATAAGTTATCATAATTATTATCTACGTCAAATTATTATTATCATGTGCAAGTATTGTTATTATATATATATATATATATATATATATATATATATATATATATATATATATATATATATATATATATATATATATATATTTAACAAACGTAAATTGTGTTTAAAACTAATTTGAATTTTCTAAACTGTTTCCTTACTAATCTAAGAATACAAAAACTAAAGAAAAATAAAATAATCATGAACAATTATGTTGGAAAATGTAATTTAAAATGGCATGACTCAGTCATCCCGCGCGACTCTGCTCCAGAATTGAGCGCGCCTATCGTCGGGTTAAGGGGGAACTGGCGAATTGTGGCTTCTAAAAACCCAATGCAGAGACTGTGTAGTGGAAGGGCATGTAGGCACTGTTTATCTGCTTTGTGACGTCTCTTACTCTTGAGATGACTATTTTTTCTTTGCGTCAACACTTGAGAACTATAGGGAAAGAGGAGGAAGGGTCTTAGGGTCTGGGCTAGTGCTTGGTTCAGCATTTATTGAGAACAATATAATGAGAGTGAGAGAGAAAGACTTATCTGACATCACTGCACAAACAAGCACATTCAAAGATATTTACAATGCTACCCATTATCGGGCGATACTTGGTTTGATGGTGTTACCGCTGTCACCAGCTCAAGGTAAATGCAATGAAAAAGTCACCGGTGACTCAAGTAACAGGTACAAGTCACAGGTATTTGTTTGTCACTGGAACAGTTGGTCACTGTGACAGAAAAATGTCGCACTCCCCAACTCTAATTGATAGATGATCGGGATAGCGCCATCAAGACTTTGGCGCATCAGGCTGCCGCTTGGCTCGCCCGTAATTCGGGTCGGCCCTGCTCGCATGAGTCCTTCAGCTCGAAAGGAATAACGAAAGAGTACCGAATTTTGGCGCATGTGGCGGCCGCCGTGAATCCTAAAGAGTATAATAAGAGAACTAAGGGACGTTAAATTCGCCATCAGACTTTCTAATAAATGAATAGAGGCGAAATATTCAAATTACTTTTTTGTGAGAATCCTGGTGGGTATTTTATCCCCTTCATTTTAATTCTGGGGATCGTGGGAGTGGTAATGCCATGCGACGGCATTTGGTGGAGATTGGTCTAACAGTGGGGGAGGAATTTGTAGACAGACAAAAATCAGATTTTGCTTTTGTATAGATGTATAGATATTCAACTGCTGACTGAAAATAAACTTCAGAATAAGCACTGCAATCTTAAAAATTGAAAATTTAAGTAATACTCGTCTTAGGCATCTCCAGTAGCCATTGAAAAGTTATAAAAACATATGCGCATTTCGGCAGAAAAGCAGCCGTCTTCAGTGTAGATTCACCGAAAGCACAATTCATTGCATCGGATACACCTAAGACTAATATTTGATTTTTTAATATTTTAAACTCGGAGTTCTTATTCCGGGATTAACAGAGCTGTCAACAAGTACTGGGATTATCTAGATGCCGGAAAAGCAGACGTTTTTTTAGCTTCTGGTGTTCGTCGTGTCGCGCAAATGACTCCATTGTTTCGCGCTAATCCATCCAGTACCACCTAGATAACGGCGACCACGGCTATAACCATTCGGAAAGATTTTAAGCCACAAGAAGCAATAAGACGGGGCGAAATGGAAAAAAACTCGGATGATTTGGAGGGTGAAAGTTTAAAAATAAAACTCTTTAAAATATCCGCTGAATACAGTAAAAATTCATTCAGTTGAAAAAAATGCCTCGTTCCGTATTCACTCAAAATAAGACGCTTCCCTAAGCAAAATAATTATCACTGCATTCAGTATTAAGATTAATGTAAAATACAATAAATTTGTAAGCAAAATATTTTAGCTCATTGCACTTGGGATTAGAGTGCCGCTAAATAAATAAACCTTCAAAGTTGCCAGGAAATGTGGTTGAAAAAGTGATCTCTGACGTCATCAGGATCATATTGTATTGCTCGCTTCCAAAACATACAGTCACCTGATTAGTTCGGACAAATATAATTGGGGATTTAATGCAAACGCAAAAGTTTTACTTTGGCAGTATTATAAAATGATGAAATACACGGTTAGCATAGGACTGAATGAAAAAAATCGATCGATTAACTCTCAGTGTTTATCTCCCACGTCAAATCCCACAAACCAGGAATAAATTAGTTTACGAGATGAAGGTGAAGACGGACGGGCACGGGAGAAACAATATACGGGTCAACTCCGTGCGCCGCGTTAAAAGGACGCTTAAAAATGTTCGGCAGAGAATAAATTATAACAAGAGAAGAAATTATGTATTTCATATGGCAGTTCCGCGTATCCGAGGTACAGAATGATTACCCCCTGCAAAGAACTAACCACTTACCACAGAACACGGCTGCTTGGCCTTTGAAATTCAAACGTTTACGCAACTGCGTCGTAGCTATAGGATTCATCCAAGGCTTTTATTTCTCAAAATAAAATAAAGAGACAACATTCTCCAGCTTCTTTCCGAAAGAACCCGTAGCTAAAAGGGACATGAATGGACCGCTCGTCCAATACAGGAATGAAATCTAGTCACGTGTGCGCCGCCGAGGAAACAGTTCCTTCATCACCATCCTGATGAAATCGATCCCTTTCTGAACGAGTGGACCTTTTCGAATCAAGGAAATTACCGAAATTCTTCGAGGAGGGAAAGGAAAATCCTCGGGTCTCCTCAGAGATGCGGGAGAAAAGATGGAGAAAAAGATTACGCACGAGATAAATTGAAACGCTCTTCTGCCTGGTTAGATTTTTTTCTGGTTTCTTCTTTCACTGCTTCGCTCTCTCCCTAACTATTTCATAGGACTTAAAGGGCTATAAGCTTCCGAAAAATCTGTCCGAAGATTGAAACGTCAGAGAAGGTCATAAAAGAGGAATACGCCGTGAATATTTAATCGAGCTTATCGAAAGATGACAGCCTGAATCGAAACCCGTCGATTCGCTGGTCTTCGTAGAACGATTGGACACAAAACTATAACTAATTTATTCTCGCTTTGGGGTCCAAAATATAAGAGGAATGAGAGAGAAAGAAGATGGAAACAATTCATTCCTGCCAACTAGCAGATGATTGCCACCCTCTCGCACACGACATCACGCATAGGACGGCTTAACCCAGAAACAAATAACGGTTATAAAAAAGTTTTTATAAAAAACTTTTATGAAGAAATTATAAATTTCAAAATTACTATTAAAGTCATTAATGAAATAATTTGTATAAATGTACACACAAGGCACACAACTTCTGCGAGTAAACAATAAACAAACCATAGCAACTTGAAGGATAACATGTAACACATAAGGATTATTTCCCTTAGTTTACTCGATGCTCACTGTGGTGTAGTCGTTTCAATCCATGTCTCATGAGAAGCAGTACAAGACTGAGGAGATTGAGGTCCGAAATTCTACTTGTATGGCGAAAGTGCAGGGTTGTGCACGGGCAGCGGGCGAGTTCTCGGGGTTGACGGGCGTAGGGGCGGAGCACCTATTATATATGTATTAATGTATGTATATTTGTGTGTGGAAAAAATCACAGTATGCGTTCTCCCTCGCGTCACAAACATGCGTGAAACGCGGTGCGCACCAAAATCAGTTCCCCGTATGATTTACGCTCGCCGGGTCTGTGTATATGTCACATTTAATCCTGTATATCAGGCTTCTCAAACTGGCGACAAAATGCTAATTTTTATCCGAACTGAATCGCATGGGATTTTTTTTAATAGATGCATTATTCATAGAATAATTTAACATCGCCGTGAATTCAAAATGGCCCTCGTCATACAAAAATCTCTCTAAAATAAAAGGAAAAAATTAGCTGCTTCACTTCGAGTATAAATGGCAGGTAAATCAGAAAGAATACAGACAACCTGTTCTCTTTTGCTTGAACAGCTTTCGTTAGATTGATCTGATATGTCGGCGGATGTTCAATAAATCAGTGGTCTGTCCGTGTCTCCTCCATTTTTAGGCGTTATTTACTAGCGAAGCTGTTGTAGCAGAACGCTTTATGGACACGTCTCGTCCGTCCGTCCGTCGTAACTTTCATCCACTGAACCGCTGGACGGATTCAAATTAAATTAGTAATTATGAGTGATCCTTCTTAAACTTTATCCCCGAATTGTGATTTTTGAACTGCGTCCGTAAATTAGAACTTCCGCTTTATATAAACATTTAAATCGACTTATACTCGTATCTTGATAAATGGAATCTAACAAACAACATATTTTTCTCTTCTAGGATCTTATGCGATCTGTGAGGTAGAGATGAAAAAATATTATTCTGATAGAAGGAAAGATTTAACACAAAAAAGAAGTCCGCCAGACCACATCATGACGACTTATGGTTTCGGAGATAAAAATCCGAGAAAATCCCAAGCATAATATCACACATACTTTGTTTACATCGATCGCTAGGACGATTTTATCGGAAAAAAACAAAAAACAAAATTTTCTCTTCTATGCTCTTATGAGACATTAAAAAAAAAATATTCGAATAGAGGGCAACATTTACCATAAAAATTCCACCAAAATTGTAAATAATTAACATTTCATTTTTGGGTCTGCAGCATTTTACCCTCTGACAGTTAATCGAGTTCCCCCTCAGTTTTTCGTATTCGCCAGAGGTTTTTGTGTTCGAACTCAACCAAACGACGACTGTTGGTCAATGCCAGAGTTGGGACCTTTTTTCTCGTCGTTCTCGTCTAATGGTTGTTGTAGATTTTCAATTTTGCCCTGTTGGCCAATAATATTTTCTTATTAATTTGTAACTTTGTAACAATATTGTGTTGGTGTACTCTTGAACTTTTGTGATAATTTTTGATACTCAAGTTGTGCTTCTGGAGTGATGCTTTAGTTTGATAAACTAAACACTGAGTGAACTCATCAAAAGTGGGGGGATGCAGCATTTTACTCTCCGACAGTATATTGAGTTCCCCATCAGTTTTTCGTGTTCGCAAACGACGCACCCCTGCAAATGCACGCACTTTTGCAAACGCTCGTACTTGTGCAAACGCGAGTACTTCAGCTCTGCGCATACATACAGAGTCTCAACTTTTATAAGCAACATACATAAGCCCAGAAGAGAACGCTACCATCGTGCGATTTAACCGATAGTCTTTCACGAGTCGTGTGCCCTCTTCCCGGAGAACAGACCGAACTAGCGGACTTCCGATCTGACAACGTCGCGGACTGGCAGCCGGCAGTCACGAGTGTCGAACCTGAGTGAGAGACCGAGGAAGAGGACACGGAGAGAGAGGAGCCTTAAACCGGCCAGCGGAAGATTTCCCTGTTTGCTATCAAAATTTTAAACACCAAAGCTGAAAAATTGCATTGATTTATTAAATCGTGACTTGAGAAATTTTACGCGTTACTTTCATTGTCAATCTTAGTATTTACCACATCCTCAAACTACATTTAGCATAGTACACACTATTACAGTATTTTACTGAGTGTATACACATCACACAAGATGCTTAAGTTTTGCTCTCAATAGAAAAAATTTTAGAAATCGATATTAAACAATATTAGATTTTCAACTTAGTCGTCATTGGATGTTAATTATTGATTGCCGTATTAATAAATATGCATAGGACTCTGGAATCAGTGCGCGAACAAAAAAAAAATCCCTTAAATTCTTTATTTTAGGTAGAAAACTACTGCGCATCGTTGAGAAGCGAGAGGATACAATACAGTACAAAGCCAAAAGGATGGCTGTCTAAAATTCGGAACGATCCGAAATCCGGATACTTTACAAAATTTCCTATTAATAAATTCTGTGCCGGTTGCGCCCAACAAATCTACTTGAATTTGGCACTGGACTTATTTTGTGATTAACTTAACTTTGCTCATTACCGAATCCGAAATTTTCCACGACGAGATGAAGATTTCAACACCGTGAAATTGTTCAGGAAATTCAAGGGACCACACGGTATTCGGAAGTTAAAAGTATGTTGTGAAATGGCTCCTCCCAATCATGAAGCTGCCGAGAATTACATCGACGAATTTGCAAAATTAATTCCTGATGACAACTTGACACATGATCGTGTATATCATTCCGACGAGACTTCTCTTTCCAGGTGTTATGCCCAACGAAAGACGCTAGCAGCAGAGGGCAAAACTGCACCAACGGGAATGAAAAATAGGCTAATATTGCTCACGAGTGCGAATGATACCATTAAGGTCAGTGGCGGATCTAGAAATTTCCCGCCCCTATGCCAAATTATTTTTCCGCCCCTTTTTTGATGCGTTTTTTGAATAAATAAACGCTCTTGTGTATATATATCTAGTTTGTTTGTCCATCCGTCCGTCCGCGGATCAAAATAGTTAAATTCATCAAAAGTCTGCTTAATATTATTATTTTTTATTCCCGCCCTGAAATCCTGTTTTTATTGCCACCCCGAAATCTCGCCGCCATTAGGCACTTTTGCAAGGAAGCTTTATTACCGAACAGAAAATTATTTCTTTATAAAATTCAAGAAACACGTATTTCAGAAAAGCACCAATACATTCAACAACTAACGTTGCGGGACATTTTCGTAGAACCTACGGAAGGCTGCGCAATAAAACTTTCCTCTTCCGAAAATCAAATCGCTTGCAACACCGCCATCGACGCTGGGAAATAAATTATAATCACGCAGCCATTTCCTGCATGTTTGACTTAGTAAGTGGAGAAGATGAACACGTTTTGGTAAATAAATAATAATTTTCATTCTATATTTCAAATATTATTTTCTTTTCCTTACTCAATATGGACTTTTTTGATAATTCATGGTTATGCATTTATATATGATCCATAAACCGGCACCCTACAAGTCCCGAGATTGCCGGATTTGGGACTTCGTACTGTACTAACGCGGTATATCACAGAATTATTACGTATCATAAACAATTTTTCATAAAATAATCCATCAAATTTGTGATATAAAAAGTTTTTTTTTTTCGTATGTAAGTGTAATTTTATTAAGCGTTACTTACAGCAAGGCGGTAGTGGCGGAACGACATATGGTCTCCTCTCCTCCGTCTGTGCGCATGTTTCATCTTCGAAACTACTGGGTGGATGTTTATTAAATTCCGTATCAAAGATCCTTATTAAAATTTATCGCCGAAATATGATTTTAAAATGCATGCGCCAATCAGAACTTCCACTTTATATAAGCATTTAAATTAACTTATACTCGTATCTTGTCGAATGACATCCGTCAAGCAACAATTAAAGACTATATTTTTCTCTCCTTATCTCTTATATGGTATGTAAGGTTTCGATTTAAAAAAAATATAGATTGATTACCCAGAAATTCCACACAAACAAAACTACATAAATAATCAAATAAATTTATTTGATCACGTAATTCCACGAAGTCCTGGCCTCGTCCATTAACTTCAAAACCATATAATCACGACTTATAAATTCGGAGATAAAAATTCAAGAACGGCCAACACCGTTTCATTTCCCATAAAGAACGCCTTTAAAATCTCTGCGTATTCATTCCATTTATGGCGTATACTTTTCCTTCTTACTACACCTCGAAGCGAATTTCTACGCACAAATAGAGGGCCGGAATCATAAGGTGTGGCCAACACTCAAACCACACCGCCGGATCCCTCTTTCTTCCCTTGGAACGTACCTCCTATAAAATAACCTAAACGTCCAAGGGAGAAATGGGATCGAGTTACGGAATTTCGCGTTACGACCAACTACTCAGGAACTTATTCCTTCCGCATCGCATGGGATCATAGAGTTTTGGGGGCAATGCGAAGAGAGATTGATTTGGTCTTTATTTGGGGCGAGATTGAGACTAAGAATTCCCAGAGAGAGAGAGAGAGAGGTCATGAATGAGCAGTACTGCCAACCTGGGGCATTTTCCGTTATATGTAGCTTATTTCGTTTATCATCTGGGGTAAAAAAATTTAAAAAATCCGCTAAGAGAAATATTATACTATAAAGTTTTGGCACGAAGTATATTATTTCAAAGATTGCACGGGGGAAAAGGCATTTTAAAACATTTCTGAAGAATCATTGAGTTTATTAATACTGCCTTGTTTAAATGCTTTAAGTGGAAAGGATTTTCAGTCAACTTGATCAAAAATAAGACCAGAAATCGTACGGGAATTAAAATGATAAATGCCATTTTGTTAGTCAGATATGGTCTGCGCCGTAATAACAAATGCTGTAGGACTATAAACTGCCCGATTGTGTGTTAGCGTAGGAACCAACAAATCACATTCAAAAGAAAGTGACGATGATTGTGATATTTGTAGCGTTCTGTTGGAATAAAATTTTTAATGTAATAATAGATGCTAATTTTAAAATTAATTTTTTCCTAGCATATTTTCGTCTAAATCTAGGAGATTTTTCACAACCATTAGCGGATTTATTTTTAGCAGCTGGCAACGCTGTGGATGAGACCACTGCTAGAAAAGGGTATAAGGGGGAAGGACTGGGAGGAAGGGGAAAACGGCGGTATATTTTTTATATATTTTTTATATTTTTATATATTTTATATATTTTATATTTTTATTTTTTTATTTTTTATATTTATATATTATATATATATATATATATATATATTATACCATAGAATCGGAGAACACAGGAGGGGAGGATAAGGGAATGCAAGGGACAGCGAGTAAAGAGGGACGGAACAGCAGCAGAGGAACCTAAAAAGGGATGAGGCGTGAAGGAAAGGGACAGGAAGAAATGGTATGGGTTGGTAAGGCAAGTGGAAAGGAAGTGAAGCGGTAAGGTAGTACGAGTGAGGTGAAAGGGAGATGGCGCAAAAGAGTGAAAGGAATAAAGGAATCGGATGGGATTTGAAAGCTATCGCGGGCATTGGAGGCAACAAATACGGGAGAGCTGTGTGCACTCGATGCAGATGCCGAGGGGAAATGTTTAATGTCATTGACCGAAGAGAAAAAGAGGCAAGAGGAGTACTAATCTTGGGCGTCTAAGTCCCAGGATTTTGCGCCGGTCTTCTGTATTCATCCTTTGACTGGGGCTCTTCCAAGTCGAATGTAGCTTGGAAGAGTTGGGAAGCTAAGGTTTTCAGGATGATTTCGGATGGTGAGGGACATTATTTTGGGGTCCGTCCCCTTACGAATTATCTATACGGCTCGGTTACTATGCTCAAGTTTCGTTTTGTTTACGTCGCTACAACAATAAAAACGAAGCGTAAATACGTTCAATTTACTTTCAAAAAAGGGATAAAGAACATATTATTACAAATGCTTAACAACGGTGAGATATATTTTAAATAACAAGGGGGGAGGAGAGGAGGTCAAAATACCGAAAATTTACGTGAACATTCTTAAAAAAAGGCGCTCTCAGGATCTGCACTCGCAGGCCTTTTTTAAACTTGTTTTTATTTTAATTACCTCGCGAAATTATTAAAGAAGGCAATTCAAATAGCGGATACAGATAGTTAATAAATATTAACGAAAACCATAACCCGTCTGAGAGATTGCACCTCAGCTTAAACGTGTTCATAATTTCACCTCGGCATTTAAAAGGTTAAGAATATAATATCCCCGACTCATCGAAGATGGCGGCATCTTCGCAGCCGAAATACGCATCTGTTTTCCCAAACTTTTTTTTTTAGGTTATTGGAATGTTTTCAAACATAACTGATATTAATTCTCGCCATAGCGATTTTTAAAGAGCGACTAAGTTTATTAACTTAGCTCCCGCGTCAATATGCATTCATCAATCTCTCTCCAACAAAACACAAGGAAGAGGTAAACTCCCGGTTCAACGCTTTCCGCCAGAAGCGACAAGTGCGCTCCGAATAAGTTTCAACCTTCCTAAATTCTCAGCGTCCTTGACGACGACCTTTTAAATTCACAGCACGGCTGCGCCGCCACGCGATCGCTTTCTTTTCGGTTTAAAATTCACTCGGTAACTCGCTCTGCCAACCGCAGAATGAATTTCGGATATCGATTTTCGACCGAAACTTGCTGACGGACTACAAAAAATAAAAGGAAAAGCTGCGGGCGCAAAGTGCAGCGAGCAGGTATTTTCGGAAACTGCGCGGCAAACATTCGAAGGAACAAACACTTCACCATCCGCGCAGGGACCACAAAGCGAAAAGATTTTTTTTTAATGCGAAGCGACCGAGCCACCGCTGTGACAGGCGGGCCAAAATCACGCGAAGAGATGACACGGGATATTTTTAAGCAAATTTTAAAAATTTACCCAATGAAAAATAAAGTCTCTAAAAAAAAGGACGAAAAAAAATTTTCAGCGCGCAAAATTATAGTTTGTTTTTAAATTTATTATCGCAAACGGCAATACGTGGCATGTATTTAAAAGGCTGTAAAAGTTAAAGAAATGGTATCTCATTATCTGCGTGGCTTTCCAACAAATGGCCTAGTGCATTGCAAAATAAACTGCCGAGAATTTAATCGAAGAAATAACACCCGATAAATTGGAGTTTTAAGATTTCCTCGTAAATTGATATAGTTCTTAATGCGAAGAATTCAGCATTAGCCGCAGGAGATAGGATCGTAATTCTGTAAAGCTGCATGTGTTTTAATAAAGCCGATATGCTGCACACAAGTGAAAAACGGAGCATGTAAACACACAAACTCGATCAAACACTGCCTCAATGTTAACTGTGTTTTTCGTTGTACAGCTCACGCAACGGCGCTTTTTCCGGTATTTGTCTATGCCGGACCACACCGCACACCACAGAAAAACCCCTCGCACATGACAAAAGCAATGGCGCACGGAAACTTACCGACAAAAAAAGACCCGCAGCGTATCCACAAGGAGCTGTTTCGGACCACCAAGTCAGATGTCGTGCTTCCCAACGCCAAAAAGATTTAACAGGGAGCGAAACCCATCCGAACCCTTGATCAGTTGAACAGCGGGGTAGACCACAATTCGAGGAAAACAAAAACGAAACACTCAGCGGTCGGATGACAAGAGAACGCAATCCAGGTGTACTAACCCGCAGCAGACGTCGACCCTCCACCCTCCCGCGGCTGACTGGAGTTTCATACCTTCACGACCTCGGAAGCAGAGGCGCGCAGGACACTTTTGGCGGGAATCTATGCTTCGCGTTCTCTCGCCGGCCTTCGATTCTTCTTTATTAGATAGAATAGTTTCAATCCGAGGTTTGGTGATCATTGACGCGCAGCTCGCGAACAACGTTCGGCTCGCGAAGGTTCTAATTTCAGTGGCTTGCAATCATACCTTACGATTTGAATTTTCTTATGCTCTGCTTGACATTTTGACCATTAATTTATTTATGGAAAGTTTTATTACTGCACTAATAAAAATTTTTCAAATCAATTCATTTGCAAATGTTTTACAGTTATTTGACACACATTCAGGGACCTCCCGACTTGAGCGACAAAAATATTTGGAGTGGGAAATCGAAATAAAAAAATACAATAACAAGTAGTTTCATCCATGAACTATGATTATGTATCTATCGGAAACCAAACCAAACAAAAAATACGATGAAGACGTTTTGGAAAAATATATAACGAACAGAATGATTTTCACTGACGCAAAGGGAAAATCATAACGCGAAAGAGAAAAAGAGAAGAATTGCTCGTGTTAGTGTTATACGACAAAAAAAGAAATTGTCATTCAGTTTCCATACCTGTTAGATTTTTCTTTACAAATTATTTTTGTTTGCAAAAAAAATATGATCTCCAAGGAAATAAATACTTCTTTTTTCGTAATTTACTAAAACGAGTAGAGTGTTATCCATAGATATAATTAGGGTGCTTTTTCTTCCATTGTTAATTCGATAATGTTTTGTTTATTTCGTTACTAACCTAATTGACGAACTGAGTAGTTTGGATCACCAGTTACACGCGTAAACTTTGCTTATTTATTTTTGTGGTTATTATGCCGCCACATATTCGGTCACTGGAGCCTCGTTTGTAAGTGGCATTAATTATGGAAATGGATGCTCATAATTTCAGCTTTCTGTGTTTTATAGCTTCAAAGGTATTAAGGATAAAAAAATTAATAGACCCTATTTGACCCTGTATATATTTTTCAAATCTCAAACCTAAAGAAAAACAAATGGCAGCAGTACAGAAATCTGCACTCCAAGTGTCACCTTTCTGTCGTTTACGGTTTCGCCTCAATTTCAATTTAAGCAAGTGCACGCAAGTGAAACTATAATCGCATTATTTTTAAACTCGCCGAAAATTATAATATGAAAACAAATTTTTTTAACTAATTATCATTACACCTGTCATAAAAATGAAAGGAAATTTTATAAAGAACAAATACGCAAAACACTTTATTGTTAATTTGTTTTAAATATAATATCCAGCTCGGAGCGAGCAAAATAAAGGGAGACCTAGGCTCTAGTTACGTCCCAGATACATATTTTGTTTATTTATTTGAACATAAATGCCGCAAGTTTGCTAAAGCTAGGTGACGACGACTGCTACACTACACTACGAAATACAATCATCATCATCATAGGTAGTCTGTCCGTAGACAGGTCCGTGATTATTCTTAGTTAAACCTGGTTCTTCATATACTCCTATTTTCCGCTGTCCTCTTTATATCTTGATAACTCTCTTTCCCTTTCAAATCGTCTATCAGCTGAAACCTTTTCCTATCTCTTTCCCTTTTCCCATCTAATTTTCCTTCTAACACGTCTTTAATCATACTCTCTCTCCTCAGGTAATGTCCAACCCAGTTAGCCTTCCTCTTTCTGATAGTCTGTATAATCATTCGCTTCTCTCCTATTCTTCGTAGCACTTCATCGTTTTTCATCCTATCTGTCCATTTTATTTTCAGCATTCTCCTCCAAGTCCACATTTCAAAGCTTTCCAAGTATTTGATGTCATTTTTCCTTAGCGTCCATGTTTCTGCCCCATACAATGCTATACTCCATACGTAGCATTTTATCAACTTCTTGCGGATATCTACCCTTATATTCCCTGTAAGTAGTTGTTTCTTTCTCCTGAAAGCCGCTTTTGCTTTTCCTATTCTAGTTTTGATCTCATCCGTACATTTTGCCTCTCGTGTTATGATACTTCCAAGGTATTTATATCCTGAAACTTGTTCTAATGGCTTTCCCCCAATAGCTATGTTCAGATTCTCTTCTTTACCCGATATTCGAATGACCTTGGATTTTTCTGTATTTATTTTCATACCGTATTTTCTACCTGTTATCACTAGTCTATTTATCATTTTTTGTAGGTCCTCTTCCTTTCTTGCTAGAAGTACTTGATCATCTGCGTATTTTACTGTTCTTATAATCCTTCCTCCAATTTTGAAATCCCCTGTGCCTTCTAAAGCTTCTTGCATTAGACTTTCTCCATATATATTGAATATGGTAGGCGATAGGCATCAGCCTTGTCTTACTCCTCTACCGATATTTATTCCGCAGGTGTCCACATTCTCAAACCTGACCTTTACAACTTGATTCTCATATAGATTCCTAATCAGTCTCCTGTCTTTCCAGTCTACACCTATATCCTTTAATATCTTCATCAACTTTACCCAATTTACTCTATCAAAGGCCTTCTGCCAGTCTACGAAACATGCGCAGATATCTTGACTGTATTCTATTGCCCTTTCTGATATGATTCTAACTACTCCTATAGCATCTCTAGTTCCTCGTCCTTTTCTGAAGCCGAATTGATCTTCCCCTATTATTTCTTCTGCCTTTTTTTAAGAATCCTCGTGATGATCTTCGATGTGTGTGACAGAAGGCTTATAGTTCTGTAATCTTTACACTGCATTGCCTTTGGCTTCTTCTTTAGAGGGATCATTGTTACTTCTAGGAAATCCTGAGGCCACTCTCCCGTGTCGTAAATCATATTAATTAATTTCGTGATCGCTTTTAGTCCTTCTGATCCTATGACTTTAAGTATCTCAGCCGGTATTCCATCGCTGCCCGTGGCTTTCCCCTTCTTTAGTTCCACTATCGCCTTTTCTACTTCGCTCTCCATAATACTTGGTCCTAAGTTGTCTTCTTCAATGTTTTCCTCATTTTCCAGTTCTATTTTTGCCGCTCCTGCCTGTTTGCCGTATAATTCCTTAATGTATTCTTCCCATACCTGTGCTACGTCCTTTGTTTCTGAGACTATCTTCCCATCCGTATTCATAATTCCTTTACCACAAATTCCATTAGGCTTCTTATCTTCTAATTCCAGTGCTCTAGTGTACATCATATCGTACCGTCCTAACTTCTCCATTTGTTCAATTTCATCACATTTTCCTTTTATCCAATTTTCTCTAGCTTTATCTGTTACCCTTCTCAACTCATTGTTTATACGCCTATAGTTGGCTCTACCTTCTTCACTGTCAACGTTTTTCCATTTTCGTCTCTCATTCATTTTCTCCAGCATTTCCTTCGTGATCCATGGTTTTCTGATTTTCTTCTCTTGTTTTCCAATCTCTTTATCCAAGGTATCCTTGATAATGGTTTTAATTTCATCCCATTCTATATCAACGGTCTTCGGTTTGTTTTCCAACTTTCTTAGGTTATCTTCCAACTTCATGCTGACTACATCCTGCCTTTCTTTCAGTTTTTCTAGGTCCCAGGTCTGTCTTTCTCTTCTCGTTTTTCTAATATGTTTGAGCTTTGTACTCACGTCAAGTATTAGAAGGCTGTGATGTGAATCAATGTCTGCTCCTTGCAATGCCTTGGCGTTCTTTATGCTGTTCCTGAATCTTTGTTTTACAAGGATGTAATCTATTTGGCATCTCATTCTATCTCCTGGGCTTTTTCATGTGTATAACCTTCGTTTATGGTTTCTGAACCATGTATTAGTCACTACAAGGTCATTATTGATGCAGAATTCTACGAGTTTCTCCCCTCCTCGATTTCTCTTCCCAAGTCCGCATTGCCCGACAATATAAATACAATAATAGTTAATTTATCAATAACAAATGTAATAGTATTTTATTTAAAACTTATCCGATTTAATTATTACCTATTTTTATGGAGTTATGAGTTTTATAGGTTGAAGAAGGGCCTCCACGGCTATCGTAGCGGTTAAGGGGCTCACGAGGTCCCCACCGTACTTCACCCCATCAGGCATTCCTTTACTTCCTCCATCTCCATCGTCGTCTGTTACAATTTGTGTATGTGGACGACTGCCAGAGAAGGGCCCACTTTGTCGGCATAGAGTTACGAATGCAGAGGTATTCTGTGATAAATTACGAGTAAAATAAACAATAAATCAAACTTCTATGTTGAAAAATAAATTTTTGTTGAATATTACAGTTGATATTTAAAAACGGTGTTTTGCGAAAATTGAAGCCAAAATCACGACATTAAAAATAAGTTCTACTCGTCCTTCATTTGTGGATATGATTCTTCGATACGGCTATTCTTAATAAACCAGGGAATCTTTCAATGCACTTTTCTATAAATCGATATTTTCTACCCTTTTTCATAAAAATGCTGATAACTCCGAAACTAGAATCGACAAAGTGGAATCCTTCTCTGGCGGACGACCACATATAATTTCCAATTTAATAACCGTCTTATATTTTGTATTTGCTTCGCCGGATATTTTGAAATATAAGTGTAGCTCATCGATAGCAAAAAGATTCGGGAACTCTGGCGCAGATTATGGAAAATCAGATGAAAAACGATGTTGATTAAACAGTCGAACATCTGAGAATCGAAACTTTTATTAGCAGAAGCGGCCAGAGTTTTCCTCGTTCGCACTCACGTAACTTTACATGAATTCCTTAAACTGGAAGTTTTCAATTGCTCGAAGTCCAAGTTATCCAGACTAGACTCTAGTTGGGAAATAATTCAGTCGATGTGAGACGAAGATCGAGTTTTCCATGTCTTTAGTGCTTCTAGGTCCATTCTTCGTGATCTGACCAAACCACTTCTCTTTTTCTAACATAATTACACCAATTAAGCTTCTCGATGTGGAGTTGGCGAATGTACGTAATGTCAGCGACTGCAAAATATAGGGAATGCTCCGCACTCCATTTTCATAGCTACACTCGCTCTCTTCCCATCCAATCCCTGAATCCCTAGATAGGCGCACACAAACACATAAACATTCATCACTTATTCTCATAACCTATTAAAATACATGTAAATAGTGACACGGTATCCCATTAGGATAAACTATTTTTTAACTGAGCACGGCAAATTTGGCAACGGAATATATTTAATGACGACCGGACGAATATCACATATCTTTAATAATCCAAGAGTTTGATTAGCCAGAATTACACACGAATACCACATACCTATATATTTTATTATAATTGCGCACCGCCATCGATGATATGAACAGCCGTATGGAATGAAACGTATCATAATCGAGAAGATTTTAGTTTATTTATCACATACAGGAAATTCCAATTACATGAAATTTAATAAACATGTAAATGTTATAAATGAAGCACAAGATTAACGGGCGTCCTATTTTTTAGATAGAATTTTGTACGTATATAAATTTATATATATATATATATATATATATATATATATATATATATATATATATATATATATATACACACACACGTTTTATTAAAAGAAAAACGTGATTATGTAATCAGTCTGTCTGCACGTCTGTGGACAATAAACTTTTTCTTTAAGAGATATTTAGAAAATAGATAGAAATCTCCAATCTATGAATTTTCCAATGATTAGATTTTCTATATAGTTCATAGATTTTCTGCTAGGTGGCTTCAAATTAGGAACATCCATTAGTTTGAAATGGTGTTGTAGCCAAACTACTGAAGCCAGAGAAGTTAAATTTCCACGTATGGGGAGGTCTATTGAGAATCTACTATTTAACGGTGCGGGTTGTTTCCTTCCCGAAGAGGGGGGGGGGGGAACCAGAACCCTGAAATAAAAAAAACTTGCTTCCACCTCTTACTTTAGCAATGATTTTACGAAATTAGTACCTCTATTTTGTTTTAGCTGGCCATCTTGCGAGAGAATTCCGAACGAGGATTGCATTTTAGGACGACAGGAACATGCAAATATGGAAGGGATTTCAAAGATGATTTATGATGGTGTTCGTTCGCGAAAATAAAAGACGTGCACGGAGCGGATCTGAAGGAGCGAAGTTGGAACGGGAAGTCCGTTTTTTTTCCTTCTACTTATTCTCGTGTGCATCGACGGCGATGGGTTCCTGGACCACTTTCGTTCTTCTTCTTTTTTTTAATTAGCGAGAGAGAAAGAAAGGGAAGGTTGGGGGAAGAGAGAACGAGCATGTCTCCTTTTGGCAGGAGTACGAGGAATAAAAGGGGTTATACCCAAAGAGCAGAAAGGGAGAGGTCCAGAGAGGGTCACGTGAGGTCTCGCAATTAAGTGGGTCGTGGGGGTACTTTGTCTCCACGCAACGGCCGACCGTTAATTGCAACAATCATTAAAAAGGGGTCTCGGAGTTTCAAAGCAAGGAGAGAGAGAGAGAGAGAGACAGAGAGAGAAAGAGGACTCCCACAGACGCCAAGAGGAACGTGAATTTTTTTTCCTTTAACTCTTGAGTCAAGAGTGTCGCCTCGGTCAATGGTTGTTTCCGTCCTGAATGTCAGTAAAAAAGCAACGTTTCTTAAGGAAAGAGCATGTAGAATATAAAAACACGGTGAAAATGTACATGGAACAAACATTTCTATCCGTACGATTATAGTCCAAACCAAGGGTCACCAAACTTTTTAATGAAAAGGGCCACATGAGATTTAATGCGCTACTGTGTGGGCCGCATTACAAATTACCGATCGTGTGTAAATTTCATAATGGCTAGTGTTGAGAGTATTTTTTAAAAATGTGTAATGTTTCATACACCTCAATTAAAATACATATATTGCATCCAGGTGCTCGAAAGATATCGTTTGGATTTCATTAATGATTTATAATGACACCTCCTGATTGCAGATACAGTGGAACTTCCATAATTCGAACTTCAAGTGAAACAAAAAAATATTCTAGTTATAGACTTATGGAAATACTTTTTTCACATTTCCATTTTGCACGGTAAAATTAATTCACTTCGAGTTATGGAAGTTTTACTGTATTTGAATATGCACGCCTTTACAATGCTACGCGGATCGTAGTTATGGTCTACATAATAATGTCGCTGGTTATATTCATATATTATTACTCTCATATATCGTCGCACGCCGATTACTCGAAGTTCCTATTGTAGGAAGTGGAGAGCTTTTTTTCTCGTTCGCACTCATTTATTTAAAAACGAAGTTGTACGACACGAAGTCTCGATAAATCGAACTTCTCTGCCTCTCCTTGAGGTTTGGATGTATATCATCGATTGGGAGAATGGTCAACATTATATTCCGATTTAAGTTGTCGTTTATATTATCATCCTGCAAACCACCGATGACATATGGCCCAAGGTTGCCAGATAGCAGAGATCGAAAGCGAAAAAGAAACGGATAAATGCAGTATTTGTTCACATGATCTTATCCTGGACATTATTCTTGGAACATGATTTTCAGATGTGAAAATTAGAAAATTTTTATTGTGGAGTAATCCTCGCATCCCATGTTTTCCTTTTAAACGGAAATGCATAGATATGGTTTTACTTTATTCATTTTGAATTTTAAAATGGTTATTACATACTAAAGAAATAGATTCTCTCTTACCTCTACAGTGATAAAATATGTTGGACAATCATTAATATCTTACATTCAGTTTGGTCCTCAAACTTCGCACTTTTCACTCTAATAATCGCAGCAAAAATGAACAGTCCTATGTATAATAGTAAAAGGGTTCCTCTTAATTTATTAATAACCATTTTTGCTATTTTCATATCTTTACTTTGTCATGGATATTTTCAGTTCAGCTAGTTGTAACTTTCCGATAGGAAATTCAGCTTTTATACAGAAAATGTGAATTTTTTAAATGGTTACCATTTAGGCTTAAGAAATGGTCGTGTCTGTGTGTGTCCTCTACTAACAACTTTTGCATCAATGGACCGATTTTCATGAAAAGTGGTACGAGGCTCGTGCTACCCGGGCCCACCTCCGGCCTATATTTTATTTGGCGAAGATTGAAGTCCTGGGTTCGATTCCAGGAACGTTTTTCCCTATTTGTTTTACATGGGAAGACTCAAATCCATCGTGCAGAGATGTTTTCTTTAATACTTTAAAATAACTTAAAATTGTGATATCGGAGGGCAGTTTGTACTGTTCTAAGAGGAAATGAATGCAGATTCTAATGTTTATTGCTGAATGTTGATAATTGATCGTATTTTCTTGAATTTCTTGAATTTTCGATTTAAATCGAATTTTATCGGATTGTTGCCATGGAGACGATTATTGCCGAACTCGGCTTGAGCATACACGAGTGAACGAATGGGTTATTTTCTTTCCCACTCCACTATCCTTCAGCAATGGACAGTAGATCCATACATATTGCCGTATAAACAGTCATATTTATTAAATTCGTTTTATTTTTAAAAAATACATACAAAATATAATGTCAGAAAAAGATTTTGACATTGATTTTAGTATTTTAAACCTGCTCTATTAATTTTTTCCCATTTTTTCTCTATCATTGATAAACTGTATGTTCAAAATGGTATTTATGATCTGAGAATTCGTTGGAATGACTAACATACACTGAAACATTTCCTGTCACTATGAGTAATCAATTCGGGAAAACAGCTTGCATTAGTCCTGGTTTGGACTTCTTGTTTGCAATTGTTGAGTTGCAAGCAAGCGAGAAACCTAATGTGCACTCTTAGTTTCTAATTTAAAATTAGTTATTTAGTTATTATCATAAGAAGTGGAAGGAAAGTGAGTCAACAGTGTATATTCCTTAGTAAAATGCCGGAAAAAACCATTATATGTATTTTAGATTGCCGGATGGAAGCCAAAAGGAGGAAAAGACGGACGTTTGTCGACTCTACATGTGGCAGAGTCGCCATTACACAGAAATACTCACCAGTTGTAGCTTCTATTGGTCTGTCTTATCGCTTCATATCTAAAACTTCTTAATAATCCTCTTCCTCCTAAGACGGTTTTTAGGCGCTCTTTACCAGCAAAGAGATAATAGTACCGATGCCTGTAATAATTAATACTAATTTTAAAAAGCTGCAGACATTCAAAAAGCATATTTTTCGTCTATGCAACACTAACGCATTGATTGCGGAGTCTTCTTGATGTTCAGCGGGGTCACAGCGCTGAATTTCCGCGTCTCGTGTTGGCCTAGGAAACTAGTTAGCTGTCGCATTTTTAGCCTAATGTCCAGAATGTGAACAGGCTTACAGTTTCGTCGTTATATCTCTGTCTGTCCTCCCTATTTACTTATGAATAATTTGAGATTTCCACGTCACTTTGCGGAAATCTCTTGCTCTATGGGCCGAGCTCCCGAGGATAGTTTTAGTTGCGAAGATTGAAAGTCCCGGGTTCGATTCCAGGAAGTATAATTCCTATTTGATTTACATGGGGAATCTGAAAACCATCGTGCAGGGTAATTTTCTCTTGTACATACATTAAAATATTACAGATGTGTGATATCGGAGCGGGATTTGTACTATTTTCTGAGAAAATGAATGGAGATTCTAATTTTTATCGTAGAATGTTGCTTATCGATTGTATTTCTTAGAATTTTGCGTAAATTCCGGCGTTTTTGCAGTTTTTATAACTCATTACGAGAGTGTTGCCATGGCAACAACTATTGTTGGACTCGGATTCGGTGTAGTCTAATACCCACCCTCGTTATTTTTGCCAGACAAATGCGCGCGATCCATTTAGTTATCCGTTCCAATGTACTTGTAATATTTTACAACGCAAAACTATGAATTTTGGGAACACAAAGAGCAACATATCCGCCGTGATTTTAAAGCTATTAAAGCCAATATATGTAAGTATTGAATTAATGATTAAATGGAAAATAGGCATCATAAGTTTTGTTTGGATCATTTTGTTTTTATGATGATAAAAAGTATCGTAGCAACCGAATGAGAAACCGATTTCGACTCCGCCGAGGACAATTATCTCTCACTTGGGCAAATCGAGAATGTGATTTGAAATGGACAGCATAGCGGAGAAGTAAGTCTCATTGCTTCGAATAGAGAAATTATCTCCGTCTATACTGCTTGAAAACGATATCAAACTCTATTTTCTCTAATTGGACCCTTGAGATATACGCAGGGATGATTTTAATTACTTGAGCGCGCGGTTTTCATTTTTCCGGCTATAAATCCGCGTCGATTCCTACTTCATTTGTTTTTAGACATTTTTTCGATAACATTTTTCGCGATGAACAGTTTCACAACATTTTTAATTTGCAATGATTCTTATATCCCCATAAACAATTCTCGCCTATAGACCTGATTGTTGGATAATTCAAAAATTTAAAGTTATATTTTGATTAACTGACTCTTAATAAATAGGAGATGAGAGTAGGGCGAAGGTAAGTGATAACTTGAAACTATAGCTCCGAACCGTACAAATGAGGATTTAAGAGAAAACCAGTACATAATGCTAAGTGAGGACTTAGGAAAAACTACTAGTCTCCTCAATGTCCTCATTTAGCGTTACTGGTCTTCTATCAACCTTTTTATCCCCATCCGGAGTGTTTTTGGATCTCAGATGCATTCTTTTGGCTATAATTTTATACTGTGTTTACCCGAATCCAAGACGATCCCGAATCTAAGACGACCCCCCCCCCTTTTAACAGAATGTCAATAGAGAAAATAGATTTTATGACCTAATTTCTAACTGGATGTATTTTGTGTATATTTATAACACCCGCATTCAGTGGAGGTATATTAGTTCGTTCATTAATTGGAAATGGTTTGTTACCAAGTTTTGTTGGAGAAAAAAAACAATTTTTAATCGCGCGTCAATTCATCGATCGACAAAATCGCCGCAAGGCAAATTGGAAGGCAAGACAGGCAGGGAGGAGGAGAGACACTTTTACGCAACAACATTTTTATTTATACATATCGATAATACCGGAATGAATCGCAGCTCTCTTGGCGAGTTACACATTGCGAGAAACATTGGATGGTGGGCAGGGGATGATTCCCAACCCTACAAGTGTATTCCCCTGTCGTACACCAGTCATGATGTCTCGCCTTCCAATTTGCCTCGCGACGAAATTGTCTCACAACGAGTTTGTCGAGCGATGAATTGACGCGCGATGAGTTTTTCGTGTGAAGAATTGACGCACGACGAATTGATCGCGATGTATTGACAGTATACCACTTCATATTCGAATTTAAGACGACCCTCGAGTTTTGCAGGGTGAAATTCGGAAAAATCGGCCTCGTCTTGGATTCGGGTAATTACGGTATTTATTACCTTAAAGAAGCTTCAGAAAATAATTTGTCACAAACGATCCTTTCTCTGCATCATGCGCTTCATATCTGGGTAATACATGCACGCAATGTCTATTGAAGAAAAAAACCCGTTTGATAACACCTCATGTGTGGAAAGGCGCCACCATTTCTCCAAATGCGGCAACGTCGCTGAAGTTGCCTAAACGTGGTAGCAATGGTTTATCGGATATAATAAAAACATGATATTGAACCATGTTATCTACTAAGCTGTTTGTTTATTGGCTCCTACGATTTGTAGCGTGGCAGGAAGCAGTTTTCAACAATAATCAGGTAATAATTTGACTGAAATAAATATTGAATTATTATAATATAATTAGGAAAATATGTTTATCCTGGCATTAATGTGGTGTAAACTATACAGGAAGATAACATTAAATGATAATATTAACTCATTTATTGATTAATTTAAAAAAGTTAATGAGGTCTCAAAAAACACCACACGGGTTTTTTTGTAAATTTTATAGCATGGGAATAGAAAGGTTTACTTAGTCCGCACTTGTACGGTTCGGAGCTATAACTTCACCTAACTCTTTGTGACGAAATGGTTAAAGTTTTACAAAGTGATAAAAAAGTCTTACCAGTTTATTGTGTCTAACCGTTCTACTCCTTTTGATTCGAGGAATTCGATTTTTTTTAGTTTTTACGCATTTATCATAAATTCTCGTTGCTTCGGTGACAAATACAGTATCTAACTCAGGATTTTCTGGAGAGCTGACATAAAACGCACCAGGGGGGGGGGGGGGGCATCTTTGCTTCTACGAGGTGCTCCTGGTGACTTGACATAAGACGCAACAGAGGCCTTTTTGCTTCCACGACTTGCACTCAATTTATTGACATTTCTCAAAAAAAACCTTCCATCGGACAAACACGGATTGCGGCTTTTGCGAAATAGACGGGAGCGTTTCTCGAGGCAATGCTTCTCGTGGTGTAGAAATCTAAGATGGCGAACTCGAGCTATGAGACCTTCGTGTCTATGGGGACGGAAATTTTAAAAATATTTGCGGCTACCTCAGTCGAATTTAAGAATGAATCGTTTTGGCGCATGGAAGAAGGGCGGGAAGAGGAGGTTCTAAATCTACGCAAGGAAGGCACTCCGAAAGTCATTACGTAGGAGCGAGACCGGTATAATTCATCCGAATCGGTTACAATCGCACCGCTAATGTTTCCCGCAGGCCACATTCAATACTGGCAATCTTGGATTTTTTTCGCTCGTACTTCAAACCACAAGATTGGGCGAGGTTGCGCAGCGTTATGAAAGTGATCGAGCGTTACACGTAATCGATTAGCGATTAAGTAACGTAGCGCTTCCCGTGTACTAGGCGATCATTGCGGAGCAGAATACAAGATGAAGGAGCGAGTGGTAAGGAGCGTGTCTTATTGGAAGTTTAATGCATAATGACTTCCTTCTACGAGCGCATTGACATGAAACTATTGGCGGCGTAGAAGAGGGCTCTTCGATCTTTTTTATTCTGTTGGCGTGGCAGCACTTGGAGCATTTTTAATTCTCCTTAATCCCTTAGTAAATCTCAAGAGTCGTGACGAAATGAATAACGCGTGAGTTGGAACAGATAACCCATGTTTATGACGTTATAACTAGGGGACACATTTTTCGGGTTTTACGCGATTTTGCCCGTTTTTCTTACCTCCCGATTCGATTTTTGAAAATTCGCGTAAAACACGAATAAACCCGAAAATGCTACACTAGTTATAAAATAATTAATATTAAACCAGGGGCTTGGAACCTTCGGACACGATTTTCACATTCAAACGCTTTACAATTTCAGCTCACGTCTACATTTGATATCAATATAACCTTCGCGATTTGACTCTTTTTTTATTTAAAATCTCGAGTTTATAACTTAATTATAACTAAGTATTTAAAAAACGCAGAGCTATCGACTGAAATGGAGACGTAATTAATCCATGCGGACGTTACATCTCACGGAGAAGAGGACGAACGAAAATCTCCTTCATGACGTAATACGTAGTCGTTTGACAATATCACAGATATGGAATTTCATTTACACGACACAGCATCGCATTCTTCGCTGTTTTTTAGGCTTATTGAATAGCGGCAACTAACTCGCAGGTTTTGGCGCATTATTTATAACGTTATTCACAGTCGTAACATCGCAACTCTTGATTCTGGAGTCACGCATTACGGATAAAATAGAAGGAAAAATTATAAATGGTAGGGGCACTGCCCTTACGCGCTACTCTCGCTCCAGGAGCAATAATTTTTCGGGATTATACTTATCATGTATTTTTTAAAACGTTAGTTTTTTTTTAATACGAGTTTTTAAAAATGAAGATGAAAATTTAAGCATTTATCAAAACTTCGTTGAAAACTAGCATAATGTGTAGCACGATGTATTATTTATTATATTTGTCCTTTTAATCACAAAGGTTGTCACAGCATCTCTCCGCCCTCAGATTGAAAGTATAACGATCAACTTCATTGCGCGATACTCTCTATAATAATTTGTTTTCATCAACAATGCATCTTCAATAATGTAACAAACAAATAATCTTTGCACGTTGTACTGCGGAAGACGATATAAATGCTTATTTAATATATTTCACTTTAACGATTTCACTAGTTTAATATCTAATTAAACTGACATAATTTCTAAATGAAATATATGTACTTCAGATTAGGCGTATCAAAATGTAATTATTACCCGTTTAAAATCATTCGATTTTGTATTGCATAAGACAGGATAAATGCTAATTTCGTCAGCAATAGATAATAGTATCTAAGTTGCTGCAATCGCTACTCGCTTTGATTGAGAAGTTTCTCACCGCGATCGTTCAATATTATTTGTATTTAACCGGAAGTTTTCACAAAAATTTTCAATCGATTTTCATCCTTCATATGTCGGTTTTATTATAGGTTAGGTTCAAATGTACTGAAAACCCAAGACCACCATTGCCAGTAACCCTAGTAATTTTTTTGAACTGTTTAAAATTCGGAAAAACTCGAATCAAACCACTAAAATGTTTATTCTCTCTTTTGGTCATTATCTATGTAACGCTCTGTATCTCAGCCATTTTTAATCTTATCGACCTCAAATTTTGCACATAGACTTTTATTATGATCTTCACAAAACTCATGTACAAAGTTTGGGCCCACTCACAGTAGAAGATCCTATTATAGGACTCTCATTGTTGGGCGCCGTAGGTGCCAGGGACGAAGCCACTGGTATAAACATAAAATGTGAAAAAATACAAATTAGACAACGGAAGTGGCGATAAGAATAAGAATTTTAATTTTTTTCTCTGTGAAATAGTGCAAATATCGCGTGCAAGTCTCCATTTTATAAGATATTTATAAATTTTAAACCGCACGGTTCTGCGTAGCAGACTCCTGCCGCTTACATACTAACGTAATGGAAAAAAAAGCGTGTGAAATAGAATTCGGACCTTTTTTTTTTCACGGCTAACGCTCAAAAAAGTCATGCGGTGTCACTCTTAAATGTTGAATTTTTTTTAACGATTTTGAGTGATTGGCAAGAAAAAATAACCAATACGAATTTTTTTCGAAGGATTTCTGCAATTTATGAATGATAGCGTTAATATCGGTTAGTTCGGTAAGGCAGGATAATAAGAGATGGAATGCGGTAGGAATGTCGCAGTTCACATGGAAGAATGGAAGGCAGAGACTGTAAAAGGGAGACGGATGATGAAGGAAGAGGTGGTGGCGAGAGGGCTCTCATGCAAAAAGATCTTACAAGGATGACAAATCGGACATGATGGAAATCGGGCATGATGGGAAACGGACGGATGCCGAGCGGTGGGAGAGATTGGGAGTGGAGCGGGTTATGGCGCGTGGGAATGCAGTGACTGCGAAGAAAGGCGAGTGTCGGCGAGAAGCGCAAGAAAAAGAAGCATGAAGCTAATGAACCTAACGGAGACGGAGGTTCAAAGACTCCTTCTCCCGAGGTAGGTTTGAACCTATAAAGGTAAACACGAAGAAGAAGCGAGTCCACGCTTGGCCTGATATCGGTGCAATGTAGTCCGTTGCGCAAGCGCGAGGTTAATCTACATATTATGACAGAAGGCTGCGTTTGTCTGCTTATCTGCGTGGAAAGCATTTCTCAAAAACCAACACACTTGGGGACTTAAAACTTGGTACACTTACTAAAGAGACCTCGAGGATGTGCACCTCGCTGCCATAATTTTGATTTTTTGGGTATAAAAAAAATCATTCCCTACAGCAGGGATCACCAAACTTTTTTACTAAAAGGGCCACATGTAGCTTCATGAACCATTGTGCTGGCCACATAAGACCTTACAAATGACTGATCGGGCCGTGAGAAAATTTCAGAGGATTTTTTTCGATTTTGTCATGTCATTCGCCTATATTAAAAGTATATTGCATCCAAGTACTCAGGAAAAAATCGTTTATAGTACATCATAAATGATATCTAGTGAAAACTGCTGCTGGTATTTACACAACACTTAAAGAAACATATGAGGTAAGGCGGGCCGGATGAAATTACTGCGCGGGCCGAAAGCGGCTCGCGGGCCATAGTTTGGAGATCCCTGCCCTACAGCATTTCTCAAAAACCAAGACACTTGGAGACTCGGGGATGTGCCATACAAATCATACCCTGACTGGAGGCCCGTGGTAATTTTTTGTAAAATTACACAACTTATTTGGAATATTCTTAGCAAAATATTAGATTTGAATCCATATTTAATTTGTTCATGCCAATTAAAAGGGGGAACATTGCTTTCTTATCTCGAGAGTACCTTGAAAATATTAGCGAGTGAAATGATCATTGAAAAAATTTGAAACTGTAAACCCGAGACAAATCCCGGATAATTAGCTAGTTTCTTTATAAGAAGCCGCGTTGTACTATAACGTCTTGAAGAGATTTGATACCTAATGGGAGAAAATCAAGTGATCGCAAAGACTGCGAGCTTTTTCCTGCCGCATGAAAACGTATGCAAAATGATTCAGGCCTCACATTCATCGAACCGCTTGTAACCAAATCATAGCTGGAAAAATCCACTTTTTGGACGAGGGTTTACTGCGCTCCTGCTTAAACTTTTAGCTTGATTAAAAACTTTTGGCACGATTAACTATGTTTAATAAAACATTGATTTGTGGCGAAGTTATTTTTTTTTACAAGTTGAACAATCCTAAAAAATCAACGATTCGCGCTGTTCGTTTGCGAAGTGGTTTAAATGTCAACCGAAAAATAATTTTCCAGATAGTATACATGCAAAGAACGAAGCAGAGGGCAAAAAAAAAGAATCGCAGCACATCCGCGGTTTATTTTAAGAAAACGCACAGGAAAGCAACCAAGTCATCGCATGACTGAACGTTTCAATCCCGTCACTTAATAATGATTCGGAGAAACCATAAATAATGCGGGATTTAAACCGCCACCTGTTTCGCCGGACTCCTTACCGACGCCATTATTCACGGATTCTCTTTTGTTTTCTTTTTTCCCGTGCGGAGTCGGACTACCGCCCATTTGAGTTAATGGAATATATATATTTTTCGGGGCTATAACCGGTCTCGTGTCGTCATCGCTGAGGCACGACGAATTTCGAATCGCTCAACCGACATTCCGAGATGGGATCAAAGATTCCAGCATCCCATTCACGATCGAATTATTAGCGCCTGCGTGGTTAATTTCTAATGTGTCCAAAAACCCCAGCGTCATCTGATGCTTAAGAAGATTACGCTTCGTTTAATACGCCACAGGTTATACGGCAACGCCACGAAAAAGGCGAAACACTTGAGTTGGAATAAACTCCAACGCAAAGGAGCGGCGGGCAGTTCCCGCTGGAAATCGCGACGAAAAGCGGATCGCTATTTTCCATAGGAACAATGTTAAAATTAGGGGTTTCGTTATTGACCAAATACACTAGACTCATTGATTCTCGGAAAACCCTATTTTAACAGGCTTTTATAAGATAATCGCGCAAAGGAATAAACGAAACACGATTACTACAGACGCAACCATTACTTCATATTTCATTGACACGCATTCGAAAAGCATTGTTGCTAATCATGAGCCATAAATTTAGATTGTAATCAAAATTCACTCTTTTAAAACGTCCAATGAAAATCTCCTACGTAAAGGATAAATATAACTTAATTTGAACAAGAATCACCTAAGTCGACGACAAAATTACAATCTTGACAACGTTTACCGGCGACGATTTTTTAAATCAACACAAACGAATTATGATGAAAAATCAAACGGTATTCAATAAACAATTAGACCATGAAGATAACTAAGCACCATCCAAACTGTCAAGAAGGTAACAACAGATGGTATTACTGCTAATGATCTTTCAAAACATTGAAATGCAAATCCAGTAAAAACGGTATAACCATACGGAGATACATCTCAGTTGTTATTCGCAAGCGTTACACCCATACCAACCATAGAGATGGATTTATATATAAATTAACTAACTATACATGCATACTTTCGCAGATACATATATTATGTATAACGATTTGATTATAGATTGCATCGGATAGATTAATGAAAAGCTGTAGAAATAATTACACCAACAACCACCGCCATTATGCACTATGTGGTGCACTCCATTTATGACCATATAATTTTAAAATATTTTGGCATGAATAGATGTATGTATAAAGCAGCACGAATGTCTCATTTAAAATGAACATGCTCTTAGTTTTCGTTCTGATATTTTCTACTCTTTTTCTTTTACAAGATATGTCCTCAACCACTTTTCACTTCAACGAAATATTTTACATTTTATTTCTTTCTACGCTAATTTAGGTAATTTCATTTAATGAATATATGAATATGGGTAGGTACGTTAGGGCTAGTAATTTAGTTTAATAAAATATTCTCTGAAGAAAGTTTGAGCCAGAAATTGTTTGCCTAACATTTATTTTCTGAGGGATCGGACGATTCCATACTCTTTTATTAACGAAAAACTGTGAAGACGTTATTTTTTATCTCGACTAATCCGCTGCTCTATATATCCATGGCAGATAATTATCAATAGATATCAACAAACAAAAGAAAAATAAACAAACTTTTATACTTTTATTCGAAAATCAATTTATGAATCTGGCTATTAAGGACAACTGAACGAGCCCATAAGATGATATGGGTAAGAAGTGACACCTCTGCCATCTATCGGCATTTTAGAGCAACTTTGTTTGTTTAATTTATGCCTTTTAAAGCGTAAAATAAAAATGCTACACTCTTTGCCTGGTAGAATACCACTGCTCCCCACAGAGTTCCCTTTTTGACGATTAATCGGATGAATTAACTGCCGAAAGTTCAACTACAATTTTTCAAAACGCGCGTTTGAATCATCGAAATCCGTTCGGCGCTTATAATTTCTTTTGTTTCCGTTCCGTTGCTCATCACGCCTTTTCGTGACGAAGTCGTTTAACGAAGAAATTCCCCCGCCATTAACGCTGGAACTCTGGCTAATTGCCTACTTTATCAAACCAAAGGAAGGTGATTAATACGTTCGGATGGGTGGGCTATTTTCTTTTCAAAACCGCTCACCGATAATCTTCACCGAAATGGCGGAGCTCAAGGGGCTAACAGGGTCAGATCGAGCGAATAAAAAAATACCAAAATATTCGCTAAACGCCGTTGCCTGCTTCTAATGAAACCAACCCCCCCTAAGAAACTCTTTACAGCAATTATCCTCTCTGTTAGTCTCCTAATTATTTGCAATTCTCATTTATTCCAGTGCTCCGCAACCGCTGTACCCGGGTGCACTGTTGCGGCGCGACGATGTATAACTGGTGTGCTGTGGTACGTTCGAAATTGCTATAAAGGTAAGAACCTCACAGCATTTCTTTATTCTCGGTTAAACGTTGGAAAATTACAGTTTAAGATCGCAAGTTGGCGCTTCAAACGCCGCCTGTTACCAATGGCGTAACAATAAGGAGCGGAGTGTCCAGCGACAAAACAATACCGATGGTCCCCTTCCCCCTTTACTCTACCCGGGGCATTTGGCCACCCACGTCAACCTATTGTTACACCACTGTATGTTGCCTGGCTGACTGAATTAACGCTTTAAAGTTTCGCGTGTACATCGGCATTTCGGTAAGTTCCAGCTACAGTAAGACGACATTGCATGTTTGTATGTAGTAAATCGAACATTGTGACGCGTCCGTTTTAAATCAACACGCAAGATTGACGTCAAAATTATATTAACCAAGTCCCGACACGCATATTTTTTAAAGACTTAAATTTCTTAAGTTGAAGATGGAGGATTTTGAATTTGGGACGAATAATTTAAAAATTTGTTGATATTTAAAGAAAAAAATTTAAAAACAAATTTATTGAAAGATCATTTGTTTTTGCAGATTTTTTATTAAAAATCTCTTCCATGGAGTTCCAAAAAGTGACGGCTAAAACATTCGAATATATCAATACTTTTTCCTTAAAACCTGGGGCCTATGCTAAAACTTTAAAACACATACGACTAAGAATTTTATAATTGTAATTTTTTAAGGACATTAGGAGGACAGAATCAGGATTTTTTCCTTTAATTTTGCCTTGAATAATTCAAAAGACGTTTTCTCATAGATCACTTTTTTCTATAATATATAACACTGTCGATTTTGAGCGTTCGTATATTCTCGGTTAAGAGGCACGATAAGATCTTATTTAAGCGTTTCTTTCTTCGCGTTGATCCATATTATAGTGCACTAAAAGACTCAGGATTGAAAAGGGTTTTTTATAAACATAGTTATTAAAAAAAATTATGGCATTAAAAAAAGAAAGTGATAAGATTCTTAAATAATTAACATGCATAGATTTTAAGATAAATAATAAATACATGACATATATTACTTATTTATATTTTGATCTAGGTTCATGGCTACGTGGCTATGGTTATGTTGAAAAAGAGGGTCTCTGATTACCGTAAAAAAGGAATGATACTCACCCACACGTCTATGGTTACGTATCTATGAAGACATTAAGTTACGCGAGGAAGAAAACGTTGGCCGGAAAACATTTCATAATCACGTTAGGCGATAAAAATTATTTAATATTTTCACTAACAGGATCCCAGGTAATCTCTCAAATAACTTCCGTTGTGAACTTGAACTCGTAAAGAGTTATTCCGCCCCTGAGTAAGGCAATGAGACCAGAGATCCTTCGATAAACGCAAGAGGAGAGAGAGAGAGAGAGGAAAGGCAGAGAAAAATATCAAAGAAGGAAAAAGAGAATGAATCGGGTAAATTTCAAAGCAAGGTTAAAATAACTGATGTGGGCAACACATGACTTTCTCAATATATATATATATATATATATATATATATATATATATATATATATATATATATATCATCCGGCCCCCTGTTTGCGTGGTTTGAGGAGACCGCGCAAATTCAGCTGTTCCGTCCTTCGGAAGGGACGTTAAGCCGTTGGCCCCCCTGGTGTTCTTCGCAAGAGCAGGCAAATGCCGGCACCGGGTTTCCCTCCTCCCTTCTGTGTGTGTGTCCGGTGTGGAAGGCAACGGGAAACCACCACACCGTGTATGTATATTCCCTAGTCAAAAACCAATTAATCAATTAATTGGTAGGACCTGTCGTAAGACAGAGCACGAATGAATGAATGAATATATATATGGCAAATTACATGTTGTTAGCTCTGGGATCGTTGTCAATATTTACTTCCGGTTGACAATTAAGAAAAAAAAGTAGCGTTACTAAGACGTAACTAAGCGTCAATTGTTAACAATAGTCTTTGGTAGTTGGCGTGGTGGTGGCAGCTAAAAATATAAGATATCTCTTCAACAATGCATTATATGGAAAAATGTATCACACAAAGGTTGTAGGCAATTAAATTTCCTACTACTTTTATTCTAGTACATTTTTACATTTATCAAATATTAAAGCAAATATTTCAAAATAACGGATAAGTGACAAGAGTAAACACCCACTTCCGGTACACCGATTTTTATCAAAAACTAATCATATCTTTTGACTTTTATAAAAATGTTAAATATAAAATTTTGCGTTGATCTTAATAATAGTTTTTGAGTTAGAGCGCCCACAAAAAATCTATCACATACAGACAGACAGACTGACAGACAGACAGACAGACATCATCGAGAAAATAGTCAAAACGTGTTCAGGGGACCTTAAAACATGTATTTCCGTTGAAATCTCGAATTCGATTTTTTTCATGAAAACAATACTTTCTCTATACTGAGTATATGAAGAAAGTAAAACGGGAATGCAAGAAGGCGGAAGGAAGCGGAAAGGCAAGAGGGCGCGCGAGATCACGGCAAGAGGAAATGGCGGGAAAATTGTCTCCGGGGCGACCATTCTATAGACGTAGCGAATAAGAGGGAATATTTGGGATTATTTTTAGAATTCGTTCCACGGAACAATCGAAGCAAGCTAAGGACGTGCGAGGAAGCGAAATAGCCTACTTTACACATTCGCATGTTCGCCCTGCGAGCCTCTAAAAGCCTATGGCAAAGGATGCGGTTCTTCCATACCCGCATCACGTTATTAAATCTCAGATGGTCTTATCTCGTCGCACCTTCAGTAGTACCCGTCGGTTCTAGCGGTTACTGTGGAGACTTTGGTCTGTTCACCAAAGCTCGCTCGCGTCGTTGGGTACAACTACTGCACGCAAGTCCTCAAGAATTTGTACATTTACAGAGACCAACTTATTTGTTTTTTCTTAATTCCTACGGCAGCGCACACTGACTCTGGCTAATTCGATCTGATTAACTTCATTTACTAGTTCACACGCAGATTCTTGATAGCAGTCATATCTTATCTCGATGTAATTTGCCCCAATGCGGTCACTTGAGTACAGGTGTCGGTATTTTGATGCCACAATATCCGTCATTAGTTTTCACGCAGCAGCTATTGTCCAATGATCGGTTAAAATTCGATCACAAAATATCCGTATGTATATATATATATATATATATATATATATATATATATATATATATATATATATATATATATCTACATACATACATACTAGCTGAAGTGCCCGGCTTCGCTCGGGAAAGTTTTCTTTTAAGTAGCAAACGATTTTTATTTTTTATTATTTTGATTGATATATCACTTTTGATGTCATATTACAATAAAAATAATACAGTAAATTTTGAAATTTACTTACTTTTGCTGTTGAGTACTCCAAGTTTTCAATTAATCTACCAAACGTTTCCCATTCCTTAATTACGCAAGCGATTTTGACATTAACATTTAATATTTTATGTATAGTATTGTAAAATTTTACCATTAATATAATTACGCATCAACATCTTACTTAATATTCACATGGATAGATACACCGAAGCCTTTAAAGCAGCAATAAAATTATATGGATTATGTCAATACTATTAGCCAAAACGTAAACAATAAACAACATCTTGGTTACCGAACAAATGTAATTAGATATATCGATTTATGTTGCGATAAATCTTTCCAATGATAATGATAAAAGATAACAATGTTCTAATATTCCTTAAAATCATCTGACTCACTTTAAAAGTATTCATAGACTATATTTAGGCATGAATCCATTTGTACCCTTTATCTTGGCGTTGGCTATTCTTCCTCTACGGCGCGCCACGGCCTGGATTTTCCTTGCATTAATCTTTACGTGGCTATCTCTCTTTGAAGAGGACAACAATTAATAAATTTAGCTTTGTTGCCACCTGGAAAATGATAATCTAAACTGTTAAATAGAAATTAACTCCTTAACCGTAAATTGACGTTTAAGGAGTTAATTTATATTTAACATCAATTTCGCCGTAGTCTCCATCTTTACTTATTTATTAATCTAAACTGATAGATTTTGAGCTTAAAGGATAATTTCGAGCGATTTAACATGTAATACGACGAAACATGAGCAGAATTAAAATACTCAGTCTTTCTTGCGTAAAATAAGCCATTTTCCGTGATCGTAAGCTAATATTTAAGTATATTTATATCCACACCAGTGAAGGGCTGCATGGCATTTTGGGGCTTCTCCACACCATTTCCCATGCATTCTTATGGAAATAGTATTTTGTTGACCCCATGGGGTATAAGAGACCCCACGGTCTGCAAACCTAGACCAAGTTCTTCCTTTGGTACAGAGGATGGCTCATGAAACTTTTGAATTCAATAGCTCCAACGGGGTAAAAACGTATAAAGAACATACATACATGCACCGACACTCTAAAATGTTTATAAGATATATATATATATATATATATATATATATATATATATATATATATATATACACTAGTATAAAAGCCCGTCAATACAACGGTAAGGAATATATTATTTACGGGGAGCTTAGAAATGAATAATAACAGCTGTAATTATTGAATAAGAGCTGGTGTAAAATTTTCCAAAAAGGGATTCGGGAGGATTTCTTTCTCATTCTTGTTTTCTCCAATGATGAGCCCCTTATCAAAAATGAAGTAATAATAATATTCATTCCCTTCCACTCGCCACCCCCTCCCTCCCTCCCTCTGTCTCTATCTCTTCCTCTCTCTCTCTCCCTCCCTCTGTTTCTAACTCTTCCTCTCTCTCTCCCTCCCTCTCCCTCCCTCCCTCCTTCTCTCTCTCCCTCCCTCTCGCTCTCCCCCTCCCTCTCCTTCCATCCCTCTCGTTCACTATCTCTCTCTCTCTCTCCCTCCCTACCTACCTCCCTCTCTCTCTCTCTCCCTCCCTCCCTCTCTCTGCCTCTCTTTTCTCTCACCTCCCACCTCTCTCATTCCCTCCTGTCCCAATCAATAACTCTTTATCTCTTTCCTCCCGTCCTTTTCTAATTCTATACATCCCTTATTCTCGATGTACCTTCCATTCTATATCCCTTCCTTCCTATCACCATCCACACATCCCTTTCTCTTACTCTAATCTATATAGTCGTTTAGATAAGCAAAAGAATCCAAACTAAATCCTAGTCCCGTTAGGATTACGTATTTTCGCGAAAAACCCTATGATAATTTAAGACAATCTATGCTCTCGTGTATATTGCACGTATATGCGGGTTGAGACAACAATTGATTCTCGAAGTTCAATAGTGATGTGGTCGGCAAGGCAACATCCGGTTTAAAAGCAGATATTTTCCCAAAATCTCTTTATATATTAATACTCAATGTCTGTCCGTCCATTCATCCCCTCTTTTATCTCTTGAACAGTTTGTCATAGAGGAATGCTGTAAACGCCATTTTGTATATGCCATTTTGATTGATAAATTGGAAATCCTATAAGGGCAAATACCACCAGTTTAAATGATATGAGAAATGCTGCATGGGCAACTTAAAATCATTATAGGTTCACAAATTACAACCCGCAACATTTCTTATGTCCCAAAGGAGAAGACAGTTGGTGCAGCTGGCAAAACGCACAAGCCAGGAATGACTCTAACTTTGAATTTTCAAGTGAAGTCGAAACAGCAGTAATGACTGCTCTTTTGCCTGTATATACCGCATTATCCGATGAGGAGTTACTAAAAAAATGTATTGGTGGTTATAACCAAAATAACAATGAATCATTAAACAGTAAGATTTGGAAACTGGCACCGAAACACCCATTTAGTGGCCTAAATACTTTATTGACAGCTGCAAATACTGCTGTTGCAAATTTCAATGACGGTGGAATGGCAATTGTGAAAATAACGGAGGAATTGAACGTCATTCCTGGCACCCGTGCAACCACCGCCGCTGTGGAGAAGGACAAGCGGCGTCTGTCTGTCGCTGCATCAAAGGGGGAGCATTTGACGTTAGAGACACGAAAAAAGAGAAGGCGCATAAAACAGACAGCAGAAGAAGAGGCATTGGCTGCTGAAGGGGCCAGGAGGATTTTGAAAAGATATGTTTCCACTTCATCGCTGGAAATTATTGTTCTATCTTTAAAGCCATTTTCCCGAAAACTACATTTTCAACATTTTGGGTCACGATTTCACAAAAACCGTAATGGATAAAAATCTGAAATTTAATACATGTATTCAGCAAACATGTAGAAATGGAGTAGACTACAGGTTTTGAAACATTTAAATTGGTTCTTTTGCAATTCAAATATAATATACGAAATTTTATGAATTTTTCATACAGTATATTTAATTTAAAACAGAAATAGCAGTAATTACTCAATTTTAATGTTCATAAAAGAGGCCATTTGTGTATTCATATAATTTGCAAAACTGCCCTATTTTTTGATTCCGACTGTTCGTTACATCACAATCATGGCCCGAAGACGACAACGCCGAACCATAGACGCCATCTTGAAACGGCTATTTTTCAGAAATACAATACAAATTTTTTTTTTGCAAAGACTGGTTTATAAAAATGTATGTCATAAACATACTTTAAAGCATATGGATTGGATTTTTTATTTCCCAACTACAGCTTTTCAAAAATAGGCATTATTTTCATGCGTTAACTCATATATACCCCCTTAAACTTGATTAGTCCAATTAAAGGGGTGTAGATGAAGTTTTTCGAAGGGATGTGGAACTTTCTTCCTTTATAATTTGAGTTGAGAGTTTTTAAGGCAGTTTTGATCTGAACGTGTTTGAAGGCAGTTGAGTTATCAAAACGAAGGTTCTTTGTGATATTTGTTTGGTGTATTATAATCCCAACCACCGAATTGCTCACGAGATGACAGATGTTCATCATCGGCATGCAATAAGGCAAGTTGGTGGTGAGAGACGTCCGATCATTGAGATCGCCTCGGCAGTTCGGAACCGATTAAAGACCTACTGAGTAAGTGAATATGAAGTGCAGTCTCCAGACTTGATTACATTTCTCGATTCCATCCGGGAAATTGTTTCCACAAAGATCAGAGAACAATTGCAAACCACGGCCCTAAAAATTAATCTTTTAGTGATAGCGAAATTTGTGAAAGAAGGAGAAACGGATGAGAGGTGGTTCAAAACCAAGAACGTTAAGAGTCCTTCAGGCTGATGAACGTAAATAAAATTTTGGATGGTCTTTTCGGAAAATTGATGAAAGAAAAATCTGAATATCAAGGATCTGGGTGGTCTTTGAGTGAGATTCTCGGGCTCGAACTGAGATTCAACATGTTGGAGGGGCTCCACCTTCATTGAACTTCCACCCAAAATTAAAAACACCCTTTCGGTTGTAAATGTGCAAAATTCCGATCTTTTTTGTTTTAAGTACACAATATGGGCTAAAAACATTAATCCAAATGCTCAACGGGTATCTAAATATAATAACGATGAATTCAGGCGAGGTTATCAGTGGGATTGCATTGATTACCCCGTTGTGCTCTCGCAAATTTCTAAATTTGAAAAGGTGAATAATATCTCGATTAATGCTTTCGGCCTCAATGAGAAAGATAACGTGTACCCCCTCAAAGTAGTGAACAAGGAGCTAAAAGATCATCGTGACATTTTATTCTTGTCCGAAGGTAGTGTAAAGAGTCATTATTGTTGGAACAAAAATTTTGAAAGATTAGTTCACGGCCAGATGACTGAAAACCATAATAGACTTTACATGAGCAAAAGATGTTTCACTCGTTTTCACGATTATGAAAAGTTAAAAGAGCATAAACAAGATTGTAGCATCAATGCACCCTCGAAAATCGTGCTCCCCGCAGATGAAGATAGGTGATTAAAATTTAAAAATTTTACACATACCACGCGTGTTCCCTTTGGCGTTTATGCCGATTTTGAGTGCATTCTTCTAAAACTTCAATCATCTCTGGAGGATCACTCCTACACAAAACCTAATCAAAAGCATGAGATTATGTCTTTATGTTTCCTTCTCGTCTCCCCCAGTGAAATTTTTTAAACTGTATTGTATCGAGGACGTGATGCTGCGGAGGATTTCGTGAAATATATGAAAGAAGTTGCGGAACTCGTTCGGGGAGTCTGTAAAAACGTAACTCCGATGATTGCGATGACTCGGGATGAATAATATGCGTTCGAATCGGCATCCGCTTGTCATAGTTGTGGAGAGGAATCGGATGGGGATCGCGTGAGAGATCATGATCACATCACAGGTAAATTTAGGGGTGCTGCTCATTCAAATTGTAATTTAAATTTTAAAATTCCAAATTGTCCACCCGTTTTCATGCATAATCTCTCCGGGTACGATTCATATTTCATCGTACCCAAATTGGGGTATGATGAAAAGGAAATACATTGTATTCCGATTTCTGAGGAGAAGTATATTTCCTTTTCGAAGAGTGTGGGGGAAAATTTTTCGATTCGTTATCTAGATACCTTTCGATTCATGGCATCATCCCTTTCCAAATTAGTGGATAACCTACCTCGCGAGAAATTCATACACACTGCGACGTTTTTCTGAGATTTTAAAGTGGGTATGATCACGCGCAAGGGTGTTTTCCCATACGAATACGTGGACGCTTGGGGTAAATTAAACCATCAAAGGAGGAGTTTTAACGCTGGACACTGTTTCCGATGATGATTACGTATTCGCTCAGAGAATGTGGGCGGAATTCGGCTGCAAATCTCTAGGCGATTAGTCGGATTTATATCTTCGCACAGACGTAGTTCTTTTAGCTGACGTTTTTGAAAATTTTAGAAACGTTTGCATGGGCACGTACAGGTTGGACCCTGCGTGATATTTCACCACGCCGGGCTTACCTTTCGATGCTATGTTAAAACATACAGGAGTCGTCTTAGAATTTATTACAGACTACGACATGATCCTCATGATCGAGAGAGGAATTCGGGAAGGGATCAGTCAATGCTCTAAGCGATATAGCGAGGCTAACAAGTATATGGAGAATTTCGATTCAAAATATATTTCTCGTTTTATCGTTTATCTTGACGCAAATAATCTATATGGATGGGCGTTATCCCAACCCCTCCCCGTTGGTGGTTTTCGGTGGCTATCATCAAACGAATTCCCCGACGTTATGACCGTACCCGACGACCACCCAAAAGGATACATTTTGGAGGTGGATTTGGAGTATCCACCCCACCTTCACGATGCACACTCAGATTTACCCTTTTGTCCCGAAAATAAGACTCCTCCGAGTGGTAAACATAAACAATTATTGACTACTCTAAATGACAAAATGAAGTATGTCATCCATCACAGAAATTTGAAGCAGGCGCTCTCCCTCGGACTCCGACTTAAGACTGCATAGAGTCATCGAGTTTAACCAATCCCCATGGTTGAAGTCGTACATAGAGCTCAATACTGATATGAGGAAAACTGCAACCAATGAATTTGAAAAAGATTTTTATAAATTGATGAATAATGCCGTTTTCGGAAAAAAACTATGGAAAATGTTCGGAAGAATTTGGAATTGGTTTCCAACCCGAAAAGGTTGGATAAACTAATTTCAAAGTCTACCTTCCTCGATCGAACGATTTTTGGTGAAAATTTGGTTGCGGTTCATTTGAGGAAATCGGTATTAAGAATGAATAAACCGATATATGTCGGTTAGTCCGTTTTAGATCTAAGTAAGACGCTTATGTACGATTTCCACTATAATAAGATGAAATCGAAGTATAGCGACCGAATAACTTTATGCTATACTGACACTGACAGCTTCATTTGTGAAATAAGAACTGACGACTTTTATAAAAATATGGCTGATGATCTTAGCTACTATTACACATCAAATTACCCACCCAAACATTTCTGCTTCTCAACCTCAAATAAAAAAGTGATAGGGAAAATGAAGGATGAAAATGACGGGCAGATGATGACTCATTTTGTGGGGTTGAGAAGTAAACTATATTCATACCGTGTGCAAGGGAAAAAAGGAAGGGAAGAGAGCGAAGGGTATTGCGAAAGCAGTGGTTAGTAAATCATTAACATTCGATGATTACGAGTCCTGCCTGCGTGATAACTCCATCGCCTATACTAAGATGTCTTTAATAAGATCTTCAAAGCATCAACTGCACACGGTGAAAATAAATAAAAGACATGAGCACCTGAGACGATAAAAGGTACTTTTGCGAAGATGGGAAAAATACTCTTGCCTGGGGTCACCGTAAAATTCTAAATTTAAAACGGACACGGGATGAAGCTTTTGAAATTTGAACTTGACTACCAATAAATATAAATGCACGTTTCAAATTAACGTAGTTTAGGTAATCAATGCGGAAAAAAGGATCTTTCGGTATTTGGATTAAAGTGCTCGAAAATTCCTTCTTCTTATTTTGAAGTTGTAAATGATTTAAAGGATATTGTAACACGATTTGATAAATTGCATAGTTTATTATAAATTTTACTTTGACTTGCGCAGAAAATCAATGTTACAGATGTAACTAAGGTGGAAACATCCGTTTACTTGCATTTGCGACGGTCCTTTCGGTTGTGGTAAGACGACATTCGTGAAGAGATTTTTATCGAGAGATATGGTGCTGTAGCCCTGGAAGTGAACCTAATTTGCGCGGTTTAGAAATTGAAAATCAGGTGCCATCTTTCGAGAATTGTAGTAAAATTCCTGCTCTTTATGTAATTGATGACTTGATGCATGATGCTTACAATAAGGAAGTTAGCGAGTTATTTACTAAAGGTTTTCATCATTTTAACATATCAGTTATACTCATTACTCAAAATGCTTTTTATCAGAGTCGTGAATCGCGTAAAATTTCTCTAACTTCGAAGTATATCGTAGTTTTTGGAAATCTCCGTAATAAACAACAGTTGGGTTATTTAGCGAGACAGATAAATCCGGATAATCCATGCGAATTATCGAGAGTATATAAAGAAGCAACATCCAAGCCTTATGGTTATTAAGTGTTAGACCTTTCTCAAGAGACCGATGATCTCCTTAGATTTCGCACAAATATTTTTCCTGAGGAAGTTACGGTTATTTATTCACCTAAGCATATGATTGACGATGAAAAGGTTGAAATCTAACAAGCATTTGCTATATGCATTAAAGGAAGCAAACCGAAATTTACGTGTGGCGATATTAAAATCGGCTGACGATAATTTGGTAAAGGCTTTGTGTGAATGCTGCCTGAATGTCTTGAACGATAATCATAAAATAATCCCTACATTTAAAGAAAAATTAAAAAAACATTGTAAGAAATTGCGATTGCAAAGTTGTAAGAGGAATACATTAAAACGTAAACGTCAATTATTGATACAAAAGGGGGGCTTTCTTCACAAGCTTCTCGGTTCACTTTTAAGCGGAGTAATAAGAAGTATAATAAAATGAGTTTGAAAAAAATGCTTCTAGTCACCACTGAGCTTTTTGAAAGAGAGCAAAACGAGCAGCAAATTTTAAAACTTGATGATGAAATGCGCATGATATTGAACGAAAAAGGTATGAATGACGTCGATAAATGGCATCTTTACCGACGGGTATTGGATAGGTAAATATTTCAAATGTGAAAACGAATAAACCTAAATTGGAGAGTAATAGCAGCAGTATTTCCGCAAATTAACTTAAAGCACATTGGGATAACTTAGACGAAAAATGGCTCGATATGCAGGAGAGAATAGATCACGTAGACAAATTAGAACAAAAAGTAGAAAATGACGTAGAACCAAGACGATCGATTCAAAAACGAAGGCAAAAAGTACCTTGGACTCCATACTCCGAGTAATATTCTATGACCCTTCACATCCAGCGAGTTTATCCACGGCAGACAAGTTATGGAAAAGTGTAGGTAAAATAATATCGAAGAAAATTTTTCAAAATTGGTTAAATTCGCAAGATGGGTATACTTTATAGCGCCCGCTGCGAAAACGCTTTTGTAGAAATTTCTACGATGCTAGTTACATTGATGAGACTTGGCAATGTGATCTAAATGATATGAGGGGTTTAAAAAAGTATAATAAAGGTTTTGAGTACATTTTAACTGTAATCGATATCTTTTCGAAATTTGCTTGGGTAACTCCTCTAAAGAAAAACCAAGCGAAGAAGTTATTAGGGCTTCTGACTCCATCATTAAAACCAGTGATAGGAAACCGCTAAAACTTCAAAGTGAAAAAGGAACAGAGTTTAAAAACAAAAAGTTGCAAGAATTTTTACCTCGTGAAAATATAAAATTTTATTATACTCATAATCCAGATGTTAAGGCTGCAGTTGTTGAAAGATATAATAGAACACTTAAAACCAAGATGTATAAATATTTTACCAAATTTAATACACGCACTTATATTGATGTGTTACCGAAATTAGTAATGGGATATAACAATTCAGTTCATTCCTCCATCGGTATTGCACCTTCTCGAGCAAACGACATCAATGCATTTGAAGTTGGAAAACGATTAATTCGAAAACGAAATACTGATTGTTCACATTCACATAAATTTCAAGTTGGTGTTCATGTAAGAATTAGTAAAGAGAGGATGCCTTTTATCAAAGGATATACTCCTAATTATACGACGGAAATATTTAAAGTCCACTCAGAAATTACAGCAGGTATCTTGGCTCCCACTTACAAATTGGAAGACTTGAATGGAGAATTAATTGAAGGTTCGTTTTATGAACCGGAATTAGTTAGAGTAAATTTATCAAATGGCACAGAATTTCAAATTGATAAAATACTAGTAAATAAGTAAAGATGGAGACTACGGCGAAATTGATGTTAAATATAAATTAACTCCTTAACCGTAAAATTCAGATAAAATACTGAAACTTAGAGGTAAAAGTAGCAGTTTGGAATATCTTGTCAAGTGGAAAGGATATTCCGACGATTTTAACTCTTGGATAAAAGCATCTTTGGTGAAACGATTATAATGGATGAGTCTTATCCGACTCTTCTTAGCAACAGTTCCGGTGCATATTTTCCGAACAATACAATTTCTCACTTTCGAACCAAATTATTTCAAAGGTTACGATTAGAAAGAAATAAATGGAAGGTAGATTTAGCGGAAATTTATCTTCCGATAATTATAAAGGTGGTAAACATTGACGACCACAAAAAACGGAGGAGGAGGATATAGTGAGAAATGCTCGAAATGTGAGCATAAAATTACCGGATCGTGAAACATCAATAATCTTAGACAGTGATTACGACTCTGTTGGGGAGTTTCTAAATAGTCTCGACCAGAACGAAAAAATAAACTTTTTAGAAACCGTGCAAAAGTTAATAGACAGTCCAAAGGTGATGATAAAAGTACCAAATCATAAACCAGCTTTAATCTCGCCTGCAACATATAATTCCAATGAAGATCTTATTGACAAATTAAATATTGACTATGATGCGAAGAGGAAACTCTTAAATATGGGTAAAACGAACGTTTTTGTAGAAATAGTAAAAGGTATAACAATTACCATTCCAGCTGGTAAATATTCATCCTTGTTAGATTTGTTCCAAATAATTGATAGGGCACACAACTTTCAGAAAAATTTGACTTAAAACGCAGTAGCTAATCAATTGTCAAAATTTTATAACATCACCATACCCAATCGTCGTAGAGAGAAGAGATATTTAACAAGAAAATGATGAAATTTTGTCTACACAGATATTATTAAACCTCAGTTTGTAGGCGATTCACTCACTCGATGCTTACAAATAATGAATGCAGCTAATACAACCCATCACTTTTTCAATCCGATTTATTACTTTCCTCTGGAATGAAGCGAAATTGAAATATTTTTGGCTGATATACATGGGATACAATATCCTTTTATGGGTGGGTCAAAACCGTCGTATTTAGTTTTACACTTTATAAAGTGTAAACATTCTAAAAATGGCTCATTATAGTTTCAAAATGGCGGAACGACGCTATAAAAGATATTATCTCAACCAAATTGGAGGAGAAATAGGCCATATTTATCGTGCTAGTTTCAAGAGTCAAAGAAGGAGAGAGTTAGGAAATATTTTAGAGGGACTCAGGCGTTTCTTTAAACCTGTAGTTCATAGCGAGCTCAAAACGATAGGTAAATAGGCAATAAGTGTCGGAATCGGGGCATTAAGCGATATCGGGACAAAACCCGCAATGGAAATATTACGTTCACGTCTAAGTGAAGCAGGTTCAAACTTGAAGGGGAAAGCAACAAAAAACATTAAAACTATGAGTGGATCTGTGTTACGTATTATAACTAGAGGTCGTAAAGGAGGAATAAGACAGAAAGGAAAAGTTATAAAACGTTATTCGAAAAGGAGAAGGCTAAGCGTTAACAAGCATTCGGATATATTCTCACAATAATGGAGGTAATTCCCACTGCTTTAGATATTTTTCAAAGCGATAATGCACAATCAGCCATATTAGGTACTCGTGTTATCCCACACAAACCACTTGCAGCTTTACCTGGGGCATCCGCAGTAGAGTTTCTGGTGAAAGGTTCCGGGAAATCCTACATAGATTTAAGTGAAATTACCTTAAACTTCAAACTTCAATTGGGTAAGGCAGATGGTACGAATTATGATAACGCAGTCGCAGACGGAGATCAATCAGGTGTAGCTAATAATATACTACATTCGATTTTCGACCAATGTAATGTTTCATTTAATGGTGTACAAGTTACGCCATCGGAAGATAATTATCATTACCGTAGGTATTTGGAAACTCTCTTAAATTACGGTCGCGATGCTACAAAGACACACTTGGTATGCAGCGGTTGGGTTTTGGATAGTGGTGTCGATATTAATTCTATGGGATCAGCAAATGAAGGATTTCTTATAAGAAAAGAATGGTTTAAAAACAATCAATTTGTGTAAGTAGAAGGTAGACTTCAGGTAGATGTGTTAAATCAATCGAAATATTTACTGTCTAAGATCGATATTAGTATCCAGCTATCTTTGGCAAAACCTAGTTTTTTATTACAGAAACAAAAGACGCATCCATTCTTAAGATATTGTATGCTACTCTGCATGTACCACATGTTAACCTCAATCCTTCTATTTTATTAGCTCACAATGCGGTTTTATTAAAAGGTAATGCAATATATTCTTACAAGCGTGTGGAACTCAAGACATTTACTATAGCCTATGGAGCACAGTCAATAAATTTAGATAACGTTATTATCGGGAAAATTCCGAACACATTAATCTTTGCTATGGTTGATAATGACGCTTAAATTGGTAAGAGACAAAAAATCCATTTGCATTTTCTCATTACAGTCTGACTAATTTTTCATTATTCATGAACGGTGTCCAAATTCCTCCTCAAGGTTTATCTACAGATTTCACCCATCATAATATTTGTACTCGAGCGTATCGCTCCCTATAATCAGATTTAGGCCACTATCACAGTTACAGAGGAAACCAAATAACAACAGAAATGTTTAGGCATGAATGTTTTGTTTTAGCTTTTGACATAACACCAGATAATTCGGGGCATGAGGATCACATTAGCTTGACGGATAACGGATATATTAGACTTGATGCTAAATTTGAAAACCCCCTTATTAAGACAGTAACATGCATAGTGTACGTAGAATACGATGCTTATTTGGAAATTGATAAAACCAGAAATGTGATCGTCAACCTTTCACAATCATGAATACCGTCCAAATTAACGCGCTCTAAAGAAAGACTTTCGGAAAAGAAAGCATTTTCATGGAGTTTTTCCTTCTGATAAATTACCAAAAAGACCGAAATTAGGCCTTTACGTAATAAATTTAGATCCTTACTATTTGCCGGGTAGCCATTGGGTTGCGGTACATATTATAAATAAATTTCCGGCAGAATATTTTGATCCATACGGTTATCCACCTTTCATCCAACCCATATCTAAATTTTTAGAACCATTTAGTAAAATCTTTCAAAATAATTTTAGATTCCAAAATTATCTCTCTGATCTTTGTGGAGAATTTTGCTGTCTCTATGTACTTCATATCCACCGGTAAAACCCTCACCCAATTCCACTAACTCTTTTACCCTCATCGTCCTGACCTAAACGACTGCCGAGTAATACAGCTCTTCAATCAGGACTTTGGAAAAATAAGAAGAGGGCAGCACTGCCATTCAAAATCCCAAGTATGCAGTTCCAGAGTCGCCGCCTTATCGCACCCTTTGTAAACAAGTACATAAAGGAAGACAACATCAGTCATCATGACGCAGCCCGTGAGTGAATACGTCTCGGGGTAGAATCGGCGAATGGTAGACGAAGAGGAAGACTGCGATTTGTCACATTCCGCGGTACTTTCCCCAAAACGACAGCGGGAGGAGGAAACACCATCGGGACTGAAACGACTATTGGTGAAGGAAGAAGAAATCAACGATTTGGTACCTTCCTCAGTACTTCTCCCAAAACGACAGCGGGAGGAGGAACCATCATCAGGGCGAAAACAACGACGATTGGTGGAAGAGAGCACCCTCAACAAACAACTCCCACCCCCTCCAAGCAGACCTGTTCATCCAAGAGTAGCCAAGAGAAGAACTTGGAAAAACATTTTCGTACCACCGACTTGGTCAACCATTCCACCATCTCCGACTTTGGGAAAGACACGTCCATCAAAAAAGAAGATCAATTTAGAACCGTTTTTATTGAACACTAGTTATTGCTTAAACGATAGTTGGACAAAGTGGATTTGTGTTGGTTTGCAGCCTATCGAAGTGCGAGTGAAATTCGAGAATGTGAACAAGGGATTAGTTTCCTTGAGTTCTTCTCAGTGGTAGGATATCATTGATCGACCGCAAGACATAACAGATTATTTTCTTTCGGGAGTGAAACCTTCCTTCTCCAAATCCCCATTTAAATTTGCAACTTGTTTTGGTGTTAGACACGTAAATATTAAAGACAATTCCTTGATCGTTTTAAATGCTGATGAATGGAATCGACTTTTGACATTTACTAAACCGTTGGATTATATAGTTAACCTCCTCATAGCTGAACTTCCCCATATTAATAAATATTTTAACGAATTTCAAATTCATGGTGATGCTTTCACCATTATTCCACCTTCAAATGGTAAAGTAGGCTGTAAGAGATTAAAGCTTGAAATCCGAGCATTTTCTTCATACCTCTTAGAGCAGGGGTCGGCAACATACGGCCCGCGGGCCGGATGCGGCCCCCTAGAGCACTTTATGTGGCCCGCTAAGCCATAATGAAATAATTATCGGTAAAATTAAATAGAAAAGTTCGTATTTTTTCAATCAAATTTTGGCCTCAAAACCTTTTCTGATAAACATTTAACGCTAGTAAATTATTCAGATATAATTTTTACTAATGTGAGCCCACAGAATCTCTTGATATCTTTGGATGCAAACACTCATGCGGTGCGCCGAAGTTCTCGTGACCTTCAATGCGGCCCTCCGAAGTATTCACATTACGAATGTGGCCCGTCATATTCAAAAGGTTGCCGACCCCTGCCTTAGAGGGACGATCCCTGGCGCAAGGTAACTCTTCGTAAACCTATCTCTAAGACGATGGCATGTCGAAAATGCATTGTTGATTTTCAAGCTGCTTACGACTGCAATAGTGATCCTAAGAAAAATATTCGAGAATTATCCATTATCGACCTCGAAAATTCCCGGCATCAGTCGTGGGTTTTCAAGTGTTCGATGTGGTATGTCTCGACAAGAGTAAACAAGTGGCTTATTAAAAATTTCCATGGTATTAAGGACATTGGTGACATTGAATATGATCAACTTAAAGTTATCCTCAAGAATTATACTGCAAACTTTGATTTCATTTTTGTTTACAAAAATATAAATTCCTCCAAAGCATTTTAGGCGATCGAGTGATTGAATTCGAACTATTTGGTTGTCCTTCATTTAATACACTGCCTCACAATGATGTGAGTTGTTTACTACCTATTCATGAATATGTTTTATTCAAGTGTGCTTCAAGAAACTGTCAAAAACTGAAAGAGTGGACCATGTTAAACATCAGTCAAATAAACTCGAACATTTATAAATATAGGAGTGTATCTCCAAAAGATAAATAAACTTGTTCAAACCTGTCTGATTTCGTTTTATTTTTAAAAACTTCATATTCCCGCAATGCGCATTTCCCGCAGAGAAAACACCGCAAAAGGTTCTCGTTTCCGCCAATAGATGGAGGTAGGAGTAGAGGAGGTAACAACGGAGTGGGATGAGGGGAGCTAATGTTATAAGATCGAAAAGTGGAATGGGGGCACAAAAGTCTTTCCCGTCAAACCCGCCATAAATTTGGCACCTTCGCGCCCATTTTCCATCGTAGTTTTAGAGAGAGAAAAACAATTTTTCCGCCATAAATTTGGCAACATCGCTTTCCCGCCAAAATTATCGACCAATCACAATTTACCGCCAATATGAAAGAACCAATCAGAGATTTACGATAGTCTTTTGTTTGGTCACGTGCCCCAATTTCGATCGTCATTTGTTTTCAAAATGGCGACTGTGCTGAAACTCTTACATTCTCCCTACTCACAAACAAACTTACTTTTATTATAGTATATATATATATATATATATATATATATATATATATATATAGATGCACTGGTGGTGTAGTGGTTAGCGTGTCGGCTTTCTATTGCAAAGTTCGGGGGTTCAAACCCCTCGAATGGAGGATTTATTTAAAAAAAAAACTATCATCAGTGCCTGGCAGTAGGCAGCAGTACTGTCAGTATGGTATAGAGCCGAAAACAAATGATGTTGGTTGGGTCTATATCCAATACAGCTGTAGGCGTGATCAGGACGATTTGAACGGCTACAGTACTGCGATGTGGAAAGCAAGAGGGAAACTACCACATTACAATCCCTAGTAAAGATTATATGGTTGGACAATATGAGTTCTCTCGAGGTAAAACAATCCGGAGGTAAAATAGTCCCCCAATCGGATCTCCGGGCGGGGACTGCCTTGAGGAAAACATTTGTCGAAAGTAAATTACGAATAGGGACTTGGAACGTAAGAACTATGAGAAAGGCAGGAAAGCTAGAGAACTTGAAAGAAGAAATGAGAAGAAATAGAGTTCACATTATAGGGCTAAGCGAAACTAGATGGGAGGGAGAAGGACAGTTCGACTCGGAAGAATTCACGGTAGTTTATTCTGGAGGAAATAGTGGGGAAAGGGGAGTAGCTCTGGTACTTAGGAAAGATATGATGAAAAGCGTGACAAAGATAATAGCAACGAACGATAGACTGATGGCAATAAAGCTAAAAGCAGTCCCAGTGGACATGCTGATAATCCAGGTATATATGCCAACGTCAGCTCATGACGATGAAGAAATAGATGAGATCTATGAGCAAATTAATGAAATTTACGAAGAAGACGGAAGAGGAAAGGTAAACTGCATAATAATGGGAGATTGGAACAGCATAGTCGGAGAAGGACAGGAAGAAAATGTTGTCGGGCAATACGGACTTGGGAAGAGAAATCGAGGAGGGGAGAAACTCGTAGAATTCTGCATCAATAATGACCTTGTAGTGACTAATACATGGTTCAAAAACCATAAACGAAGGTTATACACATGGAAAAGCCCAGGAGATAGAATGAGATGCCAAATAGATTACATCCTTGTAAAACAAAGATTTAGGAACAGCATAAAGAACGCCAAGGCATTGCAAGGAGCAGACATTGATTCAGATCACAGCCTTCTAATACTTGACGTGAGTACAAAGCTCAAACAAATAAGAAAAACGAGAAGAGAAAGACAGACCTGGGACCTAGAAAAACTGAAAGAAAGGCAGGATGTAGTCAGCATGAAGTTGGAAGATAACCTAAGAAAGTTGGAAAACAAACCGAAGACCGTGGATATAGAATGGGATGAAATTAAAACCAGTATCAAGGATACCTTGGATAAAGAGATTGGAAAACAAGAGAAGAAAATCAGAAAACCATGGATCACGAAGGAAATGCTGGAGAAAATGGATGAGAGACGAAAATGGAAAAACGTTAACAGTGAAGAAGGTAGAGCCAACTATAGGCGTATAAACAATGAGTTGAGAAGGGTAACAGATAAAGCTAGAGAAAATTGGCTAAAAGAAAAATGTGATGAAATAGAACAAATGGAGAAATTAGGACGGTACGATATGATGTATGCTAAGGCACTGGAATTAGAAGATAAGAAGTCTAATGGAATTTGTGGTAAAGGAATTATGAATACGGATGGGAAGATAGTCTCAGAAACAAAGGATGTAGCACAGGTATGGGAAGAATACATTAAGGAATTATACAGCAAACAGACAGGAGCGGCAAAAATAGAACTGGAAAATGAGGAAAACATTGAAGAAGACAACTTAGGACCAAGTATTATGGAAAGCGAAGTAGAAAAAGCGATAGTGGAACTTAAGAAGGGGAAAGCCACGGGCAGCAATGGAATACCGGCTGAGATACTTAAAGTCATAGGATCAGAAGGACTAAAAGCGATCACGAAATTAATTAATAAGATTTACGACACGGGAGAGTGGCCTCAGGATTTTCTAGAAGTAACAATGATCCCTCTAAAGAAGAAGCCAAAGGCAATGCAGTGTAAAGATTACAGAACTATAAGCCTTCTGTCACACACATCGAAGATCATCACGAGGATTCTTAATAAAAGGCTGGAGAAAAAGGCAGAAGAAATATTAGGGGAAGATCAATTCGGTTTCAGAAAAGGACGAGGAACTAGAGATGCTATAGGAGTAGTTAGAATCATATCAGAAAGGGCAATAGAATACAGTCAAGATATCTGCGCATGTTTCGTAGACTGGCAGAAGGCCTTTGATAGAGTAAATTGGGTAAAGTTGATGAAGATATTAAAAAAGGATATAGGTGTAGACTGGAAAGACAGGAGACTGATTAGGAATCTATATGAGAATCAAGTTGTAAAGGTCAGGTTTGAGAATGTGGACACCTGCGGAATAAATATCGGTAGAGGAGTAAGACAAGGCTGCTGCCTATCGCCAACCCTATTCAATATATATGGAGAAAGTCTAATGCAAGAAGCTTTAGAAGGCACAGGGGATTTCAAAATTGGAGGAAGGATTATAAGAACAGTAAAATACGCAGATGATCAAGTACTTCTAGCAAGAAAGGAAGAGGAACTACAAAAAATGATAAATAGACTAGTGATAACAGGTAGAAAATACGGTATGGAAATAAATACAGAAAAATCCAAGGTCATTCGAATATCGGGTAAAGAAGAGAATCTGAACATAACTATTGGGGGAAAGCCATTAGAACAAGTTTCAGAATATAAATACCTTGGAAGTATCATAACACGAGAGGCAAAATGTACGGAGGAGATCAAAACTAGAATAGGAAAAGCAAAAGCGGCTTTCAGGAGAAAGAAACAACTACTTACAGGGAATATAAGGGAAGATATCCGCAAGAAGTTGATAAAATGCTACGTATGGAGTATAGCATTGTATGGGGCAGAAACATGGACGCTAAGGAAAAAGACATCAAATACTTGGAAAGCTTTGAAATGTGGACTTGGAGGAGAATGCTGAAGATAAAATGGACAGATAGGATGAAAAACGATGAAGTGCTACGAAGAATAGGAGAGAAGCGAATGATTATACAGACTATCAGAAAGAGGAAGGCTAACTGGGTTGGACATTACCTGAGGAGAGAGAGTATGATTAAAGACGTGTTAGAAGGAAAACTAGATGGGAAAAGGGAAAGAGGTAGGAAAAGGTTTCAGCTGATAGACGATTTGAAAGGGAAAGAGAGTTATCAAGATATAAAGAGGACAGCGGAAAATAGGAGTATATGGAGAACCAGGTTTAACCATGAATAATCACGGACCTGTCTACGGACAGACTACCTATGATGATGATATATATATATATATATATATATATATATATATATATATATATATATATATATATATATATATATATATATATATAATTTGGCTTACTATAGGTTCCGGCTTTACCTGGATTGTCCCGGTTTCGAGGTATTTTCCCGGCGTCCCGACCGGTTTGTTGTTCTGTCCCGGGAAATGAATGAGTCAATGTCAGGGCTGTCCTTAGACGTGTACCTTTGCACTCGGACTGAGGCTTCCGAGGTGTGGCCTTCGGATCGCTACTACTATTTTCACTTGATCCCGTGTTGCTATTGTAAATTTGTAGGAAACTTTCTTAAATACAGTAAAATCTCTATATAAGCCACGCAAATAATTTTTCAGGAAACAAAATTTGGATGGTATTAAACCTTTTGAAAGGGATTTTACTGTTTGACGATTTTAGTGATTTTTTTTCGTATTTGCAAATTGGTAAAATTACTTAATAACGATAAAAATACCTTCAAGCTATGTCGAATTCGTTTATATAACATTAAATTTGATGTAAAAAATAATAAAAGACACGTCCCGGTTATATCTCAGTTTTTCCCATGAATGTAGGGCAAGCCTATATATCAGAGGTGGCCAAACCAGGCTCTTTTAGCTTAGTATGCGGCTCTATTAAATCTACACACAGAGCCGGGTCAACGTATTTCACTGCAGAACACAATGTCTCAGAGTGACTTTGAATCGCGTTGGGTATTGCTAAGGGACATGCATTATATCTGAATTGCTTCGGATACAGGTTGTGTTTTACTGTTCGTAATTTTATGAGCACAGAATGTGTGATGCGGCTCTCGAACTTCTGAAGATTATCGAATGTGGCTCCCAGGGTAAGTGACTTTGGCCACCCTTGCTATATACGTACATACAATGAGCGAAGACGGCGATGGAGAAAAGAGGCTGGGACAGATTGCGAACGCACAAAGTAGTGATGGAAGGAGTTAATCTCAAGGAGTGGATTGATTGAAGAGGATGGGAGTGGGGGGAATGGAAGGATCAATGGAAGTCGGCAATGGGGTCAGAAAGCAGGAGCAAAGAAGAGAGTGGATAGGAAGGGGAAGGAGAGATGCGGAGAAATGGGGGAAGAGCAAGGAGAACGCCTTACAAGAAAGAGCTGATAAAAGAGGTTGAGGAAGAGAAGGCAGGTGGATTGAATAAGGGGAGAGAGCGGATGGACTAAATGAAGTAAGGCGGGGATTGAATTGGATTGGGAGGAGGAAAGAGGCGGTTGCTAGGAGATCGGAGGGAGGTTTCTTAGGTTGCCCCTTGGCCATTGACAACCGTTTGTGAAAGGGTCAGAGCCAGACGTGCTAGTTATGCAAATGCGGAATAAATTTTCCGAGACGTCCATATCGGCCAAAAAGATCCCCTTTGATGTTGGATTGTGAACAACTTAGGCGGCGGGAGTGGAAAATACAAGTGGCCTCTACAAGAGGGCTTCCAGAAAATTAATCGACGCTATTTTCCCTTGGGAAATGGATGGGATGTAGGTAGGGACGGTAACTACAAATAGTGCCGTAAAGTGGTGCATATGCGTACGACGATTCCTAGCATCCCTGATCGATTGAATCTTTCGGTATATCGCGATGACTATAACCGCCGTATCGTTAAATTCGGTGCTTAGGTGACATTTCTAAATCTCATCATAGTCATCGAAGACGTGTCAACAGACTTAAAATATTGCATACAAAGCTTGGCCATTTTTAACCCCCTTAACCAGTGACGTAAAATATTGGAGGCAGCTCCGAATGAAAAAATATCAATATATTAATAATCACCATCCCAAAAAATCTGTTATTTATGCTGTCTTCCATTATCACGTAGAACAATCCAATAACAACCTAATTTTTGCTGCAGGTATCGTAGTATCTATTTAAAAGAGAAATAAATATGACGAGCGGTCTGTGAGACCTCACATCACTAATTTCGGAAAAGTCACTTTAGCAGTTTTAATAGACTTGGCTGCCGGACAATTTTAGAGAAAGAAATCAAAACTGGATATCATTTAGCTCAAGGTTTTTGCTATTTAATAATTCTAATAAATACATTTTACACGTAACTCCTCTCCGGAAATCTTAGATGGACAGCAAAAACAGGTGCATTTTGGTCGTTCGTTACAGAAAAATATTTCCTTTTTTGTGCTTGATCCTGCATATGTGGATCAGAATGTTGTTAGATAGACGTAGATTGCTTTTACAGTGTATTCATTCCTGCATCATTCTTTAAACTCTCCTTAAGTTTCCAAACTAAAAACGACATATGTACTAGTGAAACAAAACTTTGTTCATATTGAATACATTACGGCTCACTTTTACGCGTCTGGGCTGGATCTTTCATAAGAAGGCTATACTTTCATATTACAACAATACGTGGGTACAATGTGTATGCGGAAGATAGCAAGAGGTCCCTCTCTCTTTTTCCCTGCCTTTTCCTGGGTTTTTCCGACCTTTGGATTCCCAATCGCCACACACATTGAGCTGTTTTCTTCACATTTGTCATTTTTTTCTTTTTGAGGTAATTGACCCATCATAAAATAAGGGGATGAAGCTGTTAAGGTTTAGGGTTGGCAACAAAGAGAGTAGGAGAGGGGGTATAGGGGAAAGGAACGCACACAAAAATTTGTAATTATCGTATAGAAACTGAAGTGTAGGGAATTTTTTCAAAAAAGCATGACACTTTTCAACCATTGCAATTTTCTAAAAATACCATGTTCTACTTATAATTTTGGCATTTGTTTATAAGATTCTGCATTCAATATTAAAAATCGATATTTTTCTGGAGAATTTGACTAACATTTTGAAATAAAATTCGAATATTAAAAACTATAAATTTTTGTTATTTTTTTGTCGCCATACAATAAAAATATAAAAATCATTAAAAAATAAATTTATATTTTGATAAATTTTATTTATCCACAATCAGTCGAGTGCAAGAGACATGAAGAAAAAAATTAATGAATTAAAAATTTCCTGTCACTTTTAAGAAGCACTGAAAAACTAGCAGTCTCACAGACCTCACGTCACTGATAGTGCCACAAAAATTCCACGTCACCGGTTAAGGGTTAAATAAGTCAAACGGCGCAATGCTATACAGTCCTTCTATAACATCGATAAGCCACTTAAAGAAAATGTTGAACTTCGTTAACTGGCCTATCTTTCAAGATCGCAAATTAAAGATTCACAGCTCGAGACTCTTGCGTCACAAGCTGACATAATATCAGTTCCAACAGTTTGGAAGCAAATCCAACAGGACTTGATCAAAGTGAATTTTTAAAGGAGTTTACTTTAAAGCTTCTTCATAAGCCCCACCAATACAGATGGGACTTGACACTAGCTACTGTATCCGTGCAGTCTGGCTAGAAAATTCTCCACTGAATAGCAACCATTGGAGTGATATTCCGGTTTCCTCTAACTAGCATAAAATGTACAAATTTAATACTAGTCTTTCTCCAAAAGCCATACAAAGGTTTGGATAACCGGAATCGCAGTTCCGCTGCAAAGCAACAGTGGTGATTCGCCAATAGTAGATTCTAAAAAAAAATAGAAGATGTATTATCATTGAATCGCCGCTGATGATCGCTGCCTTAATGCGCAATAAGTTTTCATTACCTTTTTATGGCCGTTGGAGAAATATTACATTTCAATTTTGATTCCAACTTAAGGTTAGCCCCCGTTAATTCTTTACGGATTGTCATAAGGTGTAACAACTTCGGAAAAAAGGCGAACTTTAATTCTCAGAAACCAATAACTGTATACAAAATTGCGGGCGTACCAGTGATATTGCGAACGTAAAGAGCTCCGCAAAAAAAATTGATAACGCTACGAACTAGTTGTCGCGTAAATCCTTCAATTTATCCGACATTTTAAGAGCTTAAAATGTCATTTCGTATTTAGGCGTATCATTATCCAAAATATAAACGATGAAAGGATGAACGATATAGAGCAAACAATATAGGGTAGTTTATTGTTGTTGATTTTCGATTAATTCAAAAATGGTTTAACGAGTTTGACTAAAATACACTCAATTATAGATGTTGTAGTCATTAGCAGTGTCACATACACCATATTTAAAAAAAGAAGCCATTTTGCGTCCATTGGCATTATATCGATTTTTACGAGCGGGTCTCCTCGGCCATCTCGACAATATTCGTCCAGCACATTATGCTTCAGCTTATGTATGTGCCTTCGTCAATCTGTAAATACTTGATATTTATGTATGGTATAAGTATTTATCAAGTTTGATATTCACATTATTCGCATAATATATGAATAACATTTACGTGCAGAAGACATTTTCCGCGGTTTTGTTGTTTTTGTAGCAGTAAGAATTCCTTCAATTCAGGAAAGAATGTAGTGAGACCAGACGCATACGTAGTTCATATATGAGAAAGTTTATGTAATGGATATTGCGCCGATGTTTTTCAAGTTTGTAACAGCTCCTGCTACTCATCCTTCTCCTATATATATATATATATATATATATATATATATATATATATATATATATATATATATATATATAGATATATATAACGATACGGAAAAAGAAATAATATGATATCCACCAACCTAGGAATCTTGGCGACCTGCTATGGCGCAAGGAACTCCCCACCGGTCTTCCACCTTCCCCCGCAGGGTCCTCCCCTTGTAAAAGACCACGTTGCCTCACTTGCCCCATCTTTGATACTTCTTCCTCATTTACCAGTCCCGTTACCCAAATCTCCTATCCTATCTTATTCCGCAGCACATGTACCTCCAAAAACGTAATATATCTTCTTACCTGCACACAATGCCCTGCGTTCTACGTAGGCCTCACAACCACACCCCTTAACATCCGCATGAACGGCCATCAGAATAGCGTCTCTCTTAGGCGCCCCCTTCCGGTGGCCGACCATACGTTAACCCACTCCCTTCCCTTCAATAGCTGCTTCACAGTAAAAACTAGTCGTGCTCTTCCAAGTAGTTTCCCCGCGCCACAACTCCGTCAATGGGAACTAGCCCATATTGACATCCTCCGCTCCCTCTCCTTGCCAGATTTAAACCTTCCCTAACACTCCCACGCCAATCACCCCTTTTTTCCTTTCCCCTTTACCCCTCTTTCCCCTATCCCTTACCCCTCTTTCCCCTTACCCCTCTTTTCCTGAACCCCTACCTCCAGTGTTACGCTTATTTTAGTCTTCGTTTTCCTCTCGTTGAAGAAGGGCGTGTGTTGCCCGAAAGCTCCAAATTACAAGCCTTCCTCTATCGCTGTGGACGTCCACCACCGTATGGTAAGTGTTCACTGGCTCCTTACTATCCCTCTCAACCTCTCGTTGCATTTATTATATATACATATATATATATATATATATATATATATATATATATATATATATATATATATATCACCATAGGTAGTCTGTCCGTAGACAGGTCCGTGATTATTCTTGGTTAAACCTGGTTCTCCATATACTCCTATTTTCCGCTGTCCTCTTTATATCTTGATAACTCTCTTTCCCTTTCAAATCGTCTATCAGCTGAAACCTTTTCCTACCTCTTTCCCTTTTCCCATCTAGTTTTCCTTCTAACACGTCTTTAATCATACTCTCTCTCCTCAGGTAATGTCCAACCCAGTTAGCCTTCCTCTTTCTGATAGTCTGTATAATCATTCGCTTCTCTCCTATTCTTCGTAGCACTTCATCGTTTTTCATCCTATCTGTCCATTTTATCTTCAGCATTCTCCTCCAAGTCCACATTTCAAAGCTTTCCAAGTATTTGATGTCTTTTTCCTTAGCGTCCATGTTTCTGCCCCATACAATGCTATACTCCATACGTAGCATTTTATCAACTTCTTGCGGATATCTTCCCTTATATTCCCTGTAAGTAGTTGTTTCTTTCTCCTGAAAGCCGCTTTTGCTTTTCCTATTCTAGTTTTGATCTCCTCCGTACATTTTGCCTCTCGTGTTATGATACTTCCAAGGTATTTATGTTCTGAAACTTGTTCTAATGGCTTTCCCCCAATAGTTATGTTCAGATTCTCTTCTTTACCCGATATTCGAATGACCTTGGATTTTTCTGTATTTATTTCCATACCGTATTTTCTACCTGTTATCACTAGTCTATTTATCATTTTTTGTAGTTCCTCTTCCTTTCTTGCTAGAAGTACTTGATCATCTGCGTATTTTACTGTTCTTATAATCCTTCCTCCAATTTTGAAATCCCCTGTGCCTTCTAAAGCTTCTTGCATTAGACTTTCTCCATATATATTGAATAGGGTTGGCGATAGGCAGCAGCCTTGTCTTACTCCTCTACCGATATTTATTCCGCAGGTGTCCACATTCTCAAACCTGACCTTTACAACTTGATTCTCATATAGATTCCTAATCAGTCTCCTGTCTTTCCAGTCTACACCTATATCCTTTAATATCTTCATCAACTTTACCCAATTTACTCTATCAAAGGCCTTCTGCCAGTCTACGAAACATGCGCAGATATCTTGACTGTATTCTATTGCCCCTTCTGATATGATTCTAACTACTCCTATAGCATCTCTAGTTCCTCGTCCTTTTCTGAAGCCGAATTGATCTTCCCCTATTATTTCTTCTGCCTTTTTTTAAGAATCCTCGTGATGATCTTCGATGTGTGTGACAGAAGGCTTATCGTTCTGTAATCTTTACACTGCATTGCCTTTGGCTTCTTCTTTAGAGCGATCGTTGTTACTTCTAGGAAATCCTGAGGCCACTCTCCCGTGTCGTAAATCTTATTAATTAATTTCGTGATCGCTTTTAGTCCTTCTGATCCTATGACTTTAAGTATCTCAGCCGGTATTCCATCGCTGCCCGTGGCTTTCCCCTTCTTTAGTTCCACTATCGCCTTTTCTACTTCGCTCTCCATAATACTTGGTCCTAAGTTGTCTTCTTCAATGTTTTCCTCATTTTCCAGTTCTATTTTTGCCGCTCCTGCCTGTTTGCTGTATAATTCCTTAATGTATTCTTCCCATACCTGTGCTACGTCCTTTGTTTCTGAGACTATCTTCCCATCCGTATTCATAATTCCTTTACCACAAATTCCATTAGACTTCTTATCTTCTAATTCCAGTGCCCTAGCGTACATCATATCGTACCGTCCTAACTTTTCCATTTGTTCTATTTCATCACATTTTCCTTTTATCCAATTTTCTCTAGCTTTATCTGTTACCCTTCTCAACTCATTGTTTATACGCCTATAGTTGGCTCTACCTTCTTCACTGTTAACGTTTTTCCATTTTCGTCTCTCATCAATTTTCTCCAGCATTTCCTTCGTGATCTATGGTTTTCTGATTTTCTTCTCTTGTTTTCCAATCTCTTTATCCAAGGTATCCTTGATACTGGTTTTAATTTCATCCCATTCTATACCAACGGTCTTCGGTTTGTTTTCCAACTTTCTTAGGTTATCTTCCAACTTCATGCTGACTACATCCTGCCTTTCTTTCAGTTTTTCTAGGTCCCAGGTCTGTCTTTCTCTTCTCGTTTTTCTAATTTGTTTGAGCTTTGTACTCACGTCAAGTATTAGAAGGCTGTGATGTGAATCAATGTCTGCTCCTTGCAATGCCTTGGCGTTCCTGAATCTTTGTTTTACAAGGATGTAATCTATTTGGCATCTCATTCTATCTCCTGGGCTTTTCCATGTGTATAACCTTCGTTTATGGTTTTTGAACCATGTATTAGTCACTACAAGGTCATTATTGATGCAGAATTCTACGAGTTTCTCCCCTCCTCGATTTCTCTTCCCAAGTCCGTATTGCCCGACAGCATTTTCTTCCTGTCCTTCTCCGACTATGCTGTTCCAATCTCCCATTATTATGCAGTTTACCTTTCCTCTTCCGTCTTCTTCGTAAATTTCATTAATTTGCTCATAGATCTCATCTATTTCTTCATCGTCATGAGCTGACGTTGGCATATATACCTGGATTATCAGCATGTCCACTGGGACTGCTTTTAGCTTTATTGCCATCAGTCTATCGTTCGTTGCTATTATCTTTGTCACGCTTTTCATCATATCTTTCCTAAGTACCAGAGCTACTCCCCTTTCCCCACTATTTCCTCCAGAATAAACTACCGTGAATTCTTTCGAGTCGAACTGTCCTTCTCCCTCCCATCTAGTTTCGCTTAGCCCTATAATGTGAACTCTATTTCTTCTCATTTCTTCTTTCAAGTTCTCTAGCTTTCCTGCCTTTCTCATAGTTCTTACGTTCCAAGTCCCTATTCGTAAATTACTGTCGACAAATGTTTTCCTCATGGCAGTCCCCGCCCGGAGATCCGATTGGGGGACTATTTTACCTCCGGATTGTTTTACCTCGAGAGAACTCATATTGTCCAACCATATAATCTTTACTAGGGATTGTAATGTGGTAGTTTCCCTCTTGCTTTCCACATCGCAGTACTGTAGCCGTTCAAATCGTCCTGATCACGCCTACAGCTGTATTGGATATAGACCCAACCAACATCATTTGTTTTCGGCTCTATACCATACTGACAGTACTGCTGCCTACTGCCAGGCACTGATGATAGTTTTTTTTAAAATAAATCCTCCATTCGAGGGGTTTGAACCCCCGAACTTTGCAATAGAAAGCCGACACGCTAACCACTACACCACCAGTGCTGTATATAGCATCATAAATAGCTGCTTCTTATATATATAGGAATTAGAATATGTTGTATAAAACATAAGCCATAATCATAACTGACAAAATATCCTAATTTTTACATATATTCTTGTGTAACATAGAGGTTATTGTCTTTATGATTATTATAGTCATTGCTTAAAAATGGCGAACTAAGCCATGAAAATTTAAACTCAAAACTTGGACGCAATCCGACTGCCAGAGAATTAAGAAATTCCGGATAGACGCCTTAATTACGCGGAAAATTAAGATTATTATCATATTTATATGTGCTCTGCGTAGTTGAAGTGCTGCCGCGTTAGTTCATTTATGAGTTAAGATCTTGGTGTATGGTGACTTTTTAAGTGATTGCAGTGTGCAAGCACCAACAACTCGTGTATATACATAATATAAAACCTAAGGTACTTCTAGATATGCCACTGACCTGAAATTAGGCAGGATAATAGGTAATTAGGTGCAACCAACCAGAAAAATCAAAAATTACAATTTTTTAAATTTTTAGTGGGATATTGTTGACCCCAATGTTCTATTTCGATACTCCATAAGAAAAACATGGAAATCTATGTAGATTTTCATAAATTTGCACTTTGAAATTAGTTATAATTCAGATAGAAACTCGGGATGAAAACAATTCTATAGTTAAAAGAATGAGGTTTCGTATTTTGTAAGACTAAATTCAAATCGGTGCCGAACTGACGAAGAAATATGTTTTTTATCGGAAAAAAGCAGATGCTCAACAATAAAGAACTTCATCTACCATTGACGCCAGGACAATGCTTTTCAATGGGAATTGGCAATCTGTATTATATTAGCATCGCTTCAATGCTTTTTAATAGGGAAATTTTTATTGTTCCATTGATTTCAACCAAATACGTATACATATGATGACGTCATAAGTTTGAAACGCGATATATGTTATTAAATAAAAGAATGCAACTCTTTTCAATTATGGGAGTTGATGAACTGTATATAATAATAGCTTTAATTTAGTGCTTCTAAAGAGAAGTAGTGGATTGTATTATAATGCAATTGACTTAAAACTACGGCGTAAACTTATAACGACGTCAAAATCCAAAAACAGGAAATATTAGAGAATTGTGAAAAAAAGGTAATGTCGTGTTGGAGCTGAAATTTTTAAGTTAATTAGAGCTTAGTGCACATACCCAAATAAACATTTGAAAATCTCGATGAATATGCCGTTGCGGCCGTTAAAAACTTTTTAAATTTAAACAAATAGATAAATATTATTTCACTTCTAGATAAGCTACAACTTGAATATTTGGCATAAATGTGTGGCTTTAGTACCCTACTGTGGAAAAGTATACTATTCTTAAAATTGCAAATTTTAGGGATTGTTTTACTCTATTATTGTTACACAAGGAAATAACGAAAAACGGTGCCGAGGTAAAATCTTTAGAATTAAAAAAATAATTCAAATGATGAAATATCTTTTTGAAAAATGAATGTTTTTTCAAGGTGAGATAAAATACTTGCAGAATGCAAGCATCTTTTACTAGTGTGTGTGTGTATATATATATATATATATATATATATATATATATATATATATATATATATATATATATATATATATATATACACACATTTTTTATCAATATGTCACCGTTCTATAATAGCGTCCATTCCCATGTCACGTAGATATTGTGACTGCGCCTGGCAGCCTGATAAAAATCTACGCTCAGAATTCCTTTCGTCGATCCGAACTTTTTTTTCTCAGTTCCCTATTTCATTTGTGCGAGACATGACTGCTTCTGTAGCGCCTTTGAAGTTCCAAAAAGGGATTCGTCGCCGTTTATGTAACCAATGCAGAAATGGGACCAATTTTATTCGCTCCCAAATCAGCAAAAATGGAATTTTTCGGCTCGTAAAAAAATTGACAAACACGGGGTGAAACTACTTCTTCAGAAGTTTATTATATAGAGGTTATACGTAGTTACTCTTTGGATTTTTGCGCCACCTACTTAGTTTTGCTCGGGGGAAGATGTCCCGCTTGCCCCAACTTGGTTACGATACTGGTTGCACTTGATTAATAAGAAAAAAACAGTACAAAAATGTTTCAATATCAACTCCACAAATTTAATTTTTGGCAATCCATAAGGATATAGTATGATTAATGTTCGACGAATCAATAGTAATTTCAAACAACATTTAAAGAGGTAAATAACACAGCGTATAAATCAGGACAGAAGTCGGAGTTTTTAAGTAAAATAACGACGGGTGAACGAAATGATCTCATTAAGGCGACTGAATGAAGCAATTAAAAATAATATTCGTAAATCGATGAAGGAAGCCGATAAGACAAGAATCGTCAAAATGAGTACAGTAGCGAACAAACCAGTAAGGTTACCATCGACTCATCTTTCCCGAAACGCGTGTCGGCTGTCATTTTACTTTTATTTTTTTCAGTTTCTTTTTCGTTCCAGATGTAACATTTTTCGGAAAGAGAGGGAAAAAGAGAGAGAGAGACAGACAGAGAGAGAGATGGATAAACTTGCGGTTAAGTTCTAATTATTTTTCGGCGAGATTGCAGTCGGACCTCGATAACTCGAACGTCTCATTAACCAAAGGAGACGCCTCCCTGTTCCCACCTATCCATGTCCCAAATTAACTCTCGAAACTCGAATTTTCTAAGAATAGATAGATACTTTTTCTGTCTTCCCTTTTTTTCAAGCTTGGACTGTTATTTTCTCATTGCTCCCGCATTCGTGGTCGTGATGTCTCCATCGCCAAAAATGATTGACTGGCAATAGCAATTATTCCAGCTCATTATTCAAACCCTTCATCCCATGGCCACAAACTATGTAATTTTTAAGGGGGTGGAATACACGTTGTTCATTCAAATTAAAACACCCCTCCCTTCCCTAATCTGTTACATTGAGGTACGCAAATCTCTTTCTGACCAGAGTTTACTGGAAACGATTAAATTTTATCACTAGCAGCTTTTATTTTTGAAAAAAGAGAGAAAAGAGCTTGGATTTTTTACACCTAATCCTACAAAGGGAACAATGTGGCAAAAACACGGAGAGCAGCTAAATCTATTTTTTAAAACCCCTGCATATTTGAGGCACCTCCTCTCCAATTAAAAAAAGGTCCGCATAAGCTTAACACTACCCCTTCCCGCCCCCTCCCCTCTCCCTCGCCCTCAACCCCCCCCGACCGAAAGCCGTCCTCCATCGGATTCCCGTTCGAAGAGATCTTATCCAGATTCTGGTTTTTCGAGCCCTGAGGGAGGCCCGATTCCACTCACTCTCTATCTCTCCCTCACGTTTCCGACCAAATAAATCACATCCCTGGGCCATCCCGAAAAAAACCCTCCCTCTTCCGTCCTTTGCATACGATTGCGTTTAAGAGAAAAAAAACAGAACGAAGAGATAACCCGATGATCCAAGAGACTGAGAGAGAAAAAATATATATCCCGAGGTTGTATTGAAATAACTTCAGAGACTTTCTCCCGTTTCGATTTTGTTTTTGAAACAATTTTTTTCTTCCCGCTTGGTTTCCCCTCTCTCTTTCTCTCTCGCTATTCGCTCCGTTTGCGAAATCGCCACTTTTACCGAGTTAAGGGATAAAAAGTGTAGGAAATGATCCGTAGTCAATGGAGTATCAATTTCGTCCCTTAGAAACGGGGGTATTGTTGTCGGGAGCACGTGCGACAAATTAATGTGAAATACAGTTTTTTTATTGACGAGCTGTCTCCCTCTCTCTCTCTCTTTGCCGACTGTGGATTCTATGTCGGTGAACCACCACTGAGGACGGCTGATTTGTAGCCGAAACGCCCGTATGATTTCCCCAAACTTTTCATGTCTGTCTGAAAGACTTGTCAATTTGATATCAGCCATAAAACGAACTCGATAATGCTCTCTCGAATTGAACACATCAATAGAAAATCAAATTTTTAAAAATTGAGAATTTTTATTTTAATGAGAGTAGGGCTACACATTCCGAAAGAGATTGAAAATGAGTTTTTCATTAAAAATGCGATTTCCCCCAACAATAAGGCGTAAAAATCGCCAATGATTCTAGAAAATTAGAAAATCTCCTAAATAAAACAAGCCCGAAGTGTGTCATTTTTCCCGTCTGTTTGCTAACCCGTAAAAGAAAAAAAACACCGTTCCTTCCTTTTTTGAGTAATCACGTAATTTATCAAACAAGAAAATCGCCCCCTGAAATTTCAAAAGCTGCAATTTAATAGTAATAAAAATTGGTATATCGGAAACAAGAAGTCCATACCAGGAATAATGCAGGCTGGTTTACCTAAGTTGACGTCCAGAATTGATTACTTATATTTACAGTAAATATTTCAGTATGTGTTAGTTATCCCAAGGAATTCTCATGCCATAAATATAACTTGCAATTCATAGTCTATCAATGATAGAGAAAAATTGGAAAACAAATAAACGAAGATGAAGAATTGATTTTTCAGTTGTTTTAATACGCTATGGAAATCAGGAGAGACCTATTTGGTATGCGGAAATTAAAATTTAAAAAATTAAAGTGCCTAATATTTTTTCTTTCACGTGACCTTTGCGAAAGTTACGTCGGAATATGAAATATGTTGGTCAATGGGGACTTTGATTTTTTTTTAGCAATTCGTATCCGAGAAAGCGAGAATAAAAAAACACTGGAAGTCGAAAGAGACGCTAAGAGTAGAGGTTTATGCATTTGTTTTATTTACAATATTCGGCTGTTCTCTGCCTTTTATCTTTACGGAAGTGGCTCCGCCTTTCCATGTGAATGTCTAAAAACGCTTTGTAGCTGACACTTCCATTTTGTTGACACCTCTCGTCTCTCACCACGTTTTTATTTCGATCCAAAGAATATTTTCTTCGGAAAAATTTCCGTTCCCTTCAGAACTTGAGCACAAGCGAACCTAAAATATTTTCACCTTCTCCTAGCAGGATTGTCAAACTTTATAAGACAGACTGTCGCCCGTTACAACGTCCCGCAAACATCGCTCTTAGCTATAATTACATCACTTTTCTAAAATTATTTCATCTGTTTCAATGCGAGATTTTCCTCCCGCTTATCAAACCGCAATTCCACGCGATTCCGTAATAATGAACAGATGCCTGCTTCTCTTTATATAAAGTATTTTAACAAAAAATTAGACCTACGTAACTTTTAATAAAGGGATTAGGAAACTTTTTTAAAGATACAAGAAAATTGGGTCCTCCAGATTAACATTTATCTTAGTAAAGACGAAATAAATTCCAAGAGCAGCGTTCCATTAATAAATTATTATGCTCATTGTAAAAGGCGGGATACAGCTGTTTATGAGCTGGTTCAAATAATAAAATAAATACAATTAATAATAATAATAATTATTATAATTTTATTTGTCCCAGGACATAAAAAAATACAATTAATAAAACAAATAAAATAAATAAAATAAACAAAATAAAATAAATAAAATAAACAAAATAAAATAAATAAATACAATAAATAAAATATATAAAACGAATAAAATAAATAAAAAGAATTAAACGAATAATACAAATAAATTAATAAAATGAATAAAAATAAAATATATAATTAATAAATAAAATCAATGAAATAAAATAAACAAATGAAACGAAACAAATTAACTAAATATATAATTTACTTCTTACATACCAACATTCAATCACACGACCTCGAATTCTCAATAACAAGGACACTAATCACTCGGCATGAACCTGACGGTGTTCACCTTAAGCGCATTAAAGTTTTAGACGCATGATACATGACAAGAATGTAGTTCGAGCCAAGTTTGCACGAATAGGTGACGATGGTGCAAATCACAGAATCCCGTACGTAATGCTTACGTGAACATGCGCTTATACTAGCACATCCTCATACAATTTCCTCCGAGACAACCTAATGCATTTAAACCCGCATTAGTGGAGATTTAGCAGTCCTTCCCCACTCTCCCTCTCCTACCACCCCTTCCTATTTAGCCCAAGTGTTTACGAAAAATCCACAGCAAAGCGCTTTTAATTGGATTTGACTAGTTTCACCCCCTCATTCTTCACCCTCGCCATTGGTTTCTTCTGTTCTTTTACCGCGCAAAAGGACTGGTTACCGTTGAGATTTCTCGCCTCACCATTAAGCGAGTGGTGGCCCCTATATCATCTTACTGGAGCCATCGAGGATATGAGAGAAAAACCGATCGGGCGTGGGGAGTGCTCTACGTTTTCGATTGAAGGGTGAATCTAAATTTAAATTCGCGACACTTCACCCATGCTGCACAAGGGACTACGGTAGCCACGTCCTAATTTCGAGTCACGCGTTTTTCGTAATTCAGCAGGAAAATACTTAAAAAAATAAAAATCCCTCATGGTACACGCTAGAACATTCCGCTTAGGATAACAAGCTCCCATCCCCTCCTGACTGAAATGTTGAGCTTGTTGCCACGAGAAAAAACTGCGGGAAGATATTTTCCGCGCATAAATATTCATTCAGCTAACCCAGTGTTTGGATGACGCGGCACGCTGGAGTGCTGTAGTTCATTCTTATGGGTGTCGCGAAAAACTTTCCTAAGGAAATTAGGAATAATTTTGAAACGAGAAAAATCTGCTATGACCGGGAATCGAACCCGGGTCTTCCACTTGCCGGGCGGATATTCGACCACTGAACTACCGTAGATCAATTTTCTCGTTTCTGAACGCGGATGTTTTCTTGGCTGGGTTCAGTGGTAGAATATCCGTCCGGCAAGTGGAAGACCCGCGTTCGATTCCCGGTCATAGCAGACTTTTTTCTCGTTTCAAAATCATCCCAACATTACAGCTTATGCCTGTCTGGATAGGATCTTCAGATCGCTTTATTCCATCAGTTTCTAAGGAAATTAATCAAATATTTTGAATCGTTGAAAGGCCATTAGAACGATGACATTAACTTGAACGTATTACTTATGGTGCAGTATCAACAAACGGATGTGTCCAAGCGTTGTGTTGCCCGTGTGTATAAGTATAAAACTTTGTTCCAAGGTGGAAGTGCCGCGAAATTCTGTTTATGTTTGAATGGGTGCCACGCCTACAAAAAGTTTGGATCTAATCTGTGGCGTTATTGTGCGTAGTAAAAGCGCAAGGATACGGGAAAGCTTGCGCAATGCAATTTGCACCGACGTTTCTGTTTTCCTCAAACCACTGCATCAGGGATACTGAGATTAAAGAACTCAACGGCGAAATATTGTTAATCCATCTACACTTTAAATAAGCAATTGATCTCTCTTAAGCATGGAAACACGTTGGAAAGAATAAATAATTGCACTCCGCCTGCATTGGAACACAATAACACACTCCAAATCTACTTTACATAAAGTCAAATTTCTAACTGTTAAGGAATCTGAGGAAAATAAGGAGAAGTAGATTTTTAATTTCAACAAAAAATAAAAACGAAATAAACGTAACCTTAGTAATAACGTCGTGCAACAAGCAAATTCCACGGTAAGATCTTTTCCAATAAGATAAGGTTCCTTTCCATAAAAAATACCACATATTTAATGCTTCGTGTCAAAGCTTATCTTAAACATTTCTTGCTAAAAAAGTATATCTTTCACGCTATAAAGAATGGCGTCATTTACGCTGTGACAGCGTAAAAAAGCGATGAAAATGTAACCAAATATGCATACTTGTCATTCAAGATGTTCGGTTTGTGAGATATCAATTTTTATTACAGTCATAACAGCAAATTTATTTCAGAATAACTGGCGTTAACGCTTTTTTTACATTACCATTGGAATATACAAACTGTGACATTCATTAAGTCGGGAAAACTAAGTGCGCGTTTCAGCTACAAAGCAGCCGTCATCAGTAATGATTCACATGTGGTGTCTTTAAAAAAATGAACCGCCAAACCCCCACTGCTGCCGGCTGTTTTGTTGGCGAAATGCGCACCTGACTTTCGTAACCATTTTATTGTTGTTTGATGGGCATATTTCGGGAGTGGTCAACCTATGGCTGCGAACCTCGGATTAAAAAAAACGTTATCCATAAAATTCCACGTATAAATTCACATTTTAAATAAAATTACGATAATAACGTCCCAAATAATGAAACGTTTAACGCTCAATTAACGTTTACATTTTATTTTCACCAGTACCATGCAACCAAACCTTAATGTTTAGTCAAATGTGCACTCCAATGCGATCCGCTGAACTGTTCGCAAGTTCCAATGCGGCCTGCCACGTAGACAGTCAGTTTGTTAGACAAGCCTAATGGCGAGCCCGATGATTCGCTTTAGAAACGTTTTGCAATTGATCAGTTGAGCAGCGAAAATTCTTCATTTATTAACTTATTTTTCCATCAACTCGATTAATATCCACGCGCCATCGGACGCTTAAAACAAAGAAGTTACGAAAAACAAATCTGACCCGTGTCCCGCGGCATCGTTAATAAAATCCGACCGCTTGTATCTGGAACGCAATTCACACTCGACCCAACCGAGAGCTTCAACGGTCGATGATGACGAGGAAGCGAAATTATCTCTCTCGAATTTATCAAAAAAAGGAGTTTGTTTTTCTTTTACGCCTCGTTGTCTCCAAAACCGTCACGTCACATGGGTAGCGACTTAAAAAAAAGAAAGGAAGAAAAAAACGTCGCGCGCTATGTTTTTAGCCTACCTCGCGGGTTCTAAACGCTTTGGTTTAACGTCGACATCATATCTCCAGCTGTGGCTTCGTTTTCGGCATTTTTAAAAACGTTTCACGTCGAAATGCCATCACACGTTAACGATGATCAGATAAATTGGCTATTTCGATCGAAAATAATCAGAAGATGGTGTTTTATTTAAAACTTCATTTTATAAATGCTACATTTTTAACAAGTAACGGTAATAATTATTTATAAATAATTTCTATGATGATAGTCTTAAATCAGTGGCGTGCAACCGGCCCGCGAAACTTTGACGAAGATGCGGTCTGTGACATTTACTGCATATAATTTTGTATATTTTAAATGTACTTCTTGCTATAAAACCATGCCTGTTTAAGTTTTAACGCTAAAAAACGGTTTCGGCTTTATTTTCCACTTGTGGCGTCACATATGATCTCTTGTTTAAGCTCCGAGGCGCTCGCGACTTATAATACGGCCTGCCAAAGCATTCACATCTACGAATGCAGCCCGCTACGTGAAATACTCCTTAAACCAATATAAAACATTGCTTATACATATGATTTCAAAATATTTATAATTAAGTAACTTTATATTGAGGCTTAATATTATGATTCTTCGAATTCAGTTTTTCTTTTTATCGTAACCCGTAGTTACCGAAAAGAATTGACTACAAAAGAATGAACATCATTTTACAATTCTTGGAGGAGAATTCAAAAACCTCTCCGAACCAAGTCACAAAATCTTTTTTCTTTTGATCCGAAAACACATGCCTTTTGCAACTGTTCGCAAAATAAAATCATTCAGGCACTTTAGCAGCAGTTAAGTATCGTATTAAAAAGTTTTGGTTCACGACTACTTCGTAAGAACGTTTCTTTAAATCTCGTACATATTTCATCTTATTCGCAGAAATGCTCATATTTTTTATTATTATTTTTTGGGGAAAATGTTTGGAAGATCACGCGTCTCCTTGATGCCCCAGCCAGCTAAGATAAATGTCGAGGAAGCCTCCGAACAGAACTGAAAACATAATAATAACACGCGTCATACATAAAACCATAACACACGATGTGTTATGCGTTCATGAAACTCGGGCATTCCATAATCTTATGCGCGTGAAATACCGGTCAAACTTTGAACATGTCGTGGCAATACGAATTTGTAAAAAAATCTTTTTGTCACCCAAATACAAGTAGATTAAATAAGAGGAATCAAGTGTTCCTATTTGGTGAATTGTTCAGACGTTAAACGACCATTTGCAGCGTAAGCTAAAAATTGAATTTTGTGTTCCAATGCGGTGAATGGTTAAGACAGTGGTTCCCAAACTTTCTGCAACCGCGGCACACTTCACAAAGACAAAGAGAATTTCGCGGAAGCCGTGGCCTTAAAAAAAAGGGTTTAATATTTTCACATGCGGCTATTACAACCTTTGGGCGCATTCATTTGTTGGTACTACACCATAATCAATTTATGAGAGGAAATTTAATGCCGCAATCATCTAACCGCACACCCAAATCGTTTATTTATTTACTAAACAAAGTTTTTCGCAGTACCCCAAAAAATCAGCTGAGGCACCCCAGTATGCAAGTCCATCCTACTTGGAAACCGCTCGGTTAAGAGGCTCAACGACCAAGTTAGGCCTAAGCAAGAATTGAACTGAGTCGCATCATGTCTTGCGAGTGAAAAAAATACAAAACTAATTTTATCATACATTGTCTATGTAATAATTAAGACAACATGTAAATGAAATGTTATTCGTTAGAAAGGTATAGTATTCATTTCAATATCCATCAGTCGTATTTTTTGTCGTCTAATTTTGCGTCGTAATAAATCAATATCTTAATTCATTGTTGAAAAACACCCTTGACGACTTGACCGGTGAAGTAGGAATTGATGATAATTTTGATTGGTTTGGTTAGTTTTTATTGTACACGTAGCATGTGCTTTACATGTATGTGGTTCTATACGTGTCTGTCTTAGATAAAATTCACGCGCGTATTATTCCCAATTCCCTGACGCACGCACATGCACGTGCGGGGAGAGTCAGAGGGAGCGTGTGTCTCACGCGCGCCTATGTTTACCACAGGAGACGTGGAGACGAGGTGAATCTTGGATGCGGTGGACAAAAAGAGGGAGAATGTGAGAAGAGCATCAAGCAGAGACGTGTAAGAGTACAAAATGTTTAGAAGACATCCATAAATTACGTCACGCTCTATGGAAGAGGGGTTGATAATTAGGTGAAGGATCGTGACGAAGGGGTTTTTTGATAACGTGACGGCTTTGATTTGATGAAAAAATATTAAAAACATGTTTGTTACTAAAATTAAATTCTGGAGTATTTTTATCCTACATTCCTATGGGAAGATAGGTTTATGGAATTTGGATAGAAAATTAAAAAAAAATTCTTTTGATCAAATGTACCACAAGAAAAGCACAGGAAAAGATTTGAAAATAAATCTAATTTAAATCAATGCATTTGAGCTAAAGGAAAAAATGATTTTATCCCTATTTTTCATATTTTATATTTTTAAAATGAAAATTTAATTCACGTAACCTTGCTGAATTTAAATAAAAAAGATAAAAAGTCAAGAATAAGTATAATTTATGTGATGCACTAAAATTAAATTAAAATATCATCATAATTATTGTTTTGTGAGTAAAAACTAAATCCTGTATTTCATTATGTGGAAAGGGGGATAGGTTGTAAATTTGTGATCTCATTTTAAGGGAGAGAGATTTAAATTTTTGCGACGATATGAGGCGAGGAAAGATGGAGAGGGGGGCTAAAGAATTCAATTATTATTTGCCTGACGTAATTTATGGATGTCCTCTTACATGGAAAAATTTTAAGGGAAGAACATCGCGAATATTGAAAAAATCGATACGTAATTTCGAGAGGGAGAAATCTGATGAATAGTCTCTCTAAAAGAGGCGGAGATGTGAATCGGAATGTTTAGGTTTTGAAGTGGCATAAAAAAGAAGTTTCGAATATCTCCTCTTTCCTCTTTATTCGAAAACTCTCTCCCACTCTCCCTTCCCTCCCCCCTCCAACCAACCAACCCCTCCCCAAAAAAACCCCACCTCGAGCGAGGTTCGATAAGATCATTTCGGAGGCGAAGTTATTAACACAGTGGAATGAAATCAAGATATCGACGCGGCATGTTTTTATGGAAATATGCACGCCACCTTTTTCCACTATAAATTTCATCGACGAACAAAGGAAGAAATGGGAATTCGAGCCATTCTTTTGGTCCGAATTCCAGGGATACCTCTGAAATCTCGCAGCTTAACCGCAGCGGAAATCGCTGATGTGTGTGCATACACTTGGTTCTCCTAGAACACGGGTACTCTGCAAAGCGGCGCGTTTTTTAAATGCCAGAAATTCACATAACGCGGATTGGTCGGACCTTGGATTTAAGATTGCTTAGCGACGAAGAGAGAGATTTTGTAGTGCCCGAATGCTTTTTATCGATTGGTTTTAATTAAATCTTTGTTCGACGATTCCCAATCGCGTTCTTTTGATTCCGTAGGAAAATTGACCAGAATTCTTTTCCTTTTTTCCTCCAACTCCACCTGATGCTAAGCCTCCTTCAAATCGTTCTCCAGTCCGCTTTCAATTACTTTACGGAACTTCTTTCTTCTCCTAATATACTAATACGGAACAACTCTTTAATTTTCTTCATTTTTTCCTAATTAATTTTCTTTAACAATAAGACTTGTCCGAAACATTCTCTCTTACTTTCGTAGATATTCTGACCTCTCAGTAAAGAGTTTGTTACTCGTTCTTAAACTTGCCCACATAATATCGTAGCAGAAGCTGTGTCTTTCTGTGCGTAAGATAAACGCGGAAGACTCAAGAACGGTGAGAGTTCGATGAATACTCGGAAAGTATCCTTGCAGATTTAAACAAGACGTCCAAATCAGGACTATTTATTTATTTATTCAATAATTCCACATACAACTTTTGTAGCCATTTTACAGTGGAATATGTCAACAATAACAATAGACGAACACATACATCTGTGCCCTAGGTGGGGAAAATCACACCTAGACGGGATTCGAACCCGCGACCTTCAGATTGGCAGGCGAGGACGTTACCCCGCCGCCACCGAGACCGACTAATGTCCCGCATTGATTACTTGTATTGACAGGACATCAGCTATGAACTCTCCAACCTCCTGGCGGTTGGCTCAATCGCATTGCCAGCTTTGCTTTAAATGCGAGACTATGCTGTTTACACTCGGCTCATTTTACTCTTCTTTAGCCCCTTGTTACAAAGAGGCACCAACCCCTCCCTACAAGCGGGGACGCTTTTTGCTAGGGAGGGTTTCCAGCGAATCAAGGCTGGCGATGGGTCGCTTATAGCGGTCCCACCACCTAACCTTGATATCGCTCAGCTGCTGCACCTCTTTGTGCCTCGATGCTGCTGCCTTGCTACTGACAGGAAATGTTTCAGTATGTGTTAGTCATTCCAAGGAATTCTCATGCCATAAATATCATTTGTAATTCATAGTTTAACAATGATAGAGAAAAATTGGAAAGCAAATTAATAGAGCACCACCACGTTAAAATACTAAAAGCAATGTCAAAATCTCATTCTGACATTATACTTTGCATGTATTTTTTTAAATAAACAAATTTAATAAATATTACTGTTTATATGCTAATATGTATGATTCAACTGTCCATTGCTGAAGAGTACTCCAGAGGAAAAGAAAATATCCCATTTGTTCACTCGTATATACTCAGGACGAGTTACGTAATAATCGTCTCCATGGCAACAATCCGATAAAACGCTGTTTTAATAGAAAGTCAAAACAATACGATTAATTATCAAAATTCTGCGATAAGATTTAGAATCTACATTCTTTTTCCCTTAGAACAACAAAGACCTAGCTCCGATATCACAATTTTAAGATATTTTAAAGTATTAAAGAAAACATCTTGCACGATTGATTTGAGATTTCCTATGTAAACCAAATAAGGAAAAGACGTTCCTGGAATCAAACCCGGTACTTCGATCTTCGCCGAATAAAATATAGCTCGGAGGTGAGCCTTGACAGCACGAGCCTCACACCAAGTTTCATGAAAATCGGTCCATTGTTGCAAAAGTTGTTAGTAGGGGGGACACACACCTACAGACAGGACCATTTCGTAAAGCTACGTTTCCTTTCGAAACCAGCCTAAAAACGAGCCATCGTCCATGATATAAGGCATAGGCTCGATTACAGAAGTTTGCTCACAGTTTTATTGACATGCGGATGTTCGCATGACGTTTTTCGTTTGCATTTTGAAAATAGCTGAAATCGAGATAAGAACCTATTGAATAAATTCCGAATAAGCTCAAAAATTGATTTCAAAATCCAAAAAAAACGAGAAATTTTCAACACTTTAACAATGAAATATCAAGTTTACCAAGACTACTTGTCGCATTACTGTCTATTTAAAAACAAAATATCGTTATATGAAAGCCATAAAGTTAAATTTAATTTCATTTTCGAATTGTTATAAGCTGATTCTTCGCTCCCCTTTCTCCAACTACCGACGAATTAGAATTTTTTATTTTTTGTTCATTCTTGGCTTATTAACACCTCCACAGAATACATTATAGCACACAGTTAAGCGTTACTGTACGATTTGAAGCGCTTTTGGGTGATTTAAGTTCTTTACTGAAATACCGTAAATTGAATATCGAATTCTGTCCTGTATAATTAATTTTGCGGCACTTCTTCTCAAAAGTTCCTAGGTTAGAGTCTTGGTTATTTACTTTCTGCATATACGAAGTATAGCGAAAGTATTGCTTTCATGAAAAAATCGAATCCGAGATTTCAACGGAAATACATGTTTTAAGGTCAGTAACCTCGCGGGCCACCAGGGGGTGTCCACGGACCACAGTTTAGGAACCACTGCTCTAGTGTAAACGAAGGGTTGTCCGATTTCCAAAACATAAAAGCGGGACATTACGACTCCCCTGAAAGGGTTAATAAACGAAGCGAACATTGACTGTGCCAGTGGCTATTTGACCATCTACGGGCCAGTACCGACACAGAGTTTGGCAACAGTACTAACTGTAGAACACTACGCACCGCTTTTCGCCAAATATCATGTGCGTTTGGCAGGGCTTCTAAAACTTACATGACATTTTCGCGTCCAAGGAAAGGTTGTAAAATCACGCCCCCTCCAAATGAAAGAATACAGACTGTAACAATACATCGTCCATTTGTATCTCTCAAAACTAGTTCATTTACAATGTAGAGATATAACAAAATATGCAAAATATATTCTACTAGTACAAGGTGCTTGCATTCTTCAAGCATATGTTATATGTTAGTTGTTATATCCTCCTCTTCCTCCTCTGTATAGACGTTTCTTACAGAGGAGGAGGAGGAGGATATAACATATTGGAGGATACTAATGTTTAGGCACTTCCAGATGTGCTGGAGATTCGAAATTTTTTTCTTAGATAGGATTTGTTGCAAAACCGACTAGAAAAAACGAAAATCTTGAAAAAGTCCAACAATGCGGACGCTAAAAATTTGCAATTGCTTAAACAAATTTTCAAGGTTTATGTATTTTCGAATGTACTACGGAGCTGAAATTTTTTGTGTATATAGGATTTGTAAAAACACGAAATAGGGATTATACAAATGTTGATATTTTAATTTGTTTGGCAGTTAACAATTCTTAATGTTTAAACAAATAGATGAATGTTTAAGTACTAAGGGATGAGCTAGGAAGCTGAAATTTTCAAATTATTTAGAGTAGTGCATTTGCACAAATAAACATTTCAATCTCTCCATATATGAATTTCGGTGGCCGTTAAAAATTATTTAATTTTAAACAATTAGAAAAATATTATTATACTTCTAGAAGTGCTACAACTTTAAAATTTGGCTGAAATGTGTAGCATTAAAACCCCATAATGGAGAAAGTATAAAAATTTTCAAATTGCAACATTTGGGGATTGTTTTAAACTATCATTTTTACATGTGGGAAAAACGAATATCGCTGCGGGGGTGAAATCTTTAGAATTAAAATAATATCTGTAATAATGAAATATCTGTCTGAAAAATGAATTTTTTTAAGGTGAGATGAAATGCTTGCAGTATGCAAGCACCTACTAGTATGATGGTAATATAAAACGTTGCAATTAAAATTTCCAAATTGCCAGTTACCACGCCCCTAAGTGTGCAGTTCCTTACGCGAGTGCCTCGCTCGCCTAGTCCTTTGTCCCGGCTCTGGTGCGCGGGTTCGCTGAGCTACGCGATTGTACTCAGGGCTGGTGTCGAACTGGTAGGCGAACGTTGAAACAATGTAACAACATTACGCCCTGGCGTCTAATATGCTTCGCAGAGCTGCACGACTATGAATTTTCCAAAAAATCCTTAGGCCAATTCCCGACTACAAACAAGATCGCGAAACTAGGTTACGGATTGCGACGCAGGGGTGACTAAATATATAGTTTTAAATGAATTAATCCGTTTATTATTTCTTATCGCACTGTTCGTTCGGAATATAACGCAGTCTGCTAAAAAGCGGGATATTTGACGTCCCGCTTAGCTAGAGGCGAGCGACGGGGTTTTAATTTTCAGATCGAGAAATTCCCGTGCAAATCGGGATGGTTGGCAACTCCGTGCAAATGTATGCAAACGGGCATCTCCCCCGAAAGAGGCGCTCGTTTCGCACCTGTCTCCTTCCTTCGTAATAGAAACGCGCCTAGTGGCTCATGGCGACCTGTAGAATAAACACCCATAACAACCATAGCAACATCTTCAAGCCGGAAAAAAAGGTTTCCAAAATAACAACCTTCCCATTTTTTTTAGTTCTTTATTTGTGTCCGTATTTTTTCTTCGATTCTTTGCTCTTCCAAGATTGGAATTTTCCACTTCACATTTACCGAATTATTTTTCGGTTGCATTTTTTCTCCCTCCCCTCCCTTAAGAAGTGATTGCCATCGTAACGAGAGAGAGCAATCACGCCGCCCGAGGAGAAACCGTTTCCGTGCCAACGCAAGAAACCCCAAAAAAGGAACGAGACGTCCGCCGTTTAACGATATCAACAAGCTAGAGAAGGAGTCGGGCCGGTTTTTTTATGAGAGAAAACCATTACGGGATAACGAAAACAATTTCCATTCGTACACTCTTATCCTTCGATTTTTGATGCGCTGATTTGTTTTTCTTCTTAGTCAGCGCGGCTTTGGAAAGGGCAGGGGGGGGGGGGAGGAGGTGAATTTAGTAGAAGAGCTCTCGAAAGTTGATGTATTAGGTACGGCGCGAAATCACGGACCCAACTATATCGTTTAATTAAGGCGTTTTCATGTCGCGGGTCGTTATTTATCGTAACACTGCAAATCGTGCGAAAGCGATACGGGGAGGGTGTTGGTGTTCTTAAAAGGCCAAGTTTCGGCGCGGTATATTTTTTTCTTCTTTTTTCGCCGCAAGAAAAATGGCTGTTGCTATTTTTTTTTCATTTGCCAAGAAAAAATTAGAGGAGATTTTGTGTAATTAAGCTGACGAGAGGCGGTTACATTACACTTCTCTTTTCTAAGATACAAAATGAACGATACATCCACTCGTTCTTTTTAATTAAGGCGCTCGTTGCAAACACAAAAGAAATAATGAACGGCTTATGGTCATGTAGTGCTCGTCCGAATGTTTCATATCCAAATCTATCAAAGGGGATTTCTTTGAAATTCTGTGACAGGCACTTCTGAACAGAAGCGATAAGAAAATGATTTTAAATGGTTCACATAAACTAATCAGGAGTGCCACAGTCCCGGGAACAAGAAACTAACTTACCATCAGATGTTGTAAAGTATTATTCATGTAAAAATAGTCTTCGAATAATATTTACAGCACTACTTAAATAGAATATTTCTTGCCTGATAATTTTTTGTAGACGTTCTCAAATAAATCTAACAAAAATAGCCTAATTCACTTTGAACTTTGAAATTGTTTTAGATGGTTATTTATTTGTTGCCCGCGAAAGCAACCAAAAAATTTGAGGGGAAGAAAATGTCCTGTACTTGAAATGGGATCTCATTCTCATATTTCAAAATTTCAGTTCAGCTTTATATGCTCATGCGTAATGAATCATTTCTTCGACTTTCAATCTTGAAAACAACCTTCGTAACAACTGGAGTAAACAAGATCTGTTTTAATTATTTAAATATTATTTTATTTTCCTTTCGTGCATAAAAAAGCGCTCCGCAAATGAAAAGAAGTGGATAATTTACAAGAAAAGAATTGACACGGACGTAGGTATGATCTTTATATATAATTACTTAATGTCTGTCCGTCTGTCTCCCCTTTTATCTCTTGAACAGTTTATCATGGAGAAATGCTGTAAAAGCCATTTTATTTCTGTCAAATAGGAGAACTCGAGAAAATTATTTTCGTTTGTGGAAGTGTCCCGGATTAGACTCCGGGAGACGATTATATTTTCCTATATGTGTACACAGGAGTTTAGATTTTTCAAGGTGCAAGGTTTATTTCTTTCCTTCATTAAAATACGTAAATATGGACCGAATATCTCTGTTAAACCTACAAAATATCTTATTCTTGCGATTTTATGGTGTTGCGTGGAATAATTTCTCAGAAATACGAATTTCTTTTCGAAATTTTATGGCTTTTTCGTACTCTTTCCGGGTGTTGCCAAGGAGACCCGCATTCTTGCCTCCAATTGAATTTGTGTCTATTAAGCCTTCAAATAGGCAAAATAATCGCGTTATCCACTTCGAGCTGTTTATGAAGCATCGAAATTACAGTTGCAACAATGTCAAAGTTAATAGATTGCAACGTTAATAGTTAAAGATTATTATTATTCAGTAAACTGCGTGCGGGCTGTTGGAATTTTTAACGATTGACCAAAAGAAAAAATCTTTCTTTATTTCAATATTAGAATGTGACCTTTTTCATATGGGAGAGACAATTAAAATTGCACATATAAACTATAAAAACAAACATGACATTCAAATTATCGGTTGTCTAATTTATAAGGAGAAATTGGCTATTATTACTTAAAAAAATGCAGATTTCTGACTAACTTCGCAAAATCTTTTGCGGGTACCACCAGTATAAATAAATTTCCAGTTTTTCTGAAAAAAAAAATTCCCTTCCCAAAAGTAGTTGTGTGATAATAAAATTACCTAGAATTTTTTAAAGGGAAAACAATTATATTGAACTTTAATATTTTTCATTACATAAATCGAAAATAACGCCTCTGTCTTGCCCGTATCCATGCATGGAGCGCGCATCTTTCCTCTCTTGTTTTTCCTTAACAATGCAATATATGCCGCGAGCGAACAGCGAAAGAACAATCAGTCCGGGAGAAAACAAAAGGATGAAACCAAGGCTGTCGTACGTGGATGACACATCAGTCTGCTCCATTCGTTGGAGAAGCGGGTGTTTTAATCAATTTTGTTAGAAAACAAGTAATGAAGCTTTTTTTATGTTATCAACAAGAAATGGCGAACTGCTAAACCATGTTCGTGCCACGTTGGTGCACAATAGAATTACAACCGAGTGGGCGAATTTCGCCGGAATCTCCAAATGATTACACATAAAAAAAACTAAAGAATCCTTGAAAATTCCATGTATTTTTTCTGAAACCACATCGTTTTTATTATCAAGCCGATTTCGACGTAAGAATTTAATCCGAGCTTTGAATTCGGACGGTTCGGTCAATACGCAAGGGCCTTATCTAGGCTCGCGACATCTCCCACCCATCCAGTAAGTACGGTTTGTTTATTTTTTTTCAAAATCCAGCGTAAGTAACAAACATGGCTTCCGGACGGATAGCCTTCGGGAAGGAATCGTTTTAATCGGATCGCTTCCCCCTTAACAGGATCGATCCAAATCTTTGATCTTTCGCTCACCGACCAACTTCCACTGTTGTCGATTTTTTTCGTTCCGAGAATAAATCTTTGCTCTACCTCAGTTCGCTGAGAAACGAATGTTGTCGAAGGCATAAACGCATTTTTTTTAGCATAAGTTACTTTGTGGATATTCGTAGGTCGTCGTCGTATTTTATTCCAGCTGAATTATCCTCTTCCCCCTTTGAACACACTCAACGGAGGAAATGAGACAAAGAAAGCGCCAGCCTAATACAAGATGCGGCAACACCTGCGACGAATCCACGGCCATAACGCTAATGATTAAAACACTAGACGATTATGAAAACAAGATGATCCAAACGGAAATTATGATGCCTACTTTCCACATCATCGCAAATGATCTGCTCTTTGTGTTTCCAAATTTCATCAATTGGCATTATAAAATATTACAATTACATTAGAACGGAAAACTAAATTGATCCAACGATAGTTGTTGCCATGGCAACACTCTCGTAACGAGAGATAAAAACTGCAAAAACGCCGGTATTGACGCGATATTCGAAGAAAGACGATCGATAAGCAACATCACACGATAGAAATTAGAATCTCCATTCTTTTCCTCAGAGAACAGTACAAATACCGCTCCGATATCTCAATTCTAAGATATTTTAATGTGCGAGAGAAAATTACCCTGCATGACGGATTTCAAGTTTCCCATGTAAATAAATTGGAAAGATAGTTGCCGGAATCGAACCCAGGGCTTCAATATTCGCCGCAAAAACAATCCTCGGGAGCTCGGTCCTAGTAGCAGAAGATTTCCACCAAGTGTCATGAAAATCAGTAAATTGGTTCAAAAGTTAATAGGAAGGACAGAGAGACGGACAGACAGACACAACGAAAATACTGTAAGCCTATTTCCATTCTGGAAAGTAGGGTAACAATTAGAAACTCAACAGCATCTTCCGAGGTGGATTTTATTTTTCGCAATTACATTTCCCTTTCTTTTTATGAATCATGGAAGTTCTAGGTATATGTAATGGAGGATCCAAAGTTCACATTGCAGTATTTTGCTCGAACATACTGAAGAACAGTGATTTCGCTAACTTAGGGTTTTTCTTGTGTTCATAGAAAGTTAAGATTCATGCAGGGAAAGAAATTTATTTTCGTAAAAATAAATTTGTAACGGAGTTCCGACAGCTGTTGACTTTTAACAGCGATTATATCTATACCAGCTGGAGTTACCCACACCAGCTAGTATAGATTCGCTAGGGAAAGAATTTTCTTTTAAGTAGCAAATGATTTTTATTTCTCGGAGCCCAGCGCTGTCGGTGCCCCAAAATTTCTCAAATGTGTTATTCGGAGAAGAGGTTCACACAGAATTTTAACTACCACCTAAAGAAACCATTGAAAAATTGTAGTCTGGCTTGTGCTCGTGGGTGTATCTCAATGGCGAATCCATCATATAATCAAGGCAGACTGTTTTTCCAAGAATATTTAGCATAATCGAGCAGTTTTATTAATATAGAATTTACTCCGAGTGCACCATAAGCCCTGAATTTTCGTTCCCCATTCCTTAATTATGCAAGCGATGTTTAAATTAACATTTTATATTTTATCTATTGTACTGTAAATTTTTACCATTAATATACGTAAGCATTAACGTCTTGCTTAATATCCACATGATAGATGCACCTAAGCCTTTAAAGCAGCAATAATATTATGTGGATTATGTCAATACTATTTGCCAAAACGTAAAAAATAAACATCTTGGTTACCGAAAAAATGTAAGTAGATGTATCGATTTATGTTGCGATAAATCTTTCCAATGATAATGGTAAAAGATAACAATGTTCTAATCAGAGCCGTCTGAAGGGGGGGGGGGCTGGGTGGGCAGTCGCCCAGGGCCCCGCGTCTATGAGGGCCCCGCGGGTCTTAGAGACGGCTCTGGTTCTAATATTCCTTAAAATCTCTGACTCACTTTAAAAGTATCCATAGACTATATTTAGGCATGAATCCATTTGTATCTTGGCGTTGGCTATTCTTATTCTACGGCTCGCCAAGGCTTAAAATTTCCTTCCATTAATCTTTACGTGGCTATCTCCATTTGGGGAGGACAACAATTAGGAAATTTAGCTTTGTTGCCACCTGGAAGATGTAAATAAATGTTGCGCTTGAAGGAAAATTTCGAGCGATTTAAGATGTAATACGAAGACCATGAGCAGATTTAAAATACTCAATGTTTCGTGCGTAAAATAAGCCATTTTCCGTGATCGTAAGTTAATATTTAGGTATATTTATATCCACATCAGTGAAGGGCTGCATGGCATTTTGGGGCTTCTCCACACCATTTTTCATGCATTCTTATGGAAATAGTATTTTTTTTGGACCCCATGGGGTAAAAGAGACCCCACGGTCAGCAAACCTAGACCAATTTTTTCCTTTTGTCCATAGAATGACCCATGAAACTTTTGAATTCGATAGATTCAACGGTGCAAACACGTATAAGGGACATACTATACATATATACACACATTCATTTTTATATATTAGATTAGTATAAAAGCCTGTCAATATGACGCGAAGGAATATATTATATATTCTTTAACTTAAAATATCGTACTTATTATCCCTAGAAATAATTTATTCTTATATTTCAAATATCAAAATTGTATTCTAAATTCTAACATAATGGATGCAGAACATAAACTTTAATGCTTTTTCATAAAATATCGTTGTGCATTATTTAAGACCCTCCGGACGACACGTTAAATGCTTGATGGCTCATATTAAGGCACCCAATACGTACGTATATAATTCTCAGATGATAATTGAGACAATAATGGGGTCTCGATGTCTACAATGCCATGGTTGTCAAGGCAAATCATCATGAAATCGATAAATTTTGCCAAAATATGTCATTTAAACGTTAAATTCAAGCGTTTGCGGACAATCGACGATAAAGCTATGAAATTCTGTTCATTTTTATTTAAAGCAGTCCCAGCTTGAAGATCGTGGGTCCATATTTAAAACTTTTATGAGCAAAAGAATGATAGCTTGCACGTCGCTAAATTGATTATTGCATGTTATCTCATGGGAAATAGAAATTATCTTTTGGAGTCAAGTCCAGGTCTTTTTTTTTAATTTTTCTAGTAAATGGCTTTTATTATAAGAGTCAGTCATTCCTACCAAATTTCAATCTTCCACTTAATCGGAAAGCTTGTTAAAAATAGCATTCCGCTCAGTCATAAATAGTTCTCAATTCTCCCGTTCTTTAATAACGGCTCTTTAAGAGCGGCGCCACAGTCGAGAATTACACCTGAGAGACAACCAAGCAAATTATATAGGGTTGATGATTGGAAATTTACCAAATCTAAGATCCTGGCACTTGTAAGCCGGCACTGCTAAAGTCAAATGAGTTTAATTTCGTGCAAACGAATTATCTATCCAGGTCTTAAAAATTGTATACCCGTAAAAAATCTGATTTGATAGCATGTCAACAATTTAATTTAATAAGAATATCAATGAAAAGGCTGTAGATGACTGACCTGTAGCGTGAACACATGGGTTTCCGAGCTTTCTGAAGTCAATGAACCCTTTATATGTTTAAAACTATTTTCCTGGAACTCAAGCCTCAAGTGCTAAGAGGATGTAAGAATAAATGGTAATCATTCTCCCACCGGAGTGCAACAATCTTCCACGAAACCCTGAGGTTTGGAAACTCCTGCATTAAGTTACCTTTCCAAACGCATCTATTCAACCGAGCCACTCGAAAAACAAAGATGAAAAACAAATTCGGTACATATAGACGTTAACAATAGCGCACAAAAAATTTGAGGATAACAATTGTGCAACTATTAAAAAACTGGAGGTCTTCCAAGGGTTCCAGCGAAATAAACAAAACTTAAACAAGCTAGAATGTTGGGAAATACAATTTATATGCTCGTGTTTTTTCTCGTTTTCCAGCACTTGATGGCCCAGAAGATCACATTCGACAAGCGAAACCATAATCTTTCCTTCCGATACCACCTAAACCGTCCATTCTCTAAACAACCGTCCATGCGAGATCGAGGAAGTGTATAACGTAACGCAAGATCCGTGGAAAATTTAATCCGTATTACTCATACATTAGAATAATTCAGCCCAAGCTCTCCGAAACGTCGTTTATGAGTGGCGGCTAAAAGGCGACGCATTTTCGACAGTTTCCATGGTTACTAACGTTCTTGGGCATTATACAGGCGGACAGACGAAGAAACCCTCTTCGACACCCTTGAGTAACTTATGCTTCTTTTAATCGGAGAAATCCCATTTGTGGATTATTAACAGTAATATTATTCCTCTAGATAAAACCATACAATACTTTCTTGCATTCTTCTTTCTTTACGCTAAAATAACAGTTTTCTTCGTACTGTTTCTTGAATTTTCTCTCTCTCTCTCTCCCTCCCCTTATCCTTCCACTTGCAAGTTATTATAATACTAGTGTAATTGCCCTGCAAAAATGACGGGTACGCACGCATCAAGTACATATTAAATTAAAATTAAAACAATTCTCGTTTTCCCTCCCGTTCTTCCTCTCTCTCACACACGCACATTTCCCGCAAAAATGTAACCGTGTCTCTCTCGGCGTGACGCAATTACAAACTCAGCGTGACGGGTAACAAACATAGCTCGTTATTTATATTGATCTTTCCCTCTTTTATAATCGGTTGCCAAGCAGTAAATGTTATAAATTGCAATTTTCTATTATCTCTCTCTCTCTCTCTCGCCATCTTTCCTTAAACGGTAAAAAAAATCCCAATCTCTCAAATGCAGGTAACAAAACCATTTTTCCCATTACCTTACTTACTTGCCGCACGCGGCTCTGCGGTTCGCGGAGTTCCCCACGGTCGGAGAGGTATGCCTTTTTTTATTCATACCTCGTTTTAGTCTCTCATCCATTACATCAACCAATCCACCCTTCCTCTCCCGCATAAAAAAACTAAACGCCTCCATACTGTTTCCCATTCGAATCACCTTCGATCTTTGTTCCACACTCCTGTCTTACTTTCCCGGCCTCGGAATTTTCCCTCGATAGAACCCTCTACTTAACTTCTACCGAAAGAGCTTATCCTTTTAATTACTTTTCACCTCCCACACTCTCTCCCTCCCCTTTATATTTCTCCCCTCCGTTCCATGGATTCAACCTCCCCTCCTCCTCAATTCTTCTCATCTTACCGCCCGCCTCTCTCTCTCTCTATCCCTCCCTCTATAATAATCCAAGAGGTTGATTAGCCAAAAACACACACACACACTCCATCTCTCTCTCTCTCCATCCCTCCCTCTCTCCCTTCCTCCATCCCTCTCTCTCTCTCCCTTCCTCCATCCCTCTCTCTCTCCCTCTCTCTGTCTCTCTCTCTCCCTCTCTCTCCCTCTCTCTCTCTCTCTCCCTCTCTCTCTCCCTCTCCCTCCCTCTCTCTCCCTCCCTCCCTCTCTTTCTCTCCCTCTCTCCCTCAATCCCTCCCTCTCTCTCCCGCCTACATTCCCATTGCAATCTTCCCATCCTGTTTGCAATCCTTTCTCGGACCTTTCAATTTTTCCCACGGCCGCAGCGGTGTGCTTTGGCGGGAGTGTTTTGTTTCTTGATTGGAACGTGCGCGGCCGAATCCCTGCTGTGTCGGATTATGTTACCGTAAACTAAAGGGCGAGGAACCCACGTCCCGCGAAGCTTCGAAGTAGAAGCGATTCATAAGAATGTAACACGTAAATTCCTATCTCTTTATTAGAATTAAGGTAACAGCAGACCTTTTAATTTTGACATTTTTATTTCTGAAAACCTTATTTAGATTTTCTATTCACACTTATGATACCTCATAATAATCTCATTAAGGCAGTGCTGAGCAGCCTACAGTCCGTGGGCCGCATGCGGCCCTCTTGGGCGCTTTATGCGGCTAGTGAATTTGTGATCAAAAAGAGATTAAACGCAAAAATATATCATATAAATACAAATCACGACAATAAAGCACTTGACATTAAAACTTCGACTCTATAAACCTAATTTATACTTGATCTTCACTGATATGATACCTAAGAATCTGCGGTTAACGTCCGATTTAAAGTCTGATCTGGCACGCCGACACATTGGCAATTTGCAATGAGGCACGCCGAGAAATTTGCAACAACCAATGCGGCTAGCCACACAGAATAGGTTGTCCACCACTGCCTAAATGTAACTTACAATAATACTCTTAACTAGACCCACCGAAGCACTGGCGACTTCCAATGCGGCTCGCCGAAGAATTAACAACCTCCAATGCGGCCATCCATGCAGAAATGTTTGCCCAACCTCCTACGCTGTAAACCGTCCGTCGCCGGTGCTGCCATCAGCGGAGGATTAGGTTGACGGAATGTTCCTAAATAATTCGGGGGTTCCCGAAGGAACGGTCGCGTGCGCTCGTCATTATTGGCGTGATTGGTCTCGTAGCAACAGCCCGTGAGTGCATTTTCGGCGCGGTTTGTCCGTCCGTAGGCATTTTCGTTCTCGGCTACTACCGAGCGGATTGTCATGATCTTTGTATTAAGGACTTTTGGGTAATGGCTATAAGAAAGTGATACAAATGGTTCACGTAACCCAATTAGGGACGCCACTTAACAAAAAAAAACGAACATTCCGTCGTATCTTGCAAAATATTCCCAAAAAAGCATTCAAACAAAATTTGTGCAACTAGTTAAGTAAAGATTACATTACAGCTACTTAGCTCAAACAAGGTATGTATTAAAGAATTTTCGATTGTTTTATTACTAATAAAAATTAATCAGAGAATACATAGGTTAATCTAAATTTTAATATTTCCCTGACATAATTCCTGATATATCGTTTTGCAATATTTAGCTATTATGCTAAAATTACATAAACAGAAACTATTATTAAAGCACTAACTTAGGAGAGGGAGGAAATTCTCAGTAGACAGACATATAATAGGATAGTTTCGCTGTTTATGGTGTGCCTTCATTCAAAATAAACGTATCCTTTAGTTTGAAATACTCCATCGCACGAAAATCACGCCCATTTGTGATACAGTGGGCATTTCCTTACTGGTTCCCATCAGATGCGAGTATTCGCAGAAACACACGCTGCAGTGCAAAGATATTGTGTTCGCAATACAACATGCTATATTTAAAAAAAAAGAATTTTAAAGTTCTACTTCACTTGGGTGTTTTTCCACGAGCGAGTCAACTTCACAAAGTTCCGCATCATTACTTTCAATTTAATTTAGGGCCGCCATTTTAGATATTCTCATCAGAGAGAGAGAGAGAGAGAGAGAGAGAGAGAGAGAGAGAGAGAGAGCCTGACTGCTAGAGAGGCTTTGAAAACTTTCAAAATCCCATAAAAACAAAGTCTTCGTTTCTGAGGTGACGGGTTTCCGAAGTGGGAGAGAAAGATGAAGAATCTCCTTTTAAGCCAATAAGATTGTCCAAACCTAACTTTAGCTGCCTTTTCGAAGCTTAAAGAGCACCTGAATTGCTAACTGACGTAACGCGGAATTCGATGAGAAATCGCGTGACGCAGGGAGACGCTTTAACTGGCTCCTTTCCTCCGATCCTCAGTTGTATTTTTACTTTCTCCATATACGAAGTATAGAGAAAGTATTGTTTTCATGAAAAAAATCGAATTCGAAATTTAAACGGAATTACATGTTTAAAGGCCCCCTGAGAACGTTTTGACTATTTTCTCGATGATGTCTGGGCGTCTCTCTGTCTGTATGTGATAGATTTTTGTGGGCGCTCCAACTCAAAAACCATTAATCAGGTCAACGCAAAATTTTATATTTAACATTTTTATAAAAGTTAGAAGATTTGATTAGTATTAGGTAAAAATCGGTCGTCCGGAAGTGGGTGTTTACTCTTGTCACTTATCCGTTATTTTAAAATATTTGCTTTAATATTTTATAAATGTAAAAATGTACTGGAGTAAAAGTTGTAGGATATTTTATTTTCTACAACCTTTGTTTGATCCTTTTTTTCCATATAATGCTTTGTTTAAGAGATATATTATATTTTTAGCTGCCACCGCCACGCCACCTACCGAAGACTATTGTTAAAAATTGACGCTTAGTTACGTCTTAGTAACGCTCCTTTTTCTTTTCTAAATTGTCAACCGGAAGTAAATATTGACAACGATCCCAGAGCTAACAACATGTAATTTGCCATATAAATATGGAGAAAGTCATGTGTTGCCCACATCAGTTTATTTTGCTACTAGGGCCCTCCTTCCTCCAATTCCTCCTTCCTCCAATTCCTCCTTCCTCGGTGGGAAGTTCCGAATATCTTCCGCCGGATACCAAAACCGCGAGCATGGATGATCCGTGTTATCATTCCGGGTAATAGATTCCTCAAGAATTTTTTTTACCAACTTTCATATGCACTTCACGGTACTTATATTTATTTGTTTGTTTATCATTTGTTAAGTTGTGATCCACATATTGTCAAGGTTCAAATTTCTGCGAAAACGGCCCTCAAAACCTAAATTTATTATTTGTTTGCAATGATTAGTTGATTTTTATCCTTAAAACTGATGGGCGATTTTCGCATAGTATAGTGAACGGGGTTCGATTCCTGGAACTCATCTTCGTTTGAATAGAACACGAATGACTTCAGCGAATTTTTCATTTGCATGTTAAAACGAATCGTCGTAAGAAATCGGGACTAGGAACAAAGCACGCCTATAAAACCAAATTTTCATTTTCCTACCGTTCATGTTAAGAGTACGTGTCGATTCGGTTCACAAATTATTTTTTAACAAGAAAATTTGACGTATATTTACGAAAAAATGTTTCGTCGAGGTGATCTGCAATGCTGTGGATTTCGAGCAATTGCGTATGATCGGCCAGGATAATGAATTCACGAAATTTCAACGCTATTTTGAAGTCCAAACAATACCTTGGTAACGATTAAAAATACGACGCTAGCGAAAATAAATATCTGATTATTCATTGATATTGTGTTATTGAGTACTCCTTTAATCTTTGAATATAAACAAACTTAAAATTTATATAATTCTCTTAATGAAACCACCTTTTGTATACATTTAAATATAAAAAATAAACGTAAAAATTCACATAATACATTGTTCCAGAAAGTGAAAACAGTTTTGGGCTTGCATATAAAATCTTTGAGCCTTAATCTTTAACAAACAAATCATCACTAATTTTTTCCTCGCGGCACAACTTTCATATGCCCAAAACTACTTGTATTTTTTGAAACTCCAATTAAGTGAATTTAATATTTATTTATTTATTAATTTTTTACTGAACATAGAGGGTGGTTTCATTCAGACGGATCATATAAATTTCATTTACGACGCACAATCGGTGAATCGCCAAAGGCGACAGCTGCTTGGCAGTCGAAACGCGCGCATCCTCACTGACTGCTTGAGAGACCAAGTTTGCCACTTCGATTTCGGCCGTAAAGCGAGCTCGGTTATCCCTTTTCGAGTAGATTAAATCTAACGTTTACTTTTATTTTCTTCAAAAAGTCATCTTTCGTATACTTACGGAAGAACCGAAACTTTCGAAGTGCGAGTGACTCGCAGAATAGCGAGTTCCCGAGGGTCCTACGTCACGCTTGTTTAACTGTTCGTTTCGAACGGTTTCCATCCCAACAGTCTGAGGCACTTGAAAACCAGAATCTTCCTTCGACGCACTCAAAAGTCTTATCTCATCCGACGGATGGGCGAATCTTCCGAAATTGCGGATTTCTGTGCAATCGATAAAGGCAGGGGGTGCTTAAATTCCGCTCCGTCTACCTATCTATCCCCCTCACCCACTCAATCTCTCTCTCTCTCTCTTTCCACCTCTGCCTCTTCTCTCTTCCTCTACAATTCCCTCTATCTTTCTCTCCCTCCCTCTCCCCCTTTCTCTCTCTCCATCCCATGCTTCTCTCTCTCCTCTCTCTCTCTCCCTCCCTCCCTTTTCTTTTCTTTTCAAATTTAAACAAGAGTTACTTTATCCTGAAATGCATATATGTGTGTTTTCATTCACTGCATCCATTATTTTTTGTTTAAAATCCAAGAATATCTTGATTTTGTATATAATCTACATATTTTGTTTTGGTTTTAATTTCTTGTATTTTCTAATGTATATTATGGAATTATTGACAACTTGTAATTTATACATGTTCTTTTTGTAAATATGCTCTAAGCTTTACTCAGTAGGTTTCGCAGGTTTTTCCCACGGGTGATTTCCTGCAATGGGTAGTTTTCAAGGGTAAACATCATCTTCATCCTTCCCACAACGTAAATTCTTTCCTTACGACCTTTCATATTGTAAAGGCTAACGTTCTTCTGTCTATCATATTCTAAGTATGTATTAGCTTATTGTAAGAACATCTGCGATGAATTTGGGGTTAGGTGGAAGAGGGGACTGCACATTTTCAATCTCGCCCATAATAAAAGACAATCAATCAATCAATTCCTCTACCTCTCTCTTCCCCTTGCTTCCTCTCTCTCTCTCTACCTCTATCTCCCTCTCCTTTCCAACTCACTCCATCTCCCCCCTTTCACTCTCCATCTTCCCCTTCCTCTCCCGATCCCTCTCCCTGTCTCTCTCTCTCTCTTTATCTATATCTCACCCCCTCTCTCTCCTTCCCTCCTTCTCACTCTCCCTCTCAGTAGGTTTCGCAGGTTTTCACACCCCCCTTCTTGTGTGGGTGTTTTCCTGCAGTGGTTTTTATTACATGGATTCCATTACTCAGCAGTTCATATTTCTTCCCACAAAATCACATCTTTTCTTTTCAAATACTTGTATTTTTATTGTTACCTGTATTTACATTGTTAATGTTTTATGTATTACTATATGTATCACGACGAGGGATTAGATGGAAGATGGGATTTCCTAGTCTCAATATCGCCCCAAATGAAGACCAAATCAATCAATCAATCAATCTCCCATTATCTCTCTCTCACCTTCCCTCCACCTCTCATCCTCGTCGTATATATTTTTAAGGATTAAATTTAAGAATGGACCTTATGGTCCAAATTTTCCCCGAATAAAGAGTATTATCTATCTCTCTCCCTCTCCTTCCCCCCATGTCCCTCCTATTCTCTCTCTCTCTCCATATTCTCTCTCTCTCTCTTACATTCTTCCATTCTTTCCTCCCTCCCTCTTCTTCTTCCCCTTCCCACCATTGCCCGCCTCCCTCCTCATCTTCCATTCCCCTCCTCTCTCTCCATCTTCTCTCTCTCTCTTCTCTTCACGTGAGGACCCTTAAGGAACGATTTACCCTCAACAACGGAGAAATTTAAGCTCGCGAGATTAGATTATTTCGCAGGAAGCAATTACACTAAAGACTCTCGGCAACTACGTAAAGGATGTGACTTGTAGCACGGCGTGTCTGTCTTTTTATCTTTACGGCCCGCGGATACCAGCGACTTTTAAATTCCTTTAAGGAATTGGATTTCAGACGCGAGTCTGAAGCGCCTCTTTGTTTTCCCCTTCATAACTTAACGAACAAAATAAAAACGGACGCGAGAATTCTCCCGATGCGAAGTTTTCGCGCGAGTTCCGGACCGTTATTTTTTTATCGACCGGTAGTCGTTGGTGACGGATACACATCGAGCGTTAATTGTAGAGAAATAATCTCCAAAAAAACTGAGCGTGCGATCCGTCAAAATTTCTTCCTCGATGGCGTGAGATTTGCCGTCTCCTACAAAAATAAAAACGCGAAAAACTTTTTTTAACGTGCCTAGGATGTGTGTTTTTTCAAACCTATTTCGTTCAATCTTTTGGGTATGGCCCATTTTAGCGCTAAGATATTACGCCTCTGTGCCAATATTTATTATTGTTTAACGAATTTGGGACTTCTCTTTTTATTCTCGGAAGATGAAATCTCTAGAGATCCGTAAATTCTTCGCGTTTTATTCGAGGAATATGAGGACTGCGGGAAATTAAATATGAGAAAGTTCGCGCGCGGGGAGCCTGTGTCAATCTCTGCCGAAAAGTGTTTATTCAGTTCTCGTTTTTTTTAGTGGTTGGGCTTCGTTGTCAGGTAATCGGCAAACATCGCGATGTTGATTTAATCTCCTTAGTGATCGAGCGGTCTTCTCGGACGTCTCACGTATCTTACCAGGAGATCCGATCAAGCTCCACCAATCACGTACGGCAGGCATGTCAAACTAACTAATCAAAATAGCTCATTTTAGTCTCAAATGAATCGTCTGGGATTTTTATATAAATGATTTATATATACTAATACAAAAGCCCTTCAAGATGACGGGTATGCGTGGATTAAATATTAAATTTAACCCTTAATTACTCGCGTGGGGACCTAAAAGACCCCAAACATTATTTTTTCATCCATACCATAAGAAATATTACTCCTATTCATTTGAAACTTACAATACCTTCATCATTTAACTTATAATATATAATTTAGCGTTTTTGTTCAGTTTCTATTAGTCAGTTTTTAGTACTGAATGTTATGCATAATATAAACTTTAACAAATTTAAAGAAAGTTAAAGGGTATTATTTATGTTTATTTTTACGGGAATCGTCTTTCCAATTTTCTCATAGACAGAGCATGTTGTTTTTTTGCACATTTATCTGTCTCACCGATACTTATTTCCTCGATAAGTATTGTTCCGCTGCAAGCATAACGCAATACAACTATTACTTCTGATATCAAAATAAAAATTCTGAATAACCGTGGTAGTTATTTTTCTCTTTATATATTTCTAGGGATGTCTTTTCCTCGCCTTTTTTCTTCACATGTGGTCCCAAAACCTTCCCTTCGCTGCAATAAACTTATCCTTCGGCAACTGCGCATGCCGTCCCTTCGACCGCCCGAAGCGGTCCTCACCCATCGCTATTTGCTACCTGCAGAAACGAACACGTGTTCACTTTTTGTTTTTCTTTTATTGCCATTAAATCCTTTCTATTTTTTGGCCAACGCAGGCGAGTGCTTTTGGAAAGGTATTTGAACTTATTTTTCGGATTTCGAAATTCTGGTGAGTTGAAGCGGAATTACAGCACCCGAGTACAAAGAGAGTAATAAAAGGAGTCTTCTCCTTTTACAACGCTGGAAACATTTCGTTTTACAAGAAGAAGGAAAAAAAGAATGAGAGTTGTCCCCTATTTATTCCAAGTGAAAAGATTTCATTTGTTCTTGTGAAGCCGAGGAAGCAGTAGTATCTGAAGAAGTTTTTCCTAGACTCGAGCGTTGATCAACTCAAAGAGGTTTTTGTCATCAGGCAGAAGTAATATATTTGAGTCCTCATCCAAAATGGAATTGGAGAAGTATGTATATCAATTTCAATCAAAATATTACTAATACATGTTTGAATAAGGAACTTTGGTTTAATAAATTTATTTAATTTCTTAGCACTTCATATTTTCTAAATGTGACTTATCATTTTTTCCATTAGAATGGCTCATAAAGATTCAAACCAACCCCAGGAAGTGGACTACTTGGATATGTTTTACGAAAAAGAAGACGAAGTTGGGGGTGAGCAAGAAGATGAAGAAGATTACCAAGAGAGTAGTGAGCACAACTCGGAGACAGAGCAGGACATCAGCTCGAATGACGAAAGTGAAGAAGAGGAGTTAGGAAGTGAATTTTTTATTAGGAAAAACAAGGCAATAAAATGGAAAAAGCACATCCTTCGAAAAATGTAAGAACAAGAAGAAGCAATATAGTTCTTCAACGTCCAGGTGTTGTTGGTTTTGCGAAAAGTGCTAAGACTCCTCCAGCAGTGTTCTCGTTATTTTTTGATTCACATATAATGGAGATTCTTGTAACACAAACTAATATTTATATTGAAAAAGTGCAGCAACATTTTGAGAGAGATCGTGATGCTAAAAAGGTTTCAAAAGAAGAAATGTTTGCTGTGTCAGGTGTATTGAAGTCCGGCCATCTCAACTTCCGTGATTTATGGGCAAGTGATGGCACAGGAATCGATGTGTTTCCTTTGACTATGTCTTACAATTGATTTCTTTTTTTGATGGGGTGCCAACGATTTGACGATATTACAACCCGAGAAGTGCGAAGAGTAAGCGATAAGCTTGCTCCGGTTAGGGAATTCATTCAAAAACTGTCTGAAAACTTTGAAAAGGTGTATGTTCCATCGGAATATGTAACAATTGACGAGCAGTTGATTCCGTTCAAAGGTAGGTGCCCTTTTCGCCAATATATGCCGAAAAAACCGGAAGGATACGGGATAAAGGTTTTTGCTTTAGTGGACTCAAAAACTTTTTATTTGTTGAAATTTGAAATATATGCGGGAGTTCGGCCAGTAGGAATATACACATTAGGAAATAAACCTGATGAGGTTGTGAAACGCTTAGTAATGCCTATAACAGGAGGTAATCGAAATGTTACCACTGATAATTGGTACACAAGCATCCCTCTTGCCCAGTCCCTACTGTCGGAGTATAAGTTGACGATTGTCGGCACCCTGCGGAAAAATGTAACAGAAATATCGGCCGAGTTGCTTCCAAAGAGAGATAGGCAGGTTAGGAGCAGTATTTTCGGTTTCACTGAAGATATTACGCTAGTGTCGTATGTTCCCGTTAGAAATAGATCTGTGATCCTCATCTCAATGATGCATCACGATAATAAAATAGACGAATCCAGACAAGATCTACAAAAAACAGAAATAGTAACAATGTACAACAAAACAAAAGGGGGTGTTGACACATGCGATCAGCTTTGTAGTATTTATAACTGTGCTAGATGAACAAAAAGATGGCCTTTAGCGGTTTTCTTTCATATTCTGAATGTTTCTGCCACCAATGCATTTACAATTTCTAATAACAATGTTCCAAGTAAAATGACCAGGCGAAATTTTGTGAAGTCACTTTCTAAGGAATTAATCAAGGTCTCAAAGCCAGTTCATTCCAAAATGTCTCCGAAAGCGCATTCGGACACAACATGGACCAAAAGACGCAGATCCATCTTTCTCTGCAGGACCTTCAGGGGGAAGATGTAAAATTTGCCCTAGAACCAGGACATTAAAGTAAAAAATAAATGTGCTAATTGCCATATGCAAAGAGCATACAATATTGAAATGTTATGAATGTGAGAATAGTGGTGATGGAGAAAATTGAAAATAAATTAACTAGAAACTTTTTTAAAAATTATTTTCCTCATTAAAATTATTTCTAACATATATAATTATAATTCATATATGTTTTTATTAAAATTATAAGGAAAATAGTCTAACATTTTTTGTAAAAATTCAAAATCCATTTTGGGGTCTTAAAAGAGTAATTAAGGAACTTTTTTCACGCGAGTAACTAATGGTTAAGGCACTTCCCATTCTTCCTCCTTTTCTCTCTTTTAAGTTTACGATATATTCGATTTCTTCCGATTTTTCGACGTTTTAAAGAGGTTGCAATGAAACAAAATCATGAAGGACCAAAATTTATTCAAAATTTATGTGAAATGTATCATGTAAATTTAAAACAAATAAACACGTAACGTAAAACCTTTAAGTCAGAAACGACTCCAATGTATTGTGATGATGGACAACTCAACATTTCAAATAAGAAGATACTTCACGAGTACCTTTTCGTTTGCAAGTTTTATTGGGCAGTTTAAAGCGAATTACTATACTGACCATGATTACGATTAATTTCATTCGATAATTAAGCAAGATATTTGACGCATGGTCGGTGCATTTATAGTGAATTAAATTGAATGTGTGAATTAAAAAAGCTACTTACTAAGTTCTTTCGTCGTAAAGGTAAACAAAACAAAAAACTAATTAAAATATTAGCGGTCTTATTTTCGTTCGCATTTCTTCCACGCCTTATAAATAGCACTGCATTAAACAAACCTATCGTTCAAAATAAGCCAGCATTACTTCCCTTTCGATTAAAATGCATTCAAAATATATAAGAAAAATTCTCTAATTTTGCTAGATCAGCTGCAATGCCGTCGTCAAGGGTGACGAAATTCTAAAATGGAGACTAATTTTCATGTTGATAAGGAATTTGTGAAACGACTCGACGCGTATTCGAAAATCAATGGCTGGAAAATGAATATCCGTTTTTTAGGCGTCATTTGGTGCAAATCCCGTATTCATATCGTAATTCTAAGTGATTTTAAAATGCAAATGAAAAATGTGCTGCAACTGCAAAAACACACTGAAAGAACAGAATTTTCTTTAGCAAAAAGGGGCCGATATTTTTTCATAGTTACCGAACTATAACAGAACGCGTTTTCTAAATTATTGTATTTAATTGCAATACAGACGTTCAATCTTCTAGCTACATAAATACTCTGGCCCTCATTACACAACTGCGGCCCGTCTATAACATCCATCGCTTTAATGCGGCTCGGACGCCTCTTCGATTTTGGCATGCCTGACGTACTAGAGAGCCAACGTCCCACATCATTAGTAATTGAACTGTCTAACTTTTGAGATAGATACGTCGTAACTTTAAGGTAATCCACAAATTTAACACTCATGCAGAAATTTTTTACTAAAGAACTGACTTTTTTTAGCTAAAAGTAAAATAGCTCTAGGGTCATCATTTTTAAAACGGCATCAGAATTTACAATCAAGGAGGGTATATTTTAAAACGAAGAACATTTCCTAAGATTAGGTCGTATTTTATAAAACGAGGAAATTACAAATGACCATGAATTTCTTCAATAATCATTTCTTTATCTCACCCTCAAAATTCCCCAAATTCCACTGAAATATTTTTTTTAATTAGTAATTTACGTACAATGTACCATCTCATCCTTTCCAATTCATCCAAAAATAAAAACGGAAAATAAATTTTACTATAGTAATAGCACCACATAACGATTAAAAAAGTTATTTATTGGCTTTTCAATATTTTATTTCGCCCTTTCAACGCTTCAATGAAATCATCTTTCTATGCTTCGTCCAAAACATTCTCGCTGCTTTACAATGCACAATTTTTTTAATAAGTTAAATTATAAAGTAAATCATAATTTTAAAAAATTATTCCCATATTTCTCGCATTAATCTTAAAAAATTATCAGCAGAATATTTCGCACTCCCTTCACGATTGGTCAATTAGCATTTACACTAAAATAAGTCTTCATGGATCTCGTTTGCTGTTCCTTCTCGAGACGGCAGTTGTTACACTGTTCGACGCAGTCTTTGTCATTCAGCGGAGGTTCGAAAGTTATTGTTTTCCGCGCCTGTCCCCCTCGGCATGGACCATCCTGGCCCTACGTTTTTCTCTTCTTCTGGGGAGGCTGGTGGGACGGAAGACCAGTGGCCGCTATTGGTCTTTTATGTTTGTCCCACGGTGTTGGCTGTACATCGCCGATGCACCGGAGGATCTCTGTCATCTTACTTCGGAGTTGATAGAAGTGTTCTTCTGCAGCTTGCGGGAGGTATTCCCCAATCCAAGTGATGCCTGTCAAGGTATAGAGGATATCGTTGAGAAAGGTGCATCCAAGTGAAAGGATCGTGCGGAGACAGCTCCTTTCGGCGATCTCCAATGTGGTAGGATGATCTTTTCCATCAGTTTCTCGAGTCCGTTCAGCAGGGATATTGGTCGAAAGTTGGCTGGTTCGGTTGGTGGTTATCCCGGCTTCTAGAGGCATGCGACTTTGGCCAATTTCCATTGTGTGGGAAAATGACAAACTCGTATGCAGCCATTGATGATTACCACTATGTTTGGGCCGATGGCTCTGGCCAGGTTCCGCAGCATCTCATTGTTGATGCCGTCGACCACAGTTGACTTCCGCGGTCGAAGAGTCTTGAGGGCAGCGATGAAATCTGCCTCCATGATGGTAGTCGCCTCGCTTAGCTCCTCCTGGTCGCAGTCGTCTCCTGGTGGGGGAAGGTCTCTTCCGGGGTTCGGAGTAAAGACACGTTCTAAGTATTCTGCCATTCAGTTCGCCTTCTCCGTGTCGGTGATCGCTTTTCCGGGGGTGCCGGTCATCGGAGGGTCACTCATCAGGGGTGATCTCAGGCGCTTGGCATACGCCCAGATGGAACCATCATTGGAGGAAATGGCAGCCATCTTCCTGTCCTACGCCTCCCGTATGTGGGTCTGGAGTTGGGCCAGAATGCCATGATGCATCCGCAGGAGACGTCGTTTGCTGTCTGGACATCCAGTACGTTGACACTCTCTTCGGACATTGTTTTTGGTTCTGATTGCCGTGAGGATGTGTCTGGGCAGATCGAGATGGTTTGGATGTCTGGGCCTCTTTGTTGGAATGGAAGCCTTTGCTGCTTGCTGGATGCGGTGAGTGATGCCATCCACATAGCTGTCGATATCACGGGCGCTGCGCAGAGGTGAAAGTGTGCTTGGGAGGCTGTCAGCCAAGTGATAACGGAATTTCACACAGTCCGCTTGCCTGAGGTCCAGGTATTCTCGCGGTGGGAGGGCTGCCGGTTTGACGCCAAGATGAATTAGCACTGGCAGGTGATCACTGTCCAGACTACTGATGGAGTGAACTCCAATCGAGGTCGAAGTTCCTTTATGGAGGAGAATGTCCAACACGTCCCCAACTCCATTCGGCTGATTGCGCGTGGAATCGAAGGAGCTTGCAACGCTGACTCCCGCTTGATCTGCCCAGTCGCGTAGTCGTATTCCTTTGCTGTTTTCCCGTCTGGAATTCCAGGATGTATTTTGTATTTAAATCCCCTCCGATCAAGGTTGAGACAGTGGCGTAAATATGGGTACGCAAGTTACGCGATCGCGTAAGGGCCCAAGACCAAGGGGGCCCTCACCCTTGCATCCATTGATTAACATAATTTATAAATTGAATTATTCATAATAATATAAATACTTTGTTTATCAAAATTCTATATTTATGTTATTTCTATTAATATCCATTACACTCAGAACACACTAACAAATATTCAATTATTAAGTGGTACCCTGAGAGATTTTTTGCTAGGGGCCCAAAAGCTATAGTTACGCCACTGGATTGGGAGTCCCAAACCGAATGCAGCCTCAAAGTCCGCCGGGTGACATTGCTTGTTCGGTGAGATGCAGCAGGATGCAATTACTAGTTCCCCGCTCCGAGTTGAGAGCTTGATGGCGGTAGCTTCAAAAGTCTGCATCGGTGGGAGTGGAATCTCAGCTGCTTGGAGGTGATCTGCTATCAGGATGGCCGTCACCCCACCGCTTTTGCCATTGATCGCCGCCGTCCTATCCGTTCGGAAGATGCGAAAATCTGGTATTGACCATATCCGGCCCGGGAAGAGATGCGTTTCCAGCAGAAGAGCCACTCTTTGCTTCCTTAAGAATGCCAGCAGCCCTGAGGGCTTCCGCTGTATTGCTCCGCCTGCGTTCCAGGTTGCGAGGACAAGAAAGTCGTTGTTGCGTGGCTTACCCATGGTTGGTTCCTAGGGTTAGCTGCTAAAGGATCGCGGTGAAAGTTGTCAACTGCTGTTGCAGTACGGTGGTAATCTTAACCAGACTCTCAGCCAAGGCAGAAAGGGCCCCTAGTTGGTCTTGAGGAAGCTGTGGCGGTGGTGCTGTAAGCTCCGCCGTACGTTGTCTCCGCGCCTTGCGGAGGGGAACTCTTAATTCCTCCGCCGTTTGCTGAGGAGATGGAGGAAAAGGTGATGACCGTGCCGGGAAGCCGAGTTGCAACTTTGTACTGGGAGTCGACCGCTGCGGTTGCGCCTCTCTCGGCGCATTTCCCCTTCCCCAGGCGTTTTGCGTGCCGAGTGCGCTGGGGGCGGCTGCTGGAGGCCCTGCTTGCAATGGTTGAGCTGGAATCAGCTTCGTCGCAGGTTTCTTTCGCTGCTTGAGCCGTTGTGTCGCTGGTCTCTGCGCCATTGGTAGTTATCGCGCAGTCTTCTCCTGCTTGGCGTTGGCGTAGTGGATACATTCCTGGGACATCGCCATGTGGTTCCCACCGCTGTTGCAGCAGAAAGGAGGCGAGGCCTTCGGGTGCTTGCAGGACAGCCCCTCGTGAGGGCCTGCGCAGATATAGCAGCGCGGTTCTGCGTTGCAGTGCGTGGAGCTGTGATTAAATCTTGAACATCGGAGGCAGAGTTCCGGTTCCGCAAACTTGTAGGGTCGGATGCAGACTCTGGAATGTCAAAGGTAGCGGACCGCTCGGATATCTGCCGGCTTCCAGTCCGGGTGGTGGCGGATGACCGTTACAAAAAGCCCAGTCTGCTTTTATGGATGAGCTGGAGTGGTAGACAGTGAATTTTTGATCCGAAACACAGTTCTTTACTTTCCTTATGAGTTATCGCCTGTCCTGGATATCATAGGCAATAATGGCAGGCGGACGACGGGACTTGTGTGCCGCTGTAGTGGTGGTTTCCATGTGGTCCTCCGATGGGGAGGAGGGGTGTGTCTGCATTTGCTGAAGCATCCAGGAGAGGCTGGTAGCGATTTGCAGTGGAGACTTCGTACCATGAATACTGTATTGTCACTTTCACTGCAGTTTCATGGGTAGTAATCTAACAATAATAAAAGGCTACTTCTGTCCCTTTGTCCCATAGTCCATTTGTCTCTTTGTAGCTCCCTCTGTCACGCTATAATAATGCGAATAACTCGATAATGGAACGAGATTCATTTTTGATATTTGGCAGGAAGGATCGATTCACATATTGTAAGATGATGAAGAAAATAAATCTCGAAAAAGTCCTAGGTTCGACTCCAAGGTAGGCCTTTGCATTTCCCATATGATAACACGTAAAAATCGACTTATTGACTTGTAGGCGTTTATTCTTTTTGAGATCTAAATTAGAAAGAATTAACCTATGATCTTCGGATCTAGCCCATTTTAAATAAAAAAACTATCAAGTTTCTTATTCCGTTCATATATTCCCGCCTACAGTTAGAAATTCCTCATGTTAAACGTTTAATTCACATATTTGGGTGAAATCTTGCCATTTTACCAGGATGTTGCCATGCCAACCCATTACATTGTTAAACCTCGAAATCCTATTTTTATTTCAATCCTTATGAGTGAAAGCGTGCTTTGAATGCTCTTACAATTAATACGAGAGAGAGAAATTCTTTTCATGGCAACCAATGTAAACAACATTTGTTGCGTTATTTACGAGTACATTTAAATGTAATCATTCGCATATTAAAATTAGGTACTTAGAATCATCGTAGGAGATCGAAACTTGAAACAACGAACGCCTAAAAGAGCGAAATTTGTTTTCTTGCCATCCAAAGAAAGTGAAGGAATATTTATTTTAATTTTTTTATTTCACAAAAACATTTCACGCTGAATTTCAATGGGCATCTCCCTAGTTGAATCAGAAATTCCCAACTCGCTTATAGTCCAAGAAGCTCCTTCCTCAGGGCCCCAAGAACTGTGAGGCCCCCCATTGGCACCATATATAAAATCCCGCTAGTTCCTTGCCAAAAACCTCTCTTCCATAGCAATAGTTTCTTTTGTAATTTCGCATTCGATACAACTCTTAGAACATTGAAAACCATTATTCATCTAATCGTTCAAGGACATCTCCGCAAACAATTACCTATGACTATGAAAACGGAAATGAACTGCGCCTTTTTAAAAGAAAAGCTACGAATACCTCACGAGGGTACCACGGGTTAATTTGGTTGGGAACAATTAAACCAGGATAAAAACACAATATATTGATCCAAATTAACTTTGTGTATGCGGTGCATCACATTGTTTATTTTGGCTGGTTTAATTATGGAATCGTTCTACTAAATAACGCTAAACACAATAAATTTCATTGGTAGAGAATACGTCGAACGATTTACCTGTACATATCATAAATTTTCCACGAGGCAACATTCGAGACTTTAATTTACATCAAGATAAATTGCACATAAATTCATACCGGATTCCACTATTGGTTTTAAAAATTAGCACTCTTATATAAAAATATAATTTATTACATTTTTAACGTAATATACGAGACGTAACTTCGAAATTGTATCACACAAGCACGCACGCTGAGTTTCACTTGTTAGAAGATCCACCCTCAAAATTCCTCGCACAGGTCCTAAGCTGTTCGCGCCTTATTCTCTCTCTATCTCATTCTCCCATCCTATCCCCCACCCTCTTTCCCATTTTGTAACTCTCCCCTTCCATCTCTCTCCCGGGTCTCCTCCCCCCACCCTTCCTCTATCTATTTTAACCGGTCTCCCTTCTTCCATCTGTTTCCCTTTTCTCACAACTTCCCCATGCTGAGCGTTTTCACCAGAATACGCACGTCGTCTGTTTTTCCTAAGACGACCCTCATTCGTGTATCCCTGCCTCGATCCATTAGACATGTGCAATACCCTTGCATTGCGTGTCCACTATCCATTATAGCACAATCCTCGTAATTGTTAGCCTACTTTCCGGTATGGAAATATGCTTATAGTATCTTCGCTGCGACTGTCAGTCCGTCTGCCTGTCCTCCCCATATTAACTTTTGAACCAATTGACCGATTTTCGTGACACTTATCTCTTTCTACTGGGACCGACCTCCCGAGGATAGTTTTTCCTGCGAATATTGAAAGTCCCGGTTTCGATTCCAGTGACTATCCTTCCCATTTGATTAACATGGGAAATCTGAAATCCATCGTGGAGGGTATTTTTTCTCGCACATTAAAATATCTTAGAATCGTAATATCGGAGCGGGTTTTGTACTAGTCTCTGAGGAGAGGAATGGAAATTCTAATTTTTATCGTACAATTTTCCTTATTGATCGTTTTTCTTCGAATTTCGCGTAAATGTAATTACGAGAGTGTTGCCATAGTTGGACTTGGATTCGGTATAGTCTAGTATAGGGCTGTCCAACTGGCGGCCCGCGGCATGATTTTATCCGGCCCGCGACTAGTGAAGTATTAAAAAATGAAAACGAAAAAAATAACGAAGACGAAGTAACGAAAACAGGGTAAAAAAATTAAATTACAAAAACGATGAAATAACAACTTAAAGGCAGAATAATAAATATAGTGATGAAAAATAATAATAACAGTTTAAAGCGCAGTGATTGGTAACGCTATCCTGTGAAGCTAGCCTCGGGAGAGAGTGAGGCCATTAGTTCACGAGCTGTCAACAGTGAGGCTTCGCTCGACCAATAAAAATACCTTATAGAAGGTTAGGTTCTTGTTACCACATATACTTGTTCCAAGTGTAATATTTTTTTAGTTTTAACATATTTGAATTATTTTTAAAAAATATTAATTTAAGTTTTTTATATTTTAGTTTTGTCACCATAGAGAGGAAGCGTAAAATAGAGAAAACAGAACTTTTCGGGAACATTGGGAAAGTGAATATTTTTTTACTGAAATTAATGGAAAGTCGACGTGTTTGGTGTGCCTACAGGTTATGTCAGTCACAAAGGAATACAACATTCGTCGTCACTATCAGAGATCACAAGAAGCTAAATATAAGCAGTATTTAGGCGATTCTCGGGAGGCAGACGTATAAGACTTGAAGAAGAAAATAAAGAAACAAGATTTTTTTACCTTAGTAAATACGCAGCAAATATCTAGCGTTGCTGCGTCGTATGCTGTGTCATTAGAATTGGCAAAGTCTAAGAAGCCTTTTAGTGAGGGTGAAATAATCAAGAAATGTGCTATTAAAATGGCTGAAGCCTTCGGAGATGAAAAGGCCGCCAGGAACTTCGAAACTGTATCAGTGCCTCGTCAAACAGTTTCTCGAAGGATTGCAGACATGGACTGTCATGTGCCAAAAAAAAATATTGGATGTGGTACAAGGTTGCAGTTTCTTTTCTCTGGCTTTGGATGAGTGTTTACAACACCAACGTAGTACAACTGCTCATATTTATCAGAACGGTTCAACATGATTTTTCTGTAAACTTAGTAATAACCAAGGCGCAGGCAGCTACTGAAAGCCAACATAACAACGTCTGATAATACTTATCACCCATTCTCGCTGCTCGCGATAATAAAAATGCAACCTTCACCCGGTTATAAGTTTATTAGCTAACAAGGAGACCTCACGACATGTTTGTCGCCGATTTGGTTGAAACTTTGTGAGCATGAGCACCCTCTTAGTGATGAAAAATGCCAAAGCAAGAAGATTCTCAAGCATTCGTGAGATATTCGCGATGAAATTTAGCGAGCGTTCCAATATCATTATATATAGAGGTTCCTTACAGAGGAGGATATAAAATATATCGTATATAGAAGGATACTAATGTTTAGGCACTTCCAGATGAGCTGGAGATTCGAAATTTTTTTCTTAGGCAGGATTTTGTGCAAATTCGAATGTGCTACGGAGCTGAAATTCTTTAGAGGTAGGATTTGTAAAAAAAAACAAAATAGGGATTATAGAAATTTTGATATTTTAATTTGTGTTGCCGTTAAAAATTCTTAAAGTTTAAACAAATAGATAACTGTTTAGGTACTACGGGATGAGCTAGGAAGCTGAAATTTTCAAGTTATTTAGAGAGTAGTGCATTTGCACAAATAAACATTTCAATCTCTCTCTCTATATATGAATTTCGGTGGCCGTTAAAAATTATTTAAATTTAAACAATTAGAAAAATATTATTTCACTTCTAAAAGTGCTACAACTTTAAAATTTGGCAGAAATGTGTAGCATTAGTACCCCATAATGGAGAAAGTATAAAATTCTTAAAATTGCAAAGTTTGGGGATCGTTTTAATCTATTATTTTTACATAAGGGAAAAACGATAATCTTTAGAATTAAAAAAATATTTCTAATGATGAAATATCTACCTGAAAAATTAATGTTTTTTCACGGTGAGATGATATGCTTGCAGAATGCAAGCACCATCTCATAGTATTCCATACTATGAGATGGTGCATCAAGATCACCCGGTGACCTAGGTCAGCGGTGCCCAAACTACGGCCCGCGAAGGATTTTTGTGCGGCCCGCGAAGCTATGGTGAAAAAGCAATTCGAAAAATTTAACACACAAATTCATCCATTTAAAAAAATTTGTATAATAAAACTTCAAATATTGAAATGTTAGCCATGAAAACCAATTTGGAATTGATTTTCGCCTATATGGCCCCTAGAAATACATAGGTAGCCTCCAATTTAAACTCGAATCTTGCTGGTCGAAGAATTGCCGACTTCCAATTTGGCCCTCCAAGAGATTCTCAATTACTGATGTGGCCCGCCATTGTAAAATTTTGGGCACTACTGGCACAGGTGGCTGAATCCTCGGCTGCTGAACCTTCGAGCGTCAGTTCTACCCCAAAACTTGCATTTTTTTTTCATTCAATTTTTATTATTTGAAAATTTTTTGTTTTATAATTCGCTGAAAGTTTATTTGATATATAATTACATTTTCACTAATTATGCACAGCGAAAAAATTTTTCTCACAAAGTTCAAAAAGAATTTAATTGTAATCACTAACAAAAATTAAAAGGTAATGACTGCTCATGGTACGCTTATTAAACATATTCGACAATTTGCTTTTACGAGAAACTAATGTTTTCTCCCAAATTACGACTGTGTAGATTTACTATGCTGCAGATTCTGAAGTCCCAATTCGTTAATTCATCACCGATTTAAGGGCGCCAGTATTTCGTGATATGATCAGACACGCGAAAAGTTGTGAATGTGTGTTTTTCAGCAAACTCTGTTAAAAATAATTGCGCCTGTCAATCGATTTGCTTAATAACGTGTGCGTGGTGTAAGCTAGATCTTTGCTATTCATGTTTCTATGATAACTACCATCCGAAGCATTGTACGTTTTCAAATAATATCAATAAATAAATGTGTACAATCATAATTTGCAATGAAACATTAGCTTCTTATAAAAACAAAGTGTTGAATATGTGTAACAAACGGACAATGAGCCGTTATTATCTTTTAATTTTAGTTGGTGATTCAAATTAAATTCTTTTTTAACATTGCGAGAAAACGTTTTTCGCTTTGCATAATTGGTGGAAATGTAATTATAAATAAAATAAACTTCCAGCAAATTGTAAAACCGAAAACATTAGAAAAAAATCAAATAACGAAAATTGAAAAAAGAAATTTCAAGTTTTGGGATAGCTTCAGCAAACGAGGATTTAGCCATCTAGCCCACCGCTTGATCTTGCCGATCAATCTCATAGTATGGTATATGGAGTGGCGGATTTAGGGGAGGGAGGGGGGGGGGGTCGCACATGGCGCGCGCCAGGGGCCCCGGAAAAATGTTCGTGTATATAATCTCAGAAATATTAAATGTCTCAATTTAAAAATCGGTGGAACCTCTCCATGATTCCATAGAAAAGCGATCGTTAAGAGTTGTCACTGAAGAGAGTAGCCGTTAGGAGCGGCTTCGCTATGTATTTAGATTGCATGGCCCCAACTGTTTAGCGCCAGGGGCTCCCAAATGTTTAGCGCCAGGGGCTCCCAAATGTTTAGCGCCAGGGGCTCCCAAATGTTTAGCGCCAGGGGCTCCCAAATGTTTAGCGCCAGGGGCTCCCAAATGTTTAGCGCCAGGGGCTACCAAATGTTTAGCGCCAGGGGCCCCGCCACTGGGCATATGTTAGAACGGTCGCTAAATTTCATCGCGAATATCTCACGAATGTTTGAGAATCTTCTTGCTTTGGCGTTTTTTCATCACTCACAAAAGTTTCAACGAAATTGGCGACGAACGTTTCGCAAGGTCCCCTTGTAAGTGAAAAATGATGGTGTGCGCGCGTGGCAAAACTGTAATCATTTTTGCGGTCATTTTTCTTTGAGGAAAAAAATGAAGCTGTCCCATCATTTTTCAATGATATTTTTAAATGATGGGAAAAATGATTGCGTGTAACCGGCTTTAGAAAAGGACGGGAGGAAAGAGATAAAGAGGGAGACGGAGAAAAAGAGGGAGAGCTATGGACTGGGACAGGAGGGAATTAGAAAGGGGGGAGGTGGGAGAAAAGAAAGGCAGAGAGAGGGAGGGAGAGAGAGAGAGAGGGAGGGAGAGAGAGAGAGAGAGGGAAGGAAAGAGAGAGGAATGGAGGGAGACAAATGGAAGGAGAGAGGAACGCGTCCCTCCCTCCCTCTCGCCTTCCGGACGGCGAGAGGGAGGGAGGGATTATTATTATCCATTTATTATTATTACTTCGTTTTTGACAAGAGGCTCATCATTTAGCATAGCTTACCGATTTTTCATATCGAAATCAAATAGATTTGAAATACTTTTATCTTAATCCCGTCATATTTGTCGGGCGATTACGCTAGTCTCTTTAATAAAAGCTTTTATTTACCCTGTGCATAACGCTGACGTCATCAATGGCACTTTTTAATGCGTTTTAAAAAACTTCCCAATTAGGTGGAAGGTTGAAATTTCTCAGGAATGTTTCATTCAGATACAAAATTAAATGGCGAAATAAATATACGAAAAACGACCCTGGTTCTACTCCAGGGGGTCGATTTCCATTTCCCGTAAGATGACACGTAAAAATTGACTTTTTAAAGCGGAGGATATTATTATTTGGAAATTAAAATTAGAGAAAATTAACGTACTATCTTCAAATTTAAACTGTTTTAGGAATATTAATGAAGTTTCTTATTCTATTCATATTTTTCCGCCTACCGTTCGAACTCTCTCATATTAAACATTTAAATCACATACTTTGGGAAAATATCGACTTTTAAACGGGATGTTGCCTTGCCGACGACGTAATTGTTAAACCTCGAGAATCAATTTTTGTCTCAACCGCATACGTGGAATATATGAGTGCATAGCTTGACTTAAATTATCATAGGATTTCTCACGGAATTTCGTAATCCTAATGGGACTGGGATTTAGTTTGGTTTGTTTTGCTTAAATAAACGACTATATATATGTAGAGCAAGAGAGAGGGGAGGGAGATAGGAAGGAAGGGATATAGAATAGAAGGTACATAGAGAGTAAGGGAGGTATAGAATTAGAAAAGGACGGGAGGAAAGAGATAAAGAGGGAGACAGAGAAAAAGAGGGAGATGAAGAAAAATAGGGAGAGCTATGGATTAGGACAGGAGGGAATGAGAGAGGGAAGAGGTGGAAGAAAAGAGAGGCAGAGAGGGAGAGAGTCGTAATTGTGTGGTCTCTGGACCATCTTGTAGTAAATGTTATTCTCTTTACGAATAAATCTTTTAATCTATACCTTGCTGATCATTTAAGAGAATGGGACAGAAATATATGGATTTTTAATTGTTGTTTGCTTAGAGAACAATCTTAGAGATCGATGTAAACAAAATATGCGATGTTTTGCTCGAGGTTTTCTCTAATTTTAATCTCCAAAACTATAACTCGTAATTACGTGGTCTCGGGGATTATCTTGTAGTAATTGTTGTTATCCGAATAAATTTTTAAATCTATATCTCACAGATCATAAAAGAGCTAGGGAGATAAAAGTTTGATATTTCATAGTTGCTTGACGGATGCCATTTAACGAGACACGATTATAAGTTTATTAATGTAATTACGTGAAGTGGAAGTTCTAATTGACGGATTTATTTGAAAATCACAATTGGTAGTTAAATTTTAATAAAGGTCACTCATAGCGGTTTAGGAGATGATAGTTACTACAGACGAACGGACGGACGGATCAGACGTGCCCATAAGGCGTTCCACTATTACCGCTTCGCTGGTAAAGAACGCCTAAAAACGGATGTGACAAGAGTAAACACCCACTTCCGGTTGACCGATTTTTACCAAAAATATTAGCTTCTTGTTATCTGAACAAATATGTCAAATGTATACTTTTGCGTCGACCTGATTAACAGTTGTTGAGTTAGAGCACCCACAAAATTCCGATGTCAGACAGACAGAAACACAGACATCGTCGAGAAAATAGGCAAGACGTGTTCCAAGGGACCTTAATACATGTATTTCTGCTGAAATATCGAATTCAAATTTTGTTTTCATGAAAACAATACTTTATCTACCTATACTTCGTATACGGAGAGACTAAAAAGCGTCAAAAACAATATATTTTGTCTTTAATCCTTCATTCCCATTATAGACATACACGCTTAAAAACAAATAAGGTAATATAGTCCCGAAAACTAAAAGGCTTTAGTTTCCTTAAATCATTCATCAACACTATTTTCAACCGGGTGTGGGACTGTGCTCCACTGCTCCTTGTACTCATAAGGTGGAAGTTCTGTTAACTGCGATAAATGGGCGGTACGTGGGGGGTGGCGCTGCTACACAAGGGGGGGGGGGGCGCTAAATCGGGGTTTTGACTGTACTCCGAAATCGTAGAATCGGCGATAAGGACAAGCGCATCTCCCGCTAAGTGATCCTTTCAAAAAAGCGATTTCTATGGGCTTCCTCCGGAGCGGTGAGATGTCTTGATGCAGCGGTTCTAGCAGTTATCTCTCCCGAAAGCTGCGAACTCGGGCAAAAGTGACGGAGACGGCGCTTTAAAGCGCTGAATCATCGTTCTCCCCCCCCCCCCCTCTACACTTCCCGCACCCCTCCCCACTCCCTCACACTCCAACAAGGCCGAGTTACCAGAGGCTTATAAGATTTTAGCGTCTCCTATAATCGCCCACGCCTCACGCGGAGCTTCGCAAATCTTCCTCCTCCACGTCTCTCCACGTCTTAATTTGCTCGAGTCGCTTCGAATTAAAGACTTGTCGGCGTTTTCAAAGCCTCCCCTGGAAGTTGTTTCGCTTTAAGAACTGAAGGCCCCAGTCTCTCTCTTTTCGTGATTTTTAAGTGAAAAGACCCTTTTGGATTTTTTAAAAAAACTTCCTGAAGCAAATAAGAGAGGAATGACGCGCGCATACACGCAAGGCAGCGGAGTTCTTTACGATACACGTAATCGTGCCAAAAATAAATAAATATTAATGACTTCGTATAATATCACAGGGCTGCAAAACGATTTATCAGATGCCATGCCAAGGAAATATTGATTTTTGGCCTACTTCCCAGAATGGAAAGCCACTTGTCGTTATCACAGGAATTAATATGTTTAAAACAATTAGAAATTTTGTGAGGAGGCATTTAATAACATAATTTCTCCGCTCACTAATGATGTCGAGGTATACATGTCCTGTTAAAGTCTGTATTTTCAACATGATGTTGCTCTGCAACGAAACCATGGTCGCGTGAAATACATTCGTGTGGAATTTACAGATTTTGTTTTAATTGCCATTTAATAACACATTTAATCTCGCTTTTAATGGATTCTTAGGTCAGCTTTTCCACATGGCTGGCCGTAATCTTGCTTGTGACTGATTCGGCGGTGCACATCGGAAGTTCCGTGTTCTTCATGGGATCCGATAAGTTTTTAAGTGGTAAGAGATTCTGTGATACCGCATTATAATGAAAATTATGTCAATTCGATAAATTTTTAACATAAAAAATCTAGATTTAAAAGCCTTCATTACCATTGCTTTAATCAAAAAAACATGAAATTTACAGTTGTGTTACGTTTTGCGTATCGCCTTTTTAGCCCACTTTTCAGAATGGAAATAGGCTTATAGTTTTGTCGTTGTGTCTGTCTGTCTGTCCGTCCCCCCTGTTAACTTTTGCACCAATAGACCGATTTTCTTGACACTTGACGGAAATCTCCTGCTACTGGAGCTGAACTCCAGAGGATAATTTTTGCTGCGAATATTGAAAGTCCCGGGTTCGATTCCAGGTACTATCCTTCCCATTTGATTTGCATCAGAAATCTGAAATCCATCGTGCAGGGTAATTTTCTCTTCCACATTAAAATATCTTAGAATTGTAATATCGGAGCGAGTTTTATACTATTCCCTGAGGAAAGGAATGTAGATTCTAATTTTCATCGTAAAATTTTGCTTATCGATTGTATTTCTTAGAATTTCACATAAATGCTGGCATTTTTGCAGTTTTTATCACTCATTGCGAGAGTGTTGCCGTACCAACGACTGTTGTTGGACTCGGATTAGGTATAATCTAGTACATACGCGCGTTATTTTTGCCGCACAAATACGCGTGATCGATTTAATATTCAGTTCGAATGTGTTCGTAATATTTTATAACGCTACATTATGTAATTTGGGAACACAAAGAGCAACATATCCGTTTAAAGCTATTAAATCCAATATATGTAAGTATTAAATAAATGATTGAATGGAAAGTTCTGTTTGGATAATCTTTTTTTGATTTATCGATTCATCTTATAATCATTTGTAATTAATAAAAAATCGGAAATTATTAGAAACGTGCCTCACTTTAAATGAATAGTATTAATCTTTCCCTTTTCACGTCGATTCCTTCGTCGTAAATTGTCCACTTAATTTTCACATACAGACGCTGTGTGTAAACTTAAGAAAAATAATCGTGTTTTTGAGTTAATTTATTCGCCGTAGATAAATCCACTTCTTTTCATCTACTAAATGCAGCGTACGTGCTAAAAGAAATGGTGCGTATTTACCCAATTATAGCGGACCTTGTTTACTTCAGTTGCTACGATGATTTCTTTCGTTGACAGCAATTAAAGAACCATACAAGAAATTTTCCAACTTCAAAGTGAATTACGACTTTTTTTTGCGCTCAGCACGACTTTCTCGCGCGAAGTTTTCCCTCGCAAACAGAATTTTAAAAAGTTTCGGAGAATAGTCTTATTGGTGAATAGGTTGATTAGGATAGAATTTCTCCGAGCTCGCAATCTGTGCCCGCTTCGAATAAAAGTTAACTGAAAGAAACCAAATTAAACACTCGCCGGATAGCGACGGCATTTAATCTTTTTTATTATTTATTTTTACGTCTTTTTTTAGTTTTTCTTCGCCGTAGTGCGATCCATACCGAGTAGAAGTTATTCTTAAAAAATATGAACCAAGTGAAATGAATAAAGGAGGTAATCTAAATTTTTAACTGGTAATATATTTTTTTAAACTATCACCATTTATATTTATTTCGTTTCTCGCAGCAGTCGGTTGCTAAGATAAACAATTTTTGAGGTAGGGGAGGGGAAGAGGGGAACAATATGAGCTCGAGTTTTAACAATTGCATCGTCGTCAAGGTTGTTATCGTTAAAATGGCAATATTTCCACAAAATACGTGATTTAAACGTTCAATATGAACGATTTCGAGCTGTAGGCGGAAAAAAAATATAATAAGAAATTTTATTACATTTTCGTTAAAATACGTAGTTGAAATCAAATGATCGTAGGTCAGCTTTTCATAATTATAATTTCCAAAAGATGAAAAACCCTGCACTCCGAAAGCTCTTATATTAACGTGTTATCTTATGAGAAATAAAAATAACCCTCTGGGGTCGAACCCGGGTCGTTTTTGCAAATATTATTTCGTCGATCACTATTAATATGTGAATCAAGCATTCCTGGAGTATCTCTTACCGTTTTCGAGACATGATCGATCGAAAAGCATTACATACAGAAAGACAAAAATGCAACTCAAACTATTCTCTAAGGAAAAAGGAATAGCAGCAGTGCAGAAATCTACAGCTCCCTATTTTTTACTTTCTTTTAAATGGTTTCGTCATAATTTCAATTCACGGGCAGACAGAAGCCAACGCACGCATTTTTTTAAAGCACGCCAAAAATTATCGAAAGCTTTGGACAAAGCGCTAAATATCCTTATGCATATTAGTACTTATAAGTCGAAAATCTCGGCATATTAATTTATTTTTGGGAATTTTCAGTTAATAAGACGCGACTTTTTAGTCTCAATCTCGCCCCAAATAAAGACCACATCAATAAATCAATCAATCAATCAATACGGACACTGAGCTTATCTTTCCGATTAAAAGTTGACTGGAAAAAAATGCGCTGAAATAGCGAATCGTGGACAGATGTAAACAACTTGTTTACACTTCCTGCAAAAAGGTACCATCCGACATAATCAATAATGAGTGGTGAATATGGCACAAGTTGCGAAAACGCAAAGTGAAATTTCACGTGATCGACGCATAAAAAAATTTACACTTCTAACGAGTGATTTTATGAATCCCGATATATTCCAATATGGCGCCTTTCCGCGCTTTATAGAGGGAGTGCTTTCATGCCCCTCTGGCCGTCGACGAATCTTCAACTTCTTCAACGTCCTGATTTTGAGGCAAACATTTTCATTTATGAAAAAATCAATTGCTCCGTACGTGTGTTTGACGGGATTTCTAAGTCCTCCAAACGAGAGAATCGCAGCGAGTGAAGACGGCATTCGACGACAAGATCGCAAATGATTTAAAAAAAAATCGTTTAACATCCCATTCATCGGACACGGAAACGATAACGTTGATTAAGACAGCAATTGCAGAGGGCTTTGATCGCTAAATCGTCGCAATGACGAGGAAAGACGATATATCAACCATTTTGTTCTCGTCGGACGGGTAGGTAGCTAAGCACTTCATTCGGTTTCAAGGTTTGGCCTGCGTTTTTTTTCTCTTCGCCCTGCCCCGCGAATAAAAACCCAAAAGAGCTTTTGACGTTGTAATCGTATAACGAGCGACCCAGAACGATTCTCTTCTGTAATTGCGGTCGTTTACACGGTGGAAATTGCATGCGGCCCGTAATTAAAAATCGATTGAATGGGGCGCGACGACTGTGGAGTAACCGCCGGGGTAATTATATAAAACTAATAAAGGCTGGTCTGATCTCGTGTAATTCGATTGCTTGCTTATTCCATTTGATTCGTACTGCGATTAAGGCAATTTCCAGCTACGTATCTGGGACGCTCATTTCAAATTAACCTTAAAACGGCCGATAAATCATCTCTGATTGGGGAATTATTTTCTACCGCAATGGATGTCGTTTTTAAAATAAAAGAACAAAAAATCAATTTAGGGACAAATAACTGTTAATAATCATAGGTTATATATACTATTATTGTAACTAAAAAAAGTCTGTTCGCTCAAAGTTTTACGAGCTTATTGAAAATTGCCTTAGGAAATTGTTACTTCCACGTTCACTGCAACCGCCGTTAATTCTTTTCGAAAATGTATGGCTTTTTCGTACTCTTTCCGGGCGTTGCCATGGTGACCCACATTGTTGCCTCCGATTGAATGATCGTCTATTAAGCCTTCAAATAGACGAAGGAATTTTCTCACATACTTATAACAGCGTCCATTCGATTCCATAGTTTCACATTAAGTATAAGATTTCGAGGAATTATTTCCTTCAGATTCGTAGGTCACATGATTAATTCGTCCTCTGCGAATTATTAAAATGTCTAACAAACGTTTACTAATCCCAATCCTCGCTCATTTAGCGAAACGAAAAATTATAAACAATTTTACAATAACGCTTTTAAAAAATAATATAGGTCACATTATCATTTCCCCAAACCAGCGTTTTTCAACCGGTGTTCCGCGGAGCACTGGTTTTCCGCTGGCATTGCCTAACTGTTCCGCGAAATATTCCACTGAAAATAATTTTTATATAAATTTAGATTTCTTAATAAATTTAAAAACAAAAAGTGTTTTTACTTTGCTCTCACACCATCCATCCATCCATCTATCTCGGAAGCAGAAAGTAGCAGGTTACAACTTCTAACATGCTGCAGTACGCATGCGCGTTCCCGCAACCATGGAAAATATACGTATATGCGTATGTATATAGGTGTCCCGCCCATTTTTAGGCTGGTTTCGAAAGGAAACGTAGCCTTATGAAATGGTCGTGTCTGTGTGTATGTGTCCCCCCTACTAACAACTTTTGCATCAATGGACCGTTTTTCAGGAAACTTGGTACGAGTCTCGTGCTGCCAGGGCACAACTCCGGGCTATATTTTATTTGGTAAAGACTGAAGTCCCGGGTTCGATTCCATGAACGTTTTCCCCTATTTTTTTGCATAAGAAGCCTCAATCAATCGAGCAGAGATGTTTTATTTAACACTTTAAAATAACTTAAAATTGTGTTACCGGAGCAGGGTTTGTACTTTTCCAAGAATAAAAATAATGCAGGCACTAATGTTTATCGCTGAATGTTGGTAATTGATCGTATTTTTTTGTATTTCTATTAAAACAGCGTTTTTGAGTTTTAAATCGCATTTTATCGTATTTTACCATGGAGACGATCATTACCGAACTCGGCTTGAGCATAGACAAGTGAACAAATGGGTTATTTTCGTTTCCACTCCACTATCCTTCAGCAATGCACAGTTGTTCCATACATATTACCTTATAAACAGTAATATTTATTAAATTCGTTTATTATAAAAAAATACAAAATATAATGTCAGAAAGTGATTTTGACATTGCTTTTAGTATTTTGAATTTGATAATGCTCTGTTAATTTGTTTTCCGTTTTTTCTCTATCATTCATAAACTATGAATTACAAATGCTATTTACGGTACGAGAATTCTTTGGGATGACTGACACATACTGAAACATTTCCTGTGAATATAAGTAATCAATTCGGGACGTCAACTTTAGGGAAACCAGCCTGCATTAGTCCTGGTCTGGAACTCTTGTTTCTTCATTCCAAAGTGTTCCTCCACTCAAATATGGTTGAAAAACACTTCCCTAACCAGGCTCAAATATATTTGGAGGATAGTAACGACGATTTATGGTTACAGATTTAGCGAATCTTGGATTTAGTTTCGCAGTCAATTTCAAATTCATTTTACGTGTAGCCGACACTGAACCGAAAAGGCGACAACTTCTTTGGCGTGATTAATTTTGGGAGATTTTAAGATTTAAAACTTCGTCGCGAGAGAAATTCACAAGGAGTTACTACTTAAAGTAAAGATAAAAATTTACTAAATGAAACTGCATCGAAATACATTTGGGTATATTACGTATTCACAAGAGGTTGCGAATATCACGTGTGACCCAAACTCTTGGCTCAGGTAAGGTTATATTGAAGGAAGAAAACACTCAAGATATTGGGGTCCTTATGAGCTGGCTTATACGTCGAATATTGCACGTAATGAAACTAGTGGTAATAATAAATAGTGTTCTGCATATCTGCAGGTTCAGGTGATCCTCCTCCACCTTTCTCTGTCCTGTGCCCTTCTCTTCATCTCCACATACCCTCCTCCCTCCCTTAGAATATCCAACATTTTAATTCTTCTTCTTCCTCTTTTCTTTCTTCCCTCCACCATTCCTTCGATAACATCCTTCAGTAATCCCTCTCTTCTCAAAACATGTCCTATCCATTTCATTTTCCTAGTCACTATCGTGTCCATCAAACTCCTTTCCTCTTCTACTCTTCTTAGCACTTCCACATTTGTAATCCTGTCAGTCCATTTAGTGGTACCAGCAAAAATTTTGCGAATTCAGTAATAAATCTGCATTTTTAAAAGTAATAATAGACCATTTCTCCTTATAAAATTAGACAGCTGATATTTTGAATGTCATGTTTGTTTTTAAAATTTATATGTGCAATTTTAATTCTCTCCCATACGAAAAAGGTCACATTCCAGTATTGAAATAAAGAAAGTAGATTTTTCTTTTGGTCGATCGTTAAAAATGCCCACAGTCCACACGCAGATTACTGAATAATAATTATCTGCAATTGTTAACGTTGCAATCTATTAAGTTTGACGTTACTACAACTATAATTTCGATGCTTCATCAAAAGCGCGAGTCGAGTAACTCAATTCCTTCGTCTATTTGAAGGCTTAATTAATAATAATTAATAATTGTGTAATTCTCATCGTTTTGGTTTAGGTAGCATAAGATAGCCACGACTCTCACGGAGAAAGCATGATTATGTCTAAACTAAGGAGATGCCCGTTGAAATTCAACGGGAAAGGTTTTTGTGAAATAAAAAAATGAACTTAAATATGCCTCGACTTTCTTTGGATGGCAAGAAAACAAACTTTCGTTCTTTTAGGCGTTCGTTGTTTCAAGTTTCGAACTCCTACGATGATTCTAATTACCTAATTTTAATATGCGAATGATTAATATTCTACATTCAAATGTACTCCTTCTCGTAAATAACGCAACAAATGTTGTTTACATTGGTTGCTATGAAAAGAATTTCTCTCTCCTCCTCTCTCTCGTATTAATTGTAAGAGCATTCAAAGCACACTTTCACCCATAAGGACTGAAATAACAATAGGATTTCGAGGTTTGACAATGTAATGGGTTGACATGGCAACATCCCGGTAAAATGGCAAGATTTCCCAAAAATATGTGAATTAAACGTTTAACATGAGAAATTTCTAACTGTAGGCGGGAATATATGAAAGGAAAAGAAACTTGATAGTTTATTCTTTAAAATGGGCTAGATTCGAAGATCATAGGTTAATTTTTTCTAATTTAGATCTCAAAAATAATAAAAGCCTGCAGGTCAAAAAGTCAATGTTTACTTGCTATCATATGGGAAATGGAATTGCCTACCTTGAAGTCGAACCTAGGACTTTTTTTGAAATTTATTTACTCATCATCTTATAATATGTGAGTCAATCATTTTTGCAAAATATAAAAAATGAATCTTGTTCCATTATTGATTTATTCGCATTTTTATAGCGTGACAGAGGGAGCCACAAAGGGAAAGGGGCCATGGGACAAAGGGACAGAAGTAGCCTTTTATTATTGTTAGATGAAAACATTGTAACTGCAAAACATCGTCTTTCCCTGCATATTAAATGTGTAGTACTTACAACTTTATTTTTAATGCGATTTAGAAATATTATGACGACCAAAACGAATATAGTGAATATTCCTTGAAGCAGAAACCCTCAAAATGTCGAAGTTCGGAGTAAACAATCATGAAGAAGAAATATAGAGTATAGCAACAGGAAGCAACTGAAAACGTTCAAAAATTATTTTATTTCAATCCGGCCAATAATACATATAATCCATATCACAAGGAACGCCAAGGGGATTTTCTCGATAAAAGACACCAGACATTTATGACGTCACGTAAAATTGACCATGGTGACGCTATTTATGGGCGAGCGAATGAATCATAATCAATATTCGCTCCGGTGATTTGTAAAAAAAAACTCTTTCACATAAATAAAATTATACATCTAGGTTCAGTTTGTACAATGGCATAAATTATTATTTTTACAAATTACATATGAGACTTGAGTGATAAATAATCGTTTCCGACATCCAAGACTTCTCTCTTGCTGTACGATGACGCAATAAATACGAAGCGACTGCAGAATCGAACGAAATGGAACACATTTCAGCCCGCAGGTGGTGCGGCGGCACTGAGATGAAAAGAGGTACACTAGATGGCAGAGCAGTTACACTCACCAGAGGGACAAACACACACACAGGCTTGTCCCTCTGACTTTTAATGACTAGAGAGGAGGGGAGGGGTTATTTCAGCTGGCGAGTACTACTGGCGTTTCGTGTCATTCTTTCACCACCAAGAGCGCAACACACCGAGTATCCTGGGATACAACAAATAGCACACACGCGAACACATTGCGATGAAGGGGGGGGGAATTAAATGGATATAGAGAGAAGAGTTCAGAGGTCGCAAGACGTCCCCGACAAGGTTAACACGGTTGTCAAGGCCGCAGCGAACACGGCTGCCACCCGCCAAAGGTCCGTGCGAAATACTACCGTTCCACATGCGGTGGATCTTTGGAATATTGCGTTGGTGTCGTTGATCGGCACGTGATCGTTGCAGTAGGGCTGATCACAGCAGGATACGCATTGCTGCAATGGTAAGGGAACGAAGAAAAATACATGAGTTATGCCATTTGTTTGGATAGAAAAAATAAAAGCTGTCCAATGCCTTGCCAGTCACAATTACTAGCTACCCAGAATCAAAGACGTACTTGACCGGTGGTATAATGTTAATGTAAAAATGGGAAACATAGCTACCAAGACACGAATAAGACTACGGAAAGCAGGAGTATGTGGAGAAACAAGCTTAACCAATGTCCACTATGCATTTGCTCGACCAATGCCTTGCCAGTCACAATTACTAGCTACCCAGAATCAAAGACGTACTTTACCGATAGTATAATGTTAATGTAAAAATGGGAAATAGAGCTACCAAGACACGAATAAGACTACGGAAAGCAGGAGTATGTGGAGAGTCAGGCTTAACCAAGAACAATCACAGAACGGAGAGACTAACAAAGATGATGATGATAATGGCGAATGTTATTAGGAGATGGCGTGCCGAAAATGATCTAGATTGAAAAAGCAACAAAAAAATGAAGATCGTTTCGTGCGTGAACACAGCCAATTTCATGCACCAGAAACAGAAGATATTGCACAGTATAGAGCATGCGAAGGTCATTGCTAGGCAACTTGATGTCTTAACAATCGCCGTTTCGTGCTAGCGATCGAACTAAGGTTACCGCCGCAACCAAAAGGTAATTAATACACACTGATGTCGAAGGTGAGACAAACCATGCGTATATAGTATTATGTGGTTTAGGGAGCCACGCCATTATTAAACGCAAGAGAACTCACCGTTTGCCCGTATGCCGTGGTGCATCCCGTAGAATCTCCGACGCAGTCTTCCAACGGGGCGCAGCGCTTGTTCACCAACACGCTCCTCTCCTCGTCCAGTCCTTCCATGACGTGCAGGGTCAGACAATAGTCCTTTCCTGCCGAAAAGACGTGGTTGTATCCATTTTTAAAAATTCGCCGATATGATTGGAAAGTGTTGAAATAAAAACTGTATATTTTTAATGTCGTACTTTTTTACGCATTTTTACTTTCTCCGTACGTAGTATAGGAGAAAGTATTGCTTTCATGATAAAAATCGATTTAGAGATTTCAACGGAAATACGCATTTTAAGGTCCCCTGAACACGTTTGGAACATTTTCTCGATTGTTTGTGAGTGATAGAAATGTTGTGGGTACTATAACTCAATAACTAATAACCAGGTCAACGCGAAAGTTTACATTTGACATGAATGTTAAAGGTACAAGAGTTGATTAGTTTTTGGTAAAAATCGGTCAACCGGAAGTGGATGTTTATTCCTGTCACTTATCCGTTTTTTTTTTAATATTTGCTTTAATATTTGATAAATGTAAAAATTTACTGTAATAAACGCAGGAAATTTAATTTTCTGCAACATTTGTTTGAAGCATTTTCCCATATAATGCATTGTTTAAGAGATTTAAAAATAAATATTTTACCTGCCACCACAATACCACCTACCGACGACTATTGTAAACACTTCGCCCTTAGCTATATTTTAGTAACGCTCCATTTTATTTTGTTAATTGTTGAAGCTGTATCCAATATCAGAAGGCTACGGTTCGAGTTTATTTCTGTTCTTTGTAAAGTCTTAACCAGTGCCGAGCAACCCTTTCTGCATGGCTGGCCGCGTTCGCGGTTTCGAATTCTTCGGCGGGCCGAATTGCAAGCTGTCATTGCTTCGGCGGGCCGAATTAGACTTTAAATCGGACGTTAACTACATATTTTGAGGTATCATATCAATGAAAATCAAGTCTACATGAAGTTTTTAGGGTGAACATCTCAATCTCAAGCGTTTTATTGTCGTAATTTTAATGTAAATCATAGGAATTTGTGTGTTAAATCTTACGGGTGACTTTTCATTCATACCTTGGCGGGCCGCATAAAACGCTTCGGGGGGCCGTAGATTGCTTACCACTGCTCTAAATCTATCTCGCAGTTCCTTAAAATATTTATTATCATTTAACCTATTTGGAATTTTAGAAATATTACAGGTATGGAGAAAGTAATGTGTTGGCCACATCAGATTTTTTATTTCTATACATATTTGCTATCGGTTTATTACATTCGGCCACGTAAAACATCCATTTGTTTTTACCAACCGGCAGGATACGAAAAACGTCCTTATATAAACAAAACGACTATTTGGAAATGTTGATAGGTCATGAATAAATTAATTAATAAAACATCCCCTAATTAAGTGGTGACGCAATACCTAAAAATTAATGCGTTCAAACGTTATGATGCCCGTATGTATTAAAAGAAACCCTTAAAAATGGCGGTGCCGCGAATTTATGTTTTACATTGAAGGGCTGCCACACCCGCGATAATGTAGCCACCTGAATCGGAATGAGTTGAATTAAATTATTCTTTCAAAACGGTCGTTTTTGTTTCAAATCAACTTCTGCGGTATTTCTACGGCCATACGAATCGACTCCTAACCACGAAATTGACCATAAATCGCGATTGAAACATGACTTACAGACCATCCTTAAAGTCCGCATTAAAACCCGACACAGACTTGTCGATCGAAGAATATCACTGGTGCATACGACGATCACAATAATGGAGGAATACATTTTTTTCTACGAGAAAGGCACTACGATCGAAAAATGAAGTTAATTAAATCATTCGTCATATCGAAATTCCTTGAAGAATTATCGCGAAAACAGCGCTCAACCCTATGGAATTGTGCCGCAAATGTATCCCTTATATTACAAGGCTGTTGGTCCTTCTGTTGGTCCACGTCACTCTCTTAAAACGCGAATAACTCGATCAAATATGTAGATACAATCTTGAAATATGGCTGAGATAATCTACTTGGATATAAAAATGCTGTGAAGAAAGAAAATTTGCGATAAAGGTCCAGGGTTCGACTCCAGGGGATGACTTGCATTCCATATAACACGTGAAAATCGACTTTTTGACGTGCAGGATTATATTATTTTTTACATTAAAATTCAAAAATATCGACTCAAAACTTTTAGATTAGACTATTTTAAAGAATAAATTACAAGGCTTCTTATTCTGTCCATCGTTTTTCGTCTAAAGTTCGAAATTCCTCGCGTTAAACGTTTAATTTACATATTTTGGGAAATCTTGCCATTTTAACGGGATGTTGCCTTGCCTACCAATTACATTGTTAAACCTCGAAATCCTATTGTTATTCCAATCCTTAACGTGCTTAAGTGTGCTTTTGAAGGCTTTTAATATGAGAAGGAGAGAAAGACGGAAGGAGAGTGAAATGGTTTTCTGCAGAGAACATTCGTTGCGTTATTTACGAGAGGGAATACCTAAAGAGCTGAAATACTATTCAAAACGTTTAAATATCATAATAATGAGCTAAATTCAATATTAATGAAATAGAAACGGGATGACAATCTGAGTAACGTTTTTGACGCATTAATAAACAAACCCAGCATGTACAAAATGTATAGAGCGAGGGATTTGGCTATAGGTTACGAGAGTTAGGTAGAAGAATGGAGATCTTGAGGACGGTTTGGAAAATAAGGAGAGAAAGAGAGGTTTAAATTCTCAAAGAATCACAAAAATAATAATAAAAGGCTATGTTGTCCGTCCGTTGGACTGAGTATAAAGTTATTAAAACGCGAATAACTCGAACAAGGATGTAGATATAAAATTGAAATTTATAAAACGAGCTAATCGGAATTTGTTTATTTAGGGTTGACGTGGCAATTCGAGAAATAAATGTCCGTTTGTGGCGCTATTTTGAGGGGGAGATACATTGCACTTCCCTCGAATAAGACTGATGAATATTTATTTAATGAAACAATATTTTATGTGGACTGAAAATCAAAATAATACATAATTCACATTAAAGTATGTTCCAGAGAGTTAAAATAATTTTGGCCAGCTAAAGTTGTCTAGCTTAATGATAAACAAATAAATATTCTTTTTCGTATGCAAGATTTGTATCTACGCATATCACACTGCGAGAGATGGCTACATTTTTGAGGGGAGAATGAGAAGGAGAATTTGAGGGAGAATGGGAGGAGAATGGGAAAAAGAGAAAGGAAAAATAGGAGGGAGAGAGGGAGAATAGGAGGGAGAGAGGTAGAATAGGAGGGAGAGAGAATAGGGGGAGAGGGAGGAAAGAGAATGGGAGGGAGGCATTGAGAAAGGGAGGAAGAATGGAAAGTATCTTAATTTTAATATATAAACTGCACATACCCGTCATATTTTACGGCGTTTCATCATACAACTCGTATCAGGAGATTTAATGAAGCAGTGGTGGCCTTAGAGATGGGCAAATGGGGCAACTGCTCGGGGCCCCACACGTTAGGAGGGGCCCAAAAATCTTTGTAAAAGAAAAATTTTAATCTGAAATTATGGGCTTGTATACAGTAAATAAAGGGGACCTCAAATGCCTCCCTTGCCCTGGGCCCCAAGAATTCTAAGACCACTGCTGTAACGAAGCCTCCAAAAAAATGACGTCGAATGCAGTACGCTATGCTTAAGTACTATTAAAACCTTCACGGGTCGACGCCAAGTTGAATATCACATCTCGCAGTTTTCGCCGAGAGCCCCTTCCAGAGAACCCTCATCACCTCGAAAGAACTCGAAACCCCCCCCCCCCTTTCCCCTCTTCACGCTCACCACTCTTCACACACACGCCTATTCTGCGGGTAGGACTCCTCAGGGTGGCTCGCGAAGCAGACGCCGTTTTTTTTTTTTCGTTGCGCGGCTGTTTTCCCTTCGGAAGGGGGCTCGAATCCCTCGCAGTACGTGACTCAGAAAGTCGATCCCCTGCTTATATGGTTAGGACATGTCGAACTCTCTCAAAAGGCTCGCACTAAGGGGATGTTGGATCACAGCGAGGGCAGCGCTGGATTATTTTGTTTGACGCCGTTTTTCCTACACGCCAGATAGTGGAACTAGGATATCTTCGGAGTGCTCGTATTGAGAACAAGATGGAAAAGTATACTCCATAAATGGAATATACAGGTATTTCAAATGTGTATAAAATGGTATCAACACATAGGATCCACACCAATATAATGTATGTTACCAGCTGATTCACCTCTTCCTACGCGCTATGGGTAAGTAAGATGTAGTGCAACGAATAGCTGGATTGCAAGGGAGGAACCAAGGGGGCCAACGGCTTAACGTCCTTTTCGAAGGAAGCAACGCTGATTTTGCGCGGCCTCCTCAAACCACACATACAGAGAGTCGGGCGACCTTGGAAAAGGGTCCTACTTTCGCAGGATTCGTGCCCGCTGCCCTTTCGAGCAGTAGGCCACCGTTCTAACCACTACACCACCGTCAACGCAAAGATCCACTCTAGTTGAAAGATGCGGACAGACGGTCGGACACTAACTGACCATGAGGCGTTCATTTTTACTTTCTCATATACAATACATATAGAGAAAGCATTAAAATCGCGAAAGAATCCGACTTCGAGATTTATACAGAAATGGACGTTTTTGGTGTCCCCGTGTCCAAAAAAGTGGTTTTCTCCATGCCGTCTATCTGTCTGCCTGCATGTGTGAGACCCTAGAGCCTAGACGGTTAAAAAATTGAATGATATATCGTATTTAGACAGATCTTTATTCAGAATGACCACTATGAAGACATGAACGATACAGCGTAACAATGAAGGGTAGTAATAGGGTAGTGTATTGTTGTAGGTTTACACAAAATGTCGATTTATTCTAAAATGGCTGCAACGATGTTCATTAAAATTCACTAAATTATAGAGATTTATGTCAGTAATAATACTACATAAGCCATATTTCTGAAGAAAACGCTGCTTTAGATAAATACCAACCTGAATGCTGACTCTGCCGTGGTTTCATATATAAATTGGTTTACCTATAGATTTCTTTTTCGTATTTCTTGATTTTAACAGCGTCTCCGAGGTAAAAGTCAAACCATTTCACTCCACCAACAAAATTTCCTTATCATTATCGCTGCGTGCGTGCATCACAGTGTTTCTCAAATGGTGGGTCGCGACCTCCTTACGGGATCGGGAGAAGATTTTAGGAGGGTCTCAAGCACTTTTCGCTAAGCAAAATGATTTTATTCTGGTTCTAAGAGTCCTGCATGTTTTAATTTATAGACAGGTTTTGTTCAAAAATATAGCAAATTCAGTAACTTATCAACGCATAAAAACCTTTTTAACAAATGAGTTATTTTTATGCAATCAAAAAGGAAACGAAAAATTGTATCTCAAACTATGCACCACATATTTTGTGAGTGCGTTTAATACACATACGTAGTTGTAAATATAATAATTTATAGTGCTGACCAGGGCCGGCCCAAGCTACGGGCAAGCCAGGCGGCTTCTCGGGGCGCTATCCCGATCATTTATCTATTCATTACTTGCAAGTGAATAAATATTGGATACCAACTTATGTCTACGAACAGGCCAGAATCTTGATGGCATTCCTTTTAATTTTTCATTATCAATATATTTTACAGAGCGATGAATAAATTAACATTTTCTTTCTAATATCTCAACAAACATTAAAAGAGGGGCGCTGGAGTGCTATCTCGCCCGGGGCGTCAAAATTCCTCGGGCAACCCCTGGTGCTAACCCTGTATTTATAAATAGCACAAAATAAAAAACTCTCCTATTATTAATTTCCTTATTAGTGTCATCTTCCACCCCCTTTCCCGTATGGAGAAAACGCGTATTTTTTTCTTCTCGAATATTCTCTGGGGGTAGCGGCGACCAAACATACAGACGGAATGGTTGCCCGACGAATCTGCCTGAGAACCATTGATCCAGCAAATCGTTTTTCTTTTTACTTTCTCCATACGTAGTATAGGGGAAAGAATTATTTTCATGAAAAAAATCGATTTTGAGATTTCAACGGAAATACAGGTTTTGAGGTCGCCTGAACACGTTTTGACCATTTTCTCGATGATGTCTGGAAGTGTCTGTATGTGATAGTTTTTTTGTGGGTGCTCTAACTCAAAAACTATTAATTAGGTCAACGCGAAATTTTATATTTAACATTTTCATAAAAGTTTCAAGAAGTGATTAGTTTTTGGTAAAAATTGGTCAACTGTAAGTGAGTATTTACTCTTGTCACTTATCCGTTGTTTTAAAATATTTGCTTTAATATTTGATAAATGTAAAAATATATTGGAATAATGGCTGTAGGAAATTTAATTTTTTACAACCTTTGTTTGAAACATTTTCCCATACAATGTATTGTTTAAGAGATATCTTATAATTTTAGCTGCCACCACCATGCCACCTACCGACGACTATTGTTAACAATTGACGCTTAGTTACGTCTTAGTAACGCTCCTCCTTCTTTTCTTAATTATGGAGCTTTGTGGCAATATCCAATATCAGAAGGCTATGGTTTGAGTTTATTTCTGTCCTTTGTAAAGTCTAAAATTTTCTCGCATTTTCTTAAAATATTTGTTATTATGTAAGTTATTTGGAATTTTTAGAAATATTACAGATATGGAGAAAGTCATGTGGTGGCCACATCAGAATTTTTTCAAGGATTTATCCGGATTTTAAAGTACTGGTTGAAGTGTAACAGGCCCGACTCGGATGCACCTGCTCCCTCTGGAAGTTGCTCGTCAAGTGTTTTCGGAAGAAAGAAACGGGATCGATAGCGTCCACCTCCTCAGAGTACTCAAGATGGTAGAGTACACACTCGAAGGGAAATGTTTCTTTAAAGCTGCATATTACACATTTAAAGGGAGAGTGCTTGCTAGACACGCGGTTTGCTCGACTCGCGCTGAGGTGCGCGAAGCTTCATTAAAACAAGACGTTCTACGATTTATGCGATTGTGTCAAAAAATATTGATGGCTTATTAGGCTGGTTTCCATGGGAAATATAGCCTTTATGATATGGTACTGTCTGTGGGCATGTGTGTGTCCACAGCTTACAACTTTTGCATCAATGGACCGATTTTCATGAAACTCGGAATGAGGCTCGTGCTGTCAGGGCAGATCTCCGACCTATATTTTATTTGGCCAAGATTTAAGTCCCGGATTCGATTCCATGAACATTTTTCCCTATTTATTTTGCATAGGAAGTCTCAAATCCATCGTGCAGAGATGTTTTCTTTAATACTTTAAAACATCTTAAAATTGTGATATCGGAGCGAGGTCTGTACTGTTCTAAGGGGAAAAGAATGTAGATTCTAATTATTATCGCAGAATTTCGATTTCAATTGATCCTATTTTCTTGAATTTCTACTCGAACATAGAGGTTTATCGATTAAAATCGCATTTTATCGGATTGTTGCCACGAAGACGATTATTACCGAACTCGGTTTGAGCATAGCGAGTGAACAAAAGGATTGGCTATTTTCTTTTCCGCTCGACTACCCTTCAACAATGGACAGTTGATCCATTCATATTACCATATAAACAGTAACATTTATTAAATTCGTTTATTTAAAAAAATACATGCAAAATATAATGTCAGAAAGTGATTTTGACTTTGTTTTTAGTATTTTACCTGATAATTTTCTATTAATTTATTATCCAATTTTTCTCAATCATTGACAAACTATGATTTACAAGTGGTATTTATGGCATGAGAATTTCTTGAAATGACTAACACATATTGAAACATTTCCTTTCAATATAAGTAATCAATTCGGGACATCAACTTTGGGAAACCACCCTGCATTAGTCCTGGAATTCTTGCTGTAATTAAAAAATCTCTAAAAACATCAAAATGGCATATCAGAAGTGATGTCAAAGAAAATACTGAACTTTTGATTTATCGATTTATTTTATAATCAGTAGTAATTATTAAAAAGGAACGCAAAATTTATTTAAAACAGGTACCACGTTTTAAATGTATAGTAGCAATATTTATCTTTGCGTTAATTCCTTCTCCGTAATAATTATCCATGTCTTTTCACTTACAAACGTTGAGGGCTTTTCAAGAAAAATAAACGCATTTAAGTTCATTTCTCTGCCGTGGATAATGCATTTCCTTTCATTTCATCATATGCAGTGAGCGGACGAAAGTAAACTAAACGTATTTACGCAATTGCAGAAGATTTTGTTCATTCGAGTCGCTACGGAGATTGATTTTACTGACGATAATTAAAAAGACTACGCTAGAAAATTTCCAAGGACATCTACATCTACATATTACCCTGCGAGTCACCTTGACGGTGGATGGCAGGGGGTGCCGCGCACCAAATTCCTAACTAATTATTATTCACAGTTATCTATTGTGGTCACGTATTGTCCTAGGGAAAAAGGACTCCTTATACCTCTCCGTCCTACTATCTATTTCGCGAATCTTGTCGTCATTATCCCTCCGTCCGATATACGTTGGTTGTCGAATAATATCCTTCATTTCATTTACGAATATCTCCGACCTATATTTATCTAGAAGTTTAAGTCTCGCCTGTAATCTACGATCTTTCAACGATGGCCAACTCAACTCATCAATGAGTAACGTAACGCTCTGTTTTTTATCGTAATTCTTTTTCACGAATCTAGCTGCTCGCCGCTGTATTTTTTCTAAATCCTTTATGAGTCCCCTCTGATATGGATCCCAAACCGCTGCTGCGTATTCCATTTGAGGTCTAACCAAGAATAAATAACAGGATTCTCTCACCTTTTCCGTGCTTTTCCTGACTATCCTACGCACAAAAGCCAACTTCTGATTTGCCGCACCTATCACTCGTCTTATGTGGGTGTCCCAAGACAGGTCACGATTCAAGGTTACCCCGAGGTATTTCACGGATTCCGAAACAGGAATGCTCTCACCATCTATCGAGTAGGTAAACACGGACGATGGGCTTCTAGATTTCCAAAAGTTTAGAACGTTACTCTTTTTCTGATTGATTTCTAGCTGCCATTCCTTGCACCAAACAGATAACGCATCCAGATCATCCTGAAGCTGACGATGGTCGCTAGGACCACTAATTTCTCTATAGACTACGGTGTCATCCGCAAAAAGCCTGATATTACTTTTTACAACTGAGCTGATGTCGTTTATATAAAGCAAGAAAAGCATAGGTCCGATCACACTACCCTGCGGCACTCCAGAGACTACATCTGCCACACTCGAGGACTTACCATCGATGACTACTTTTTGTTTTCTATTCCAAAGGAAAGCGCGAACCCAGTTAATGACTTTAACATTAACGCCAAGACTTCCCAATTTTAATAACAACTTACGGTGGGGAACCTTGTCAAAAGCTTTTCTAAAATCAAGGAACACTGCATCGACCTGCTTATTATTTTCGCCGCATGATAAAATATCATTCACAAACAAACCGAGTTGGGTGTCACAGGATCTACCTTTTCTGAAGCCATGTTGACAGCTGACTAAGAGCGATCTACTCTCAAGATAACGCATTGTGTTGCTAACAATAATGTGCTCCAAAATCTTACCTGATAATGATGTTAGAGAAATCGGCCTATAATTTTCGGGGTTTTCTTTGTCACCTCCCTTATGAATGGGTGTGACGTGTGCTAGTCTCCAATCATCAGGAACCTCACAGAGGGTAAGAGATTTCTCGAAAACTATCCGAAGGAAGGGAGCTATTTCTTCTTCTGGTTCTTTTAATACACGCGCGGGAATTCCTTCTGGTCCTGGGTTTTTGTTGGGTTTTATCGCACCCAGTTGCTTCGCTATTCCTGCCTCAGAGATTTTAATATTATCCATCCGAGGACAAAGTGGCTTAGGACATTCTTGCTTGATTTTCTTGGAAACGACTACTCGTTCGATGAAAATGTCAAGGGAATGAAATATTTTAACCTACCCTGTTCTACAAATCTCGGTTGACGGGTTATTTTTGGTATGACTTACATTGTACGAGTTGTTACGAAAACTCCAGATTAGGTTATGTAAACCATTTATATAATTTATATTGCCTTTGCCCTAAAGACCTCAATACAAGCGTGTATATCTGTAATCTATAAAAGCCTTATTCTGTCCCTTTGTTGCTCCCTTTTTCACACTCTAAAAATACGAATAACTCGATTAAAAAATCGAGATAAATTTTTTAAATTTGGGACGAATGCTCGATTCATATGGTTTAAGGTGATGACAAAAAACTCGAAAAAAGTCCTGGGTTCGTCTCCAAGGAAGACATTTTCATTTTTCGTAAAATAACAGGTACACTTATCGACGCGCAGGCTTTTATTCTTTTTGCGATTAAAATTAGAAAGAATTATCCTGCGATCTTTGAATTTAAATCATTTCAAAGAAAAAATTATAACGTTTCTTATTATTCATTTTTTCCCGCCTATAGTTCGCAATCGCTTATGCTAAAACGTTTAAATCACACATCTTAGGGTGATATTGCCATTTTAAGAATAACTGCCTTGACGACAATGTAATTGTCAAAACTCGAGCATTTATTGTTGGCCCAAGTCTAAATTCCTTCCCCCTATCCTAGCTCAAAATTTGTTTATCTCGACAACTGCTTGTGATCGATGATTCGCCTCATGAGAACGGCTGCTTTCGAAGCCGCAAGGTCAAACGAATTTGGTTTTTCCAAACTGTTATTTCCGGCTCTTGGGGAACATTCAACTGAGTTCCAGTTCGATAATTGCCTAGTATTTGTTTTTAGTGATAAAGAGGCAAGACATGGCCGTGATTGACTGCCTATTCATCCTTCTCCGAAATTACTCAAAGAAACGGTTTAAAAAAAAAGAAGAAATGAATACATCCCGCCATATCGTTGTAAGGATGTGATTGAGTCGTGAACCTAGCTGAATTTAAATCGGCAGCACATGCATGCCGCAGGGCACTCTCTCGCTACGTCGCTACGCTACTACACTGGAGGCAAAACAACAAAACAAAACAGAAGCGAGTGGGCGTAACCGAGCGCGCGCACGCACACATGCTAAAACACACCAATCCGACCGCGTAAACAACCTCGCCCTTAAACCCACGATCTTGGGCACACGGAAGCGTAAGCACAACTTTGAGCTGAGCGAATAAGAAGGATTTTTAAACTGCGAATCGGCCGCTTTTTGATGAAGGAGAGAAAGTCAATATAGACAAACTTAAGCTCGAAAAAAATGCGTATTCACTCCGGATTACTAGAACAACTGGGAGGTGAAGATCCGAATTCATTTCTTGGAAAGTGTACGAAAAACCAATAAGCTCAGGAGGAGTTCGGTGGTTGTGCGAATAAATTTAACGAAAGAAATTTCGCCGGGACATCAATTGCACACATTTTATCGCGTCGGTAAGCTTCCACTGCCCGCAACAATGTCACCGATTATATTATTACTCATTTACGGGAAGCTTGATCAGTAGCAACAATGCTGCCGCTGTTAAAAGCGGGGAGAGCTTGGTGGTAGCTGGGAGCAAAGAGCGACATGTTACAATGCTTCAGGGGTTTTATTCTCTATTTTCTAGAGAAATACAGCTTACGCAGAATTGTTTGTGATGTTAGGTTCTACAGCTAGACCTACGTTGATCAAAATATATTTTCGATAAATCGACGAGAATAAACAACCCTCCAATGTTGCTCATTTCGACAAGTGTTCTATTTCGACTGATGATCTATATATAGTACATAGATGCGAGATTATGTTAATACGTTTATCTTCTAAAGCCTTGCGCACAAGAAAGACAAAAGAACTGCTAAGCACAGACAGAAAGAAGGGAAAAAACACACCTTTTCAGGACTCGGGGAAACGCGCATATCCATCCAACTCTCGAAATCTAATTTTTTCCAAGAACGCATTCTTTGTGTACTTCGCCTCGCCTTTGTCGGTCGCTTCGCGGCCAAATGATTTCGCTCGCGATTTTACAGCCATTTCACCCGCTTCGCTTGCGATTTTATAATCCAGGAAGTCAATTTCCCGCAATGTGGCAGTTAAATATCGATTCAAGGCTATGTTTCACCCTTCTTTCCGCAACGTTAAACTTTCATACAAAGTCATTTTACCAGCTGACCTCGGACTGCGCTGCACGAGTGCGGAGGAGCTGCGCGGTAGAGTTGCGCAGTGGCTTAAGAAAGACGTCTGACGAAAATATTATTCCTTTTATTATATAGAGAGATACTTACTAAATCTACACATGCCCGCCACATTTGACGGGCAATTACGTCACCTAGCACAATAATCTACTATCGGTGGATCACCACGGAAGGTGCACCCGACTCTTCGGCACAGGAATTTGGCACCTGAAATTCCTTATCGCATGAAAACTACATATTTATTGGTCCTGAGACTTCTGTCAAAAGAATTTTGTCGCCGATTGAAATTAATACATGAAACGTAAACGAAATTACATGCTGCGACTTTGTCGTCCATGTTGTTGTCCATTATAGCACGCAAATGGACACGAGTGGACGTTAAGGAAGGAAGGTTATAAGCGGATAATGCACTAGCATAAGGGATTGGCTAATTAGAAGCAATGAATAACTACTCACGTGATCCCTGTAACATGGGTTGATGCTTACAATAAAAACTGTCAAGTTGAAAAATAATTTTTCATTACGAAAAGTCGCAGTAGCAATTCTTTTTACTTTCCCATATACGTGGTATATAGATAAAGTACAATAATCACGAATTTTTCGAGTTATTGTTAGAGATTCTTACATAAATACACGCTTTAGGTATCTCTGAGACAAAAAAATCTTATGCGGCCACCACGTGACCTTCATACCTGAAATATTACAAGAAATTCCAAATAGGTTACATAATATTAAATATTCTAAGAAACTGCTAGAGAAATTTTAGACAAAGAACAGAAATAAACTCAAAACATAGCCTTCCAACATTGGTTATAGCCACAAAGCTCCAGCAATTAGGAAAAGAAAAAGGTGTTACTAAGACGTAACTAAGTGTCAATTGTTAACAATAGTCGTCGGTAGGTGGCAGCTAAAAATATATCTCTTAAACAATACATTATATGGGGAAATGTTACAAACAAATGTTGTATAAAATGAAATTCCCTAAAACTTTTATCCCAATATATTTTTAAATATAATACCAAATATTATAGAAAATATCTCAAAATACGGATGTGAAAAGAGTAAACCCCCCCCCTTCCGGTTGACCGATTTTTACCAAAAACTAATCAGTTCTTGTGACTGACATAAAAATGTTAAATATAAAATTTCGCATCGACCTGATAGAGCACCCACAAAAAAGCTGTCATACATACATACACACACACACAGACAGACATTATTGAGAAAATGGTCAAAACGTTTTCAGGGGACCTCAAAACATGTATTTCCGTTGAAATCTCGAAATCGATTTTTTTTCGTGAAAACAATACTTACTTTCCTCTTTACTACGTACGGAGAAGGTAAAAATGGTTTTCTCCATGTCGTATGCCTGTGCGAGACCCCGTAGCCGAGACGGTTTAAACGAAATCAAATGATATTTCGTATTTAGGCATAACATTAAACATAATAGAAACTAGGAAGAGATTAACGATATAGCGCAACAACGTAGGATAATTTATTCTGAATGATTTTCACAAAATGTCGATTTATTAAAAAATGGCTCTAAAGATTTTGATTTAAACTCTGCTGTAGACCTAAGTACCGCCATAAACAATAGTACATAAGCCATATTTTTCAAAAAATAACTGATTAACGTTGAGAAACAATATATAATACATATATAGATTTTTGCGCCCAGCTCTCCCCAGTTCTCTCAACAATCTTTCTTCCAGCAATAATGCTTCAGCGAGTGTGTGGATTCGCCAATTTGTATTTTCTTGTAACTTATACGTGGTAGAACTATTTTTCAAGTTTGATCTTTACATGATTCACGTAACCAATTAGGCGCAGAAGACATTTTCTGCGATTTTGTTGTTTTTGTAGCAGTAGGAGATTCTTTCAGTCAGGAAAGAATGCAGGGAGACCAGATGCATGCGCAGTATATGAGAAAGTTTGTGCAATGTATATTGTATTGATGTTTTTCTGCGGATAAATTTTTCTAGTGGCAGTGATTATTGTGCGACGAAATATCGCATGTGTCAATTGCCTGTGACGATAAATCGGTAAGCAAAGACGAAGACTGTTTGTATATCCAAAACACTCGTTTGATATACCAAGCCATTTTGCGAAAATGTGAAGGGCATGACGTCTATGTCAGAAACTAATTATTGGAATAATAAATCCTACTAAAAAAAATCAGCTGTCGTGAAATTTATATGATAACCGAAAACATCTTGTGGCATGTCCTCGTCAATGTTTATTGCCGGACACTTCGCAACTACGTATGTTATATTCGGAGGCGAATGAATTTAATACGTCGCTTATTATTTTTTCGAGATTCATGTTATAAGCAACGAATGAACAATATGTTGGCCCTTTAAGACGAGTTAAAGCGAAATTCTCATTCAAAAATTTTTTTCAAACCACTTGGAGCAAAAATAAAAATAACTTGGTTCTAAATGTCTTTTTCTATAGTCTGTTCCACCATAAGAAGACAGTACTCTGTTTATGATATTACATATTTATCAATTATATATTCGTCATAAACGATCTTTCATGAGACATAACAAAACATTTTTACCTATAGGATCAGTAGAAGCTAGAAGTCGAGATATTCCTTACATGTTTAAAGAGTGATAAAAGGTCAAATATTCCAAAAAATTTTAGTTCTTTAGACTTTTAATAATTTTCTCAAGTTTTCAGAAAATACGCTGATCAGATTCAACGTGAAATGTACTACGATTGAGCTTTTTAATAACACTTACACGACAAATCATCATGATCACGGCAAATTTGGCAACTGAGCAGGATTAGACAGATATATAGGGAAAATCAATGGAAAAGAGAAAGAGAGGGAAATTCAATAACAGACCATTCTGTCAACTAAAGGTGGAATGCGCACAATTAGGTCTCACCTTCGGGGCAAGGCCTGTCGATGGCGTATCTGTTGCATTCTTCGTTGTCGGACACGTTCATGCAAGTGTAACACGTTATTCCTGAAAAAAGAGAAGATGAGGACAAATGAATATACATTATTGTTATATCAATTTAATTTGTAATATGTTGCTTCTGAAATTATTTAAATTAACACATTCATGCATAACAATTTGTGCTTGTTATGCATTTATTTATGAACTACAGTAAGTGTCCGTCGAAAGCGAATATGATTTTCTAGACAAAAAAATCTATGGCCATGTTTTTCCAACTTTAATTTGCAATAGAATGAAAGCCTGCACGTCGGAAGAACGCTTTTTACGAGTTTACCTTACGGAAAAGATAAATTATAATCTGGAATCGAACACGGGACTATTTTCGTCAATGACTTTTAACGCTTGATGGGGGCATTCCGGCCAAATTTGCTAACTAGTCGGGAAGTTGATTAAAAGAAAGCGTTTTCAACAGAGTGACAGAACAAGCATTTTTTATGGTAGATGTACTTACCGTGTACTTTTCAAACATATATACAGACAGAACTATGTATGAGGAAATTGTACAAAAACAAAACCATAAAGAGAAAACAATAGGAAATAAGAGAGGTGAATTTATTGCTTTATATAAACTGATTTCAGCAGTGGCGGACGGTAAAATTTGGAGACCCTGGGCTAATGATTTTTTCGGAGATCCTTGACGTGCACAATGTTGAACCAAGTGTAAGAAGGAATTTCATGCGATAAGTAGGTCCTTTACGTAATGAGCATTGTTTATTTCAGTGTTCACTTTATTTTTGTGATTTTGTGAATAGCACTAACAATCGACAATTATTTAAAACCTGCCTCACTCGAATAGTAGTAATATAATCTTTATGTTCAAGTTCACTCCTTTGTCGTAAATTACCCATTTCTTTCCAATTACAAACGCTGTGTATACATAAAGAATATATACATATTTACGTTCATTTCTTCTTTGTAGATAATCCATTTTAATTAATTTACGAAATGTTGGGTGCGAACGAAAGAAAATTAAATTAATCAGTTATTTTCAGCAGATACTGTTTACTTCAGTTGCCAAGAGGATTGTTTTCGTTGACAACAATTAAAAAACACGGGAAAATATTGCCAAGCCCAAAGTAAATTACTACATTCTCTTGAAATCGGCTACTCCTTTGATAAAAATGTGCCGAACAAAACAAATGCTATTTCACTAGTTCTACGAAGCCGTTTAAAAACTTTTTTGTTTTAAGTGATATTGTGCGAAATAGAAAGAATAGTTCATTTTTGTCACCAGTAAAGTGGCACTCCCGACTAGGTCAGGTAAACCATTTATACAATTTTCTTAGTTTCTTAGCCCATTTGTCCTAAATACCAAATTTCACCAACATGGTCCCAGTAGTTTCTGAGATGAAACATGCGGACAGACGGACGGACATGACCTGACCATAAGGCGTTCCTTTGTTTTACTTATTGTAAAGAACGCCTAAAAAAGCATGATATCGGTACAGGGGGTTATAAATTTACGTTTTTTAATTAGTTACATTTAAGATAGGAGTTCGGGATTAAAACGGTTGTATAGCTATAGGTATGCCGCAAAGATAAGAACATACCCGGATTTCGACCGCGCACGGAGGGGAAGTTCCCTAGGTCATCTCGACTACCCCCACCCACTACTAGCCCATCCTTCTCCTACTTTAGTTTGTCAGTTCTCACTATTTACAGTTGCTGCCTAGACGAAGTTTTGCGAATAAATGGCAAAAAAGTAGTTAGAAAACGACCGGTTGGCCGTGCGGCAAGGAAGGAAGAGAGGGGAGGGTAAGTCCATTGAGGGATTAGGCCACACCCACAGCATCCCCAAAAATGTTCTTATGATCGCGGAAGACCTATAAAAGAATGATGTATATTATTTTTAAGATTAAATTCAAATCGGTGCTCAGTAGGCGTAAAAATTTGTTTTTAACCCAAAAAAGAGGGGAAAATATCCGATTTTTAACAATGGGAAGTGAACTGCCATAGCAACGAGTCTACTGCTTTAAAATGGAGAACTTATTGCTACATAGCATTTATATAATACTTTAAAAGGGAATTTATAATCTGAGGCAATCGATTTTAACATATATGATGACGTCATAATCCTAAAACAAAGAAAAGCGCCTTGCAATTCTTCCCTCACTTGTTTCCTTTTTGTACAGAAGCCGAGCCAGGTATTCACCTAACCATCCACAAAATTCGAAATTCGGTGACTCTTCGACTAAAATTATTAAAACTTATTTTCTTATAAATACTTCAAGACAAGACAAGAAAAAAATGGATCGGGTAGATATCGCACGGAAACAAATTTTCAAGATCTGTTCCGCCATCTGTCACGCCGGTGAAAAAACAGAAAGCAGTGAACGTAAACAAAACCTCGGCGTCTTAGAGATTCTCTGCATTCCGCGCATTTTTCGTGCATGAAATGGGGAGCACAAAACAGAGACGCCAGATGGGCTCGCGGTGCCGATACGTGCTTACGTCATCCCTATTTTATCCCCCACCCCTCCCTAGCCGGAGAAATAAAGAGGGCTGGGGAGGGAATGAGAGAGAGAGAGAGAGAGAGGAGAAAGGGGTTGTAGGGAGGACAGGATGCAGGGAAGGAAGATGAAAAGAGGTCCCCTTAACCCGGCAGTATACTGGCGCACATTTTTGTAACGTAAGTGGTCGCGCGGGGTGTCTCCGGCACCCCACGGATGTTTTTTATTATTAATAGTCGATTCTCAATATTTTTGTATTTTATGTGTCTCTTAATGTATTTTCGATTAATTGAAAATTATTTTAATGTCAAATATTTAACAAAACTGAGAGAAAAGTTAATATTGTGGAAAATATAAAGTTTGTTGTTCTTACGTTTATGAAATTTTATATTTTGTAATCACTTAAGTAACTGTTTGATAGCTGTCCCACGATCGTTAACAACACAAACGACGCAAAGAGTAACAATACATTCACAATAAAACGTATAAACCACTCGCAAAACAAAAAAATCTGATGTGGCCACCACATGACTTTCTCCATATCTGTAATATTTCTAAAAATTTCAAATAGGGTACATACTAATAAATATTTTAAGAAACTGCGGGAAAATTTTACTTTACAAAGAACAGAAATAAACTCAAACCATAGCCTTCTAATATTAGATACAGCCACAAAGCTCCAACAATTAAGAAAAGTAAAAGAAACGTTACTAAGACGTAACTAAGCGTCAATTGTTAACAATAGTCGTCGGTAGTTGACGTGGCGGTGGCAGCTACAAATATAAGATATCTCTTAAACAATGCATTATATGGGAACATATTTCTAAACAAGGTTGTAGAAAATTAAATTTCCTACAACTTTTATTCCGATACATTTTGACATTTATCAAATATTAAAGCAAATATTCCAAAATAACGGATAAGTGGCAAGAGTAAACACCCACTAATCTGTTCTTCTGACAGGAGTGCTGTGTGCTCGCGAAATGCTGTCAAGGAACAAAAGGGATGCGTTTTGCAGCGAAACGGAAAGCAACGAGGGAAAAATCTAAATATAATAGCAAGCAGTATAGAGCCAGGACTAATGCAGGCAGGTTTCCCAACGTAGCATATTTCATTTTAAGCGAGTTAATTGCCCGTTGTTACGAGATTCCAGAATTTCAAAACAGCACACTATATTTTGATTATGAACAAACAAGATGTTCCAAACGGAACTTTCCACTTTATCATTTATTTAATACTTACATGTATTGGCTTTGAAATCTTTAAAATCGCTGCGGATGATTTGCCCTTTGCGTTCCGAAATTTCGTAATTTAGCGTTATAAAACATTACAAACACATTCGAACGGAATATTAAATCGATCACACGTATTTATTCGTCAGAAATGTGTAATGTTTATAAAGAAGTGTTGTACCCTAACGTTACGCATTGAAATATTTTTCATTGATTTTTTTATTTCAACCAAACGTTTTGTGATAAATAAAAGTCCTTTGTGTTATATCTGTAGACGTAGAATTAAAATATTTTTGTTTGTATTTTGTTTAATATTAATTTTTCATTTTCAATTGTTCGTCGATGTTTCTTTTCCTGTTCAATAGGCCTTTGCAAGCATTACTGGAGTAGACGGATAATTTAAATAAATATTAATTCATTCTTTAAAACAAACCGTGCGATCATTTATTGCTGAGAACGGACGGAGGTTACAAGTGAAAAACATCACTGGGGATGGGAATTGCTTGTTATCTATAAAAAAGTTATTTATAAGAATTTATTTTTAGACGGTCATTCATTCCCTTAGCAACCTTCGATCGCGAATGAGCTACAAACGGATTGGTCAGTGGGAAAACATTCCCTAGGGTGTAACGTGTATTTGTTTAGAACTTGCCAACGCGCTGCTATCTCAACTATACGTGCTCAACTCGAGACAACGTGAGACACTACTCAGACCGTTGCCATCACCTGATTGGGATTGGGAACCAGCAGGAGTAAAACGAGGAAATAACTTCCACCGGAAGAGGGCACTTTGACTCGTAAAAAGGAACCCGAGAGCAGTAAGTACTAAAGATAAGGTCTTTTGCGAAATATTCGGCTCGGGAGTCCAGGCGAAGTACGTTCCAAGGATCCAAACGCCGGTTTTGTATTTCGAGCTATAAGAGAGTAGGAATGCGGCCATGACGCAGATTTTTATCGAACGAAATACGGGAGCAGAATCAGGAAAACAAAACAAGATGACAAGTGGACGAAAATTCGCTCATCGATCATGCCGAGAAAACGTTTACGTCGTAGGATTTAGCGGAGAGCGTTTATAGCGCCGGAAAGCAGGAAGGTGGGGACAGGAGTGACAAAAAGGATACGAAATTGTTTGGAGGATTATAATTAGGCATGGAAGGATTCGATTTAAATCGAAAATCGTCGGTAAACATCGATATTTAAAAATTTTCAAAATCGACAAAAATGAATAGTATTCGATAAGCGTCGATGGTAAAGTATACGTCTGAAAACCTATTCTGAAATATAATATTAAAGTCTTTTCTGTTTACTTTTTCCGCAATATTATTGTCTACCTACGGTTTCGTTCCTTTTCTGACCTTGCGTTAACAGTGGGACTGAAAGAAGGGCATTTTCTTACACTCAAATATGCGTCATTTTGAAAAGCTCCCGCTTTTGCTCTGGACAATCAGTTGACCGCAAGGCCATAGAGCAGTTTTGAGAACACGCGATCCTTAGACATTTTGAGGTTTTTGAGATTATATTTGCCGACTTAATGGTGGGTTATTTCACGAGCCTCTCTATGCAGATAAGGTCATGGATATGTCCTGCTGAGAGTTCCTCGAGTCCTGTTAAACGAGGTTCGGAAGAAAGGAACTTCGGTGGTCGTTTGATGATAATCGTACATCTTCCTTTAGAAATTCAAGTAAATAATCAGAGTAATGTGAAATCAACGTGAATTTTACTTAGAATTTCAAAATAAAAAGTAAATTTCAATCAACGAATTGAAAGGCTGAAAGCTGCCGGCCATATATGTAAGTAGTAATTTTAAGCGCAGACATTCGTGGAGAATATCTCGTGAAAATCAACGTTGATTTAAAAAAAATAAACGTCGAATTATACCAAGCCTAATTATAATGCAATGAAAATAGTTCATTTAACATAGGAAATGCGTGCAAAGATGGTAGAAGAATTAAAATTCCATACATGTATACATCGGATTTGTATGATAGTTCAAAAACGCGAAAAAGGGGGACATTTAAATAAATTTTTTTAATCTCTTTGATATTAATTATTTAAGTACTAGTATATATATATATATATATATATATATATATATATATATATATATATATATATATATATATATATATATATTGCCCTCCGAAAAACGGCGGTCTCTGATAAATTAAAAACGGAATATAAAATTTTAACCGAATTTATTTCTCGTATTTATGTTGCATGTCATATCTGTAAAATGTCTTTGCATATCACAGTTACAGTTAAATTAACATTGAACATCAGTTTCAAGAATTTTTACTTTCAGTTTTTCTTAGACAGGTAAGTACTGATAATAAATTATTTTAACTATCACCATTTATAGCGATTTTATTTCTCTCGCAGCGGTCGGTTGTCGAGATAAACAAATTTTGAGGTAGGGGAGGGGAAGGCACTTGACCTTGGGACAACAACACAAGACAATTACGTAAAAATACAATACAATACAATAACTTTAAAATGGAAATACGTATATCCCCAAAATGTGTGATTAAAAGGTTTAATATGAGCGATTTCAAGCTGTAGGCGGAAATGAATTAATAGAATGAGAAACTTTATTACTATTTCTTTAAAATAGTTCAAATTGGATGATCGTAGGTCGGTTTTTCAAATTTTAATTTCCGAAAGAATACAAGCCTGCACGTCGAAAATTCTATATTTACGGGTTACCTTATGTGTCCAACCCGGGTTTTGCCAATCACTATTAATTCTAGTACACAAGCCCGTCAATAGGACGGGTATGCGTGGATTAAATATTAGATTTAAGGCACTTCCCATTCTTCCTCCTTTTCTCTCTTCCATTCTCGTCCCTCATACTTTAAGTTCATATTCGATTTTTTCCGATTTTTCGACATTTCATATAGAGGTTGCTATGGTTAGTTGGCATTGTTGATCTCGGATTTTTTGCATTATTGGACTCAGGCTTTCAAGTCCATTTACACAGCTTAAAATGAAACAAGATCATGAAGGACAAAAACCGATTGAAAATTAATGTGAAAAGTTTCATGTAATTTTTTAAAAATAAACACGTAGCGTAAAAATCAGAGAAAAGAATGTTATATTTTCATATGGTCAGATTTCAAGTACTGGCAGAACCCGTCCAAAATTGTGCTTTTAACAACAAAATAACAAGATTTCTGAAGCGAAATTTGTTTTACCTACAACAACCCGATTATTGCCGATTACGTCTAATGAATGACGAGGAAGGGGGGCGGGGGTTATTGTTATCTGCGCGCGCAGCCGGCACATTGTAGAGTGAAAGAAAAGTAGGGACAATCGGTAATACCGTGATTTTCTGTCTATAAATAAATATATCAGTTCGATGTTATTAGGCTGGTTTCCAAAGGAAATGGTACTGTCTGTGTGTATGTGTGTGTGTCCCCCACTAACAACTTTTGCAACATGAAACGTGGTACGAATCTCGTGCTGCCAGGGCCCACCTCCGGGCTATATTTTATATGGCAAATATTGAAGTCCCGGGTTAAATTCCATGTACGTTTTTTCCTTAATTGTTTTACACAGGAAATCTCAAATTCATCGCGCAGAGATATTCTCTTTAATACTTTAAAATATCTTAAAACTATGATATCGGAGCGAGGTTTGTACTGCTCCAATTATAATGTAGATTCTAATTCTTATCACAAAATTTTGATAATTGAGCATATTTTCTTGAATTTCTACTAAAACAGCGGTTTTGCGTTTTAAATATCATTTTATCGGATTGCTGTCATGGAGACGATTATTACCGAAATCGGCTTGAGCATAGCTCAGTTACTCTTCAGCAATGGACAGGTGATCCAGACATGTTAGCGTATAAACAGTAACATTTATTAAATTCGTTTATAAAAAAATACATGCAGAATATGTCAGAAAGAGATTTTGACATCGTTTTCAGTATTTTAAAACTGATAATACTCTGTAAATTTCTTTTCCAATTTTTCATTATCATTGATCAACTATGGACTACTAGTAGTATTTATGGTATGAGAATTCCTTGGAATGATTAACACACACTGAAGCATTTCCTGTCAAAAAATGTAATAAATTCGGTACGTCAACTTTGGGAAACCAGCCTGCATTAGTGCTGGTTTGGAGTCCTTGTTTTTCATTATTTCATCACCATAAAAATTTTTTGAACGTTTCTATTTCCCTCCGTAGAACTGAGTGTCCTCTACTAGCCACAAATAAATATTTTTTTGTCCAGCCAAAAAGCAACAACAAATCTGAGGATAAATAAACTGATGTGGGCAACACATGACTTTCTCCGTATTTATATGGCAAATTACATGTTGTTAGCTCTGGGATCGTTGTCGATATTTACTTCCGGTTGACAATTAAGAAAAGAAAAAGGAGCGTTACTAAGACGTAACTAAGCGTCAATTGTTCACAATAGTCGTCGGTAGGTGGCGTGCTGGTGGCAGCTAAAAATATAAGATATCTTTTAAAAGATGCATTATACGGAAAAATGTTTTAAACAATTGTTGTAGAAAATTAAATTTCCTTAAACTTTTATTCTAATACATTTTTACATTTATCAAATATTAAAGCAAATATTTCAAAATAACGGATACGTGACCAGAGTAAATACCCACATCGAGAAAATAGTCAAAACTTGTTCAGGGGACCTTAAAACATGTATTTCCGTTGAAATCTCGAATTCGATTTTTTTCATAAAAACAATACTTTCTCTATACTTCGTATATGGAGAAAGCAAAAAAAGTAAACTTAAAAGTGAAATCGAACCTCTATGCTTGAGTAGCTTCTCTTAAAAAATCGCCTTTTGTTTCTAGCATGAATTCTTCCTCTCGAGTTTATTATCAAAGTTCTGATATAGACACCGATTTTTTCCTGCAACTAATTCTAGATCAAATAACCACAAAAAGATAAATGTAAATAGCTTAAAGTAGTGTTTAAAAGTACTGGTATTCCCAAGAAATGTCGAATTTTTTTATTCGCCGATTTATTTGCCAATCGGTTGTGATTAATAAAACAATCGACAATTATTCAAAAATTACCTCGCTTGAATAGTAGTAATAAAACCTTTATATTCACGTTCACTCCGTCGTAAATTTCTTTCTTTCTTTTCAATTACAAACGCTGGTTATACGTAAATAAAATATACGTATTTACGTTCATTTTATAGTCGTAGATAATCTATTTCCCTTCATTTACCAAATGTTGTGTGCGAACTGAAGAAAATTCAATTAATCAGTTATTCAAAGCAGATATTTTTACTTGCTCCATATACGAAGCATAGAGAAAGTATTGTTTTCATAAAAAAATTGAATTCGAGATTTCAACGGAAATACATGTTTTAAGGTTCCCTGATTACGTTCTGACTAGTTTCGCGATGATGCCTGTGCGTCTGTCGGTCTGTATGTGATAGATTTTTGTGGGCGCTCTAACTCAAAAACAATTAATCAGATCAACGCAAAATCTTATATTTAATATTTTTATATAAGTGAAAAGATCTGATTAGTTTTTGGTAAAACTCGGTCGACCGGAAGTGGGTGTTTACTCTCGTCACTTATCCGTTATTTTAAAATATTGGCTTTAATATTTGATAAATGTAAAAATATATGGGAATAAAATTTGTAGAAAATTTTATTTTCTACAACCTTTGTTTGATACATTTTTCCATATAATGCATTGTTTAAGAGTTATCTTATATTTTTAGCTGCCACCACCACGCCACCTACCGAAGACTATTATTAACAATTGACGCTTAGTTAGGTCTTAGTAACGATCCTTTTTCTTTTCTTAGTTCTCAACCGGAAGTAAATATTGACAACGATCTCAGAGCTAACAACATGTAATTTGCCATATAAATATGGAGAAAGTCAAGTGTTGGCCACATCAGTTTAATTATTTCAGTTGCCACGAAGATCGTTTTTGTTGACAAAAATTAAAGAACCCGGAAAAGTGAATTACGGCTTTCTAGTTTGTTTTTCTTGAAATCGAATACGCCTTCGATAAAAATGCACTGAAAAAACGTATGCTATTTCAATAGTTTTACAATACTGTTTCAAGACTTTTTTGTTTTAAGTGATATTTTACGAGATATAAAATTAATTTTTGTCACCAGTAAAGTGGTGCTCCTGATTAATCTTCGTGATCCATTTATATCATTTTCCTATTTTCTTTGCCCCTATGTCTTAAATACCAAATTTCGTGAACATCCGCCCAGTAGTTTCGAAGTTGAAACATGCCGACAGACGGACGGACGGACACGACATGACCATAAAGCGTAATTTGTTTACTTTTACCAAAGAACGCCTGAAAATCGTTAAAAAAATGCGAGGGAGGAAAACGCCTTCTATATACTCACTCCAGTTGCCCTGGGAGGCGACGTCCCCGTAAGAGAAATCATACGACCTAACTCCGGCGATTCCCGACAAGCAGGTTAGCGAAAACGCCAGGCAGAGGACTAGGCGAGGCGCATGGCAGTGGGTGTGCGCTGACTGTGGGCGGCTCAAGGACCGTGTCCTTGGAAGAGGTTTAAATGGGGCGACGAGGGTTACGACCTCATCAGTCCCCATCTCAATGCAGGTCTCAAGTGGCGGCCCTTTCCTCCGAGAGCATCATGGGAAGCCGTTCAGCCGCGGCGGCGGAAGGGTTTATTCGACGAGACCTTTGAAGAAAGAAGAGAAAAACACGTCAAGTGTCACCTATGAACATGGATAAAATTAGCGCTTTTCTCTTAAATATTTTATTTCGCCACGAAGATTTCTCTCATTAACCTAATGGACCAACTGAGGAGGATTTAGGTTTTTATCGCCAGTTGGATGCGTAAATTTCGCTTATCTTAATTTATTTTTTATGTGGTTATACCGCCATAATTCAACCTTCAACCTAATCGGGAAGTTTGTTAAAAACGCGTTAAAAGTGCAATTGGTGACGTCAGCGTTAGGCACAGAATAAGGCTTTTATTAATAGAGATAATATATAATTAATATAACAATAATACATAATTATAGATAACCATTCTTGTACGACTGCATTGTTTCAATGACCGCAATATTTAAAATACCCATTATTATGTTTCTGCGTTTATTACCTCCAAATAAAAATTATACAGCGTCTTTTTACTGGAGAAAATTACTTTTAGAATAACGTTTGGATAATTAGGAGCAAAAAAACGAAAACATTTGGGATCGAACCCAGACACACGCCTTAGGAGCTAGGCATGCCATCCTCTCAGGCACTCTATTTCTTATAAATAAATCGGCAATGAAACTTGTTAAGTCGCATACGATGTTTTTGCATATTTTCGATGGTGATTTCTCGAACCCAATTCACAGAAAACCACGAGACACGAGTCTCCTTATTTTCTATGTGGAATCTCTTGGTCGCGTTTCATAAAATTCCGTGACCCGATGGTCGTAGCCTCTCCTTGTAAGATGCATGGAAATGTCTGAACAAGGAAAATGATTTTTAACTTCAACTTTCAGTTAAAATATTAAAACTGACAGGAAATTAGTTTTCAAAATCAGGATCATGCTGCATGAAGATAATTGCTGGCTATTTTCTCATTTCAGAAAACTCGAATAATTTACGGCAGTTTTTATTTAAAGGAATACTGACGCACCAAACAGCGGAAGAGATTCACGGCGAGATACGTCAATACTCACGAAGGAACCCAGCTTTTCCCAACCTATGGTCCGCGAGGGTTTTGTTTTGGTGATCCGCTGATGGTTCCAAAATTAGTTTATTTTTTTGTAGGCCGCACCTCATATATATCCTGGATTATTTTGTGAAAACTTAAGCAAGCTGTACGCTGTCACACGTATTGAATATTTTCATTAATGGCGCTTTTACTTGAACATTTTCTTGCTCCTTCATATCTCCCGATACGTATCTTACGCTTTACTGATCTTATTGCCTCATAATCTGAGAGTGCTCGTGCAGTTAGGAATTCGCCTGCGTGCACACTTTAAAACGGCGAAATAAACTACGTATCCCCTTTTTCTTAATCGTAGAGACAGTAAGCAGGTTGGCGTAAGTGATGACGTGGTACGCAGGGCCTGAAAGGGTTGCTGAAGTGGTCCGCGGAGTTCAAAAAGGTTGGGAAACGCCGGACTAAGCCATTAACATTTATCTTTATTTGACTTGATTACACAAATCGTGAAGAAGGCCTTTGGAAATTCGATGTGCCTTTCCAATTTTGTCAAAATGCAAATGATTAGGTATCTCTTAACGAGCATTTCCCCGCGACGGCAATAGGAAAACGTCACACTAGTATCTACCGTCACTGATGATGGCTGGATGAGAACAAAAAATGCGCACATGATCTTAATGACTTTTTTACTTTCCCCATACACGAAGTATAGAGAAAGTATCATTTCCATGAAAAAAATCGAATTCGAGATTTTAACGGAAATACATGTTCTAGGGCCACCTGAACACGTTTTGACTATTTTCTCGATGATGTCTGTATGTCTGTCTGACTTTATGTGATAGATTTTTGTGGGCGCTCTAACTCAAACACTATAAATCAGGTAAATGCGAAGTTTTATATCTAACATTTTTATAAAAGTTTGAAGATCTGATTAGTTTTTGGTAAAACTCGGTCGACCGGAAGTGGGTGTTTACTCTTGTCACTTATCCGTTATTTTGAAATATATGCTTTAATATTTGATAAAGGTAAAAATGTATTAGAATAAAAGTTGAAGGAAATTTTATTTTCTACAACCTCTGTTTGATACATTTTTCCATATAATGCATTGTTTAAGAGATATCTTATATTTTTAGCAGCCAACACCACGCCACCTACCGAAGACTATTATTAACAATTGACGCTTAGTTAGGTCTTAGTAACGATCCTTTTTCTTTTCTTAGTTCTCAACCGGAAGTAAATATTGACAACGATCCCAGAGCTAACACCATGTAATTTGCCATATAAATATGGAGAAAGTGATGTGTTGACCACATCAGTTTATTTTATTTTGGAGTGACATATTGTGTGTTTGCTTTCAGCTATTAGGTTAGCTGCATATTTCTTTTTAAAATACGTTACTGAGGTCAGTTTCCGAAATCGTTTTCCCCCCTCCCACACCCATTAATAAATAGGTGACTTTACCGCCATAAAACGTCCGAGATTCTTTGTTTTTGATGCGCTAGGAGAGATGGTAGTTTTATCAACCGCGCTAGCGCGCAAGTTTTTTATTGGGAGAGACGGAGGACCCATATTTGGACGTAGACGGAAGAATCTCTTCCTCCAATCAGCACCGTGGGATTGCAGGAGCGGAAGGGGAGGATGACCTTAACGACGACGCAAGGTCACAGGGAAGGGAATTCTCATTTGCACTTCGATAGCGACTTAGACAAACGTCCGGCGATCTGTCACCGCCGATTCAAAAAGCCGCGGGAATTGACAGTCGATTTGTCATATCGATGGCGGGACGAGGGGGAGAAGCTGGCGCCCTTGGGAAAATAAGGGGACCCATAGCACGCAAAATTGCGTCGTTTTTTATTTATCGCCTCATTTGCATCGAAAACTCGTCGCGTGATCATTATTTTTTTAAACGAATTCCGTTGAAGTCTCCGCTTAAATATATTAACTCCGGCATTCTTTCTAAATCACAAAAAAAAAAACAAAAGGTAGCGCGTATATGAGTTTAAACAGCGGGCTATGTAATGAAATATCCACTTCGATCGTTTATATTTTTTTAAGCCGACACTAAGTAGAATTTTTAAAAATCAGTTCCGGCGAACTTTTATTTTATTATTTGTTCGACTGCTTTTCATCGAGTTAATAATGGATGGTTTTCTATTATACTTATTGATCATCGGTTATATAATAATAAGCATGCATGTAGTAAACTATAACGTGTGTAAAAGTAAAGAAGCTGAGAAAAACAGGAGCGTTTGCGAACGAAAAGTATCAAATGAGAACCTAAATTTTTAACGTTGCAACTACGAAAATCGTATTATATATTTTTTCCCATCAAAAGGGACGTCACAGATCATAACCTACCTAATCGTTAATTCAACCGTCCATGAAAAAAAACAAATAAATTAGCGAGTGAATTTGGCAATAAACATCTGGTCCTTGATTTATTGTTTTTCACATGGTCAACCAGCGTTTCGCTCCAAATCGCACGGCGTTCTTTCCATTTTTTTTATCGATTACTAGCTGAAGTGCCCGGCGTTGCCCGGGACCATTTTATGCCACCGCCAAGTGTATACAATACTGGGAATTTACTTTAATCAAAGCTTAAGTTCTCTTTATTGCTTCAGAAGCTTAACGTTTTGCAAATGAACGTGTTACAAAGTGCACTATTCTATTTTTCCAAAATATAATTTATTTAATACACTTAATAAACAATATTCTAATACATTATATTGTGAAGTTTATGTAAACATTTGAATATTCTGACATAAATAACAATTTTCTAAACGATAGATTGAAAGCAGCATTTATTGAATTAAGCATCCTCCAAAAAATTTCTATAACCTATGTTACTTGCAGGATAATTATATACCTATGCCAAGTTTCGTGTCCATATCTTCATAGGTGTGGATTTGTATAGCGGATAAACAAACTAACAGACATTTGAGATTTATAGATATAAATGAAAATAAAATCATAGAACAACTCGCAGCAACCCACGTAATTCACATCTCTTTTTCGAATTTTCGCGCGGAAAAAAGAAGGTAATTACGTATGCGGCAGGAGGGAGAGAAAGGGAGAAGAGGGTTATGTCAACGCCCATGCGAAACGTTCGAAATTATTCCTCGCCTCGATTACTTCTCATCCGCTTACATGGAGGGGATCGGGTTGTTTCCGCACAAATGGTTTTCCGATCAAGTGGCACGTTCTTCTTGTTTTTTTTTTGCCAGGAAACCCAAGGAAGCGAATTTTAAACGGACAGAAAAACAGCGCTCAGATGAAGCGTACTAACATAGGGAAGGCGAATTAAAAAAAAATAAAAACATGCCGATTTCTATTCGAAGGACGTGTTCAGGGCTGCGGACACCTATTCGAATTCTGAGGAACCTAATAGTAAAAACGCAACTTGTACGTATTTATGCCCGTTTCTTTGCACATAAATACATACGCCGTTAGGAAGATACGCGAAAAAGAACTCAAATCTGCGAGGAATGGCTTCTATATCGTTTTCCGTGTATCAATAAAGCTGAGATCCAGACGCGAAAAATTCTGCGAAAACAATCCTACAAAATACAAATCTCCGACAAAATATTAGGTCGTTTCAGTTGATTTGACGTCATTCTTTACAAAGAATACTTGGAAGTGATAATTTAAATTTTTATTAATTAAACTGAACTAATTTTATCATGGCATAATGTACCGTATAGTAATAATGGTTCCCTTGCCAAGGAAGAAATACCGATAGTAAATATGGAAAATGTAACCAACACTCATAATTTATTTATTTGTACATTAATCGCAAAGTGGCTACAAATTTTACCATATCAATCCTATAAATATCTATAAACTATACGTAATGATACATAAATCACGCAGAAAACGCACGCAATGTATACATATTCTAGCTGAGTAGAGCCTTGTCACTGTATTCATTAAATATTATAAACATTTTGCAGAATTTTCTGGGTTCAAGATGAGAATTTATGGATACCGTAGATGAAGGGGTCCACGCAGAATATTTTGCGATATTTTCGCGGTCTCAATTTAACTATAAATTCGTGCCCGATTTTTCTCCAATGAATTCCGACTTTTCTATCCTACTCACTAGATCTTCCCGTGACTTGTGTTGTTGTGTTGGGTGTCTTGGTGAACTGCGATCGCGTAGCGGCGAGTCGAGTTATACATCACGCGATTTATTGCTTTTATATAAACGCCAATAAAAAACCAGATGCGCGACAATGGAACGGCCAAGTGTCGCGGGCCTAGGGGCCCCCCGCGAGGACCATCGAATCTTTCTGAATATAGAAATAAATATAGATTTTTAAAAGCGATTTTTCTTTTTTATCCTGATCTTTGAATAACTTTCCGATTAATCATTATTTTAAGGCAAAGTAATTAAAAAACCTAAGCTTTCAGTACATTCTAGTTAATTGATTATTGTTATATTATTATTAATAAGCGCGACTTGGTAGGTTTCAAAATGGGCGCGCCTAAAAATTTCTCGTAACAGAATGGAAAAAGCGGCTATAAATAGTAGTTATAACCATAAATTCATTCTAATTTTTTGTTTATTCAGTAGTTTAATGTATATAATGATATATAATTTTCATTTTTAAAATTGTGGTTTGAATTTTCTACATTATTTACGAGCTAAATGTTCATGATATATTTAGGAAAATATGACATTATGGTATTAAAACTTTATTATGATGAAATATTAAAATAAGCGCCAATTTATGATAAACATTGTAACAATAGAAGAATTAATGCTAAAAAAATTAACGTTATTGAAATATTTAAACTATTACAGACAAATCGCGATGCGTATATAGCATGGTAGAAGCGACGCACGCGGCTTTGCGTCAGTTTTACTCCTCAAAAATAATAGATAAAATGTTGCAAACAACTTATTCTACTGCTTAGGCAATACTCATAGGCTACATAAAAGAACAACGTATATGAAACAAAATTTACAAATTGCCAGCATTTTAAAATGCGATGGCGCACTCCGTGCGTCAGCGCGCCTAAAGGTTAAATTCGACCATGCACTTGTTGGATGAGGGGGAAGGGGAGATAGAACAAAGGGGATCATAGGACATTGCTCACCAAGCAAAAGACGCGAGACGAATGCGAGAAATATAAATTGTACGAAGGTACATTTGTGAGAATACAAAAGGGGTACCGCGCCCTCGATACAAACTTTCTGCCTTGGGGAAAACCCTTGAATATTGGAGGAGATCGACGGGTCAAAGGAAAAGTGAGGCGTCTGAAAAAAGCCGCCTTTTGGGCAAATGGGCTATGGTGGTCGATCGTATCGTCAAAACGACCAAAGACATTATCGGGTCTGTTCGAGGAAGTGGACAATAGATACCGAGCCTCTTGCTTTTTATACAGTCCCCGTTGAAAATGTCCATAGGCTAAGGGTCCTTGGAATGAAGAGTAGGGGAAAATTCGGAGGGGAGTTCCGCCGCCTGTTTGGGAAATCCCGTTTCACCTTACATTTTGGCGATTTGTCATTGAATATGCTAGTTTGAGTCGCCTATAGTGAAGTGCGGCGTGACTTCCTGGAGCGCGAAGCATAGGAGCAAAGGTCACACGTTTCCTTGACCTTCCGCCGGCCCGGAGTGCATCGAAGGGAGGAGGCGTTACGCATTGCGAGGTTTCTTCCGGTCATCATTCTATCGGGATAAGGGAAGAGGACCATTTTCGGGAACATCCGATTTTGTGACACCGGCTGAATTTTTTTTTCGAAATTGTAAAAGGCTAACTCAAGTTATGCCTCAGTCAACAGTCTATCTATTTTTTATAGATAAGGAAATTGAAGATATAATCCATTGGAAGTGCGACCAGTTAAAAACTAAATGCACTGCTCGAGTTATAACCATGGGTGACTGACTGTGTTAGCGGTCGGAGTTGTGAAAACAACTGCTGACGCTGCACATATTGAACCACGAGAATTAGCTAAATTTTATGCGACGTGCCGCGATAAATACGCGCGATACCCCGCGAGCGCATCTATTGGACATAACACATGGTGCCACGGGTATGATTATGTAATTGGATGCGCATTCCTGGAGAAAACATTCGCTGTAACGCGCAGCAAAAATCACATCCAAGAATCCGTCGTACAATTTCAAGCATAAATTTTAAGAAAAAATAGAATATTTTACGGAAAAAATACCAACTTGTGTCCATCTCCTCCTCAACCAGGATAAACCTCCACCATCGTCTTGTTTCCGTCATTAAATTTTAAACCGAGTTCTTAGCATTCAGCGCAAACTTCGTACATTTCTTTCGCCTTAAGATTGAATCCCATTAAAGGTTTCCTTTCAATTGCATCTTCAAAACCGTCGAGTCTCCTTTCAGGAGATGCAGTATGTCCCACTTCGTCTTCCAGTTCGCAAACAAGTACGAACCACGCCGTCGATTTTCGACAAAAATGTCAATTTTTTATATGAAATATAGAAATTTTTAGGCGAAAATTATAATTTTGTAAAAGTATATCGAATTCGGTGGACATAATCCGTGTTTTCCCTAGCAGAGAATATCCGTGTGGCGAGCTACCGCATCAATGGGATGGTCGCAATGGGCCGAAACCCAAAGTACTCGGCTGAAGATAATTTCCTCTCAAGAACGCCTCATTAAACAGTCGCGTCAAATTCCAGCAGAAAACGTGAAAAGTGTCCTGCGAAAAAACGCGTATAACCACGGGTCACGCTGCAAAACAAAGCTCACAATACGAGCAACAAGCGCCGATCGTTTTCGATTTCCGTCCAAAAATTTCGGCGGAAACCGACGAAATTCGCGATGGGGTGGAATCTAAAAACAATATGTTCCCGAAATTTGAGCAAGAGTTTGACGACCTCAAGTCTCGCGCTCCTCCGAAAAAAAAATACAGAACGTTTAAGAAGCAGTCGGAATCGAACGCCCATCCGAAAGAGACACGAAATCGATCGTTTCTGGAGCATTCAGAAAGCCAACGCGCCGTTCCGATTGAAACGAAGATTCATGGGAAGGAGGTTTTCCCCCTCCGCCACCAGAGGGCAAGAGGGTGGGGTAAGGAATGAAAGGGTTTTTTTTCTCTCTCTCTCTCTCCTCTCTCGGGGGAGAATCCCTAGACAGAACAAAAAACAAGTGAAGCGCGCCATGGGAAAGGAAAAAGTTTATGTGCTGAAAGCACAGAAGAAGGCACTCTCTTTTATAAACAAATGAGGCCGGAAAATGGAAAAATGCACGTCTCTTGGGTTTGAAATATAAAAACGGCTACCCTCCTCATCCGTCATATTTGTCGTTTTTTTTGAGAATGCGGTTGAAGGAAAAGTGCGCTAGGAACGATAAACAAGTCAGGAAAGTGTGCGGTGTATCTCAAATAGGCGCGTTTAGTGCGACGGAGCGTTTGAAACTGGACGACATAGCTGAAACGACCGCACACCATAAAACAGCTAAACACCACGGCCCCTGTACCTGCTAAAAATGTCTTCCCTTGCCTAAGTTGGGGCATTTAATAAACTAAGTTTCGTAATTTTAGCAGACCTTGTTTATATCGGTTGCTATACAAAGATTATTTTAGTTGACAGCGATTAAGTAACTAGGTATGCAAGAAATTTTCTCAGTTCAGAGTGATTTGGCTGTTCCTATAATGTTCTCATGAAAATGGCTATTCCTTCGATAAAAACGTATAAAGAACAAATATTTTTATTTAACTAGTTCCACGAATTTTATTTGAATACTTTTTGGTATGACTAATATTTTACGAGATATGACGTGAGGTTCATTGTTTTCGTTTCTGGTAAAGTGAGTGGGTTATGCGAACCATATAATGCTATTTTCTTATTTTATTTTCCCAGAAGACCTTAATACCAACTTACACCAAAATACGTTCTGTAGAAGCCGACATCGAACGTGCGTACGGATCGGAGGGCAGACAGAATCTAATAGGCGCTAACACTCGAAGCGCATAGAAATAGTTACACCCACGGTCGGGGATTTTACAAAATAATTTTTCGAAAAGAAAACATCTCGATGAACATCGTAGATTTTCACTGGTCGGGAAATTTGCGAAATAGATAGTTTGATAGATATAGTACGTCTTTATTAGGGCAAGCTTGAGAGGTGGCATATTTTCCTCCGTCTAACTCCCTTGTCAATTACGAAAAAAAAACAAAAGAAAACTCTACATAGGTACTTATGCAAAGCTAGCACGAATGGAAATGGAAAGAGTGGCTTGTGTTAAAATGAGAGACAAATTTCGAAAATCAAAAAATCATTCAAATGAAATTTTAAAAAGGAAATATTGCTGCATAGTCACTTTGGCGAAGGATCCAATCGGCTTTTCTTGGCTTTATTCATCTGCGGTTTGAAAAAAATCTTTCTATTCTCAACGTATTGAGAATACCTATAGATTAACACATAATCTGAAAATTATGTTAAGACCAACTGATCACAGTATGTTCCAATAAAAAAACCAACATGCCTGATGCAACCGCATCGTCTAGGCTACTCATTTTTAAAAACAAAGATGAACGGTAATCTGTCCCATTTCCAACATTATGCAAAGGTAAAAAAATGTCCGGCTCTTTGAATGAAAGGAAGACATTTTCTCAGTTGTGCTATACATATATACCAATAGGAACTAATAAAGTTGCTAGAGATATTCAACACGAAAATAATCTTCTAGAAATGTATAAATTTGAAAAATCGCTTTTCTCCCTTCCCTTGAGAGCGGGAAGACGAGTTACGGTTTTACTGAGTGCTGGCAAACTATTAATCTTGTATCCTCCAGCAAAAAAATCACTTTGAATTTTCAACATGTTTAAAGATGTGAACAATTGAAAAAATTCGAACAAAGTAGGAAAAAATGACGTTTTTTCCGGTTCAAATTCCACGACAACTTTTGGAAAAACGCATTCAAAACAAAAACGGTACGGTGCTTGTACGATAACGGAATATTAAAAACAAAATTATGCGCGAACTTAACACGACATCCCGGGAAGGCGATTATTTCGTGCTTCAGTTTTTCTTTTTTTCGAAAAATTCCGCGAGAATCAAATCGCCGCACGCGTAAAACAACGCGCGCAAATCTATGCTCACGATAAATCATTGCGAACGACGCGGGAATACGCAGCGGCGGAAAATAGCACCAGATGGGAGGGATGGATGGGTACGCGAAACGGATCCAATGGCCGCCCCCTTTGCATAATACACGAGTGTCCCCGGCAAGACAAAAAGGAATGTTTGATCACGTTTGTTCGATTGCGTTAACCCAGGACGTTAAGGTGAGGGTCCCCTTTGCCGCCTAGCCTCGCCCAGAGAGAAGGTCGGAAGAAAATAAATTATTCCCAAGGTCCCTTTCGGGCAGCCGCCTGGGAACTATCGCTCATTTAATTTTGCATGCGCCAGAGCGCACGAGTGAATAATCCATCACGTAAAAATGCGAACAATCCGATTAAAAATAAACAATAAAAATAAATAATAAATGACGAATAAATATAAACAATAAAATAAACAATATACATAAATAATAAAAAAGCTACAAAAATAATCAACAAAAATCAGAAATGAAAATAATAAAAATAAAATAAACAATAACAGTCCAAGAATGAACAAATCAGTGGATTCTAAATAATGGAATGGGGCAATAATAAGCGACGAATCCATAGTAATAAGTTACATACAAATAAACAACCGCTAAAACATAATTTTGTTATCGCGTTAGCATAAATTATGAATACACGTTGATAAGGTGTCTGGATATGCGCACGCATACCTATTGAGGTCTCCGCTAAAATACCTTTTGAACGTAAAAAAATGTCCATCGAGACCACGTGAATTTATTAAATGTAAATAAAATTATTATGAAGAGGCGGTGTTATCCCAAATGTGTCCAGCAGTTACGTCATAGCGCAATGTTGTTGTTATCTCATTCTGTACCCCATACGAATTTATTTCCAACCGATACTTTTCTCTCTGAACTAAATTTTAATTATAATATCTGAGAACACTTGCATCGATCGTACACGTTGTATTAATTGCATAGGGGAAAAAGAGCGGCGCCAAGTCCCAGCCTCAAGAAACCGCTAAAATAACTAGGAAAAAACCTGATGTGGCCACCACATGACTTTCTCCATATCCGTAATATTTCTAAAAATTCCAAATAGGTTACATATTAAAAAATATTTTAAGAAACAGAGAAAATGTTACTTTACAAAGAACAGAAATAAACTCAAACCATAGCCTTCTTATATTGGATATAACCACAAAGCTCCAACAAATAAGAAAAGAAATTGGAGCGTTACTAACTGTAAGATGTAACTAAGCGTCAATTTTTAACAATAGTCTTCGGTAGGCGGCGTGGTGGTGGCAGCTAGAAATATAAGATATCTCTTAAACAATGCATTATATGGGAAAATTTTTCAAACCAAGGTTGTAGAAAATTAAACTTTCTACGCCTATTATTCCAGTACATTTTGACATTTATCAAATATTTCAAAATAACGGATGTGACAAGAGTAAACACCCACTTCCGGTTGACCGATTTTTATAAAAAATAATGAGTTCTGACTTTAAATATAAAATTTCGCGTTGACCTGATTAATAGTTTTTGATTTAGAGCACCCACAAAAAGCTATCACACACACACACAGACATCATCGATAAATGGTCAAAACGTGTTCAAGGTACCTCAAAACGTGTAATTCCGTTGAAATCTCGAAGTCGATTTTTTTCATGAATACAATACTTTCCCCTATACTACGTATATGGAGAAAGTAAAAAACTAACCTTCGATCATCTGATTTAAACTATATTAAAGAAAAATCTGATGTGGCCACCACAACATGACTTTCTCCATATCTGTAATATTTCTAATATTTCCAAATAGGTTACATAATAAATATTTTAAGAAACTGCGAGAAAATTTTTGACTTCACAAAGAACAAATTAACTCAAACCATGGCCTTCTGATATTGGATATAGTCACAATGTTCCAACAATTAAGAAAAGAAAAAGGAGGGTTACTAAGACGTAACTAAGCGTTAATTGTTAACAATATTCGTCGGCAGGTGGCGTGTTGGTGGCAGCTAAAAATATAAGATATCTCTTAAAATATGCAACGTACGTTTAAAAATTCAATATTTATGTAATCTACCATTGTACGATCGCTTGCTTTACTCTAATCCAGCTAGTTAACATGTATTTATTGATACCATAAACACAAACTCAGAATACACGTGCTTTCTTCACTAAAGCGCAAAAAGTTGCGCTTGTGATAGTACCACAAAGAGCGGAAGCATGGTGGTATTACATCCTAAAGAGGACATCACCTGCCATTTATACGCGAAATTTCAGGCTATTAGAACCATTGGTTAGATGGTGAGATACGATTGAAAAACTGTCACGAACTTAGCAATGTCACGAAATTACCAATGTTTACCCTAATTTATACAATTTTTTTCTTCAAAAGGGTTCAGATCCGCAGATCGTATGTTAATTCCTTCTAATTTTAATCTCAAAAAGAATAAAATCTTGCACGCCGAAAAGTCGATTTTTACGTTATTTTATGAGAAATGGAAATGTCGAACCCAGGACTTTTCTCGAGTCTTTTTTCCGCCATCACCTTAAAATATGCAAGTCGAGTATTTCTTCCAAAAAATCGAACGAGTATGTCGTTCCTTCATTGAGTGAATCTCATTCATCACCGTGACGGAGGTCGACAAATTATTAATAATACGAGAGAAAATTGCGAACGAAGGCCACTTTCGGGAATGTCTTGCAGAGCGCGCAACCTCGATAATTCGTTCATTTTCGTTACCGTCGCATTATTCATCGCAACCAAGGTAATTGTTTAAACTTCCAAAAGTGTCGAAAATTCATGAATATGCCGATAATTTGTTTATTTTCTTTACTGTCGTATTATTTGTCTCAACCAAGGTATTGTTTTTAAACTCCAAAACAGCGTCGAAATTTAGAAATTTGAATAGCGTATCGGCATTGCGACTTTTTCCTGTGGCTTTATGCAACACGCCACGACTTGAGAAAAGTATACTGTTACACTCTGCAGACTTGCCAGTACACCGCGATTGGACCGAGCAAAAATCAAGCGGTGACAGATTTCGCTCATTCCGGTCCATTCTTCCAGATTTGTCCTCCACACCCCACTCCATTTCACCCGCACAATTTTTAACCGTACGGTTAAAACTGTTGGAAAAACCGAGGGTGTCGAGCGCCCTTAAGGCCCAAAAGCGATGACCGCTAGGACACTATAAGGAGAAGCCTCGGGCCGCCCCTCAGAATTACGGCCCCAAACTCAGCCCTTGTTATAATCGGAGAAGGGGGACTATACAGAAGGGGCAAAGTACGCCACCTGGGAGGGAGAGAGAGGAAATAGATGCGGGAGAGAGGATTTTATGGAGGCCATAAGGATGTAAAACCTGAGGAAGGGCGGCGGAGCGTGCATTATCCCAGAGTTGCCGGTGGAGCAGCAAGAAGAAGAATATTAGGTAACTCGTTCTCGGAGATATATATAATTATATATATATATATATATATATATATATATATATATATATATATATATATATATAATGTGTGTGTGCAGCGCTGTAATTAGGTATTTTATTACCCGAGGAAAACAACCAAATATGCGCCCCCTCCATAAAAAAAAATTCTCCTAATACCTATATGGATTTAGGGCGAACAATTAATAAATATAAATGATATAATTTCGTACTATAAATGTGCATAATTTAAATACATAAAGTAAAAATATTTTAATATTAAAAAGTTATTCTATTTATGTGATTTAAATGCAGCAAACTCATCAATAGCATCATCGAAATTTATTGTTTCTACTATGCGTAATGTCTGGAACAAGTATAGTAGTGAAATCTCCCCTGTCCTTGAGACATGCACAACTTGCCTTTAACAATGTTTGCGCCCCTTCTTTAGTTACGCCCGGGGCAGATGCCCCGCTTGCCCCGCAATTGTTACGGCGCTGCATATGTGAGTCCTAAAAAGTTTCCTAAAAAGTGATTTTCACTATAGAGCAGTCATGCCTCGCTTTGCGCGACTCCGTTTTTAGCGGATTCGTTGTAGCGCGGAGCAGGCTCGCATCTACCAGGTGTATAAAAACCAAAGTCGACCAAAAATTGAAGCGGCCTAACTATTAACGAATTATAAATTCCATTTTTAAAGGCTTGTGGATTTTAGTAAAATCATCGTTTTAACCCCCCCCCCTATGGACGGCACTACGTTTTTATCATTCAATCGACGCTTATTTTGGCATTATTATTTCTAAACAAAAGTGGCATTCCGAATAAAACTTCTTCATAGCTTTATTTAAGATTACATTCATACATGAGATATTTACATTTTTACCTGAATATAAAAAATTTTAGTTTTCTATAAGTTATTGAAAAAATGTAAACACTTTTTCACCAGTCATTGATGTATGGTAGTCGACAATACGCTGTTTTTTTCAGGTTAACAGATTATTTTTACTGATATTACACTTTTGTTTTCTCGCCCATTGAAACTATCCCACTTGGCGTAATGACCCCGTTTTGCGCAAATTTCCTTAGCGCGAAAATTTCAAGAACTTATCTGCCGCCTATAGCGGGATATGACTGTATGTCTGTCTTTGTGGGGCTCTAGAGCCTGAACGGTTAAACAAAATCAAATAATATCTCGTATTCATGCATAGTATTACCCGTAATAGATCGTCTGAAGAGATGAACGATATACCCCAACAATAAGGAGTAGTTTATTCTTGTCGATTTAAAAAATGTCCATTTATTCAAAAATTGCTCTAGCGATTTTGTTTGAAATTCATTGCGTTGTAGAGCGTGATACCTCAAACAGCATCACATAATCGACATTATAAGTATCGACTTTTACGCCCCAGCTACCGTCCTGCACTCCCCAGTCATCTTTGATGCCATGTGGCCATCTCCGTCCAGTAATACTGCTTTAGCTTTACCAATCCACATAATACTAGATATTTATGCATGGTGCAAATACATTTAAAGTTCTATTCTCACATATATGAGGTTTTAGATACAAGGTAAGTGAGCCATACTCCGACACTCTAAGCTTTGGTGATTTTTAATAATTTTTTGGCTTATTGTAGGAAGCTGAGAATTTGTATAACGTTAGTATCTGTAAAGAACTACTCAGAAAAAATATTTTTTTGATAGCCTCAGGTAAATCAGAGTAACAAGAACTGGGAAAATAATTTTGTCGGAATTTAGATCCTATGGTCCAAATTCCGACACTTAGTGGAACTAATAGGAGACATTGCTTACACAAAAATGAAATAATAAACTTTAATTGTGAACCATTATACTTCATATTTTTAATATTTTACAAAAAAAATCAGAACATTTTCGTCAAAATTGAAACATTAAGGAAAAGAAAAAGTGCTCACAATTTTTTTATGAAAATGTTCGTGAAAATTAAAAGCTGAAAAAATTGTGAGGTTAAGCTGGGTTACTTTAGCACTATTCAAAAATCTCAAGAAACAGGTCAATATTTCATCAGTATTTTCAAATTATGCGGAAATAAATATGTTACTCACATAACTTAAATAAAAACACTGTCGGAATTAGGGATCCATTACTTTTTGTTATTAATTGGTTTTCTACAGGAATAAGATTAATAATTTCTCCAATCTATGACCACCATGTTAAAGAGAGTTAAATTAGCTTTTAAGTGATGTATTGAATGAACTACTTAAAATCGACGCCAAGCTCCAACAAAAGCAAGATGTGCTATGAAAGCGACAATGTTACGGCCAGGGAGATGAAACTGCGTTTCTGTCATTAAAGACAGATTAAGGAATTACTGCGTTATACAGGTTACTATCAATACTATGACCAATAGATCCGAGTGTCGTAATTAGGACCGTGTCGGAATATGTCTCACCTTATTAATATTATAAACCTGCTGAAAAAATTTCCTCCGCTTTGTTGTTTTCGTAGCAACAGTACTCCTGAGCACCTTCCAGTCAGGAAAGAGCGCAGGCAGAACAGACGCATACGTATTATATGAGAAAGTTTATGTAACGTACATTGCTTAGATTTTTAGGCATTCCTTGCCGGCGAAGCGATGGACGCGCTTCCTCCGTCCGTCTGTCATGACGTCAATCTCCCCAACCGATACGCGGGTTTTAATTAAATTATTTATTAGTGATCCTTATTAAAATTCATCACCGACTTATGATTTTGCAGTGCATCTGCCAATTAGAACTTCCATTTTATATAAGCACTTTAATAAACTTGTAAGTAGGCTTGGTAGGATTCGACTTTAAATCGATAAATGTCGATAAACATCGAATTTTTAAATCTTTTAAATTCGACGAAAATGAATTGTCGTCGATAAGTATCGATTTTCACCACTACGTTTTCTACAAAATTTTTGCGTCATGATTTTCAAATTTTGTTTTCCGCTCTCAAACTTGACAAATTTTACCACCAAACATCCAAAACGGAAGAGGCAGTTTGTATTTGTCTTACCAAACGACCGCACAATATTTGGAATTTGCTTTCTAATGTCGCTTATGTCATAAGGGCACATACTGAGCTGCCATGTGATCCAAAGGTAAGAGACAAAATATTATGATCGGTTTTGTTATGCTCTTTCTTTACCCTACGCCAGATCAGATAATACCTACGCACTTTGGATTCGATTAATCGAAAATGTCGGGGGACGTCTATTGCGTTATATGTAATCGTATCTCTTTAAATGACATCCGTCAAACAACAATTAAACACACTACTTTTCTCTCCCTCGCTTTTATATGATCCGTAATGTATCGATTGGAAACTTGATTCGGAGAGAGTACAGAATTTGTCACAAAACATACAGATTCGGAGATTGAAATTCGAGAAAATCCCAATCACAGCATCACATACTTTGCTTAAATCGATCGCTTCGATGGCTCTATAGAAAAACAACAATTAAAAAAACACTTTTTTCTCCTTGGCTCTTATATGATCTGTAAGGAATCGATTAAAAAATTATACAAATATAAAAAATAATACAATATAATTACGACGTATAGTTTCAGAGATTATAATTCGAGAATCGTTTAATCTTTCGGTAACGTTTTGTATGTAAATCTAACTAAGAACGCCATTGAAATATCGTTGTATTCCATTTATGAAGTATACATTTCCTTCTTGTTTAATAAGGCTTAGCGTTCGCCAGAACCTCCGGTAAGTCACGCTCGTTAGAATTAACGAGAGCCTTCTAGAACGCTAAATAACTTGTGCGAAAGTTTTAGTCCGTACTTATTAGAATTTAAAGACAGAGAGCTTTACCGCTTATCATTTGCGATGGTACTTTTTGAAGTTTCGCGTATGCCAGTGGCCACCGAAAACTGTTTCCGCGATAACGAACTTGGCTGGTTGCTTGCTTACACCATCTTGAACGATCTTGCTAACCAACCGGAGGAAATAATTACTGAATTAGATCCCATCTATATGCGACTGCCCTCTTATCGCTATGGAAGTCGGTACTTTTTTGCTTGGAATGCGCCGTTGGCTGTGCGTGAGTGTCTTCATTTTTTTAACAGAGTTGGAAAACTTTGAAAATGAATTGACCTTTACGTCGAAAGTGCAACCATTCACAGACTAATTGGAGGGATGCGATCTCGAAAAATTTTCCGCAGATCGAATTCTCGCAAGCGCGCATACTACGGAAGCTGCCTCACTTTCACAACGCTGAAAACATCTTTTTCGCGCGTACATTTCGAAGCGAAACCGCAAATATCATGATGAAATAAAACCTGACGTACACACCTGAAACCGTACGACCGCTAACGCTAGAACAAACTGTAAAGCGCAGTGCAGTATTTACCGTGGTTTGGAATTTTTCCAAATATATAAAAGAGTTACTAGTTTCCGGGATACAAATCTCCGTATGTACAAAAACTGAATTTTTCGCATATGAATTTCTTCTGTCTTGATTAACGATTTCAGTAACGGCCAATTTCATGAGGGAATTAACGTACCGCATAAGTAAGATGAGAAATATTTTTATAAATAAATAAATAAAATAAAAAACGAATACCCACGATAGGCTACGCAGGGGTAATGTAATGAGTTCCTTTTGTTCGAAGGATTTTGAGCAACTAAAGAGTTAACGAACTCATTTCGGGTGTCGGACGTTCTCGTTCCGCGAAAATTTCGAGAGAGAGAGAGAGAAAAAGAAGGAGGATAAAAAAATATTTTCCACGGCAAATATTGCGATTAGGCTCGGAAAGATGAAGGCGAATTTCTGAATGGTAGGAGACGCAACCTTTTTCACCGACAAGGATAACGGAGACGATTTACCTTATTTCTTTGAATAGGCGCAGGAAAATAAAGTATATATTTGAACTAAGCTTTTGAAGACATTCATCTGGCACAGACAAACTAACCGATGGTACATAAATGCCGCCGATTTCATTTACTATTTGTATTAAACAATGTGGAACAAGTCGAAGAGTTGGAAAAATGCATCTGTTTTTAATTCTCCCTACCAGTGTTCCATAACATTTTCCATCCTTCTGTCCCTTCAACCATTAGGTGAATCAGGCATTCTTCCTACTACAAATAGGCCAAACTTATAAAAGCACAAATTTCAACGTTAATACGAGACCATAACAGGAGAGTCAAACCCGCGAGAAAAAATTGCCCGGTAGGCTTTGATGCATTGCACCCCCTGCCACCCACCAATCTAGTGAATTGCAGAGTAACGTGTAGATGTAGAAATGTATTCAGCAAGTCTAAGCAGATTTCTCAAAGTTGTAAGGGAAATTGATGCTTTCAAAATTGATAAAAACAATACTCGCAGTTGAATTTTGTTTTTTTTAACCAAGCAGGATTTTTCATAGAAATTTAAAGTCTAAAAGGAGCTGAATATAACTGCAAATGTGTAACAGACCGACGCGAAATATTGCCATACTGCACGAACATAAGACTGCTGTCAGTTATTCAAATGAAATAAACAGAAGTGGGCTACACATGACTTTCTCCATATTTATATGGCAAATTACATGGTGTTAGCTCTGGGATCGTTGTCAATATTTACTTCCGGTTGACAATTAAGAAAAGAAATGGAACGTTAATAAGACGTAACTAAGCGTCAATTGTTAATAATAGTCTTCGGTAGGTGGCAGCTAAAAATATAAGATATCTCTTAAACAATGCATTACATGGAAAAATGTATCAAACAAAGGTTGTAGGAAATAAAATTTCACACAACTTTTATTCCAATACATTTTTACATTATCAAATATTAAAGCAAATATTTCGAAATAGCGGATAAGTAACAAGTGTAAAAAACACCCACTTCCGGACGATCGATTTTTACCAAAAACAAATCAGATCTTCTAACTTTTATAAAAATGTTAAAAATAAAATTTTGCGTTGACCTGATTAATAGTTTTTGAGTTAGAGCGTCCACAGAAATCTATCACATACAGACTGACAGAGATTTCAACGGAAATACAAGTTTTTAGGTCCCCTGAGCACGTTTTGACCATTTTCTCGATTATGTCTGTCTGTGTGTGTGCCCGTGTATGTGAGTTTTCTTGTGGGTGCTCTAACTCAAAAACTATTAAACTGGTCAACGCGAAATGTTAAATTTCACATTTTTTTGATAGTTACAAGTAATAATTAGTTTTTGGTAAAGATCGGTCAAACGGCAGTGGGTGTTTACTCTTGTCACGTATCCGTTATTTTGAAATATTTGCTTTAATATTTGATTAATGTAAACATATATTTGAATAAATGTTGTAGGAAATTTAATTTTCTACAATCTTTGTTCGAAGTATTTCCCCATATGTTGCATTTATTAAGAGATATCTTAAAAATTATATTTTTAGCTGCGACCACCACCTACCGAAGACTATTGTTAACAATTGACGCTTAGTTATGTCTTAGTAAAGCTCCTTTTTCTTTTCTTAATTGTTGGAGCTTGGTGGCTATATCCAATATCAGAAAGTTACGGTTTGAGATTATTTCTCTTCTTTGTAGTCAAAATTTTTCTCACAGTTCCTTAAAATATTTATTATCATTTAACCTATTTGAAATTTTTAGAAATATTACATGTATGGAGGTCGGCATGTGGTGGCCTCATTAGATTGTTATTATAATAATTATGCTAACTAGGGACCCAGCCTCTACGCGCCTTGCATTTATTCTCGCCAAACTGCAAATAATTTTTCGAAACTGCTCTTATGATACATTGTTTTATTCAGAAGGATTTTTTTTCTGTTTCCGAAATGCTAATTTTTAAATATTTTAAACGGCCGCGATTTTTCTCAAGATGGCGGATGAAATTGTAATTAGTATTCCTGGCGTTTTCTACCTAGCAGAAACAAAATGTCGTTTATCTGATTTTTCTATGACAATTACTTCCTGAGATACAGTGGGGGACAGACGGACAGACTTGGGATATTACGTATAAGGTCATTTGTAATAATGAAATTTTAAGATCGTAAGTTCATTACGAAAATTATTTCTTTATACAGTTTAATGATAGAATATTAACTAGCACTATTTTTGACTGCTTGGAGAACTACGAATGAAAATAGGAGAGCACCATTGGGCTCGCGAGCATTAGGTTCTACAGGCATGGAGGGGGAGAACCTAACGACGGAAAATGAAAAACGAACGATTATATTGTCCATCGACCATCAATCAAGTTTCGCGACTACGAATAAATGTCACGTGACATTCTCAGCAACTCGGAACTCGGCCGTGAAACTCGGAAGCTCAAAACAATCGGGGATGACCCAAGTCGCTTTAAATAGCATTTCGCAAACACGTCTGTACGACGATTATAAATGACATTAATTATAGTAAATGTTATAAAAAAAAGAATTAAAACCCTCGGATACATTAACGGAAGAGGGAAAATTCAAGTCCATGTTTATTCCGGGAACACGGAAATCTTGACTTGCAACGGGCTCGACAAGTGAAAAAATTTGGCTTTTGTTTCCACGACGACGCGCTTGAGGGTATTTTAAAAACATATTGAGATAAATTTATCAGTTTGACGTCAACACAAACCATCCTTCATTTCCTCCGAAAATTTATGAAGCAAATTACTCTCTAATTTTCATAAAAAATACAAAAATTAGTACCGCAGGCGAAATGAGAACGCTGTTATACTCAGTTTTTTCATAAATTTTAAGTTTTACTTTATCCAAGATGTCCCTCCATTTTCCTTATAAAGGTAAAGTTTCAAATTACGAAATTACGATTCTATGTTGGAATTTAAATTTGATTTCACTTTTTATGCTATTAATACACACATATATAATAATAATAATACTAGCAGTTGTCCTTCGATAAATCGACTGGTTGGTTAGATTAAATATTGTCTTCGTAGTAAGACTTCTGTCACATTACCACAAAGGTCAGCGACTGCAAGGTTTATTTCCTTTTATTAATGTACGCTTGGAGTGCCACGTTATTTTCTACAGAGTCTAATGTCCGCTATCAGCGCCATCTTAACATCTACCACTACAACTACGTCGAGCAGAGCTTAGCCGGTCACAAAAAACTTCACTATCCCGTCAACGGTATTGCCGATTTCAATTTCATCATTTTCCTGTAAATCTGCCGATGGAGACGTTTAATTTGATGCATCACACGTTAAGGTGGCTGTTACCTTCGCTTTAAAAATTTCATTTTTTCCCGCTATTAATATGTAGATAATAATTAGTAAATATAAACAATACGACGGTAACGAGCGTAAATGAGTATTCCATGATTCAATGACATTGTGTTTTATGAAGTCAGATGTAGAGATTAAATAAAATTTATTTATTTTTTTAGGTCTTTGAGGAAAATTTTTTTCTATGAACAGAGCACCTTTTTAATAATTGACTAAAAACATAAAAAAGGATTTATATACATTTATTTTAATTAAATAACGTTCTATACGCACTAAAAAGTTTTTAAAAATACATAAAACTCACGCCATTGAATGTTCCAAAAAAGTGAAAATTGTTTTGGGAATATAAAAGTTGTCTTAGCGTAATGTTTAGCAAAAAATCTTCACGTTTTTTCCCAAAACTATTTTTACATTCGGAAACACACAATTATGTAAATTTTATATTTATTGTTTACCCTTTAGTGCGTATAAAAGTTGTTTTCATTAATTTCCTTTACTTAAATTTAATTTTAACTTGATAATTAATTAATACATACCCGTCGTTTTTGACGGGCAATTGCGCTAGTACTAACTAGAAACGAAAGATAATACAGATCATTTCTCCCAGATGCAATGCAGGCCAATAGAGATTTTAATCAGAGATTATAGGTGACGGTTTAACGACACCCCTTCCGGTGGCAGCTTGCAGGGAAACAATGTAAAAGCGAAAATAGTTTAATTGTTAAAAGGGAAGGTTCCCTAAAAGTGACGAAAGCAGCGACGTTGCCGAGTTAGAAATTCCTACTCGAAATGAGCCGCGAATCAAGCGATTCTTGCGCAGCATTCCGGGAACTTGGGCGAATTAATAACCCTGGGCGTTTTGATTATTAATTATTTAGCACTTCCGAAACCGGTTTGTTTACTAAGACTTAAAACCTTCGTTAAACACGCGAGTAGCTTTTAGAGATGGACGCTGTGGTAGCTTACCCCTTCGAGCCGCGGGTTAAAAATCATTTATTTATTTATTTATTTATTTATTTATTTTATTTATTTCTTACTACGGCGAGGTTGAGGCCATATGGCCCCTTCTTCCACCTATTAATTTTCTTTATCTTTTAGTTTTGGCACTTAAAAAAAAACAAATCTATTATGAACTCGGTTTGTCTGTCCGTCCGCCAGCCTGTTTGGACAATACAGTATATCATCAATTATTCGGCGATCGATTATCCGACTTCCAATGGTCCTGGCCGATCCGCCGAAAGTTGTAATTCGGCGTTCGCCGGAGAATCGCGTTTTAGGCAGTGATAGCGCACCCCGTGGTGTCAAAAGGTTTCCGACGATTGTGACTAGTACAGTAGGATCTGGGTTATACGTAACCCAGTTACACGTAATACTCGTTTATCCGTATTTTTTGTAATCCCCTGCGGAACACCATGAAAAATGATGCCTACACGCAATGACTTGTACGTACCTGAATTGTACATACGTTAATTCTCGTTTACACGCATCGCTTCTTCCGTCCCGCGGGAGTTTTTGTCTCACATACACGTACACAGTTAATGAATGATTTTAAGCGCCCTTTCTTACACATTTGTTCGGACAGAAACTCATTATCGCTATTGCCTCCCACGCGTTTTCTTTATTCGAAATATTTGTGTAGCCATTATTCTTGAGGATTGCTCAGCAATCGGCGTAGTTCAATTTTTTGTAACCTTTATTTGGTAGGCAGTAATTATTTTTCTTTAATCTGAGCTTGATTGGTTAGTTAAATAAAGCAATGACTTGGTTATGAGGGCGAACGGTCCTCTCCGCTTGCCAATTATTCGGTGTTTCCGCGGAAACGTATCTCGTTGTCATCACTACGTTGTATAAATTATACCAGTGGTCCCCAACCTCAGGTGCGGGACGAAAGCAGCACATATGATAAGCACAATGTTTGGGGAGGCCATCACATTTAAAACGAGATGAATATTATTAAACATTTTCTTCATTTTAGCGTCATAAAGCGAGAAAATTGAAGTTCGTTGTAACAAAATGAAATATCGATGAACTTTAAAACATCAAATTAACGAGAAAAAAAAATTATCAACATGTAAAGAGATACGACAGTAAATTTATTGAATCTTAATCTACAATTCCTTAACAGGGTAAAATAGTTGAAGAGTGAATCAAATTATACTACAGAATCCTGCTAAATAGCCATTACCGAATAAGTGTGGATATTGTGAAACTAGTTAGTACGTAATAATGAAAGGATAACTTTGTAGTTAGTACGAGTCACATGTAAAAAGGTGGTTATGTTTCCCGACAGCCGTCGAGTAAATGGAATTTATACAAAAGACTGATAAATTCATATCCTTGTTCTAAGTGTAGATATAATTAATTTTTAAATAAAATTTTACAGATGTAAGATGCCATATTTTATTATTGTGGTAAAAGGTACTAATTCAGATGATCACTCAATGACCTAACTTTGCCTGAAAGGCTGAGGGACGCACAAATTCACCTTGGGGGGCCGCATGCGGCCCTTGAAGTGCAGTTGACCACTGATTTATACCATCCGATACCCAAGCGATCGCTCTGAAGCGTAGAACACAACTCATCTACTGTATCTCTGGAATACTAAAACTTGGAGAGACCAAACTTTCAGGATAGGGTGATCTACACGGGGGCTACAAAATTACAAATTTGTTGTATCTAGGAGTATCTGTTGAGGAGTAATCAATGTCTTGTTTTCAACTCTTTGTTCCAGTTCCACCCCCATAAGAACAGCATGATATCCGTGCAAAGCACTTTAAATTTGCATTTTTAAATTAGTTAAAATTAATATAGGAGCTAGGGACGTGAACGGTTCTGCAGATGAAAGACAGATTAATACTTTGAAAAGAGAATTCAAATCCGTGTAAAATGAGAGCGAAAAATTGTTTTTAATTAAAATAAAGAGAATATTTTTTAAAATTTTAACAATTGTGGGTAAAACTGCCATGGCAACGACCTTACTGCTTTTAAACCATCATCATCAATAGTTTTCTGTCTTATGACAGGTCCTACCAATCCTTTAGATTGGTAAGATGACTAGGGAATATACATTCATGGTGTGAAGCTAGGGACATGCACAGTTCTATAGCTTAAAGTCTTAGGTTCATATTTTTTAAAAACAGAATCCAAATCTGTATCAAATGAGAGAGAAAAATTGTTTTCAACCCAAAAAAGAGGACATATTTTTACGGTTTTCAACAATGTGAAATATCAACTGCCATGGCAACCAGTGCACTGCTTTTAATGGGAAACATATTCTTACATAACACTGATATAGTGTTTTTAAAGGGAACTTATATAGTATATTACTAGTAGAAGATGCTTGCATATTTCAAGTATTTCATCTCCCCTTGAAAAAACATTCATTTTTCAGAGAGATATTTCTTCATGTCAAATATTTCTTTAATTCAAAAGATTTCTCCTCTGGACCGATTTTCGTTTTTTCATTATGGAACAATAATGGAATAAAACAATCACTAATTTTCGAAATTTTAGGAATATGTTAATTATTCCACATTGGGTTAATAATCCCACACATTTCTGCCAAATTTTAAATTTCTAGCACTATTAGAAGTGATATAACATTTATCTAATTGTTTAAATTTAAATAATTTTTAACGGCCGCAATACCAATTTCATGGATACAGTGAAATGTTCATTCGTTTACATAGGCTAAACACTAAATAATTTTAAAATTTAAGCTTTCTAAACATTAATATCCTCCTATATATATGTTATATCCTCCTCCTCTGTAAGGAACGTCTATATATAATGATGAGAACGTCGATCTCAACCAAAGATTTAATCTAACGATGACGTCGCATCCCTGGAACGAGGATAAAAAAGCGCCCTATGTAAATTGCTCTGCATTTCTTCCCTCACTTGTTTTCATAGTATATTTCTTTATTTTGTCGATTGGCTTGTGAATCTTAGGTCGAAACAAACGAATGGGGTGGGACGGTTGATGTAAGCAGCAGAGACGTCGCCTGCCGGTGGCGTCGAGACGTTAATACTGCGTCGGATGGATGAAGCGATAGTAAGATCGTTAGTCGACGTAAAGTGCGACTGCGCGGAGGACAAATTTAGACAGCCCGAGAGCAGGACGAACCAGGGGCGGGACATGAACCGAGAAAAATGCCGAGTCACGTAACCCGCCAGGGCGCACTCACTACACCTGGCAACCGTATCACTTCAAGGAATGCCACAACAGCATAAGATGTTCGAATAATGTCGTCGTCTTAAAGCGGAAGCTCAACCGTATAATTTTTAATTAAAAAAACAAAGTAATCCTGGCATGATTACGGAATATTATATATATATATATATATATATATATATATATATATATATATAATGTGTATGACGGATCGGCAGCCCACATGACAAAATGGTGGCTAAAATTAGATAGTAGAGAAACTTTCATATTTTTCAGTAAAATTACGGTATAAAAACCTTTTCTTCTGATGTCTAAACGCCAGAAAATTGTTCAGGTTTCATTTTCACAAATATGAGACCACGTAATCTCAAATAATTTCATAGAGAATCTCTAGGTAACTATCGATGTATACAGGCCGCCGATGCTATAGCGACTTTTAACGCGGCCCTGCGAATCTGACCCGCCATGCCGAATAGGCTGCCGATACCGGGTGCACAAACAAACGAGTATCTATATTTAACAAAAAATAATATACGAACATCTTCTTAAATAAGTAAACGTTACAGATAATCTACACCTATTTGATGCGGAGAAATTAATTTTATTGACGTTACATATACCCATTCCCGATTACATATCGGTAATCATAATCAATTTCTTTGATTTCGTACCGCATTTGCCCGGTTATAGGACGACCTATAATATAGGGCAATCTTATATTTTAGAAGTCACGCGAAAGAAAATAAATTTCGGTGTATTGATATCAGAGTAGGGGCTTTCTTTAATACATCTCATTGAAGACATACGTTGGGGCTAGTTGATACAAGATTGGCTAGCCCCAGGGATGCCAACGAGTGAAAATGATTTTTAAGGACATAATGAAAAAAATTAGGCACTAACTATCATTTTTACGGACTTTTTTTTGCGTAATATTAATATGTCTCAAAAAGACACAAGTGAACAATTCAATGCTGACAGTCATACATCGGAACAAAAATGTTATTTACGTTAGTTTAGCGCTTAGGGAAACAGGATGATGATGTGTTCAGTAGAAATTCTTGGAGCACAAATACTACCTGATTTTTCATTCAGTGCATTTTGTTTCATATTTGTCAAATTGTGGCCATTGAAAAAGAAAGGTTGCTTTACTTTTATAAATATAAACAAAATGAGAATATATAAGATACATATGTTTTTTTAAATCAGCGGTATTCAAGCTAAAGTACGCATATCCCTGGGGATACGCGGGATCTTTCAAAGAGATACGATATTAAGGATATCTAACGTAAAAAAATTGCGAAGTAAAATCTAATAATTATCTCACCCATAAAATATACGCAAATCAAATAATTAGGAAGAAAATGTATATTTGTAGACTCTATCCAATAATAACCATGTTTGTTGACTTTAAAATATACCAGAGGACACGAATTTTGTCAAAAATATTTTAAGGTGTACACCGACTAAAATGATTGAATACCGCAGCTTTAAAACTCTGGAAATTTATTAGCATTTTTACTGACATCTAAATATTTTTACGGACCTTACAGATACGCCCATTTTTTGCTCTTTTTTACGGACTGTCCGTAAGTTTACGGACGGTTGGCAACTCTGGCTAGCCCAGTCCTAACATAAGAAATCATTTCCGTTCTGAAAAAGGAAAATTACTCGGCTAAGGTAGTTCAGCGGTAGAATTATCCGTCCGGCAAGTGGAAGACCCTAATTCGATTCCTGGTCAAGGCAGATTTTTTTCTCCTGTTTCTAGTTTCCCTAATTTTCTCTAGCCTACGCCAAAGCCACGTCTAAAACGCTTCGAATCTTCTCACATATTCTATCCTCATTGTCCATGTCACGCATCCACATAATGCTCCACTCCATATCAGGGTTTTAAATAAACCCTTTTTAATATCTTTATTCAAACTTCCTGTCAAGAACTCTCGCCGTCTCGTTAAATGCCACCTTTGTTCTTGCTATCCTTGCCCTGATCTATTAAGCACATCTTCCATCATGTGACAGAATACCACCTAAATAAGTAAAATATTCCGCTTGTTTCAGCCTTTCACCATCCACTGTAACATTCAATTGGGAATCATAGATCTTAAAAAATCTCGTTCCTTTCCTTCGTCCTAATAATATTGCTACCGCCTCAACACACACCGCTGTCCATCCTGACGATATCGGGCTGTATAATTTCTTTCCTTTCTTTCACGATGATCCGTTCGAATGATCGCAAGGAATGCAAACGCCTATGTTGACACAATGTCTGTCTGTCGCTCCTTCCACTGTTCGAGCTAGCCTTTTAGATTCTCGCGAGAAGTACGCAATGCAAGTCCAGGCGGCTGACTAACGAAATGGAAGGTCGTCGTCGGAATTCCGAGGTAGCATATGCCGCTTCGGCCAGATGGGTTAACACAAGGAAATAGGAAGAGAAGAAGGTCGAGGCAGAGAGAGAGAGGGCGAAAGGAGGGCGTAGAGATTGCGTAAAAGGGTGGAGTGACTTGACGCATCTTAACTCATTTCCTGCCCATGCGTGTGGTCAAGAACTCCTTCCAATCTCCCAAAATCTCGTCTACGGATTTCCATATAAAGTACTGAGGATTACAAGGATGCGTCTTAGTTACGTAAGTAAAATTACCTACCTTTAAGCCAACTAAGTAAGCCCTTGTCGCTAAGTTAAGACTGTTTGTAAAACGACCGTTGTCGTTCTGGGCGGTAACCCGTGTATACGGCCTCCCAAACGGTTCTAACCTGTTATCTCTACATCTACATATTACCCTGCAATTCATCTAATTGGTGGGTGGCAGGGGGTGCAATGCACCAAAACCTACCTAAATATTATCTATCGCAGGTTGAAATTTTCTATTGCGATCTCGTATTGCCCTCGGAAAGAACGAGCCTAGATAACGCTCCGTCCTACAATCGATCTCACGTATCTTATCGTCACGGTCGTTCCTACCTATATACGTTGGTGCTTCAATTATTCCTACAACCTCGTCTTTTAGACATTCCGATCTATATTTCTCCAGAAGCCGCAACCTTGAGTTCAATCTACGATCCTCCAGTGGTACCAGTTAAAATCTCTCAATAATGAGGTGACGCTTTCCTTATGTTCGTACTTTTGTTTTACGAATCTGGCTGTTCTTCGCTGCACTCTTTCTAATTGAATTATATGTCCCTTCTCGTACGGAACCCACATGCATGAGGCGTATTCCACTTGTGGTCTAACCAGTGATAAGTAACATGTTTCACGTACTTTTTCTGTAGTGTTCCAAACTATTCTACCTATGAAAGCCAGTTTCTTGTTGGCCGCGCCTATAACTAGACGAATGTGCATGTCCTACGAAAGATCTCGACAAATGGTTACTCCTAAATATTTTATATATTCAGCTGCTTGAATATTTATTCCATCTGTTTTATGCTCGAAACCTACTTCTATGTTCTTACTTTTCAAGTATGTAACTGCGGCACATTTAGTGTAATTAATTTCAATTTGCCATTCTTTGCACCACGCTGAAATGGCTCTTAAGCCTTCACGCAGCGACTGATGGTGCTCCTGGTTTTTTTATTTCTTTATATAGAACGGTATCATCGGCAAATTAATTACTGCGAGAGAGGAAGGTCTATCTTTTCACATTACATTATATACTTAGTACATGAGAAAGTGAACGTAGCGCGACTCATTTCTGTCGCGGTACATTTTTTCTACCCTGCCGAAACCACAGCGCCCCACCTCTTAAGGGGGGAGGAGGGTGGATAATGACCGCGCGAACTCTAGGACGGTTAAATTTGGTTAATTTTTTTAAGGGCACCTCTTCGGAGAGGCACGCGAAAATAAGTAGAATAAAATAATTTTGCCATTCCAACGCTCTCGTGTAGTAAAAAAAAACCTTCCAGATTGCTACTTTTTTACGACGTCATTCGCGGTTGTAATTCCCCTTGCATTCGATGACGTGGTCACGCACGGACGCTGAAGTGTGAGCGGAAAAAATTACTGTCATTATTATATTCGTGTACTCCTTGGTGGAAATGAAAACTCGGCGAGCTCTCCTCTGGGCGAATGCCACCCTTTTGGCCGAAGAATGGGCCGGGTGAAGCCCATAATTAAGATTGATTATGTCTTCGGGCAAAGGGCTATTTTCTCACCCTATCTCACTCCTCTATCCCTTCTCCTACTCTCGTTCTGCACTCCCTCTAGTCCCTCTCATCCCCCTCCCGCACCCATCTCCTCTCCCCTCCATCCTTCCCCTCCATCCCCTCCCACCCTCCTCCCCCTCCCCTCCATCCTTCCCCCTCCATCCTTCCCCCTCCCCTCCCACCCGCCTCCCCCCCCTCCCTCCACTCTTGCTCTTCCCTCCCCTTTTATCCCCCTCCCACCACCGAAACACTCAGACTAACAAGAAAACCTCTCTCTCTCTCTCTCCCTCTCTTTTCCACTCCCACGCCTCCTTGTCTCGCGACACGAGTCAATTGAGTCCATGGCTGAGTTGCACTGGACGCAGCGCTTGAGCATCTATTATTATTATTATTTTACGAGTTTTAATGAAACACACTTCACAGTGCAGTTGATGTGAATTTAAAGAAAAAATGTTAATGCTACAAAAAATATCTTCTGCCTCGCCATCTCTGTCTGCATCGTGATTTATTTTAAGGAAGTGGCAATTAAAATATTGTCTTTTAAGTTTTTTACTATCTCAATATACGTAGTATGAGAAAGTATTGTTTTCATGAAAAAAACGAACTCGAGATTTCAACGCAAATACATGTTTTAAGGTTTCCTGAACACGTTCTGACTAGTTTCGCGATGATGTCTGTGTGTCTGTCTGTATGCGATAGCTTTTTGTGGGCGCTCTAACTCAAAAACTATTTATTAGGTCAACGCATTTTATATTTAACATTTTTATAAAAGTTAGAAGATCTGATTAGTTTTTGGTAAAAATCGGTCGACCGGAAGTTGGTGTTTACTCTTGCCACTTATCCGTTATTTTGAAATATTTCCTTTAATATTTGATAAATGTAAAAATGTACTGGAATAAAAGTTGTAGGAAATTTTATTATCTACAACCTTTGTTTGATACATGTTTTCATATAATGCATTGTTTAAGAGATATCTTATATTTTTAGCTGCCACCGCCGCGCCACCTACCGAAGACTATTGTTAAAAATTGACATTTAGTTACGCTTAGTAACGCTCCTTTTTCTTTTCTTAATTGTCAACCGGAAGTAAATATTGATAACGATCCAAGAGCTAACAACCTGTAATTTGCCATATATATATGGAGAAAGTCATGTGTTGCCCACATCAGTTTATTTTTATTTACTAAACTGCGAGTCATGGAGCATTTATCCGCATTTGACGGACAAATGTACATAGTGATTATAAATGATCTTTACATTACTACTTCTTTGCGGAACAAATTATTCCAGACCAAGTAGGCCATTGCCTGGGGTCCCTCGCTTTAAGGGCCCCCCCGCGAGGCGGGTGCGGGGCTTGCCTAGCGTGAGAGGGCAGCGGGACCCCTAGGACCTCCAGAGAGATAATGTCTTTGCAGCTCCCTGTGTTTCATCGGTTCTAATTATTAGTCAACGCTAAATGAAAGCGGTAACTAAGAGTAATATTTTCAAATGCACGCAGTTTGAATTTTTGGCAGAGCTGACATATATAATGGGAACTCCGATTTTCATAAAAATTCACTATCCTATAGTATATTATTTCCGATTGCGGGTTTGTTTGTTTGTTTCTAGGCGCGGTTCCCTTTTTCGTGAAAAGGGAGAGCACGGACTATCATGAAGACGCAACGAGTGTTCATTTTTTCTCAAGTTCGTTGCTTCGATTTCCATTTTCCATTCTATCAACATGCAAACCTATAGTCATAAACATTTTTATATGCCTAAGAATTTGAGATATCATCGCAGAATTTGCACTATTTTACGCAAAAAAGAAAGTAGATTCTTGTCTTTATCGTCTATTTACTTATCTAATTCGAATTCGCTCGAATTATAAGAATGTAGTAGAATATTTCTCGAATTTTTCACAATTCAAAAGGAGGTTACCAAGGTTACTGGCATTGTTATCCTCTGTGTTTTTAGTGAATTTACACTTATTGTTAGTTTACACTAAAAAACGAACAATGATTGATTGAAAATTAAGTTAAAAGCTTAACCTTTTGAGATTTAGCTTTGTTAGACTTTGAGACTTGATGTGATATAAGGAACTGTTAAATTTTTGTCGTATAAGTTGGGTGGTTCATATTGCAAAATTTTAGTACTTATTATAATTTTCTTGCAAATAAAAATATTTACTACATAGAAGTGGTTATAAAAATTCCTTTTTATGTAATCGCTTGTTCATAAATTTATCGGAAAAAACTCGGCGGAATAATTTCGCGGGTCTCAGCTGGTTTGGTGTATTTGGAGGTCCTGATGACGAATGTGATACTCCCAATCGTCAGAAAGGAACATTTACAGATATATTGGGCATTAAATTATTTAATTTAATTTAAATGTACTCACCGTCCAGTCATAATTTGGATCGTTAAACAGTTAAAACATCCATACAACAAATAAGATTGATTTTCAAGTACAAAAAACACTTAGTAATGTATTAGTTCTGGATTACAGAAATCTTTTAATAACAGAGTTTGTTTTACCAAAAGGAACTATTTTTTATGTTTTTCATCTTTTTTATAACATTGTTGACCGGTATTGATGACCATTCTGACGTGTGTCGAGCGACCAATTGTTCGTCCGTCTCTTTGCACGCATGCCAACTCTTGCTAACGTTATCAAATGTCGGATGTCCTACATTGACCTAGTCAGGTGCTATCTCTAACAATAAGACAATAATTTAAGAAACTATAACTATTCTTTTCTTTAGTTTCGACTTCTTTATAGTGGAAATCGTTCACCTTATCGCGTTAATTTGCACGGCCAAAGCAGAGGCTAACCAACGGATAAATAAATTTATCAATTTTTTTATTGGGAGTCGCCCGTTTTAAAGGTGGAGCAACTATCACATGTTTATCAGAGGAAAAACTCCTACATTTTTCTAGTGAATTGAAACATGTACTGGCAAACACGCCGTCACGTAAATAACAAGGTCGGCGAATCCCACATGGGTACATCTAAACATTACCCTGCAATTCACCAGACAGTTAGTTAAAAACATCAAGGATTATTTTCTCTGTTAAATTTTTTCCCTTCAAAACAGCACCTATAAAGGACAAACGAACTCGTAACAACGCTTTGACAATCAAAAGATGTAAACAGCCGATTGGCCGATAAATCGTCAACTACTAACGGAAAACTAATCGTCAACCATGCAAATGGAAGTTATCCATCAAAACTGGGAATGAACGCAATTTTGAATCTGGATTTGTCAATTGGGTGGAATATTTGAATGTTTCAAATGGTGTTGCAGCCAAACTAATGAAGTGAGAGGTAAAAAAGTGCTAAGAATTTTAAGAAAACGTGCTCTAGCAAGGCTAACCTGCTTGTTTTTTTTTTGTTTCCGATCCGTTATAATAAACCCTTTCCCCTTCCTCCCATCGCGTTATTACCATTCCCTTTCGGTGCCCCCGCGGGAGCATAAACAGCCATTTCCCACACGTGAGAACCTCCGTATTTTCTCATCCGGCTGCGGCAAGCATCTAGAGAGAGAGAAGCGAATGAGGATGCGTCGTGCGAGTTTTTTGATTCCGCTTTTGCGAAACGGCGAGATCGACGTAACGAAAACGAATGCGATCGACCCGACCTCTTGCGAGGAACGTGACAGTTAACGTTCATTTATGTATTTTTCCTCATCCCCTCTGACGTAGATTTCCTTCGCCACGAAATCACTCGCGGATCGTATCTCGGACTGATATCGCGGCGGTTTCGAACGGATGCGTTCGGTTCGGCGGATTTCCCCGTGTTCGCCCGCGTGGAAACAGCAATTTTTCGAGTGAATTTTTCGGTTTAAAAAGAAAAACAGTTGTTATCAAACGAGAAATTCCGTGTAATAAATTTCAATGTTGGTCGCTCGCCATAGGGTAGATCCAAAATACGGGCGAGCGGGGCGTCATGATGAAGGTGCCGCTTTCCCGAAAAACTCTCTCCGTTTGCAAGTAGATAAGTGTTGGCTGGAAATACATACAGGGTGATTCATAGAGGTATATATATATATAGTCAACCAGTTGGGAGGTCTTCGGAGATGTTATTTGGAGCAGGAAAATGGTAAATACACTTTTCTCTGAATCGCTACCGTTTCCGAGTTAGTATGACATACAGCCCTTTTTGAAGAAGATGAAACAAATAAATGCATCTGTTTACATGTTGTTGCTTTGATTAAACGTCTTTCATTGCAACTATTTACTGTTTTACATAGCAAGAAGAGATTATGAATTTATTAACTACTTTCCGTTTTCACGCGACTTCTCCACATTTTGAATCGTGTAAAACGGTCTTTTTTATTCGAAATCCCTCGTAACAACAACTGCTCGAACTCGAACTGCACGGAAAAGAGTTAATGAGTTCACAATATATTCTCGTTTTGTAAAACAGTGAATAATTGTAATGAAATATGTTTAATAAAAGCAACAACATGTAAATAAATGCACTTATTTGTGTAATTTTCTTCAATAAAGGCAAAATTCCATAACTCGAAAACGGTAGCGAATCGGAGAAAAGTTTATTTACGTTTTTTGAACCAAATAACATCCACAAACAACCTCCTAACCGGTTGTGACTATACATTTTGAATCGCCCTGCACATACATGTTTGAGAATTGAATAGGTGCAGTGGCGGTCTTCGCTAAAAATTGAAATTAAAAGTGTCGGTACTGCGTACCGGACAATGCCAGCCCATTGAAAGCACTGTCACCAGGCGAACCATTGTTTACATCCGGCGGATAGTATACGGATGCACGGGGCATCGAGTCGTTAATATGACAGGACGATGTAAATTTCGTACAATGGAAATAACCACGAGATCGCAACGATTAAAAATTATAATTTCGTTTAATTTAACAATTCATACATTTCTTTAGATGCGGCATATTATCTCGCGTACTACAAATTAAAAATCCTAATGTCAAATAGATAATTTTAGCGACTGATTATTCAATCGCTTCGCCGAAAAATGAGACATGGATGAAATTCCAAAATTAAGGTGACAGACACCCATCACCGGCCAGAATAAAATAAGTCATTCTCTTCAGATGGCCCGAAGGAATACAATTTAAAAAAAAAATGTTTACGCGAACACGAAAACTCTTCGGCAAATAACGAAAAAAACGCATTTCTTTCAACACTGCACCACGATAAGCCTTGGACGAAACTCCGGGCGCTTAATCATCTACGCGGCATTGGTAAATCACTGGACACAACTTCATGCACACGCCTCGCATAAAAACTTTCCCGTCATAAAAACCTCTCTCCATCACTCGTTTCAAAACTTGCACTACTTTTAACCTTACCTCTAAAACCACCCTCTTAAGAGAGCTTCCTGCACGACGGAACGAAGATATTCCTTCAGACTGGCAAAACGAGAGATTTGTGTAATCACTTATGGGAAGCGTTGGCGACGTCCACAGAACTTTCACCGTCAATCCCGCCGAACCACCAACCTCACTGGTCCTGTGCGACCAACTGAGCGTACTACGGCTCGGGACGCCGTATTATAATCCCTTCCCAATGCCCCCTTTGGCGAGCGATTTAATTTCGCGTTCCTCCGCTTCGCCCCCTTCCAGCCGACGGCTAATGACGACGAAGCAAATGACCTCGTAACGTTTACAGAGTCTAATAAAAAAAACTCATTTTCAATTAACCTCCGTTGCTACGGAGAAAACGAGCAAGACTGAGAGAATTTAGAGGCTTTTATTTCTACCGAAGACGGCGAAATTTAAATCCTTCCGGGAACTTTTCCCCGGCAGACGTAGTAAAAGCGCCGTAGAAGGGGGTAGCACGAGTGGGAAAAAGGGGGTGATTGGCAGGGGGAGGGGGTGTTTCGGGGGAGGGGTGGACCTTTTCAGTAGTGAACACAAAAGCTCCCTTCCCCTCTCTCCTCCTCCCTCGTGCATCACAGCATCTGCCCTCCGTAGCAGTTGAAAAGGACTGGCGCGACGGGGGGAATGTCTGGGAGGACGTGCGACCGCGTACTACTAAGGGCGGTCGCAGTAACACACGCTCATTAAAAAAATCGGCGAAAATCACTGCTTCCGCGTGGAGCGTGTTTTGTCGTGGTGGATCGCTTTAAAAATTTTTTTTTGCCTGTCATTTTCTTTTTTACATCCTCGAACAGCTCCGCGTTTCTGGAGTTATGCCGACTCCAGATTTCGGTTCTTTTAAAGCGCCGGCAGTTTGTACTAAAAGTTTTTAAAAAATATCTGATGCGGACACCACATGTTTTTCTCCATATCTGTAATATTACTAAAAATTCCAAATAGGTTAAATAATATTAAATATTATAAGAAACTGCGAGAAAATTTTAGACTACAAAGAACAGAAATAAACTCAAACAATAGCTTTCTGATATTGGATAAAGCCAAAAAGCTCCATCAATTAAGAAAAGAAAAAGGAGCGTTACTAAGACGTAACTAAGCGTCAATTGTTAACAATTGTCGTAAGGTGGCGTGGCGGCAGCTAAAAATATAAGATATCTCTTAAACAATGCATTATATGGGTAAATGTTTCAAACAAAGATAGTAGAAAATTAAACTTCCTACAACTTTTATTCCAGTACATTTTTACATTTATCAAATGTTAAAGCAAATATTTTAAATTTCGGATAAGTGACAAGAGTAAACACCCACTTCCGTTTTACCGATTTTTACCAAAACCTAATCCATTCTTCTGACTTTAACAAAAATGTTACATTTAAAATTTCGCGTTGACCTGATTAATAGTTTTTGAGTTAGAGCATCCTCAAAAAGCTATCACACACACACATCATCGAGAAAATGATCATAACGTGTTCAGGGGAAAACATGTTTCCGTTGGAATCTCGAAGTCGATATTTTCATGAAAACAGTATTTTCCCCTATGCTACGTATGGAGAAAGTAAAAACGATTGTGCCCCTTGTGATGGGATGAATAAATAAAAAAGCTCACACCGAGTCCTGGAGTGGCTCGTTAAAGAATTTTTTTAGCCTGGGAGTGGTCGCGCGGGGTGCTGAAGACACTCCAGCCCTGTGTTTTATATCAGGGTTCCTTGACTTTTAGGTTTCATGACTTCTACCATTCAGTAGCTAGTGTGGCACGTGCCTTCAACCATTTTCGCCTAAATAAGATTATATTCTATTCTTTAAATTCGGACGTTTTTCATAAACGGTGCGACAGAGCGTTACGCGAAAATCTCCGTGTTTTTTGTTTTTCTATTGGTTTATACATTTTGTGTTGAAGTTATTGTTTCTATTTGCATCGTTGGTGTTGTTGTTTATGATCTGGGATAGGTATTGAATAGTTACTTAGCTGATTATCATATCATTCCATTTATATTACAAATATAAAATTTCATAAAAGTAAGAACAGACGTATTTTCCACAATTTTTATTTTTCTCCCAGTTTTGTTAAATAATTGGCATCTTAGAATAAATTTGAATTGATCGAAAATACACAAAGAGACACATAAAATTAAAAAGTTATTTAAAATCGATGATTAATAATTTATTATTATTTATAATACGTGGGGTGTCAGAGACACCCCGCGCGATCTCTTATGTTGCAAAAATGTGTGCGGGTACTGCCGGGTTAAAGGTTACAACCCAATATGCTATTCGTACCGAAACTTTTCGGCTGGGCGGGGATTGGACATGATCCATTTCTTCGGCCATCATGGGCAATCTTCGCGGGCCCTACACTGTCGAAAACAGAGATGAAGAATTGTTTTAGGAAAGTAAAAGATATATATATATATATATATATATATATATATATATATATATATATCAGTATTTCCGGAATTGTTCCTTATGTGTTTAGTTATTGTGGGGACCCAGAGGCAAAGACGGAATGCATTATCCTATTAATACCTAATTAAACGATTTTGAACGAGATCCACACATGACGACGTCACATGCATTCATCATTTCAAACGACGATGAATACCATGGAAACGGCTCCATCGATCTTAAGGATTCTTTCGGTTTTGAACAGATTGACACCATACGGCATTTATGACGATTCGATTCCACGAGCTCCTCATTGTTCCATTTATTTAATTAATTTATTTAATTAATTAATATGTAATCGGCAGGAATCTGACGGACAGATCTATTGAAAGCTTATGGCACCTAAATGCGTGAAGAGTCACGTGATGTAGGGGAAGGTGGCTGTGGAGGGGGAAAGCTTAAGGGGAAGGTGGCTGTGGAGAATGACTGATGCGTATATACCCTCACCCCCGCGTAGCTCGCTTTCGAGAATGGACTCTTCCACGCTGAATTCGTGTTTGTGCGCAGGTGCCATAAGCTTTCAATAGATCTGTACAGAGCTGCGTTTTTAGGCGTACTCTAACAGTCCTTAGGTTCACGTCTCGTCCGTCTGTCCTTCCGTCTGTAGTAACTTTCATCTCCTAAACCGCTACAAGGATTTTAATTAAATTAAGTAGAGTGATCGTTATTAAAATTCATCGCCAAATTGCGATTTATGAATGCCTCCTAATATTATAGGCTATAATGACTTTAGTTTCTCTCCGTAGACTTCGGAGGTTCGCAAATTTTTAATGTTGGCAAAATGTGGCACTCCGCAGAACAAATTATAATAAAATGGACGAACTTTCTTCATGACATTTATCATGATTGTAATCCACACAATAAGGTCGCCGGCCATATTAGCATGTATATACGCACATACACATCAGCAATAATGCGTAGAAAGTTTGGTGATAGCTGAATGATTAGTGACTCCACTACTACTGAGAAATTCACATCAATGCAGTGAAAAACCAAAAGAAAAGAACTCAATCCTATAAGTATGCTCTCTCTCTCTTTCTCTCTTGAATGGTTTGGTAAGTAATTTTACCACAAATGTGGGTTGTTTGCACTTGTATTAATACTTGACTTATCAATATTTTACGTTTTATGTTTCTTATCAATATTTAAATCATGGATAGTTACTGCGTGAGATATGATTTTCCAAAGTTCAAATGTATCCGCATAAAAATAAAACTAAAGATGGCGATGATATATTGTTTCAGAGCACTTTAAAATGAGTGCAAACGCCAGAAGTGCACTGTACTTGATGTACTTGAAGAGATTGAAGACGAGAGCCAGAACGAAGATGAGGAGAATTCATCCCTTTGCCCGAAGCATCAGAATCGGAAGATGACCTAGAAGAGCATATACTAGAAGAGGAGCCTGGAAACAAGAGTCCGATGAAGGGGATTGAATCGCAAAATTAGGGTATGTTTGGAAGACCTCTGTCGCGTCGTGGGTAAAAGTATTGAAAATTGCAGGAAGGCCTTTGAAACTAATGAGCACGTAACAATAGACGAGCAATTTAGTTTCTTTCCGTGGCCGGTGCCCATTTAGGCAGTCCATCAAGTCAAAACCTGGTCGTTATGGGATAAAAGTTTGGGCTGCTGCTGATGTGATCTTTTCAATTTGCAAGTGTACACCGGGGGAAAAAAACCGGAGAAAAACGTAAGGTTGATCAAGGTTTTCGAGTTTTGACCGAGCTAGCTGAATCTATCCGTGGAACAAGTCGCGGTGTCACAAAGGATAACTTTTTCACTTCGGTAAAACTTGCACAGCATCTTCTCGCAAAATATCGAACAATATTAGGGACAGTGCGAAAAAATAAGACAGATACACCACAACAACTCAAAGCAACATCTAATAGTTTGGTCGACTCCTATAAATTCGCATTTTCTGATGATGTAATAGTGTTTCCCTATGTTCCAAAGCGAAATAAAATGGTCCGCCTGTTATCCACTCAGCATACCGACCCAAGCATTTCAGATTAGGTCTGCATGAGAAATTGATTCGAGATTACACCTGTGGTAGACGCACCGCTCGACGGACTTTTCGATTGTTCATGAATGCCACTGACATAGACGCGCTAAATGATTTCATTCTATTTGTAGCCAAAAATCCTGATTGGAATAAGAAGCAATCTCATCGGAGAAAAACCTTCCTTATGTCCCCAGGGAAAGAATCGACAAAAGGCAATATTCTGAGGCGTGCGAAATTTAGTTTGCATGCCCATGTGAAGGAAGCCTTTCGAAGCTGTGGAGTCGAATATGATCAGAGTACTCCAAATAATACAAATGATTGTGTTTTTTAGGTATTGACCAAAAGCGAGGAAGATGTTATAAATGTCCCCGTAACGTTGACAAGAAAGTTAATGTAAGATGCGACATGTGCAAAAAATTTATTTGCGAAAATCACGGGTAAAGATCCTCCTCCGCTGTATGCAAAATGTCTTGCAATAATTAGTAATCAAAATGCTACTTGATGTAATAAGAAGTTATTTTGAAGGGTATAAATGTAAACAGACAACATTTTGCTTTGGTTAATAAGATGGTTGTATCCATGTTATGATTAATAAAAGACATTATTTAGAAGAAACATTGTGATTTTTGCTTAAAATACCATTACAAATGTTATGACAAGTCATTAAAAGTTCAACAAACAAAATAGTGTTTCATTCCATAAATATAATGCATAAAACTAGTTAAAATAATTACCGGAATAAAAAATACCGAATTGTTGATTATGTCCATGAAATAAAAAAATATGTAATGAGGTCCCTAAGAGACCCCTCTCGGTCCTTTACGTATTTTCACATGGCCCTCTAAGGATTAAATAAACAGTTTCCTAACTTTTTCATTGTGTCCATACATGGAATGTTTTATCACACAAAAAATTTACGAATCCATACAATCCTATCAAATAAAAATATCGCCGGCGATGGAAATCGCCGATTTCAAGGGAATCCGTTGGATATTAGCCTAGGTCGTATTTAATTGATAAGACATAAATGTCTTATATTGGTAACACTAAGCGACGCTTTTAACTGTTAATTGTTAAAAATACAATTTGAAAATTACGATTCAAATGTGACGCCATTAATTCCAGGGTAGGTGCAAGCAGATTTGGTGTCCTAGGACAACCTTCAGTCTTGTACCCCTCCCCCACCCCCTCCCATCCCAATTAACTTTCGGAAATTATTATTGCACATTAGTATAAATACAATTCTGCGTTTATAATTTCAGATTCAATTTACATAATAAAGAATGATGACATAATATTGAATGCACACGTTCATTGCTCTCCGCGTCACGCAAAATATGTACAAAAGAAACACACGAGAAACAGAATTTAGAATATTATTTTCCGTCCTTAAAGTTTGGAAAATGTAAAGAAAAGTTCCTTCAGGTCAATGTTTTGAGCAATTTCGTGTTCTATTGGACGGGTGGATAGTCCAACGAGGCCCAATGATTTTTTATTAAATTTATTTCATTTAATTAATGACGATTTTTTAGGCTTCCTGGAAATTTGTCCATTAGAAGAGTTTCCGGAAATTCGCTCAAAAATGAATATACCCCTAAAATGCGACATTTTTTTTACTCAAAATCACTTCAGGAATAAGATCCAGAAGTTATGACATAAAGTCGCCGGACACCCTGTATAAAACAAATACGAACAAACTATGCAAGGATCCAAAGAATAATGAATTAAATCTGCCAATTTATTTATATTTTTAGTATTAAAAATATTACCACAAGCACAACCGATGGGCATGCGCTGCTCCAAGGAGGGGGGGGCGATCGCCCCCCCCCCTTGGATACTCTCTGGGACGAGAGAATAAACAGGCTGTCAGGTGGCGGGATGGTTTCTTCAGTAGGCTTAAGGTTATTGAATAGATTCTTCTTCGAAATTTCCCATGCTTCCTGTCTTTATGTCGCTGCCGACGTATTGTCCTAGCAAAAAGGGTCTGTTGGAGATATTGTCACCCTGGGCGGTGCTGAAACTTGCTTGCTTGTGGGGAGGAGAATGGGATTCCCAGGATTTTCAACGAATGGCGAGTAAAGGGGAAGGAACTTACCCACGTGGGACATTGCCTTTGAATGCGCTCAATGTGCGCACTCCGGGCGCGTAGCCTTTTGGAGAACCCTCGCACCGGGTGCAGTAAAGATAGTATCATATGAATCCTCTCTCTTTCGAACCGCGAGTAGGGGCGATATGGCCATGTCAACGACCTACGCTATCGGTTAGGTGCCTATAAAAGGATGAAACAAAGCCATCGGTTTATGCCTTGGTTCTCCTTCCACCCTCATTCACTGGTGTCGGTTCCTTTTGTTCATACGAATGGCTATAATTTAAGAAGATTTTTAGATGTCTCTTCTTGAATTTACCCAAAAGGACTACGATGATTTTTCTAAATACACATTTTGGAATTTACCCCCCCCGTTTGCTTAGGGTGCTTCCCCACTTCTGAGCTCTTCCATCTCCCAAAATTCTTTACAAGGGACCTTTCTCTATCTTGGGTTTTCCCGTCATTGTTTTCAAGAGCTTACGAGCGTTTTAAGATCATTCATTCAGTGATTCACTAGCGCTAGTGCTATAAGTTGCAAGTGTCGCAGAAGTATATAGTCGGTACAGACTATCAGGTTTTGCGTTTCATCGTGTCCCACAATTTAGCATTACAGCTGCAGTTCTACATGTATTCGAAATACCATCACTTCAAGAGTGATTATTACTTCTTTGGAGATAGTTGACGAACATGCAGCGGAAGAATTCTACAATTATCTGTAAGTGATTTCTTACGAAATTTTTATTGTTTATTTTCTCTATATTCGAATTAAAAGCACTAAAAATGCAACAATCAATGTCTGATAAAAGTATTATTATTTTTAAAATTATTCCGTGGAATTTATCTTGAAAAGGGAATTTATATATTTAGTCATAATATTATACTTGATTCAGAATTGAAGATGTATAGTTAAATTTTGTATATTATTAACGTGAATCATTATTTGAACATTTTCAGGTATACCTTGATTAAAATGAAATCAAACAGACAAAAGCGCCAGAAAACGTTGCATTTTTATCTCAATTCTTCAGAAAAAGAATCAATAATAAATTCGTGCAATCAAGAAGTGGAAGTTGCAGTGTCTACACTACTTCCTGTCGACTCCTTGAAGAGAGATGTATACGCTTATGAAGATAACAGTTCAGTTATTTCATCGGTTTATTCGGTAGATATCGAACATTATATTAGTGATAGTAGTGGAACGGTGAAGAATGATATCGGTATTTACCTTGGAGGAAAATTAGATAATTTAACAAAGAAAGAACTTTTAGAAAATCCGTTTTGTCCACCTAAAAATTATGTCCTTCCTTTTTCTGAGCATCAAAAGAACGGCAAAGTTGAAAAGAGATACCTCAATCAAACTCACTTAGATAGATTCACTTGGGTAGTATACTCTCCAATAAAGCAGGGAATTTAATGTAAATATTGTTCCTTGTTCGCTCCTACAACTGTTGGTCCAATTAAATGTAAAACTCAGATCGGGGTATTAGTTTCAAAGCGGCTTACTGCATTTTCAAAATTATTGGGTAAGGATGGTGTTCTTGAAAAACACCAAGGCAATGCATATCATAATAGCTCTGTGGAACTTTGGCAAGCCACAAACTGAAGTTAAAAACATGTTAATTTCAGGGAGACTGAAGCAAGTACAAGAGAAACAAAAGCGTCTTTTGCCTATTATTGACACGATCATCACTCTAGGTAGACAAAATATATCATTTCGAGGCCATAGGGATGACGGCAATTTTTCAGACAGACCTGAGAGCAGTGAAAGCATTACGAACGAGGGAAACTTTCGCGCTATATTAAAATTACGTATCCGAGGTGGTGACCAGGATCTTGAAAATCATCTGAAATCTTCTAGCGCAAATGCCACATACATTTCAAAAACTACTCAAACTCAATTATTGATTGTAGCGGCGATGAAATTTTGGAAAAATCCTCAACTTTGTGAGGGAAGGAAAATATTATTCCATTTTATTTGACGAAACTACTGCTATAACTATGGTGTCTCAATTAAGCCTTGTTATTAGGTATGTTTATGAAAATAAAAATAGGGAAAATATCATTGGTTTTGTGGATTTGCATGATGAAAATTTCACATCAGGAGTTAGACAAGACCTAGAACCTAAATTAGGGGGGAATGTGCTAGGAAAAACAGTTGTTCAGTTATTAGTAAAAAATAATCTTGATATGAAAAACTGTGTTGGTATTTGCACCGATTACTTCCGTGTCATGGTTTCTGAGCAGCGTGGTGCTGCTTCAGAAATCCGTAAGGTTTCTCCTCCTTGCCAAAGCCATTCATTGAACTTGACTTTGTCGAAATCGTCCGAAATTAGGGCAATTAGAAAATGTTTTGAATTAATGGGCGAGGTTATTAATTTTTATCATTTGTCTGCTAAGAGAAGTTTTCTTTTAAAGAGAGAAATGGGTGGGGGATTAAGTAGCTTGTGCGATACACGCTGGGTAGAAAAACATAATGCTTGTTTAATGTTTGAGAACAATTTTTCCACAATTACCAAGATATTGAACGATATCAGTAATTGGTACGATAGGACATCTTCAACAAAGGCAGGTTTACTCCTCAATAATCTCATGACAAGCGAATTCATTGTTTCGATGAAATGCATTACTTTTATTTTTTCCTTAACACTTCCGGTTAGTAAGTCATTACAAAAAGAATCGCTAGATCTGTATTCTGCTATGAAATGCATTGAGGACATCATTTGCTTATTAGATTGTGAAAGGAAAAGGGTTGACGAAGTATTTAATAGAATTTGGAAAAGCGCTAATGAATTTGCAGATATTTTGCAATTAAAGCTCATTAAGCCCTGGTATGCATCAAGACGAATTAACTGTTCGGAAACCGCTGAGGAATACTATCGACGTAGTGTATTTATCCCAATGATTGATACTCTCCTAGTTGATTTTCGAAGCCGTTTTTCTGATGATACACTGAAGGCATTTAATTTGGGAAATATATTACCGAAACAACTATTGTGTTTGGATCAAGTTGAGTTAGATAATACTGCAACGTCATTATGGGAAAAAATATTCTGACTTTTTTAATGTTTCCATTATTTTAAATTCGTTTACTATTTTACTAAGCGAATTAATAATGTGAAAAACCAAATGGGAACGTGAATATAAGTGCAATAACATTAAAACTGACATGAGTGCCTGTGAAGTTTTCAGTATGTGCGACGAGGAAATTTATCCAAATTGCAAAATTTTATTAAAAATTTTACTCGCTCTTCCTATAAGTGTTGCTAGATCTGAACGAAGCTTTTCGGCTTTGCGACGATTAAAAACTTGGTTGCGAAACAGAATGAGTGAAGAAAGACTTGTGGGTTTGGCGTTACTCCATATACATCAAGATATTCATCTTGACCCGGAAGAGATTTTAGATCGTTTTGCTAATTCTGGCAATCGACGACTTGATTTTTTATTGTGATTTTTAAAATAAAATGTTAAGAAGTGCTATACAAAGTTAATAAAATGTCACAGATACCCGATTTAAATATTTTTCTTTTTTACATTATGCGAAACACAAGCATAACATTATTTTCGCAAAATATGGATTATTATAAGGGAGGTCAATGTATGCGTGGTTTTCAAAATATATTTCACCTAAAATAGTGTTTATGATAGAAAATATACTATACTATTATTTCTTGTGATAATCTCTTTAAAAAGTCCTGAATATAATTTTGACGAATATAGGGATTTGTATTTGAAAATTTTTCTATTTACGAGGAAAATCATACTTTAATCGTCCCCCCCCTTGGGAGGTTTCTAGATCCGCCCATGCCGATGGGTGTAATGCACCTAGAGCTCTGTCAAAAAATGTCTTTTATTTATCCAAAGTCGCAATCGCACTGAAACCTGCCACAAATCCCTCAAAACATTTAAAAACTCAGCTACTAATCGAATGAAGTTATCAGCATTTAGGAAAAGAAAATTATTGACATTTTAAAATGTTTTGGGGGTGATACATCCAGGCGACCATGCTCAAGGGTTAATAAAGAAAGTTTTTATAGCTGCTTATTATTGCTGGAATTTATACAGCATTAATCCTTCAAACTCGTATGTTGGGGAAGCACTGTAATATTTTAACTTTTAGTAATCTTTCTTGTAAAACTCATTTTTAAAATGTTAACTTTTAAGTTTTTAGCAACTATTTCCAGCACAGTCAATCTGATCATGTGTGACCTTTTATGATTCTAAATGCCATGTGACATCTTTAAATGAATCCAGCAACGTGTTCCTGAGCTTAGTTTTTGGGGACTAAATTTATAACCCTCACATCTGGTAACCTTGGAAGTAAGATAATGCTGGATTTCAGATTTTCCCATATTTCATGCAATTAGTTGTAACTTATATTGATGAATGAGATATGAAGATGATAATAAATATAATTTAGCTTATAATTATGAAAACTCTGGTAATTCAAAAATATATAATACCTAATAATAATAATCCAGCTTCATTTAAAGGCTAGATTTAGACAACCTAGACCATTCTAACAACTAGCCCAGCATGACAAACTCAAACATCCATGCCCTAGGCTGGGTTTAAACTCATACACTTAGTAATCATTGGCAGGTAGGTACTCTATCCATCCATCCACCAAAACTGAAAATAAATATTGTGTCAAATGCACTCGGTTAATAATGTATTTGAGAAAAACTTATGGAATACTGTATTGACTTTATATGCATGAAATATAAAAAAATTGCACGGGACTCTAATACCAAAATGCAATTTAAGAGAGTTGAGGAAGGGAAGTGGAATTTTATCAGGAGGTGGCTAGTTGGGCAAGCATTACAAAATGTTGGCAGGCAAATAAATGACTGTTGAGAAAAACTGGAAGGATTTGAAAGCATGTGCAAACAAATGTGCCAAACAATGATGGGAAAGGTTATCTCAAAGAGACTAAAGAAACCTGTAGTTACAGAAGTGATGACTGACAATGTGGAAAAGAGGAAGTGGAAGCAGGTTATTAATTAATATATAAAGGAGCTGAGAATTAATAAAATTAAGTGGTCAAGCAGGATAGATTTACTGCATGGAAAAGTAAAAGTGAGCTGAAAGAGAATGTATTACTCTTGGTTAAATCTAAAAGTTGCATTCTTTAAATTTAGCCTGAAGATGTGAGTGAATGATGGAAAGATTTCATCGAAGGAGATCTGAATTTATTGCAAACTTCAGCAAACAACTTTCTGCACATTATAAGCATGCAAAATTGCAAGCTAGCATTTGCCTAATGATTATTCAAATAGGCAAACCTAACAAAATTCCAGTTTTCATTGACATGCTGTCAACTTGGGTGCAGATTAATGGTTTTGTAGGCAATAGGCACTATGTGCCATTGGCCTTTTGAAATGGTATATGTGTATATGCCAGATGATGTTTAACTGGGGAAGCATATGTGAAAAAATTATTATCGATTTTTCAAGAAAATTAATTCTAAAAATGACGCTTATCTTGTTGAAAAATTTTTATTATATATACTACATGCATATAAAAAAAAACATTTGTTAACATATATTTCTTGTTTGAACTTTTCGTAGGCCCTAGGCACAGTGCCCGTATTGTCTAAGCCAGGGGTGGGTAAACCTTTTACATGGCGGGCCACATTAACAGTTGCAGCTTCTTAGGCGGGCCGCATAAACAGATGAAAATGCTACGGCAGGCCACGTTAGGGTTCACATCGTAAGTAATGTGAGGTAATGTGAGGGATCCTGTTAGTGAAAATCAATAATAAATAACATGTTATCCCCATAACATCACTAGAGAAGGTTTTCCAGCATTAATTTAAACTACAAATGTGAAATTATCTCTATTTTATATTATGGTTCACTTTCATAATGGCATCATGGGCCACATGTGACCCACAGGTCGCAGTTTGCCCACCCCTGGTCTAAGCTATAATCTGGCCCTGGTCCAATTATATGACTGATGATAAAGGTGCAAAATCTTTGATAATAAGGACTACAGGGTTTCCAAAAAGTCCACACAGATAGAATAGGAAAAATAATATGTAATATTTATTAATATATTTATGATTTGTTTAGTCCCACAATTAGTTATAATGATGAAGAATATCAGTATGAGTGTCATCATATAGATAATGATGTGTATGATGATTTATCTATCATAGCATGGGTTTAGTGATCTATTATGACTCCTCTATTGTAAGTAAACTCCAGTCATTTATCTTTATGCTGAAAAAAACAAGAATTAAAGAGACATTAATGGCAATTTTCGCTTGCATCACCTAGTAGCAAAGGTAGTTAAGGGACACCCATAGTGAATTTCATGATTATCACAAATGATTGTGGTGACTAAATAAACCATAACATTAAATATATATATTTTTTGTGTGCATGTTTACTTACATGTCTCTTCAATGCCCCCAGTAGCCTCCCAACTTGACCATCAACTTGATAAGTGTCTGCTGGGCTTCCTTCAACACCTTGTTTGCCACTCTCATCACTACATTTTCTTTTCCTTAAGTTTATATATATATATATATATATATATATATATATATATATATATATATATATATATAACAGCCTATGGAAAAGGAAAGGTAAAATGGATATATGGATGGAAACAAGATGTTGGGATGAGAAAACCCAGTGAACACTCACCAATCGGACGACTTCAGGTTGGCGAGGCCCTGGGGATGTAAAAGCGACACACGTAAAAGAACACTAAATCAACACAGAAACATCACAAACGTTGAAGCTTTCTGAGTTATCCCTTCTTCAGCTACCGAGAGAGAACTGACACTGGGTGGAGGCATGGGGGTGGAAGGGTAGTGCAGAAAGGTCGAGGATTGGAGGATACGGAGGGGGTTGGAGATTGGTAGGGGGTTGGGAGAAGACAGAAAGGGGGTGAAAAGCTATCGAAGGTTGAGGCCAGGGGGAGTGAAGGAGTTTAGGAGATGGATATGCGAAAGCTCCCACTGACGGAGTTGGGGAGCCAAAGCATTGTCAGGGAGAGCGCAAATGACTCTCACTGTGAAGCAGTTGTTAAACTTTAAATTATGTTGGTTCGCATGAACGGCCACCAGCAGTGGTCGTTTGAGAATGATGCTGTTGCGGTGGCCATTCATGCAGATGTTGAGGGAATTGCTGGTGAGGCCAACATAAAAGGCGGGATATTGGGTGCATTTCAGGAGGTAAATGATATTGCGGGTGGTGCAGTTGGTGGGGTAGGTGATGTTGGTTGTGGGACTGGAGAAGGAGTTGCAGGGGGGGTTTATTGGGCATGTGAGACATCGGGGTCTACCGCAGGGGTAAGATCCAGCTGGGTGTAGAGGCGTGGGTGCTGGGGATTCTTTATTCCATAGATTATTTGCCAGATTAGGGGGATGGCGGAAGGAGAGCATCGGTGGTCTAGGAAATTGAATCTGATGAAGGGAGGATGTGAGGATAAGGTGGGCGGCTTTTAGGATATTTTTCAAAATGTCATGGATGCCGGGGAAATAAAGGGTGGTTAGGGTGGGTTGGGGGGTGGAATCGGTGGTGGTGTGGGTATTGGGGTGGGAGTTAGGGGTGACGGGTGCGACTGCCCGCCGGATTTGGTCTCGGATCAGATCCGGCAGGTATCCACGCTGTAAAAAGGCATGTTCGAGGGTGGAGCAGTACTCGGCTTCCTCATCCCAACATCTTGTACCCATCCATATATATATATATATATATATATATATATATATATATATATATATATATATATATATATATTTAAAAAAATACAGGCAAGATAAATAAAAACAAAAAAAGATAGAGGGCATGCTGCATTGAGAACAAGGAAGGTTAAGATTTTAGGCCAGGGATGGGAACCTATGGGCCGCATGCAGCCCACAAGTTTGTGATGAAAAAGTTATCTGTGAAAATGAGTACACCTATTTGTATTTTTTTTAAATTCAAAATATGATAATGAAGTATTTAACATTGAAATCTTAATCCAAAAAACCTCATAATTGATTTTCACTTATATGGCACCTCAGAAACTCAAGGTAACTTCTGATTTAAACTGGAATCCAGTCCACCAAAATATTTGCAACTCCCCCGAAAGATTCCTTACAGCCAATGCAGCCCGCCATGTAGAAAAGGTTCCCTGTCTGAGTTTTTGACAGTAATGATCATTGATCACATAAAAAATAATTGTAACCAAAAGGCCTTATGTTAACATGTATTTTCCTAATTTAAACCAAATTTAATTATACATGGAAACGCACTACAGGAAATTAAAGTAACACATACAAATGTATCACTGCCAACTGCAAGTGTCATATGCTACACCAAATTCCCATTTTTACATAGTACTGCTTTGCTGGAAATTCTGGTTTTAGAGAACGAAAAAAATTCCATGTGGTAGACTTTCAATTTGGCACCCTTTAGTTTCCCAATTGTCCGTGATGCACTGCTGGCACTTGAACATAAAATATCTGTAGAATGATGTTGTATTGTTTTATGTACTGTAGCTTTTTAAATCTATCATCATAATTCAAAAATCGTTACTTTCCAAGGTTATTCATATTTTTGTGCAATTCATAGGGTCGATTCACACTTATTAGCATGGCAAAGACATAGGGCAGTAACAACATGACAACAGGAAGGTAGGGTATTCACACATAACGATACAGCAAAGACTTAGGCTCGCAACGACATGACAACTCTCTCTGTTCGTCTCTTACTCAGTGAAGATGTTTTCTGATGAGTAGTTGATTTGCATTGCATTGCTTTTGGATGAAGATGAATGCCAGAACAGGAAAAGGAAGAGGTTGCATGAATGTTTAATAAGAAAAGAGGAATGCGAATACCACATGTTATACAAAGAACTTATAGAAGATTCATTCAGATACCAGAACCAAAATTCAATGAGTTGCTGTCCTCGGCAGGAAAAAGCTTGGAGAAACAGAAAACCACTCACAAGCTCCACCTTCCTGACACTAGAATGGTACTTGAAGGAAAATATTCGAATGACTGTAAAAAGTGTCTGTGCATTGTCGGCCGACTAATTCACATTGGACCCACTCACAGGCAAAGACATTGCACGACTGGCCGAGGATTCTTTTTGAGCATTGTCACTGTCATGCCTGTGATGCATTGTGTTTTTGCTATCCTAGTGTGAACAGGTGCATTGGTTTTCTCGCTAACAACCTGAGGCCGTATTGTTGTTGTCGTCCCGTGTCTTTGCCGTGTTGTTAAGTGGGAATCAACCTTAATTCTATAGGTATATTACCCAATACTTATTTTATGGAAAATCCTTTTATACGGAATGAACTCATTGCCAAGCCACTCCATAAAAGCAGGGTTTTGGTATAACTAACTGCACTATGCTGCACTAGCATGGACTTGCAAATGTCCGCTTATCATTGCGTCGCACACTTGTCATATCATTCACAGTCTTCAACTGCTAAACAATCATGTAGAAAACACTTACTGTGACTGCGATGTTTTTTTCTTTGCTCACTAACAAGCATGCTGTTATGTTGTTGTTGTTGTCGCCCTGTGCTGATCACTAGGTGCTGCCACCAGTGTGCAGTGCAAACATTGCACCCATGGTAAGTATGGCCCTGCTTGCATGCATGTGCATTTAACAGTCGCTGATTATCTGATACCATAGGCTGAGGTGAGGATGATGTTTTGTGGGAGTGGAGTGATAAAGGCAGGGAGAGTGAGTAAAATGGCAAAGAGAGTGATAGTTAGTGATGCAGTCCAGTCAAATATTATGACTTTTATTATTTAAAAGGGAATATGAGACTCAAAAAGCCTAAGATAAAATTTTTTGTATATTTTACAGAACTTTTCAGCACTTTCAGGAATTGTATGCCCATTGATGAATAAAAAATTTACTTAATGAACAGCATTAAAAGAGGAGGATCTTACTGGATTTGAATAATTATCTACAGCAAAATTTGCATGACTGCCTTCACCCATTTTTTTGTCTGCTGGGTAATGAGAAACATCCCATTTTCATCTTGCTAGGATCTGGTAACCCTATGAGTATGGTGACTTACAATTAGTACAAATATTATCAAAATGAGATTATGCATCATATAGTGGTGATTAACACTTTCCCAGACTAGGTGGCTATAACCGTCATCATTATGTTGTCGCATATCAATCACAATTTGGTGTTGCAAATAATTAGTCATTAATTCATAATATACACTTATAATATTATAAACACATCAACATTCATAGGGGTACTTAAGATATATCAGTGCCTTGCTAGAATTATTCAATAAATATCTACTGTCTGCGAATGTGTTAACTGAAATTAAATTATAGTTGCATTTTAGTTTCGGATTAAAACTTTAATGAATGTTGTCATTATGTGACCAACAAGAGCTTATTTTTGATGAATATACCCTGTAAATAGTACTTCAATTAAGGGCCTCATATGAGTATGTAAATTATTTAAAATAACAGGTTCCACTAACTTTGATAAAATTTATTTGTTTTGCAGGTGGTCCCTGGGGAGCAATTCATACTTATGATCACTTTTTAGGAATAGAATTTAGTTACTGTTCCTGAGATAAATTCTAGGCTATTGGATGTACTTTATGCATAGTCCTACAGTGATCAATTTGGTTGTATGGTAAGAAAATATAGCCTTTCTTTATAAATTTTAATGATTAATGATTTGCTACTGATATAATTTAGTACAGTAAAACTTCCTCAAATGCTGCTTCCCACCATGGGGATTCACAAGTACGCAGTGCCCTAACATGTGACAAACTTCTCTAATTGCAATGGAATAATTCACTTATCATCTGGCAAAAATACCAAATAGCAATTTTCATCTAGATTTTAACAGACCTCCTTATCACGTGTCATTTAAGTTCCAGCCAGTATGGTATGGGTCAAAATGCCATTCCACCTGTAAAAGTGCTGATTTGCATCTGTTTTCCTACAATAGTTTTCACTAACCATCAGTGCCTTCCATGATTATACAGATGGGTTTATACTTGTGGTGATCAATTTCAATTTGTGTTCAGATACAAAGCTAAAGCAGTGGTGGGTCCTTTTTACTGGCAAATTTGTAGTGAGACTATAAATGACAAATAAAAAAGTCATGGAGTGCTTTTAAGCTACTACATGAAGAATTACTTACAAATAAATTTCCTTGAATAAGAACAAATGATTTAATTTGTAGTATTACACATAGAAAGAGCTCTAATGTTTCTGTACTGCGTGCCAATGCTGTGCCATATAAAAAACATCTTAAATTTTTGTGTGATAGTATTTTACACTCTTAAATAATAAATGTAGATAAATAATATTGAAATCATAATAAATACTAATGGATGATGATAATAAGGTTACATCATACTTATGTGGATGTTGGGAATTTCCCATGGATTTCCCTATCATCAAATTAGCTATACATTATTGAGATCTCCATGTTTTTTTAAAACTGGATGTCTGGAGATTTCATAAAATTATATATTAAGTGAGAGAAGTCCATAGGTTTATATGGCAAGTTTTGTCTTATTATTTAATCTTAAATGAAACTATTTTGCAGCTGTAACTTTTGTAGTACACTGCACAGCAATTATTTAAATATTTTATATTATATGTTTGCGAGGAGAAATAACAAGACTTAGTATTTAGCAAACTATTTTAGAGTATATTATTTGGAACTTGGGACTTAAACCTATTTTTCCCACAAGTTTAACGCTTTACCAAACATGGATTCTCGCAATGTGATTTATTTCAGGCATGTAATGCCCACATCGGGGGAAATTTGACTGTACTCATTCCAATTTTAAAAGAAGTCCATTAAATTGAACATATCATCCAAGTGGAGAAATTGACTGGAATTAAGACATTTTGTATTTAGACTTATGAGAGTGAGAGTAAGATTTTATACACAAGTGGGTCCAAAGTGTTTTGGCTCAGTTTTATTAATATCATAGGCTTCCAATGTTTACGAGCCCAAGTTTGCATTCATATTAAAAGGAAAAATTGGCTTGTGTGAACATGTTTGTACTTGCAACGAAAAAGCACAGCTTCCTTTTTCCTACAAAAACACTTTTAAAAGCCAATATTTTATTCCCAAAGAGAACATTATTCATGAAATTTAAAAGAATACAAAGTTAGAAAATTGCACCAAAGTAAGCTTGCAACTAGCACTCTAAATTAAATCAAAATAAATCTCTTAAATTAAAATTTGTCTACACTCATTACTGTGTTATTCAAATGGGAAAAATTAGAAAGGAAAATATTTTTAAAAATTTAAAGGTTCAACCAAATCGTTTTAAAAACCATAATACACCACCTTCCTCTGCTCTGCGATTAATATGATACCTTTCTCTTGCTTCTACGTTCTGTAGTTCTCGAGTTATAGTATCACCCACATACATATATGTATATATATATATATATATATATATATATATATATATATATATATAAACTTATATATATTAAGGTCAGTATCCCAGCGGCCGCCAACCCGTCTCCCCTGCTCTTTGCTTTGCACGGACCTCAAAGTCCTTCAGGCTTCGATGGATTTTCTATTTTATGGCCACGAAATTTCCCACTAAAAATTACCATAAATTCCCATGTGGATGGGATAACGTGCATGAAGGACTGAGCATCTGTTCAATGAGTCCCAGAATTCTCATACATAACGCGAACCCATAACCGCAGAACTGCCAAGGAAGAACGAACGTGAAAGAAGAGTCAAAAGTGGAGAGTGTGAAAAAATGAGCAAAATCAACAAAAACAAACCCAAAGGTAAGGAGAATGTTTAGTCTATGGTCTGCATCAAACCATTTGTTGCGTGCTGATTAGATCAAAATTTGTAATTCATTATGACTTCCTTAATTATTATTGAAGGCGTCGAGCCAATGCAATCTTTAATTTGATTGCCATTTCCCTTTTAAAAAGTCTCTTTGCTACGGTAGTTAGAATTTTTCATTTTTGTGCCTCAGAAAAATATGCTTTCTTTGCGATTAAAAACAAATTTATGCGCTAATTTTAATTTTGCCTTTTAAAAAAATTAAACTTCATTTTTTATCTATAAAACTGTTTTCATCCGCGAGTTCATATCTTAATTTTAAGTAATTCAAAAAAGCATATTCAGAATACCCTGCATTTAATCCCATGATTTTCTTATGGGATGTTGAAATGGAACAATGGGGTTTAAAAAAAGACCTGTTTAGATGCAAACGAAGGGGGATTTTCGATTTTTACCACTGGTTTTGACCTATGAACAACCAGCTTGCCAAATCACTGATCTCTAACCCATCTCGGAGTATCTTATAATAAGTCTCTGGACACGTAGGAGGTTCATACACATGGTTTTTACGTTACAGAGAGATCTGAAAATCCAGGTTTAATCTTTATTTTTTCATTCGAATTTTTTATTCGACCCGTCGCATTTTCCAATCCAGCAGAGAGTTCCCCACCCACCGCCATTAAACCCCGCCCCGACACCCTCGTAATCTCCGACTTGAACCCCCTTACTCACCCTTACCACCATTTTTTTATCCCAGCATCCACGGTACTCCTAAAATCCGCCCAATCCTCACCTCCTACCCCCATAAGGTGGAGGATTTACATATTATAACGAGAAAATCTTTCGTAGTCAAAGTGATTTGCATTGTTGCCGATTTCGCGTAATTTTGTTATGAATGGTTGGGATTCAAGAAATTTCGCCGCCGTTTTGAAGTTCAAACAATACCTTGCGTACGATAAATATAACGACGATAACGAAAATAAACAAATATCCAATAATTCATTGATACTGTTTTAATGAAGTCGGATATTATAGAAATTAAAATTGCTGATTTTTTAATTTAAAAAGTTCCTCAAGTACATTTTCCACGAAAGCTAACTTTCTCATATTTGAAGAAAACAGAAAAATTAAATTACAATAAATTAGTTTCAATGAAAAATACGTCTTATACGCAATTAAGGTACCTATAAAATAAATCAAAATTTCAAATTATTGAATGTTGCAAAAAGTAAATATAGTGTTTGGCGTATAAAGTGTGTGTAGTATAATGCTTAACCGATAAATCTTCGTTAGTATTTATTTTCCAAAACTTTTATATTTCCAAAAATATTGTTCTTGCCTGGAACATTCAATTAGATTAATTTCATATGTACTGTTTACTTATTAGTGCATATAAAAGTCGGTTTCATTAAATTTTCTTTGAAATTTTACCTCAAATTAATAATTAAATTATGCACATCCGCCATTTTTGACGGGAATTTACACTAGTATATATATATATATATATATATATATATATATATATATATATATATATATACTAGTAGTTGGTGCTTGCATTCTGCAAGCATATCATCTCAACATAAAAAAAACATTCATTTTTCATATTTCATCATATCAAATATTTTTTTAATTCTAAATATTTCACCTCAGGAGCGATTTTCGTTTTTCCCTTGTTTAAAAATAATAGACTAAAACAATCCCAAAACTTTGCAATTTTGAGAATTTTATACTTTCTCCATTATGGGGTACTAATGCTACACATTTCTGCCAAATTTTAAAGTTGTAATACTTCTAGAAGTAATAAAATATTTTTCAAATTGTCTAAATTTTAACATTTTTAACGGCCGCCGTAATATGTTTATGGAGAGATTTAAATGTTTATTTGTGCAAATTTATTACCCTGCACCGAAGTCCCGTCGTCCGCCTGCCATTATTGTCTATTATATCCAGGACAGGCGATAACTCATAACGAAAGTGAAAAACTGCGTTTCGGATCCAAAATTCACTGTCTACCACTCCAGCTCATCCTTAAAAGCAGACTGGGTTTTATGTAGCGGTCATCCGCCACCACCCGGACTGGAAGCCGGCAGATATCCGAGCGATATGCTACCTTTGACATTCCAGAGTCTACATCCGACCTCACAAATTTACGGAACCGCAACTCTGCTTCCGATGCTCAAGATTTAATCACAGCTCCACTCACTGCAACGCAAAACCGCGCTGCTACATCTGCGCAGGCCCTCACGAGGGGCTGTCCTGCAAGCACCCGAAAGCCTCGCCTCCTCTTTGCAACTGCGATGGGAACCACACGGCGATGGCCAGTGACTGTATTCATTACGCCAACGACAAGCAGGAGAAGACTGCGCGACAACGCCCGGGGAAGTTGGAATACGCGGAGACAGGCGCAACTGCAGCGGTCGACTCCCAGTACAAAGTTGCAACTCGGCTTCCCGGCACTGTAATCACCCATGCCTCCACCTCCTCAGCAAACGGCGGAGGAATTAAGAGTTCCCCTCCGCAAGGTGGGGAGACGACCGACGGCGGAGCTTCCAGCACCACCGCCACAGCTTCCTCAAGACCAACTAGGGGCCCTTTCCGCCTTGGCTGAGAGTCGGGTTAAGATTACCACAGTCCTGCAATAGCAGTTGACAACTTTCATCGCGATCCTGCAGCAGCTAACCATAGGAACCAACCATGGATAAGCCGCACGACTTTCTTGTCCTCGCAACCTGGAACGCAGGTGGAGCAATATAGCGGAAGACCTCAGAGCTCCTGGTATTCTTAAGGAAGCAAAGAGTGCTATTGGCTCTTCTGCAGGAAACGCATCTCTTCCCGGGCCGGAAATGGTCGATACCATGTTTTTGTATCTTCCGGACGGACAGGAGGGCGGCGATTAATGGCAAATGCGGTGGAGGAACGGCCATTCAGATAGCAGATCACCTACAAGCAGCTGAGATTCCACTCCCACCAATGCAGACTTTTGAGTCCACCGCCATCAAGCTTTCAACTCGGAGGGGGGACCTAGTAATTGCATCCTGATACATTTCACAGAACAAGCGATGTCACCCGGCGGACTTCGACGCTGTATTCGGTTTGGAAATCCCAACCTTGGCCGTAGGGGATTTAAATACAAACACATATCCTGTAATTCCAGACGCCACAACAGCAAATGAATACGACTACGCGACTGGGAAGATCAAGCGGGAGTCAGCGTTGCAGGCTCCTTCGATCCCACGTGCAACCAGCGGAATGGTTTTTTGGGACGTGTTGGACATCCTCCTCCATAAAGGAATTTCGACATCGATTGGAATTCACCCCATCAGTAGTCTGGACAGTGATCACCTGCCAGTGATAATTCATCTTGGCGTCCAACCGGCAGCCCTCCCACCGCGAGAATACCTGGATCTCCGGCAAGTGGACTATGTGAAATTCCGTTATCACTTGGCCGACAGCCTCCCAAGCACACCTCCACCTCTGCGCACCGCCCGTGATATCGACAGCTATGTGGATGGCATCACACACCGCATCTAGTAGGCAGCAAAGGCTTCCATTCCAACAAAGAAGCCCAGACATCCAAACCACCTCGATCTGCCCAGACATCCTGGCGGCAATCGGATCCAAAAACAATGTCCGAAGAGAGTGGCAACGTACTGGATGTCCAGACATCAAACGACGTCTCCTGCGGATGCAACATGGCATTCGGGACTAGCTTCAGATCCACAGACGGGAGGCGTGGGACAAGAAGATGGCTGCCCTTTCCTCCAAGAATGGTTCCATCTGGGCGTTAGCCAAGCGCCTGAGATCACCCATGCTGACCGGCACATCCGGAAAAGCGATTACCGACACGGAGAAGGCAAACTGCTTTCTGGCTACTTAGAACGTGTCTTCACTCCGAACCCCGGAGAAACCTTTCCCCACCAGGAGACGACTGCGACCAGGAGGAGCTAAGCGAGGTGACCACCATCATGGAGGCAGAATTCATCGCCGCGCTCAAGACTCTTCGACCGCGGAAGTCACCTGGGGTCGACGGCATCAACGATGAGATGCTGCGGAACCTGCCCAGAGTCATCAACCCACACATAGTGGAAATCACCAATGGCTGTATACGACTTGGTCATTTTTCGACCCAATGGAAATCGGCCCAAGTCGTATGCCTCCAGAAGCCGGGAAAACCACCAACCGACCCAGCCAACTTTCGACTAATATTCCTGCCGAACGGACTCGGGGTAACTGGTGGAAAATATCATCCTACCACACATATTGAAGCATACATCGGAAAAAGAAATCCTCCCAAACGGACAGTTCGGTCTCCGCACCGGCCACGCCACCACTCACCAACTTATACGGGTGTGCAACTTTGTGACAGAGGGTTTCAACAGGAACTGCTCCACGGCGGGTGCTATCTTCAATATAACGAAAGCATTTGACAGTGTGTGGCACGAGGGTCTCCTTTGGAAACTCCACTGCTTTCGTTACCCAAGATGGCAACGAGAGCTGCTTCATTCATAACTGTCGGGGCGAACCTTCATTGTGTGCTGGGGCAGAGCGACCTCCTCTAGCAGAGACATCACGGTTGAAGTCCCTTAGGAATCCGTGCTGGGGTCCATCTTATTTAATATCTTTACCGCTGATATGTCAAGGGACTTTGGATGGAACACCATCACAGCCTTCTACGCTGATGATGCGGCCATTCTCTCCCGTTCAACGCAGAAGAGCACGGCGGCGAAATACCTGCAGCGCGCTACGGACACCCTCATTAAATGGTACCAGGACTGGTACCCCTGAAAAACGCAGACCATCTTCTTCTCCCGGAAACCCTCTCAGGTTCCGGATGAAATCATCGTCAACTTCACGGAAGCCGAATGGAAAGACAACGTCACCTACTTAGGAGTCGAACTGGGTAAGCGCCTGACCTTCCTGAAGCATGCAACTAACTTGGCACTCAGAGCCACTACGAGTAGGATATCGCTGGGGCCGATCCTGCAATATCCACATATCCATGTACGCCGGAAGATTGACATCTACATGGCAGTCATCCGCTCAGCGATGCTGTATGCCTCACCGGCCTGGAGTGGCAGACTCTCCTCGGCCGGGAAACGAAAATTGGAGATCGCCGAAAGGAGCTGTCTCCGCACCATCTTCTCACTTGGGTGGACCTTCCACAACGATATCTTATATACCTTGAAAGGCATCACTCGGATTGAGGAATATCTCCCGCAAGGTGCAGAAGAACACTTCAATCAACTCCGAAGTAAGATGACAGAGATCCTCCGGTGCATCGGCGAAGTACAGCCAACACCGTGGGACAAACATAAAAAGACCAATATCGGCCACTGGTCTTCCGTCCCACCAGCCTCCTCAGAAGAAGAGAAAAATGTAGGGCCAGGATGGCACATCCCTAGCAGGTGGACATGCGCGGAAAACAATAACTTTCGAACCTCCACTGAATGACCAAGACTGCGTCGAAGAGTAAAATAACTCCCGTTCCGAGAGGGGACAGCAAACGAGATCCATGTGTGTGTTTTTCCTGCATCCAGCGAGAAAAGTTTATTTGGCGCGTTTCCCTTACAGCGTGAGCGGCTATTGGCTTCGGACTGTCCGTCTGTCCGCATGTTCGTTCTCGGCTTCTACGGAACGGACTTGATATTAAGTATTTACAGTTGAAGAAAATAAGAAATTCACATGACTGAATCACGTAAGCAAATAAGGTGTGCTACTTTACTAGCGACAAAAAATGAACATTACGTCATATAATAAAGCAATGGTGCCAAAACTACGGCGCGCGGGCCAAATGCGGCTCGCGAAAGGTTTTTTGTGCGGAACGCGAATCTATAGCGAAAAAGCAATCCGAAAATTTTAACCCACAAATACACATTTTTTTGAAAAATTTATAATAAAACTTTAAATATTGAAATTTAAGCCATGAAAACATTATTTAGACTCGATTTTCACTTACATGGCACCCCACAACATATATAAAACTTCTGATTTAAACTCTAATCTGGCCCGCCCTAAGAATTGGCAACTTCCAATGCGACCCGCCGTGGGATTCGCAACCTGCGATGTGGCCCGCCGTGTAAAACGTTTTGGGCAGCACTGTATTGAAGTACTGGTCATATAAAAATAGTTTTCAGATAAAACCTGTAGAACAAACAACAAAGAGTACTTCTTTCACCATACATTTTTGTAGCAGGAGTAGCCTTTAACAAGAAAATCAAAAATGAATGTATTTATTCGAGTTGAACTTGTTTCAAGCATGGTTACTTCATTATTGATATTATTTATTGATATTGATATTATTGATAAATACGCAATCTCAAGTTCAAAAACCTTTATATAAACATTTCTTCCATTGCACAAAACGCGCTTATTTATGATATCTTGTACACCTTCCTAACTTGTTAGCCTACTTTCCGAAAAATGGAAAGTAAACCGATGACATCGCCCGGGTGTTCGTGTGTGTGTTCCCCTTAAATCTTCATCATGAATAAACTGATTTCAACTAAATTTAGTACATAGAATATCCACATAAATTAAAGACGAAATTGACATATTTGGACCGAATCGACGTAGCAAGGGCGCCAAAATTTTAAAGTAAACCTTTTCGGTAATTATGAATTTGGAAGGAATTGGCAAAACCGATTTCAACGAAATGATGTATGAAGTAGGCATGCAACATAAAATAACAAAATCAGGATGTTTAGTATAGATATAGAAGGCAGGGCTGCCACAATACAAGGAAAAATACATTGTTTTTACACGTCCTTGGGTTGAACTGTCCACATCAATCTCAATCAAATTTAATACTTATAATATACACTTATATACAAAACCATATTAGCCTATTTAAACCGAATCAGCGAAACAGGGGTGCCACAATTGCAAATTAAACTCTTTCGGTGATTAAGGATTTGGCTGAACGGATTTCAATTGAATTGTGTATATTAGATTTGTACAACATCATAATGAAATCAAGATGTTTAAAGCGTAGCTAAGGGGCAGGGCTACCACAATAATAACAAGTAAAATAATATTTATTTTACACGCATATCTAGAGTACTGAACGAATGGTTTTTAACCAATTATTTTTATATATAATTACACAATGTCTGTCCGTCCGTCTGTTCCCCTTTTTAACTCTTGAACAGTTTGTCATAGAAAAATGCTGTAAACACTATTTTATTCCTGAAAACTAGGAGACCCCAGGAAAATTATTTTGTTTACAGAATTGTCCCGGATTCGACTCCGGGAGACGGTTATATTTTTACATATGTTTACACAGGAGTTTCGATTTTTCAAGGGGCAAAGTTTATTTCTTTCGTTCATTAAAATACGTAAATAGGGACCGAATTTCTCCGTTTGTACTTTATTCGACAGCTAAAACTATGAAATATCTGATATTACACGGTATAATTTCTCGGACACATGCATTTCTTTTCGAAATTTTATGGCTTTTTTGTACTCTTTCCAGGTGTTGCCAAGGCGATTGAATTAGCGTATATTGAGACTTCAAATAGACAAAATAATTGCGTTATTTGCTTCGAGCTGTTTATGTAGAATCGAAATTACACTTATAGCAATGCCAAACTAAATAGATTGCAACATTAATAATTAAAGATTATTATTATTCAGTAAACTGCGTGCGGGCTGCGGGTATTTTTTACGAATGGACAAAAGAAAAAATCGTATTTCAATACTGGAATGTGACCTTTTTCGTATGGGAGAGACAATTAAAATTGCATATATAAATTATAAAAACAAATATGACATTCCAACTATCAGTTGTCTAATTTTATAAGGAGAAATGGGTTATTATTACTTGTAAATATGCAGATTTCTGACTGACTTCGCAAAATTTTTGCGGGTACCACAAGTAGCATATTTAATCTCCATATAATAAATAAATAACCAATATATTATATCCTCGTGAATTGATCACTTCACGAAGAACAATTATCCACAAATAACTGCACATTTTACGGAATAAGAGGAACTCGCATAATCGCGAACGATTTCCATTATTCGAAAAATTTTGCCCCACGTGAAAATAGGCATTTTTTGAATTTCGCATCAATTCTCGAAACGGCGGCGATAAAACCAATGCAGCTCTATCCGGAGGATCAGCGGTGCGTAATTATTGAATAAAACATTTCGAAAAAAATCTGATGTGGCCGCCCTATGACTTTATCCATAAGTCACATGACTTGATCCATAAGTGAGATATTTCTAAAAATTCCAAGTAAGTCCAATGATAATGAATATCTTGAGGAACTGCGAGAAAAACGCTTCCCGAGGTTTGATATGCGGACGGACGGAAGCGACCTCTCCTATATGCGTTTATTTTGGGCAAAGAACGCATAAAAATATATTTCGATTGTATTTTGCTTCTCATTGGGAAATTTAAAAATTTTAAACGTATTTTCTTATATCTACATATTAAAAGTCAGAAGAAAAAAATTTAAAAAAATAAATGTGGCCACCACGCCTTTCTCCATACCGGTAATATTTCAAAAATTTCAAATAGCTTACATCAGGTGTCCCCAATCCGCGGGCCCAGAACCAAATCTGTGCGGCCTTTGGATTCCCACAAACTATATCTTTTTGCGACGTGTATATAACACGTTGGACAGAATCGTCTTTTAGTAAGCCGATGCGAATACATTATCGCTAAGAGCCTCGGTGTTATAGCAACTTAGTCCTATCAGCACGTCTTTTTCTATTCTAGACGTTGGATAGCTGGGAGGGGGAAAAGCGAATTCAGATTGTCATCCGTTCTCTACACAAGCGAAACATTGTATTCATTCCGAGTATATACAAATATGATGCATAGAATTGTAACGGGCAGTTATATCCCGCCACCTCCAGTCAGTGCCCATCGAGACATATGTCAGATGTGTTTTGCAAAGTCTGGAGTTCTTCCCTAGTATATTGCGTCTCGGTGTGTGTGATTTGTCGACGTTTTGTTGCTTTTGTTACGTTTACCACTTAATTTTGAAGTGTATTTGGTGATTAAGGGATTATAGACGGCAATAACCTAATTTCAACATTTTACGAGTCCAATCCGAGGTATTATTTTGTGTGCAAATGACGTTTTACGGAAACCACGATTGATGTGTTTGATATGATGTAAGTAGTGTAGATTTATAGATAATGTTAGGAAAAAAAAACTCCCACAGTAGGATGATATCATGATGATGATGAGTGTATAGCTGAACGCGTACCAGCTCCGTTGAGACCGAGTTTAGATCATTATTAGAGTTTAGATATCTGATCGCTGATCCATCTCTCGGGTGCTGCCTTCGCCGCCTGTGCTTCTAGTGGCCCCATTGTTCCTCCCTGCCGTGAAATATAGAAATCCGCCACCGAGTCCAGCCGATTCGCCTCTGTCCTACGCACAATGGGTATCTTAGAGGTAGTGCAATGAATAGCCAGGAAGGGAAGAGAGAAACCCGGTGCCGGCAATTGCCTGCTCTTACGAAGAACACCAGGGGGGGGGGGGGGCAACTGCTCATCGCACCTTCTGAAGGATGGGATCACTTGCTAAATTCAGCGTTGCCTCGGAAGTGAACTTCGCGCACTAGCCTGTCGGGGGTGTGTGCGACATGCCGCCCCAGACTCCTCAGCAACCCCCTCCGGAGCACCACCCACACCTATTTCCACCGCACATTCCACATTTTTCCTTCAATGCTCCTTTTCGCCAACTATACCCTCACCAGTATTACCCCTTTCCATTCCCTGGCTATCCACCGTATCAGCAGCCGCAGCCTAACTTTCCAACATCCTACGCCGCCACCGCAGCCTCTTCAGCTACGCCTAGCCATGCATCGCCGCCTCTCATCCCACTTCACCAGCTTCAACCTCACCGTGATCCACGCCTACCTTCTTCACTTCCGCCATCGGCTGTTCTGCGCCCTACCTCTACTCTGCAGCGCGCGGTGAGTAGTGTCTCCGCTTCTTACGGCAATTTAAGCAATGCGTGCAGTGCAAATACTTCCTCCCTCAATGATAGTGATTTTAAGGTAGTTGCAGCTAGTAAAAGGAAACGTGTTTCCACTCCTCCTACATCCGCTCCACTACCTACTTCCAACTCCTTCCAACCAATTTCTCCCGATGACGAAGACTCGCCTGATTCACCTGACCCTGAACCCATGGACCTCCCTGCCTCCGAACCGACCCCACCTCAGTCCACCCCTCCAAAAAAAATCTTCCTATCCCATCAATCAAAGTCAATGGTACGTCCGAATGGCCGAAGATACGAGCCGCCTTTCGATCGGTTTTATCTATGGCGCCGGTCACGCACCTTATTGGAAGTCCCACTCTCTTGATAAAATGCCATACAGCTGCTGATTACCGCGCAGCTCGCGCCAAACTTAAAGAATTAGAAGTAAGTTTTTTACCTATTCCCTTCAGGAAGACATAATGCCCCAATATGTAATTCGCGGTATTCCAGCAGATACCCCAGTGGACTTAATTGCTAATCATATTGAAGATAAAGGCATTTCAATCCACCAGATTAAGCAACTGGAAAAAACGCGCCCTTCCGACGACGAAATAGCTCGCGGAATCAACTCAACAGAAAAGCGCCCTACCGAATCCTTCCTGGTCACTTTAGAAGTCACTTCCTATGCCCGCGATTTTGAAAAACTTGCAGGCGTTTGCGGTATTACTGCCCGTATTTCCCCGTACAAACGGCCCCTGTCACCTCCCCAGTGTCGCCGCTGCCAGCAACTAGGCCATACTAAGAACAACTGCAATCTTCCTGAGACTTGCGTATACTGTGGCGGAATTCATTACCGATCCAATTGCCCCTCCACCATACAATCCCCCCTTCCTCGCAAATGCGCAAACTGTGGCGGCGACCACACGGCCAACTATCGCGGCTGCCCTACTTATAGATATGCCAAAGCCGTCTATATTAAAAATCACTTCTCCAGAATGAACCCGGGAAAAACTGCTCCGCCGACTAACTCATATTCGTTTCCATCACTTTCTCAACCATCTCCTACTCCTTGTTCCCCTGCCTTCCCATAATACACTTATTATTACCAACCCTACCCCTAACCTACCCACTTTCCATCACCTCCTCCTAATCCCGCCCCACACTACCACATCTCACCCACCCGACATTTCTGACGACGTCGCGTGGTTTAAATCCACTCTTGCCACCTTTCAAACCCTTAAAACTAGCCTCGAGCGCCGCACCTTCATTTTAACCGAACTGCTAAAACTTTCCAATGGCGCCTGATACTCACAATTTCCCCCCCTCCACCATCTTTCTTGGAACGCCAACGGAATTACTCCAAAACTCCTGAAACTAACTACATATTTAGCAAAAAATCATATTGATATTCTTCTCCTTCAGGAAACGCATCTTACTTCGAGCAAAAAACTATTTCTTCCACGCTATACCGTATATCGTAAAGATCGAAAAAACCCCCACGGCGGATTGGCTATTGCCATCCGGAAAAATATTTCCCACTCACCTATAAATCAACCCGCTTTTTCAAATCTTGAAGCAGTTGGCATTGCTCTCCTTACTAAAATAGGAACTGTCTTAATAAATAGTATTTACCAACCAGGTTCCAGCAAACTCCTGACAAAAGACCTAAAACGCCTTTTTTCGTACCCACGACCAGGACTCTTTATTGGTGACTGTAATTCTAAAAATTCCCATTGGGGATGCTTAAAAAATAACCACAACGGCACTACTCTTCTTGATTTTGCATCCTCTATTTCTATTTCAATTGAATCCCCTACCAACCCTACTCACGTTACTCCACTTTCCTCCGATATTCTTGACTTTGCCGTTACTGCTAACTTTCCGACTAATTTTACCCCCACGGTATCTCATATATTTAGCTCCGATAATTTTGTTCCAACCCTTGATGCTATTATTTATTCTCCCCTCCCCTTTTTACGCACCGATTGGACCAAATTTGTAAATATTATAAATGATAAAATTGCCTCACTTCCCCCTATTTTTCCCCTTACCAAATCAGCAATATTACAACTAATCGATCTACTTGCCGAAATTTTAAATTCATCTAAAACCCAAGCATCAACTTCTAAATATCTTCCTGATTTGGTAACCCCTCCCCTTCCCGCTTATTTACGTGCACTTATTAAACGTCGAAACCATATTCGCCAATATTGGCAAAAATTTCGCTGCCCGTACGATAAAAATTTTTTTGCTCGGTCTACGAACCTTATTAAGCATGAAATTCGTAAGTATCGTGCTTCTCTTTGGCAAGATAAAGTTAACTCCCTTAAAATATCAGATAACTTCGTATGGCAAATTACTAAATCTCTTACTAAGCCTTTCTCCGCTACCCCACCTCTAAAAAAGGATAACTTGTTTATTTATGACCCAAAAATTAAAGCCAATTTATTTGCAGATTACCTTCAATCAATAATGACTGCCCCTTCACTTAATTTTTCACAGACCGATATTGCAGCTTCTACCACCCGTTCTTCCCTGATTTTAACACTCGATCCCGAACCGCTAGTTACCTCCTATATTGAAATTAAAACAGCTTTACATAATCTTCCAACTAAAAAAGCCAGACAGACAAAATTACTAACAAAATGCTTAAATCCCTTTTCTCTTCCCCAACCTTACTACTACTTTAACTGATCTTTATAACTTCCGTTTTTCTCTTTCATATTTTCCTGAACCCTGGAAACTCGGCAAAATTATACTTTTTCCCAAACCGGGTAAAGATTCATCCCTTCCTCAAAATTATCAACCCATTAGCCTTCTTCCTACTTTTTCCAAAATTTTTGAACTGCTAATTATTAAGAAGCTGAACCCGCTAATAAAACCCATGCACCTTATTTGCCCGGAGCAAATGGGCTTTCGACCCAATGTTTCGGCCACCCATCAAATTCTTCGATTAGCCGAAACTATTATTCGAGGATTTCACTCTGGCAAGAAATCCCCCGAGGCCGTCTTTCTGGACGTCGCTAAGGCATTTGACACTGTTTGGCAATATGGCCTTATTTAGAAACTAACCAATCTTAATCTTTCTCTTCCTTTAAAGGTAAAAATTCTTAATAGTTTTCTTTCGGATCGACACTTTCAAATTCTCGTTCAAAACTCTCTTTCCTCTATTCACCCAGCCACGGCTGGCGTTCCTCAAGGGGCAATATTAAGCCCCCTACTATATTCTCTTCACGTAAACAACATACCCACTCACGACCACACGGACCTACTAATGTATGCTGACGATACAGCTGTTCTCTCCCAATCTCGCTGCCCTGGCGTAGCAGCTAGACGACTGACCGCCCATCATCTCGCCATACAAGCCTGGACTGCAAAATGAAAAATAACCATCAACCCTGAAAAAAGCGCCCATATCCACTTTAACAGATTTGAAAAGTATACCCTGTAATGGCGGGCGGGCGTTATATTCGACAAAAAACTAACGTGGACCGCCCATACAAACCACGCAATTAGCAAAGCCGCCACGGCCAAATGCCAACATGCTTCCCTCCTCGGCAACAAAAGCCAAATTTTTACTAAAGATAAACTGATTCTTTACCTCTCCCTAATCCGACCCCACCTCATCTACGGCAGTGAAGTATATTTTAACACCTCCAAAACCAACCGCAAACGCCCTGAAGTCTTCCAAAATAACATCATCCGCTCCATCTTACAGCAATCGCGTCTTGTCCCGATTCAAGAAATATTATCCGCTCACCAAATTCCCACATTAGCGGATTTTGTCAAATTGCGGGCCCACCGGCTTTGCAAGCACCTCCCCCATACCGCAAACGAAATACTACTCAGGATATGGGATTATATCATCCCTAAGAAAACCAAATATCGATTTCCAAAACAAATTTTGGACTGAAATGCCTTACTTTCTTGCCCTGAAAACGGCCTAAATTTTTCAGCCAATCAGCAAACTTGTTGCTAACATACTTCACTTGTTAATAACCAATCATTGTAAATATCATCCCTTAAAAAGACCGTTTTTTTTTAATTCTCCTGCACTTCAACAGCCTTCCGCAATTCTTTGGTACTATCCCAGCCCAATTTATATATTTTTATTTTTGTTGCTGCTATATCTAGATTATTGTTGTTAGAATTAGAACATAGGCTAATTAAATTTTTATGAATTAGATTTAAAAAATATATTTTGAACTTTTTATTATCTACATTGACGCGCATACTGTATGCCCTATAGCGTCTCAAAACATTAGTTTATTTACAATGCAAATTAACGGGTGTGATTACTTACGGAAAAAATATATAAATGACCAAATAAAAGGGATTATAAAAAAGGGAGTTTACTGTAACATTAAAAAAAAATTATATCTCCCATTAAAATAAAAGAGAGAGAGAGAGAGAGAGAGAAACAAACAAAAAAATATATATAATAAAAAAAAACAAAAAATAAAAAATAAAAATCCATGTAATTAATCCACCCATAAGTCATTAATCTTAGTTAACTGCTGTATATATTTTTGTCTCAATATTTAAGAAATAAATAGTTTTACTATGTTATAGCAATTGTATGTTCGCCTTAAGGCACATATTTAGTATACACTTAAGTACCCTAACGCACGCATTGCATCTGCCGCCGGAAAAGTGGGTCACTACTCACGGGGACCGTAATTGTTGTGGATTGGGATACCAAATGTAAGAGAGAGAGAGAGCTCCCACAATAGATCTATCTTGGTATCACTGTAATTATGTCAATTGATGTGAAATTATTTTTGCAATAGGTTCTGCAGCAGTAGTGGAAACTAACAGAAATTCTGGCTTCTGCCAAACCCCTTGGACTCAATTTTGTTTGTATGACCAAGTGAATGTTGTTGCAGAACGTGCGCGCTTGCGCACGCGCTTCGAACTCGAAAAAGTCGAGGCAGATTTAATGCCCAGAACGTTAATCACTTTTTACATCATTATAAATTAAATTATTTATCAAATAAACACACAATAGTAATTTATTTCTTTTCAGTTTGCTTCAAAAATATATAATTCTAAAATAATGCACCCTTTGAAAAGATGGCTTCATTAAATTCGGAGGCAACAAAAAAGCGAAAAATGGCAGATGATCGTTGGACAAATGATAATTTTTTTGTTTTACAATGCGACAAAACGGTTTGTCTGATATGTCACGAAGGTATTAATAGTATTAAATTTTTCAATATTAAGAGACGTTATGAACCTCGTCATGAGGAGTACTCGTTGTTTCACGGAGATGTGCGACTGAACAAGTGTAATTCACTTAGGAAATCTATGTACCAGCAGACATTCTTTTAGAAATGGTTGCAAAAGAAAACTTGTCAGCCTGCTAGTTACCACGTGGCTAAATATATACGTGAGAACGGGAGACCGTTCACTGATGGCGAGTTTGTAAATAATTGTATGTTGAATGTAATGGAGGAAGTGGGTCCTGACAATTTACATTGTATTCAGAATGTGAGTTTATCCTCATCTACCATTACAAGGCATCTGGAAGATTTGGGAAAAGATCTTTATACTACGAATTGAAAGAAAGAGGAAAAGAATTTCAATACTTCACTTTGGCTCTTGACGAGAGGAACGACATAACAGATACTGCTCAACTACTAATTTTTATTAGGGCTGTTGATTCAAATGTTGTGATTACGGAGGGGTTGTGTGCACTGAAAAGTATGCAAGACACGGCAAGTGCAGAAAATATATTCTTGAAAGTATCCGAATCTTGAAGAAATCTTAATGTGAGTTGGGATAAATTTAAAAGTGTGACTACAGATGGCGCAAGAAATATGACAGGGAAAAAATCTGGGGTGGTTGCACGAATTAACGAAGAAATAGTGAAAGTCAATGCTGAAATTCCTGAGCAATTTCATTGCATCATTCACCAGCAGGCTTTATGCAGTAAGATTATAAACTTCGAAGACGTGATGAGTGTTGGTGTATCAAGCATTATATGTATCAAACAAATGTTGTAGAAAATTAAATTTCCTATAACTCTAATTTCAGTACACTTTTACATTTATCAAATATTAAAGCAAATATTTTAAAATAACGGATGTGGCATGAGTTAACACACACTTTCTGTCGACCGATTTTACCAAAAACTAATCAATTCTTCTAATTTTTATAAAAATGTTAAATATAAAATTTCGCATTGATCTGATTAATAGTTTTTGAGTTAGAGGACCCACAAAAAGCTATCACGCACACAGACATCATAGATAAAATGGTCAAAACGTGCTCAGGGGATCTCAAAACGTGTATTTCTGTTGAAATCATGAAGTCGATTATTTTCATGAAAACTACTTTTTCCTATAATTATGGAGATAGTAAAAAGGAGCGTTAATAAGATGTTACTAGGCATCAGTGATGGGTCCAGAAAAATTCAACAGGAGTGGCACGTAAGAGAAAATATGTTATGTGGCCACCACATGACTTGCTCCATATCTGTAATATTTCTAAAAATTCCAAATACGTTACATAATAATAAATATTTTAAGAAACTGCGAGAAAATCTTGTACTACAAAGAATAGAAATCAACTCAAACCATAGCCTTCTAATATTGGATATAGCCACAAAGCTCCAACAATTAAGAAACTGGAGCGTTACTAAGATGTAACTAAGCGTCAGTTGTTAACAATAGTCTTCGGTAGGTGGCGTGGCTGTGGCAGCTAAAAATATATTATATCTCTTAAACAATGCATTATATGGAAAAATGTTTTAAACAAAGGTTGTAGAAAATAAAATTTCCTACATCCTATTCCGATATATTTTTAAATATACCAAATATTATAGAAGATACCTCAAAATGACAGATAAGTGAATAGAGTAAACACCCACTTCCGATTGACCGATTTTTACCAAAAACTAATCAGTTCTTGTGACTTTTATAAAAATGTCAAATATAAAATTTCGCGTTGACCTGATTAATAGTTTTTGAGTTAGAGCACCGAAAAAAGATATCAGATACCACACACAGACATCATCGAGAAAATGGTCAAAACGTGTTCAGGGTACCTCAAAACGTGTATTTCCGTTGAAATCTCGAAGTCGATTTTTTTCATGATACAATGCTTTCCCCTATACTACATATATGGAGAAAGTAAAAATGTATATATTGAATTATAAATAATAAACATATAGGTATTGTCACGCTAACCATGTGCGTCTTTTAAGCGATGTTTTGCGGTTAGTAATAGGAAATAAGGGAATATATCAAAATTATTGTCAACTTTATTAAATGAAACTTTAAATTATTATTTGTTATAATATTAATATTTACTCCTTTCCACTATAAAAATTATTTGTGTTACATTATCTCGTTTGTTTCAATTTTGACCAAAATAATTAAAAATACTTATGGGTCACTTTTGACCCAGTCTTGGGCATTTATATTTAAAAAATTATCTTGGGCATCGAACTGCTAATATACCTAAGCGTTTTGTATATTAAGAAGACAAACTTTTGGAAATTGAAAGCGACAGATAAAGCTGATATATTTCCTAAATTTTAATAATACTACCAATAAATGTTTTGTTTAAATAATTACAACTCGAAAGTAAAACTTATCTCCACCTATATTAGTTTCGAAAAAATTATTAATAAATACTAATTCACTGAAAGCGAAATGGGGCGACAATGCAGTACGTAATCTAGCCAATTATAAATTAGTATTACTAGAGACTTGAAAAATAGACATTTTTTCGTATTCTAAATATATTTTTTGCTCTAATTCGGTACCGATACAAATTCTCTCTTAAAAAAACGATGTTTTATTGGCCGTACACGAGTCCAAATCCCAAGTTTCTGTTTCAATTCTAACTAATTTTAAAATGCAAATAAAAAATGTGCTACAGTCATCCTCAGCGTAACAGCTGAACCTTGTAGGGAAACATACCTAAGCGTTTTATATATTGAAATGACTGCGGAAAGACCGGACTATAATATTCACACCCAATGTGTAACAATTATCTGAAAACTCATGCAGAAAATGACAAGTTATAACGTTTAAGTAAAATATAAGAATTACAAATCGATTAGAAAGTAATTTTTGTTTAATAAAAAATAATTTAAATATTTAGAATCAAGTAATGAAAACTTCAATGAAAAGTGACACAGTTTTATGGCTTTACACAATTAAACATAAAAATACATTTTTTTAAATTAAAAAATGATTTCAAATCCTAACAATAAATAGCGAACAAAGATCGGAAATCGCATCAGGGATGTTGGCTGGGTGAATCGCAAGCTGTTCCGAATATATCATTACAGCACATAACAAGATGGAAAAGTATACACAGAGATTTTAAAGGCGTCCTTTATGGGACATACGCATGAAGCGGTATCGAAAGATTGGAGGAAAGTATCTATAAAGGTTGATTCACACTTAAAGACACAGCAAAGATACGGGACGAAAACGACACGACGGCCTCGGTTTGTTAGCGAGAAAGCCAATGCAACCGTCCACACTAGGACGGCAAAGACACGTCGCGACACAGACACGACAGCGACAATGCTCAAAAACAACCCTCGGCCAGTCGTGCCGTGTCGTTGCCGTCCTAGTGTGTCGGGTGCGTTGGATTTCTCGCTAACAGACGAACAGAGACTGGTGTAGTTGTCGTGTTGTTGCCGGCCCGCGTCTTTGCCGCGTCGTTATGCATGAATCAACCTTAAGTCGTAATTATATGGTCTCGGGGACTATCTTGTTGTAAATGCTGTCCTCTATCCGAATAAAGTTTTAAAACTATACCACACAGATGAAATAAGGGCGTGGGATAGAAAAACATAGGTTTCAATTGTTGTTTGCCGAATGAACCGCCTTAGAGATCGATATAAACAAAATACACGTGGTTTTGCGCGGGATATTCAACAATTTCTGTCTCCGAAACTATAACTCGTAAGTATGTGACCTCGCGGACTTTCTCTCTCCGAATAAAATTTTTAATCTATACTTTACAGATCATATTAGAGCTAGGGAGAGAAAAATGTGATATTTCATTGTTGCTTGACTGGTGCCATTTAACGGGATACGAGTGTAAGTTTATTTAGGTGTTAATGTAAAGTGGAGAAAGTGGAAGTTCTAATTGACAGACAACTCAAAATCACAATTGGTGGAAAATTTTTCATAATTGTTATAGTTGATGACATTTAATTGTTGTTCGACGGATACCAATTAACGAGATACGAGTACACGTTTATTTAAGTGCTTATATCACAATTTGGCGATAAATTTTAATAAGAAAACTAATACTTCATTTAATTAAAATCCGCTCAGTAGTTTCGGAGAGTAAACATGCGGACGGACGGACGGAGGCGATGTGTCCATAAGGTGTTCCGCTACTATCGCTTCGCTGGTAAAGAACTCCTAATAAACATAGGAGAACCTAGGAAAACTTCATTTTCACCCGCCATCCTGAAACATAATGGCGGCCGTTTAATGTACATACTTGAATATGTATTGTATTTCGGAAAGGGTATGCCAAAGAAAAAACTTCATGAACAAAAAATAATATGCGTGTAGATAAGAGCTATAACGAAAAAAACGAAAAATTATTTTCATCTTATCGAGATGCATAGCGCCGAAGACCCTGGAACGCGCGGAGGGCGGGGTTGACCCGCGTAGCGCGTAAGGGGAGCGCCCCTTGTAGTCTAATACATTTAAGCTATTAAATTCTTTATTTGCGGGTCGGATGACATGGGGGGCACATGCCCTGGTGTCCCTCCCCCCCTTGATCCGCCACTGCTTGGCGTCAAGTGTTTACAATAGTCGCCGGTGGTAGGTGGTGTGGTGGTGGCAGCTAAAAAATAGTTTTAAAATAGCTCTTAAATAATGCATTTTATGGGAAAATGTTTCAAACGATGGTTGTAAAAAAATAAATTACCTATAAACTTTTGTTTCTGTACTTGTTTACATTTATCAAATATTAAAATATATATTTTAAAAAATGTGATGTGGCCACCACATGACTTCACCATACCTGTAATATTTCTAAAAATTCCGAAGATGTTAAATGAAGATAAATATTTTAAGGAACCGAGAGAAAAATTTAAAGAGATTACAAAGAACAGAAATAAACTCAAAATGTAGACTTCTGATATTGGATTACGCCCCGAAGCTCCAACAATTAAGAAAATGTAAGGGGCGTAAAGTGTTTACAATAGTCGCCGATAGATGGTGTGGTTGTGCAGCTAAAAAATATAATTTTTAAAATATCTCTTAAACAATGCATTATATGGGAAAATGTTTCGAACAAACATTGTATACAATTAAAATTCCTACGTTTATCCCAATACGTTTTTTAATTCATCAAATATTAAAAAACGATTCTGACAAGAGTAAACAACCACTTTCTGTTGACAGACTTTTACCAAAAACTAATCAGTTCTGTCACCTATAGTAAAAATATGAAATATAAAATTTCGCGTTGACCTGATTAATATTTTTTGAGTTAGAGCACCCACAAAATCCCGGTCACAGACACAGACGCACACACAGACATCATCGAGAAAATAGTGAAAACGTGTTCAGGGGACCTTAAAACATGTTTCCGTTGAAATCTCGAATTCGATATTTTTCATGAAAAAATACTTTCTTTATTCTCAATTATTTTGAGGGTTTATTGGACAGATGGACACCACGAAAATTTCAAAACGAATCTATAGATAAACGGCATGATCGAAACGTTTGTTTGTCCATTTTTGGCGAAGTTTTGAGGAAAAAATCGCTTAAATATTCACTTTTTCCTTCCGTCCGTCTATTCGGCCAATATCTCTGGAAGCCTGCAACTTGGAGAGGCCAAATTTTCAAGATAGGTTGACTTTCATAAAGGCTAAACGTGTTATTAATTTGGTGGATCTCGGGCGAGCTTCTGAGGAGTAATCGTTGTTTTTTTTCCAACCGCTTTGTTTCAGTTGAACCCCCGTAAGAAAAGCATGAAGTCGGTGCATGGAATTAATAATTTGCATTTTTAAACTAGTTAAGACTGACATATGAGCTTATGGCATAAACAGTCCACTACAAGTCATGACCATCTGGGCAGGCTTCCCCTCCCGTTCAATATGTTATAGGCGAGTTTCCCACTCCCCCCACCCCTTCCCCCCGCCCTCTCTCCTTAGTGGTAAGGGTTCATTGAACTCTCCGGCGCACTGTGTTATAGGCGAGCTTTCCCCTCCCCCTCTCCCCTTAAGGATAAGGATTCAATGGCCTCTCACGGCGGTTCCCTTTCAGGATGGGTTGTAAACACCTCCCTGACTCTTGCGAAGAGTGCGTTTCGGACGACTTCCCCCCCCTCCCCTTAGAGGTGTAAAGAAAAACTTTTCCATCCTCCCGCTTTCGCTTTGTAGTTTCGAATATTTAGGAATATATCTCAATCAGATAAAAATTCGGATAAACAGTAGAATGGCAGTTATAAATATTTTAGCAGGGGTTTCGAAAATACTTTGTATCGGCTGTGGCATTTTTCTATTTGGACATACAGAGGAAAAAAATAACAAGAGGAAATTTTCGATTATTGTGTATAATTTATTTTACAATAAACAATTGTACGTTTATTCCTCAGGAACTGCAGTTGCGTCATTGCAAGGCCGGATTATTATTTTTCCCCGTTCACATCACCGGGGAATAAAGTCTCCTCCAGGAAATATCTTCCGCTTGTCTTCTTTATCACAGACATTATTTCTTCCACGGCTGCCGGAACGTTTAACCCTCGGTTTACTGAACAAAAATAATTACATGATTTACTGAGTGGGTACACTTTGTACCCATCGTAGTTTTTAACAACAAGAGGTGTTTTAATTAATATAATTGATAAATTAAGAAACAAAATTACTTTTATTTCAACATAAATCTAAAATAAGTACATTCCCCATTTTTAATAATATACTTTTGAAATAATACCATTTAAAATATAAGATAAATAAATTATGGTAGTGGAACAGTATTATAAAAGCTACTAATTTGAAACACATGAAAAGGCCATGGCATCAAGAGAAACAAATAATGGTAGTAGTATAGTACACAAAAGCTACTAATTTCATTAGATGAGAGGAAAAAACTTTAACTTCTCCGACTGAAAGTACTGACTAGTGTTTCAAACACACTAATTTATCAGTTCCTCTTCGCAAATCTCTGGTGGTGCGGTCATCAAACCGAAGAATATGTAATATCAGAAAGTAACGATCCCTTGCCATTGTTGCAGGAAAAATTGGTCTAAAATAGGCGGTATTGGTTGTCCATAAATCTGCAACTCTTTCTTTTCTAGACTTCAAAACACCAGTGACAATGCATGAACCTAGAAAAGCAAACAGCTTTTCATGAGTTACATCTTTCCCATTTATTTGGAAGTTTTATTTTCCCATCTGTATTTGTATGAAGGCATATTTGATCCATCAAATCATTTGTTAGAAACAAGTGAAATATGGGGAAATATATGAGTCTGTTATCAATGCTCTCTCTATCTCTCTCAATCACTAACTACAGCGTAGGAACCACATATGCTTGTAAGAAAATGTTACAATTTACATTTCCAACATTGTATTAACAGCAATGTCAACGTCATATGATAAAATAATTACTTTTTTATCTTATTTCTAACGAAAGTTTTTGGATAGTTGGAGTTTGGAGATACACCCCGCGACATCACGGATATCAAGCCCCTTTTAAAACAATATATAACTTAATTATTATTATAATTAATATATAATAAATCTAACTATAAGATTATAAAGAATTATCATTGAGAAACAAATACAAAAAATATAAATATTTCTTGTTCAATACCCACAAAGAAACTCATAGCTGAAATTACCCTGGGTACATTATGTACCCACTTAGTAAACCAAGGGTTAAATAAGGAGGCGGATTGTCACCTTCCGGCGTATCAATCGAGGCGTTGCACATGCACTCCCACAACACGGACTTGCGATTCGATTCTGTTTTTCAATCAATCTGAATCCATGTTCGATATTTATAAAATACTAGGATACCATCTTCTCGATGTAGGGCCTCCAAAGTTCCCTCTCCTCCAATATTTTGTCGATAACGCCGACAGTCCCGACCACGTCTTCGCAAGGTATACACTACAGCGTGCATCTTTTGGCGAGGAATCTTCTGTCAGAATCGATTTGGTCCCGAATACGATTTTAAATTTTAACGTCAAGTTATCGCCGAGAGGGATAGATCGAGGCGCAGAGTCGTAAAAATACTCGTTAATAACTTCCTCGTAATTAATTAACTCGCACCACTTGTTTCCGTCGAGCGCCACGCCGGTGCCTCCCACTTTATCTATTTTTAAGAAAGGAATGCAATTGTTTTTCAAATCGAGTCCGATGGTAACTCTCTTCGAATCGCTCTGGTTCGCTTTATAGCTGCAATCGAGAACACCTAGCTCGCGCGGTCGCCATTTCTCCGTTGTCTTGTGATAAGATGACGGCTCGTCAGAGAGGTCAGACGTTATTTTCCGCCACATGACGGTGCGGGGGAGTAAGGTCCTTGGCGGGGATCTCGTCTGGGCCTGACCCTGTATATTTTATACGCTCCTCTCTCCCCCACCCATCCCATTTCCACCACTTCCTCTCCTTAAGGGTAAGGGTTCCTTGACCTCTCTGGGGATTGTGTTATAGACGAAATTTCTCCTCCCCCTATCCCCAGCCCTTCCCCCTCTCCCCCTCCCTTCCCCCTCTCTTCCCCTTCTCCCCCTCTCCCCCGCCCTTAACCCTCTCCTTCGCCCCTCCCGCTCCCTCCCGCCTCCTGAAGATATTTGGACGCCTTCCTTGGTTTGGTGGACCAGGTGATTACAGCTACGTCGTCCGCGTATAAGGCGATCATGGTATTCCAGCCTAAGTCGCGCGGGATGTCGCTCGTGTACACGTTGAACAGGAGAGGGCCAAGAACGGATCCTTGCGGGACTGCTGCCAGCCCCGGATGCCATGGGGATGTCTCGTGCTGCCACGCCACCCTGAACATTCTCCCCTGAAGATAAGACCGGATCAACCGTGTTATCCAGGACGGAAATCGGAAGAGGACGAGCTACCGGAAGAGCCCATCATGGCAGACCTTGTCGAATGCCTTTTCGATTTCAAAAAAGGCCCCTGCAGAGCACCAGTTTCGGTTGATGGCATCCGAAACGGAGTCGCACACTCGAACTAGTAGTTGGAATTACATGCGGCAGTGAGGGTTTTTATTCTGCCGTCATTTATTATTCATTTCTCGCTATCCCGCATATTCCCTCTCGTCGCTTTATTTTTCCTTCCGTTTCCTCCATTCAATTCGAAGTGATACCGAATTGCGTAGATATTTAACGATAGCATGCTTTCCTCTAACTGATGCTGCATCATCATTCCAAAAAAGGCGTGTTGTGCCGCCGTTTGTTTATGGGCTTATTTTCAAAACTTCCTCGAAACCTTTCTTCATTTTATCCACGTTCCGTCTTTATTTTTCCTCGCACTTTTTTTGGGGCTCAAAACTTGATGACTTCATTAGGCGCTTGTTTTTTTTTGTTTTTTTTTACGATGAAGACGCGGCTTTATTAAAAAATATATATAAATGCGACTTGGTTTCGGCCGAGAGAAAACGTCGGTGAAGGTTAATGATAGCACAGTACTTTCGCACGTATCCATTTAAGAAAGGTTAACTTCTTTTTCACGCCGGAATAAAATTGAACACGCGAGAGGAATTTTAGCATATGCATCTAAATTTCATTAGAAATCTTGAGGCACACTTGGTTTTACTTTGCTCATCTAATAAGACTTTTGATGGTACTCCATTAATCGAAGCTTAGCTAACACGCTTTTGAAAAGGAATTAATAGCATCTAGTGCAGTCGGGAATTAGGTCTCCCCCCTCCCCAATTTCGCAATCAACTCGAACTGGGACTGCTTTGGCATTAATTTCAACTTTAACTTGAAAATAAATACACTTTTTAAACTACTATCTCATATATATATATATATATATATATATATATATATATATATATATATATATATATATATATATATATATATCTACACACAGAGGAACTTCCATAACTCGAACGTCTATAACTCGAATTTTCCATAATTCGAAGTGAATCAGCTTTACCGGACAAAATAGATATGAGGAAAACGTATTTCCATAAGTCGAATTTTCTATAACTCGAATACTTTTTTGTTTTCCTGAAAGTTCGACTTATGGAAGTTCCACTGTATATATAATGATCTAGTGCAGTGATGTCCAAACTTTTCTAATTGCGGGACACATCAGTGGTTGCGAAACCCTTGGAAGTTGCCAATTCTTCGATGGGCTGGGTTCGAGTTAAAAGCGAAAGTTTTTTTTATATACTCTAAGGTGCCATATAAGTAAAAGTTAAGCCTACATTAGGTTTTCATGGCAAACATTTCAATATTTAAAGTTTTGTTATAAAAATTTTGAAAACATGTATGAAATTGTTTGTTAAATTTTTTCGAATTACTTTTTCGCCATAACTTCGGGGGCCGCACAAAAACCCTTCGCGGGCCACATTTGGCCGTAGTTTGGGAAGCACTGATCTAGTGCATGATATACCCGACTTGTTTAACTGATTTTATAAGATGGAGAAAAAAATATTTTTCATGTTTACGAGTTGTGACTCAAAAGATCCGGGATAAGTGATGCTTAATATTAAACGTTTGAAATGGAAAGATCTTAATTTAGTAACCGCCAAAAATAGTCTCCTTACTGGGCCACACTTTTCACTTTTTCACGATATTAATATATAGATAATTATGTGGAAAGTAGGCATCATAAGTACCGTTCGGATCATCTTGTTTCCACTGATTTAAAGTGTCGTCCTTTCAACGAAATTTTAAACTTGCGAAACAGAAAGTCACGCAGGGGGAAGTCGAATGAACGAGGAAAATGATATTGTCGGGTGTTTTTAGATTCCCTTAATGAGAGAACACTGTGCAATGTTGCGTTGTGAAGTACCCAACGATCCGGGAATATATTTTGCCTCATGTAAACTACGTTTCTCAGGCGCTGGAGGATGTAAAATTTGGAGGGTGTGTTATTCACTCTTCTACAAGCTAGAAAAAATTCTGAGTGAACATTACCATAGAGAACAAAATTGACTATACCTTCGATTCTTAAAAAAACCCGTATTTTTTATTTTAGTGATTCAGGAGTTTTGCACGGAAGACTTAGACATTAGGTCTATAGATTGTTCTAAAGCAGGCATGTCAAACTCAAAGAGGCACCAGGGTCACATTGAAGCGATAGATGTTATATAAGGGTCGCATTAGGATGTCAGTTGTTTAAAAATTCGAAATTGTTTAAACAATTTTTCAAGGATTATGTATTCCCGAATGTGCTAGGTAGGTAGAATTTGGAAAAAACGAAATAGGGATTATACAAATTTTGACATTTTAATTTGTGTGGCAGTTAAAAATTCTTAAAGTTTAAACAAATAGGCAAATCTTTGGACACTACGAGATGAGTTACGGAGCTGAAATTTTAAAGTTATTTCGAATTTTGTCTCTATAAACGAATAAACATTTCAATGTATCCATGAAATTGTTATTGCGGCCGTTAAAAATAATTTAATTTTAAACAATTATATAAATGTTATTTTACTTCTATTTATGCTATAAAGTTAAAATTTGGCAGAAGTGTGTGGAATTATTAACCCAATGTGGAAATAGTATAATATTCCTAAAATTGCAAAAATTGGTGCTTGTCTTACTCCATTATTGTTCCATAATGAAAAAACGAATATCGGTAAAGAGGAGAAATATTTTGAATTAAAGAAATATTTCCCATGATGAAATATCTCTCTGAAAAATGATGTTTTTTTCAAGGTGAGATGAAATGGTTGCAGTATGCGAGCACTTTCCACTAGTATATATATATAAAGCGAAGTTACCATAAAAGTTGGTAAATAGGAGGAAGTATGGAAACTTCCTTAAATTAATACTGAATCCACGCAAACCCGTCATATTTAACGGGCAATTACGCTCTTATAGGTATAAGGAGCTATCTCATCCTAGCACGTTTGACTGTGCCGCTGACCTCAAAAAGCCGTCATTTAATAGCTGGAGGATTGAAAATTATTTATGACTGAAGCTTAGAAGATTGAAATTTGGTAGGCATGTTTGATTCTTATAGTGAGAGCTTTATACGAAGAAAAATCCCTAACAAAATCCAGAGTTCGACTTCAGTAGATAATTTATATGTCCAATAAGATGACGCGTAAAAATCAATTTTTAACGACGTGTGAGTTTAATACGAAGGCTTCCGCGGTGTTTTCGTACTCCTTCCAAGACTTTCGGGATTCTACCGCGTGTTGTTTCTTCAGGTCTGACCTGAAGATGCCACCTGGAATGGAGGCGAAACAGTCGTCACTAGAAGAAACAACACGCGGTAGAATCCCGAAAGTCTTGGAAGGAGACGTGTGAGTTTTTATTATTTTGGTCATAAAAATTAGAAATTTGACCATTGATCTTAAATCTAGGATTATTTGAAAGGAAAATGAGTCCAGTTTCTTATTCTTATCACCTATTTTTTCCTTCAATCCACATAGGCTCGAATTTAACTTTCAAATGACTTATTTTGGCAATATTTAGCGATTTCATGTGGATTGACAACCCTGGAAATCGAGAACCCATTATTGTCTAAGTACGAGATTTTTAAATCAAATAATAGTCATAGTTACGATTTTGCATACTAGCTATTTAGAAACGCGTTCTGTTGTCCTTCAATCATTTGAGCTAAATCATATCATCTCTTCACAAAAACATATCATTTATATTAAACCTCGAACGATTTCGTTAAGGCGAAAATTAGCAATCGAGCCGCAGAGCAAGGGCCACATGCAGCCCGCAGGGCCGCCATTTTAACATGCTTGCTTTAAAGGACCTACGAATCAACTGAAAATTTTACTTCATCGGTCGGCATCTACGAGACCATTTTTAGGACGACGGCAGAAAAACCATCGATAAAAACTGGAACATCTTAAATCAGACACAACACATGGTCATGACGTCGTGCAATATCGGTAACAAAGAATCAAGAGACAAGCATTCCAGTGCCGCCAACTGTTAATTGTTACTATTTAAATCGACAAAAATCAGTCTGTAAGCTTTCGGATCACACCTCGTGTGATTGATGCGTTACATTGGTTTTAGGGTCGATAATTTAGCAGAGGCGCGCAATCCTCTTCAACTCGCGAAAGGATCGCATAAAGTTTTCTAAAAATGTGTATATTTTGAAAGTAACTCGAACGACCTTGAGTGAAGATACGTTTCATCTCTCTCGTATTCTATCTATTTATTCGAATTTATTTTTAGTCTACTTTCCAATAAATGGAATGTAGTCCTATGAGATCGCCTCGGTGTCCGTGTGTGTGTGTCTTCTTCATGAATGAACCGATTTCAACTAAATCTGCTACATAGAATCTTCACATAAATAAATGACCGAAATGACATTCGTATTTGGACCGGATCGATTTTATCAGGGGTGGCACAATTGCAAGGTTAAACCTTTCGGTAATTATGAATTTGGAAGGAATTGGCCTTACCGATTTCAACGAAATTTTGCCTGAAGTAGGCGTGCAACATATCATAACAAAATCAAGATGTTTAGTATAGAAAAAGAAAACAGGGCTGACATAATACAAGATATTAAAAAGTTTTTCTTCGTATTTTTGTTGAACTGTCCACATCAACTTTAACCAAATTTAGCACTTATAATATACAGTTATATACAAAACCATATTAGTATATTTAAACTGAATCAGCGGAACAGGGATGCCACAATAATTACAAATTTAACTTTCAATAATTAAGTATTTGGAAGGAATTAGCCGAACGGATTTCAATTAAATCTTTATTAATAAAAGGCAATGTGTGTATGTGCGGACAGCTTATCTCGAGAAAAAGAGACCCAGGGACTTAAAACTTGGTACACTTACTAATGGGACCACGAAGATGTGCATCTCGGGACCAGAATATTGATTTTTGGTGGCGGGGGGGTGCCATTTCCCATAAGATAACACGTAAAAATCGATTTTTCGACTTGCAGGATTTTACTCTTTTGCAAATTAAAATTGAAAAGAATTAACTTACGATCTTCGGACCTGTACCGTTTAAAAAAAAAATATATCGTTAATTATTCTTATCGTCAAATTTTGCCTACGATTCAAAATCGCTCAAGTTATACGTTTGAATCACATTTATTGGAAAATTTTAAGTTTTTTAAGGAAATGTTGCCTAGCCGACCGTGTCATTTTTAAAACTCGAGATTGTACTGTCGCCATAATCCTTAAATATACGTAAGGAATGCCTGTTTTGAATGCTTTAACTCGAGAGAGAGAAGGAGAGAGAGAAAAAGAAAGGAGAGAGAGAGGAAGAGAGAGAAAAAATTAAATGTTCCCTAAATCTATAATATAATTTGAAATATTTGGATGAATGTTATGCTCTACAAATCCACAGCTTCAAAGATATCGTAACGAAACTTAGCACGATAATTGGGGGCACCAGGGGAAAGGCCATAGGGTAGTTTAAATTCCCGACAGATTTCCCATAAAAACGTTATTCGCTTTTTTCATTTCCTGTAAGATAACACGTAAAAATTGACTTTTACAAGAGCAGGCTTTCATTCATTTACTTATATAAATTCGACAAATTGATGTAAGAACTTCGTACCGGCACAGTAATTAAAAAGAATGATGATAACTTCTTATTACTACCGTTTTGTCCGTCTTTGACTCGAAATCGCTCGCATTTCACCTTTATTCCCATTAATTTGGATTAAATTTACATTTTTAACGATAAATACCTTGACGACAATGACATTGTTAAAGTCCGAGGACTTCATATTTTTTCGGTTTATTTATCTAGTTACTAACCAAATATTCTAATTTAGTGAATCGTGCTTAGACGCGGTGTAATAATATGTGACGAGTTAAATTTTCCGCCTCGGGCGCCTGAGCTGTCGCAACATGGAGTCGCGGTCGCTCGGGAGAGCTCTTTTCTCTGTTTCATGCATTTGACTGGCCGTCCAGTTCGTCCGGAACAACCCCCGCCTGTCTGCCGAGAACGTTCCGGATTATTCACCGGGGGGATTAAAAGGAAGAGCAAACGTCGAGAAGGGGTCACAACGCGGGAGGCACGACGAGTAAGGAAGAGAAGAAAAAAAGAAAACGCGGCGATACGGAAGCGGGGCAAAGGAATTTCGGAGTGTCGGCCGTCGCCTTTCTTCCGACCTTTTTGCTATTTCATTCCTTTGTTTTGTTTACTCATTATTAAACGCCGATTCCGGTTTGGAGTTCTAACGTGGCCAGTTTATTTGGAGTCGAGAGATCCCTACGCTGGGTAAACGCGACAGTATATTATTTAATTAAAATTTGAATTTAAAGTTTTTTCAAAACATTGCTGGTTAGTATTTACATGTTTTATTTTGTATGATTTTAAGTGAAATTAATACATTTATTAATTTGTTCTTAGCTAGTTAACCTTAATATTAAGAAGTAGTAAATTAGTAGATAATTTGCTAATATTAAGTAGTAAATTAGTAGATAATTTGCATTTCAAAAGTCAATATGAAAAGTTTAAAATAATGTATATAAATTTTAGTAATAAAATATATTCTATATTTCGTTTAAACAGCAACCCGTGCGGAACCGGGTAAATCTACTCGTTCTTTATGTAATATTTATACAACACTAGCGTAATTGCCCGTCAAATATGACGGGTATGTGCAGATTATGTATTAAAATTAAGGTACTTCTCATCCTTCCTCCCTTTCTCTCTGCCTCCCTCCCATTCTCTTCCCTCCCTCTCCCACTATCCTCTCTCCATCCCTCTCCCTATATTCTTTCTCCCTCGTATTTTCCCCTTTTCTTCTCTTCCTCTCTTCTTCTCCCTCTCCCTCTTCTCTTTTGTTATCCATCTACATTAATGACATCTCCACGGCAATTACATCGTGCTCCTATCACCTCTACGCCGACGACCTTCAGATCTATATACATTCAAAACCCTCAGAACTTCCAGACGCCATTAGTAAACTGAATGCGGACCTTAAATCACTAACCGATTGGAGCAGTTATCATGTTCTAAAAATAAATCCATCTAAATCACAAGCCATTTTGATAGGTTACCCAAAGCTCCTTTCCCACATCAACTTCGATATCGACTGTCTGCAAGTTGATAATGCACCCATCCAATTCTTTAAAACCGTAAAAAATCTTGGTCTTATTATAAATGACACGCTCACGTGGACAGACCATATCACGAGTGTTTGTAAAAAAGTAAACTGCTCCCTCTATTCATTGAAGAGACTAAAAAACTTCCTACCCCAGAATTTAAAGCAAAAACTCGTATCCTCTCTTCTTCTGCCTCATATAGATTACTGCGACGTGGTCTACAGTGATCTATCAGTAGAGCTGTCCAATAAAATTAAAAAAACTTTAAATTCCTGCGTAAGATTTATTTTTAACCTTAAAAAATCAGATCATATATCTGACTATTACAAAAAGATGTCTTGGCTTAATCTCGATTCCCGCAGGAAACTCCATATCCTTAATACACTATTTCGGCTACTGTCTTCAAACACTCCCTCTTATTTTTCGTCGAACTATTCCTTTCTCTCTTCCCTACACGAAAAAAACACCCGTAACTCAAGAACGCTAAATATTCCAACTCATAGAACAAAGATTTTCAGTAATTCATTTCATGTAGCGTCCTGCAGACTTTGGAATGAGTTACCCGTAAAGACAACAAAGCTAAAGTCACTGGAAGGCTTCCGCAACTCCTGCTTTCTTCATTTGATGAACAAGTGCTAAACTGAATGATGTAATCCTACACACACTTCAATTTCTGCCATATTTATCAACTCCAACATGGAAACATTGTATTGTACGCAGCCTCTGGTATTTTACATACTCCGACGCTCAAGTCTATCTAGTGTGGTTTTAAAAATATATTTTAATTGTATTTTATTTTTTTTTTTTATTTTTTTTTTAGTTTTTTAAATTTCTGTTAAATTTTCTCATAACTTTCTTTTTCATCTTTTATTTGTAATTCAAGCATTTATATTCGAAAGTATAAAATGAAAATTCTCCATATTTATAATTATTCAAAATTGTCTCTATTGTACTTATCTACATATGTATAAGAGAATCTATATGTATATTGCTCTCGTGGTAACCATTTTTTGTGAATTAAGATTGTAAATTTAAAAAAAAAATTGTTAATATGTAAATCCTGATGTAACCAAATTGTAATGGTTAGGTGGAAGAGGGGGCTACTTAGCCTCAACCTCGCCAATAAAGACATTTTTCTTTCTTTCTTCTTTCTTTCTCAGTAGGTTTCACAGGTTTTTCACACCCCCCTTCTTGTGTGGGTGTTTTCCCGCTGTGGGTTTTTTTACATGGATTCCATTACTCAGCAGTTCATATTTTTTCCCACAAAATCACATCTTTTCTTTTCAAATACTTGTATTTTCATTGTTATCTGTATTTACATTGTTAATGTTTTATGCATTACTATATGTATCACGACGAGTGGTTAGGTGGAAGATGGGACTTCCTAGTCTCAATCTCGCCCCAAATAAAGACCAAATCAATCAATCTCCCTCTTATTCTTCACCCTCCTCTTTTCTTCCCATCCTCCATCTTCCCCCACCCATTCTCCTCCCTTTCTTCTAAAATTTAATTAGTTTTAATTCGGTGGAAGTACAATATATCCTCCCTCAAAATAGCGCCACAAGCGGACAGTAATTTCTTTAATTACCATGTCAACCTTAAATATAAATTTCTGATTAGCTCATTATATAAACTTTGCAAAATTTCAATTTTATATCTACAACATTGATCGAGTTATTCGCGTTTAAATAGCTATTCACTCAGACCAACGGACTGAAAACTTAGCATTTTATTATTGTTTTTTTGATTCTTTGATTCTTTTAAACCTCTCTTTCTCTCCCTATTTCCAAAACAGTCCTCAAGAACTCCATTCTTCTAACTCCCGTAACCTATCGCACAATCCTTCACGCTATGAATATTTTACACGCACGCTTTGTTTATTAAAACGTTTAGCAAATACCTCCGATTTTCATACCGTTTCTATTTCAATAAAATTAATTTAGCTTATCATAACGATTTTAATCTTTTTAAATAGTATTTCAGGATTTTAGGTATACCTTCTCGTAAATAACACAACGAATGTTTTTTACATTGATTGCTATGAAAATATTTCCCCCCCCCCTCCTTTCGTCTTTCTCTCCTTCTCGTATTAAATGCCTTCAAAGCACGCTAAAACCCATAAATATTGAAATAACAATAGGATTTCGAGTTTTAATAATGTAATTGGTAGGCATGGCAACATTCCGTTAAAATGGCAAGATTTTCCCAAATTTTGTGAATTAAACGTTTAACATGAGGAATTTCGAGCTGTAGATGATAAACAATGAACAGAATAAGAAACCTTGTAATTCTTTCGTTAAAATGGTATAGGTCTTAAGCTTGTGAGTCAATGTTTCTAATTTTAATGTCAAAAAGAAGATAAGCCTGCACGTCAAAATGTCGATTTTTACCTATTATCTTATGAAGAATGCAAATCATCCCCTGGAGTCGATCACTGAATGTTTTTTGTAAATTTTTCTTCGTCACAGTATTTTCATATCCGAGTAGTTTATCTCTGCAAATTTCAAGTTTATATTAGCATATTTGATTGAGTTATTCGCGTTTTAAGAGCTTGACGTGGACCAACCATCGCCGCATGCAGACATCCCCGGCGACCTGGCGGTGCATCCCCGTCGCGCAGACAAAGATATCAAGCGTTTAATATTAGGTGATACCATAATGAAATCAAAATATTGAAAGCGGAGCTAAAGAGCAGGTAAATAATATTTCTTTCACACGTATTTCTAGAGAACTGACCTAATAGATTTTAACCCAATATAGTATATTTAATATTCATATAAATAAATAACCAAAATATCATATTTCAACCGGGTCAACTAAACGTGGCTACCACAGTATCAAGGTTAGTATTTTTTTGCAACTATGAATTTCATATGTATTGGCTGAACCGAGTTAAAAAAAAAAATTTGTTAGTAGGGCGAATAAAATGAGGAAAGGAGATGAATAGGTTTAGAACGGATAAAAAAACAGGGATACCACAATATAAGAAAAAATAATTTTGTCATTTCAAAGCAAATGCATTAGTACACGATTATACTCCGGCGAATTTGACGAAAAGCACTTCTGTACCACGGGAAACCCGTGTACACCCCTACTTGTTATATATTAAAACTGTATTGAGAGGAAAATGGGCGGATTTGTTCTTTCTAGAAATACTTGTTTTATCAAATGTTGGTTTGCATGTTGTTTGACTATTGAATTTTTCGCAAGATTGACTGTGCGAGTAATTTATTTTATCCAACAAAGAACAGAATTACGTGGAAGCAACTGTTGGTTTTTATCAGAATGATTTATGAGCAAAATTCATAAATCTCATGCTCATGTAAGCGTTCAGATATCGTCGTAAAAAACGACTCCAAAACACGAAAGACGAATTAATTTTTTTTTCTTGGACGTTTCCGAGCACCATAAAAAACACCTTGAAACGACAACGAGCTCTTTGCACCGTCGCAGCAATGGACGGCGCAGCAGGAATGTTTCCATTTGTGCGCATTTATGGCTAATTAACCTCTTTGATTATTATTGCCATAACTCCTTAACACGCCAGACACACTCTCAAGGGAGGAGGAGGGAAAACCGGTGCCAGCGTCAGCCTTCCCTTTACGAAGGACGCCAATGGGGCCAACTGCTTAACTTCCCTTCCTAATGACGGAGCGCTGTCTCGTCAAACCTAACAAATATGGGAAGGGACGGCCCCAGGTTGAAAGATCCGACCTCCGCCGGATTCGAGCCTTGGACGGCTGCTTGGGAGGCCAACCCTCTAATCACTCCGCCACCGCCATCCCGGTGCAGGGAGAAGCGTAAGCGTTCACTTAAGAATTTAACAGAGAAAGGACAGGAAAAGCTCATTTTCTCGATAAACTACACACTCCGATGCTTGCGAATTATTTGCGTTTTTTCTTAAACTCGCGGACTCCCGAACTATGACTTTCTTATTCGTCCGTCTTTCTCCATCAAATTAACATGAAAATTCCTATGTACACAATGACTAGGCAGAACCGCGCCTCATCATGAAGACATCATAACTTCACGTAGTGTTATCTTCTCGCGTCACCATGGTGAATTATTATTTTCGAAGAATGCTGCTGCCCGGTAGTTAGAAGCGGTCGCGGAACTAAATAAAAGAAACACCAGCCAAGCTGGAGGATTTGAATTAAAAACCCGAGAGGCATGTCCGGAAAGGTCCTTGCAAAGTCGTGAGGGCACCTAATCCAAGAGTTGGAAGACACAGCGTCTCATTAGGAAAGAATGTGGAAGCGAAGAGGGATGGCGTCCGCGCACATATGCACACACGCACACACATGGAGGGGAGGAATATGAAGGCAAAAGGGAGAGGACGGAGACGGGATCCTAGGCGATGTCTGAAAAGTAACGAAATAAACGAGCGAAACTGATTAAACAAAGGGTATTTTATTAAAGTGAAGTCGGAAGCTTGCGTGCTTTCTATTGATTTATCGACTTCTTCACAAAATACTTAATCTCTCTGGTTTTGAACGCCGAATGAAAAGCGCATTCGTAAAAACGTAATAAAAGTCTTCATTTATCCCTGTTCAAACTGAATTCTTGGAAACGGCTACTCCTTCGACTGAAATCCACAAGGCAAGAGATATTATACATTTGACTAGTCCTACGAATTAAATATGAAGACTTTTTCTTTACGGCTAATATTTAGCGAGATGTGAAGGAAAGTTGCTTTTATTTTGTTTCCGGAAAAGTGGCACTCCTGAGTAGGTTATGTGCCATTTTCTTGTCGTATTTTCCTGAAAACCAAACTTCATGAAAATCCGCTCGATACATTCGTAGATGGAACATGCTGGCGGACGAATGGGCCCCAGGGTTGCCAACTCGTAAGGAGTTGATTCCGGTGGATTTCCGCTCCATGAGTAGCAAATTTCGGGAGAATCTGGGAGAAGTTCCCTAGAGGTAAATAACGCTTAAAGGAGCCATGAAACTTGTATGCATATATTGATGAAAAAACATATAAAGAATAGTCAATCTTTACTTATCATAGTTTCTCCATAAACGTAGTACAAAGGAAGTGTTGTTTTCGAGAAAAAAATAGAGTTAGAGATTTGAACGGAAATACATGGTCCCTTGCACACATTTTGACTATTTTATCGATGATGTCAGTATGTACATATATATATATATATATATATATATATATATATATATATATATATATATATATATATATATATATTTGTGATAGCTTTTTTGTGAGCGCTCTAACTCATAAACTAATGGTCTGAGAAACACAAAATTTTATATTTGTAATTTTCATTATAATATTTGGCTGAAATCGGTTAATGGGAATTGGAATTTCTTTGTTTCGATTTTGGCAAAAAACTATTTCAAATCTTCATAAGTATAAATATTAATTATTATAAGCCTTATATAAAATATTATTCTCTAAAATGTTTGTATTTAACGAATTTTCGTAGAACGTATTGTTTTGAAGATATTTAATTTTTTTCGTAATTTCCTTACAAACAGGATAACAGGTCGGAGAAATAAGATATAACAGAATTTAACGGAAAAGAATAGGATGCAGCATTTTTTATTGCCATTTTAAAATTATTTACACTAATCGTAGGAATTTTGCACTTGAAACATAGGACGCATAAATAATGTTTCACTTTATTATAATAGATATTTGAATCCGTTTCGGTTCTTGCTACAAATTCGTTTTTATGGCGAAAATTCGGTGCTATTTTTTGGTGAAAATTGTTGTTCGTCATGTAATGGACACTGACCACAATGTGTTCATTTTTTAGTTTCTGTAAATAACACCTAAGAAACGGAAGAAAAAAAGACGATGGAAGAAAATGGACGATTATAAAATAATAACAGCGTTTGAAGCAGTAGCGAAGAATTTTCCGTCTTGGATGGGCGAAGAAGATTTTTTCCTTCCTCTAATAAGTTGTCCTGTCTATCATGAGTGTTTCCAGGGCTAAATAATCGCAGAAAGAAGAACTCATAAAGCAGATTGATGGCGGTTGGCGTAGTGATTATAGGTCAGTCATTATCGTCTGACACGTGTGAAAATAAGCTGTTGATTTATTGTTGCCATGACTGCTACGCGCGTTATTGCCTCAAGTTTCGACACAAAATTTATACACACGAATGATATTATGCCTATTTCATTACATTTTTGAAACTATATAAATGATTTTGTCACTCTTTTTACTCAAATAGCAACATTTATTTATTAAATGCTTTCCTTGGATCGAATTTCTCTGAAGTTCGTTTCAGACCTTTTTAAAATTATTTTCACTTCGTCCGTCCGTGTGCAAACTTTTGAAGCAAAGAGAAGAGTTGGGAAAATTAGATTTCAGGATAGTTTAAGGCAAGGACACACATACATTCTATTGATTTTGATGTCCCTTTGTTAATCTATTTTTCTTTTAGCAAGGTTTAAAGAAACACTTATTAACCATCTCTACGGGTCTGTTACTATGGTAATGTTTCATTTTGTTTACCTTGCTACAACAATAAAAGCGAAGCGTATATACGTTCAATTTACTTTAGAAAAGGGTTAAAGATCATATTACAACTGCTTAACTAAGGAAATGTGTGTTTTAAATAAATAAATAAAATAAATAAATAAAATAAAATTACGTGAAGATTCTTAAAAAAGCGCTTTTGTAATTTTCCTTTTCAGCTATTTTTTAATTTATTTTTTTAATCATCCGAAATGCCTGACTGGCATAACAAGTAAGTAGCTTTTAATAAAATCAGAGCACATATTATAAATTGTATAAATAACTGCATAATCTCAATAAAAGCGTAATACGATTTTCTTAGAGGGGAAGAATTTTTGAAGATTGTGTATGCCATTCATATATAGCCGCTTACTGGAAAAATACCTATGTAGCTTTCTTCAGTATTCCAAATGCAGAATCTCCAAGAAAATTTTCTCATTCTATTAGTCGTAATAAATAAAATTATAATTCAAAGATTTTGACTCAAGTTTTTGAAAAGATGTGAACATAACACAGAAATGGAGGATGAAAATCTCGTAGGCGTCGTAAAAACAGCGAGTGGCGAAATTTTGCTTAATTAATTACCCAATAAATTACCTTTTTCATTACTGTCCCATTAAATTTCTATTACCGTACCATCTTTTCCGCCTAATATCGAAGAATAAGAATCATTCATTTGTTCACATCAGGCTAACCAACACTTCATCAGGTACTCTTAAAATTGTTAAGCAACACTTTAAAATACTTTTGGGTCATTATGTAACTTTACTTAAATTCGTAAAATTAATGCCGGATCCTATTTAATCGATTTATCGTGCATAAAATCCCGTCTTCATGTGTCGGACAATCACATTTGCGTTCTCACACAGATGGAAATAACAGTGCATCCAAGTCAATAAATGGCTGTTTGTTAATGGTCAGTTTAATGTCGTTGCTTGCTCGATTTCTATTTTCAAATATAAATAACTATCTTCGGTAAAAGATATTGAAACGTTTACGTCAACCGATTAATCTCATGGTAATGCCAATTTTTTGGCACTTTTTTTTCTGAAAAAATATCGCTAATATATTATGCCTCTCTGCCTGTGTGGTGATTAATTTAATTAATTCATAAAATAATTATCATAGTTCATGTTTTTAGGCACATTTGATATTATTTCTGTTAGCATCTCTATGATTTATATGCTACTTATACCTTTATTAACGATGTTTCTGATAAAGTGGTGACGTCATGGAACGCATCTACTTCGTTATTTGTGGCATTACTGTATTTTCATTTAAATCTCGATTTCGATTTTTTGTACGGAGACAATGCCTTCTCCTGTCCTGCGTACGTGGAAAGTAATAAAATAAGATTTCTTTTTCTAGTCGTAGCTGCATCCTCCACCTGAGAGTCCAGACTTATAAGCCAAGGTCTCGGACCTAAAAACTCACTTTCAGACGAAACTTGGTTATACTGTGGAGAATAAAAAAATAAGGGATAAAGGATTTTCCGTTTTACGCCAAGTTCGTATTTCTCGAGTTTCGAATTTATAAATATTAAATTTTTCAAAAATCTACAATCGATGAAACATATTCTCGGTAAAGACTGACTTTGTTACGAAAGTTTGCTATATTGTACTTTATTATAGATAAATGAATGCATATTCATAATAAAAATTCTATCATTAACGTTTATATATTGACCGCTATCTAGGTTGTACCGAACTTGGTCAATTATTCTACTTGCAAACAGAATGCACTTTCAAACGAGTAGGGATGTATGCACTGGTTTCCCGGGGTCTGGTACGTTTCAGAGCCGCCGTTTTACCGCAGGGACGGTTCAGCGCAGACAGTTTCATCATAAGTAGATAAATTATTATTCTATTTATTTATAGTTACAGATACAATATACGTGCAGTTACACGTTGCAGCATTTTCCTACTTTTGACGGTTTTTCGAGTTCCCCATAAGTTTTTCGTGTTCGCCAGAAGTTTTTGTGTTCGAACTCTTTCCAATGCCGAACTCCAGCAAATGACGACCCCTGCCTGCGACGCATTAGCCCGGAAGAGGGCACTAGTAGAACGCGGGTAGAACCAATTAGCGTTCGCGAGTGGAACGCAATCTACCGGCACCTGACTGTAAACGGCGTTAGTTGCGAGCCGACAACGTCGAAAGTGAGGGGAGCAGTGAAGGAAAGGGGAAGAGCGAGATAAGACGTGGGAAGAGAGAGCGAAGACAGCGGAGCGAACGCAGCCGTGGGAAAGGTGATCGACGCGTCGAACTCTTCGGCATATCATTTCTGATTCAAGTGGACATTTCTTATAAGTATTGTAATATATTTGTGTTTTGTATAACGTCACTGCAATATAATTGTTAGTACGTTTTGTGACATTTATCCAGTGTATGCTTTTGTTAATTGGTCGGCAGCAGCAGTGTCTCCGAATGTAACGTATCGTTTAACTATTTTATAATACTTATAGTATTACGAGAGATTAATGTAAAATGAGACAGTTTCGTCTCAACGTGCTATTAGAAATAAATAATTTTATTGCTTTAGATGAAATTATTTCAATAATGTATTAATATATAGTTTTGTTGCGAAGTTTAAAGTCCCAGGTTCGATTCCAGAAACTATCCTTTCCATTTGATTTACATGGGAAATCTGAAATCCACCGTGCAGGGTAATTTTCTCTTACACATTAAAATATCTTAGAATTGTAATAACGGGGCGGGATTTGTACTATTCTCCGAGGAAAGGAATGAAGATTATAATTTATATCGTTGAATTTTTCATATCGAACGGGTTTCTTCGAATTTCGCATGATCACTGGATTTTCTGCAGTTTTGTCACTCAATACGAGAGTTTTTCCATAGCAGCAAATAGTGTTGGACTCGGATTGGGTATAGTCTAATACAGTGATTCTCAAACGTAGGGTCGCCAACTGCTTTTTTCTCTCAATCCTTCAATTTTAATTTATAGTTTATAAGTCTATGTTTTAAATTTGGTTGAAATTGATGACAGTTCAACACAAATACTTATAAAAAGAATTTTTTTAATTCCTTGTATAGAGGCAGACCTGCTTTTTATATCTATACTAAACATCTTGATTTTTTTTAAATGTTGCACACCTTCATACAAAATTTCTTTGAAATCGGTTCTGATAATTCCTGCCAAATTCATAATTACGGAGAAATTTTACTTTGCAGTTGTGGGTCCCCTGCTTAGTTGATCTGTTATAAATAAGCCTTTTTGGTTATTTTTTTGTGTAGATTCCATGTACCAAATTTAGTTGAAATCGGTTAAGCCAATTCTTTCCTGATATATGCCTAAGGACGGACGGACATCACGAAGATAATACTGCTTTTCAGCACTGACGAAAAGCACTAAAAAGAAGCATCCAAAGGCTAAATATATTTTGCGGTTTTTGGAGGAATAAAGGTACAATATGTTTTTCTGGTAGTGCAGTTGCGATGTTCTCCGTATCAGTTTGTCCACTCCAGGTAAAATAAAAAAATCCGATCCAGTTACCATGGTAACTGATAGTTCTTATTATTAAAATACAATAATATGTCAACTAAATACAAATATATAGATAAATTATAATGTTAAATATTTCAGTTTTTCATAGTTTTCATAGAATTAAAAGCCTGAGAGATTTTTTATTTTCTACAATATGGCAAAGTTTCATAGAAAAGTCAGTTTTTACGAAGAAGTTATCAAAAAATTAATATTTAACACCTAACCGACACACCTGGGCCCAGGGTATCTGAGGGAAATTATTTTCCTCATTTCCCAAGAAGTGGTTGGCAGCAGTGAGTTGAGCTGCCAGGTATTCTCCTAGCCCTCAGTTGACCTTGAGCCAGTGGTGTTATTGTTTGCCTCCGTGCCCTACTGTATTGGCAATAATGGCAGTCAGGTTCCGTGGGCCCAGGTGTGCCGTTAACGAAACTTTCTTTTTTAAGTGGCGGTTCTTAATTTTATTTTACATTTTATAGTTCTTTCTCATCTATCGTGATTATAATGGATGACGATGATATAATTACAGTCTTGGACGAAATTTTGAGTGATATTAGTGACATAAGTGGTTCTGGTAGTGAATTTTAACTGAGTTATCACGTTTCGGAAAGTGGCGAATGTGCAGACGATGAAAAAATTGATGATGAACCTTCTAACCAATTTCTTTTATGGCAAGAACAGATTTAAATGGCCGAAGTCACCTGAAACACATGGAAGCACAGCTCAAAACAATATTATTCCTACTAGACATCTACCAGGAATAAAAGGCCAAGCCATGCAGGTAATAAACAAAAGCCCTGTAGCGTTCTGGGAAGTAGTACTTAGAACCAATGAAAAAATAAGATCAATTCTTGCTGAAGCTAATAAATATTCTTGCTAAAAAGAAACTGACAAGACTGAAATAAAGGCACATAGTCCTATATTGTCTTTGTGGTGCCTTCAAATCCAATGACGAAGATCTTTGAGGCTTGTATTCTAAGGATGGTACTGGAAGGCCTATTTTTAGGGCAATAATGCCTCTCAATCGAGTATTCTTCTTGTTACGTTTCCTACGCTTTGACGACGCAACTATTAGAGACAATCGTAAACAGTCTGAAAAGCTTTACCACATCTCTTGGCATTTCCAAACATTTATAAAAGTGTCAAAAAACTATTCGTTTGGGGAATTTGTTGCTGTGTACGAAATGCTGGTGGGCTTTCGTGGAAGTTGTGGGTTTCGCATGTGCATACCATCCAAGCCAAGAAAGTACGGCGTCAAAATATTCATTTTGGCCGATGCCAAAATGCAGTACTGCCTAAATGCTGAAATTTATATCAGCAAATTAGCAGTGGAATCAAAAACTTTGTCCTCCAAGCTTCTTCAGCCTACAGCAGTTGTTTTGAGAATGGTGGATCCAATAAAACCCACCAACAGGAACGTGACAGCCGAAAACAGGTTTTCATCCTTGGAATTAGTCAGTGAGTTGTCGAAAGTGGGGTTAACTTATGTAGGAACAGTGAAGAAAAATAAGAGTGTACTGCCAGTAGCCTATAGCAATAAAAGTTGCGGTTGATCCTCTCTCTCCACTTACTGCACTACCAACTTGTTTTTATCCTTTCCTTGCTATGATTTTTCCGGGTTTTTGGACAGTGGATATTGAAGTCTCGTCAACATTGTATATTTTAGAAGGAGAAATATCATTTTCAACAACAACAGTTTCAAGGTTTTTAAAAAACAGTGACACCTCTTCCTTATTAAAACCTCTGACTGTTCAAAGTTGTGGGTACAGGCTGGCGAATAGTATGCTGTGGATGTCGGTCCAAAAACGAGTACATCCAATCAGCACCCGCCATTTTATTTTCCTTGTCAAAGTTATTTTTAATGGAATTTTTAATGCAAATTCGAAGGCGAAATTTCTTAATACTTGTGATGTTAGACCGAAGACAGAATCGCTCATTTGCAAAGTGTATTCTCTTAATTCAATTTCCATTTCTCTGTCAAATACCGGTTTCCTACCAGTTGTCGGTGGGGTGAAGTTCTGCTGTTAAATTCTATCAGACAGAGTAGATTTAGGTATTCCGTATTCTTTTACCGCTGCTCTGAGGGTCATTTATCCTCTCTGTACTGCTGTTATCGCTCTATTTAGAACTGCAGGCTCCCAAGTACTCCTTTCAGTTTTACGCACGTGATTACCTATCATAGTGGCCTGAAAATATATCATATTTTATGAATAAAGATGGCTGGGGTAAAGCCGGACATTCAGGAACGTGTCCGCCATTAGCCTCGTGTAGTATCCGGTATTTCCCCAAAGTTCCTTAAGGCCTATTACGTTCTACTACTAGCTAACACGTCAGAGTTTTCAGTTTAATGTGATACTAAAATGTAGGAAATAAATTCCACTTTAATAGGAATATATACATCAGATTTAAACGTTGACGACTTACCTTTTTCCAGTTACAAATTCGCACTTAAAACTTCTTTAAAACTGAAAAAATCACTACACAAAAACAGACACAAGTTCAAGCCCACCTGCTGTGGTCAGCCATTGCTCCTTCACTAGATGATGTCACACAACCAAAATCAGTGATGCCAAACTTGCCATTAAATAACAAGGCTATGTCCGGTGATACCCCGTGTCCGTGATTACCCCGTGTTCCCCTAATGGTCTTCAACAATTATTTTGAGATGGCCTTCTCCTACTGACGTCATAGTCTCCAGGCAACTGCAGAAAAGATTAACATTCCTGCTCTTGAAGCAAAAGTATTTTTTCTCACCCATTACGCTGCCTGAGAAGAAAACAGGCTGGATTTTTACAATCCGCGAAATGCTTGTGATGGATTTCTCTGACTGCGCCGAATGCATGCAGCCTAATGTGCCCAGGAGGCCGGGCGGCGGAGTCGCTTGGAAATTCTACCTTTCGCCGAGGAAGACACAATTGACGTCATTAGACGTAACGAGGCTGCGCGCGGCGGGTGAATTGGCGCTAAGTGGATGGCCGCCCAATAAGAGGGAACTGGACACAAAATCGCGTAGTTCGAGACTCTGCACCACCTGCTAACCTCCACTTAAGGAGAATTGCGAAAAGAAGATATATTTATTTCAGGCGTCTACCTCGGTATAAAAAAGGCCAGTTTTTATATGGGAAACCATGTTGTTTTCTATTCCTATCCCGATGAGAGAATTCAGTGCGTGGCCGTTATCATCTATCTGCAAGTATCGCTGAAGAAATTGCGTAAGGAAAACGTTTCATCATAATTTGCAATAAAGTAGGACTAAAAGTGAGATATAATTGATGAAAATTTACCGAGGGAAAAATGAATGAATAAGGGAATATTGTAGAGCAAATTACGAAAGGTGCTTTTTAGACGTTCTTTACCGGCGAAGCGGTAATAGCTGAGCGCCTTGTGGTAAGTCTGGTCCGCCCGTCGTAACTTTTATCTCCTAAACCGCCGGACGGATTTTTAATTAATTAAGTATGATTGATCGCTATTAGTGATTTCGTCATTGCTGAAAAGCACTATTATCTTCGTGATCTCCGTCCGTTCGTACGCATATATCAGGGAAGAATTGGCTGAACCGATTTCAACCAAAATTTGGTAAATGGAATCTTCATATAAATTAATGACCAAAGTGTTTTGATCGGATCGACAAATCAGGGGTGCCAAAATCGCAAAGTTAATCTTTTCGGTAATTATGAATTTGGAAGGAATTTTCAAAACCGATTTCACCGAAATTTTGTATGAAGTAGATATGTAATGTAAAATAACAAAATCAGGATGTTTAGCATATACATATAAAGCAGGACTGCCACAATACAAGGAATAAAAGAAATATTTTTACATGCATTTGTGTTGAACTGTCCACATTAATTTTAACCTAATTACACACTTATATACAAAACCATATTAGCATATTTAAACCGAACACTACCAACTAAGCTATCAAGCCAGTTGTAATAAACCTAAATATCGAAAATTACTTAAAACATACCTCACTTGAGTTCAGTAGTTGTAATATAAACGTTTATGTTCTTTTCTTCGCCGTAGATAATCCATTACCTTCCGTATGCAAAATCTGTCATTCACGCGTAAGGAATTCAATTTGTTTTGTAATTATAGAAAATCTTATTTACTTCATAACCAATAAGATTATTTACGTTGACAACAATTAGGTAGCTATGCATGTATTTTTCTGTTCAAAGCGAATTACAACTTTCTTGTTCAATTTTTTTGATAACGGCTACTCCTACGATCAAAATGTGTAGGAAAATAAATACTCTACGTTACTAGTTCTACATGTTTACTTGAAAACTATTTTAATTTGACCAAAAATTTACGAGATATAACGGAAATTTCATTTTTTGTCATCAGTAAAGTGGTACCCCTGATTGGCTTACGTGATTTATTTTTGTGATTTTCTTATTAGCGTTAACTGTATATTCTTAATTTCAAATTTCATAAAAATCCATTTTGGCAGAAGCCGGGAACGAACATACGGACGGACGTACAAACCGACGCTAATAGGCGCTTATACTGGAAGCGAAACGCGACTAAAACAGACTGTTTGTAGCCTTTCGCTGATAACTATGGGTGTGATTTTATATCCAAACAAGGGATAGGACGTGGAAACAAGAAAACGGTCTCATTTGAATCCCGATAAAGAGTATTTTATGTCGATAGGGTTTCATAACCGATTTCTTGACCTTTGAATTACAAATTTACATATATTTTTAAATACGTACAAACCGGCATTCACGAAGCCATTTTCATAAAACTTAACTATCGCGTTGCTAGACTACTGATTGTTTGCAATCCACCCAGAGAATCTAGATATTTTTCATCCAGGTTAAAGCATGAGTAATGCATTATACAATTATAATTTGTAAAATTATATAAATACAAGTAAATGTAATTTGAAAAATTCCTCATCTGGAGTCACAGAGAAATTGGAATAGAATTATGAAGTACGTACGCATGTAAGAATGGAATTGATTTTATAATTGCTGAAGTCACGTATAAGCAAGTAGACATAATTTCAACAATAAATGGAATATTTTCTAATAATTTTGTGTTGCTGCGAATTAAGACTTTAACAGGATAAATTTAAGGTTATCAAACTTAATTAACTTTTTATTGTTTATATTTAATCTTAAACTCTTACAACGATAGGTACTTCTGCCAGTTTGCTGTAACCGAGTTAATCTTTGAGTTCCAAAATTCTAAAATAAGAAAACTTAAAATACCATTATTCCGACCATATTTTTGACATTTTATACGCCATAGAAACAAATAAAAGCATTTTAAGCTGAAACAATACAATTTGGAGAGATTCCAAAAAATAACTTCTACATCCATAAATTTTGCTGTAATATTTGAGCTTCTTTTAAGGTCCTCTCACCAGTTGTAACTCAAGACTCCTGTATCACATAATTTCTTCTTTCTCCTTATTCGTTAAAGCAGTTTGACCTCTTACTAAAATCTCCTTTTATGAATCTGTATAAATATTTTAGGACTACGGGTCCCATTTCTGTCGCTCGCCACTCCTAGAAATAAAAGTGGTTTAATTACGGTGTGAGGACATCAAGAACTGATTGTATCGGATATTTTGCCTGCGATCGCTTGGACCGCACTCAATAGCGAGCTGAAGAAAGACAACCGAAGGCTTGAGAAGAGCAAAAAAGTCTCCTTACCTTTGCTGAGGTAAACGTTCCATCGGCGGTAGACCCCTGCTGTTCCACGGCAAGAGAAGTTCCTCCTGAGACAGCCGAAACTGCGCACACCACCACATCACACACGCACGCGCGCACACACACATTGATCACATGCCACTAAATCACCAGTCGCTCAACACATCACACCACTGCACAGCACACCCCACCACCATCGCTGAACTGACACATCACGTGACCAGAAATTAAAAAAATAATAATGTGAACTGAAAAGATTCTCGCAGGAAATTTGGAAGCCGGATTCTTGAAACCTGAAACGGAAAAAGATATAAATTTTAACGATCCATTTTTATCACTTTTGCCAGAAGTTATTAATTTAAATTAGAAAGAAACAAGTAAGGAAGGAGCAGCTGAAGCAGGCAGTCAACGGCGTATTTTTAATTTTGACAGGCGGACAAACCAAAAAAAGGGCACAATTAGAATACTTAATCGATTGACAAAAAAATGAAGCCTCTATCTGCTTAAGTTTAGATGATTGCCATAAGGTGGAGATAAAATACAGATGTTATTGTTCAACGATGACACTTTCCTGTATTTGTTACTCTTATTTATTTACGCTGTTCATATTGTAATAGAACTGACTGAAATTTAAATTGTTCCAGGTAGAATAAATGTTTCAAAAACTTGTGTCGTTGATACACATCATTCCCATCTTACAAAATACATTCATGATACTTCAAACCTAGTGGAGGTTGGCACCGTCGTATTTCCAGCATTGCTGCTAATGCGGAACTTCATTGGGCCACGAAGGGCATCGACCGCTCCCTACAAGTGGGGACGCTTGTTGCTAGGGAGGGTTTCTAGCGAATCAAGGCTGGCGATGGGTCGCTTGTAGCGGTCCCACCACCTAGCCTTGATGTCGCCTAGCACTTGCACTTCTGCGAGCACAGATGCTGCCGCCTTGCAGCATCTTACAGAATGCTTCACTTATAAATGTATATATATACAGGCTTTGACAAATCTGGTCTAAATCTAATGTAAGAGCTACTTCCAAAGTTCAGGATCAAGGGTAGATTTTAAAGCGGTATGATTTAGAATTGAGATTATTTAAATCCATATACAATATATGTACACCACGCATAAGACGTGAAAATATTATCTACCACTTATTTAATCTATTGAAGTGTTAAAATATAACAGAAATATAGAGTGCAATGCAAATTTTAGTAGCCAATTGGAAACGGGCGCCTGGTTTTCTTCAGCCCTGCATGCGTCTATAACGTATTGTGAATAGATGGGGTACTAGGATAGAGAATGTCCTGCGCTTGGTAGGTTCTGGTATAAACATAGCAACCGATTTATTGGTCGCAAAATTCTGGGAATGAAAAGTTCTGAGCATTATGCCAATAAATGCGGTCCAAGTTGTATCCGCCTACTCCTTTGGGCTTGCTTTCCTCCTGATTAAATTAATTACGCAGTTGTATTGGCTAATTTTTATGCATATTGAAACGTTTACAAGTGATCATTTTTAACCGGATATCGTGTCATTCTTATATTGAATTTAGCGCTAAATCTCAAAGCACTATATCAACGGACATCGAAATTTGACGAAATAGATTTAGCCATCGACTAAAAAAGAGCTCATTTTTTACTGTTCAAAATAGTCCAATGCCATTAATAAAGCCAAATCTGACATAAATAAATTATATTCCCTTATTGGACTTAGATTTAAATTAAATGCTAAGAACAAAACTAGAATATTCAAATCTAAAAATTAGAACTATTTTACTATGGAGCAAAACCCATATTGATAATCTCAATATATAATTTGCTTGGTTACGTCGTGATGTTTTAAGATGCTATGTCATGCTATAATAAAAATATTGTAATTTTGTTTTTAGTAACTTATATAAAACGCACTGAATGAAAGAAATACTTTAAATAATTGAATTAATAGAGATATTGAATATATGAAAGTTATGTTGCAATTCTAATAATTAGTTCAGATGTCTTAAAGAATGCAACATAACTTTTATATATTCAATATCTCTATTAATTCAATAATCTATATATATATATATATATATATATATATAACAACTTACGGAAAAGGAAATGTAAAATGAATATATGGATGTCAACAAGGTGTTGGGATGAGGAAACCCAGTGAGCACTCACCAATCAGACGACTTCAGGTTGGCGAGGCCCCGGGGATGTCGAAGCGACACACGTAAAATAACACAAAAACACAGAAACATCACAAACGTAAAGCTTTCGGAACTACTCCTTCTTCAGCTACAACACCTTGTTGACATCCATATATATATATATATATATATATATATATGGAGTAAAACAATTGCTAATTTTTGCAATTTTATGAATTATATATGTTTTTCACATTGGGTTATAATGCCACACATTTATGCCAAATATTAAATTTGTAGCACATTTAAAAGTGAAATAACATTTATCTATTTGTTTAAATTAAAATAGTTTTTAACGGCCGCAATAAGAATATCATAGATAGAATGAAATGTTTATTCGTTTAAATAGACTAAACTCTAAATAACTTGAAAATTTTAGCTCTCTAACTCGCCCCGTAGTATCTAAACATTTACCTATTTGTTTAAACTTTAAGAATTTTTTACTGCCAAACAAATTAAAATATCAAAATTTTTATAAATACCTATTTCGTTTTTTTACAAATCCTACCTCTAAAAAATATTTCAGCTCAGTAGCGCATTCGGAAATATATATGTTATCATTCTATATAGACGTTTCTTACAGAGGAGGAGGAGGATATAACATACTAGTAGAAGGTGCTTGCATACTGCAAACATTTCATCTCACCTTGAAAAGTCATTCATGAACGTTTTTTTATGTTGAGATGATGTGCTTGCAGAATGCAAGCACCAACTACTAGTATGTTATATATATGTTTGTTATATCCTCCTCTGTAAGAAACGTCGATATATAATGATAACGCTAAGGCAATGCGTAGCACACAATAACATTGTATTGCTAATCAACAGGATATATAAATAGCTGTCACTGAAACATATCAGATTTTGTATCATAATGTTAGTATTGTGTTGTAAAATCTGTATTAAAGTAGATATTACTTTAAAAAAAATTAATTTGCGTACAATCTTATATGGTAGATTATATATCATTACGAGTTGTAAGCCCGTAAAAAATTACGGAACTTAAATGATTAAGCGCTTTCATCTACTTAATAACCAGAATAGTTCTTGGTTGGCCGAGACAATTTTGTTCAATGCGAATTTATAACACATTAATAAATTATCTCATTTAGCATTTCAAGAGATACAAAATTTTCATACCATTGGAAAGTACATAATGAATAAGCGGCATTGAACGCTATCATTACTTTTCTTCTACAAAACAAATTATCAGCAACTACATCAATTTAAATAACCACAATGACCACACAATGCCTCACATTTTGCCAAATCTTACGTGTTTAATTATTAATAACAATGCATATTTATTTTTAAATGCATATCAGTCGATATAGATACATAACAACCAAGTAGAACTACGTCAATTTAACCCATTTACGCCCAACGTTGCGAATGTGCAAAATTATGTTAGCAAATTTGTCGTCGTTTTTTGTATTTTATTTATAATTTCTGTATTTTGCGTAGATTACGTAAATCTTTGTTGCCATGCAATATTTTTTAAAACGAAAATCGGAGCATATTTTCTAAATTTCATTTTTTCAAATATATCCTCCTACATTGACATTTTCTACGATAATTTCATAAATGCATTAAATATGTAGAAACTGTAAAATATGTGCAACTCATAGCTTTTAATATCAGTATGTACTGTCTTCATATCAGTGCGAAAATTTAACTGCGAAATAATTTGTCTAAATATTATTTATTGTTTACTGAAATTAATGTTGCGATTTTGCAACGTTGGGCATAAGTCCTTATGGTGTTTCTCATTACGTTTCTCTGGAGGTGAATATTTATGTACATGCTCTTTTACTAACGTATTTTTTATAAAATAATATTTATTTAACGAAAACTTGTTGATCATAGAAACTTTTTTGTCCAAATATCCTTGACAATTGCACCAAAGTCGGCAGATGAAATTGTAGTTCATATTCCCAGGCTTCTTCTCGTTGCTTTCATTTTTCTTCGTGAAATGTCTGCACCTGCTGCGAAGACATCTTCAGTTACTGTGTTCCTGATGCATACTAAATTCTTTCTTTCGTGGTTTCTACATATGTATTTCCCTACGACAAGGTTTCATGCCCTGTAAATGTTGCCTTTGCAGTTTTCAAAGGCGAATTCAATTGTACAGATGGCACCATATTTTGGTCGTAATTCCTGTAAAATGTTTATTCGTGGGAAGCCAATTAGAATTCGATTCAAGCTATGGTGTCTAGCATCTTCCACTGGGTATTTTTTTTTCAGTTTCTCTCATATGCAGGCGCAACTAAAAAATATGTGATGGTTTAAAACTTGTAGAGCGAGTGGTATTGGATCTACTCTACGTGCTAGAGAATCCAAAAAATCATAAGGTTTTCTGCGACAACTTTTTTACCGGTTATTCTCTCCTTTCAATGTTTAGTGATCGAGGTTTTTATGCAACCGGGACTGTTAGAGATAACAGGATCGCTAACTGTCCCATCCAACCAAAAAAAGACATGTCACATATAGGAAAATGGGAACGATGGACCATGCTTTTGACAAAAATAGTTTGTTGGCTTGACAAATCCGTGGTCACTGTAGCAACAAATGTTTGAACACTAAATCCTCTAGCATCTTCGAAAAGAAACAATTGGCTCGCAAAAAAATCGAGGAAGGGAGGGAGAGAGAAAGGGAGGGAGAGAGGAAGGGAGGGAGAGAGGAAGTGAGGGAGAGAGGAAGGGAGGGTGAGAGGAAGGGAGGGAGAGAGGAAGGGAGGGAGAGAGGAAGGGAGGGAAAGAGGAAGGGAGGGAAAGAGGAAGGGAGGGAGAGGGAGGAGAGGGAGGGAGGATAGGGAGGGGAGGGAGGGAGGATGGGAGGGGAGGGAAGGGAGTGAGGGGAGGTGGGGGAAAGGGTAGAGGGGAAGCTGCGACTCCGTAGGGACCATCTTTCTCAGTCCTTTCTAGAAAAAAGATAGGAAGGGAGGGAGAGAGGAAAGAAGGGAGGGAGAAAGTAAGGGGGGAGAGAGGAAAAGAGGGAGAGAGGAAGGGAGGGAGAGAGGAAGGGTGGGAGAGAGGAAGGTAGGGAGCTAGGAAGAGAGGGAGAGAGGAAGGAAGGGAGAGAGGAAGGGAGGGAGAGAGGAAAGGAGAGAGAGAAGAAGGGAGGGAGAGAGCAAGGGTGGGAGATAGGAAATTTATAAAAGTTATTGATTTAAAAAATTTATTTTTATTTGTTTCCTTTTTCCTTTTTAGTCTTAATGTGAATTATATGAATATGTTTATATATTCATCAAAAAGTAACTTTATTGATTAACTAGGGAGACGCCCGTTGAAATTCTACGGTAAAGTTTTTAATTAAAATTTCGCCAATAGATTATCCAAGTCAATGGTACCCAACTGCATAAAACCAGCAACAATTCACATATTTTGAGGAAATCTTGCCATTTTAACTGGATGTTGCCATGCCAACCCATTACATTGTTAAACCTCGAATCCTATTGTTATTTCAAACCATATGGGTCAAAGCGTGCTTTAAATGCTCTTACAATTAGTACGAGAGAGAAAAGGAGAGAGAAATTCTTTTCATAGCAACCAATGTAAACAACATTCTTTGCGTTATTTACGAGAAGGAGTACATTCGAATGTAGAACATTAATCATTCGCATATTAAAATTAGGTACTTAGAATCACTGTAGGAGTTCGAAACTTGAAACAACGAACGCCTAAAAGAACGAAAGTTTGTTTTCTTGCCATCCAAATAAAGTCAAGACATATTTATGTTCGTTTTTTGCTTCACAAAAATCTTTCCCATTGAATTTCAACGAGCATCTCCCATATATATTGCTGCCGATTTCGTTTAATTGGATGCCATTGACTTGGATAATAGTTTGGCGTCGCATCTATTCACGAAATTTTATAACAAAATATCCCGTTGAATTTCAACGGGCATCTCCCTAATAATAATAATGATGATAAACTTATGCCCCACATCTTCTTAATAAAATTTAAAAACTAATAATTCAAAAAGACAAGTATATCACAACGTTCAAATAGCTCACCAAATCACCAATATGATTACTGATCTATTAAGCGAAATCACAGAAAATATTTATGAAAAAGCTTCCAAACACCAATATACGAATGAAAGGTCCCAAACGAGTACACTTGGAAACATATTATTGCATAGCAAAGATACGATGCTTTTAAAGGTGACTGCTATATTATGAAACCATCGGTCTCAACCGAAGATGTAATTTTACGATGACGTCATAATACTAAAGCAAGGAAAAAAGCGACTTATGTAATTTTCTCCGCAATTTCTCACTCACTTGTTTCTTTTAGCATTAATGTTCTTTGCCTTTTACTTAAAGACGGCCATTTTTAATCAATCTTATTGGTGATTTTTGACTCAATTTTCGGATAAATCTCTGCGAGGACATGTATTTTTACGCCCTTTTTAATGTTTTCGCTCATCTTTGCTTCCGTCCTTTTTGGCGCGATACGATTTACGGGTTTACTTGTCCGAGGACTTAGGAGATCGCGAAATATAGACTCCCGCTAAAAGTCACCTGCGTGCGCCGCTTCCCGATCGTGATTGCCGACTCCATGGGCAGGTTTCCAAACGGGGACGAGTCAGTCAGCCGCTGGCTCACAAGGGGTCAGCACCTGCTGAAGGATTCCGTGTTACGTGCTGGCCGCGGCGCACCGGGGGCGCGCCGACTAATTCCTTCTAGTTAAGGAAAAACTTGTGTTGTGCTCGAAGAGCGTGTGTCCCGCAGAGAAAATCAGACAAGGTTATAATCCTCTTGGATCTTTGGAAGGATTACTTTCGCTTCGCCGCCGCTCTTTTGACTTTGGACGTATTTGCTTGGTGAGTGAACTTCTTCGACATTTTTCAACAATTTAACGGTCGCATACTTATGCGGTGCTTTAAAGTATATTCGTGCGAATGGGAATATTTGTGCGCGATTTCATCCGTCATTTATTATTTTGCAAGCCGAATTATTTCCTCCATTCGGAGTTCTATTGTTTTCTAGAAAAACAAATCGAATTTTCAACGGAAATAAACGTGTTAAGGTCTCCTGAACATGCTTTCACTGTTCTTGCCGATGCCAGTGCGGGTGGATACTTGTATGATAGGAATTTTGTTGGCACTCTTAATTCAAAAACTAATAAGTGGATCAGCACTAAACTTTATACGGGTCAAATTCCGGTATAACGAATTCCGCAATAACGAAAATTTCAGTATAACGAACAATTTTCTTGTTTTAAAACTTCACATAATAAATATATAAACAGATCTCGTGATAACGAAATCCTAATTTCAGTATAACGAACATTTAGTGGCGATTAAAATTAGATTGATTTCATTCGTGCCAAAAAAAAACAACTATTACATGCTCATATCCACGATGTTTTAAGAATGTTCGATCACTTTCCAGCGATTATCGTGCAAACAAACGTGCTTGGATGACACAAGCAATATTTAATGAATGGCTACAAATCTTGGATACGCAAATGAAAAAACAAAAAAGAAAAATCCTTCTCTTAATCGATAATTGCTCTGCACATAATTTGGCATGTGTATTAGAACACGTTAAAGTCGAGTTTTTACCTCCGAATCGTACAGCGTCCTGCAACCCTTGGACTTAGGAGTCATACGCGAAGTCAAAATGCATTACAGGAGTCAACTTAACAATAAGTTATTGCTAAAATTAGTTTCAGAGAATAATGAAAAAATAGATGTTAAAGAAGCATGTGATATGATCGTTGTGGCATGGTGGTTAGTAAAAGAGTCAACCATATTAAAGTGTTGGAAGAAAACCTCCATTCTTGCACATAGTGATCTTGAAAAGCAGACAATTGCAACGGAGAAAACTGAAACGGAAGTGGAGCATGAGGTTAGGGAAATGTGGGATTCTGCCACGGGAGTTCCGGACACAGTTAATTATGAAGATTACATAGATGCAGATGACCAATTTTATTGACAGCGAGCGAGTTGACGGACCGGGAAATTATTGAAAATGTGCAGGAATTTTCATGTAATGCCGACATGACATTTGAGAGTGAAGATTACGATGAAACTGCTGTTCAGTTTTACCTAATGAGAAAATTTCCCTCTCAGAAACTTTAGACAGCCTGAAAAAAGTTCGTGCGTATTTGTCCTCTACTATTGATGTCCCAGAAAATATTTTTCAGCAGTTAAATGGTATCGAAAATTTCATTTTCAATGGTGCTACTAAAAATATGACACAATTGAAAATAACGGACTTTTTGTCAAAAAATAAAGTTTTGTATGACTATTTTAAAATAAAATGGGTTTATACATAATTTCTTTTCTTTATTCAGTATAACGAATCAATTTGTATAGTCCCACAAGTTTCATTATACCGGAATTCGACCTGTATTCAACAGTTTTATTAGTAATCCGAGGACTGATAATGTTTTGGTTGATATTGGTCAACCGAAAGTGCAGTCTTACTCCAGTCACTTTTCATTTTCTGCCAATATCTCATTTAGGGTTTCATTAATGTAAATATTTGTCATTAAAGCTGTACACGACATATAAATTATTCGTCTGAATTTGTTCTGTATATTGAATGTCGCACGGTGATGTCTTTGTTTCGATTGGAATAATGAAAATTTTGAGTTTTTAATAGCGACGCCAACGCTGCCCATTGCTAATATATATATATATATATATATATATATATATATATATATATATATATATATAATAATAATTATCCATAGCAACAAATACCAATTTTGTTTACTTACTGTTTTTTAACGTAGAAAGTCATAAATAGATGCACATTTACGCTACAAAGTGGACGGCATCAGTGACGACAAAGCGATGGCAGAGAGCACATTCATTATTACTTTCTCCATACGTAGAATATGAGAAAGTACCTATTGTTTTAGTGACAAAATTCGATTTCTAGATGTTAACGGAAATAAATATTTTGAGGTCCTCGGAACACTTATTTAACATTTTCTCGATGATGTCTGTATATCTGTGTGATAAGAAATTTATGGACTATAATTGAAAAATTCTTAATCAGATCAACGCGAAATTTTATATTTACTATTTTTATTAAAGGAAAAATTTGATTAGTTTTTGGTTAAGATCGATCAACTGAAATTTAATGTTTACTCTTGTCACGTCCGTTATTTAAAAATATTTTCTTTATACTTGGTCTATGTAAAAAATTACTAGAATAAACGTTATAGGAAATTTAATTTTCTTTAACATATGTTCGAAATATTTTCCCGTATTTTAAAAACAATGTTTTTTAGCCAACACCACCTACAGGCGACTTCTGTGAACACTTGTTTACGCTTAGTTACGTCTTAGTATATTCAATAGCAGAAGCCTAAGTTATAAGTTTGTCTGTTATTTGTAAGGTCTTTGAATTATTCTTCTCTCAGTTCCTTAAAATATTTATTATCATTTTACCTATTTAGAATTTTTGGAAGAGGTATGGAGAAATCCATGCGATTGGAAAATTAAATTTTCGGAATATAGTATCGAGGAATCACCACTGATGATGTCTGCTTCTCTCTGCAGGGTCGTTGTCACTTGCGTGTAGACATCTCGTGATACAAAAAGAAAAACACTAAGAGAAAACATGGCGGCTATCATTTGCACCTGTCGAAAATTTCGCGGCTGATTAAGAGCAGAACCCCCAGAGACGATTATTATTACAATTACTACATTGACTATTATATTGCCCTTCAAAAATGACGGGTTCAAATTCATTAAAAACGGAATTTTTCTTTTAAAAACTGTAAATATATTATTTTATCTGTCACAATTTTTAGGCAGGTTTCCAAAGGAAAGATAGTCTTCTGAAATGCTGCTGTCTGTGTTTGTGAGTGTCCCCTACTAACAACTTTAGCATCATGAAACTTTGCTGTGAGGCTCGTGCTGCCAGGGCTCACCTCCGGGCTATATTTTATTTGGTGAAGATTTAAATCCCGGGTTCGATTCCAGGAACATTTTTTCCCTATCTTTTTTACATAGGAAATCTCCAATCCATCGTACAGATATGTATTCTTTAATACTTTAAAATATCTTAAAATTGTGATATCAGAGCGAGATTTTGTACTGTTCTAAGGGGATAAGAATTTAGACACTAATTCTTATCACCAAATTTTGACAATTGATCGTATTTTCTCGAATTTCTACTAAAACAAGGCGTTTTAATGTTTTAAATCGCATTTTATTGGATTGTTGCCATGGAGACGATTATTACCGAACATGAACATAAACGAGTGAACAAATGGGATATTTTCTTTTCCGCTCGACTACTCTTCAGCAATGGACAAATTATCCAGACATATAAGCATACAAACAGTAACATTTATTAAATTTGTTTATTTTTAAAAAATATGCAAAATATAATGTCAGATTTTGACAATGTTTTTAATATTATAAATCTGATAATGTTCTATTCATTTGTTTTCCAATTTTTCTCTATTATTGATAAACTATGAATTACAAATGCTATTTATGGTATGAGAATTCCTTGGAATGGCTAACATATACTGATACATTTCTTGTCATTATAAGTAATCAATTCAGGACGTCAACTTTGGGAAACCAGCCTGCATTAGTCCTGGTTTAGACTTCTTGTTATTGATTCTATTTCTCACAGAACTCGGTTGTCAAGATAAAAAAATGTTGAAGTAGGGGAGCGGAAGAGCGGAAATCTTTAGCCTTGGGACAACAATATGAGCTCGAGTTTTGACAAATACATTGTCATCAAGGAAGTTATCGTTAAAATGACAATATTTTCCCAATATACGTTTAATATGAGCAATTTCGTGATGTATGAGTAATAGGACGGATAGACTAAGTAACTTTATTGATTTTTCTTTAAAAGAGTTTAAATCGGATGATATTAGGTTAGTTTTTTCTAATTTAAATTTCGAAAAGAATTAAAGCCTGCGCGTTGAAAAGTCTATTTTTACATGTTGCTTTTTGAACATTAGAAATAATCTTTCTGAAATTATTGTTGTTTTTTTCCTCTTTCTTTGAACTATTTAGGAATTTTTCGTGGTTTTTTACACCTCTCTTCTCTTCGTAGGTGTTTTCCGCAGTGGGAAATTTTTTCTGTGTTAAAATATAACTGTTACACAGTTATTTTTCGTACCCACAAAACTTACAATATTCTTAATAATACTCTGTGATCTATTAACCAATATATAATTAACTTGTAATTTGTATATACTTTACTGTAATCTTTATGTAATTTAATTTCTTTTAATATGTAAATATTGTAATTACTTATATGACGAAAGGGTTAAATGCAAGAAGGGACTCTATAGTCTCAAATACGCCCTAAATGAATTCGTTTGTCTGTCTGTCTGTCTGGAGTCGAACCCGAGTCGTTTCTCATTTATTTTTTCGTTGATCACTTTTAATATGTGAATCAAGTATTCCTGCAGAATTTAGATAATATATTTTTATTCTTTATTGACTTTTTACAGCGTGATTATCCAACCAACACTTTTGTATAATATGGACATAAGTAAAACGATCACCGTGATTTGCTGAACATTGGAAAAATATTACGAAAATGCCATTTTTTGCATTTATAGTTCTAAACTTAATATCATCCCTTACTTTTAAATGCAAACAAAATGGAAAAGTATATTCCATAAATGGAATAAACAGAGATTTAATAGAAGCTCTTCATAGAAAATACGTACAAAACGGTATGGAAATATTGAACCGTTCTTGAATTTTTATACCCGAAACTAAAAGTCGTAATTATGTCGTCTCGCGAACTGTTTTGGGGCGAATGTTGTCTAATATCAAAATAGTTTAAAAAAACATATTTCTTACAGATCATGTAAGAGCTTTTGAGAGTAAAATATGGTATTTAATTGTTGCTTGAGGAAAGAACCGTCTTAGAGTTCGACGTAAAAAAATTTGCGATGATTTGCTCGGGATTTTCTCGAATTTTCATCTCCGAAACTATAACTAAGGACTTCGCGGAAACAAATCCGTTATGGCGTTCGCCCAGTGTATCTCATGTCGCGGTTTATGTGAACCATCATCGTCTTCAGTAACGCGACTGGTTCAACTCAAGGAATATTTCTTTCATACATTTGTTTAACATGCGATTGAGTGTAGAATATATTCAATTTAATGTTTCTCATAAATTAAACAACGATATTGAGACAAACGTCCTTACTCGAAAATAAAAATAATTATTTTTGTCTTATTGTTAGAGAGAACTCGAATCCGTGATGAATTAGCGTAAAACTTAATTTTAGGCTAAGACTCAAAATTTTTCAGGTAATCGCATTATCGCCGCTTTTACGTGTCCAAGGCTGTCTCCAGTTTATGCGCTAGTTTTTGCATCGATTATTTACTAACACAAATGATTACATTATTAAGATAGAGAGATAATTATTTAATGCCTAAACTTGGATTCTACGACGCGGTCTAGGACAAAATGTTAATGAGAATTTTCTTATTATTTTTTGTTTAGGTGTAATTTACAAACAAAATTGAAGTGTTTTCATTTTTACAGCTGAAGGGAGGGAAGGGAGGGAAGGGAGGGGGGGTGTTTGAACACGTAAACAGTCTCCTTGACTACGCGACTGATATTTTTAAGAGAGGGTTCGCGAGCTTTTGATTTTTATGAAGTGGTTTTGCGGGACGAAAAAGTTTGGAGAATCACTGTAGTAAGGGGACAACTAAAAAGATTCACACATCGGAAAACGACGATTGCAACGCATTCTGCCGTCCGAGGCGAATTTTCCTCTTTTTCCTAATCAATCTCTCTCCCGAGTAGCGAGAGCGTCCAACTCCCGTCGTCGATCATAATTCCGCGGCGACAGATGACGCTTCGGAAGCGTCGATTAGTTTCCGGCTCTTCATCTTCGACTCCCGACCGAGAATTTGGTTAACGTTATGCGAGAATTCTTCCACTTTCCAACCCTTCGCGATTTGTTTTCCATCGGACTGATGGATGGACGGGTTCTCGCGAATGCATTTGTTTTATTTTCCCCGGTCGAGCGAAAATACACTGTCATCCGTTTTAATTTTTCGGCTCGAAATTTAGTGTTTGCGCAGGATCGCACGGGATTTATTTTTTAGAGTGTTTTTTTTTCAAATGTGGATATAGTTTCAATTTGGTGCCCGTCTGTTGTGCAATGAGGTAGTTTCATAACATCTTTATATATCTCGAAACCTATTACTATGGTAGAAAACACCATACGGAGTATGATGAGGCGAATGAAGAACAAAAATATGAGTTTACATTATATATTTTTTCGTTTTTAAAAGTTTATAAGGATAGATTGGTCGTTCTCGACACGCAAAGATATGTGACGTAATTGGTCGCGTTCGCATTATTACCGGGAGCCCTAAATCATGTAAGATATAGATTCACTTTCTATCGTACCATCCGTGTGACCAGTGTGTTCTGTGCTTGCGAGATTTTTATTGTCTTTGTTGAGATTTAGTGGAATTCATTAAAGTTCCAATATATTGGCAGTTGAGAAACTAGTGTTTTTGCACATAGGAAAAAACAATAGACGTATTTTTTACGACTTTTCTTCAGCTCGGCCATATTTAAAAAATAAAATCTATTAAAGCCGCCTGAAAAATCACATATGCATTAATGGTTTATAATTTACACAGTTTTTTGTCGTAACTGCCAGAGAGATAATGTATTTATGCTTATTTGTATGGGCTTCAGTCAGCATCCCGGTACGATCTGTGACGTCATGATATATCGATGTTTCGATTATTTGCCTTTCCACGATTCAATATAGAACGCTAATTTTAACAATTTTTCTTGTAAAATGACGATCAAATTAAAATTTTGACATCAGGTTAAAAAACTGGTTAGGATTAAAAAAATGTAAAACTACCTAATTGAAACCGTAAACGATAGAGAACTGAGGTTTCTGTACTGCTGTCATTTGTTTTTCTTCAGTTTTGAGTTAAGGAAAATGTACAGCATCAGATCGGTACCAATTAAAAAATGGTTTTTTTAGCGCATTTTATTTTACAATATATTGTTTTCGCTCTGTCTGTCACTCTGTGAAATCAGTTAAATTGAAAGTTAAGAGATAGAATGCTGAAACTTGCAGGGTGTGTGGGGTATATGATGACATTTATTACGCTGCCAAATGCATTGTTTGCAGAAATCGGTGGACGACAGGGGTTGCCATGAAGATTTTCAAAGATTCTGACAAAATAGTTATTGAAAGAAATTTACTATTTTCATTATTTGCATGACCTAAAATGTAATTAATAACAATGCAGAAGAAACTTTAAAAAGTTTGTAGGCGGCAATTCAAATTAAGATTCTAAGAAATGGTTAGTATAGATAAAAAAATAAAATTTGTTAATTTTTTATTTATTTAACTAACTTAATTTTCCGTCAAATATGACGGGTATGCTTTTATTAAGTATTAAATTTAAGGCACTTCCCATTCTTCCTCCTTTCCTCTCTTCCATTCTCACTCCCTCTCTCCTTCTCTGGAAAAATAGACTTCCTAGTCTCAATCCCGCCCTAATGAAGAACATTACCAATCTATCTATCCCCCTCTCTCCCTTTTTCTCAGTCTCCATCTATCTATCTCTTCGTCTGTCTCTCTCTCTCCTTCTGTCTTTACTACTCTGTATCTCCCCTTCTTCATTTCTTCCTCTCTCTCTTCTTCCATCTCTCTCTTATTAAAGCATTTAAGTACACTTTCCTTACGCATATAGTATAAGGATTGAGACGACAATACAATGTCGAGGTTTAACAATAACACGGTCGGCAAGGTAACATATCGTTAAAAAGCTTTAATTTTCCAATAAAACTGATTTAAACGTATAATTTGAGTGATTTATAATCGTAGGCAAAAAAATAAGAAACGTTATTTATTTTTCTTTAAAACGGTTCAATAATTTCTAATTTTAATTTGCAAAATAACAGAAGCCTGTAAGTTGAACAAGATGATTCAAACAGAAATTAAATGCCTACTTTAATCATTTATTTAATACTTATATTGGCTTTAATAGCTTTAAAATCATCGCGGCTATGTAGCTCTTTGTGATCCCAAATTTCATAATTTAGAGCTGTAAAATACTACAAATACATTCGAACGGGATATTAAATTGATCACGCATATTTGTGCGGCTAAAATAACGCGTGCACCTATTAGAATATACCGAATCCGAGTCAAAAAATAGTTGTTGCTATGCCAACACTCTCGTAATGAGTCATAAAAAACTACAAAATCGCCAGCATTTACGCGAAATTCTAAGAAATACAATCGATAAGCAAAGTTCAACGATGAAAATTAGAATCTTCATTCCTCGCTCCAATATTACAATTCTGAGATATTTTAATGTGCAAGAGAAAATTACCCTGCTCGATGGATTTCAGATTCTCCATGTAAATCAAATAGGATGGATATTTTCTGGAATAGAACCCGGGACTTTAATCTTCGCAACAAAACTATCCTCGGGAGCTCGGCTCATGTAGGAAGAGATTTCCTTCAAGCTTCATGAGAATCGGTCTATTGGTTCAAAAGTTATTAGGAGGGTTAAATAGAAATTAGCTCCTTAACCGTAAAATTGTGCCGTATTCTCTATCTTTACTTATTTATTAATAGGAGGGGGACAGACAGACTGACAGACAGACAAAACGACAAAACTATAAGACTATTTCCATTCTAGAAAGTAGGCTAAAATTCGATTTTCACGTGTTATCTTATGGGAAATATAAATTATCTACTGGAGTCGTATCCGGGTCTTTTTATAGAAGATGAAAAACTGAAATCTTGAGCGTGTATTACCACACACAACCGAGCACTAGTGTACGAATAAAAAAATGAAACAATACAAGCTAAATTGGTGATAAAATTGCAAATTCTCTTCAGTTCGTTAAATACGTTAATCGGAGAAATCTCCATAGCGAAATGAAACACACAATGCCGCCGAATTTAATAATATAAGGGGATGCGCGCTAATTTTATTTTCATGCGGATCACACTCTTCACTTGTTTATTAAAATTATATTTTTAAAGGGACACCCGCCGTATCGATCATTTTTGACAGTGCCGAAGCAGTTGCATCTCATCACAGAAAGATGTGCTGTCTGGAGTCATCAGTTCGGATGGTTACGTGTACATATATCTTGAAATTGTTGGTTATAATATGAAACGTCAAAATAGGAAGCGACTGAAATAGCATCCATCTCGAATGCGACTGCGCGAATGGGGCGGGTCGAATAACGATATTTTTAAACCGGGAGAGAATTCATTGATATAGTGATTGTCATGGCATAGTTGGTATTGCGCGGCGTTTACGTTAATTATTGTGCAATGGGGAAAATGGCTTTTGGAGAATGGATTTTTTTGCCTTTCTCACTATCGTAGGACATAGTAAACAAATAGAAAGAGTTACATGGCGAAAGGGAGAGGACAAGATAAGGAGCGAGGAAAATGAAGAGGAAATTTAGTTTAGCCCACCATGAATGAGAATAATTTCGAAACGAGAAAAAAATTCTGTTATGACCGGTAACCGAACCCGGGTCTTCCACTTGCCGTTCCACTTCTCCTTTATGAACGCGGCTGTTTTTTAGTTGGATTCGGGATAGCCAAGCCCAACGGACGTCCCCTGCCAAGGTAGAAATTGATGGTATGAAATGATCCCAACAAAGAAAAACGACGAGAGAATTAATCTGCCACGATAGTTCAGTGGTAGAATATCCGCCCGGCAAGTGGAAGACCCGGGTTCGATTACCGGTCATGGCTGAATTTTTCCCCGTTTCGAAATTATTCCCAACTTTACAGCTAATGCCTGTCTGCTTAGGAATTTATGATCATTTCATACAAACAATTTAACAATGGGTGAGGTAGCAGAGAACCTTAAAATGTTTGGGATGGCAAGTTTGTAACTAAGTTTCAAATTCTATATAAATTTCTACACAGGGATCCAACAGCAGAACCAACACTCCGTGATTTCCAGGCGTAAAATAGCGTAAGGTAAAGCCGATGAAATGCAATACTAACTCGTCGCTACAGGGAAATCCCGCGAATGAGCAAAACTGTGAACGTCGAGGTCTCCCTGTATTCAAGATGCAAGAATAAAAAAATCTGACGTGTCCACCACATGACTTTCTCCGTACCTGTAATATTTCTAATAATTCCAAATAGGTTAAATGATAAATATTTTAAGAAACTGCGAGAAAAATTAAAGACTTTACAAAGAATAGAAATAAAGTTAAATTGTAGCCTTCTGATATTGGATAGGGCCCCGAAGCTCCAACAATTAAGAAAATTAAAAGGAGTGTTATATGTTTAAAATAGCCGCCGGTAGGTGGGATGGTGGTGGCAGCTAAACAATTTAGTTATTAAAATATCTCTTTCACGATATATTATATGGGAAATTGTTTCAAACATAGGTTGTAGAAAATTAAATTACCTACAACTTTTATTCCAATACGTTTTTACATTTATCAAATATTAAAGCAAATATAAAAAAATGGATGTGACTAGAGTAAACACCCACTTCCGGTCAACCGACTTTTACCAACAACTAATCAGCACGTCTTCCTATTTATCAAATATAAAATTTCAGGCTGATCTGGGTTTTTGAGCTAGAACAACCTCAAAATCCCGGTCACAGAAAGAGACATCATCGATAAAATAGTCAAAAGGTGTTCAGGGGACCTCAAAACATGTATTTCCGTTGAAATCTTGAAATCGATTTTTTTCATGAAAACAATACTTTCCCCTATACTACGTATGGAGAAAGTAAAATATCAGTTAAAATCCATAGGCTGACGAAGACAGCGCGCCGAAATAGGATCGGATGAATGGCTACCCAAGTTTCGCACGGAATCTTATGCATTCCGAACTTTTGGATACGCTTCTAATCCGCGCCCTAAACTCGAGTACATAATGACTTTTGAAAAAATCCTCCCGCTCACTCCCACATACCGGCTAATTCGCGCTTTTTTGTCTATGGACCGGTCGTTTCATTCTGGGAATTACTTGTTTTTTTACAACTTCCTGCAAGGATGACGAGGAGAGTTTATTTCTGACGGATTTCGTTCCGTCATTTTTTTGTAGGGACGAGTCCATCCGTTTCGTGGGTAAGCTCATCAAAATTTTTATATTATTATTCCCGCCGGCGAAGCGTTTGTTCTCGTGTTCGCGGCGAAGCCCTTGAAAAGAAGACAAGGGTCGGGGAAAAAAATATCCGCGTCGCTAGGGGAACAAAGAGATTAAATTCCTATGCAGTGGCGTACCGGTAAATGTGTGCCCCCCCCTTCCTCCCCTGACAAAACACAATTTCGGTCCCGGAAAAATATTTAAGGGCCTCACGAAAAGAATATTAGCCCGCTTTGGCCATGCCTCCCCCCGCCGCGAGGGGTTGTCCGCTACGCCACTGCTCCTATGCAACTTTTGGAAGAGTGGGCGCAGACTCTGTTTCGCTAGTAAGCAACTAATGACTGATTACGGATGATTCCTGTTTCTTACCCCGGTTTTGGAGAATTTTATCGTATCTGCAACTTTTCTCCTAGATTATGTATCCCTTCTTAGGCTTGTAAACAGCCTGTTAAAGAATCAGAGCAACAGATATTGTGAAATCTTTTTCATATTTGTACGCTTTAATCCATAGGTCAATATCACTCAGTACATTGTGGCATGGACAGCTTGACTGTAGCTGGATGTTAAATTCGATTTGTTATAACTGTTATGATCTGTCTAACCGTGGTGGTGGTTGGCCCCGTCGCGTTTCCAGCATAGCAGCCAATGCGAGACTTGCTCCGTTAACTAGCTCGGTTTCACTCTTTTTGCCGCTTTGTTAAAGGGGCATCAACCCCTCCCAACAAGCGGGGACGCTTGTTCCTGGGGAGGGTTTCTTGCGAGTCAAGGCTGGCGATAGGTCGCTTGTAGCGGTCCCACCACTTAACCTTGATGTCGCCTAGCATTTGAACCTCTTTGTGCATCGATGATGCTGCCTTGAAGTAGAATTTCTTGGACATCCTCGGCAGCGTGCTCCCTTGTCAGGATGTGGTCCTTCTGGGTTGGTTCCCTTCTCTCCCCACGCTCAGCAGGAGGGCGGGAAGGCTTCTGCCTCGTGGCTCTCCGGTTTTGCACGGGAGTAAACTCTCCATCCTCGTCCGTGCTGACGGCAGACTTAGCACCGAGGATGGGGGCGGACCGGTCTGCAAAAGAGGCGTCAGACAGGCCAGCTTTTTGTCCCGCGGTCTTACGCTTGCCGAGCACTCCGTCAGTCGAGTCCATCGATTCTTGCTGAGCGGCGGCGGTGGTTTCGGGCTTCGGGCGACCCATGGGAGGGAGCAGGATCCCCTCCCGGGCTGTCGAAGCACCGCATAGGCCTCCAACGAGGCGTTGTTAGTGCCCTGCACCGGTGGCTTCAGTAGGGGTACTACCGCGGATGTTACCCCGCTAGTGCCAACTGAGGCATTGACTTTCTGGCCCTGGGCCGAGGTAGAGGGGAGGGCCTCGATGGCGACCGGGGCAGCAGCATCCGGTGCCTTCTTGGCGCACAACACCCTGTACTCCGCAGGCGTGACTCGGCCGAACCACCTACCGGCGACTATTTTTAGCAATTGATGCTTAGTTACGCCTTAGTAGCGCTCTTTTTTATTTTCTTAATTGTTGAAGATTTCTGGCGATGTCCAATATCAGAAGGCTACGGTATGAGTTTATTTCTGTTCTTAGTAAAGTCTTTAAATTTTTCTCGCACTTCCTTAAAATATTCATTATCATTTAACCTATTTGGAATTTTTAGAATTATAACATGCATGGAGAAAGTCATATGGTGACCACATCAGATTTATTTATAGTTATTAGGAGGTTTCTCCATTTGTCATTGGACGAGTTTTGATAAAACTCTTGAGTGAGTCAACATTTCTTGAAAACTGACCGGGATAACTATCCTTCTGTTGTTGCGCTGTGTTGTTAATTTCAATGTGTTTTCTATCCTATAATCCAGAGGTTTCCAAACTGTGGTTTGCGAACTCCTAGTTGGTTCGCGAGAAGACTCGGTGTGTTCGCGGGGGAGAAAAATCCGTGATGGCGTTTTCCCAGCGTATCTCACTGCGCGGTTAATGTTAATCACGGTCAGAAGTGACGGCGCAGGTAAAGGTCAAGGAGCATTTCTTGCACACATCTGTTTATCATAATAAAATTCGATATTTCCTTGGCATCACTCGCATCAATCGCAAAGAACGCCTCCGCCTCACATGTATGCGCGCACCTTTCCTCTCTTGTAATCATTCATTAGGAGACTGTTGCCATTGCAACGACTATTGTTTGACTCGGATTCGGTGTAGTTTATTAACCGGGTCGACAACGGGTCCGCCAATCGGCACATGTTGCGAATTGGCGATATAGTCTCGCGAATTCTACTTTTAAGATATTTTTTAAATTAAGCCATATTTTTCGGCGGATTTTTTTAACTCTCTGTTCGAAGCTTTTTTACTGCACAGTAATTTCCCTGACACGACGATACCTTCATCCGGATGACGATATTTTGTCTAGTTTGACCTAGCAGTGTGCTATAATGGAGTTCCTTAAAGCATTTTCAGAGAATTTTTCTTTAAGCAGGTAATTTACCATACTATTAGAAGGTGTTTTCACTTATTGTGGCGAATTTCTAGGATCATTTGCTACACCTGAGGCCTGTCTCAAAATCCTGTTGCCGACCCAGGGTCTAGTACATAAACGAGTTAATTTTGCCACACAAATACGCGCGATCAATTCAATATTCCGTTCGAATGTATTCGTAATATTTTACAACGCTAAATCATGAAATTTGGGAACACAAAGAGCAACTTTTCCTCGGTGATTTAAAAGGCATTAAAGCCCATATAAGTATTAAATAAATAATTCAGTGGAAAGTAGGCATCGTAAGTTTCGTTTGAATCATCTTGTTTTTAACTACCTCGGACTTCGACGACTAATAAGGAGGAATGACGCGAGTCCTGGAGCATTTTCATCCCAGATGTAAGCTCCAAAGTCTTCCTGCGCATCTCTCTCTCTCTCATTCATTCTCATCAATAATCCCTCATCATCGCGAGGAACCGTGCTAACATTCCTTCCCCCCCCCCCTCCTCCTCCCTAATCCTCCATTTTGCACTATTCGAGCACCGGTAACACGCTCTCATGCCTTTCTGACCTCCTCTCTCCATAAATCATTTCGCGACCGACATTTATTAAGCACCCTAGGGGACGCCCTTACTCTCACCTATCTCCCTTAACTGTGCCGTAAACCGCCGTTCGATCACCTTCCCCCCTCTCTCTCTCTCAGTTCCGTTTTTAGGCGCGTTTCGCTTCCAGCATAAGCGCCTATTATCTTCTGTTTGTCCGTCCGTCCGTCCGCATGTCCGTTCTCGGCTTCTACTGAACGGATTTTTATGAAATTTGATATTAAGGACTTAATATTAATGACAATAAGAAAATCACAAAAATAAATTACGTAAGTCAATCAAGGTTACCACTTTACTGATGACAAAAAATGAACTTTCCGTTATATCTCGTAAATATTTTGTCGAATTAAATTAGTTTTCAAACAAATCTGTAAAACAGTAACGTAGCGTATTTCTTTTCCTATAAATATTTATCGTAGGTGTAGCCGTCACCAAGAAAATCGAACAAGAATACCATAATTTGCTTTGAACCCAAGGAGAGGCTACGACCTTCGAGTCACGGATTTTGATGAAATGCGACCAAATGATACTAAATCGAGAATAAGGAGACCCGTGTCTCGGAGTTTTAGTGAATGGGCCCTTGGCTTCGAGAAAAAAAAGCCTCGAAAATGTGCAAAAACATCGTATGCAACTTAATAAGCTTCATTGTCGATTTGCTGCTGAGAAAGGGAAAGGCTGAATGGGTAGCGTGCCTAGCTGTTATGGCGTAGGCCCGTGTTCGATCCCAAGTGTTTTCGTTTTATTTTTAAATTAAACATGTCTGCATTGATTTTGATGTTTTTAAATTTGCAGCTGTTCTTTGACCCATTTTTAATGCTGATTGCGCGAAAATGAAAACCATGTTTGGTTATCACGTACGGTTTTGTTGCAAACAGCCTGGGTCTGTTTTTTTTTTTTAATTTACTTAAAAAATATATAGGACTATATAGTAATGCACGCGTATACATATACAATTCAAAATATCTGATAATGTTTTTAAGTGAGAAATGGATTTACTAGGCCATGGCTAGAGGTTGGCATGTCTAGTAGTTGGCAACCTACAAAAAGATTCGGCTGTTTCTGTGATCTAGACTAAAAGCCAAGAATCTGCTTTCTGCAGGTACGGTTTTTTCATATTATAGGCATCGTGAACAAGAATTAGTTCCTTATTTTTCTGAAGTTGGCTCAATGGTGTATTGCAATTACATTTGTTCCTTAACAAACTAGTTTGGAATTGTCTATCGAGCAACTGAATGGCGGCTGTTTATCGACTCTTCAAAGAGAATCCTCAAAGAAGTTTTGCTTCATAATGGAAATGTGTATGCATTGATTCCTGTGGCCCATTCAGTGCATTTGAAAGAAAGCGCAATACAAAGATTATGGCTGGTTTTTGTGTGGAAGTTTCAAAATGATTGGTTTATTGCTTGGTCAACAGTGTGGATACACGAAAACGTCATGCTTTATGTGTGAGTGGGATAGTCGAACAAGACATGAACTCTGGGCAAGAAGACTGTAGCCGCCTCGGAAAACTCTTACACCTGGTTCAAAAAATATTATGCACGAGTCATTGATTGATCCTAAAAAATGTACTGTTACCACCCTTGCATATTAAATTGGGTTTCATGAAACAATTTGTAAAATCCCTGATCAAGGAAAGCGATTGCTTTAAATTCATCTACAACAAGCTTCCTTCACCCTCAGTCAACAAAATAAAAGAAGGAATTTTTATAGGCTCTCAAATTCGCAAGTTATTCCAGAACAAGGAATTCGAAGACACTATGGATGAAAGTGAAAAACAAGCAAGGAATAGCTTCATAAATGTCGGCCATAACTTCTTGGGAAACAACATGGGTCCAAATTACAATATGATCGCGGAAGATATGTTGGAGAACTTTCGAAAACCGGGCTGCAATATGAGTCTAAAGGTGCACTTTTTACGCTCTCATTTGAAATATTTTCTCTAAAATCCAGGAAGCGTTAGCGAAGAACAGGGTGAAAGATTTCACAAGGATATCAAAGAAATGGAGAAGAGGTTCCAAGGAAATTTCATATCTGAGTCCAGCTTGATTCGCCTCTATCCTACTCACAATATGTATATTAGAGGTAGTGCAATGATTAGCCAGGAAGGGAGGAGAGAAACCCGATGCCGGCATTTGCCTGCTCTTGCGAAGAACACCAGGGTGGCCAACTGCTTAACGTCCCTTCCGAAGGACGGAGTGTTGATGCGCGCTCCTCATTTTCTCGTTTTCTCTTTCACTCATTGGCTCGTCCTAGTCACCTTAGTTCCAACACGCACGAATAGGGGGCCGGCGCGTCCTCGGAAGAAATCCTCATATGGATTCGAACCGGGTGTCGCACTTTTAGCAGATCGTACGGTGGGGCCAACACTCTAACCACTACACCACCGGCTCCCTCACAAAGGAAATTGAAATAAATATAGTGCCGGTGGTGTAGTGGTTAGGACGCTGGCTGCTACTCGCCCGATGCTTGAGCCGACACCGGGTTTCCCTCCTCTCTCCCCGGTTATTCATTGCACTACCTCTGAGATACCCATTTGTGCTGTAAGAGAGGCGAATTGACTGGGCATATACATACATACAAATTAAAGAGAGATCCGTATTTAGTTTAATCTCCATCTTACTAGTGACAATCGGGAAGTTATATTCTTCCTAAAATTTTTAAACTGACCAGCTATTCATTGCACTACCTCTCAGATACCCATTGCGCGTAGGCCAGAGGGAATCAGCAGGTCGTAAAAAAAAAATTAAAGAGCCGTATTTGAATCACAGAAAATATTTTCTTTCGTGTTTTTATTTGTCAACAATTCTGACGTGATAGAGCAAAATGGATGTTGTTTTTTAAAATCAGCATGTGAAAACGATTTAGAAACATCGGTCGTATTCAAAACATATTTTTTCACAAAAAAATGCAGGCCAGTGTTATCCAAGCGTTATTCAAAAATAGTATTTTCCGGTAAAAAAAATACGCTGTATAATTTTTATTTGGAGTTAATGAATGCAAAAACAGTACTGCACGTTTTAAATTCTTTATTAATGTCTCCACAGTTAACTTTGGCGTTTTTTCACGTTAATGTTAAAAGAAATTTACAATATTCATTATTCTCTCTCCCGATCGCTGTCCCCTAAGGCAAGGCTTATTATCATTAATATATCTTTCAATATTACAACCGCATTGATATGTGTTAATTATTTCTTACTTCCGTATGAACTAGAATGCTGACAAAGTTCAGACTGATTATTCAGGACTTTCAAACAGAGGAAATAATGTGAAAACGGGAGGTTTTTAAGTTCAGAGCTCAAAAAAAAAATTATTCGAGAAATTCCCATAAGAGAGGATTGTTGCCATAATGTCCGCTTTGAAAGCATAAGACGTAAATAAGTGTAAGACATCATTCGTTTTCTTTTTAAAATTACTTATTATTGTCCTAGAAGTTAAAAACGTACAAAAGAGCGCAAATTTATTTTCCTACCGTAGATTTTCAAATATGATTCGAATTGACTCTGAAAATTGTTTTGAAGACGAAAATTTTAAGTTCTTCGTGAATAAAATATTTCGTTGCAAAGAACAAACAGCATTGTTGTCGTACTCAAAATTATATAGAACCCAATTTGGAAAAGGGATGAAGACGGGAGTGTAGTGAAAAGAAAGAGTGAACGAGAGAAGGAAGGAGAGAGACAAGAGAAAGAGAGAAAGGAGAAGGGAGAGAATGAGGGGAAGTGGAAGTTTGGGAAAGCGGGAGATAGGGATATAGGGAAGTAAAGAGGGGGTGAGAGAGGGAGGGGAATGGGAGGAAGGGATGGAGAAGCCCGAAAATAGGGTTAAATATAATTTTCTACTTTAAATATATGCCGAAATGAGGAGATTCAGGGTTGCACACGGGCAACAGACGAATTCACCTCGCGTAATGGCGGATCTCCTAGTAATTAATATAACAATAAAGTTAATATTAAGATATAATTATAGGTGATCATTCTTGCACGACGCCATTTTTGTGCTACGAACCATTGTTTCATTGACTGAAATATTTGAAATGCCCATTATTATATTTTTCTGCGTTCATTACTTCCAAATAACAATTATACAGCGTATTTTTATCGGAAAATGTTGCTTGTATAATTAGAAAAACCGAAAACATTTAGAATCGAACCCGAGCCTATGAACTAGGCACGCTATCCATTCAGTCATTCCCATTCTCATCAACAATTCGACAATGAAGCATATTAAGTTGCATGCGGAGTTTTTGCATATTTTTTAGACTGATTTCTGGAAGCCAAGGGCCCATTCACAAAAACCCCGAGACACGGGTCTTCTTATTTTCGATGTAGAATCACCTGGTGTCATTTTATCAAAATTCATGACCCGAAGGTCGTAGCCTCCCCTTGTTAGAAAAATTCATGGATAGCTAGCTACTTATTTGTTGTCAAGGTAAATAATTTTATTGGTTACTGAAGTAAATAAGATCTGCAATAATTACAAAATACATTTAATTCCTTGCGCGTGCATGACAGATTTTGTAATCGGAAGGAAATTGATTGTCTACAGCAAAGGAACGAACATAAACGTAAATATGACAACTACTGAACTCAAGTGAGGTATGTTTTAAATAATTTTCGATTGATCGGTTGATTAAAACTGATTAGAGAATAAATCGGAAAATAAAAATTTAATATTTCCCTGGCATCATTTCTGATATATCGTTTTTCGGTATTTAGTCATTAAAATTACGTAACAGGTTTATTGAAGCACCAACTCGGGGTGGGGGTGGAAATTTTTAGTATACAGTGATACAATCGGGAGGTGGTGTTTTGCTGTTTAATGGTGTGTGTTCGGTCAAATTATATCGTATAATATCAATGATATATCGCATAGCTTTTAAAACTTCTCCATCGAACGAAACGCGCCTATTTGTGTTACACTGTACGATTTCCTAACTTTTTTTTTACAATCTCGTTCCTCCGGTCCAGTGCCTTTCCTCCAGTTCCATTTTCTTTCGATTCGCCAATCTCATCCCATGGTGGAAATTAATTTAAAAAATGGCGAAAGCGCTTAGGCAACCTTATATGTTATATGAGAATGAGAGAATCACTTTGTAAAAATTCCACATCATTCAGGAAAACCAAAAAGATTAGTCGAGGTATGGAGGTGGGGGGGGGGGGGTAATGATTCGGAAGAAATAATGTAAGCAGAAGGGAGTGAGTGGGGGGAATAAGTTCGTTGACAAGGTGAAGAGTACAGTAAAGCTCCGTTCAACGCTGAATCGTACAGCGCTGATTCGTTATAACGCTCTTTGTTCTCGGACCAATTTTTTACTTTCTCCATACGTTTTCGTGGGCGCTCTAAGTCAAGAACTAATTACCGGTTCGTCGCCAAATTTCGTATTTAACATTCTGAAGTTATTAAGTGTTACGCTATCGAAGAAAATATAAAAAAATTACAAGACGTGATATTATTTCACATTTTCGGTACGTAGCAGAATAGTTTCAGTCCAAATAACTGAAAACAACTCCCGAAATAATCAAACTAACAACAGCAGAAACATCACGTTCTCAGACTGCAGAGCAATCTATGGTTTTGTTTACATATCTCACGAAATTGGACGCCTATTCGTGGCAAAGGGCGCTGATTATAAGGGGAGGGTGTGTGGAATCAGTTACAGTGTGAGAAAATTACAAAAAAGTTGTGACAGTTATTATATTGCAGGATTTCTGGTATGTAGCATATCTGCTCCATTGCGAATTTAAGAATTAATTATTTACAGCACTATTTTGGAGTATCGGAGAGAAGAGCGGCTATGCTAATATTTTAAAAATAGGTAATAAATTACGATTGTAGGAACGCACTCCATATGTGCTGTACCAAAATTATCCCGCATAACGCTGATTCAGTTAGCGCTCTCGTTTTCAGGAACGCATCCCCAGCGTTATACGGGGTATGACTGTATTATCGTTACTATGTATCAAAATTTATAACTGTTCCAAAAGATTTGTCTGCAGCCTTTAACCTCCGGGTTAAAAGTTGGAGGAAGGATTATTTTCGAGCAGGTGTTGGGCAAATTGGGATTTAAACGAGCCTTGCAGAAAATATTTTTCGTGTTCCGTAGCCTTAGTGTGGAAATTTCTCCTTGTTTGCCATATGTTAATGGCGTGGCAGTCTTTGCAAGTAAGTTTGTAGATCCCGCTCCTAAGAAGTATATCGCGCTTGTCTTTTGTTGGTTGAAATTTTTCTTAAATTGGCGTGAGTGTAGAAAGCTGGACGTAATTTAACTCTAATTTTCTTTAATAAACTGGAAATTTTACAAAACGATCCTCTCCTCATCATTTATTATGGAGTTCCCCAAAGTTAAAGCTTCATACGTCCTTTTTACCATATATAACGAGAGAATTTTCTCTATTAATAATTTCTTTTGTCCTCTTCGAGTCCGAAATTTTACACCTTCTCCCACAAAGGCGAAACAGTCTATGAATTCCTTCCTGGCGTCGAGGCTTAAAATTATTCTCTATTTTATAATACCTTATCCGAAAAATAAACTTCGCTTAGATATCGGCGAGTTTCGCGAATACCGACTGATAGGTTGCTGATAGGTTACTTCACCCGAGAAACCGTATCTACAGGAAAACATCCAAGACGTGACTTCCTAAAGAAGAGTTTTTTATAAATGCCTAAAAGCCCTTTAGAAGTTGCGAACAGTTTATGCCCGACTAGTGTTTACCCACTGTTTACCATGTGTCACTAAAAGCTTCAATTTTAATTTTCTTGCGGATTAATCTCAACCTTCAGTCAGATGTGCGATCCAATATTTTTTTATAAAAATCAACCTGAAAGTTAAAATAAAAAATAATAAACATATATTTAGTCCATATTAAAAAAAATCCATGATTATTTTGTTAATAATGTTTTATCCGAAAATTCAAGCTTATGAATAATTTTGTAAAAACCGAATTTATCACTCCTGATAATAAATCATTGTAATGAAAAAGAATTAAGGAACGAACCTTATGGCTAGAATATAATAGACTAATGAGATAGAGCCAAAAATAAATATTTGGTAAGACCAGATACGCATTTCGACTACTAAGGAAATGTTTTCATTGGAAATTTAGCTATTATAAATTATAAAAGAAAGAGACTATTCTATTTATTCTTGGAGAATCAGGATTGTGTACAACCGTTGTGTGTCCGAAATGCGCCTACTTTCTTAAACTTTTCTATGGATATTGAAACGATCTCTTTCATGGATGATATAGCCTCTGCTGACGCCCATTCGTATATAAAAATAAATAAATAACTCCAAACTGGTCGACTCTAACGGAATGGAAATGACGCGATTAAAAAATACGACGAATTCTTTCGCCAACATCACCCAAAGTCTCAAAGCCGTAAACAGAATATCCGCCATTGAATACGAACACTGAGAAGAAATATATTAAAATACCTCCTTTCTTTGTAACTTATGAACCCGATCCGTAGCTAGAATAAATTATCCACAAAGGTCACATCTGCTTTTGGCGATCTACGCTTTATATGCGTCAGATTCGATCTATCGAAGTTTAAAAAAAAAAACAAAATCGGTTAGTGTTCGCTAGACCGCCCCCTCGCATCATTATTACAAACATCTTGATCTGAAAGGTGAGGTTTCGTAATTTTTCGGTCTTTTATATAGTTGTTCCGAATCAAGATGAGCGTGGAATACCAGAAACATCCTTCTCCGGCGACGGTATTTTAATTTATTCCTTACATAATCACTCAATCTATTTTACTCTCAACTGTTAGGAAAAGAAATTCTTTAGCTCCGTTTCTGTGACAAAAATAATTCGTTCTTCAGCCCGGTCTATTATTTTTTGACCAAAAATAAATAATTATAAACTAGCATAGGTTTAAAAGCAAGTAAAGATACCCTTGCTAAAGCAGGAGGTGGAAGCAAGTCTTGTTAGAATTTAACAGGGTTCTGGTTTTCCACCACCGTTGGAATGTATATCCTCATTAAAATTTTCCCAATCCGTGAAGACTTCATTCCTCTAACTTAGTAATTTGATTACAATACCAGTTCTTATTGTTGAGTTTTCGAAAATGAATCCATCTAGCTAAAAATGTATGTATAACATGGAAAACCCAATCGGCGAAAAATTCATATTCAAAAAGTATTTTCTTGATATTCCCAGTAGTTTGGATACAATAGCATTTCAAAGTTTATAATCTTCCGAATTTGTACCCATCTAGCGGAAAATCTATGAATTACGGTGAACGTTCAATCGGTGAAAACTTAATGGATCTATGAGAGCTATCAAATTCAAAAAGAATTTTTCTGAAAATTTTAGTAGTTTGGCTACAATACCATATCAAAGTTTAAAGTTTTCCGAATTTGTGGCCACCTAGTGGAAAATCTATGAATTTCCGTGAATGCCCAATCAATGGAAATTTAAGGAATTTATAAGAGTTATCAAATTCAAAAAGAATTTTCCAAACCTCTTAAAACGAAGAAGTGCTGACGGTACTTTGAAGTACCACAAAGTATTAATAATTATCTATAACAATAAAATAAGTTTTGACTAATCTTAGTTACCAGAATATATTTCTTATTAAGCTTAAGAAAAATATTCAACAAAAAATATAAATACTTAAAAATTTGTTAAATAAAGGGTTAAAACAAAGAAGTTGTAGTCCACAGACGCACTGACAGACAGAGTGATCACGTAAGCAAGTTTTTCTTTTAAGAAAACGTGCTAACAAGAATATATTCCGAACAATCGGATGAACGGAAGTCGAGGAATTATCGCTCGGTTTCGCGAGAATTTCCATTCATTCCGTAATATTATACAAGCAAAATGTTTTCGAGGAAATATTTTCCACTGAATTAACGTCAATTTCATTTGAAAAGAGCGAAGTTAAAATACCGCAAACACGCTTCACGTCAGCCTTCTTTTTCCTGCATTCTCTCTTTCCTCCGGTGGTGTGGAACGGTCACCCGAAACGAACGAAAACGGGTGCGTGACTTTATTAATTTCCGCCTCGCAGCTACAAAAAACAAAAGAAGAACGCGCTATTTTCTGATAAATGATACTGAGGTGTGAAACGATGGCGCGCGGCGAAAAGACGCTCTCGAGTTTTCCAAATAACGCGGATTATGCGCGAGTAGCCTCATCGATACGTTAGCACTGTTCGAGAGAATAAATGCAGTCCCTTCATAGTTTCTATTCTGGCTAATGTTACGCCTAAATACAAAATATCTTTCGATTTTGTGGGTGATGGACAAACTATGGCCCTCGGGCTACATCTTGGAATGTAATGCGGATAATTTCACATTTTCCTGTTAATTAACCCTAGAATGGCAACGTGTGTCACTCTGACTCACACTTTTTCGAAAAATTAGTCCTACGGTGTTCGTGTTCAAACACGACCCCCCCCTCTCTCTCAGCAGTGCTTCCTCTAGTTAGTTGTCTATGTGTTTTATCAAAGGAGCAAAACATTATTTTTCTCCGATCACTGTTACCGGCCACAATTTATGCAAGAGTTGCACAAGGGGCTGGAGTGCCAATGGCAAAAGAGCAGACTCAGTTTGGCAAACTTAAGTAATGATCTGAAAGCTATGACTTGCAAAGCCTTAGGAGAGGAAAAAAAGGTTCCTGAAACACATCAGGCGACAGAGCGACAAATACAAGAAAGTACAGTCATTTGCGCCATTATGACAAGAGAAGGAAACCTTTCCACTCTCCGCATACCTTGCAAGAAGCCTATATTTGGCGATCACAAAAATAAATTGTGCCCTAATGGTTAATTTACACATTTCTAACATTAACTACATTTTGACTTTTACAAAAATCATTTTAAAAGATTTGAATGGCATTTCCCAATTCCAAGTTTAAGTGAGTCAAACTGACGCAGCGTTATCAATAAGTGCCCAAAAATAGCGTTTACCATTCTAGAGTTAAGGCCTGCAAACCTATTCGAGTGAAGTTAAGGCGCTGACATATTATTAATTATACAATTTTTGCTGGTAGGGCCCCTTGCGTTCTCTCATGTAACGTCCGATGTGAACAATAATGCGGTCCTTAGAAGAGTTATAATCTGCTAATGCGATCCACGCAAGCACCCGCAACTGCTAATGATATACGCATCGTAAAAAGTTTACCCACTCCTGTTTCAGGGTCTCGCACGAAAGGACGGACAGACATATGGACAGACGGCATGGTTCAAACAGCATTTTTTGACCCCGGAATAGCTGAAACGTGTACAGTAATACCTCGCTTTACGCGACAGAGAGGTTGCTGAAAATTTCGAGCTAAGCGAAATTCGCGCTAAATCAATGAGGATAGCTTCCATGGACGCGAAAACTAAAGTGTAATATTTAAAAAAAAAATACGCCGTTAACCTGAAAAAACAGCTTATTTTCGGATTGTGTCAACAACGCCAGATGAAAATCTTTACTTTATTTCACTAGTTTATTTTCATTGGTAATTTTTAAACAGTACAGAAAACTAAAAATTTCATTATATTCTGGCAAAATTGTAATTATTTTCTGAATGAATGAAATCAGAGAGGAGATTTTATTCGGAATGTCACCTTTCTATAAAAATAAAAATCTGATGTGGTCGCCACATGGTTCTCTCCATATCTGTAATATTTCTAAAAATTCCAAATAGGTTACATAATAATAAAGTAATAACGACAAAATAGCCGTCGATCGAGAGATAAAAACGATGTTCCATCCTCGGGATTTCTTTTTACTTTCTCCACATACGTAGTATAAGGGAAAGCATTGTATTCATGAAAAAAATCGACTTTTAGATTTCAACGGAAATACACGTTTTGAGGTCCCCTGAACACGTTTTGACCATTTTCTCGATGATGTCTGTGTGTTATGTGATAGCTTTTTTGTGGGTGCTCTAACTCAAAAACTATTAACCAAATCAACGCGAAATTTTATATTTAACATTTTTGTAAAAGTAAAAAGAACTGATTAGTTTTTGGTAAACATCGGTCACCCGGAAGTGGGTGTTTACTTCTGACACTTATCCGTCATTTTGGAATATTTACTTTAATATTTGATAAATGTAAAAATGTATAGGAATAAAAGTTGTAGAAAATTTAATTTCCTACAACTTTATTTGAAGCATTTTCCATATAATGCATTGTTTAAGAGATATCGTATACTTACAGCTGCCACCACTACGCCACCTACCGACGACCATTGTTAACAATTGTCGCTTAGTTACATCTTAGTAACGCTCCCTTTTCTTTTCTTATTTGTTGGAGTTTTTTTGTGGCTATATCCAATATCAGAATGCTATGGTTTGAGTTTATTTCTGATCCTTGTAAATCTAAAATTTTCTCGCAGGTTCTTCAAATATTTATTATTATTTACCCTATTTGGAATTTTAAGAAATGTTACAGATATGGAGAAAGCCATATGGTGGCCACATCAGATTTTTATAGTATCAGATCCATAAAAGATATAACTAACATTCACAAGTCTGCAAAATTCTTATGTCAATAATTTTTCTATACCTCGTATGCGTAGAAAGTAAAAATGTAATTTATGATTCATATATGGTTAGGCCACCTTAGTTTTATTTTAAACCTGATAGGCGTGCGTCGCGCTATAACGAATCCGCTTAAAACGGGGTCTCGCAAAGCGAGGAATCCCTATATTTCTTTCAAAATCTCGAGGTGGAATTCTTTTGCAGTTACAATATTTTCTCTATATATTACGTATCTCAGAAAGAACAGAAAAACACCCGTTTTAGTATATTTTCATTCTCGTTGAACTATCTTAAAAGATAATGAAGCCTTTAAATTATTATTTCGTAAGTTATAATTTAGAGAAAAGGCGGAGTCGTAAGGAAAGCTATGAAAATTGCTTTTTCGGGAGAGGCGGCTCCGGTAAAAAAGAAGACAAACGTCACGGAATCACAAATGTATATTTTTCTCACTCGGTTATAATTTCTCTCGGAAATAAAATTAAAGAATTCTTTTTTTTTTCAAATTCAACACTCTTACCCAGAAATATATAACTTTGAAATGAAAAAATTGAATTATAACTTAGCAGACTCATTTTAGCTCAGCTGATTTCACAACCGGTTTCCTTGCGCAATAGCATAGTCAAATAACATTTATGTAGCATTTAAATGAGGGGAAGTTTGAGTTTGATTTTTGAAAATTTTTAGTCTGAATAAGTTCAACTGAGTCACGTCTGAAATGGCTGACGGTAACTCTAAAATTATGCTTATGTAAACATTCGATCTAAAGCTCTGCCTCTGGGATGAAATCAATTAACTTTCGATCAACTATAAGGGATTTGATGAAATTAGATCGATTGTATAGTTACTATTTCTATCGATTTTGTATAGACTTTACTAGAACTATTTGGATATTTGTTCATGAACTTTCAAAACGCGGGTGGGATGATACATGTCGATATTTTTTGTTGTCCCTAAAAGTGTATCACTTTTCAACGAAAAATTTGGACAGCTTTAGGAATTCTACGTTAGGCTACAGAGAGCACCGTTGAAATTTGCTATGAAAATTTTATACTTTCACCGGAGAAAATGGCGATAAAAAAATTCGAAAACCTCAATGATGCACCGAAACAAAAGCAAGGCTGAAATTGCTCCACTTTAAAAAAAAAAGGAATTTGGAGCTTATTTGTTTGGGCTAAAAGCTCTTTTATTACTTTTCTTTTTTCCGGGCTATTTTTGAAAGTTTTACGTGTTGCCTTCCCTAATGGGACGAGCTTTTTCAACATCCGGAGGTTTACTAAGAATTTAATTCCCTTATTTTTTTGTTTTGTTTCTTTTTTTAATTTTTTACGTTTCGAGAGAAGGAAGGAGGAAAGGAATTTCCAAAGCCTGTCATACAGCAGCTATTTCCACTTTGAAACTGATTTCTTCTCATCCATTTTCTACTTCTTAGGGATTTATTTTTTTAAAAAGTCGAATTCTTTAAATTACAAGGTAACTCGGATCAGTAACTTGATTGGACATAGGCAGTGTGACCAACCGTGCAGATTTATTCGATTATCTACCGATTTTTAAGATTTCGTTCTGATATTGCCTTGAATGTCTTTGCCGATTCACGGACGTTATAATTCCTGAATATGCTCCAATCGTGCTATTCAGCGCACTCATAGATATTTCGACATTTGCATGTATGTCCCAACACTTAACTCTCTCGCCTATTTAAGCAGCTTAAATTGTCCAAAGATCGATTGAACTTGAGTCGCACCGTATTCGTAAGATAAATAAGCATTTTTTTCTGATCTTTGAACTTGGTGCCCAAAATTTTAGCAAAGGAATTACGTACTCATTCAGAAGGTCTTTCCAAAACTTTTGTTCGCTAGTGAATTATCGAGTTCTTCAAGAATCAGCATTTGAAAAAAGAAGCAATTTATATTGGGTATCCCCGATAGTCGTAACAAGTTTATGAAACAAGAAGTCCAAACCAGGAATAATGCAAGCTGGTTTACCGAAGTTGACGTACCGAATTGATTATTTATATTGACAGGAAATGTTTCAATATGTGTTAGGCATTCCAACGAATTCTCTTAAATTCATAGTTTATCAATGAAAGAGAAAAATTGGAAAACAAATTAATTGAGCATTATAAGGTTTAAAATACTAAAACCAATGTCAAAATCTCTTTCTGACATTATATTTTGCATGTACTTTTTTTAAATAAACGAATTTAATAAATGTTACTGTTTATACGGTAATATGCATGGATCAAATGACCATTGCTGAAGGGTAGTCGAGCGGAAAAGATAATAACCCATTTGTTCACCCCGAGTTCGGTAATAATCGTCTCCATGGCAACAATCCTATAAAATGCGATTTGAAACGCAAAACCGCTATGTTTTAGTATAAATTCTAGGAAATGCGGTCAATTGTTATAATTCTGTAATAATAATTAGAATTTACATTCTTTTCCCCTTATAACAGTACAAACCTCTCTCCGATGTCACAATTTTAAGATATTTTAATGTATTAAAGAAAACATCTCTGCACGATGGATTTGAGACTTCCTACGTGAAACGAATAGGGAAAAAGTTCCTGGAATCGATCCCGGTACTTCGATTTTTGCCAAATAAAATATAGGCCTTGGCAGAACGAGACTCGTACCAAGTTTCATGAAAATCGCTCCATTGGTGCAAAAGTTGTAAGTAGGGGACACACAGACAGAACCATTTCATAAGGCTATGTTTCCTATGGAAACCAGCCTAAATATGGGCGAATTTGGGCTACAATGCAGCCGTTTTTTCAGGACTGTTTCGTTTTCACCGTGAATGCTTATTTTCTTCGTTCTACCCGTCCTTCCGTCCGTACGCATGATCCTCGGTTTCCACCGAACGGATTATAATGAAATTTGGTATTGAAGACTCATAGGCAAATGCAACATAAAATGACAACACAATTCAATCCGCAATTTCAATTTACTGGAAAAAAAGGATTTTTTACTAATGTCTCACAAAATAATAGTCATAACTAAAAAGTCATCAAATACAATTTGTAGAACTAGCCAAATAAAATATTTCTTGTCAAATACATTTTTATCATAGGAAAGGCCTCTTTCGAGAAAATCAAACGAGCATTGCAATTCGCTTTGAACATACAATTAGAAAAATTCATGCATGGATACTTAATTGTTGTCAACGAAAACAATATTCGTAGTAATTGAAGTAAATGTTTTCAGCTATAATTACGAAAATACGTTTAATTCACTTACGTGTGCATGAAGCATTTTTTCAGGGGAAGGAAATGGATTATCTACGCCAAAGAAAAGAACGTAAGCGTAAATATTGCAACTACTTCATTCAAGTGAGGTAGGTTTCAAATAATTTTCGATTGTTTGATTAATTATAGGTAACTTATTTGTAAATAAATCACTAAAGTAAAATTTAATATTTACCTGAAGCAAATTAAGTGGTTCTGATGTAATCTTTAGATTCACTTACATTCGTATAGTTAACAGAATCAGGTATAGAATTTCTTTTCACTTATTCAACGCCGTGTGAACGCGAAAGGAAATGGACGTATTGTCGTAGTAATTGTAGCATCTGGTGGTAATTTGATCATCCATTTTATAAAAAAGTTTGTTGATAATGGTAGTTTATTGGTTGTGATATAAACTTGAGGTTTACGTTCATTCATAACGTTAACAGAATCAGGTGTAACTTTGTGGATAAGTCTATGTCTATGTAAATAAATCGCTAAAGTAAAATTTAATATTTACCTGAAGCCAATTAATTTAGGTTCAATTACATTCGTATAGTTAACAGAATCAGGTATAGCATTCTTTTTAATTATATATTAATATATTCAATTATATTAATATATTATCATTCATCCCTTCGTCGTAGATAATCCACTTTTCATGCTGTTTGTGCACAAAATGAAATGAACGTATTTAATATTCATAGTTAATCGTGTTTACGTCAGTAGCAACAAAGATTGTTTACTTGGAAACCATAAACCATCTGTCGTGCTTAACTGCCCTAACATATTATGATAATTAATCGTTTTGTTACATGAAAAATTTGGTCTATTATGCCCAAGAGAATAAACTAACAGTGGAAAAGCATAAAGTTGTCAGGAGGGAAGAGAAGAAATGATTGCTGAGCGGTAAAAGCGACGACGTGAAATCACCGAATACCGGCAACCGGAGCAGAAAATATACACAAAACCCCATCAGACATCTTTTCCTTGATTGTAATAATAAATGTTAATGTTAGCTACAGTAAACAAATACTCCATGAAGTAGGCATAACGACATAATGTACTATTCTTCAAGTACCTAAAAACCCTTCACAACAGTTTAGAACTCATGTGGAAACTCTTGTGTACACTGACATGGAGTACACATTTCTTTCCATTCTTGTTTTCTCCCGCTATTTTCCAGTAATGTTGTATTCCACGACCCTGCGTTTCCCCGTTTTCCCTCACTCTTCTTCCACTCTAACAGCAACAATGCGCCTACTGCGCGCGCAGATAACGATAACCCCCTCCTTCACGCTGGGAGTAGAGAACGTAATTGGCAACACAATGGTGACTAAAATTTTCGCTTCGAAAATCTTGTGATTTTTGTGGTTAATAAAAGCAGAATTTTGGAGGAATTCGGCCCATATTTGAAATTTAACGGTATGAAAATAAAACAATTCTTTTCTCCGAACTTGGGTTTAAGTCCCGTCTTAGTGTTTGATTATTATCAATTTTAAAGTGTAAATAAAAAATTTACTTTACTCTTTCTCACGTTATTTAAATGGAGGGTATAACATAAGAGAAAATAATTTTCTTGTTTATCTTATCGGAGCGGTTGGAATCAACGATCACACTACAAAACAATGCTGGTCATTTGTAGTATGATGATTAGCAGAGATCATCTACATCTACAGTTTACCTTGCAAGCCACCGCAAGGGTGCGTGGAAGATCGAATGTACAGTTGACGGTATTGGTGTGCGGATGCGTCCATTAGGTTCCTATTGTGGTCGAAAGACATAAAGCCTTACATGTCTCTTTCAGCGTTTTTAACTTTCTCACACATATATATATATATATATATATATATATATATATATATATATATACACACATATATATATAGAGTAATTATTGCAATCGCGAAAAAATCGACTGCGAAATTTTGACGGAAATACACGTTTCAGGAGTCTCCGAGTCCAAAAAGTGGCATTAGTCATGCCGTCCGTCTGTCTGTCAGAGGCCCTAGAGCCTAGACGGTTGCAAAATGAGTTGTAGTTTATTATTGTTGATTTTTACAACATGTCGATTTATTAAAAAATCTGGTGTGGCCACCACATGACTTTCTCTATATCTGCAATATTTCTAAAAATTCCAAATAGGTTACATAATAATAAATATTTTAAGAAACTGCGAGAAAATTTTATACTACAAAGAATAGAAATAAACTCAAGCCATAGCTTTCTGATGTTGGATATAGCCACAAAGCTCCAACAATTAAGAAAAGAAAAAGGAGCGTTAATAAAACGTAACAAAGCGTCAATTGCTAACAATAGTCGTAGGTAGCAACAATTCTTCATCGTCAATCAAGTTTGATTGTCACATAATTCACATAATATAGTGTCACCATTTACCCGCAGGAGGCATTTTCCGCGGTGTCTTTATTTTAGTAGTAGCAAGAGTTCTTTCCAGCCAGGAAAAAAAGTAGTAAGACTAGATGCATGCGAATTATATGAGGAAGTTTGCGCAATGTACGAGAGAAGGTTGAAAAGTTATTTACTTGAAAACAAAAAGAAACTACTACTAAGGACAAGAATCAATTTGTAAATATTGATATTTATGTATGGTATAATCTATTCATCAAATTTGATCTTCACATAATTCACATAATCAATATTTAATACCACATACGTGCAGGAGAAATTTTCCGCGGTTTTCTTGTTTTTGTAGCAGTAACACTTCAGTTAAGAAAAGAGTTTAGTTAGACCAGATGCATTATGTAGTATTTGAGAAAGTTTGAGCAATGTCTTTTGTACCGATTTTTTTATCGCTGCAAAAACGACCTTGACCGTCCTCTCTGGTTTAAAAAAACGTTCTCCCGTACTCTCATCAATTTATTGGTGCTTAAATGGAATTTTTCAGGCTGGTTTTCAAAGGAAACATTGCCTTATGAAATAGTCTTGTCTGTGTATGTGTCCCCTACTAACAACTTTTGCATCAATTGAACGATTTTCATGAAACTTGGTACGAGTCTCGTGCTGCCAGTGCCCACCTCCGGGCTAAATTTTATTTGCGAATATTGAAGTCCCAGGTTCGATTCTAGGAACATTTTTTCCCTATTTGTTTTATATAAGAATTCTCAAATCCATCGTGCAGAGATGTATTCTTTAACACTTTAAAATATCTTAAAATTGTGATATCGGAGCGTGGTTTGTACTGCTCTAAGGGTAAAAGAATGTAGATAAGAATTCTTATCACCGAATTTTGATAATTGATCGTATTCTCTTGAATCTCTACTAAAGCTTAGCGTTTTTGCCTTTTAAATCGCATTTTATCGGATTATTGCCATGGAGACGATTACTACCGAACTCGGCATGAACATAGACGAGTGAACGAATGAGATATTTTTTTCCGCTCGACTACTCTTCAGCAATGGACAGATGATCCAGACATATTAGCGTATAAACAGTAACATTTATTAAATTTGTTTATTTAAAAAAATATATGCAAAATATGTCAGATTTTGACAATGAATTAATATTTTTAATCTGATAATGTTCTATTAATTTGTTTTCCAATTTTTCTCTATTATTGATAAACTATGAATTGCAAGTGATATTTATGGTATGAGAATTCCTTGTAATGACTAACACATACTGAAATATTTCCCGTCCACATAAGTAATCAATTCGGGATGTCAACTTAGGGAAACCTGCATTAGTCCTGGTTTGGACTTCTTGTTTTAAAGATATAGACGAATATACTGAAATCCTCTTTCTAACCCAATTCCCACATTTTCAGGGAAAAATCTTCTGAATAAGTTTTTAAGAAGTTATCCGCAATAATTTTGTCACAAACTTTGACTCCTAATCCAAGTTTTAAACCTCATGTGAGATGAAAAATTACAGTTTTTAATATTTTTGCGCGTCCGTTTTAAAAAATTTCCACGCACCCCCCGATTCAAATCACTCCTGCAGTGTTCGATTTACAATACACTGAATAACGTATCCTAAACCTGAAAAGCTCTTATAAATATCACTTATACTCGTTTCCTTCATCTTCTTGTTCTCATTTCCTTTCCCGATTCTCTCTCTATCAGAAAATATTACAGGCCGCGAATACATTATTATAAATTTCAGAAATGGCGAAGTTTCTCCAGCGCCACCTCTTAGCTGGAACTTGAATTAAGGATGAGAGTATCTGGTGAATACATGAATAAATCGACAGGGTTATATATCTGTTGCACTTTGCGTAGATAACGGGCGTTGCGGCGAAGCAGATATTTATCAGCGCCACCTGTTTCGCGAAGTTTTTTAAAAGGCGATTAGCATTTTGAGAGCTGGGGAGCGCACTAGTGCTGCGATAAGAGGATAGATTACAGGAGAAAGATCGTGTAGGAATACGTACGCTGACTGAATTGAATGGGATTTATTGGACGATACGCCATCTTGTGCGCATATGAGTGCCTTTTGTGCTGGCCATATCTTTTTGACGCATATTTATGAGTAAAACCAGTGCCGTAACTAGGGCGGGGCAAGCGGGGCATCTGCCCCGGGCGCAAAAATTGTTAATGGCAAGTTGTGCGAGATTGCATGGCACGAGGACAGGGACGATTTCACCGCTATACTTGTACCGGACATTACGCATAGCAGGAGCTATATACGATTTCGATGATACTATCGATGAGTTAGCTGCATTAAGATCACGTAGAATAAATCTTCAATATTAAAATATTTACACTTTCTGTATTTAAATTATGTATGCGTGTAATTATGTATACAATTATATTTATAATTATGTATTTAAATTATGTACATTTATAGTGAGAAATTACATCCTTTATAGTTGATTTTTATTTATTAATTATTCAACCAAAATCCACATAGTAAAAAATATAGGTGTTAGAGAATTTTTTATGTAGGGGACGCATATTTGGTGGTTTTCCTCGGGTGCTTGTATAACTAGTTACGGCGCTGAGTAAAAAGCGTTGATTTTTGCCGTGGAATTCTATTTGGACTGGCAGAAAAAGAGGATTACCTATAAACAGTAATAATTTATATATAATAATGAGTTAAATCGTCATGTTGCGCTCGACTGTGGCGACGCAGGTGGCGAGGCAGCAAATTGCTCTATTACATATGATACATAAGAAACATTTAACGTTAAAAACAACTTCTTTTCTTTTAGCAAATAAAACGCATGGATTAAAGTAAAATAGACCGATTTTGCGATCAAATTGCTTTATTGATTGATAATTATTTAATAATTAACGTTGTCATTCTAGGTTGTCAGCAAGGAGAGAAGTATTGCTCGCTCCTATAATTTGAGTAATAGACAGTTGACTACAATAAATAAAGTTAGTTAGCAGTTAAAGAGTAAAGTGTCATTAAAATGGATGATAATATTAAGAGACACCCTAAGAACGTCGAAGATGATTGGCCAGGGAACGAAATCGAAGACGACGATCTAGACTAACTCGACAGCAGTTGGATGAAAAGAGAGACTACAATCGAAAATATCACCGAAGTATGCACAAACCAATTTTTTTTGTTTACCCGTCAACTTTGACGTGGTATTAGCCAATAATTTATATATTTACTAGGGTAATTGCCTATCAAATATGAGGGGTATGAGTGAATTAACTTAAAATTGAAATAAAAATTAATAAAACCAACTTTTATATGCACTACAAAGTAAGCAATAAATCTAAAATTAACATAATTGAGTGTTCTATATAGTAAAAATAGTTTTGGGCGAATAGAAATTGTTTGACAAAGAAATATATTACGCTATACAATTTTTATACCACTAAAATTATTTTTAATCTATATATGACATTTAATTTTGTCTCTCTCTCGTATTAATACATTCAAAGCACGCATTCCTTAGACATATAGTATAAGCATTAAGGCCACAATACTATCTCGAGGTTTAACAATGACAGGGTCGGCAAGGCAAGATATCATTAAAAAACTTAAATTTTCAAATAAATATGATTTAAAGGTGGAACTTGAACGATCTTATATCTTAGGCAAAATGCGACGATAAGAATAAGAAACATTGTTGATCTTTCTTTAGAACGGTTTAGGCCTGAAGATCGTAGGTCAATTCTTTCTAATTTTAATTTGCAAATGAGTAAAAGCCTGTATGTCGAAAAAACAATTTGCACGTGTTATCTTATTCGAAAGAGAAATTATCCACTGGAGTCAAACCCGGGTCTTTTTTAGGATTTTGTTTCGTAAACGGCTTTTTCTATAAGAGACAAACATTCCTCCCAAATTTCAATCTTCTACTTACTCTGAAAGTTTGTTAAAATAGCATTATAGTCAGTCAGTGGCGCGGTCTAGTGGCGTGTAGTGGAGGTTGTTATATATATATGTATCATTATATATATATCATTATATATATATATATATATATATATATATATATATATATATATATATATATATATATATATATCATTATCATTATATATCGACGACTCTTACAGAGGAGGAGGATATAACATACTAGTAGTTGGTGCTTGCATACTGCAAGCATTTCATCTCACATTAAAAGAACATTCTTTTTTCAGTCAGAAATTTCAACATTATAAATAGCCTTTTAATTCTAAAGATTTCATTTCTGCAGCGATTTTCGTTTTTCCCACATGTAAGAATAATAGTTTAAAACAATCTCCAAATGTCGCAAATTTAAAAATTTTACACTTTCTTCTTTATAAGGTTCTAATGCTACACATTTTAACCAAATTTTAAAGTTGTAGCACTTATAGAAATAAAATAATATTGTTCCAATTGTTTAAATTTTAATAATTTTTAACGGCCGCCGCAATACATATATGGTCAAATTGAAATTTTTATTTGCGCAAATTTACTACTTTGTAAATAATTTGAAAATTTCAGCTTCCTAGCTCATACCGTAGTACCTAAACAGCTATCTATTTGTTTAAACTTTAAGAATTTTTAACTGCCAAAAAAATTAAAATATCAAAATTTGTATAATCCCTATTTCGTTGTTTTATGAATTCTACTTATAAAAAAAATTTCAACTCCGTGGCACATTCGGAAATATATAAACCTTGAAAATTTGTTTAAACAATTGCGAATTTTTAGCGGCCGCATTGTTGCACTTTTTCAAGATTTTCGTTTTTTCTAGTCGGTTTTCCCCAAAATCCTACCTATGAAAAAAATTTCGAATCTCCAGCTTATCTGGAAGTGCCTAAACATTAGTATCCTCCTGTTATATGTTATATGTTATCATTATATATCGACGACTCTTACAGAGGAGGTTATAACATACTAGTAGTTGGTGCTTGCATACTGCAAGCATTTCATCTCACATTCATTTTTCAGAAAGACATTACATCATTACAAATAGTCTTTTAATTCTAAGGATTTCACCTCCGCAGCGATTTTCGTTTTTCCCACATGTGAAATTAATAGTTTAAAACAATCCCCAAATGTTGCAATTTTAAAAATTTTACACTTTCTCCATTATAGGGTACTTGTGCTACAAATTTAGCAAAATTTTAAAGTTGTAGCACTTCTAGAAATCAAATAATATTGTTCCAATTGTTTAAATTTTAATAATTTTTAACGGCCGCCGCAATACATATATGGTCAAATTGAAATTTTTATTTGCGCAAATTTACTATACTGTAAATAATTTGAAAATTTCAGCTTCCTAGCTCATACCGTAGTACCTAAACAGCTATCTATTTGTTTAAACTTTAAGAATTTTTAACTGCCAAACAAATTAAAATATCAAAATTTGTATAATCCCTATTTCGTTTTTTAAGGAATTCTACTTATAAAAAAAATTTCAACTCCGTGGCACATTCGGAAATATATAAACCTTGAAAAATTGTTTAAACAATTGCGAATTTTTAGCGGCCGCATTGTTGCACTTTTTCAAGATTTTCGTTTTTTCTAGTCGGTTTTCCCCAAAATCCTACCTATGAAAAAAATTTCGAATCTCCAGCTTATCTGGAAGTGCCTAAACATTAGTATCCTCCTGTTATATGTTATCATTATATATCGACGACTCTTACAGAGGAGGATATAACATATAACATGTAACAGGAGGATACTAATGTTTAGGCACTTCCAGATAAGCTGTAGATTCGAAATTTTTTTCATAGGTAGGATTTTGGGGAAAACCGACTAGAAAAAACGAAAATCTTGAAAAAGTGCAACAATGCGGCCGCTAAAAATTCGCAATTGTTTAAACAAATTTTCAAGGTTTATATATTTCCGAATGTGCCACGGAGTTGAAATTTTTTTTATAAGTAGAATTCCTTAAAAAACGAAATAGGGATTATACAAATTTTGATATTTTAATTTGTTTGGCAGTTAAAAATTCTTAAAGTTTAAACAAATAGATAGCTGTTTAGGTACTACGGTATGAGCTAGGAAGCTGAAATTTTCAAATTATTTACAGTATAGTAAATTTGCGCAAATAAAAATTTCAATTTGACCATATATGTATTGCGGCGGCCGTTAAAAATTATTAAAATTTAAACAATTGGAACAATATTATTTTATTTCTATAAGTGCTACAACTTTAAAATTTGGTTAAAATGTGTAGCATTAGAACCTTATAAAGAAGAAAGTGTAAAATTTTTAAATTTGCGACATTTGGAGATTGTTTTAAACTATTATTCTTACATGTGGGAAAAACGAAAATCGCTGCAGAAATGAAATCTTTAGAATTAAAAGGCTATTTATAATGTTGAAATTTCTGACTGAAAAAAGAATGTTCTTTTAATGTGAGATGAAATGCTTGCAGTATGCAAGCACCAACTACTAGTATGTTATATCCTCCTCTGTAAGGGTCGTCGATATATAATGATATATAACATATAGGAGGATACTAATGTCCAGCCCAAACTACAAGAGCTAGAGAGCTGAAAGTTTCAGTTTTTGTAGATATGATGGAGAAACCTACAGATAAAATGAGACTTTTTACCTAAATGACATGAGTTCGACTCCAGAAATTCCGAAAGTTGCGTTTTTTCCCATAAGAAAAGCATTGCGCCATTTTTGTAAATTAATTTTGGGCACTTTCCCGTAAGCTAGAAAAATGAAATTTTCAGTGTTGCTAGATGGCTGATATATCTATTAGGAATTATTGTCACCTTTGCTTACAGTGTCTTGGGTTTGACTCCAGAGACCCCGGAATATCTCCTATAAGTTAGCATGGGAAAACGCAATCCAGTGTGTAGACCAATCTAATAAGTTTAGGAAGCTGAAATTTTGCAAGATTATAGAACTTTTCTCATAACCAACTATTAAAATCTAAAATTTTAAAATTGTAAATTTAGGGGTTGTTTTAACTCCATTTGAACATTAAAGTTTAATAATTGTTTAGGTTCTACGGGATGAGCTAGGAAGCTGCAATTTTCAAATTATTTACAGAACAGTGCATTTGCACAAACAAACATTTTAATCTCTCCATTTATAGATTGCGGCGTCCGTTAAAAATGTTTAAATTTTAAACAATTAGAAAAATATTATTTTACTTCTAGAAGTGCTACAACTTTAAAATTTGGCTGAAATGTGTAGCATTAGTACCCCATAATGGAGAAAGTGTAAAATGTTTAAAATTGCAACATTTGGAGATTGTTTTAAATTATTATTTTTACATGTGGGAAAAACGAAAATCGCTGCGGAGGTGAAATCTTTAGAATTAATAGAATATTTGTAATGATGAAATATCTGTCTGAAAAATTAATGTTTTTTCAAGGTGAGATGAAATGCTTGCAGTATGCAAGCACCTTCTACTAGTATATATATATATCATTATATATAGACGTTTCTTACAGAGGAGGAGATAACATATAACATTAGGAGGATACTAATGTTTAGCCACTTCCAGATGAGCTAGAGATTCGAAATTTTTTTCTTAGGTAGGATTTTGTGCAAAACCGACTAGAAAAAACGAAAATCTTGAAAAAGAGCAACAATTCGGCCGCTAAAAATTCGCAATTGTTTAAACAAATTTTCAAGGTTTATGTATTTTCGAATATGCTACGGAGCTGAAATTTTTTTGAGGTAGGATTTGTAAAAAAACGAAAATTGATTATAGAAATTTTGATATTTTATTTTGTTTGGCATTTAAAAATTCTTAAATTTTAAACGAATAGGTAGATACTTAGACACTACGCAGAAGTTAGGGAGCTGAAAATTTTAAATTATTAAGAAGATAATCTGTGTAAACGAGGAAACATCATTTTTTCCATAAAATTGTGGTTTTGGCCGTTATAAATGATTTAAATTTAAACAATTAGATAAATGTTATTTCAGTTTTAATTATATTATAAATTTAAAATTTCGCAGAAATGTGTGGAATTATTAACTCAATGTGGGGAAAGTATAATATTTCGAAAATTGCAAAATTTAGTGATTGTTTTACTACATTATTGTTCCATAATGAAAAAACAAAAACCCGTCCAGAGGAGAATTTTTGGAATTAAGGAAATATTCCTCATGATGAAATATCTCCCGGAAAATTAATGTTCTTTTCAAGGTGCAATTAAACACCTTCTACTAGTGTGTGTATATATATAAATAAATATAGATATATATATATATATATATATATATATATATGGATGTCAACAAGGTGTTGGGATGAGGAAACCCAGTGAACACTCACCAATCAGACGACTTCATTTTACCTTTCCTTTTCCGTAAGCTGTTATATATATATATATATATATATATATATATATATATATATATATATATATATATATATATATATATATATATGACTGAAATAAAAAACCGGCAAAGAAAAGTGCTTTAATATTCGAATTTCTAATAGGTGTGTTGCATTATATGGTTGTGAAATAATTTAAGATATGATCAGATATAAAGCTTTTGTTATGGCTATAGTAGGTAAATTACCTTGACTCAAAAAACAAATAATATAAACGGACTTGTTAGAATAATTTGGCACAGAAAGAAGAAATGGAAATATCAGTGGCACAGAAAGAAACAAGTATGGAAAGGTGTACTTCATGTCGGAGTACACAGAGTAACCAAATGCGTTCTTTGAGATCGGCAAATTTTACTAAAACTCCCCAATACCAAATTTCATCGAAATACGTCCTGCGGTCACCGGGTTAAAACAGGTATGTTTTAAACTACATGTTGGTCTTCATGTAAAGCGGTCGTAACTATTGTCCGATTTTAACCAAAATTGGAATCGTTCGACCAATTTTAGTGAATCTCTCCAATACCAAATTTCATGAAAATACTTCCTTCGGTTACCGAGCTGAAGCAGAGGTACATTGTGAACCACATGCAAGTCTTCATGTAGAGTGGTCGTAATTATTGTCCGATTTTAACAAAAAGTGAGATCGGAGGACAAATTTTACTAAAACTCCCTAATACCGAATTTCATCAAAATGCGTTAAGCGGTTCCCGAGTTATAACATGCGAACGAACGGGCGGACGGAAACGACCTCCCATATATGCGTTCACTTCGTGCACGAATCGTGCAAAGAACGCATAAAGATGGTAGAATCACAAGCTTTTGATATGGAATAGATCGTTAAATTCAAGTATTTAGTATCAATAATATTGCATAAGAAGAGAGAAAGTGAAAGAAACAAAGGTTTTATCCTCACCTCAGAAATTATAGGTAACGGTTAAAATGTGTTGGTTGAGGAACGGAAACATGAAAAACTGTCAATTGTTACAAACTAATCCACAAAAACAGCAACAATATTTTCCACATAAAGAGATATATCACGGATGCTCGCCTCAGATAGCCGTGCGCCATCTAAGAAAAAGCGTTCTTACTAAAAAACGGTCGACACAATAGGTACTAGAAATTTTTGCCTGAAAACCTTTTGCACATACACTAACATAAAATGCGAGGGATGGGGTGGAAATCTACCCCGCGCAAGTATCAGAGGGTTAAATACAGCATTTACTGGCCCAATCTTCTCACTCTCTTCTCATGATTTTGCGACCAAACCAAATAGATAGATCGGGTGTGGGGATTATTCTACGACCGACAAAAAGCGGAATTTCTTACAATACGGTAGCGGTTTTGATGGGAGTAGGGGGGAAAGGGGAGGGTGAAGGAGAAAAGGAAGGAGAGAGTGAGAGGAAAAACAGAGGGACAGAAAGGGGGTTGGGAGAGAGGGAGGGAGACAATGAAGGAAAGCGGAAGTTTGGGAAAGCGGGAGGTTTGGTGGGAGGGAAGAAGGGATACAGAGAAGTAGAAAGGGGGGAAGAGAGAGAGGTAGTAGTGTGAGGACAGGAGAAAGAAGCGTGAAAATATGGCCATATATAATTTTCTGCCTTAAATATATGCCGAAAGGAGGAAGTTCAGTGTTGCACACGGGCAGCAGACGGATTCGCCTTGCAAAGCTAGGCACGGGGTTGTCGCGCGTTGATATAAAGAAATTATTAGAGCACTGCGCTAAGAATTAGTTCTATAAAATTTCGACCTCATGTTGGAGAGATGCTGTGATAACTGCACAAGAAGGAAATGTATACTCCATAAATGGAATACACAGAGATTTCAAAGGCGTTATTAATGGGAAATGCGTAAAGAATGATATCGAAAGATTGGGTGGTTCTTGAATTTTATCTCCAATGTGGCCTTTTTGTGTTAAATGCTGGCCTCTATCCTAATGGGTTTTTTAATCTATACCTCACAGAACAGATAACAACATGGGAGGTAATATGGATTTTGAATTGTCCGCCGATAGAATATTTCTATTATTAGGCTGGTTTCTAAAGAAAACATAGCCTTATGAAATGGTCCTGTCTGCGTGTGTGTGTCCTCTATTTAGAACTTTTGCATCAATGGACCGATTTTCATGAAACTTGGTTATACCCTCGTGCTGGCAGGGCCCAACTTCGGGCTATTTTTCATTTGATGAAGATTGAAGTCCCGGGTTTGATTCCAGGAACGTTAATTACCGATTTGTTTTCATAAGAAATCTCTAATCCATCGTGAAGAGATGTTTTCTTTAATTCTATAAAATATCTTATTATTGGGATATCGGAGCAGGATTTGTACTGTTCTAAGGGTAAAAGAATGTAGATTCTAATTCTTAACACCGAATTTTGATAATTGATAGTATTTTCTTGAATTTCTACTAAAACATAGCGTTTTTCGTTTTGAACCACATTTTATCGGATTATTGCCACGATTATTACCGAACTCGGGTTGAGCATAGACCAGTGAACAAATGGGTTATTTTCTTTTCCGCTCGACTACCCTTCAGCAATGGGCAGTTGACCCATACATATTACCGTATAAACAGTTACATTTATTTAATTCATTAAAAAAATACATGCAAAATATAATCTCAGAAAGAGATTTTGACATTTCTTTTAGTATTTTATACCTGATAATGTTCTATTAATTTTTTTCCTATTTTACTCTTTTATTGATAAACTATGAATTACAAATGGTATTTATAGTGTGAGAATTCCTTGGATTGACTAACGAATACTGAAACATTTCCTGTCAATATAAATAATCAATTCTGGACTTCAACTTTGAGAAACCAAAATGCATTAGTCCTGGTTTGGACTTCAAGCTGTTGTCGTAGCGATCGATGTAAACAAAGTATGTGATGTTATGCTTGAAATTTTCTCGAATTCTTTATCTCCGAAACTAAAAGTCTAGCGGATTTATTTGTGATGTGGTCCTCTATCCGAATAAATTTTTTGGTCTATATATTGCAGATAATATATGAGCTAGGAAGAGAAAAATATCGTATTTAATTTTTGCTTGACAGAAGCCATTAAACGAGATGTGAATGTACTTTTATTTTAGTGTTTATATAAAGTGGAAGTTCCAATTGACGGATTCAGTTCAAAATTACATTTGGAAGATAAATTTTAATGAGGATCACTCATACTTAATTAAAATCCGCCCAGTAGCTGGTATGCGGACGGACGGAGGCGACGTGCTCATAAGGCTATAGTTTCGCAGGTAAAAAAACACCCAATAAAGCAAAGAAACCCCAGGAAAACTTTCATTTTCACCCGCCATCCTGAAACAAAATGGCGTCCGTTTAAAATATTTAAAAATTTATATTTTCGAAACGGTACTTCGGAATAATAAAATTTATGAAATAAAAATCTGCGTCTTGATATGAGCTACCTAGAAAAAATATTCTCGGCTTATCGAGGCGTGTAGCACCGAAGTCCCTGGAGCGCGCGGAGGGCGGAAAGCTTTCCCGTTTTTTGTTTTTTTTTATGCGCGTCACTTCGACACCTCTAGCAGCACGCCAACTTGAAGACACCTTATTGGTGAGTGCTCACTGGGCTTCCTTATTCCAACAACCTTTTGCCATCCATTTATCCCATTTAACTTTTCTCTTCCGTAAGCATATATATATATATATATATATATATATATATATATATATATATATATATATATATATATATAAGTTCATAAAATGCTGTATAAAGTATAGCTTTGTACGTGGCAGAAACATGGACGCTAAGGAAAACGACATCAAATACTTGGAAAGTTTTGAAATGTGGACTTGGAGGAGAATGCTGAAGATAAAATGGACAGATAGGATGAAAAACGATGAAGTGCTACGAAGAATAGGAGAGAAGCGAATGATTATACAGACTATCAGAAAGAGGAAGGCTAACTGGGTTGGACATTACCTGAGGAGAGAGAGTATGATTAAAGACGTGTTAGAAGGAAAACTAGATGGAAAAAGGGAAAGAGGTAGGAAAAGGTTTCAGCTGATAGACGATTTGAAAGGGAAAGAGAGTTATCAAGATATAAAGAGGACAGCGGAAAATAGGAGTATATGGAGATCCAGGTTTAACCGAATAATAACGGACCTGTCTACGGACAGACCACCTTTGATATATATATGTATATATATATATAGTTATTATGTATGTATGTATATGTGTGTATATATATATATATATAATTATATATATGGATGGCAACAAGGTATTGGGATGAGTTCTCTCTCTGTAGCTGATGAAGGATTAACTCCGAAAGCTTCTACGTTTGTGATGTTTCTGTGTTTTAGTGTTCTTTTACGTGTGTCGCTTCGACATCCCCGGGGCCTCGCCAACCTGAAGTCGTCCGATTGGTGAGTGTTCACTGGGTTTCCTCATCCCAACACCTTGTTGCCATACATATATCCATTTTACCTTTCCTTTTCCGTAAGCTGTTATATATATATATATATATATATATATAGTTATTTATTTTCACAAAATAATTTATCCAAATGTCTATAAGATATTAGATATCCGATATCTATCTTTATTTTCCCGACCTACCATTGCTTTTCCCTCAACCCATCTTAGCCTGCGCCCTTCTATTCCTTCTCTCTCCGCGCTCTCGGTTCTCACAACCCATCTGATCATGTTCACGTCTCGGACGCTTGCGGAGGAGATACAGGCGATAGAGGGAAGGGGGCGTTAAAAGTAGCGGAGAGGGGGAGTTTGGTATCGGCATGGGAGGAGAAAAAGAGAACCGTCGACTGGTTGCTTGTTTATGGTGAGAGGGCGGAAAAAAGGGGTGAAGGACCTTTGTTCGTAGCCGGCGGGTGCTCGAGAGGTTGCGCGGTTTAAAGTCGAAAGGTAGACAAGAGGATAGCAACTTAAGAGTTGCGTGGCATTCATTGTCCATCTATGAGCCATTGCGGCGGGGTACCTAAAGCTTCCCCGGCGAGTCAACCGTTTCTGTTTCATAGGAAGGTCGATGTTTGTTGATAAGGTCGCCATGGAGACGGAATAAGGTTCGCGGGGTAAACAAATCCCCTACCCTAAATTTCTTCACTCGAACAGACAAATTGAAGCGTTTATAACTTTCCTATGCTATACTTCGATCCGCCGAGGATGGTAGAAGCTACTCCCCACCTGTTGTAGTCCGGCGAATCGCACTCAACCGGATCATTTACTGAGCGCTTGATTAATGGTTGCTCCCAAAAAAACTTTCAGAAACTAAGGTGACTCAAACTTTCCGAACAGATGATTCGGTCCTTCCAAAACCACCTCTTTCAAAAATAATCCAGACCTTAAGTTTGCCGTAGTTCTGAAGCGGTCTTTTAACCTCCCTCCCTTATTTCTCTCCGACAAGAATCAAAGTTTTATCTCAATTCAAACACATGGAATCCGAAGTATGTGATCGTTGATCTACACGTTAATAGAATCTCTTCGACTGCTTCATCATTAGAACGCCAATACAGACATACCTCGCTTTACGCCACAGATAGGTTCGAGAAATTTTCGCGCTATGCGTAATTCGCGCAAAACTGGGTCATTGTGTCAATGAGGATAGGTTACAAGGAAAAGAATACTAAAGTGTAATTTTAATAACAAGAGGTTCCAAACGGAAATTATGATGCCTACTTTCCATTTAATCATTTATTTAATACTTTTTTGCTTTTAATATCTTTAAAATTACCGCGGATATGTAGTTCTTTGTGTTCCCAAATTTCATAATTTAGAGTTATAAAATACTATAAATACATTCAAACGGGATATTATATTGATCACGCGTATTTGTGCGGCAAAAATAACGCGTGTACGTATTAGAATACACCTAATCTGAGTCCAACAATAGTTGTTGCTATGGTAAAACTCTCGTAATGAGTGATAAACACTGCAAAATCGTTAGTATTTACGCAAAATTCTAAGAAATACAATCAGTAAGCAATATTCTACGATAATAATTATAATTTTCATTCCTTTCCTCAGAGAATAGTACAAATCCCGCTCCCATATTACAGTTCTAAGATATTTTAATGTGCAAGAGAAAATTACCCTGCACGTTGGATTTTAGATTTCCCATGTAAATCAAATAGAAAGGATATTACCTGGAATCAAACCCGGGACTTCAATATTCGCAACAAAAACTCTCCTTGGTAGCTTGGCCCATGTAGAAAGAGATTTCCACCAAGTTTCATGAAAATCGGTCAATTGGTTCAAAAGTTAATAGGGGGGACAGACAGACAGACACAATGACGAAACTACAAGGCTATTTCCAATCTGGAAAGTAGGCTAAAAATATGCCTTCATCCCGAAAAAATAGCTTCTTGTCGGATTCCATTCATCAGCGCCAGATGCAAGTCTTGACTTTTTTTGTGAACTTATCTCCACCAGTAATTTTTAAATGGTAAAGAAACTAAAACTTCATTATATTCAGGTGAAAATGTATATATTTCCTGTATAAATGAAATCCAAAATAAATCAGCGAGGAAGTTTAATTCGGAATCGCACCTTTCTATAGAAATAATGACGCCAAAATAATCGTCGATCGAGTGATAAAAAAGTTGTGGGGATCCAAATACGATTATTATACTAAAACCCACAAACCTGTAAAAAATGGAATTTCTAATACATTTATGGTTAACGAATCCACTTAAAACGGAGTCGCGCAAAGCGAGGTATAACTGTACTATACCTAGTATATCGTTAAAACGAGAAAATCCGAATAAACATTAGCTGAATTTAATGCTTTCCTACGGAAACAATTAAGTGAACTGCAGTATAACTTCGTTAGAACCAGCTTTTAAGGGACTTACATCTTCACGATTCGTAATAAGGAGGTCGTCTTAATTATCAATATATACGCATACCTTCGCTTTCGCTGTGGTCCGAAGTATATCATGTATTGTATGCGAACGCTTTTTATTAACCGGTTTCGTATTATCAAGGTTTTCCGGTATTTCAGTTCTAGCCGCTTCTCCCATATATTCTTTATTACTTTGAGAAATAAATTGTAGACTCTCGCTTATCCAGCCATTCGTTAATTTCCCAATGAGGTAGTTTCATAACATTTTTATATATCTCTAAACCTATTACTATGGTAAAATACACCATACGGAATATGATGATGTGAATAAAACAAAATACAGTTTAGTTATTATCAATTTTTTTGTTTTTTATGTTATAAGGATTGATTAGTCGTTATCGACACGCTAAGGTATGTGACTTCATTGGTCGCGTTCGCATTACTACCGGAAGCCCTATATCCTGTAAGGTAGCTTCACTTTCTATCGTACCATCCGTGTGACCAGTGTGTTCTGTGCTTGGGAGATTTATATTGTCTTTGTTTAGATTTAGCGAGATTTATTAACATACCAATATATTGGCAGTTGAGAAACTCGTGTTTTTGCACATCGAAAAAAAACAATAGTCGTATTTTTTACGACTTTTCTTCAGCTCGGCCATATTAAAAAAATTAAATCAATTAAAGCCGCCTGAAAAATCGCATGCGCATTAATGGTTTATAATTTACACAGTTTTTGTCGTAACTGCCAGAGAGATAATGTATTTATGCTTATTTGTATGGGCTTCGATCAGCATCCCGGCACGACCTGTGACGTCACGAAGTATCGATTTTTATATTATTTGCCTTTCCACGATTCGACATAATACTCTTAACTTTAACAATTTTTTTCTTTCTATATAATGGTCGCATTAAAATTCAGACTTCAGATTCGTAATTAGGCAAAAAATCTGGATAAGATAAAGATTAAAAAAAGTGTGAAACCAACTCATTCACAGTTAAACTCGCAGTAGTTAACACGTCGTAAAAAAAATCATGCAGATTCCATGCTCTTGCACGAATTAATATCTTCAGCTATCGCGAAAAGATGGTGGAAAGTAAATAACAACTATCGTCACGCTAGCGCTATTGTCACGCTAGCGCTATCGTCAGCATCTTCTCTCGTCATCCAAGGCGCCTTAACCCCTTTTATTTGCGTTTCACCAAATCGGACGAATCTCCCCTCTGACGGTAGTCAAGGGCCAGAGGGGATCGTGCCCAGCATATGCGATATTGGTGCTGCACCTGTACACTCTCCAATCGTCCAAGGTGAGGGTTATTTTTCCTTTTTTTAGAACTTACGATAGCGAAGCAAAAAATGGCGCTTCTTTTGCTAACGCCATATGAAAAAGGGCGTTTTATTTATCGAGGTTTGTTTTTATTTAGAATTGCGAACTTAAAATTCTTTATAAATTTAGTTATATAAATACATGATATAAAGTAATTTATTCAATGATCATCATATTATAACAATAATCGAGTGTCTGTCGGGGTGTCCGACAAGGAAAGATAAATGGAGAATTTCTACGGAACAAATTTTTCGATTACCACCAAACCTTCCCAATTTGTTCGGAATGACCTGATTTGTGTTCTAAGTGGGCCGTTAATTCCAACCACCGCGGTAAGATAAACAAGATGATTACTTTCTGTTGTTTGATAGCCTCCGTTTAAATAACACGGGAAAGGGTGTACCGTAATTTTAATTTGCACTTTAAAATGACTTAAAATAAATATACGAATTCGGTGCTACAACCCAGGTTTGAAGAAAGGAATGAAATTTTATTTTCATGCCGTAAAATTTTAAACCAAATCTCAAAATCAGACCAAAATTGTGGTTTTAACAATAAAATTACAAGACTTTGGAGGCGAAAATTTCTGTCGACCTAACAACCAGATTGTTGGCGATTACCTTATCTACTCCCGGGGAGAAGGAGGAGCGGGAGGGTATTGTTAGCTGCGCGCGCAGACGACACATTGTCGTGAGAATGGAAGGAGAGTAAGGACAATGGGGAAAATTGAAGGGTGGGGATTACAACAATACCAAAAATGGCGGGAGAAAACAGGAGAGGTGAAAGCAGCAGAAAATGTATTTTGTTGCTGTAGTACATTGCAACTAAACGGCTTGTTACGCTCTCTCGACTATTTTTTTCTGCCGATAAATAAATCTACGAGCTAGATGTTATTTTCCATTATTCGCAAATATCAACATTTTTAATGTTCTCAGAATTTCCCGCAGCAGAAATGCGGGCTTTCTACAAGTCAGATTAATAAAAATCAAGTTCTAATGAGGATTTTGGGATGAAAATTTCAGAATTAAATGTTTCATTATCACAATTTTACCGAAATAATATGAAACTACGCGTTAAATTTTAACGGATCGCCTTTTCATCATAGTTCCGCGGGCCGAATAAAAGGTTCTCGAGGGCCGCACACGGCCCGCGGCCGATCTGTTACCCACCCCTGCAGTTTATCGTTTTAAATAAGACTAGCGGAATTACCCGTTGAACATCAACGGGACTTTGTAGTGTGAATAAAATATAACTTCTGAGGTGTGGGTGTGTGTGTTTGTAAAAACACACACACACACGTGTATGTATATATATATATATATATATATATATATATATATATATATATATATATATATATATATATGGATGTCAACAAGGTGTTGGGATGAGGAAACCCATTAAACACTCACCAATCAGACGACTTCAGGTTGGCGAGGCCCCGGGGATGTCGAAGCGACACACGTAAAAAAACACTAAAACACCCCAATACCCACCCCACCACCGATTCCACCCTCCAACTCACCCTAACCACCCTGTATTTCCCCGGCATCCACGACATTCTGAAAAACATCCTGAAAGCCGCCCACCTTATCCTCTCATCCTCCCCTCACCAGATTCCATTTCCCAGACCACCGATGCTCTCCTTCCGCCGTCCCCCTAATCTGGCAAATATTCTATGGAAGAAAGAACCCCCAGCACCCACGCCTTTACACCCAGCCGGATCTTACCCCTGCGGTAGACCCCGATGTCTAACATGCCCAATAAACCCCCCTGCAACTCCTTCTCCAGTCCCACAACCAACATCACCTACCCCATAACTTCCACCACCAACTGCACCACCCGCAATATCATTTACCTCCTGAGATGCACCCAATGTCCCGCCTTTTATGTTGGCCTCACCAGCAATCCCCTCAACATCCACATGAACGGCCACCGCAACAGCGTCATTCTCAAACGACCGCTGCCGGTGGCCGTTCATGCGAACAAACATAATTTAAAGTTTAACAACTGCTTCACAGTGAGAGTCATTCGCGCTCTCCCCGACAATGCTTCGGCTCCCCAACTCCGTCAGCGGGAGCTTTCGCATATCCATCTCCTAAACTCCTTCACTCCCCCTGGCCTCAACCTTCGATAGCTTTTCACTCCCTTTCTGTCTTCTCCCAACCCCCTACCAATCCCCAACCCCCTCCGTATCCTCCAATCCTCGACCTTTCCGCACTACCCTTCCACCTCCATGCCTCCACCCAGTGTCACCGCCATCAGTTCTCTCTCTGTAGCTGATGAAGGAATAATTTCGAAAGCTTCTACGTTTGTGATGTTTCTGTGTTTTAGTGTTCGTTTACGTGTGTAGCTTCGACATCCCCGGGGCCTCGCCAACCTGAAGTCGTCCGATTGGTGAGTGTTCACTGGGTTTTCTCATCCCAACACCTTGTTGCCATACATATATCCATTTTACCTTTCCTTTTCCGTAAGCTGTTATATATATATATAGTAAATATAATTGTTTGATTAATTAATAAATTCCTGACAAACATTTGAATTCTCACAGAAAATGAAGCGCTTGAAATTTATTACATTCTGGAATCAATATACGACTTGATTTGCTACTCTTAGGTACCGTTATACTTCTTCTTCTTATGTTTACTGAATAATATTCTTCAATTATTAACGTAGCAATCTATTAAGTTTGACATTGCGCGAAGCAAATAACACAATTCTTTCGTCTATTTGAAGGCATAATAGACCCTAATATATTGGATGCAACAATGAGGTTCGCCTTGACAACACCCGGAAAGAGGAAGAAAAAGCCATAAAATTTCGAAAAAAGTGCGTGTTTCTGACAAATTCTTCCGTTTAATATCTAAACATTGCAAGAATAAGATATTTTATAGTTTTAGCCGTCGAATATAACATAAATGGGGAATTTCTGTTCATATTTACATATTTTAATGAATGAAGGAAATAAACCTTGCACCTTAAAAATCGAAAATCCCGTGTAAACTTATGGGGAAATATATTCGTCTCCCGGAGTCGAATCCGGGACTTATTTCGTGATGTTTGATTTTTCTAGAGGCCATCTCACAGGATTTAACGATTGTGGAAGTTTCAGTTCTTAATTTCATTGGTAAATGTCCAAAAATACCGGGACAGGCAGACGGACACTTGAGAATTATTATATAAGGATTCTTACTTAACTTCTCTCGAACATTAAGATTTAACTTGTAGTATTTCAAGACACTGGAAAATATTATATTCATTACTGAGAATAATTGGGAATAATTAATCGCCATAAATTCGAAATTTTCACAGGGCGAGACCTTTAGCGATGGGAATTTGCTTCCAGCTTTCATTGCTGGATTCTTTTCGTTCTTAAATTTCTTTCCATCCTTCCTTGCCATAAAATGTTCCGAGTTCGAAAAAAAGTGGAAACTGATCTGTTTATCTCCTATGCAGTGACCGCCCGAATAAAAAAAAAACTGATTAAAATAAAAAAAAAACTGCGAATGAAATTCATCTCTCTCCTTAGATGGCCCGGAAACCATTCATAAGGTTGTATGGCGAGGAATGGAATGTGTGTAAGGAGGGCGTGAAGCAAAGGAAAGAAGGCGAGGTGGAAGCGCTGAGGTTTGAAGAGTGGATTAATGTACTGACGGTTGAGAGGAGATCGAGTGAGAGAGAGAGGGGGAGAGAGAGAGAGAGGAGGGGGGAGACAGGGAGAGAGAGAGAGAGGGAGAGAAAAAGGAAGGTGAAAAGATGAGAAAGATCTGATCCAAAGAGTGGGCGGAGAGCTAAGTGCCGAAGGTGACGCAGCACTTTCGACTCCCCCACCAGCTCCCACTTGCCTCGCATCTCACAGAATTCCGGAGTTCCGTTATGGAAGACGCTTCCTCTTCTCCTTTCGTCTGCGTCGATTTATGGTATTTTTTTCTCCGCGTGAAATAAGCTCGAAAACTCGATTTGGGCAACGATTCTTAAACGAGCGTTAGGGAGCGTTGCTAAGTGATGTAAGCCTGGTTCCGTCAAGGTATGGGCTAGCGCGAATCGTATTTTGGTGCACAATACGCATAGAGAAAGTCTCGTTCTCAGGAAATAAAAACAGCTAATTTGAGATTACTACGGAAAAGATACCTTTTAAGGTCCCCTGAATTCGTTTTCTCGCTATTTTCTCGATTGTGTCTGTGATAAGAATTTTGCGCGCGCTATAACTCAGAAAATGCTTATCGAATAAGCGCAAAACTTTACATTTAAGATCAATATTAAAATGAATGTCTGTATCAGTTTTGTCTAGTATTGGACAACCGGAAGTAGAGGTTTACCCTTGTCATTTTTTCCGTTTTTGCTAAATACAAATCTCCTATTAGTCATCATAAATGTAAATACTTGCCATTATCAAAGGTCTAGACCAGTGTTTCTCAACCTTTTTTTTGTTTGCGTCACCCCATTTCTGTTCTGCGTCACACCGTTTACTGTTCTATTTCCTTCAAGTCATCTTTAAAGATAAATTAGGCTTTATCTACAGCATAAAGATCAAAATGTATGCATTCAAAGAAGCAGAGGCAGGTATTCTTCTGGTTTTATTTATTTTTATAAGCCAGAATATGATACACTGTGAATTTATCAAATATTTGCGTCACTCTTCAACAACTCTCGCGTCACAACGCAGTATACTGAATAATAATTGTAATATGCAATTATTAACGTTGCAATCTATTAAGTTTAACGTTGCTACATCATTAATTTCGGCGCTTCATAAAAAGCAAGAAGCGAATAACGCATACTTTTGTCCATTTGAAGGCTTAATAGACGCTAATTGAATCGGAGGCAACAATGCTGGTCGCCTTGGCAACACCTGGAAGGAGTACGAAAAAGCAATAAAATTTTGAAAAGAAACGCGTTTCTGAAAAATTCTTCCGTGCAACATCTAAGCATTGAAATAATAAGATGTTTTATTGTTTTAGCCTTCGAATAAAGCAAAAACGGAGAAATTCGGTCCACATTTACGTATTTTGATGAATAAATGAAATAAACCTTGAAAAATCGAAACTCCTGTGTAAACATATGGGAAGATATAATTGCCTCCTGGTGTAGAACCTGGGACACTTCTATTAACGAAAATAGTTTTCCCGGGGTCTCCTAGTCGGCAGAAACAAACTGGCGTTTACAGCATTTCTCTATGACAAACAGTTCAAGAGATAAAAGGGGGGAAGAACGGGAGGACGGACGCACAGACAGACGGACTGACTGACATTGAGTAATTATATATCAGAGTTAAATAATCGAGATACAGTCAATTAAAAGGCATTACCTACATACAGAAACACGAAAATACAACGGAAACAATATTATAGACGATACAACAGTAGATCTGCGCCGAGTAAATTAACGGTTTCGGAATGCAATTACAAAGCCGATTAAAACGCTTAATATACGATTCGTTCCACATAACTGCCGCGACTCGAAGAATGTGGCGTGAGGGATCATCTCGATTGCTTCCAGAGCAATTTATTCTTTTCCGTCTTCGGTGAGTGGTGCATTAGTTTCTTTCCAACGAAGGCTTTCGACTGTCGACCCCGCCCCTCACTCACCCCCTCTCTCTCTCTTTCCCTTTCCTCTGAAAAAGATCCTCCCTGGAGATGGGAGAGGAAAGACAGAGGGAGAGAGAGAGAGAGGAAGAAAGAGAGAGGAAGAAAGAGAGAGGAAAAAAGAGAGAGAGGAAGAAAGAGAGAGAGGAAGAAAGAGAGAGGAAGAAAGCGAGAGGAAGAAAGAGAGAGAGAGGAAGAAAGAGAGAGGAAGAAAGCGAGAGGAAGAAAGAGAGAGGAAGAAAGAGAGAAGAAGAAAGCGAGAGGAAGAAAGAGAGAGGAAGAAAGAGAGAGGAAGAAAGAGAGAGAGGAAGAAAGAGAGAGGAAGAAAGAGAGAGAGAGGAAGAAAGAGAGAGGAAGAAAGAGAGAAGAAGAAAGCGAGAGGAAGAAAGAGAGAGGAAGAAAGAGAGAGGAAGAAAGAGAGAGAGGAAGAAAGAGAGAGGAAGAAAGAGAGAGAGGAAGAAAGAGAGAGAGGAAGAAAGAGAGAGGAAGAAAGAGAAAGAGGAAGAAAGAGAGAGGAAGAAAGAGAGAGGAAGAAAGCGAGAGGAAGAAAGAGAGAGGAAGAAAGAGAGAAGAAGAAAGCGAGAGGAAGAAAGAGAGAGGAAGAAAGAGAGAGAGGAAGAAAGAGAGAGGAAGAAAGAGAGAGGAAGAAAGCGAGAGGAAGAAAGAGAGAGAGAGATTAAGAAAGAGAGAGGAAGAAAGCGAGAGGAAGAAAGAGAGAGGAAGAAAGAGAGAAGAAGAAAGCGAGAGGAAGAAAGAGAGAGGAAGAAAGAGAGAGGAAGAAAGAGAGAGAGGAAGAAAGAGAGAGGAAGAAAGAGAGATAGATAGATAGATAATCGTCTTTATTCGGGCGAAATTTAGACCAGAAGGTCCATTCTTACATTTAACCCTTCGTCAATATAATAAACACAAGAAAATGAATAAAATAAGGTATAACAAAATACATTATATAAACATTATGTACCTAAATCATACTAATTAAAAAGATAAAATTGAATACAGATTTGTGTTTGTGGGGAAAATCTAGGTAAAAACAGACATGTCCTCCCTAGCAAAACCCACGCAGGAAAACACCCACTAAGAAGGGGGGTGTGAAAAACCTGCGAAAACCCTAGATAGTGTACATATGGTAATACAAAACTACAACATTAAATAGGAAGGAGTATGTACAGTGGGAGAGTTCGTATATACAGCGTAATTATATACCGTCATAAATAAGTACACGTAAAGGTAATAGCGTAATGTAAACAAGAAATATACAAGTATGCAGAATGAGATGAAATATACATGAAATATATACAATGAATGAATATAAAGAATGTTGTTGGGGCATGCATATTATAAGAAAGCAGGAAAAGATATAAAATACATAAATAATATAATACAATATAAAATAATATAAAACAATAGCAAAAAAAAATAAAAACAACACAAAAAAATACAAACAATAGAAGAAAGAATATAAATATACACACCCATACACACACACATATATATATATATATATATATATATATATATATATATATATATATATACATATATATACATACATACACACACAAACACACATACATACATACATATGTATACATATAAACAATACACAAAATATATAAAAACAATACAAAATTATATTAAGAAATAGAAAATAATATAAGACAAGAAAGGAAGAAAGAGAGAGAGGAAGAAAGAGAGAGGTAGAAAGAGAAAGAGGAAGAAAGAGAGAGGAAGAAAGAGAGAGGAAGAAAGAGAGAGAGGAAGAAAGAGAGAGGAAGAAAGCGAGAGGAAGAAAGAGAGAGAGGAAGAAAGAGAGAGAGGAAGAAAGAGAGAGGAAGAAAGAGAGAGGAAGAAAGAGAGAGGAAGAAAGCGAGAGGAAGAAAGCGAGAGGAAGAAAGAGAGAGGAAGAAAGAGAGAAGAAGAAAGCGAGAGGAAGAAAGAGAGAGGAAGAAAGAGAGAGGAAGAAAGAGAGAAGAAGAAATATAGAGGAAGAAAGAGAGAAGAAGAAAGAGAGAGGAAGAAAGAGAGAGGAAGAAAGAGAGAGGAAGAAAGAGAGAGGAAGAAAGAGAGAGGAAGAAAGCGAGAGGAAGAAAGCGAGAGGAAGAAAGCGAGAGGAAGAAAGAGAGAGGAAGAAAGAGAGAAGAAGAAATATAGAGGAAGAAAGAGAGAAGAAGAAAGAGAGAGGAAGAAAGAGAGAGGAAGAAAGAGAGAGGAAGAAAGCGAGAGGAAGAAAGCGAGAGGAAGAAAGCGAGAGGAAGAAAGAGAGAGAGGAAGAAAGAGAGAGGAAGAAAGAGAGAGAGGAAGAAAGAGAGAGAGGAAGAAAGAGAGAGAGGAAGAAAGAGAGAGGAAGAAAGAGATAGAGGAAGAAAGAGAGAGAGGAAGAAAGAGAGAGGAAGAAAGAGAGAGAGGAAGAAAGAGAGAGGAAGAAAGAGAGAGGAAGAAAGAGAGAGGAAGAAAGAGAGAGGAAGAAAGAGAGAGGAAGAAAGAGAGAGGAAGAAAGAGAGAAGAAGAAAGAGAGAGAGGAAGAAAGAGAGAGGAAGAAAGAGAGAGGAAGAAAGAGAGAGGAAGAAAGAGAGAAGAAGAAAGAGAGAGGAAGAAAGAGAGAAGAAGAAAGATAGAGAGGAAGAAAGAGAGAAGAAGAAATATAGAGAGGAAGAAAGAGAGAAGAAGAAAGAGAGGAAGAAAGAGAGAGGAAGAAAGAGAGAGGAAGAAAGCGAGAGGAAGAAAGCGAGAGGAAGAAAGAGAGAGGAAGAAAGCGAGAGGAAGAAAGCGAGAGGAAGAAAGCGAGAGGAAGAAAGAGAGAGGAAGAAAGAGAGAGGAACTAAGAGGAAGAAAGCGAGAGGAAGAAAGCGAGAGGAAGAAAGCGAGAGGAAGAAAGAGAGAGAGGAAGAAAGATAGAGAGGAAGAAAGAGAGAGGAAGAAAGAGAGAGGAAGAAAGAGAGAGAGAGGAAGAAAGTGAGAAGAAGAAAGCGAGAGGAAGAAAGAGAGAGGAAGAAAGAGAGAGGAAGAAAGAGAGTGAGGAAGAAAGAGAGAGGAAGAAAGAGAGAGAGGAAGAAAGAGAGAGGAAGAAAGAGAGAGGAAGAAAGAGAGAGAGGAAGAAAGAGAGAGAGGAAGAAAGAGAGAGGAAGAAAGAGAGAGGAAGAAAGAGAGAGGAAGAAAGAGAGAAGAAGAAAGAGAGAGAGGAAGAAAGAGAGAGGAAGAAAGAGAGAGGAAGAAAGAGAGAATAAGAAAGAGAGAGGAAGAAAGAGAGAGGAAGAAAGAGAGAAGAAGAAAGAGAGAGAGGAAGAAAGAGAGAGGAAGAAAGAGAGAGGAAGAAAGAGAGAGGAAGAAAGAGAGAAGAAGAAATAGAGAGGAAGAAAGAGATAAGAAGAAAGATAGAGAGGAAGAAAGAGAGAAGAAGAAAGAGAGAGGAAGAAAGAGAGAAGAAGAAAGAGAGAGAGGAAGAAAGAGAGAGGAAGAAAGAGAGAGGAAGAAAGAGAGAGGAAGAAAGAGAGAGGAAGAAAGAGAGAAGAAGAAAGAGAGAGAGGAAGAAAGAGAGAGGAAGAAAGAGAGAGGAAGAAAGAGAGAGGAAGAAAGAGAGAGGAAGAAAGAGAGAAGAAGAAAGAGAGAGGAAGAAAGAGAGAAGAAGAAATATAGAGGAAGAAAGAGAGAAGAAGAAAGAGAGAGGAAGAAAGAGAGAGGAAGAAAGAGAGAGGAAGAAAGCGAGAGGAAGAAAGCGAGAGGAAGAAAGCGAGAGGAAGAAAGAGAGAGGAAGAAAGAGAGAGGAAGACCGAGAGGAAGAAAGAGACAGACAGACAGACAAACGACTTTATGTGGGGCGAAATTGAGACTATATAGTCCTTTCTTACATTTAACCCTTTCGTCATATAAATAATTACAATATTTACATATTAAAAGAAATTAAGTTACATAAATATTACAGTAAAATATATACAAATTACAAGTTAATTATATATTTGTTAATAGATCACAGAGTATTACCAAAGAATATTGTTAGTTTTGTGGGTCGAAAAAAAACTGTGTATCAGATATATTTTAACACAGATAAAATTTCCCACTGCGGAAAACACCTACCAAGAGAAGAGAGAGAGAGGAAGAAAGAGAGAGGAAGAAAAAGAGAGGGAGATGGACAGAGAGATAAGGAAGGAGAGAACGGGGAATTCTTTTAGTAGGAGACGAGTCGGCGTAGTCTAACTTGGGCTCTGGCAGATATCATGGTTAAGGAGACGACGTTGCCATATCACACACTAGAAGGGACATAAGGAAAAAAGGCAGGGACAGCGATTTTGCGCGTTTCGGCAACGCTGCGGTCCAGCACTTTTGGAGATCTCCCCAAATTTTTTCTTGGCTCTCGACTTCCAGCTGACTATGAAACCTTTCAAAATCTCATTCTCGTTCCTCTGAAGTGATAGTTTAATTCGAATGGGACTTCAATATTGGATACATATCGGCGGAGTGGGACGACAGATATAACCCTGATCAGCTATTTTAGCATCCGGGGCAAACTACCAAATATGCGCCCCCTCTATAAAAAATTCTCTAACACCTATATTTTTTACTATATGGATTTTGGTTGAAAAATTAATAAATAAAAATCAACTATAAAGGATGTAATTTCTCACTATAATTTTACACAATTTAAATACATAGTTATAAATATAGTTAAGTTCATACACAATTACACACACATAATTGAAATACAGAAAGTATAAATATTTTAATATTACAGAGCTATTCTACGTGATTTTAATGTAACAAACTCAAAAATACCATCTTCGAAATATATAGCTCCTGCTATGCGTAATGTCTGGAACAAGCATAGCGGTGAAATCGCCCCTGTCCTTGGGCCATGCAAACTCACACAATTTACAGTTAACAATTTTTTTGCGCCCCTTCTTTAGTTGCGCCCGGGGCAGATGCCCCGCTTGCCCCGCCCTAGTTACGGCACTGACCCTGATTATTTGATAACACAAGATAGGTGCAATTTATGGGCATTGGAGAAACCTAGTTTTATCAATTGGATTATAGCCGAGATCCAAGGATCTCTTGGCGATACTTTTAATCTCGTTTTCACCCGTATTTAATGGGTTCCTACACCAGAATAAAACTGTTTGTATATCTATTGGTTTTAAAGGCCCAATTTGCGCCTTACGCACTACTCGCCTCAACCACGCCCTCCGTTCGCTACTATGGGCTTCGGCGCTTCGCCTTTAATCTCGATAAGCTGAAAATAATTACAAAAATAAAGATAATTACAGTAATTTCCACTAGGCACGAATTTATTCAACCGGTTTCGCCTGTTACAGCATCATCGGGCGATGGATTCTTAATTAAATTTGTAAAAACTAGAAGATGAACGAAACAAAATGAAGCGAACGAATTATGATCTGCAGCGTATATCCACATTACCCGCGTTTATTGTTTTTGCTTCCCAAAAATCAAGAAACTATTTGTTGCCAAGACTACAACTGCGAACCAGAATTACGAAACATTTCAGCCATTATTGTCGGCGCTACAACCGAGCATGTGCCGGCACGATATTTTTAAAATTTTAATAAATGGAGAGAAAATATGCCGGCGCGTGCTTTTGACGTGTTGATCAAAATTGGACACAGGATCTCTGGGCCTAATATATTTTTATTTAAATTTATTTCAACTTTTTCGTAAACATCCGATAACGATCTTCTAAAATGAGCGCAATACCGATGACAACGAAGGACATCCTAGACAGAATTCGAACCCGAGATCCTAGCACTGGGAGCCATACACGATAACCACCTCTCTACCAAGACCAGCAAAATAATCGCGGCGGTACATAATCCGCTGCAAGGTTATCGCAATCCTCAGTTAATTTACCTAGATTTGTCTCTACTAGGATAGTCATGATAATAATAACAATTCCTATATTTACGTAAATGTTTTCCATTACTAACTTAATTTCTCAGCGGTTTCCGCAATTCCTGAAGCTATTTAATTTCCGTCTTAATTGCAACGTAATTATTTCGCCTCGATACCTAATATTTTTCAAAAACATTCGCTGGAATCTTTAGAACACTCCGACATTGTTGCACTACGAATCGTGTTTCCGTTCCTGATTACCGCCTTGAACGCATATTCGTGTCCGAGTATGCTTTGAGTGTTCTCGCGTGCTCAACACCTGTGTGGGTCCCTTATCTTTCGCTGCGGTGGGTTCAAGATACAGCCGTCATGAAAACACGACCGGAATGCACTTATGACTTCTGCGTGTTATACTTGAACGATTGGTGTTGAAGTAGATGTCATTACAATATTTAAGCTGGTATGAACAGCGGGGGTTGTTGTGGTGGAGTAGATAGAGCGTTGGCCATCTACGAAGTGGTCCCAGGTTCAAATCTGGCAGATCGTCCAATCCCTTAGATATGCGGTTTGAGGAGAATGTATTTTTTGTCTGTAAAAACATTATTATTTAAAGAAATGTATATCGTATTCCATTTATTTGCATTTCTACGCAACAGTGGAGCTGAAGGGACATAGAGGAAATCGTCGCAAATTATGCCCGATATCTTTGTTGCTCAGATTTCCTTACTTTACTTTGGCAAGTAAATTATGGCTAAAGCATCCTTTTCAAAACTGCGTTGCCTTTATAGGGAAATTGACGAATATAAAGGGAAATGAAGGCCTGAAGGCAAAGCACCTTAATTAATGGTGGATATGAGAAACAACAGGTCCTGTGAGAAAATAAATCGAATGAAATGATTCGTTTCCAAGGAACGACTAAGAGCTTTTAAAGATTTTTGAGTGGTGCTAGGAGAAGGAGTCAGATAGAAGAAAGAATGCAAGATACAGGGAGAATATTGATTATAGAGGTAAGAGATGGAGAGAGGAAAGGGTGAGGGAGAGAGAAGGACAAGGGAGAGGATTGGGATAGGATAGGGAGAGAGGATATGGAGAGGATGGGTAGAGAGGGGAGAGAGAGAGGGGGATGGGTAGAGAGGGTAGAGAGAGAGAGAGGGGGGAAGAGAGGAGAGATAGAGAGAGAGAGGAGAGATAGAGAGAAAGAGGAAAGGGAGAGAGGAGAGGGAGATAGGAGAGAGGAGAGGGAGAGAGGAGAGGGAGAGAGGAGAGGGAGAGAGGAGAGGGAAAGAGGAGAGTGGAGAGGTCGAGAGGAGAGGTAGAGAGGAGAGGTAGAGAGGAGAGGGAGAGAGGAGAGGGAGAGAGGGAAGAGAGATATGGGTGGGAGAGGGGAAGGAGAGAGAGAAGTGAGGAGAGGTTGAGGGGGAAGATAAGAATGGAGATGGAGATAAGAGAGGGGTGGGAGACAGGGGAGGGGTGGGAGAGAGGGGTGGAAGAGAGGGGGAGAGAGAGAAGAGAGGGAAAGTGGAGAGGAGAGGGAGGGGATGAAAGGGAGAGAGAAGAGGGATAAGTCGGGGAAAAGGACGTATTACGTAAAGGAGAGACTAATTAAGAAATGGGACTTTTTGAGACGGGTGTTTCTCATTCGCGCAGAATTGAAGATGCGACGCAAAAAACGTCTTGGCGGGATGAGTTCCAGGATATTCTTATTCCATTATCTCTTCTGATAAGCCTTTTTTAATGCGTCTCAAACGCCTTCTTCCTCTCCTATCCTTTCTCCACGTCCGAGTTCCACAAGGATCACCACTTCCTCCAGCCATTAAACTCCCTCGCATTTGTCTCATTCAGCTTTTATTAATCCCTTGTGAAAGCCCGAAATGAAACTTCAACTTTCGACTTCAATTTAAGTTTATCGAAGACGTAATTTTTCACCTCGTAGTGTTGTGATAACATCGCTCTTCATTTATAATTCTCGGAAATTATTCGTTTGTTTTTATATTATTACACTTCAAGCCTAGACAAAACAGCATGCGAGGATCCCTTTAATAATTATGTTCATATTAAAAATTTAGTGATTACTAATATTTAATCAGTCTAAGTTTCATCTCCCTAATATAGCAATTTCTAAAATTTTTTTATTCAATTCAATCTTCGTAAGATAAATAGAATTTCTATCTATCCAACATCCTAATAATATGGTATGCATTTAGAGGAGCTGTTCCCAAAACATTTTCGCGTCGCGAGCCCCATTCCGTTATTTCGCGAACCACTTAGAAATGTCCCGAGAACAGTTCGTGATGTGACGCGTTTTAATTTTTTCGAATTATGAAAATTACGTAATATTCATCAACTTTATTATGCTGGACAGAGTATCGAACTGTATCCCTACTCATTTCATTGAAATGGGATAAGCCATCGTGCGCGCCAAATATTGGTTGTTCTCCAATCAAACAGAAGTTAAAGGGACAACATCTAACAAATATAAAAGCCTACTTCTGTCCTTATGTCCCTCATTCTGTCACGCTATTAAAATGCGAATAACTCAATAAAAGATAAAGATATATTTTAGAAATTTGGCAGGAATGCTTGATTCGCATATTTTAAGGTGACGACGAAAAAAATCTCGAAAAAAGTCCCAGGTTCGACTCCAAGGAAGATGTTTCCATTTCCCATAAAATAACGCGTAAATATAGACTTTTAGACATGCAGGCTTTTATTGTTTTTGAGATCTTAATTAGAAAGAATTTACCTACGATCTTCGGTTCAGAACCGTTTTAAAGATATAATTCTGAAGTTTCTTATTCTGTTCATTTTTTTCGTCTACAGTTCGAAATTTCTCGTGTTAAACGTTTATTTAACATATTTTGGAGAAACCTTTACATTTTAACAGGATGCTGCCTTGTCAACCCATTACGCTGTTAAACCTCGAAATCCTATTATTAGTTGAAAGCATGTTTTGAATGCTTTTACTACGAGAGAGAAGGAAGGAGAGGAAAATGATTTTCATAGCAACGAATGTAAACAACATTCGCAGCGTTATTTATGAGAAGGTGACATTTGAATGTAGAACATTAATCATTCGCATATTAAAATTACTTGGAATCATCGAAGGGGTTCAAGGCTTGAAACTACGAACGCCTAAAAGAACGAAACTTTGTTTTCCTGTTATCGAGTTTTTAATTGGAGTCGAATCGATCAACAGATCAGTTTTTAATGCGAGAATTTGACGCATTCTTAGCAATTCGCATTGTTGCCGGTTTCGTTTAATTGGGTACAATTTACGTGGATAATAGCTTCGCGTAGCATTCAATCATGAAATTAAAAGAAAAAACTTTACCGTTGAATTTCAACGGGCATCTTCCTAGTTTTAAACACAATTTAAATGTAATCTAGACTTTTTGCCATTATTACTTTCTCCATACGTAGTATAGAGGAAAGTACTGTTTTCATGAAAACAATCGATTTCGAGATTTCAACGAAAATGCACGTTTTGACCATTTTCTCAATGATGTCTGTGTGTGTGTGAGTGATTGTGTATGTGACAGCTTTATTGTGTGTGCTATAACTCAAAATCTATTAATCAGGCCAACGCGACATTTTATATTTAACATTTTTATGAAAGCCAAAAGAACTGATTAGTTTTTGGTAAAAATCGGTCAATCGGAAGTAGGTGTTTCATCTTTTCACTTATCCATTATTTTGAAATATGAGTTTTAATATTTGATATGCGTAAAAATATATTGGAATAAAAGTTGTAGGAAATTTAATTTCTACAACCTTTGTTTAAAACATTTTCCCATATAATGCATTATTTAAGAGATATCTTGCATTTTTAGCTGCAACCACCACGCCACCTAACGACTATTATTTTTAACAATTGACGCTTAGTTACGTCTTAGTAACGCTTTTTTTATTTTCTTATTTGTTGGAGCTTTGTGGCTATATCCAATATCAGAAAGCTACGCTTTGAGTTTATATCTGTTTTTTTGTAGTCTTTAAATTTTTATCAGTTCCTTAATATATTTATCATCATTTAACCTATTTAGAATTTTTAGAAATATTACAGGCATGGAGAAAGTCATGTGGTGGTCACATCAGATTTTTCATGCTAATTCCGTGCTACCGTTTTCCCGAACCTTGACACCTCATCTTCTTCGGCGCATACCGAATGCCCTCGTTCTCACACCCCCCGCGGGCGGCGTCCCTTTCGCTTCCCACTTCCGGCGCCCCCTCCCGCCGGAATTCTCGCGTGACGGGCGTGGGAACGACAGTCTGAGAAACTCCCTTTGCCCTCCTTATCTTTCAAGGGATCGCATACTTATGCAGCTCGCCTCGAATTTCCGCTCGCTACTTGTTTGCTCGACTGAATTCAAACGATTCATTCAATTCCGCCTTCCTCTTGTGTGGTCTGGAGCAGTGGTTCTCAAAGCACGCGTTCTCTGGGCCGCATGCGGCCCTCTCATTCTTTTCATTCGGATATTCGGACGTGAGTGGGTACGATGAGACAATTAACGATAAACAGAGAGAAATGTTCAATGTTTTGGAATTTTATGATTGGTTTATATATATATATATATCATTCTATATAGACTTTCCTTACAGAGGAGGAGATAACATATAACAGGAGGATACTAATGTTTAGGCACTTCCAGATGTGCTGGAAATTTGAAATTTTTTTCTTAGGTAGGATTTTTTGCAAAACTGACTAGAAAAAACGGAAATCTTCAAAAAGTGCAACAATGCGGCCGCTAAAAATTTGCAATTGTTTAAACAAATTTTCAAAGTTTATGTATTTCCGCATGTGCTACAGAGTTGAAATTTTTTTGTAAGTATAATTCTTAAAAAAACGAAATAAAGTTTATACAAATTTTGATATTTTATTTCGTTTGGCAGTTAAAAATTCTTAAAGTTTAAACAAATTGATAACTGTTTAGGTACTACGGGATGAGCTAGGAAGCTGAAATTTTCAAATTATTTACAGAGTAGTAAATTTTCACAAATAAACATTAAAATTTTAACATTTATGAATTGCGGCGGCCGTTAAAAATTATTTAAATTTAAACAATTCGAAAAATATTATTTTACTTATAGAAGTGCTACAACTTTAAAATTTGGCTAAAATGTGTAGCATTAGTACCTTATAATGAAGAACGTGTAAAATTTTTAAAATTGCAACATTTGGCGATTGCTTTAAACTATTATTTTAACATAAACGGAAATCGCTGCGGAGGTGAAATCTTTAGAATTAAAAGAATATTTGTAATGATAAAATGTCTGTCTGAAAAATGAATTTTTTCAAGGTGAGATGAAATGCTTGCAGTATGCAAGCACCAACTACTAGTATATATATATATATATATATATATATATATATATATATATATATATATATATATATATATATATATATATATTAGCTTAAGGAAATGAAAAGGTAGTGATGAGGGTGGCAACAAGGTGTTGAATATATATATATATATATATATATATATATATATATATATATATATATATATGTATATGTATGTCAGAGGTGGCCAAACTGCGGCTCTTTTAACTCAGTATGTGGCTCTTATTAAATTTCTATTCAGAGGCTTATCAACGTTTTTCATTACGGAACACGAGTTACTGTAACTTGAATCGTGTTGGAACATCCTTTGTATCTGAATTGCTTCGGATACACGTTATAGTTACCTCAATGCTCGTAAATTTTTGAGCATAGAATGTGCCATGCGGCTCTCGAACTTGTGTAGATTATCGTATGCTGCTCTGAGGATAAGTAAGTTTGGCCATTTTCATATATCACGGAGCGTAAAGAAAACAATCAATGGAACGATCGTCCGCGAAATGTACGGAGGTCAAAAAGCACACACGAAAAGATTCGGAACCACTTTTCTGGTGGATCTTCCGCTGCGCCTAAAACGACCTCAAACAGAAGTTTAAATGCAAGTTAACAACGGAAATGACCACATCCATTGCTTTCATCTGGTAACTTTTCATGAAAAAATTACGTTGAAGGTAGTTTACATTTATGAGGCAATAATATTCCGCGAATTTTATTTGTCTCTATATATGTTTGGCTGATTATATTTTATTCATACCGTTGTTATTATTCGCAGGGATTTTCCCGAAAATGGTTCACGATTTCATAATTTAGATTTTTCTTTCAAATTTGTATATTTGTTCATCCTGCAGCCGAGTTTAACGGGTCAAAAATACCATTATTTTCGTGTTGCTATCAGATAATAATTTATCCTCCTACGATATTTTATTGGCATTCATTCGTAGGGCTATTCAGTTTTGGTGATTGTTAATGGACGTTATTCGTTTATTAAAAAAACCCGAGAGGAATTTAAAGTCTCTACAATTGGTCAACTACAAATCTAACGGCGGTTGCAAACATATTCCTCCACTGTTTCGCGCCATCGATGATTTTCCATGAAAGAGTTGAATACCTTTCGGTAACGCGCGCTCGAACGACCCCGCGAACCACGAATATTATTCTTCGAAAAGATGATATGGAAGAACACTATTTTTTCAATCGCAGGTTAAAAAACGTCGACCATCTGCTGACACGAGCATCGTTGAATAGCTGTATTAATTCAGTGAAATTATAAATTGTGGAATAAATTTGCCAGATTACGCGTTATAACTTTATTAAGTCTTTGAGTCCACATTTTGGAATCCCAAATTCCGGAAAATTAGGCGGCCAACCCGCACTCAGTTATCGACTCATGCAGATTTTAACGTTTATTTAAATCTTTTTATTCTCGACCGCTTGCAACGTTGACCCCCGGTAACGCGAAAATCGTTTCCATGAAAAAGCTAGCCTCCGCAGATATTTTCGCGGAAATCACTGGAATTAATTTTGCATGGTGGAGAAAGGTTTTTGAAAACTCTCCAACTGACCGTAAATCATATACCTTCCCCTCATCCAACTTTAATAGTTAAATTGAGAACATTTTCGAAGTATTCGCGAACAAATATTAAATATATATATATATATATATATATATATATATATATATATATATATATCTGTGGCTTTTAATATTCTTTGTAGAATAGTGGCAACCGGCATACCGCATACGTTGTACAGCGGTGTCTTGGATATTATTAAAGGATTTTTTAGTTTATTTTTTTCGGTATACATTATTTAAGTGTGCAAGTAATCCCATTGATGATAGACAGCACACAATCAAGACAATACGGACCTCCCATAAATCAAATTAAATTTGCTCGTTTCTATATTCTGTATAAACTAGTATATTATCTTCAAAAATGACTGGTTCAAATTAATAAAAAACGGAATTAAAATTTTTAACTTTAAATAAATTATTTTAACTATCACTATTTATGTTGATTTTGTTTTTCACAGCCGTCTGCTGTCAAGATAAACAAATTTTGAGATAAGGGAGGGGAAGGCATTTAGTCTAGGGACAACATTATGAGCTCAAGTTTGACAAATATATTGTCGTCAAGGCGTTATAGTTATAAAGTCAATATTTCCCCTAAATACGTGACTTAAACGTTCTATATGAGCAATTTTGGAAAAAGAAGAATGGAATAACTGATTTCATTATTTTTATTTAAAAAAGTTCAAATCGGTTGATCGTAGGTCTAGTTTTTCCAATTTTAATTTTAAAATATCCTTCGCGAAAAAAGTCGATTTTTGCGTGTTATCTTGCAAAGAATGGAAATAATCTCCTGAAGTAGAATTCTGAACTGTTTTCGTGAATTTTCTTCCGACAAAGCATTTTTATATTTGAATGGATTATTTCTGCCAAATTTAATTTTTTTTATCTACACCCTCAATCGAGTTATTCGCGTTTTGATAGCTTGACACTCAGGCCGACAGGTGGACAACATTGCCTTTCAATATTATTTTTCGATGTGATCCTTTTTTTTCTTTTAAAACCGTATTTCTCTCCCTATATCACAAACCGTCCTCAATTCCTCCGTTCTTCTTCCTAACTCCCATAACCTGTCGCCCAATCCTTCACCCCATAAATGTTTCACACGCTCGGTTTGTTTATTAAAAATTCCAGCACGCTCTTCAGATTTTCATAAAATTTCAATTTTAATAATATTGAATTTAGCCCTTTATTACGATTTTTAATCTTTTTGAATTATATTCCAGCTTTTTAGGTATTACTTCTCTTAAATAACGCAGAGAATGTTGTTTATAGTGAAATGCTATGAAAATCATTTCCCTTTCCTTCCGTCTTTCTCTCCTTCTCGAATAAATATCCTTCAAAGAACCCATATGGATTGAAATAAGGGGAGTCGGTGATGCAGTGGTTAGAGTCTTGGCCCCACCATGATCAGCTGAAGCTGCACTGCCTCTTTAAAATACCCACAGTGCGTAGCAAGAGGTGAATCAGCTGGATGTAAGAACGCAAGATTGGACATGGATTGAAATAACAACTGGTTTTCGAGGTTTAACAATGTAATTGATAGGCAAGTTTACATACCGTTAAAATGCCCAGAATTTTCCAAAATATATCATTCAAACGATTAACATGAGCGATTTAGAGGTAAAGGCGAAAAAGACGAATAGTATAAGAAATTTCGAAATATTTTTCTTTAATAGTTTAAATCGGATGATCGAAGGTCAGTATTTTTCTGATCTTAATTTCCAAAAGAAGAAAAGAAATAGAAAGTCGGACCCGGGTTGAATCAAGCTTTCCCGGAAATTTTCGAACCTTTTCTCCTACTGTTTTTGATATGTGAACGATTTAAAATGATTACCAACTAACACTTGTCTATTATTACCTACTAGTGTAAATTCCCGTAGAAATTCAACGGAAAATTGGAACTTAATATATTCAACTATATTGGAAGGAAGTGAGCTAAATCTGCCACTTTTACGAACATTAGATTAGATAGATGAACAGGTTTTCACTTTAATATATTTTTTATATTTAATAGTAAGACAATAGGAGTATACAATTTTTTAACTAAGTTAACAACATCTTTAACGTTTTTATTCCAAAAAAAATGAGCTATAATGGACTCACCAGATATGTTGATTTTCTCTATGAACAACAATGTTCGCCAAGGGAATGTTTCAATGAAAATGCAAAATTTTGACGAATTTTTTAATATTTTAGCCTAATGTGAGCGAATTTGATTCGAAAACAAAAATTGACGATAAGAATAAGAATCTTTATTTAATTTACTTTATAATGGTTCTTATCCAAAGATTGTGCGTTAATTACTTCTAATTTAATTTTGCAAAAGAAAATAAGTCTGCAAGTGTGAAAGAGGTATATTTGAGATCCCTCTTATGGGAAATCCCATACAGCGTTCCAACCAACAAATTTAGGCTTTTATATATAGTAATAGTAGTAGATTACGATTATTCAGCTTCGCTCCACGTATACGAGGAAGTAAAAATTGCCCATATTATTCACAAGAAATGCATATAATTCGTGTCGTGTGGCGAACATGATGCTCTAATTGCCAAAAATGTGGGGAAAATCGAAATCCTAATAGGCACCCCTGTGATAACTTGGCGATGCAATCGGGGGAGAACGAACACGCCCACATAAGCAATACCGTTTACTGAAATCTCCTGAGGGATATTCCATTACGTTATTTTATGACTTAACCACTATGGAGGCTTTTTTGCGGAAGCCGCAGCACTTGCAACACGAGCAAGGTTTGGTTTCGCTAAAAGGTAACTGGTCAAAGGGATCGTAAAAAGTTTTTTTTTAACGACGCACATTTTATACTGCCCGTAATTACCGCCTGTTCCTCCCTTAATTCGACGCGTTCTAGAACTTCATAAATGCAAACGACGCAGCTATTTAAAAAGCTTCCCAACGCACGGCGACAATAAGAGAAATTGCGTATCTCGCACAGCCAAAGTGAAAAAAGGTAGTAAAAGGTGCGTGACGGGAATGAAGACACGAAAACTCTGAAAGAGATTCAAATAATAAGAGAGACAGACAGACATACTTCATTATTCGAGCCAAATTGAGATTACATACAAAGAGGACAGTTGCAGGAGAAAGAGAATAATGGAGTGAAAGGCGGGAAAGAAAAATAAAAGCAAGATGAAGAATAGGGGAGAAAGATGCGGAAGAAGAAAAACGAGACGCGATGGAGCCACCGCAACAATGGGTCCATTGAACAACGAAACGACTGAGAACGATGAAGGCGGTGAACTAAATATCCCTATCAACGCCTCGAGGAGGTAACGTGGCAACGGGCGCACAAACAACTACCGCAAGGTGAAAGGCGGAAAGAATGGAGTGCCGCCTCTAATAATTCACGTGTGTCCGCTACACCTTCACGATTTTTTCTAAAGGCATCCATAAGTTGGAATTAATTGCTGAAATTTTGCACACGGCTCGATGATAGCGGATCGTGACCAGGGAAAATCGAAAACCTCAGGAAGTTATCGGGTTCGGTTCCAGACAACTTTCTTTTCCCCACTTCATTACTGTTGGAGCAAGTGTAGTATATTTTTTATACGCATTTTAGAATGGGTTAAGACGAAGATACGGAATTGAGACTTGAACTTTTGTGCCGTAAATAAAATAAAGTTTATCTGCGTTGACGGAAAGAACTGATTAGGCATAAGCTGTGAGGTTGGGAATAATTTTTCTCCTATTTCCACATTATTCATTTTTATTTTTAAGAGAATTCAAATCCAATAACTTTCCAATAAATTACGTAAAATAGTTAAAATGACGTTTAGAAGTCTGATTCCTAATTGCGTGCCACAAATAATAGGATTCGACTGAAATTCATGGTCATTCCAAAAAATAAATGTGCAGGGAGACTTCTTCCACATTAGCACTAACAAGCATTAATATCACAGAACTTATTTCAAGCACCATACACCCTTATTTCATAAGTTTTACCATAATGCTTCTACAGCTTTTACCTTCCCTCTGCTATTTCTCGACATTCAATTCCTTATGTCCATATTGCTCCGTGTATCACGTACTTTCTCGTGTATTTCGTGTCGTAGGCAGCCAATTATAATTCGTATCGATAAGCCACTCGTATATTTTTTACAAGAAAAGTAGAAAAAGATGGATCGGGCGTGGACTCGGAAAACGAAGACTCCCAACGCCCTTCGGAAACAACAGGTGGTGATCTGGAGTGACAACGCCGCTGCTGTTGTAGAGGTGGGGCACCTCATCATGCGGACACGTATCCCATCGTTCCTCTCTCGAAAAATAAAAATCTTGTAGATCGGCCAAGTATACCTCTTCAGCGAGAGTTTGAGCAACAGATAAAATTATCGCAATGATCTTGGAATAGGGAAAAATGTATATCCGTTAACTAGGCAATATGAAACCATAATTAATTTGGTAAAAAGACAATTTCCGCCTTCATCTTTAAATGCATAGACAAATTATATAAAGCAATGCCTCGCCTAACGAATTCTCGGGAAACCACGCTGCTTTATAGCGAAGTCGGCATTATTTTTGAAAAATATCTATCATTGAACATGTGGAATTGTATAAATTCATCGATTGACGTTTGGTAAGTGCTCATAAATCGTTAAATAGAGTACGAATTTCTCGCTTACTACAATATGTAAATGCCGCGATGTTGCTACGTACTGCCATGTTACGCCATTGAACACGGGTTTTCTATTGATAGTGTCTACCTATGAAAATACTATGAATTCCCATCTCGTCATAAAATGTTTCAGGTCTCGGAATGCCGTCTTCAGAAACACTGCTAATGAAGCAGGAAAGTGCTGAAATGGTTACGTAAATTATTTATTCATGGATTAGCACGGAGGGCAATAAACGTATTCGGTGGGCGCTTTCTGATTTGATAAAACTTTAATCAAGACCATGTAATATAGAATTTTTAGGCTGGTTTCCAAAGGAGACAGCCTTATGAAATGGTCCTGTCAGTATGTGTATGTGTTCCCCACTAACAACTTTTGCATCAATTCACCGATTTTCATAAAACATATGAGGCTTGTGCTGCCAGGGCCCAACTCCGGACTATATTTAATTTGGCGAAGGTTGATGTCCTAGGTTCTACAGTCAATCGAATTCTGAGCACGATATAAACATTTGGCATAATTTCTATGAAGCCGTTAATGTGATTTGGAGTTGAGTAATGCTCGCGTAAATACGTAGAAATGTGTTTCCAGTTGTCGCAGCCATCTGAGGAAATTTTGTTTTGTTACTTCCAAAACGTTTGCAACGAAAACAGTATAAAATAACCAAACCAACCAAAACAATTGTTTTTTTTGTTCGATAAATGCCTGGTATAAAACAATTCCGAAAAATGTCTATCATCCTTATTCTTGGGAAAATCAAAATCAGAAACTATTTTCACACTAGTTTCAACCAAACATTCGCGCAGATTATTGCTTATTAAAGCAGGCCACGAGCCAATATCACTCCGCTCTATTACAAAGGAATCAAACTGTTTACTTTAACTTTCTGTTACGTTTATTATCGAGGATTGCGAGTCACCTATTTCCTGCTCTAGCGAAACCTTTTTGGAGTGAAAGTCTTCATTAACAGGTTGGGAAATAGGAGTCGCCGCAATAATTCCATTGGAGCTTTCCTCAGCCACAAAACCCTTCTTAAAATGATTAAGAAGCGCTCCTCTTTGTGACTCGGCTAATGCATCTCTGGACTTTCTTCGTTTACGTTTTAAAGCTCCAGAATCGGTTTTACTCCCTCTAGCACAGAAGTTCTTAACCTGGGGTCCATGAACCCCTTAGGGGTCCATGATTGGATTCTAGGGGGTCCGTGCACATAACCTGAAAATTCGAATTTTATTTTCACTAAAATCTTTAGTGAAATTATTCATTAAAAATTTTTGTTGTTGTGGCACTAAAAGGTCCTTATAAACGGAATTAATACTTAGTTTTTAATTTATATGATTTTCAAATATTTGATTTTATTCGGAGAATTATCATAAATTTCTGCATTTAAAGAAATAAATTGTTTTTACAGATTGTTTTTATAATTTTGTATGACTATATGTAGGCTTAACGATTTTTCTTTGTAATAAAAGGTATTATTTGTATGTAAATTTTGTAATTATGCGTTTATGTACATTTTTTAAGAAAGGGTCCGTAGCCCTCACCGGACAATCAAAGGGGTCCATAGCACAAAAAAGGTTAAGGACCCCTGCTCTAGCAGTAAACGTTTTTATTTAAAGGGCGAGATTACACATGAAGATTGTGAATTTTTACGTTCGATTTTCCAAGCCTGGGAAATAAAAAAATATTATTTATATTAGGGTAAGATTGGGCTAATTGGATCATTACAGATTAAATCAGCAAATAAAAAATAACTATAATTTTGTTTTTGCTACGGCATTGCATCTAATTTTCGTTTAAAAGAATTAGAGACACTCACCTACACCTTTCCGACTGTCGGACGAGGCGCACTGGCGATAGCAATTCTAAAGAATGAGAACCTATCTAGTGTGTTTGATTGATTTGCTCTTCGAAAAAATGCGACGAAAAATTACCACAGCGACATTAGTGCAATTAATAAAAACAAAATCAATATTAATACACGAGAATACAAAGACAAGGGCCTCACATCACACGACTACTTCACGCTAAGAAAAATGTTTGCCACCAAACACAAACACGCTGAGATTGTTACTACTCGAACGAAATTTTTGCAGAAGAATTGTCATGGTCGAAGTACTGCTGGACGTTAAATAAAGGATAAACGTTTTTGCTTGAAATGCAACAGCTCACACGGAGCTCTCTTTTCATTTGCAACCAATTTCTTTCATAGCCTTCACCAGTTATCACGCCCTTATTGCTTTCCCCTCTCTCCACCACACGTAGGGACCTTTTCTCCGAAACTTGTCTCCTTTTACCACCCGTGAACTTCGCCCATTTCTTGAAATTCCATATTTTTTTACGAAAAACTGCGGGAATTATTCGTATTTCCATCTCCGCACCCTTTGTTCCCAGAATTAAGATAATCTTCCGGGGAAAACAAAATCATGTCGCTCTTTACAGCTGGATGCAGACAAGCGTGGTACTAGTTTGTAATTGTTTTTGTTTCATTTATTAATCGCAGCTGAGAAAACATGAAAAATATCTTGCCAAAGTTCATGCAGTTTTTGCCCGTTATATATGTACAATTCCTTGTGTTACATTTTGGCGGCCACCGGCGACCGTCCGTCTCGCCCGCCCCTAAGACCGGCTCTGGGTACGTGTCGGTAAATACCGTATTTTCTCTATTCCAAGACGTACTTTTTCACTTTTTAATGTCTCTGAAATCGGGGTGCGTCTTAAATCCGATGGCGTCGGTAGTATTATTTTTTTTTCGAAAAGACATTACTAAATCTTATAATCGTAAAAATGCGGCATATAGGTACATTTATACCCGCAAAATAAATTAGTAATAACATTTTACTTTGCGTCTCATTGAAAATGTCCTCCTTAGCCGAATTCAATCTAATAGCTTCACATCCACATTGAATATACGTAAAAAGTCATTTCAATAAGTTAGATAGTCGACTGCCACAAATTGCGGAGTTTTGCCAACATATAAGGGCAATAGAGTTACAGTTACAACCCTTGGCGTTCGAGATTTCGATTGTCTGCGCGATTCATTTATAGCGAAACAACCATTCCGTTCGCGGCGCAGACTCTGGAACGTTCTAATTTGCAAATGCTTCCTCACCGACCAAAAGATCGCCAAAAGTTGTATCATTAATTCAAAGGCGTATTTTTCAATTGCGCTCGCATAAAATCCCATTATTATGAACGTTAGCGTCGCAGAACAAAAAAATGTAAAGGCGCGTTCTCACCATTCAATTTCAGTTGATCAACAAGAAGTTGAAAGGTAGCTGAAACTGAATTGAAGCGCGTGAACTTTCTTTCAACCTAGTTGATCAACTTGTTAGTTGATTCAACAAAAGTTCGACTGCTTTCAACTTTTTACGTTCAACTATGTTTCAGCCTATGACGTCACTGTTGAGCAACTAAAATTGAATGGTGAAAAAGTTCCAACAAAATATTCAACTCGGATGAGACTGGATTGTTTTGGAAAAGTATGCCATCCAGAACTTATGCACGCCCGTCCCGGTGCCATGTCTCGCGTCTCAATCCTAACCGTTGTTAAAAATGCAACTTTAAAAAATTTGAATTTCGACGCAATGTCGTTCTTGTTGAAAATTTTCAAATTACTTCTAAACCATGGCACTCTTTCGAATTTTTGGAACAAAAATCCGCTTTGCCGTACCGAGTTTCAGCTCTGACTTTCAGCTGCAAACTAATGAATTCTCAAGCGTTACAGAAAGAAAAACTGAAGGATTTAGACATAGCTCCAATCTCTCGATATAAAACCCTTATTTTGTAACGCTTTTCAAAAGTGTTTTTAACAAACTGTCCCGACTATGTAGAAGATTGAAAAATTGACAAGAATGCTCCAATCGCACATTTAAGTTAACGGCGAAAGAAAAAGATAAAAAAAAAGACTCGGGTCGACTCGACTCCAGGATATAATTTCTTTTTCCCGTAAGATAAAACGTAAAAAAGCCATTTTTGAAGTGCAGGATTTCATTCTTCTGCAAATTAAAATATGAAAAAATTGACCATCGAACCGAGACTACTTTTAAATGAGAATGTATAAAGTCCCTTAATCTTATCGTCGAATTTAGCCATCTTTTCAAAATCTCTCACATTTATCACTTAAATCGCATATTTCGGAAAAAATTTGCACTTGGACCACATTAACTGCCATGGAAACCAAATTGTTGCCAAAACTCGAGCTCATATTGTTGTCTGAATACTAGTATACGTAGGACTTGAGAATATTAAGATTCACATGTCGTTATTTTTGACGGAAACTTACTCAAATTGTATTATATAAGGATAATGGGTTATTTAATAATACCTGTTCGCAGGATAAAATATTCGTCACAAAATGTTTCCTGTAAACAAAAACATCAGCTTTGTTCTGCTAAACCTCCCCCCCCTCCCCACACCCAGCCCCTAACCTTCTATTTCAATTTTTAATAAAGGTCCGTCCTTTCGCGAGCTTTCCTAGTGACGCAGCCCTCACGAAACGGCAAGGGTTTACTGCAATAAGTTATAATATGAACACTCGGTGCCGCGATATTGGAACTGCGTCCTCAGACACGCCCGTGGAGGTGTCACATAACAGACCGCCGCGACTCCTCCGAAATAATACGCGTCGCGAACCCGGAATCGCTGAATACGGACGCGCCGCTGGTAAATTCGCGCAGCGCTGCGTTAAATGATCTTTCGGTGCGGGTTACTTTTCAAAATTTTCTCGGGTCCTTCGGGAGGACGGCGTGCCCCATTCCCTTCCAAATTAAAACGCTCCAGAATGGACGCCTAATGAAAAGGCGTGTCTTTATTATTACTGTCCGCTCAGCGTTCGCACCGAAATCCTCTTAGCTGCCGCGATTACAGTTTCGTATTTCTGTCACGCGCGTCCGTGTGAGAAGACTGCGGCGCCATGGAAACTGAACCGCTACGCCCACCTCGCGCCCTTCTCTTTTTCTCTCTCTCTCTCTCATTTTCTCCCTCTCTCCACTATACCCTCCAACCTGATTCAATCTCTATCCTTTCGTTTCTCTCCCTCTTTCTTTAAGTCCTTTCTCTCTTTCTCTCTCTCTTTCCCTTTGTGTCCATTTTCTTCTATTTCCTCTTTGACTACTTCTTTATCTCCTCCTTATGTCCCTTTCATTCGCCGGGAGTGGCTCCGCCCGGGTCCTTTATATCAAGGGGCGAAATCTCTTTGCGTGGATGGCCGCATTCCTTATTGCAAATGCCTCAATACCATGCAAGTAAAGATCTCTAGAACCTCTTGACTGCTACAGGGGCAGCAATTACGGGCCCAAACCAAACTCAATAGGAATGTATGCATTTAATCGAATTCTGAGAATTTTAAGGTATAGAAATAAGATAAATACGCTTGATAATCATCTTATAATGGCGTCTCCTATTACGTGACCAGCGTTTAACCAATACATTGAAACCGTTGTCTGCGAAAGTCGGGGAAAAAGGATGACCGTACTTGGTAATATATGGAGAGATTTACATGAAAGGATTTGCGAGCGCCTCTAGCTGGCCGAGAAGAGAGTTTGCTGCGAAACTTGCTCAAAAGTGTGTGTTATTGCGAGAGTGAGAATCAAGGGGGGAAAAAAACAATTTTTCGCTGTGAAATTTCACTAGTAATATTTTAGGAACTTATCTTCCATGAAAAACTATAAAACTGCCGGTTTAAAATGTCGCTTATCGCAATATTTATGTAGGCTTTCCGAGCCACGTCATATGTTATGGTGGGCCGCATGCGGGACATCCACGATCCTCATTTAAATCACTGAAGCAAATAGAAATTTTCTTCCGAGCAACATGAACCACGAAAAATAAAACATGGTTAAATTAAGTAATATATTATATTTCCCCGTTATACGCGCCATCATTACCAGCGTTTTCGCATATCCGCGGTTTTATTCCAGTATCATGATGAGCATCACTATTCCTAACCGCATGCCCAGTGAGTTGTGCGCGGAATCTCTATAACAATACACAAATGTTGGTTGGTTTGTTGGAACGCTGTCGACTACGAGTTATATGTCCTGTTGTCAGATGGCAGGTTGATCGACTGCGAGAAAAAATAATGCATTGAGTTCAATGTCACGATGTAAGATGGCAGATCGATCGAAAGTGAGAAAAAGACAAAGAAGGATATAGAGTTTTGGAACCGGGAATTCCCGTTCCCGGTTCCCCGTCAGTAATTTACTCAATATCTCTTATTCTCGATTTCCGGGAAAATTTTGAATGAAATTTCGTGAATAGATGCGACGCAAAGCTATTATCCAAATCAATGGTACCCAATTACACGAAACTGGCAACAATGCAAATCACTAACAATGCGTCAAATTCTCGCGTTAAAATCAGATCTGCTTATCGATTAGACGCGTAATAAAAATCGATGGCAGGAAAACAAACTTTCGTTCATCTAGGCGTTCGTTATTTCAAGTCTCGAATTCCTACGATGATTCTAAGTGATTTTAATGTGCGAATGATAAACGTTCTACATTCATATGTATTCCTTCTTGCATATAACGCATCGAATCTTGTTTACATTGCTTGCTATGAAAATCCTTTCCCTCTCGATTTAACGTTGTAATTGGTTGGAAAGGCAACATCCCGTAAAAATGGCAATATTTCCCCAAAATATGTGAATTAAACATGAGGAATTTCGATCTATAGGCAGAAAAAGATGAAAAGAATAAGAAATATTATTTTTTCTCTAAAATAGTTTAAATCGAATATCGTAGGTTAATTCTTTCTAATTTATATCCCAAACAGAATAAAAGCCTGCAAGTCTAAAAGTGTATGTTTACGTGTTATTTTATGGGAATTGGAAATGTCTTGCTTGGGGTCGAATCCAGGGCTTGTTCGAGTTTTTTTCGTCATCACCTTCAAATATTTATATCGAGCATTCCTGCCAAATATAAAAAAATGTATCTCGATACTTTATCGAGTTATTAAAATTTTTATAGCGCGACTTAGAGGGAGCCACAAAGGGGCAGAACGTACTTATAGATTGTTTATTAAACCTCTTCCATACGTTTTCTACCCTCGATTTTAACTTTGAGAGACTTGAAATATAGAACACATTAGTAGTTGGTCTCTTGTTATCTCCACATCGTCAACATCGAGGAAAGATCGGTTGTGCATGTAAAATTGCGTCTGAATATTGAATCTGCAAATAAGTTATCACATGTCATTGGAATTTATTAAAAGCATATATTTACGTTCTACCAATATTAAATATCCATTTTAAATAAAAAATGTTGCATTTAATATTAAAAATGCTGTTCCCGTGTTCTCGGGATTCTCGGGGCATCTGAAAATCTAATTCCCGTTTCCCGGGGAAAAAAATACCGCCGGGAACCCAAAACTCTAGAAGCATAGATGGAGACAATGAAATTGATCGGAGAAAAATTAAAGTCGAAATCGAAATTTGATACAATAGGCAACTAAAAAATTTTAATATGATATTTTTACTAATCACGGAAACAATATTCCTAGAAACCAATATAATAAACAACAGACTTTCAATGATGCAGGGTTATTTATTGCAGAACCCGTGTTCAGCCACGGACAGCTCTCTCTTCTCTCACGAGAAAATAAAAATACTTAAAAGAGACGTTCATGGGAATATAAATAATAATAATAATAATAGTGTTTTCTCGCAAAACCTATTATATATAAGGAAATTTTATAGTTTTATAAGTTAAACGAATTACATTTAAAAACTGAAATTTCGTTTCGGGAGAGGGGATCCGTCATTTGTTGAGGGGTTATAAGCTATTAGATATTGTGAAAAGGAGAAGATTCCCTTCAAAATTCTAGTAGTTATGGATAATCCTCCAAATCTGATCTCAGTGAAAATATTCAGGTTTTATTTCTACCTCCAAACAAGTAATCGTTTTTCCATGAATTATTTATAAGGCCTACTGCATACGTCGAACTTTCTATAGACGTATCAGGGAATGCAATGCTGATATCAATCTCAGCATCAAGGAATACTATTTTAAAGGTTTTATTTGTTTAATGTGTCCTGTATAATTATTTACTGCCCTTATGTCTTAATATGTACGAAAAGTAGGTGTATTAACGATAAGTTAAATCTTGAAAGGTCCAAATCTTGCGCGTTTGGGAATGCAAACCCGATTATTACATTTTATAAGCTCCTCGTTCTGCGCGGACTTGATATACGCGATTATTTTCAAGAACGAGATACCCGCGTATAACGAGAGTCAATTGTATATGATAAAATGAAGTTTCGTTATTCGTCGTTTCGTTATACGTCGCAGTTTTCAGGAGAGCATACTAACTAACATACTGCGGGGACTTAACTATATGCAGTTTGAAATCAGATGGAATTTTGCGACTGCAGAGGCCCTGAAAACGATAAAAAGAAGATTCTCACCGATGCGACTCTTACTCTAAAACGTTATGTGGATGTTGCGGCACTGCCTTTGATATAAGAAATCATTTCCGTTTAAAAAACGGATATGACGTCATAAAACACATAGGAGGGAGGGAAGGAGAGAGATAAAACGAGCGTGTCCGTTTAGTGGTGCTCAGTTGCATCGTATTGCAGGAATTGTTTCATGGGGAGACCACCTCGACGAGGAGGACGCCACCGTCGCATCCTCCTCCTCAAAAGCTTTTTTTCATCGTGCAATTTATTACCCTTTTCCTGCCTCTTTCCTCTTTTTCCTCAACTGTTTAATCGTCCGATAAACGTTCCTTGCAGTGAGCGATAATTTAACCCCCCTCCCACCCCCCAGTTAATCTGCAACTGCTTTTCCTTTGGTTTCGAAAAAAAAGAGAATAAAAAAGTTAATTTTTTCTGACGTTTGCGTCACTTTTCAGGGACGTTCGGCGCGTGGATTCCTCTGCGGGGTAAGGTCATTAAGCACTTCCTATTATCTTAAGTTTCGGAGGAGATATGATCTGTTCCACCGCACTCTCCATTAGCGCGCTCGTTCCCCTGACGACTTGGGATTTTGCCGCCAGGGTCGCCTCCTCCCTACCTCACTCCGATTTTCCCCATCTTTGGCTTAACTCCTGTGCGTTTAACTCCCGTCCGAGAATTACTCGCTCGGTTTCTCGTTAATTTCGAAGTCCTATCGGCCTTCCGATAATTGGATTGCCGACTCATAACTCCACCTACGTTTCGAATGAGCAACCTCAATATTTTCACGTCGGTATTCCTTGCCAAGAAAGTGCACCTTAAATAAGACACTTGTGTATGCAAATTAACCTGCGCCTGCGCGTGTGTTAGCTTCGATCCCCTCCAGATACTATCAACAACTGTTACAAAAGTTTATGGGGAATTAAAAAAAGTTCTATTAATGTATGTCGATTATCGTTCAACATAGTTTGAAGGTAGACGGAAACGATTTCATTAAATATCGCTCTTAAATCATAATTTTTCTCGAGTCGGTCTGTTTATTCCTCTGGTTAACCAGCGTTTTGGACTATTATAGCCATCATTCCATCCAATCCAGACACACACAGAAGGGAGGAGGGATAACCGGTGTCGGCATTTGCCTACTCTTTACCAAGAGCACCAAGGGGACCAACGGCTTAACGTCCCTTCCGAAGGACGGAGCGCTGAATTTCGCGGTCTCCTCAAACCATACAGGCAGAGAATGAGACGATCCCAGGTTGATAAACGCAACCACCGCCGGATTCGAATCCGGGACCGCTGCGTGGAAGGACAAAGAAAGCTCCAGCCTCGCAATTTTTCTCGAAATTTCTGGCGTATAACAGCTGAGGCACATATGTATGGTAGGGTATTGATTTCCGATCTGTAAGACTCACGGTTCGAATACCCCCGTTGGCGAGGATATTAATTAATTTGAACTTTTTTGAGGTTTGCTCATGTCACACGCATAAAATTGCATTTTCGAAGCGTTTATTTCGGCGCGAAGAGTTTCATAGGATCCTTTTTAAATAACGCCACGCCCCTTAGTTTTATTTTTTATAACGTAGAAAGAGCTGTTCTTTAATCGCTTTAACCGAAACTGAAAACCGCGTGTTGTTATTTACGATTTTCCGCAAGACGCCCCAAATTAATCTATCGGTATCCTTTAAAATCGATAGAAAAGGGATAAGGTGTTTATTCCATAACACAGAAGATAAAAAGAATAAATAATAAGAATAATAAAATGTTTCAGAGGGGTTTTCAGGAATAAAATAAAACAAAACAAACCGAAGGATCGGGTTGGAATTCAATAAATAATCAGGATGTCATCGAGTAAATTTCCTTCCGACTAAATTAAATCAGAGGAAAATTAAATTACGCTCCTATCGAAGCTCAGCGACCCATTCAATAGAAAAAAACGTTCCTTCTATTTTTTCAATTTTTTTTTCTCTCCCGCTTTTCTACTTACCATATTTTCAAGTTATTACTTCAAAAACATTTCGATGTAGGTAATAGGTTTGTTGCTAGGGCAACACTTGGGGGAACCCCAGTATAAATTTATCTGTATAACGATAATCTTCTTTTCTTGCGACATTTCTGAACGCTAACACGCACATTGTCCGACCCATTAATTATAACTTCGGTTAACGTTTAACGCGGCTGGGGCCGACCTCGACGCGATTACCACGCCTCGAACCCATCTACGTCCCCCTTCCTCTTCATTCCGACAACATGAATTTTCGTGAAGGGATTCCACGTCGAACGCTTCGTTTAACTACGCGCATAATCTCCCTCGGGTTTTCTGTAGATTCGTCTCGCATCACGCACGGCAACGTAAATAAAGACGTTTCAGTCTCCTCCCAGGGTTGGAAAAAAAAGCCGATCGAAACTGATTTACAGCCATCTCTTTAAAAAAAAATAAATGCGGCATACGTAATTGAGAAAAACGAGTTTTTTTTGTTTTAGACGTATATCCGAGAAAAATTTCCGATTAGCCGTGCGTTAATTTTCTTCCTGCGGCGTAAAAAATTCATGAAGTATGAGGAGGGACGGAAAGTTAATTGGAAAATGTAAGAAAAAGGCGAAAATATTGCGCAACAACGCGCGTCTTTTTCGTCCTTCCATACTTGGTTTCTTCTTTCGAGACTCCCTCGTCGGGATCACTAATCCGCCGCATTAAAACGTCCGGAGGAGAAGGCGAAAGTAAAATTTGTAAAATAACACGTCTTTACTTTGTATTATGCGGTAGAGCGAGCGCATTAAAGTTTAAAAATTATCACTTTTACGCGCTATTCTTAAAGAACGTTGGATTGCAGTTAAAGCGTAGAACAAAAAAAAATTAAAATCAGTTTTCCTCTTCATGGCGTGAAATACGTGGTGAAATTTATTGCAAAAAATCTTTTATAAGCGGCCATTCTTTATATTACAATCTTATTGTATAAGAATCGTTAACATTTTTAAATGATTCATTTAAAATAATGAGATGAGTTATATAAGCATCATTCTCTGGATTATTTGATCAACTAGTAAATTGTGAAAGACATTTGCTGTCATTCGGAGAGAAAGAAGCTCGTATTAGGATTAAAAAAGCCTTGCGATGGCCCACTTAAGACAATTAATTGGTTTTCAATTTTTTATACTACGATACTTATTTTTAATACAGACACTGCTTAAAATACTGATGGGAATGATTATATATGTGGTTCCCTATTTCCCAAGATGAGATGAATCACTTGTAATTTTTTTATCCAAATCCTGCATGAAGTTTCTCATTCGCAAGGAATATGAAGAAAGGGAAGTGTGGCTTGCATCTGCTGTTAAGACTGATAAAGGTTAGGCAAGTTTCAACAGTAATATATACAATATATATACAATATTTAACAATCTGACCTTTGGGAAAGTTTTCTTCTGATGACCCTTCGGGAAATTACTCGCGCGACCCTGATTAGGGTCGCTACCCCGAGGTTGGGAACCACTGCTCTAGTGTGTCCTACTCTTGGTTAAACGTTAGTTTGCATTAAACCGTGGTAACTCAAAATGTTACCAATTTGTAAAATGCGCGTTGTTACAGATTCCAAACAATATTTTTGGCTGATGTGAAAGGGGTTTTAAATTTATAAGCGAATAATTCGAACTTGATTTTTGTGGCGAAAATTCGTGTCTGAATTCCAACTAATTAAAAAGCGATGACTTAGAATATACTCCTCCAATTCATGCATACTTAATACGGCAGTTATGTGAAAGATTCAGCTCTCCGGCCGGCACGCAATCATTTCTTAACTATGGAAATTATTTGCCAGTTTATAATAACTACTTGAGTGTAATTCTTGAGATCTTCAACATTGCATTGCATTGCATTGCATTGGGCAGGAAGGAGTTGCGCAAATTCGGATGGAAAAATCACGTATTCGTGCGGACAAAGAGCCACCTCACGTCACATATGCAAAACTTCGGAGCGCCTAAAATTCGATAATGAAATTTGACACATATTGGGTGAGCAAACATCATATTTACTGAACAGTACATGTTGAAAATTCAAAACCCACCTTGGAAAAATATTTAGCTCATCATGATTTCGAAGCGAAGTGCTCATCGTAACTGCAAATTCGATGTTCGTTGAAACACTGGCAAAAATTATAAAAAAATTTCAACGTATTTTATTTTCCGGTCCGAAGTTTTTGAGGATCGAGGTTCTGCCCTCTGATCCTCAGTCGATGCAAGGGCAAGCGTGCGATTTCTCACTGCTCCATAAACGACCGGGATTACTTTTTGCGAAATCTGTTAAGCCGACGGGAAATTAATTTTTGGCATAAGTGTTTTTCTTTTTTCCAAAGAATTGAATCCTCTTGGAAATGAAGGGGGGGAAAATGTCCGGAAAGTTAAGCACTCACACTATCTTCCTCCTCCTCTTCCTTCTGTTACTCTTTCCCTCTTTCTTTCAATCAAATTCCAACCTTTTCAACGCCTTGTCCGAGTAAAAAAATACCTTTCTCCTTTCTCTTTCAAACACCATTTTGCAAAGCCTTCTTTCTTCCTATACCGACCAAAAAAGGGTGGCATTCCAGAGTGAGAGGGAGAGAGGGAGGGAGATAGAGAGATAGATAGAGAGAGAGAGAGAGAGAGAGAGAGAGAGAGAGAGAGAGAGAGAGAGAGAGAGAGAGAGAGAGAGAGATGAAAGATCCTACAATCCGGAAGAGTTTTTTCTTCCTTTTTTTCAATCGTGAAACAAAAGAGAGAAAGTGAAGAATTTTAGAGTGTGTGTGTGTGTGCTTTGGCCTTATAACTATGGAGCTGTTCCTAATCCGTTGGGCGTAAAAGAAGACATGAAAACATATTCCACTCTGATGCGTACTTTTGACTTTACTGTACGGTTAAAGATCGCCTGTTTTAATTGCATCTAAGTTTAGAGATCTTACCTCGTCGCCATGGCGACGGCTCGTTCCTTAATAAAAGAAGCTAAAATTACACTTACAATGGGTATTGCTTTCCTTTGTGTGCATTTTATTTCAGGACAGGATTAAAAGCGTCTTAGGTTACTAGTGATCACAGAAAAAAATAAACTGATGTGGGCAACACATGACTTTCTCCATATTTATATGGCAAATTACATGTTGTTAGCTCTGAGATCGTTGTCAATATTTACTTCCGGTTGACAATTAAGAAAGGGAGATGGAGCGTTACTAAGACGTAGCTAAGCGTCAATTGTTAACAATAGTCTTCGGTAGGTGGCGTGGTGGTGGCAGCTAAAAATATAAGATATCTCTTGAACAATGCATTATATGGAAAAATGTATCATACAATGGTTGTCGAAAATAAAATTTCCTACGACTTTTATTCAAGTACATTTTTACATTTATCAATTATTAAAGCAAATATTTCAAAGTAACGGATAAGTGACAAGAGTAAACACCCACTTCCGGTCGACCGATTTTTACCAAAAACTAATCAGATCTTTTAACTTTTATAACAATGTTAAATATAAAATTTTGCGTTGACTTGATTAATAGTTTTTGAGTTAGAGCGCCCACAAAAATCTATTACATACAGACAGACAGACTGACAGACGGACACACAGACATCATCGAGAAAATAGTCTAAACGTGTTCAGGGGACCTTAAAACATGTATTTCCGTTGAAATCTCGAATTCGATTTTTCTCTATACTTCGTATGTGGAGAAAAAATAACAGAAAATTCCAGAAATAGGTTTTATTAAAAGCACGACGTTTCGCTTTTTTTTACTTTCTCCATGGATGGTGCAGAGGAAGTATCGTTTTCATGAAAAATGCATAATTCGAGATTTCAACGGAAATGCACGTTTTAAAGACACCCAGGGTGAGTTTAACCACTTTCTCAGTGATAGGTACAGTATGTCTCTGCGTGTTATGAATTTTTTGGATGCTCTAACTAAAAAAATACTAATCAGATAACCACAGAATTTTATATTTAAGGTTTCCATTAAACAGAAAATATTTGATTATATTTTGATTGACATTGGTCAAACAAACGTGGAGGTTTATTCCTGCAACTTTTCTGTTTTTGTCAAATAGGTATATTTTGTAAGGTTTCATTGATGCAAATATTTGCTTCTGTCAATATTGCGGTCAATATAATTTTCCATAGCTATTGTATAAAATATTTGTTCATGCAGCGGAGTTTATCTGACATAATTTGTTGATGTAGCGTCTGCCTTGATGTTCTATACATTAAATGTCGCTAGGTGATATCTCAGCTTCTGTTGCTATGACAACAGAAACAAAAAATAAAAACTTAGTTTTATTACTTTCTCTATATGCAGTTTACGCCTAATATGCTTGGAGAAAACCATCTGCTGGAAACAAGTTTTCTGTGATTATGATGAGCAAATCCCGAAAAGAACGTGATTTCATCGATGAGATTTTTAGACTAAGTGACTGATATCTAAATGAAAAATCTGATGTGGCCACCACATGACTTTCTCCATCTATTTCTAAAAATTCCAAATAGGTAAAATGATAATGAATATTTTAAGGAACTGCAAAAAATTTTTAGACTTTACAAAGAACAGAAACTCAAACCATAGCCTTCTGATATTGGATAGAGCCACAAAGCTCCAACAATTAAGAAAATAAAAAGGAGCGTTACTAAGGCATAACTAAGCGTCAATTGTTGACAATAGTAAGTAGGGGGCGTGGTGGTGGCAGCTAAAAATATACGATATCACTTAAACAATGTTTCAAACAAAGATTGTAGAAAAGTATATTACCTACAACATTTATTTCTGTACATTTTTACATATATCAAAGATTAAAGCAAATATGTTAAATAACGATTAGGTGACAAGGGTAAAAACCCACTTCAGGTTGACCGATTTTTACCAAAAACTAATCAGTTCTTCTAACTTTTATGAAAACGTTAAATATAAATTTTCGCATTGACCTAATTAATAGTTTTCTCGTTAGAGCACCCACAATAAATCTGTCACATACACACGCACGCACTCACGCACACGCGCACACACACGTACGCGCACACACAGACAAAATCGAGAAAATGGTGAAAACGTGTTCCGTTGAAATCTCTAAATCGATTTTTTTCACGAAAACAATACTTTTCCCTATGGAGAAAGTAAAAGACGAAAGGAAAATGTTTTGAATAAGTTTCTTTCGGCGAGAGATAAGAGGGAAGGGAAGGGGAGCAGAATTATAGGTGTTCAAGAAGTGGTCAGTGAAGGTTAAGGAAAAAAAGAAGCATTATCATCGAACGTTTTATCCCCGCAAAACGATTTGGGTCAGAGGTGAGATTGCCAAGCATAAAATTTCCATTCCTACTCTTTTTGGGGTTTGTCGCCTTCCATTCCAGGTTTTTATGCCTTAAAAAATAACAGAGCAAAAAGAGGAAAGGATGAATGAATAGTTGTTGAGTGAAATCTCCAATATTCACGCCTAAGACAAGATTTATTCGCGTCGTTAAAAATGTTAAGTGCAGGCCAAAATGAACCTCGAAAAAGAAAACGTATTTAGGTGCAGTCAAGGGTTAATTATAGCCTGAAATTTATTCGACGAGTCGGTGATTCGTTAGCCGAAGTCTGACGAAACAGTGCGAATGTAAAGATCCTCGTCGTTTTTCAGAAAACTGAATGCGATAATCTTCGCAAAAGACGCAAATAGCTCCTATTTGCGTCTTTTACGTCATCGCCCATCCGAACATACGTCGCCTTGTTTGAGGGTGGTTGGCTAGCGCGTCGCCGGCTCGGATCCAATAGAGGGCATGGTCGCCTGCCTTATCGTAGTTCCTCACAGAGCGAAAGTGCCATAAAGTGTTGTTTATAGAAATAAATAGAAATAGAAATAAATAAGGGAATAAAATAAATACGAATTAGTTTCCACTTTGATCAGGAGAGGCGCCACTTGTCGGACTCACGACATGTTATGCCATTGATTGATTATCCCGCATCCTTATCATGGAACACGTTTGGCGAGTTCTAAATACTTGTTTCATTTTAACGGGTTATTATTTCCAAATGTATCGTAATGCTTGGCTATGGTAATAATTTTACTCGTTAGAGTTAAAAACTATACAATTCACAGTGATACCGTCGGCTCGACTTGTATTAATGAAAATTGATATTTCAGTGATTTCGTCAAAATAAACCTTTCTCTTCGTTTATCTAGAAATTTTGAACTGGGAATATATACTCGACATATGTTATTCTCGACTCCAGGGAAAATTTTCAACGATTCCCGGAAATTGTTAGTTTGAATTTTGTGCCGAGTGAAGCTGGTTTTTAGATATTCCTCTGAATTTCAGCTCCAAATGTTAAACTATCTGAATTAGTTTTGATTTTTTTATTTTACACATGTTGTACCGATATAATTTCTCATGAATACTATATATTTTTTCAGTGAATGCTCTTTAGTAACTGAGTTATTAGGAGTTTGAGATTAAGGTTAATGTCGCGTTTCTCGCTATTAATTCAATTTCAATGGAAAGCTAAATATAATGGCAAAATGGCTTCTTCTCCCGCCCGTGAATGTCGTTAGTAAAAAAATTGGTCCAAAGATCTTTACGTGTTATTTTATGGGAAAAGTGAAATGGGCAGAGAGGAAGAAAAACGAGGAAGTATTAGAAATTGTGGGAGAAGAAAGAACCCCAATAAAAACTATCAGGAAAAGAAAAGCAAATTGGATAGGGCACATATTGAGAAGACAATGTATACAGAGGACAACCTTAGAAGGCAAAATTAGTGGAACAAGATGGAGAGGGAGAAAAAGAATAGGAATATTAGAGAATATAAAACAGGAATATAGTACTTATAGAGATATAAAAGAGGCTTCCACGGAGAGAGAGAGATGGAGGCAGCGATTCAGCTGAGACCAGTCTTCGGACAGCAGCAGCATAATAATAATAACGATGATGGTGATTTTATGGAAAATTTAAATGTCTTCCTTGGAGTGAAACCCAGGACTTTTTTCGAAGAGAATTTTTCTTCATCGCCTAAAAATATGCAAATCGTGCGCTCCTGCCAAATTTCAAAAACGTATCTCGATCCATAATCGAGTTATTTGCAGTTTTAGAACGCGAGAGAGTGAGGTTCTTATGTTTTAATCCTCTTTCATACATTTTCTACCCTCAATTTTAACTTCGAGGGAATTGCAACATGGGATACATTAGAAGTTGATCTCGTGTTATCTACACGTCATCAACGTCGAGGAAAGACCTACTGCGCAAGTCAAAGTGCGTCTGAATATTGAATCTGCCAACAATTTGTTGCAAATGATGTTTCACATGTCATTGGGATTCATTAAAGACTTATGCATTTGCGTTGTATCTGTAATAAATATTATGTTTAAATAAAATATTAAAACTACGAAATCATCTTTATTCCAGGGATATCTGAAAATATTATTCCCGTTTCATGGGGGAAAAAAAATATCGCCGGGAACCCAAAACTTTAAACGGATCTTACAAAGTCAACACATTTCTAAGTTTCAACCAGTGGCATCTAGCGAAATGTTTACCCATCGACAGCGATGCCTGTTAACTCGACTTAACATGCCAGTGTGCATCCAAAGATAAACTTAACAATCTCAAAAATACGTAAGACAAAGATACGAGGCAAATTTCATCCTCGAGGAAGCAGCTTAAAAATTCCTAGGCCATATACAAATAAATTATTCATTTATACTGTGGTTATTTTGAAACAGCTATGCGGTTTTAACTTAAAATGTGAAATGTTTAATTGTTTTTCGTCCGCAGGGAATGCCTCACCCTCCGCGGCCTAGGAGAGTGGCCCGTGTGGATGCCAGGTAATTATTATTGTTACGATATTTGCAGATGCAGACGTCACGCTTATGTTAAATCACGATGGCTGTTACACTTGGCATCACTTGTAAAATAATGCATATTTTCCATAAAGCGATAAAAATGTTAAGCGAGACAGTTGAACCACTACGCCGTCATACTACGGGCTTTTTGCTCTTATACAAAGCCTATGTTATTTTAAACACACTAGTATATTGCTCTTAAAAATGATGTTCAAATTAATATAAAACGGAATTAAAATTTTTAAGTGATAATAAATTATTTTAACTATCACCATTTATGTCGATTTTATTTCTAGCAGCAATCGGTTGCTAAGATAAACAAATTTTGATGTAAGGGAGGGGAAGGCATTTAGCCTTGAGACAACAATCTGAGCTCGAGTTTTGACAATTACATTGTCGTCAAAGCAGATGTCGTTAAAATTCCCAAATATATTATTTTTAACATTTAACATGAGAAAATTCGAGTGGTAGCCGGTGAAAGAATAATATACTTTATTAATTGTTTTTTAAAATAGTTCATAACTTTCTTCTTTCGATCGACCTGCCATCTAACAGCAGGACAGTGAACTTGTAGCCTACAGCGTTCCTAACAACCAACACTTGTGTATTACTATAGAGATAATAAAATATCCCGACGATGATATCCGAATAGTGAAATAGAGAATATGCTGTGTTTCCGTTAAAAACGGTGGCAACCATTAAAATGTATTGACCCAGACTGCTGCCGTCTCTCACAGGCATTTTGGCATTGCCCTATTTACCTTCCGAAAAAGAAAACGTTTTGGGACAGGATAGACTCGTAAATAAACGGGCCACGATGAAGAAGACCGCCGGTCAGTAAAAAAAAAGATTTTTTTAATCGCGGCGAAACCGTAAGAGTTACGATTACAGATCTATTGAAATCTTATGGCACCTGCGCACAAACACGAATTCAGCATGGAAGAGTCCATTCTCGAAAGCGAGCTACGCAGGGGTGAGGGTATATACACATGGGGTAATCAGTCGTTCCCCACAGCCACCTTCCCCTTAAGCTTTCCCCCTCCACAGCCACCTTCCCCTACATCACGTGACTCTTAGCGCATTTAGGTGCCATAAGCTTTTAATAGATCTGTACATCATTGTTACACCTCCAATATAATTTTTTTATACCTTCTTGTAGCTGAAACTTATCAGTGTAAGCCAAAATTGACGCGTTGGATGAAATGAAATTAAACGAAAAATTCCGCCGCTCTCCGTTTTGTGATTTTGGCATCGCGAATTAAATTTTATCTGCGCGCTCATTCTGTACAAAAAAATCAATGCAGACACGTTATTTATGCAAGGTGATATTTGCGAAGCGCAGTGGAAACATTTTGAGCGACGAACGGAAAAAGCAATCGAATCGGTAATTTTTGTTTAAAAACCTGAAGTAGGTACATTTCCAACGACGCACTGTATTCTGCTTTCCAAAATAAAGGCGACGATAATTTTATTTGACGCTCGGCTTGGTTTTTACGCATAAACAATCAATCCGGATAATCTGTACATGCACACGAACGAATTCACACGAATAACGTCCTTTCGCCGATTCCATTGCAAATTATCCACGGTTGAACAATAACTGGTTAGGTAATTGGAAGCTCCGGCGGTGGTATTCATTATGCGCTAAAGTTATCTGTTGCTTGGAATCAACGCTTTGCAGCCGTGTGGAAGAGCAACTTGATGCGCTTACTAAAGAGATCTTGACGATGTACACCTCAGTGCCAGGAATGATTATTTGAGGGAAATGGAGGGGAGGAGTGCCATTCGAATCATATACTAAAACATTTCTCGAAACCCAAGGAATTTAGAGACTAAAAACTTAGTACCCTTACTAAAGAGATCTTAAAAATATTCACCTCGGCGCCAGAATTTTGATTATTTGGAGGAAGGGTAGAGGGGGGTGCCAAACAAATAAAACCCTATAGCAGTGGTTCTCAAACATTTTTAAGTTGCTGCACACTTTCAAAATAAAAGAGGGTTTCTCGGCACTCCAGTCTTGTGACAAGCTTTATATAGTATCATTATATATATAGACGTTCCTTACAGAGGAGGAGTATATAACATATAGGAGGATACTAATGTTTAGGCACTTCCAGATGAGTTGGAGATTCGAAATTTTTTTCATATGTAGGTTTTTGAGCAAAACCGACTAGAAAAACGAAAATCTTAAAAAAGTGCAACCATACGGCCACTAAAAATTCGCAATTGTTTAAACAAATTTTCAAGGTTATGTATTTCTGAATGTGCTACGGAGCTGAAAGTTTTTTGGATGTAGGATTTGTAAAAAAACGAAATAGGGATTATAGAAATTTTGATATTTTAATTTGTTTGGCAGTTAAAAATTCTTCAACTTTAAACAAATTGATAACTGATTAAGTACTACGGGATGAGATAGGAAGCTGAAATTTTCAAGTTAATTACAGAGTAGTGCATTTTTACAAATAAATATTTGAATCTCTCCATAAATATATGTTTAAAATTTAAACAATTAGAAAAATATTATTTCCCTTCTAGAAGTGCTACAACTTAAAAGTTTGGCAGACATGTGTAGCATTAGTACCCCATAATGGAGAAAGTATAAAATTCTTAAAATTGCAAAGTTTGGGGATTGTTTTAATCTATTATTTTTGCATAAGGGATAAACGAAAATCGCTGCGGAGGTGAAATCCTTAGAATTAAAAAAATATTTGTAATGATGAAATATCTGCCAGAAAGATGAATGTTTTTTCAAGGTGAGATGATATGCATGCAGAATGCAATCACCTTCTAATAGTTTTTAGATATGGATATTACAACCTTTGTATAGTAAAAACGCTCTAACGTGGTGGTGCGCAATAGAGAAATTTACGGAATTATTCGAGACGGGACCACCTATAGGGGAGGTGGTGTTTAGGTGTGGGCATTTGATGCGCGAACTTGGACTCTCGCGAACCAAAAATTTTTACTACGCATAGGCTCTGACGTCGGCTCCCTCTTGAAGTTTCTCCTTCCCAATCCTTCCCTTCCCCTCTCACGCGTCTCCGCCTGCCACATTAGAGCGCGCGATCAATACACATTCATTTGTTGTTGCTACCACATAATGAATTTATTAGAAGAAAATTTATTGCCCTAATCACCAACCAACACATACAGATTGTTGATTTATTTGCTAAACAATGTTTTTCGCGGCACCCCTAAATAACTACTGCGGCACACAGTTTGAGAACCACTGACCTATCGCATTCATCGAAAATGAAGGAACTTACGAGACTTAAAACATACTACTCTTACTAAAGAGATCTTGAAAATGTGCACCTCTGTGCAAGAGTTTCGATTTTTTTGGGAGGGAGAGGGGGTAGCCATACAAATCATGTTCTACAACATTTCTTGAAAAACAAGAAACTAAATGACTTAAAACTTGGTACATACACTAAAGAGACGTTGAAAATGTGCACCTCGGTGCCAGAATTTTGATTTTCGTGGGGGTAGGGAGGAGGGGAATGTGTGTGTGTGTGTGTGTAATTTTGGCTAATCAACCTCTTGGATTATTATAGCCATAGCTCTTTCCACACCGAACACAACCACAAAGGAGGAGGGAAAACCGGTGCCAGCATTAGCCTACGCTTAACGAAGAGCACCAAGGGGGCCAATGGCTTAACGTCCCTTCCGAAGGACGACTTTGCGCGGCTCCTCAAACCACACAAACGGAGTAGGGCGACCTTTGAAAAAAAATAGAACTTTCGCAGGATTCGTGCCCGCTGCCCTTTCGAGCAGCGGACGAGTAGGAAGGGGAGGGACGGAGGAGAGGGATTCCATAAAAATCATCCCCTGACTAGAGAGCCGTGTTAAGTTTTTGCAAAATTACACAACTTATTTTGAATATTCTTAGCAAAATATCAAATTTGAGTCTATATTTAATTTGTTCAATTAAGGGAGAATATTAGTCACTAAATCTCGAGAGTACGTTAAGTTTGAATGAAAATATTAACAGGTGAAATGAGCATGAAAAATTCGAAACTGTAAACCCGGGGCAAAGCTCGGGTAATTACCTAGTGGGTTATAAATCAGGGTAAAAATGATTTTCTTAATATCAACGGTTCCCAAATTGTTGAGCGCGACCCCTCTTGGAACGGTGTATGAAATATTAGTTTCAATATCCTTTTACCCTCTTAGGTAACATGTACATATTACCCTTCAGATTTGTTTAACGGGTCGTTTGATATATTCGAGGCTATGTATTATCAGGTAAGCATTTCGGTTCATGTGACCAATTGTTTTTTGAGCTATTTTCACCTCTACATTTTTAGGTCTTTTTATTCTGTCTGCATTCGCGATACTTGCGCGCTGATTTATAGTAATTTTTTATATCGCATAAATTCCCTCTATTTAAAAAGTCGAGCCGACTGTTGTTTTTATACCATTTCGTGGTCGCTGGATAGTTTTTCCCCTGCATTTATCTCGTTCTTCCCTCCCTGATTAGCCTATGAATTATGCACCACGGACAATTTTAATCCAGTGAAATAGGCCTTTAAAATACACGCAGGATTCACCCAAAACTAGAATTTACCGATACCATTTCCGTATCGAATTTTATATAATGGATCATTTAAAACAAGATTTTTACGATCTTTCACATATCCAATACAAATAAAACAATAGCACGGCTTAAAATATTTAAAATGGAGACTAAATCAATCTCAACTCGTTTTTCGTTTGCTTTCAGCGATTGCTTTTTAGTCGTTAACGATTTACCACTCATAGAAATAAAATTTCAAAACTTATACACAATAAACGGATAAAAAATATGCGGTCGATTGTTAATAATTGATTTTTTAAAAATCACAGCGTCATTACGTAATTAACTTTGTTGCTATAGATGATGGCGTTCAGTTTCTCTCCTCAAAGTAAATCGATAAGGCGCCTCCAATTGAATATACGCCTCATTAATAACGATGTTTCCCGTTGCGAGCCGACGTAAAACTTCATGAATTATGCAATGCCGTCTCGAGGCGATTTGCCTCCGCTTTAATAGTCCTTTCAGTCTCCTTAGCAGAGCACAATCCTTCTTACATGAATTTATGCGGACTCTTTAAGTTATTAAAATGAAATCCGAAATATGGGCGTTCGTGTTTGGGCATTAAATGGAATTAAGCAAAAAAAAAACGAAACTTTTACCAATGACACCGCATTTGAGTTTTTGGCAAATTATTATAGAAACAAGGAGCACATCTTCTTCCCTTTATAAATGCTAATTTTACATCGCAATCTTTATTATATTTTGTGAATATGCATAGAGTGCTTTAAAATGACTTTAAAGCGATAGGAATTTTATCTTGGAGAGCGCTAATTCGCACGCATGCGCTTTGTATGCCACTGGTAGGGATACGATATCGAAACGAAAGTATCGATACCGTAATCATATGATGCATCGAATGAAAAGTATCGATACCACAAAAGTATCGGGCCGAAAGTACCGATGTCACTAGAAAATCGAAAGAAAAGAATCGAGTACAAAAGTACTTGGTATCGAAAGGAAATTACCGATGTGAGTAATGTATCGATACTTTTTTCGTATCTAAGGATACGAAATCGAAACGAAAGTTTCGATACCTTACTCATATATTATGCCGAATAAAAAGTATAGATACCACAAAAGTATCGGACTGATATCACAAGAGAATCGAAAGAAAAGAATCGAGTACAAAAGTACTTGTTATCGAAAGGAAATTACCGATATGAGTAAAGTATCGATACTTTTTCCGTATCCCAAGCCACTGGTATAAATTACTGCTCTAACCCATATATTGCAAAAATGTAAACGTCCTTGCAACTGAAAATTTTTGAAGGAACACGGCCGATATTTAAATTCCATTTTTAAATTGTAACTTTCTTGAAAATTAATGAATAACAACAGTTCAGCAGTGGTGGAGAACAAACATCTTTTATATTGAAAAACAAATAACACAGCAAAATTGTATGTAACGATTCCACTATATCTGCGTCACAATCATGCAGTTACGTCGAAACCTGGTCGCATTATTGATTAAAATAGTGAAAGTGCCACATAGCGTAAATTGTACTGAATTATGGAATTCCACATAGTTAAGGCTTCCTTAGTGGATTATGTATTTTAAATCTCATCCCCCCCCCTGCTTATCTAATAATAAAACTTTAGTGCCGCGTACTTTCAGTGCAAAAATCGAGATTTCATTGTATTCGGTGTTCCAAACCCGTCAAATAAGAGCAAGAAGCTTAAAACTATCTCAGTCAGCAAAACTTAAGACGAGTCAAATAAACGCAAATCGTACAAATTACTCGCTGCGGCAGTCATCGACATCTTTAAGCCTTACACCTAGAAATACGGAGAAAGTATCGATACTTTACTCATATCGGTTTTCCTTTCGATACCAAGTACTTTTGTACTCGATTCTTTTCTTTCGATTTTCTAGTGACATCGGTACTTTCGGTCCGATACTTTTGTGGTATCGATACTTTTCATTCGATACATCATATGATTACGGTATCGATACTTTCGTTTCGATATCGTATCCCTACTTACACCTTGCGAATGATCAGCTCAATTCGAAATTAAGAGCGGTAAAGAATCACAGGCGATCCAGAATGAATGCTTACACGGAGAACAGTAGGATAACTATTTTGCTTTGTTAACTTTCCTTTATAACTAATATTACAAGTGACGCGGTGCGAAAAACCGTGAGTCGTATTACTATTGACTCAATTGCTTGGAATATTTTTTTAAAATTTTTATGCCCTAATGGTCTGTCATTCACTCTTGAAACAAGGGGGAATTCGTATTTTCCTTCCTTAAAAAGTCAATGTACGAAAACATAGTGGTTCAAATAACTGGCATTTTGTCTTGCTACTCTGAAAATCATTCATACAAATAATATGCCAAAAACTGCCCGTAATCAGTAAGTTATTAATAACAAAAATGAGACAGACCTTTTTGCATTCCAGCTGGATTACCTCCGCTCCAATTCGGCGAAAAAGGCTTCCCCTTGAGACACACGCAGGCACAAACGCCGGCAGGGCAACACACGCATCCTAGGATGGAAAAATAAATTATCAAATTTAACAGCACCAAAAATGTATAAATCAATAATTTTGCACAAAATAATTCTACATAACAACCATTTGTTCCTTGGTTTTTCTGGCTAATCAGTCTGTTGGACTATTTAATAACCATTTTTATTATTATGATTTGCGTAGGCATGAAATATTTCGACTTGAACTCTCATCAGTTCTACGTGAACACTGAAGGAATTTCAATTTTAAATTTAACATGATGATCTAAACGGAACTTATGATGCCTACTTTCCGCATAATATTTATTTAATACTTATATTGGCTTTAATAGCTTTAAAATTACCGCGAATATGCTGCTATTTGTGTCCCAAAATGCCCAAATTTAGCGATATAAAATATTACAAGCACATTCCATCGGAATATTAAATTGATCACGCGTAATTGTGAGGCAAAAATTACGTGCGTATATATCTGAATATACCAAATCCAAGTCCAACAATAGTTGTTGCTATGACAACACTCTCGCAATGAGTGATAAAAACTGCAAAAGTGTTAGTATTTACGGAAATTTTGAAGAAATACGATCTATAAGGAAAATTTTACGAAAGAAATTAGAATCTCCATTCCTTTCCTCAGAGAATATTACAAGTCGCGCTCCGATATTACAATTCCAAGATATTTTAATGTGCAATGAAATTTACCGTGCACGATGTTTTTCATATTTCCCATGCAAATCAAATGGGAAGGATAGTTCCTGGAATCGAACCCGGGACTTCAATCTTCGCAACAAAAACTATCCTCGGGAGCTCGACCCATGCAGCAAGAGATTTCCACCAAGTTGCACGAAAATCGGTCCATTGGTGCAAAAGTTAATAGAAGGGGACGGACAGACAGACAGACACAACGACCAAACTATAAACCTATTTCCATTCTGGAAAGTAAGCTAAAAATAGATTCCATCTAATACAAATATAACATGTAATTCGAACAAATTAACGTAATTATTTAAAAAATGATATCTATCGCCCTTCACAACTGTTCTGCACTTACCCAAAACCTTGCCCATCCTCTTCGCCACGCAGACCACAGGCAAACCACTAATGACCGTGACCAACTCTCAAATAGAACTGATCTAAGAAACGAAAACTTGCCGCCGAAATGACGGCTGTCCTCCAGTGCTGCCAATATGGGGCATTTTCCCGCTAGATCTTCGTTGCTCATCCGGAGAACAGAATTTAAAAAATCCGCCAAGATAAATAGGATATGTACTATAAAATTTTGACACTAAGAAAATTCTTTCAGAGATTCCACGGAGGAAAAGCCATTTTAAAATACTTCTGAAGTAGAATTGATTTTGATAATGCTGCCATGGTTAAATACTGAAAGGGAAAGAATTCTCAATCAGCTCAACTTTATCAAAATCAAAACCAGAAATCGTATGGGAATTAAAATAGTAAGTGCTATATTGTTTGTCAGATATGGCCTGCGTCGTAATAACAAATGCTGTAGTTAGGAATATAAACTGCCTGTGTGTTACAAACCATAGTAACCAACAAAGCATATCCAAAAGAAAGTGACGATTATTGTAATTTTTTTAACCAATCCCTAGCTTATTTTTGTCTAAACATTGGAGATTTTTCACAACCCTTTAGCGGATTTATCTTTTAGCAGCTGGGAACACTGCTAGCCTCCTGGTTAACTGCGTGGCGAAAATTTTTGTCGCAGGAGAAGGGCAAATCCAATCCTTTTCCTCCCACCAGTTTTCTTTCTGTCCCTTCGAAAGCAGTCGAATTTCACTGGCAGTCAAATTGTCAACACGGGCCCTTAGTGCTGCATGTTGTTTTCGCCACAAAAAATTATCAGGAGTTTAAAAAGGATTAGCTTATCAATCAAATAGCTGCAGTATCGAAACCTAAGCTATTCCGAATACATAATAAGCGGAAGACGAAAAAGCCTAAGAAAAATTCGCTTAGTTTCTTCATACGGGAAGATGTTTCGAGTAGGCGATTTGTATTCATGAACTCCGCTCGAGAGTGTGGTTTCGAATCCCATGCTAATTGCAACGAAGCATCTAATTAAATTTTCATGGCGAAATTAAAATTTGTACTCGCGTCATATTGCTCTGCATTCCCGACTTTCTACCTGGCGTAGATTCCATTGCTGGCAAACTCTGCGAGACAATGTGACTTTTTTAACGTTTCTCATCAATTTCGGATGCGTTAAAGTTATTAACCATTGTGTTACCTTTTGCCTGATTGGTAGAGGGAGCAGTTTGAATTTGTCGCCAAAACCTATAAATTTACGCGATAAGGCTTCAATTGCTGGAGGGGATATTTTTCAGACTTGCTTATTAAAATATATCGCTAAAGTAAAGTTCACAGTTCTTCCATAATAAATAATTTAGTTTTTATTCGAAATCGATTCTATTATTACGATTATTTAAATTTTTCATTTACCTTATCATTTGGCGTGGTTTAATAACCCTGTCAAACGTTTATCCTCGTACAAAGCGATTAACATTCGCCTGAAACTTCAATTAACACACTTTACATGCTACTTTATTTTTATTTTATTTTATTTATTCAATAATTCCACATACAGCTTTTGTAGCCATTTTACAGTGGAATATGTTAACAATAACAATAGACGAACACATACATCCATGTCCTAGGCGGGATTCGAACCCGCGACCTTCGGATTGGCAGGCGAGGACGTTACCCCTCCGCCACCGAGACCGACAATTTATTGATCAGCGACTCTTACAACTAATCTACCGAGTTTGTTTTTTTTCTTCAGAGTAATTTGATCCCCATTTCGCTTATTCAAAAATCGACTTGAAGGGAAGACAGCGGTTGGGTTCAGCGGCACCTACTTGAAACCATGCTTCGGTTGAGGTGATAAGGCATAGGAAGGCGAGGATATGGCAGCTGGTCGGTAAAGGAGGCGTAGGTTAAGGAAGTCTCGGGCCTATTATCGGCTCGTCAGAGCAGAACTTGCGTCAGCGATGCCGACACGTGTCACCGGGTACCTGGTCAAAATTAGCCATTAAAACCTTCGTCGAATGGAGATCATCTTCGGTCGGGTTGTCCACGTTAAGGGGAGGTCGTTTTTGAATCAGAAAAAGTTCTCGAGGCTGCGAGGGAATTGATCTCATTGACGAGCAGTGGGAACGAAAATGGTGGATTTTCAGCCTCGATTCCGAGGTGAATTTAAAAAAAGAATTACCATCGAGCTTCTCCAACGATTTGAGCTCGCTTAAAGATAAAGAAAGCCATTAAACGTTTGGGGAAAAAACGGATGACGTTCCTGCAATTACGCCCTCACGTAAATTGGTGATTTTTATCGCCGTAAACAAACGCGGAAAATCGCGAACGCGTGCGTCGAATTCAAATGCTCCGCCGCCGTTGATATTTCAACAAAAATTTACGCTCCATCGGTCTTCTCTGATTCCTTTAGATCAGTGCTTCTCAACCGGTGTGTCGCGACACAATGATGTGTCGCAAATAGCTGGGAGGTGTGTCGCCGAAAATGTTAATAACGGCTATATTAAACATGAAATACATTATTTTAAGGAGGGTTATTTTCCTTCTTATGCATAACAAAACATTTTGTTATATCTTCTGCTGTTTATGTTTTATCGTTAAATGAGGAATATTAAGTATTCTTGTTATGTTTCAACGAAGAAAATTGACTTTTTATTTCATGGTATGTCGCGGGACCTGGTTCATTTAAAAAGTGTCTCCAAAGAAAAAAGTTTGAAAAACACCGATCTAAATCCTTTATATTTTTTGAAAAATTTCTTCAATGTTAAATGATCACTTTCCGAAATAACAACGCGATGACCCGCGGATGTCGCCATAGTCGCACACCGTGAGAACGTTTTAATGGTTTGTCCGCAAAAGGGAAGAGCGATTGATACTACCCGATGTCGAGTTAACGTTCCATTTCGGATTTTTTTCCGAAGCGCTGGCGATTGATCAAATTCAGAATCGGAAACTCCGGTAAACAAACCAAAAACGAATAACTTTCTCTCTGACATCCGAGAGTTATTGGGAAGTCGAACCACAGTTCACTTTAGCGAAATGGATTAACCCGCAATGCAATCCATCTTAAACATTTCCTCTCGGAAGATTCATCGCAACATAAAAAAGGAAAATTAATAAGCTTAATTGGTTTTGATTTCAACCGGTGGTAACAATATACCTGAGGGAAAGTCCAGAATTTTAAAGTGCCAACGCGAAACCTTTAATGATTTTAAGTTTTCTTCTCACTTCATGCATGACTTTAGAAGCAAATGTTGTGAAGTTACGACTAAGAATAATGTTATGGAACAGAAAAGCACGCCAGAAACTGCGAGTTGTAACGTTATAACCATGAATCATCTATCTTAATGCAAGTTTTATTTATTTCGATATCACTTTAAAATTTACGTACCTCGGAGTACGCGATCACTAAAAAAAATATTCAAAGGGAGTTTAGAACTTCATATATGATAATGAGAAACTGAAAAGAGGTTTCACGAATATAAGCGATACTTCCGGTTAAATAATTTGAATTCTCGATTCGAGAAACATCTCTTAAACTTTAATCACCACAGTTCTTTTAACCCTAAATTCCTCCACTTGGAAATATAAAATCGCAAATTGGATGCTCTAAAACGAGTAGAGATAATTGATTGCAAGGATTCGTTTCTCTTAAATGAGTTCATTTTTCAGAATCCTCTATTAATTCCTCTGTTAAGAAAAGTGGAAGTAGTTGTTTTGGCTAAAGGAGTATTCCACTTTTGTTAGTTTTGGCCAAAGTTATTGAGCTACTATCAATTATCCTCTGTTAAGTTTACCGAAAGATTTTGTACATACTTTGTATCTTTGTTGTCTTTGGCTCTTTTTACCAAAATATTTTTATATACACTCTGTAACTTTGTTTTGCTTCCACCTTCCTTCTCCAACCCCTTCCCTTTTCCTAACCGTCTCTTTAATTACCATCCAATCGCTTTCCCTGTAACCCCTCCTTTCTCCCTCCTCCTTTCTCCCTCCCCCTTTCTCCCTATTTATGGAACTGTTTTATGCACATTTTCACCTGAAGATGCTACGATCGTAGCAAATCCGGCATCTTCTTCTGCTACCTTGGACAAATAATTCATAAGTATTTATGCCTTTTTCTTTGAGATCTCTCACGTAGTTACGGGACGAAAACGTTTGAATTCAGTTCTGATAGCTTTCCAAACCAATTTTTTACAAAACATAAGATTTGCTATAAAATTTAATTTTATTGGAAAATTTGCTGTTAGTACGTGTATGTAGGGATACGATATCGAAACGAAAGTATCGTTACCGTAATCATATGATGTATCGAATGAAAAGTATCGAGTATTCTACCACAAAAGTATCGGACCGAAAGTACTGATATCACTAGAAAATCGAAAGAAAAGAATCGAGTACAAAAGTACTTGGTATCGAAAGGAATTTACCGATATGAGTAAAGTATCGATACGTTTTCCGTATCCCTACGTGTATGTAATTAAATTACAAATTGCCATGATTAGGAAGCACAGTATATTCATGATTACAAGCAAAATCCTTAAAATTTCAGAGCCATGAACTCCATCCATCCTAACTCACGTTCAATAATTCAGTCCTTCATTTCGCATTACATTCAGCCCCTTTTCAGGAACAATCTCCGCAATATCTTCTCGCTAAAATCCAGAGAATCTACTATTAATCCCGGATATAGCTAGCTTTAATGCCTCTCTTGCGTCTACCATTTCCTGTTGCATTAATTTCACCCTCGATTACGATGAATCTCTGATAAAACCATCTTTAAACAGTCTAAATAAATTATCCTGTTATCTCGATGTTTTCTCTACTGCTCTGCCATACCGTTATCGTCATAACAGCCTCATCTATTCACGGATATCGCAATTTCACGCTTTTTACTGCAATTGTTCTAAGGGGGACATCTTCCTGTAGATGCGTCCTAGACAGAATTTATAGAATCGATTTTTTTTCGATTACAGAGGGTCTAATTTCAGCCAAAATTTCATCGTGTGTTTGGTTTTGGCTTAACTATTGTAATGAGAATAAAAAGGCTTTGCATTTCCTCGGAACGCGAAAGGTTAAAAAATAAAATATTGAAAACCATGGCAGGAGCGAAGAACGGCTAGAACTGATACTCTAGGACAGTGGTCAGCGACCGTTTTTAACGTCGGGTCAATTAAAGGTTTTCGGGAAATGCGATGGGTCAATTAAAAGATTGAATTAAATGAAGAATAGAACCTTGATGTTTATCTAACAATAATAAAAGGCTACTTTTGTCCCTTAGTCCCTTTGTGGCTCCCTCTGTCATGCTATAAAAATGCGAATAACTCAATAATGGAGCAAGATTCATTTTAGATATTTGGCAGGAATGATCGAGCCACATATTGTAAGTTGATGACGAAAAGAAATCTCGAAAAAAGTGCTAAGGTAGCCCCAAGATAGGCAATTCCATCTCCCATATGATATCACGTAAAAATCGACTTTTTGACTTGCAGGCTATTATTCTTTTTGAGATCTAAATTAAAAGGAATTCACCTATGATCTTTGAACCTAGCCCATTTTAAAGAAAAACTATGAAGTTGTTTATTCCGTTAATCTATTCTCGCCTACAGTTCGAAATTCCTCACGGGATGTTGCCCTGCCAACCCATTACATTGATAAACCTCGAAATACTATTGTTATTTCAATCCTTATGGGTGAAAGCGTGCTTTGAATGCTCTTACAACTAGTACGAGGGAGAGAGAGAAGGAGAGAGAAATTCATTTCATAGCAACCAATGTAAACAACATTTGTTGCGTTATTTTCGAGAAGGAGTACATTTGAATGTAGAATATTAATCATTCGCATATTAAAATTAGGTACTTGGAATCATCGTAGGAGTTAGAAACTTGAAGCAACGAATGCTTAAAAGAAGGAATGTTTGTTTTCTTGGCATACAAAGAAAGAAATTCAAGGTGTATTTATGTTCATTTTTTATTTCACAGAAACCTTTCCCGTTGAATTTCAACGGGCATCTCCCTAGCATAAGCTATATTTAGCAATTGAATTACTCTTTTATTTTCAAAACGTATACACTTCTGAACAATGGTGGGTCACCTAAAGCGTGATGGCGGGTCACTCATTGACCCGCGGGTCATAGGTTGCCGACCACTGCTCTAGGATTTTATAATAAATGAGAAAATAAAAAAACAGTAAGTTCTCCGTATGTGATTGGGATCCCTGTAAACGGTTCCAAATTAAGTTGCGGTAATTCGTGACATTGTGTGCATTGATTGAATTTTTTTACGATAAAGTTAAATCATTAAAATTCGGTCCCAAAAGACTGCTTTTTATGAAACAACGAATACATTCTTCATCTCCTGCGTTATTTAATCATAACGCTTAGAATTACATATACGCCGCAACCAAAAGGTCTGACGTAGCAACGGACGAATATGTATGCATTGATGGCGAATATCGGAAGGAAAATCTAAAATTACGAAGTTTTTTCTGGTCATATTTCAGACGAATGTGATAAAAAAAATGATTTGTCGACATCTAATAAATTTTTGCTTAAGATTTCCTCAGGTTTCATTACTCATTCACTATATTTAGGCTACCAAGCTGTAAACGAAAAAGGAAGTCGGAGAGAGAATTTCCTTTATCCTGCTCATGAAGATTAATGCTGCCGTTTCTTTTGCATAGTAAGCCGATTATGCGAAAAATAATTGTAAAACTTCGACCCTTAAAACACAAAAAGGATGAAATTTGACATCCAACGAAAAACGCTTCCGAGTTTCGAATCTCAAAAGTATCAAAATCTTTGCCTTTTATTATAATACACACTTAATCGATGGTGATGGATCAGTATACATATATAAATTCTTAAGTGTCCGTCTGTCTGTCTTTCAAGGTAATTTTGGATATTTAGCTTTGGAATTAAAAGCTGGAACTTACAAAACCGTTAAATCTCCATGAGCAGGTCACTAGAGAAATCAAACATCCCGGAAAAAAATCCCGGATTCGACTCCAGGAGACGATTATATTTTTCCATAAGTTTACACGGAATTTTAGATTTTTCAAGGTGCAAGATTTTTTCTTTCATCAATCGAAATACGTAAATATCGACAAATTTTCTCCGATTTTGATCTATTCGACGGCTAAAGCTATGAAATATCTTATTCTTGCAATTTTGACGTTACACGGAATAATTTGTCAGAATTACGCATTTATTTCCGAAATGTTATCGCTTTTTGTACAGTTTCCGGTTGTTGCCAAGGCATTGTTTCCTCCTTTTGAATTATCGTATATTAAGCCTTCAAATGAACAAAAGAGTTGCGTTATTCGCTTCGCGATTTATGTGAAGCATCCAAAATATTTTTGTATCAAGATCAAACAATAGATCGAATCGCAACATTAGTAATTGCAGATAATTATTGCTCAGTAAACTGCGTGTGGATTGTGGGCGTTTTTAACGAATGACTAATAGGAAAAAATCTTCTCTTCATTTCAAAACTGAAATATTATCTTTTTCGTAAGGAAAATCTTTATACCCTACATATTAAATTAACGCAAATAGGCCTACGTATTGTTGAAAATTGTATGATGAGGAGGATATGGAATATTATTATAAGAAATGACAGATAACATATTGTGAAGTACAACAAATGTGTGCTAGTAATAATTCATGAGTAAAAAATGAAATAAATGGTCGAATTTATTGTATATGAAAAAATTGCATATATTTTAATCAAAATAAATAATTTTAAAGCATAAATAACATAATACTTGGAAATAATTGCTGTATCATCAACATTTTCCTCTCTAAGATGACTTTTAAACATTCAGATTTCCGACTGACTAAGCACAATGTTTTGCCTGCACCACTAGTAATAACATAATTTCTTTTCTTAAAAAAAGCTATCATATTCTCTAACACTTGAAAAGAGTTATGGTATATTTCCCTTCTGAATTGAGGAACCGGAATATAATCGAGCAATTTGCGGCATTTACTGAGGTTTAAAAATACTTTAAGATTTTTCTCATTGGCGATAATTACATTTTTAACTAAATAAAAAATTTTCCATCCGGTCGAACATTTTCAGGGACGAAATTTCGAAGCATTCCGACAGCCAACTGGAGACACGCGCTTCATTAACTTCCTCTTGTTCGTCTCTCAGGCTGATGACAGTAAAAATCGACGTACGCTCATGTAGATAGGCTGGCGGAATATGTTTTTTTTTAGAGCTCTCAGGGAGGGAGAAATGCTAAATTCATCGGTTTGCCCTCAGGTTCGTGTCGGCGATACCAATCTGAAAAAATAATGAGGTTGGATTAACCAAATTTTAAGGGCATGATATTCCCTCACATTGGTGTGCCCATGGCGACGTATTAGGGTCGACGATAACGTGGTACGGAGAGTTGTTGCCAAATAAGACGCAATAACTACCGAAGGTTTTAAGGCAAGCACAGCTAACGTGCATGGCGTGGCAACGCTGCTGCTAATTTACTGGCTGGAGTCCTTTTTGAGAGATGCTACACTCATTTTAGCGCGTTTTCTTAAAAGAAAAATCGTGCTTATGTGATTAATCTGTCTGTCTGTGGGCAATCAACTTCTTTGTTTTAAGAGATAATTTTTTTTTTAAACTTGATAGTTCTTATCAATCCATGAATTTTACATTGATTGGGTTTTCCGAGTTGCTCATACATTCACCACTAGGTGGCTCCAAAATCGGAAAGATCAAAAATTTCAAATGGTATCGTGGCCGAACTTCTAGAGATATTTGGAGAAATCTTTTTGAATTAAATAGCTCTTATCAATCCATGAATTTTAGATTGATTGGATTTCTCAATTTGCTCATACATTTACTATCAGGACGCTTCAAATTCGGAAAATTCAATACCATGAAATGGAGTTGTAGTACAAACTATTGAAGCTAAAGGAATGACATTTTCACGTATGGAAAGGCCTTATAAGGATCCACATTCCTACGGCGCGAACTGCCCCCACGCCAAAAGGGGAGACAAGCTATAACCCCGAAAATTTTTATGACAACTTGGTTCTATCTCATACTTTAGGAATCTTACACCTTTTGTTTCTCAGAGCTCAGGTTAGACTGCTCTAATGGTAATAACCATCTGTCTGTATTCAAATAAAGAACGACTTAGTTGACTTAAACAAAGCAATGATTTCCTCACTTTTTAAAACACGCATACACGTTAAGTTTATCCATATGTCTGACGCCCTAACTTCTCCCAAATGAAAACAGATAGAGACTTAGTTTTATCTCCAATCGATTCAATATTCCTTCTCGTTGTCAACGCCTTTTCTTGGATATCCGTCTGTCTGTCACACGCGCTAACTCATCCTAAACGATAGCAGCTAGAGACTTCGATTTTCAGTCAATCGATTCGATATTCCGTCTCGTTGTGGACGTTTCTCGATTTGTCCGTCTGCCTAACGTGCTAAACTACCCTTAAACGAAGGCAGATCAAGACTTCGTTTTTACTTTCTCCATATGCGTACTATAGGGGAAAGTAATATTGTTTTCATGAAAAAATCGATTTCGAGATTTCAACGGAAATACGTTTTGAGGTCAAATGAACACGTTTTGGCCATTTTCTCGATGATGTCTGTGTGAGTGACTTTTTGTGAGTGCTCTACATAAAAAACTATTAATCAGGTCAACGCGAAATTTTATATTTGACATTTTTGTTAAAGACAAAAGAACTGATTAGTTTTTGGTAAAGATCGGTCAAATGGAAGTCGGTGTTTACTCTTGTCACATCAGTTTTTTTATACTTGCTTTAATATTTGATTGATGTAAAAAAATATTAGAATAACATTTGTAGGAAATTTAATTTCATACAACATTTTTTGAAATATTTTTCCTATAATGCATTGTTTAAAAGATATCTTAAAAACTAATTTTTTTAGCTGCCGCAACCACTCCACGCACCGGCGACTATTGTAAACATTGTACGCTTAGTTACGTCATAGCAACGCTTCTTTTTATTTTCTTAATTTTTGGAGCATCATGGCTATATCCAAAATCAGAAGGCTGCGGTATGCTTTTATTTCTGTTCTTTTTAAAGTCTTGGAATTTTTCTCGCAGTTCCTTAAAATGTTTATTAACATGTACCTATTTGAATTTTTAGAAATATTGAGAAAGTCATGTGGTGGCCACATCAGATTTTGTTGCCAATCGGTTTACAGTTCTGAATTGTTTTCCATGTTTTCTTGGATTGTCCGTCTGCCTAATTACTTTTGAAAAGCCGCCATTTACTGTCTCCCTCAGCAGCTCTTCCTGTTAAGTGTCCTTATTTTTGTTGTCATAATGATTAATTTCTACCGATTGGTCTCCTGAAAGATAGGATACCAAAGGCCACTCCCTCCATTTCCATCTCCTACAAACTAGTATTTCTCTTCCGACTCCATTGTTCCCTCGTTCTTTATTTACAGACGTTTGCTTTTTATTAGACCGGTTCAATGAATATAAATAGCGCATTTTGTGGTCCAATCTCCATTAATGAACGAATCTTGGCGTTACTTTCGCGGCTGAATGCCCGTCTTACCCTCTTCTCTCCTTCCTCCCCCCCCCCTCGCTCCCTCTTCTCCCCCCACCCCTCCCCTCTCCTCCCCCTCCCTCCCCTCCCCTCTTCTCCCCTCCCCTCTTCTCCCCTCTCTCCTTTCCTACCAACCTAAATAACCCATTTATTGGTCGGGCAATATTCACCGGGGGAATCGAGGGTGATCTTCATCCGAAAAAAACAAGTTAGGAAAGTGTACTGTGTATCAAAAAATAGGTGCGTTTCGTGCTATGGAGTGATTGAACTATACGATATAATTTGAACGAACGCACACTGTAAAATAACTAAACACCGAGGACCGACTGTCTCTCCGTCTACTAAAAATTGATGTTGATGCATGAATAAACGTATTTCCGTAATTTTAATGACGAAATACTGCAAAACTATATATCAGAAATGATACCAGGGAAATATTAAAACATTATTTGCTCATCTATTTTCTAATCAATTGTAACTAATCGAATAATCGAAAATTGTTTATAAAATACCTCATTTCAGTGAAGTATTCTAATATTTACGTTTGTCTTCTTTTCTTCGTAGTAGATAATACATTTCCCTTAGCTTACAAAATGCTGCATGACCACGTAATGAAATGCCTCGTATTTTCGTAATTATAGCAGATCTTATTTACTTCAGTAACTAATAAGATAGTTTTCGTTGACAACAATTAAGTAGCTATGCAAGAAATTTTATAACAATGAGTTCAAAGCGAATTACGACATTCTTATTCGATTTTCTTGATTGCGGCTACTCCTACGATAAATATGTATCGGAAAAGAAATACTCTACGTAACTAATTCTACAAGAATCTTTAAGAGCTATTTAGATAGGACCAATACTTTACGAGATCTGACGGAAAGTTCTTTTTTGTCACCAGTAAAGTGGTATCCCTGATTGACTTACGTAATTTGTTTATGTGATTTTCTTATTGTCTTTGACTGTAAGTCCATAATATCAAATTTCATAAAAATCCGTTTTGTAGAAGCCGAGAACGAACATGCGCACGGACGAAAGGACGGGCGGACAAACCGAAGCTAATAGGCGCTTATGCTGGAAGCAAAACGCGCCTAAAAACAAAAGAAAAGGGAGACATTTTTCTTCGTAAGGGTGCGCTCATTTTTTTAAATTTTGAAAACACTCAGAACGTCTTTATGACATGCGATTATTATTCATAAATGTTTAGAAATTCACCAAAATCTAGACAGAAAAGCTCCTGTCTCGTTGCCCATAAATGCTCTTAATTATGAGATAAATGGCTGGCAAGACCGTCATACAAACACGATTCCATTAGTTTGCTCAGATAATGAAAAACGAAATTACTTTATTCCACTGAAAGAAGAATTAAATTGCTAGCTTAAATAAATTCCTTGCGAAGCGTTGCTAAACATACCGATTTCGCGAGTTGCGAATAGATCTGCGAGTCTTAACCCTCCAGTACACGCGCTTGGTCTGTGAGACCAAGCCAGCATTATGTCGAACCGCAAAATTTATGTGTTGGCATCACTGTCTTGTGTGGCTTAGTACCTTTCTATAATTTCCTGTTCGTTGTGATACTGCAAGGTCAATGGTTATATTCTACAGCAGGGGTGGGCAAACTACGGCCCGCGAGGGCATTTTATGTGGCCCGCGATGTCATTAAAGAAAGCAAACCGTAACATAAAATACAGGTAATTTCGTATTTGTAGCTTAAAATTATGGCCGGAAAACCTTTTCCAGAGACGTTGTGGGGATAAATTATAAATTATAATTTATTATTGATTTTTACTAACAGGTTCCCTCGCATTATCTCAAATTAATTCCGATGTGAACCCTAACGTGGCCCTCCGATGTATTTTCATCTGTTGATGAGGCCCAGTTGCAACTGTTAATGCGGCCCGCCATGTAAAAGGTTTGCCCACTCCTGTTCTACAGCCTATTGAATACCGGAGCTATTAACGCGAGAGTAATTTATCATGGTAATGGTCTAAAACAAAAACCGCGAAGAGATACGAGAGAACTGTCGCTTGCCCTAGTAAATGAACACTTAACACGGAAATCACTCAATAGCACCATTCCTAATGAAATAAGGAGAGGAATTTGCAAGATTATTGTGTCAGACCTCCAGACGAAAGCGCAAGAACCACCTACGACTTCAAGTGGTCGATGCGGGGACTGCGTGCTCAGGAACAGAAAAAGTAGGCATTTCTGCAAAACGAGCAAGAAGTACATCTGCTCGGAAAATTTTAATGCAGTGTGCAGACAGTGTTAAGGAAATATCGAAGATTAATCCCGTAATTTTTACTGACAATTAAAAAACAAAGTGAATATGTTTTCGAGTGTTAAAGTGAAGGAAGAACATTTTGGTTGTTTGCATAATAAACATTCATTTTTCAACAGAAAAACAATTGTAATGCTGATTATTTTGTTCAATGTTTTACTAAAAACATACATCTTTATAAAATGATTAAGCTTGTCTTATTTTTCTCCGATTATCTAGGAATCTCACATAAAAATAAACTGATGTGGGCAACACATGACTTTCTCCATATTTATATGGCAAATTACATGTTGTTAGCTCTGGGATCGTTGTCAATATTTACTTCCGGTTGACAATTAGGAAAAGAAAAAGGAGCGTTACTAACGTAAGACGTAACTAAGCGTCAATTGTTAACAATAGTCTTCGGTAGGTGGCGTGGTGGTGGCAGCTAAAAATATAAGATATCTCTTGAACAATGAATTATATGGAAAAATGTATCATACAAAGGTTGTCGAAAATAAAATTTCCTACGACTTTTATTCAAGTACATTTTTACATTTGTCAAATATTAAAGCAAATATGTCAAAATAACGGATAAGTGATAAGAGTAAACACCAACTTCCGGTAGACCGATTTTTACTAAAAACTAATTAGATCTTCTAACTTTTATAAAAATGTTAAATATAAAATTTTGCGTTGACCTGAATAATAGTTTTTGAGTTAGAGCGCCCACAAAAATCTATCACATACAGACAGACAGACACACAGACATCATCGAGAAAATAGTCAAAACGTGTTCAGGGGACCATGAAACATGTATTTCCGTTGAAATCTCGAATTAAATTTTTTTATGAAAACAATACTTTCTCTATATTTCGTATATGGAGAAAGTAATAACGAGGGGGTCTGTCAGGCCCGCTGAGTGCTCTGGACGAAGAAAAATTGACGCGTGTACTGGAGGGTTAAAAAAACTTGGGAAATTTCACACCTTGCCTTTGCATGGCTTAAAATATGCCGTTTAATTTCTCCAGCGGTAACATAGTGGTCTCGAACCCTCCAAAATAGAGAGACTGCAATAAAATGGATGCAAGAATTTTTTTTAAATCTTTCAACATCGCATTTTTTTATTATCCTCTCGTTCCTCCTCTCCCAAGTCCTTATTTTTTTTAACGTCAAGACTGGTTCACGTAAAAAGTGTTTGTGGCCAGTTAAACAAAAAGGCAAATATGGAAATAAAAAAAATACTCCCTCGTTTTTTATTTTGAAACGGACGTCTCTTTTCCCTGACGAATATAACTCGGGTCGCGTTTTATTTTATTTTTTTTCTGAATCCGACATCTTTTCGTCTCTTACGTACGACCCCGGCCAAGAGTTTCATTGGATCTCTCCTGCTCTCTCCCTGGCACATTTCACCCATTATTCCCCCGCGACGAGGTTGTCGTCGGAAGCTCCCTCATCCAGCGCTGCGGTGTCGACGGTGGTGGTGGTGGGGGTTTGTGTGTGTCTGTGTGTGTGTCACGTAGATGGGGTCTTCGCTTAAGCTCCGTCGCTAAGGAAAGGGGAATGGGAGCGGCCATCAGGGCACGTCCCGCGGCGCCCCCGGGGACGCTTTCCCTATCATCCACTTCATCCTATTCGGTATCTCATCCAGCATCTCTCCTCCTCCTCTTCCTCACTCTTCCGGAGTTGCGCGGATATTTTCGTTCGCGCGCGGCTACGGCCATTAAGGCGAACAAGATAATCTAAACTGAACTTATGATGCCTACTTTTAATTTTTATCATTTATTTAATGCTTATATTGGCTTTAACAGCTTTAAAACCACAGCGGATGTCGTTTTTTGTGTTTCAAAATTTTATAATTTAGCGTTATAAAATATTACATATACATTCGAACGGAATATTAAATTTATCACGCGTATTTTTGTGGCAAAAATACGCGTTTGTGTATCACACTATACTGAATCCGAGTCCAACAACAGTCGTTGCTATGGCAACACTCTCGTAATGAGTGATGAAAACTGCAAGAACGGCAGTATTTTCGCGAAATTCGAAGAAATACTATCGATAAGCAACATTCTACGATAAAAATTATAATCTTCATTCCTTTCCTCAGAGAATCGTGCAAAACTCGCTCCGACATTGCAATTCAAAGATATTTTAATGTGGAAGAGAAAATTACCCTGCACGATGGATTTCAGATTTCCTATTTAAATAAAATCAAATGGATAGTTTATGGAATCGAACCCGGGACTTCAATCTTCGCAACAAAAACTATCCACGGGATCTCGGCCGAAGTAGCAAGAGATTTCCACCAAGTGTCACAAAAATCGGTCTATTGGTTCAAAAGTTAATATGGGGGACGGACAGACAGACAGACAGACACAACGGCGAAACTATAAACCTATATTTCCATTCTGGAATGCAGGCTAATAAACAATTCCATCCGTCTATTTTTTTTCCGAGATCGAGTGTTCCGCAATGACGTCAATGAATTGAAATTTCGCCGTTGAACGGATGGGAGTATCAAAATGATGCAGTCGCCGTAAATTCTAGTAATTTTCCACAGCTAGAACTTAAAGGAAAACTCCGAACGTATTTAATCCTTAACCTTATGCAACCTCTAGCATTGCGTGCCTACTTTCGTGTGAAATAGCAAATTCGGTCATACCCCGTTTAACGCTGGGAATGCGTTACTGAAAACGAGAGCGCTAACTGAAACAGCGTTATGCGGAGTCAATTTAGTATAGCACTTTTGGAATGCGTTGCTAAAATCGTAATTTATTACCTTTTTTCAAAATATTAGTACTATATCCGCTCTTCTCTCCGATACTCTAAAACTGTACTGTAAATAATTAATCCTTAAATGCGCACTGCAGCCGATATGCTACATGTCAGAAATCCTCCAATATAATAACTGTCGCAGCTTTTTTGTCATTTTCTCACACTATAACAGATTCCACACACCCTCCCCCTTATAATCGCCGCCTTTTACCATCAATAGGTGTCCAATTTCGTGAGATATGTAAACAAAACCCCTACATTGCTCTGCAGTATGAGAAAATGGTGTTTCTGCTGTGGTCCGTTTGATGATTTCGGCGGTTGATTTCAGTTATTTTCACTGAAAATTTTCTGCTGCATACCGAAAATGCGCAATAAAATCAAATCACGCCTTGTGATTTTTTAATTATTTTTTCAATAGCGTAACACTTAAGAACGCAAAAATGTTACATATGAAATTTGGCGATGAACCGGTAATCGGTTCTTTAGTTAGAGCGCCCACAAAAAGTATGAAGAAAGTAAAAAATTGGCCCGAGAACAAGGAGCGTTATAACGAATCAGCGTTGTACGGGGCAGCGTTAAACGGAGTATTACCTATCCAGATTTCGTACGAAAAATTTTTAAAGCAACTATCTGTATAAATCCTAAGTGTTGGTTAGTTGGTCACGCTCTAAAAAAATCGATAAAGAATCAAAATTGAAAATCTAGATTTGGCAGGAATGCTTGACTTATATATTCAAAGTGATTGACGAAAACACATTTGGAAAAACGACCCGGGTTTGACTCCAGGGAATTATTTATATTTCTCATAAGACATAACACGTAAAAATACACTATTCGGCGTGCAAGCTTCTATTCTTTTGGAAATTGAAACTAGAAAAACCTTACTTACGATAATCCGATTTGAATTATTCTAAAAAAAATTAATTAAGTTTCTTATTCTTATTAATCTCTTTCAGCCTACATCTCGAAATCGCTCGTATAAAACGTTTAAATCACATATTATGGGGGGAAAATTGCAAATTTAACGACAACTACCTTGACGACAATGTAACTGTCGAAACACGAGCTCATATTGTTGTCCCCTCTTCCCGCCCCTTACCTCAAAATTTATCTTGACAACCGACTGCTGTGAGAAACAAAACCAATATAAATGGTAATAGTTAAAATAATTTATTATAAGCTAAAAATTATTAATATGAACCCATGATTATTAATGGACAATATACTACTTGTTTAATAATAGAACAAGCGACTTTATTGTGATAACATACCAAAACCCTCCACATAACTGTGGAAATTTTTTTGGCTTATTATTCGGTGATACCACGCGATCCGTTGGTTATTGTATTGAGCTTCCATCCTGAGAGCTAGTATTTTTTACCAAGCACGAGAGCCTGTTTTTTTACGATCTCGTTAGAAATGGTGGGTAGATTGATTACATTCCAATATCGTGCTTTATAATCCCGTCGTTACAACGAGAATCTGAAATTGTCTTTTATAACTTTTAGTTGGCTAACCGTTAAATGTCACGAAATGATTTTACGAGATGCTGAAGGATAGCTCAGTATTCTCAGCCACGCAGGTGATACGCTACCGCCTATTTTTTTGACCAGCCATTGATTTTTCCTGAGGTACACGTTATACCATTATGTTCTACGTCACGCCGTTTTTATTTTATTTTTTTTTTTCAAGATCCCCCGCATAGAGCTATCGAAATACAGGTCACAGCCCTTCAGATCAATTCAATGGGAAATCCTTATGATTTCGGGGAGGCATCACACACGAAATTGAATTTCGCAGCGTACGCTTTTGGCATGAGTCTAAAGAGCAAAAAAAAAATCCCTTCCCGTCTCCCCGTGAGAGGAAACAGCAGACTTCGGATATTTCGCAGCGGGCGGTGATATATATATATATATATATAAAAATAAAGAAGACGGAACCGAACTCTATTTTCGGATGTTCAGTGTCGCGGAAGGGAATGGGAATCCCGAAACGCTACGGGAGGAAAGGAGAACACGCGGGCGATTCCGGGTGTCGAATCGATTTTCAAACTTTATACGTAGCTGCTTGATTCATCTTCGGAGGACGGGAAGAGATGAGAATGGAGAGAAGAGAATGGAGTTAATTTAAAGGGAGATAGGCTCAGATGCATCCCTTCGGGGGCTCCAGAGCACAACGGAAACGTGAAGTAACGAGGACTAAAATTTAGCTTCGCGATGCGCCTAACCATTACGGAAAAGAAAACATCTTTTTTGCGCTTTTTAGGGGTTCTCTACAATAAGTGAAATAAACTGATGAGGGCAACACATGACTTTCTCCATGTTTATATGGTAAATTACATGTTGTTAGCTCTGGGATCGTTGTCAATATTTACTTCCGGTTGACAATTAAGAAAAGAAAAAGGAGCGTTACTAATATTTGCTTTAATATTTGATAAATGTAAAAATGTACTGGAATAAACGTTGTAGGAAATATTATTTTCTACAACCTTTGTTTGATACATTTTTCCATAGAATGCATTGTTTAAGATATATCTTATATTTTTAGCTGCCACCACCACGCCACCTACCGAAGACTATTGTTAACAATTGACGCTTAGTTACGTCTTAGTAACGCTCCTTTTTCTTTTCTTAATTAATTGTCAACCGGAAGTAAATATTGACAACGATCCCAGAGCTAACAACATGTAATTTTTCATATAAATATGGAGAAAGTCATGTGTTGCCCACATCAGTTTATTTCGTATATATTCACATACAAATACATATACACTCAGATTATCGAATGGAAAAATAAAAAAAATGTGATATATTTTTACGTAACCCTAAAAAACCTGAAAGTGAATGGGTTAATTCCGATTAAGTAATACTGTAACGTACCTCCTCGTTCGTCGATGTAATAAGACCCGATTATTTTATCTCGACGAGTGGCGCTACAAGCAGTTAAAAAATCAGCAATCAGAAATTTATTTGAATTAAGACATTATTTGGCCCATAAATACGCTACGCGACATTCTATAAACAAGAAAATTTATTGGCGCTTCAAAGGTTTAAAAATATAACGAGTTTGATGCAAAGAGCGAGACGGATCCACTTCCACCAAGACAAATATCCAATAATTGTGTAAACATTAATCATCAAAAGCAAATTTGGCTCCTTAATAATGTTTACCTCTTGTTCACAAGGCAGAAGCACACACTCTCCGTCTCCTGGGGAACAAAGAGAGGCTAATGTTCAGCGTAACAAAGACCGCATTTCCCTAACGTCCAATCTTTCCGTCAAATCCCTTTTGTCCCTCTCTCTCTCTCTCTCTCAACCAACTTCCATTCTCCCTCTCTCTCTCTCCAATTCCGCTCCATCTTGTTCCGTATAACATTAGGGATCTCGTGTTATTCTCTTTCGCTATCCCTTTCGGTGACCCCTATTTACAAACAAGCAGAGACAGCCCAAAGCCCATGGTGGCCAAATTACGATTATTTTTTTTTTAATCTGCGTATGTAAATGAATAGCGCTATTCGATACGAAACTATTAATTAATTACGATTAACTCTAACGTGAAGAGCGAAATTGTTTCGGAGCTTTGCCAAATCCTGCTCTCAATGAATTAAAACGTGATCACCTATGACTTCGCTTTCCCAAAGGCAATTAGCACGCGCGTTCGTTCAGTGGCATATATTTCCGCATTGAGCGTAATACAGATTATAAATAGCCGCTAAGCATTATAAGATCTCAATTGAAATAATATCGAGCCGCCGCATATAGCAATGGGCGTGTAATTTTAAAAGGCCGATTGATACAAAATCTCCTCCCATTGTCGTAGTCTTTCTGTTTGCATTTATTCTTGAATATGTGTGTGTGTGTGTATATATATATATAGCTGGGATAGCCAAGCCTGTTCAACCTCAGAGCCGCGTATGATAATCCTCCTAAGTTCGAGAGCCGCAAGACACGCATGCACGCACACAAAAATGTACGAACAGTAAACATAACTTGTATTCGAAGCAATACAGAGAGACTGCATATCCATTAAGCATCTCCAAAACGTCTTACTAGCACCGCTTCATTGCTTTCTGGCGTGAAAAAACCTTGATACATAAATAAATAAGAGCCGCACGTTAAGTTTGTTTAATGTATTTTGATTTTTCTTTCGTGAGTTTTTCTCGTATTATATACGTTTATTTATTTACTTAATAAGTTCAAAAACAACACTCAGGCCTATTACATTGAACGTTAAAACAAAAAACACATAATATTATGGAAATCTATGCAAGAACGCTGTTCTAATGCAGATATAGTGTGTGTTACCAACTGTACACAGCAATCTATGGGGGTGTCGGTGGTGTAGTGGTTAGGACGCTGGCTGCTACTCGCCTGCTGCTTGAAAAGGCATCGGGTACGAATCCTGCGCAAGTAGGATTTTTTCCAAGGTCGCCCGGCCCCCTGTTTGTGTGGTTTGAGGAGACCGCGCAATTTCAGCTGTTCCGTCCTTCGGAAGGGACGTTAAGCCGTTGACCCCCCTGGTATTCTTCGTAAGAGCAGGCAAATGCCGGCACCGGGTTTCCCTCCTCCCTCCCCGGTTATTCATTGCACTACCTCTGAGATAGCCATTTGTGCTGTAAGAGAGGCGAATTGACTGGGCATTCAAACAAACAAACAAACACAGGTTGATTTTTATTATATATTTTATAGTTTGTGTGTATGTATGATCTTTATAAGTTTTTACACCGTTGAAACTATCGAATTCAAAAGTTTCATGGCCCATACTATGGACCAAAGGAAGAACTGGGTCTAGGTTTGCAGACCGTGGGGTCTTTTATACCTCATTGGGTCAAAAAATACTATTTTCATAATAATGCATGGGAAATGGCGTGGAGAAGCCCCAAAATGCCATGCAGCCCTTCACTGATGTGAATATAAATATATCTAAAGGCTATATCCAATATTAGAAGGCTATGGTTAAAGTTTATTTCTGTTCTTTGTAAAGTCTAAAATTTTCTCGCAGTTTCTTTAAATATTTATTATTATCTAACCTATTTGGAATTTTTAGTAATATTACAGATATGGAGAAAGTCATGTGGTGGCCACATCAGATTTTTATATATTATACACATATGATATCTATACATGTATCGCTTCATTGGAAACAGGAAATGATTCTACCAATATCTCAACCCTTTAAAAACAAAAGTTTTTGTTCCGATTTTGTTCATAATTACAATTTTAGGGTATAATCATACGCAAACGTTATAGTTAAAATGACAGGAAAATATCTGAAACGGTTCTCGAGAAAAGTGCCGTGTTCATACGATCACGCTAGGCTGATCCCTTAGCAATTCCATCGCCACCATCTTACCGTTTCTTTCCAAGGAAACGCCGAATGGCAAGCCATTACATCATGTTATCACTTGAATTTAATAATAAAAGTCAATTTTTTGCATATTAGATTTATTTCACATATATAATTACTATATATATCATATATAATTTTATATTTTATAATAGAAACATTTTATAATAGAAAAATAAAAAATAGGCAGACAAATGATTAACGTGTATGGAAATTTGAAAAGCATGTAATTCGTAATCTTATATCACATTTTATGCAAGATGTGCGCACAGTACATGAATACCTTTCACTTGCACATGTGTCCCCAAACTACGGCCCGCGCACTGATTTGATACCTCACCTTAACAGCAAGGGGATTCATTAGATATCATTTATGATATCTAAACGACATTTTCCGAGTACTTTGGCGAAATATACTTTTAATATAAGCGAATTAAATATTACAGAATCGAAAAATTCTCAAAACTCGCTCTTTGAGATTTTCTCACGGCCCAATCAGTCATTTGAAAGGCCGTATGTGTCCCGTACAGTGCATCATGGAGCCTCATGCGGCCCTTTCGGTAAAAGGTGTGGCGATCCATGCGCTAGCACAACGGTGTCTGTTTCCTCACATTATCAAGTACATATACGCATACTACTCCATCAAGGAGAATTTCGTCACTGACTCGGACTTACAAAGTGCTAATCTCTGACATTGACGGTCGTCCAGTTGCAATAGGAGGATTTTTATACACCGTTAGATAGATTTGACCTATGCTACGATGAAAGTCTTACGGTGAGACTTCAGCCCCTGACATTCTATTATGAATCCACGCATCGTGTAAAGACACAACAAATTATCCCAGCAGTTTTAACACTTCTCGCGTGCTACTTACCTATCGTTAGCCATTGTTTCAGTGCCACCCCAGAAAATAAGTACCGGATTCGATTCCAGGTGACGATTATATTTTTCCATAAGTTTTCACGGGATTTTCGATTTTTCAAGGTTCAAGATTTTTTTCCTTCATTTATCAAAATACGTTAATATTGACCAAATTTCACCGCTTTTGCTTTATTTGACGGCTAAAACTATAAAGTATCTTGTTCTTGCATCGTTTAGATGTTATACGGAAGAATTTGACAGAAAAACGCATTTTTGAAATATTGACTTTTTCGTACTCGATCCGGGTGTTACCAAGGCGACCCGCATTGTTGCCTTCGATTCAATTATCGTCTATTAAGCCTTCAAATAGACGAAAGAATTGCGTTATTCGCTTCGAACTTTTAGTGATGGATCAAAATTATTGTAGTAGTACCGTTAAATTTTAATACGTCGCAACATTAATAATTGCAGATAATTACTATTCAGTAAAGTGTGGTCTGTGTGCGTTTTTAACGATTGGTTAAAAGAAAAATCTCAATTTTTTATTTCAATACTGAAATATTACCTTTTCATATATTTACTAAAGATAATTCTGTTATATCTGAGCTGGTCTAATATAGACAACCTTCCCCAATTTATATTGCACATACCTATTTAATTTGAATTTAGATTAAGTATCTGTACTTTGAACTATATAAGTATATGTATTTTTGAACTAACACACTAATAGTGCTTTACTTATGTTATTACTGTGTATCACAACTACGCACGTGTAATTGGTTAAAACATATGATAGTTTGCTCTCAAAATTAGCGTGGTTAGGGGTAGACATCTATGTGTCACTAGTGGTACTATATACTTGTAATTTAATATTCACAGTCAAATCTATGCTGCTAGTTATACCGAAAAATAAATAATCATATATTTTAATATATAAAAATAATTTAGTTAATCGTGTCGAATTGCGCCCCCTTGGACTTGGCGCCTGGTGCGGGCGCACCGCTCGCACCACCCTTGCTACGGTACTGTCTCTATGTTATGACTAAAAATAATTTCGAATGAGGTCACGGGTGTGATTCTAGAGGGCGAATGTCGTTTCCCATAAGATAACACGTAAACATCACCTTTTTGGTTTGAAGGCTTTCATTCTTTTACTCTTTAAAATATCTTAAAATTAAGTTATCGACACGAAATTTACGCTAAAACACGCCAAAATGAATGAGAAATCTTATTCTTACCTTCGAATACTCATTCTAATGCGAATTCGCTCATATTTTTAATTTATACTCTAGTATTGGTAATTGTTTTAACATTTCCATAATAACAAGGAGTTTGCTATGAACTTCGGGTCGCGGATTTTGATGAAAATTGACCAGGTGATTCTACATTGAAAATAAGGGAACCCGTGTCTCGAGGTTTTTGTGAATAGGCCCTTGGGTTCGAGAAACCAGCGTCGGAGAAAAAACATTTATGTTAGTAATAAGAGAAAAACCTACCTTTCTTCCTAAAATTTTTAAACAGACCAGTTATTCAGCAATTCACAGCTATTCATTGCACTACCTCTCAGATACCCATCAGACCAGAGACCAGGGACCAGAGGGAATCAGCAGGTCGTAATAAAAAAAACAAATTTACTTGTGATTTCGTGTTGCCTTTTTCCATATTATATATATATATATATATATATATATATATATATATATATATATATATATATATATATACACTCCCTGATATGTTTTATTACCTATTTTGTCTGTCAATAAGAAACGCCTGCCTACGCATGGCAACTATATGTTATAAATTTTGAACATGCGGACGGACGGACAGATGGAATCGACCTCCCCTCTATGTGCTCACTTCGTGCACTTTGTGCAAAGAACGCATAATAACTGAATATCATCATCATCATGCTTCTGTCCGAAGATAGGTTTTAACTGAATCGCTTCCTCCATTTCCCTCTCTCCCTAGAAGCCTCTAAGGATTTGATAAAAATAAACCTTTTCTTTAGTGCAATTTCTAGAGTAATTTCAATTCCGTCAACTTTTCTACATCGGGTTGTAAATTGATTGTTGCAAGTAGCAGCAGATTGTCTAGATTAGAGTCAGTAAGTCGTGAGCGTTGTTTATATTGTTTCATAAGTTTCGTGGACGAGAAAATTTTGAACGCGCGCGTATGTTCTTGCAAATCGACAGAAGCTATCCTAATTTTTCAAAGTTGCGGAAATTTCTCTGGAGGCGATTGAAAGACTGATTTTTGAACGTCCATCCGCGATGGATTATCAATGGTGGGAAGAGAATTTTGAGGGCGATACTTTGTATTCGTTGGGCGAAATTTTCAGGCACCAGCGACATAAGACACGAAAAGGTTGGTTTCCTTACAATCAATTACTCATTAAATTATTCACTTTCGAATCCATTCATTCATCCGAATCTCACAAACTAAACCGATATATCTACGTAAATAAAAAAAAGCTTAGATTTTAGTTTTAAATCCCGTATGTATTATAACCGTGAATAAACGATAAGGCCGTATATATGTTTTTAAGCGCCGTGCGCCACGTTTGAGAGGAGGATGCGCCACAGGTTGGGTACTACTGTACTATTTGTAAGCGAACAGTAAAACCTCTTATCGAGAACTTTATGCATTATTATTTACCATTTTAAAGGGGACTTCATAAAGAATTTTTCAGAGACAACGGAATGTGTGTGTGTGTGTTTCCCGGCGAACCAGTCTGTTGGGCTATTATCACCGTAACTTTACATATACCATGCAGAAAATAAAAATACTACACAACACAACTAATGACATCAATTAACCATATCACACGTCTCTATTAAACATATAAATAAATAAATAGATAAAATTAAAAACAGACGAAGGAATGCAAAATTTCTTATTTAAATTCGCATTCTCTCGCGTAATGCGAGAGATTTTGAGGAGAACGGAGGAAAGAATAAGGAGTGAAGGAGGTGTAGAGGAAGACGGAGCGTTGCAATAGGGAGAACGACGAGTAACATGGGAATTCGCTATGGGCGACGTGCGTAGCCTTGGCAACAGAGGAAAAGAGATGGGAATTTCCTCTCCTTCCAACGCACCCAGACTTCGTTAAAAACGTTATGCTCCCACTGTAAAAACACAATAAAAACGCAGCGGGTGCGCAAATAAAAAAAACGAGACCTGCTTCATGACCAGTCTCCCTAATGAAAATTAGGTAATCGTTAAGGAAGAAAAAAAATGCTCCCAGCTTTATTTTCTTTTTCGAAATAAGAGCTAGCAAAGGAGGAATTACGAAGAAATGGTAACTTTAGCTATTTTTCTCTCACCGTTTGCAATAAGTGTGAAATATCTGATTGGATCGTTTGTACTTTATATAAGTCTGGGTAACTCGAGGAAATATTCTATACTAGCGTAATTGCCCGATAAATATGACGGGTATGCGTAATTTAAGTAATAAGATAAAATTGAAATAGAAATTAATGAAACCAACTTTTATATGCACTATATAATTCACATAATTGAGTGTTCCAGAGAGTAAATAATTCTGGGCAAATAGAAATTGTTTGACAAAGAAATACATTAGGTACGCTATACAATTCTTATACGCCCAATATTATTTTTAATCTAAGTAACATTTAATTTTGTCTCTCTCTCCCTCTCTGTCTATCTCCTTCTCTCTCTCTCGTATTAAAGCGTTCAAAGCAAGCATACCTTACGCATATTGTATAAGGATTAAGGCGACAATACAATTTAGAGTTTTAACAATGACACGGTCGGCAAGGCAACATATCGTTAAAAAGCTTAAATGATACCAATAAATATGATCTTAAAATATAACATGAGCGATTTTGTATGCAAAATGTGACGATAAAATAAAGAAACGTAATTTGATTTTCTGTTAAACGGTTTAGGTCCAACGATCGTAAGTTAATTCTTTCTAATTTTAATTTGCAAAAGAGTAAAAAAGCCTGCAAGTCTAAAAATCGATTTTTACGTGTTATCTTATAGGAAATAGAAATTATCCATTGGAGTCGAACCCGATTTTTTAAATTTTGTTTCGTAAATGGCTTTTATTATAAGAGAAAAACATTCCCACCAAATTGAAATCTTCTACCTAATAGGAAAGTTGGTTAAAAACGGCATTACAATCAATCAGTGGCGCGTGATGGAAGTTGTTGCAGACGGAGTAAGATATATATATATATATATAAGATCGATTTTTATTCGGATATAAAAACTCTATTCAATTCAATTCATATTAGAGATATTGTAAATGTTACCCGACTTTTCAAGGTATGCTTCGAGAACATTAACTAATTCACTGTGAAAACTAAATGTGAACATCGCAACTCTGAAATAAGCATTTTAAGAGCTTTCCAAAAAATAAAGTCGCTTATGTATTCGGTTTGTCTGACCTTCCGTCCGTCTGTTCGGTCAATATCTCTAAAATACTGCAACTTGAAGAAGCCAAATATTTCGGGACTGAGTAAACTACACGAGCGCTACAAATGGTACAAATTTGGCGGATCTATAGGGTGAGCTTCTAAGGAATGATCGATTTCTTTTTCAAACATTGTTTCAGTTCTACCCCCTAAGGAAAAGCATGAAATCTTTGCAAGGCGTTATAAATTTTCATTGTAAAATTAGTTTATTTTAATTTAATTTAAGATAAGAGCTCGTGAAATAAACACTTTTGTAACTGAAAGACGGGTTTATATTTTTTTAAAAACAGAATTAAAATCCGTGTCAAATTAGACAGCGAGTAATTGGTTTTAATCCAAAAAAGAGGGGCAATGTTCCGATTTTTAACAATGGGAAATAAAACTGCCATGACAACGAATCCACTGCTTTTAAATGGGAAACATATTATTACAAAGCGTTGATATATAATAATGCTTTTCACTGGACTTTATAGACTATATTCTGAGGCCGTCGATCTCAACCAGAGACGTAATCTTGTGATGACGTCATAGTCCCTATACTCCCTAAACATGAAAAAAAGCGTCTTGTGTAATTTGCTCTTAAATTTTTCCCTCATTTGTTAAATTAAAGGTTGGTTCGTAAAGCTGGAAGTACACTGCCTGATTTATTTTGCAGAGACGACGAACTTGAAAATGAGATAGCTGATACATTGAAGTACTGGAAACGACGCGCTCTTCCATATAAAACTGCAGATAACCAAAGATGCTGCTGCTAATCTGGACAGACATTTTGTCACCAAAAATTTGCCAAAATTCTTGCCTCTAATACCCGAACCATGATCACAACTCTTTGATTCCTTAGCGGAAGATGTGTACATTTCCGTTGCAATACCGACGAAGTGTGCTCGGAACAGGGGGTAAGGGGGAGGGAGGGGAGGGGTCGCTTAGGAACAGGCCATGATGAGACAAAGAATGCTGAGAAGGACCCATTGGTGAAGGGTAAATATTTTAACACGACCGTTTAAATTATACGCCGATACAATTAATAATTACAAGAAGAAAAAGTAGACTCATTAAAAAAGTAGGGTTTTTCGCTTTTAAGTTTTTCCCTCAAGAATTCATCAAGATCAAAAACCGAAGAAGACTGAAAAATAACCAAAGAAAAGCTGCATAATACCTACGGGTGACAAGCACTACTGTTGTAAGTTGTAAGAAGGAATTAACATGTACTAGAATTACCATGTATTGTAATGTCCATGTATATGAACCAAATATGACCATAAAAGTGTTTTGAACTTGAAGTAGACTCCATTAATGGAACACACAGAGATTTCAAAAGCGTTCTTTATTGGGAAAACGTATAAAACGGCATCTAAAGATTGGACGGTTCTTGAATTTTTATTTCCAAAACTGTACGTCGTAATCATTTGATCCCGTGGATTCTTATGTGGTAAATGTTGTCCTTTATTTGAATAACTCTTTCAATCTATAACGCGCAGATCATATAAGAGCGTGGGAGAGGAAAATGTGGATTTTTCATGGTTGTTTGCCGATAGAATTGTCGTAGCAATCGAAGTGAACAAAATATGTTATGTTATGCTTGGGATTTTCTTTCGAATTTTCATCTCCGAAAATATGTCGTAATTATGTGGTCCTGCAGACTTAATTATGGTGAATGTTGCCCTCGATCCGAATAAATATTTTTTATCTATGTTTTACAGATCATATTAGAGCTAGGGAGAGAGAAAAATATTGTATTAAATTGTTGCTTGACGGATGGAAATTAACGAGATACGAGTATAAGTCCATTGAAGCGCATGTATAAAGTGGAAGTTTTAATTGACGGATTCAGTTCCAAATCACAGTTCTCCGATAAATTTTAACAAGGGCTAATAGTGCTCAATTTAATTAAAATCCGTCCAGCGGTTCGGGTGATGAAAGTCGTGACGCACGGACGGACGGACGATACATGTCCATATGGCGTTCCGATACTATCGCCTCCCTGGTAAATAACGCCTAAAAAAATGAAGAAAAAGAAAAACTTCGAACTTATCCTAAATGGAAAAGACGATGCAAACGACATCCCAGGGAATATTTCGGGAGAACTTTACGTTCCATTACTCCGAACCGAAATTTCCCGACGTTTATTTCTTTTGGTCGAGAAAAACGCGTATTCATGCCACACGATCGCCGCGAGAGAAATAGTGGGCGCGGCGGAAAACTAAAATTGAAACATGGCGGGCAAACCTTACCCGTGGGACCCATCCAGGTCATCGAAAAACTCGTAAATAACGTACCCTTCCCGTCAAAACTCCCGCCGAACTTTTGTCAGTTACCATCCACGGACGGGATTTTTTTCCCGGAATCCATTTTTCACGGCAATCGGTTCGGACGATGGAGTGCCTCGAAAACGAACATAATAGGGATGGTAAGATTTTGAAAACATGGATTAAAAATTGTATCCCTGCACTTCTATGGCAGTTTTTGTTATTTTAATTATTTTAGCAAGACCCAAGGCGGATCATTGAAAAACTGATAATGCAATTCATTATACGCACGTGTTAGAAAGTAATCACAAAATCTTCGTCTATTATATCATTTATTTAATGTGAAATAACAAGCATGCTTTTCTGACGCGCATGAGGATAAAGCCAACAATGGAATTTAACAATCACGATCTCTCTCCCTCCATAATTCATAGGTTGTTTTTCTTACGCATATGAGAATAAAGCCAACAATGGAATTTAACAATTACGATCTCTCTCCGTCCCATATTCATAGGTTGTTTTTCTTGCGCGTATGAGAATAAAGCCAACAATAGAATTCAACAATTGCGTCCTCTTTCGAGTGAGTCAGCGGATTCAAACGCGCGCTTATATCGTCCCCACCCGTGGGGCACTAAGTTTGAGGGCCAACGCTTGCCCTCTTATTAAATTTGAGACCGCAAAACTGATCCCCCGAGGGCATTGCATGGTGACGGCAACTCTTAAGAATGATTTATTGAATTTGTTATTTTTCCTTCGGACTTCAAACCATCATTTAACTCCGTTTTTCGCGCTTTTGGCTTAATAAGGCTGCATCGGAAAAAAATCATGGAATTTCGGTCACGGGTATATTTAGATGTTATAAACATTCCAGGATAATAAAAAAAAAACACAACGACATGAAATATTACTCCCGTTTCTTAATCTTTGGATGAAAATATGCGACTCACGTGCAATCGGATTGCGGTTTCGCCCTCTTTAACACGGTCCTCATTTGCGCCATCAATCAACTCTTTCACTCTCTCATTCTTATAGCGATTTACCTCATGAGCGATCTAATCTCTTCGATCTGTGTCTGTCTGCCCATCGATTAAATTAAAATAGCCAGTAAACGGTATGATATATTAAACTGAGAATTGCAGGGTGTATGTGATCTGTGAATTCTTTAGATTTAAGCTTTGAAACATATTAAGTGTCGGATATGAGCCCCTTTTGTAATATTTTTATTTTTATGCGTTTTTTGCACGAAGGGAACGCATATAGAAGGAGATCGTTTTCGTCCGTCCGTCCGTCCGCATTTTTCAACTCCGGAACCGCTCTGCGTACTTCAATGAAATTTGATATTTGAGAGTTTAACTTATATTTCTTGGGTTATTCAAATTTTGGTTACAATTGGACAACAAATACGAACACTTTACATGAAGACCTACAATGCTCATTTGTTTCACCCCAAGAAGCGCTCGACGTATTTTGATATTGGTATTGGGAGGTTTTGCTAAACTTGGTCAAGAAATTACAATTTTGGTTAAAATCGGACGATAATTACGACAACTTTACATGGAGAGCTACAAGTAGTTTACAATGTTCCTTTGTTTCAACTCGGGAACCGCTAGACGTGATTTGATGATATTTGGTATTTGGGAGTTATGCTAAAATTTGTCGATCTCAAAGAACGCATTTGGAAACTGTTTACTCCGACATGAAGTACATCTTTCCGTACTTATTAATATCTCCGAAGGTATAAAAGATGATAAGCTGTGATTTTGAGCTTATATATCCACTTTGATGCCACTTGCAAACGAGGCTCTAGTGACTGAATATGTCACGGCATAACAACAAAAAATAAACTGATGTGGACAACACATGACTTTCTCCATATTTATTTGGAAAATTACATGTTGTTAGCTCTGGGATCGTTGTCAATATTTACTTCCGGTTGACAATTGAGAAAAGAAAAGGGAGCGTTACTAAGACGTAAGTAAGCTTCAATAGTTAACAGTCTTCGGTAGGTGGCGTGGTGGTGGCAGCAAAAAATATAAGATATCTCTTAAACAATGCATTATATGGAAAAATGTATCGAACAAAGGTTGTAGAAAATTACATTTTCCACAACTTTTATTCCAGTATAAATTTACATTTATCAAATATTAAAGCAAATATTTCAAAATAACGGGTAATTGACATGAGTAAACACCCACTTTTGGTCGACCGATTTTTACCAAAAACTAACCAGATCTTCTATCTTTTATAAAAATGTTAAATTTAAAATTTTACGTTGACCTGATTAATAGTTTTTTAGTCATAGCGCCCACAAAAATCTATCACATACAGACAGACAGACACACAGAAATCATCGAGAAAATAGTCAAAACGTGTTCAGGGGACCTTAAAACATGCATTTCCGTTGAAATCTCGAATTCGATTTTTTTCATGAAAACAATACTTTCTCTATACTTCGTACTCGTATATGGAGAAAGTAAAAACAAGATGATCGAAAGAGAACTTATAATGCCTACTTTGCACATAATTATTTTATAATAACGTGGTGCAGCGATTACTTATATTGGCTTTAATATCTTTAAAATCACCTCAGATGAGTTGCTTTTTGTGTTTCCAAATTTAATAATTAAGCGTTATAAAATATTACAAATACATTCGAACGGAAAACTTAATTAAACGCGCGTATTTGTGTGGCAAAAATAACGCGTGTATGTATAGACTATGCCGAATCCGAGTCTAACAATAGTTGTTGCTATGACAACTCTCGTAAAGAGTGATAAAAACAGCAAAAAAAAGTATTTACGCGAAATTCAAAAAAATACGATAGATAAGCAAAATTCTACGATAAAAATTAAAATTTTCATTTCTTTCCTCAGAGAATAGTACAAATCTCGGTCCGATATTACAGTTTTAATGTATTTAAATGTTCAATAGAATATTACCCTGCACGATGGATTTCAGATTTCTCATGTAAATCAAATGGGAAAGATAGTTCCCGGAATCCAACATGGGACTTTCAATATATTTCCATGATGGAAAGTAGGCTAATAAATAAAGAGAAGCGAAATTAATGTAACAGGTGAACAAAATCAAAATTCTCGTCATTTCCTCAATTAAGTTAATGAAAAAATCCTCATAGCTAAATAAAAAATAAAATATTTCTGAACTTATTAATAGAAAATACAAGATGGAAAGATATACTCATTAAATGGAATACACAGAGATTTCAAAGGCGTTCTTAATGAGAAATACGTATGGAACGGCATAGAATTATTGGACGATTGTCGAATTTTGATCCCCGAAACTGTAAGTCATAATTATATGATCTCAGGAAGTATCTTGTAGTAAATTTTTTTCTCTATCCAAATAAAATTTTTAATCTATATCTCACAGATCATATAAGAGCATGGTAGAAAAATATATGGATTTTTATTTGTTGTCTGCTGAGAGAACCGTCTTCGAAATCGATGTAAACAAAATATGCGATGTTTCGCTAGGGATATTCTCGAATTTTTATCTCAGAAGCCATAACTCGTAATTATGTGGTCTGGTAGACTATCTTGTAGTAAATGTTGTCCTCTATACGAATAAGTTTTTCAAACTATACCTCACAGATCATATAACGGCGTGGGATAGAAAAACACGAGTTTTAATTGTTGTTTATCGAGAGAACCGCCTTAGAGATCGACGTAAACAAAATATGCGGTGTTTTTGGCGGTATATTCTAGAATTTCTATCTCCAAACTATAACTCGTAGGTATGTGGTCTCGCGGACTTGCTTGTAGTAAATATTGTTCTCTATCCGAATAAAACTTTTAATCTATACCTTACATGAAGACCCGGGTTTCAATTCCCGGTCATAGCAGACTTTTTTCTCGTTTCAAAAATTGTTTCAACTATACCTTACAGATCATATAAGAGCCAGGGAGAGAAAAGTTTGGTATTTCATTGTGACTTGACGGAGGCCATTTAAAGGGATACTAGTAAGTATAAGTTTATTTTAAAGTAATTATGTAAAGCGGAAGTTTTAATTGACGGACTCTGTTGAAAATCACAATTGGGGAATAAATTTTAATAACGATCACTCATACTCAATTAAATTGAGGTTAATTAGTCCAAAATACACACACACATACCGTCAAGCGGTTTAGAAGATGAAAGTTACGACGGACGGACAAGACGTGCCCATAAGGCGTTCCGCTATTACCGCTTCGCTGGTAAAGTAAGCCTAAAAAGCGCCAATTTTGTCCGTGTTCATTGATAACACTACTTTTTATTACGTTATTTTCGCATGTTTGCAGATTCGAACTTTTTACATTTCCTCCCTTTATTCTATCTGATTTGTTTTCCTCTGTGTGTATTTGCGGCTCGCTTACATATTTTACGCGAAGGAGTGCTGTCCTAACAAAAGTTCTCAACGCGTTCTTTGTAACCTAAGCGCAATTTACATTCGATCATACTGATTGCAAGCGAATGCGAATTTTTCTTCCGTCTCTCTGTCAAACTGTTCGAAATATTCGCCGAGAAAGTCTTTGTATAGCACACATTTAGTTTGGTGTGCCTAAAACTACCGGAAGGTAAAATCATTATGAACGAATGAATGAAATGTCCGTCGTTCTTTCTCTCCACAAAAATATATAACTTTATTGTCTTTTTGTCCTGCATTCATATTTACACTACACCACTCTCTCGCATAACGCTCCTAACGCGCTCCTGAAAACCGGAGCGTTATGCGAATAATATTTCCCCATTTCCAATTTTGATGTTAAATCACTGAGCAACAAGTTTCGATACAACGCAAATGGCGACCGGAGAAGACTCAGCGTTACGGCCACAGGAGGGAGACTTACGACCGAAAAAGTCAGCTGTCCGCCCGATTCTGGGAGCGCAAGAAAGGCGCGTTAAGCGGACATCAGGAGCCTTATGCGATTAATAGATTGAGTAATTAAAAGGTGAGCGTTATGCGAAACAGCGTAATGCGAGAAAGTGGAGTAAAGCGTTATTCTAATATTGGGTGCCATTGCACGTTTGAACGATCGAACAGTCGTACGCAACCAGTTGCATAACTGAAAAAGACGCCCTCTGCATTAAAGGAACTGTACCTCCTGCATAAGGCATTTCCCTATAACTGGAGCTACGAACTTTGATATCCGGCCTCCGTCTTGGTTAGCCCTATCACCGCGATTTCGGGGGCGTAGTCACGTCATTTCCTGCAAACAAATTAGACTCAACTAGTTGAGAACGATAGGCATAAAACGGTAATTAATAAAAGAAAACTAACTGATGGCTGGCGCCTGGTTACATGAGATTCTTTTAACCATGGTTTCAGTGCATGCGATTTACACTAATCACTCCAATCCACCATTTTCCTTCGAGATTCCGTGCCATGCGTCCGGCCAAACATTTGTTTCTCGGACAATGTATGATATTACCTGAGGTAGCAATCTAACTATAGGTTACGGTGATACTTTTTCCCCGATAGGGCGTCCGTCACAAAATATAGGTTCAGGCGGAGACACGTGATGTTCCAGTGCCGAAAAAACTTCGAGTTTTCACCCGTGATTTCAAACGCGACTGTATTTTTCCTCCGTTGACAACAGGCATCAGTTTCCAACTGCACGTGTTTATCTAAAAATGGGTATACCAGCTTTTCCGGAAAATCCTTTCCTTTCAAACACGAATGAAGATGACATGGCATTAAAGCTCTGGATGCGGGAGCGTCGAAGAACCCGAATGAATTCTCTGGAAGGGAACAAGATTAGGGTGTTTTTTAGGGAAAGAGTCAAAATTATATATATATATATGTATGTATGTATGTATATTGGTTTTTGTTTTCCTCGTGGAATTCGAAAAATTCCTGATATAAGAGGGAAGGAGATTTTTTTCAGGGCGAACATAGCGCGCGGTTGTCTTTTCGCGATAGTGGGGATATAACGAATTGATATATGAGTGGCGGAAAAAAAACACGAAATCCAAACATTCGCGTAACGTCGGAAGCAGATTTGTTCGTTTGACAATTGAAAATGGTTAGGCAATTACTAAAGGATTGTTTGTGCTCGACATTTAACGTGTCTTCAGCGAAAATTGATTCGCGAAACTTTTTCCAGGAGATTTAAATTCGGGAAAAATTGATTTTTTTTTACTTTCTCCATACGTAGTGTAGGAAAAAGTATTGTTTTCGTGAATAAATCGATTTCGAGATCTCAACGGAAATACACGTTTTGAGGTCCCCTGAACACGTTTTGACCATTTCCTCGATGATGTCTCTGTGTGTGTAAGTGACAGTTTTTTTGTTATTAATCAGGTCAATGCGGAATTTTATAATTGACGTTTTTGTTCAAGGCAAAAGTACTGATTAATGTTTGGTAAAAATCGGTAAACCGGACCCTTGTCACATCAGTTTTTTTGAAATATTTGATTAATGTAAAAAAGTATTGGAATAAAAGCTGTAGGAAATTCAATTTTCTACATTGTTTATTCGGAACATTTCTCCGTGTAATACACTGTTTCAGAGATATATTAAGAATTAATTTTTTTGTTGCCACAACCACACCACGTACCGGTGACTATAATAAACATTTTACGCTTAGTTACGTCATAGTAACGCTCCTTTATATTTTCTTAATTGTAGGAGCTTCGTGACTATATAGAATATCAGAAGGCTACTGTTTGAGTTTATTTCTGTTCTTTGTTATGTCTTTGAATGTTTCTCGCAGTTTCTTAAAATATTTATTATCATTTAGCATATTTGGAATTTTTAGAAATATTACAGTTATGGACAAAGTCATGTGGCGGCCGCATCACATTTTTTAAAGATACGTTCCCCGGTGTCTGTCAATGACACGAAGTTTCGGCATTCACACGTCACATTTTTAAGCCGGCGTGGAACAATTTCTGTCCTACTTCAAATGGTAACTTTATAAAAAAAGATTTAAGAGATAATTTCACTCCGCGTTGAAAAAAATCGTTACAAAAAACATCGCACCAACATTTTCATGTACTAAGTCTGGTCTCACTACAAACTTTCCTGATCGGAAGGAACTCCTACTGCTACAAAGAAACAACAAAACCGCGTAAAATACCTTCTGCACGTAAATGTTATTAATATACTGACAACCACCTATATGTAAAAATAAATCATTATAAATAATAATGTACATAATATCCTTATTCTGCACGTTGGTCCGTACGTCTGTCTGTCCGTTGGCCTGCCAGATCACTCTATAGAAATCCCCATAAGAGAACACTTGCAGGCTTTTTTTCTTTCGCAAAATTAAATTAAAAGTAATTGACCTGCGATCTTCGGACCTAGACCATTTTAAAGACAAATAAACATAGATACTTTTTATTATCGTCGACTTTTGCCTTTGGTTCGAAATCGCTCAAGTTATAATTTTAAATCACATTTATTGGGAAATTTTAAGCTTATTAAAGATATGTTGTCTTGCCGACCGTGTCATTGTTAAACCTCGAGATTGTATTTTCGCCCTTATAATATATGCGTAAGGAAAGTGTTTTGAATGCTTTAGTACGAGAGAGATAGAGAAGGCGCCTGAATTATTAATAATTAAAATCATGTTTTACTTTAATTACTTTTCAGTTAACTTCCTATTGAAAGTTTTCTTAATTAACTATTTTTATAGTTATTTTCATATTTTCTGGCAGTGCATCTTATAATTAACCGGAGTTATAAATTCGCATCGCATATATGAATCAAGCAAAAAGTCATTCCTTAACATGCAGAATGTTTCGTTTACATTTTAAAATATTTCAAGGATGAGATAGTTAACTTACTGTTAGTTATGCGAAGAGAAGAATTTAAATCTCATTTGTAAATATCCAAAAATTACGTTTTAATAAGATTTTTCTCGTTTTCACGCATTTTATTTATACATCTACATCTACAGTTTACCCTGCAAGCCACCGCAAGGGTGTGTGGCAGGGGGTGTATTAACACCAAGGGGAAAACTCCAAAATTAGGCCTTGGTTTACCCCCTACGCGAGGTTACTTTTGATCGCAAGTTTTATTCTGCTCAGCTATCGTTCTAGGGAAAAATGAGCCTTTGTATCTCTCTGTCCTACAGGCTATCTCTCTTATTTTACGAGGATGGTCCATTCTACCGATATAGGTGGGAGTTCTTATTATTTCTTTGACGTCGCTGGAGAAAGTACTCGTTCTAAATCTTTCAAGAAGTTTTAACCTAGCACGTGATCGACGCTCAGCTAGTGATTCCCATCCTAAGTCCTGTATCAAGCCTGTAACGCTTATATTTCTATCATAACAATTTTTGACGAATCTAGCAGCTTTTCGCTGCACTTTCTCTAACTCGGCGATTAAACCTTTCTCGTACGGATCCCATATGCTCGACGCATACTCTAGCAGCGGTCTAACTAAAGAAAAGTAACATGTCTCTTTGACTTTTTCTTCGCTTTTACCTACTATCCGTTTGATGGAATGATATGATCCGAAGATCCTATGCAGACAGGCATAAGCTGTGAAAGGTGGAACAATTTTTGAATTTGAATTTGAATTTGAATCCCACCAAGGGAAACATCCGTGTTCAGAAACGAGAGAAAATGTTCTGCTACGATAGTTCAGAGGTAGAATATCCGCCCGGCAAGTGGAAGACCCGGGTTCAATTCCCGGTCATAGCAGACTTTTTTCTCGTTTCAAAAATTGTACTATCCGTTTGATGAATCCTAGTTTTTGCTTAGCTTTCCCGGATATATTTCGTATGTGTGTGTCCCACGAGAGGTTACTTGTTAATATGACACCTAAGTATTTGACGGATTCGGATAATTTTAGATGTACGCCTTCTATACTGTAATTCATCGCCTCAATTTCTTTGTTTCTTCAGAATCTCATGACGGAACACTTACCTAAGTTCAGCTCTAATTGCCACTCTTTACACCACTCGAGAATTGCGTGTAGGTCGTTAGAAAGTAATGCTTGATCAGCAGGACTGTTAATCTCTCTGTAAACTACCGTATCATCCGCGAATAACTTAATTAATTTATATTGGACCACTGTTGTCCCAATCGTTGAATTCCATTCTTGGCCTCATAATAAATGCACCAATTTAGTGCTTTAACAAAGGTCAGACTTTTATACATGGGAATAACTTATTTACCGAATCTATAAGTAATTAGAGGGAGGAAGGAAAAGAGAATGAGAATGAGCAGAAATGGAGAAAGTGGAAGAGGACGTAGCATTAATATAGGATTAAAAGGAGCTGCAGTACAAAAACAAACAATGAATTATAATTGATTATAAAAAATGTTATACTATTGAATCATGCGCCATTGCCAAATGGTGGGAATTCATAAAACTAAATATAGGTCACGTAATTCTCAATGGATTTTTTAAAGTTATAATACAGCAAATATTTCTAACCGAATTTCATATAGGAGTGAAAAATAACATTTTAGGACTTTTATTTAAATTTCTTTAACTAAAGTGATTTTTCTGGAAAATTTTCAAAATTAATATAGTTAAAAGAAAATGGATGAAGTATGAGCCACGAGGAATGTAGGGAAGGCTCTTTTATTCGTCCAGCTCACTTCGATGAGTTTCGGTATTGTCTTCCATTGGAAGGCAGAAAGGAAGAGGAAGGAACACTCACACACGCACGCACTCACGCGCACACACACAGATTAAAGTGAAAAGATTGAAAATTAAAAGGAAAATCGAAAGATTGCCGGAAAAACTTTTGCGTTTTTGTTCGATAAAGCTTAAAGGTTCGAGCAAAGTATAAAATATTAAAAGCGATCCCGTTTAAGAAAGCTAATTAAATGACAATCGGCTGAGAACGCGATATAGTAAACTTCCGTTATAATGAACCACATGTATAAAACACTTCGTTGTACCGATAATTTTTAATAACGAGAATAGCTCAATATTAAATAAACAGGAACAATGCTTTATTTACACGAACCTTTATAACATTTCTCCTGAAAACTAGCTGTAATTTTTATCATATTGGAAATAAAGATAACTTTTAATCTCTGATATCACGAATAACATTTCAAGGTACTACCGCAATAGAAAGTTGTTCGCGACCGAGAAATGTTTTCCTTGAAGTGAAATTTTTGCTATAACAGTATTTGTCAGAGCGATGTTTTGCTGCATTCCCATGTGACCAACTGCGTGGTGTCGCTATTAAATCGGTTTTATCGACCATCTGCATGAAATTTTTAACCCGTTTAAAGAAAATATTTTCTTATGCAATGGTTTCAGATGAAGATTGTTTTATTTAAAATTGAGAAATAAGTGGAGGAACAAAACCGTCAGTTACTCGCGAAAAATATCTGTTTTTGGATAATAATGAAACTTGGGAGTCCTTTGAATGGGGTTTTTTAGTATGGAAACTTCGGAACTTTTCTATAAAAATATCCCTCCGAGTTTCATTCAAAGAATCAAGAGAACTTGTATCGTTAGTTTTAGTTAGTTTCTGCAGCGATTTAGCACGAGATCTGCTGCAGTAAAAGGGTTAAAGTACCCAACTCTCCCAATCAATGAAATTAATCTCAACAGTAAGCTGCCACGCAATTATTCTATCGAGATATTTGAAAAAGTAAAATCATTTTAAGCTTTTAAACATTATCCGCCATATTTAAAAGCCTGTACGTAGGATTTCGATGGGGATTTGTTTATAGTTTTCTGAAAAATCGCGTAGCTATATCATGAATTATTGGTGATAAAATGTTAAAATAAAAAAAATTACAGTAAAATATTGAAAAATTACGATTTTGTTAAATAGAGGGAAGAAAAAAGTCGAAAAAACGCATATTAATTCAAAGTATTATAAACAAAAAATGCAACAATAAAAATATTTACTTTTTCTCGGCAAGATTTTTATACATTCCCACAGCTGAAGCAACCTCTCTCACGAGCCTCAGTTTACTTCTTCTTGAGAATATGAGAGGGAGACCGAAGGCTGAGCGCTAACATTTGAAAGAGATAAGATTTCTGAAGTATCAGTTTAAGTATGAGCCTTTGACTTTTGGCATTCTGCCATGACCCGATGCCTCTGGAGCGTTCTATTGTCAAGAACCAGATTTTAGGACAAATTCAGCGGTCTTAGAACTAAGCGGAACATAATGATCAGCTAGTAAAAACACTTGATGGAACATATATGTTCCGCACGGCGTTTAAAGGATAACTGTGCTAATGAATGTTGCTTCAAAACCTCCACCAGTATGAAATCGGCGACCCGCATGTGTACCAAAGATTACTTAAATCTTGTGATAAACGCGTATTTCCCTCGCACCTCGGCATTTTGGCTCTTGAGAGGGAACAGCCGGTTAATGTTGACATTTAATCGGTTTTGGTCATTAGCCGCAAAAAATACAATTTGTTCCTTCGGAATGGTATCGCCTAGGAATCAGGAGGTTAAGAAAAATTTGTTAGATTACCAGATACACGTTTCGAAAATAAAAAAGTCCAAAAAGAATATAGAATGTCGTTGTATCAAATTATGGAAAGCAAGAGAAAAGATTAATTGAAAAACCTCAAGCTAAATTAAGTCAAATTTAAAGTATAGATCTTCATTTCAAAATCCACCTTTCCACATATGGTTGGTTTGTCACTTAATCATATATATTTGGCTAGTTTACTTCCTAATGAGTATTAAAATTCACCGCAGGTGACGTTTTCGCTCATTTTCTGGCTAATAATTACACGTAAGATTTGTTAGGAGCGGCACAAATGTCCAATGGGATTACGCAGTGAAACCAATCAAACTCTAAACTCAAGGGTAAGTGGAATTTGCAATTGAGTGCTTACATACGGAATGCATATATCTGATTACTAATGATGCACTCAATCGTGAAAAATCGAATCGCACAACATTATATCGAAAAAGACGGACGGAAAATTAAATACATAAATATTTATGTTTGCAACTAATACAATTTTTTTACTTTCTACTTGTTTATTAAAAATCTAGAAAGATTTATATAACTACAATATTTCGGCAGGAGAAATAAACAAAAGCAACATTTATGCGTGCGATGGAGATTCGTTCAACTAAGGGTGATTTCCGTTAAATCATTCCCTAAGCGATTACACTCCGTTAGCTAAAAATCGGTCTGCAAAGAACATTAACAAATGAATACTGGGTCAACACAGATCTTAACTATGCGACCTCTTCCCTCTCGGCTGCCAAAGGCCGATCATTAAAGCTTCTCCCGTTAACATCTAAAGCGTTTAGCCAGAGGAATTTAGGGTCAAATTAACCTGAACGCATCAAGGACGCGAGTTATTTAAAGGTAAAAACAACGATAAACTGAGAATTCCAGATAAGGAGCGGACGTAGTATTGCTTAGGTGCCGGGCATTTCAACGAAACAAAAAAAAGGAAAAAAACAGTTGAATCGCGATGAAGTACGATGGCTATTTTAGTGGAGGAGCAGAAAACATGTACGCAGGCAGTGCAAATCTCGTAAATACGCTCTCTCTTATCCATTCCAACGCCCCCTTTTGAGCAGGCTTTAATAATAACCTCCCCCACCCGACGATCCATCTCTCTCCCGCTAGTGTGGCTTACGCTGCCCCGCCCCCTCCTTCTCTCTCTCTCTCTCCCACCCCTACCTTCTCCTCCCCCACCTCCCTGACCTCCTCCAACTCTCTCCCACCCCTCCCTCCAACACCTCAACCCCCTCCATCCCCCTCGTTTATTTATTTATTATTATTATTTTTTAACCTGCTATATTAACATATAATTTTTGATTTTTTCACTTTCTAATATGTAGGTGTTACTGTAGCCTATCGTTCATATTGTACTTTGATGTATCTAGGGTTTTCGCAGGTTTTTTCCAACTCCACTTCGTGGGTGTTTTCCTGCATGGGTTTTACTGGGTTGGCCAACCCAGGTCCTTCCTAGGTTTTCCCCACAAATACCATGTCTTTCTTAGAGGTTTTCCTGAATGTGTAAGGTATTTTATTATAATGTAACTTGTCAATGACGAAGGGTTAAATTTAAGAGTGGATCTTATGGTCTAAATTTCGCTTGAATAAAGACCTCCTCCCTCCCTCTCCCCGCTCCCTCCCTCCACTTCCCCTACCCTCTCCCTCCTCCCAGAACCCTCCCTCGCCTCCCCTTCCCCCCCACAATCCGCTTACATACGCGATCATAACAAGGGTGATTCGCGGCCGTAATTCAGATGGGCGTCCATCCTGTCCTCTTGAAACCCTCGCGGTCGTAGCTTAGCGTCCCGAGATCGGAAAGGATGGGGAGGAAGGTCGAGATGGACGGATGTTGACAGGAAGAAAGGAGGCAAAGGAAATGCGACGGAAGAGAATCGAGAGAAGAGGTGAGAAGAGGGGGAGAGGTACGAATGTAATAGAGAAAAGGATTCTAAACCTTTGGTACGCGAGAAAGTGCCAAATGGTTCCCGAAAAAAATAAAAACACATGGTTTTGCCTATAGTTTAAAATATCATTATAAGCGCTGTAACTAGATATTTTAGCATCCGGGGCAAACTACCCCCTACATTAAAAATTGTCTAATACCTATATGGATTTCGGGAGAACAATTAATAAATTAAAGTAAACTATAAATGATGTAATTTCTTACTTTAAATTTACATAATTTAAAAGCATAATTATAAATATAGTTACATATCTGCAATTACACACATACATAATTTAAATACAAAAAGAATAAATATTTTAATATTAAAGAGTAATTCTGTTTTTTTAATGCAGCAAATTCATCAATACCATCATCGAAATTTATAGTTTTTGCTATGCGTTATGTCTGGAACAAGTATATAGTAGTGAATTCTCTCTGCTCAACTTGCCTTTAACAATGTTTACGCCCTTTCTTTAGTTACGCCCGGGGCAGATTCCCCTCTTGCCCCGCCCTAGTTACCGCGCTGATTGTTTTATTATATTTTCTTAATTCAACCACAAATTTACGTATACGATTGTTGGCGCATTACATTATTATAGCATTTGAATTAAATTTATTTAAATTGCCGTCTATTTCACTCTGGCGGTAAGAGAAAATTTTCGCTTTTGATTTGGTGGAACAAAAGGAAAAAAGTTTGCGAACCCTTACAATAGAAAGAAAGGCTAAAAATATGTGTGGTTAGAGAGGTGAGAGGCATTTCGGAAGAATGTGAAAATAAATGAAAAACTAATAATATACCCTTGCGAAAGTAATAGGTGGGAGCCCGTTTTCTGAAATATTATCAGGGTTCTGGTATGTCTTCCCCTTTGGAGGAGGGGGCAACCCGAAACTTTGGAATGAATATCCTCATTAGACCTTCCCAGACGTGAATCCCTCAGTCCTCTAGTTTCAGTAGTATGTCTGCAGTAACATCTCAAAGTTTCCAATTTTGCATATTTGAAGCCATCTGGCGGAAAATCTATGAACTAACGTGAAAATTCAGTCTGTGGAAACTTAATAGACTGATTAGAGGTACCTAATTCAAAAGGTTTTCCAAATACATATCTTAAAACAAAATAAGTTGAATTTGAAGCCTATATCAAAGTACTACGTACTATTACGGAAATCAAATAGGCGGAAAATTCACTGACCAATGAGAGCTATTTAATTCAGAAAGGATTATCCTAGTAAATATTTCCGGTTGTTTGGCTACAATACCATTTCAAAGTTTTGCGTTTTCCGAGTTTGAAGCTCTCTAGCGAAAAATCTATGAACTACCGTGAAAATTGTGTCAGCGGAAACTTAATGGATTGATTCAAGGTATTTAACTCAAAAAGAATTCTCGAAATATCTCTTAAAACAAATAAAATATTTAAAAAAATGTTTTTCAGTATCCACACTTTTATATGAACTCAAAAGTAGAAAATAAGTTTTCTGCCCTCAACTTGAATTAAATTTGTTGTGCAGGATTAAAGTGGATAAAAATTGCCACCCGCTTTTATTCTGCACACCAAATTTAATTCAAGTTGAGGGCAGAAAAATTCATTTCCTACTTTTGACTACTGCACATAAAAGTGTGTACACTGAAAAACATATTTTTAAGTATTTTATTTTCTCCTTTTTAATCTTTTAATATTTTAAAGTTGAGCTTTTGGATTATGAAAATTTTCAAAATATAGAAATTGAATTTTAAATGTTTATTTCAATATATGAAAAAACTTAAAATATTTGAAGTTATACTATAATTCATTATGCCGGCTTTAATTTCCCTTAAAAGCATTAAAACGTCTTTAATTTCCATTAAAGGTCTCATTTAAAGCAATAAAATGGTTTTTACACATTTCCATTGTTGAAGAGAGGAAAAATTCACACTTCCTTTCAATTTAAAGCAGATATTTACCCTAATTCGGTATGTATTTGACTCCTGTCTTTAAAAAATAAGAACCCAGATCTTTCAGCTAAACAACTGTTCTTTTTTTCCGAATTCGTATCCCAATTATAAGTAATTTTAAAATTCATTTTTAGAAAGTCTAACACTGAACCCTATGCTTTTCTTATGGGGTATAGAAACGGAACATTGGGGTTAAGAAGACCCCTTAAATATGTACTTTATATTATTTTTGATTTATAAAAATAAAAGTGTGGAAAATGATGGTTAACCACAAACGGACGGATGCACAGATAGAGCGATCAAGATTTTTCTTTTAAGAAATTGTGCTGATAATGCGGGAAACTGTTTATATGTAAATAACTTTTATAAAGACGTAATAAATTTCTATCTAGATACGAATATATCTCACTACCGAAGAGATAAAGCCTGCAATATGCATGGGGAAGTCACCTTTCATCATAAACTTTTGAAATCGACCAGTTATTCATTAGATACCTATTGCGCGTGGGCTAGAGGGAATCAGCAGGTCGTTTAAAAAATAAATACATAAATAAATTTCTATGTTAAAGTACAAAAGATATTGCAAAAGTGAGGAATTTTCAAAGCTTTAACAATGAGATATCATCGTTGCTATGACTACTGAAGGGGGTTTAAAAAGAAATCGGAAAGAATCGAGGCTGGGAAACGGACAAGTACAGAGAGAGAGAGAAATATGTAAGTTAGATGGGGACAGGAGAAAGGATGAAGTGGGGAATAAAGAGGAAAATGTGCACAAAGGGAAAACTTATGGTCAGAAGATTGTAGATGATGCGATGGAAAAAAGAGATGAAGGAAGTGGGTGGAAAGAAGAGGGGAAATGGGTAGGCGATAATATGGTAGTAACAGGAATAAAGGGTTGGAAAGAGTGATGGCGAAACGGAGGATACCGCTGGGGTAAAATGATGGGGAGGCTCAGAGTGGAGAGAGATATAGAGGGAGGGAGAGAGAGATATGGAAAGAGGGAGAAAGAGAGATGGGGAGAAGGAGGGGGAGGGAGAGAGAGGAAAGAGAGAAAGGGAGGGAGAGATGATAGGAAGGGAGAGAGAGCGAGAGAATGAGATATGGAGAGAGGGAGGGAGAGAGAGAGAGGAAGGAAGAGAGATGGAGGGAGAGAGAGGTGGGGTAGAGATAGGAGGGAGAGAGCGGAGGAGGGGGAGAGAGATGTGGGAAGGGGAGAGAGAGGGGGTGGGAAGGGGAGAGAGAGGGGGAAGGGGAGAGCGAGGGCGGAAAGGAGAGAGAGAGGGGGGGGGAGGGAGAGATAGGAGGAGGGAGATAATGAGATATGGAGAGGGAGGGAGAGAGAGGAGGAGGGAGAGAGAGGGAGGAAGGGGAGAGAGAGGGGGAAGGGAGAGAGAGAATGAGATACATAGAGGAATAGGGAGAGAGAGAGAGAATGGGAGGAGCAATGGGGGAAAGGGGAAGAAGAGGGAGGGAGGAAAGAATGGGAGAATGTAAGAGGGAGAGAGAAAGGGAGGGAGGGAGAGAGAGAGTGAGGGAGAGAAAGAGGGAGGTGGAGAGAGAGAGAGAGAGGAAGGGAGATTGGTAAGGGAAAGAGAGGGGGAGGGAGAGAGAGAGGAGAGAGAGAGAGAGATGGAAGCGAGAGAGGGAGAGAAAGATAAGGAGAGAGGGGGGAGGAAGAGAGGGAGGGAGAGAAAGATATGGAGAGGGAGAGAGAGAAAGAAATAATGGAGTTGAGAGGGGAGAGAGAGATATGGGAGGGAGAGTAGGTAGGGAGTGAATCGGGGCGAGACATTCTAATGGAGGTATCATAGACATCCTCCCCGTTAAGCATGCCAACGGCGGTCACTCGCCGTGCATTCAGTCTGGACAATCCCGTTTACAGGTAATCGATAACCTCTTGACACCCAAAAATTTCATTTTATTAATGGACTGGCGGCGGGGAAAATGAATAAGTTCTCTGCACACATAAAACCAGTGAAACGAATGAGTAATTAAGTTCAGAAAATCGTCGATATTTTCAATTAAAATCGATGCCGCTAGTGTGAGCGTGTCTAATTTAATTTCGTAGCGTACTCAGTTGAGTCTCGGGCGTCATATTAAAATTCTAACTGTTTAACATGTAAAAACTGGGCGTTTACTTTTGGTTTTCAAAGGTATTTTACGAGCTAATTTAACATGTTATTCGATGGCTTTAGCGGAGAAAAGAAACCTCTTTTTATCTTTTCCGAACTCCATGCCTCGTCTGTGTGTGCTTCTAAATTAAATGGTAGAATGCGATAATTAAATTAAAACTGCCAAACATATCGGTGGGAAAGAGCACACCCTAGAACAGTGCCGGGAAAACTGAGGCCCATAGGATCACATAAGGCCCGCCAGGGCATTTAATAATAAAGGCAATTTCTTATTTTTTGGTTAAAATTAGGGCCGGAAAACCATTCCCTGTGAAGTTTTGACGCGAGAATGTTATTAATATTCTCCGATAGAATACTTCGCGTTCCCTCGGGTAACTGCCGAAACACCGGCTAATGTGGTCCGCCTAAGCGGACGCCACTGCTATAGTGCGGCTCGTCTCGTGAGTAGTCTTCCCTCCACAGCCCTAGAATGTGTTGGAATGATTATTTCGTTATCAAGTTAGCGATACGAGAGGCGGTGAAAATAATTAGGTAGTTTATCTGGAAAACGGTTAACTTTTAACCACATTGCACATATGATCTATTTATTACTAATGTTACTAATAGAATATAACCTCGGTCTTGTATCTCCCTCTGTATCTCCGCATTTTACATGGGAGTTACGTTTACGAGAAGCTATGCAGAAAATTTTCATTCGCCTATAATATTCCAAGAGGTCAATTAACCAGAAATTCCATTCCAAATTTTCATTCGCGTTTTAAACTTACTTAGAATCATCGTACGAATATGGTACTTCAACCATACAACGACTTAAAGATTGACAATTCATTATCCCACCGTCAATTTTTAAATACGAGTCGAATCGGACCATGTATTTCTTATGAACACAAAAACTTTGCGTTTTATGCGTTTAAAAATCTTCCGCCATCAAGGGCAGTCGCATCGTTGCTCCTTGGACAAATTTATGGCATCGCTTAGAGGTTCCCTACCTCTCCGCCCCCCTAGCGCTGTCAGTCTCCCTACCGTTAAATTTTCAAACTACATGCATGCAGTAATAAGTACGAGAATTCAATATAAATAATAAATAACGTGTCCCTTCCCGTCATATTGGACTGGCTTTTGCACTAGCTCCCTTATAATAACATCCTCACCACAACAGAACGTAATATAATTTCATGGTTTATTTTATTTTTTTACCGCAGTCAAAGCTGCTGGGCGGTTATTAATTGAGGAAAAGCCCACATTCTTCCATCACCGACATATTTGTAATTCCAATCGGACGTTCTGTGGCGCGCAATAGACCGCACCTAGCATTAGATTCCAAGCAGGCGTCCCGTCGTGACCAAAAAAAAGGAAAGGCCCCAGGAATCGAATCTGATCTCTCTGGAGAAATGGAACTCCCCCCGCCCCCTTTTACTCGCAACATCCGCATCCTACACGTCCCCGTCACCGCAGCCACCCCTTTCGGCAGATTGCGTGCGCGCGAGGGTACTTAACCGCAGGGCACTGTGGGGCACGGAGGGAGCGATGCGGTCGAAAGGAAATTGCTCAAGGGAACGACCGGGTTGATGTCTTCTTCCGGTAGGTTAGATGGAAAAGGATGCCGCCCACTCTCAAAACGTTCCCATGTTGTCGACTAATCGAACGGGCAACCGAGGAGATTTTGGGAGGGAATGCCTGCGAACTATTAAATGCAGACGCGGAGGACAATACTGGCGAAACATCTCTGCGGTAAACTGCGTCCTGACTTTATTTGGACGCGCTACCAGGCTTCAATTTTACTCGCTACAAGGCTTCAATTTTACTCGCTACAGATGTCGTAACAGGGGCTGTATAGAATGTGCTCTGTTTAGAAAAGGGAATGAGGATTTGATGTTGTTAGCGTCATTCGCGATGAAGGCGGCAATTTCTTTTTCTCTATGGTAACAGGCTTTAAAGGGTTCGATTATAAATAATTTATTCTTGAATTTATGAAAAAACTTTCAAATGGAAATGCAAGAAATCAACGTAACTATCCAGGGAGTAATTCAATTTGAATAGATGCTGGCATAATTCACTTGCATTATATGAGAAACCAAAAGCTATAACTCATACTGTACTTATAATTTTACTCTATCAAAGAAAATATAAGATTAATTGTAACTACATTCAGACCCCGATTTAGCGCCCCCCCCCCCTATTAAGCGCTCTACCGCATACCGCCCATGAACCGTTGTGAACAACTTCCGTCTTATGATTAAATATTGCAAGCATATACCTCGATTTACTGCCAACATCAGTGACGGACAATCGGCGGCGCAAAATTGTATTTTGACTGTAAAATATTTGTAAATAAATAAAAAGAAAAATTAAATCATAAATTAAGGTAATTCATTTTATAAAATGCACGTCTGCCCGAGTGGTACTGAAATTACGTTCACTAGCAGTTGCCCGTCGATAAATCGACTGGTTAGTTAGATTAAATATTGTAGTTATGGTATGTAATATGGTAGTTAGCCTTATGTCACATTACCATGAAGGTCAGTAATTGCAAGGTTTATTTCTTTTTACTAATGTACGCTTGGAGTGTCACGTTCTTTTCTACAGCGTCTAATGTCCGCTAGCAGCTCCACCTTAACATCAACTACTACAACTACGTCGAGCAGACTGTAGCCGGTCACAAAAAAAAATATCTCGCCAACGGTTTCGTTGATTTCAATTTTATAATTTTCCTGCAAATCTGCAGGTCGAGACGTTTAATTTGATGCATCACACGTTAAGGTGACTGTTACCTTCGCTTAAAAGACTTCATTTTTTACGCCATTTATATATATATATATATATATATATATATATATATATATATATATATATATATATATATATATATCTTTCAGTTACTCTATCGCTGAAGAAGGGCATAAGCCCGATAAGCTTTCGTTTTTTTTGTTGTGTGTGTGCTTTTTTTTACGTGTCTTTACGTGTCCCAGCAGCCTGCCAACTTGGTCCTCAACTTGGTAAGTGTCCGCTGGGCTTCCTTCAACACCTTGTTGCCACCCTCATCACTAACTTTTCATTTCCTTAAGCTAATATATATATATATATATATATATATATATATATATATATATATATATATATATATATATATGTGTGTGTGTGTGTGTGTGTGTGTGTGTATTACTTAGGTTCTTTATTGGCGGAAAAGATATATTTATTTATCTAATAAATTTTGGTTTCAATAAAATGATTATTGCGTATCCTTAAATGAAGCCTTTTTTATGGTAAGATAACTTTTTTTCACTAGGCGAACCGCCACAGCATTCCCGTGAATTTTGATGGCGACTCGAAAAACATTGTTAGAATTTTAAAACATGACCATATTTTCAAGTTACATCGATAAAATATATGTAATAACCCTGTCAGAGCTCCCATGCGAGCTTAAATCGTATCAAAGCTTTCTACCTAAAGTATTGTGAAGGCTGTTACGCTGCACAAAAAATAAGGCAGCAAGGATCGGCAGAATACTTGTACGTAGGAAGTTATCAACTTTAAAATTTGGTGATTTTCAAATTCAAAAGAATTAAAAAAAAAATCTGACGTGGCCACTACATGACTTTCTCCGTATCTGCAAATATTTCAATGAATTCCAAATAGGTTCAATGATAATAAATATTTTATGGAACTGTGAGAAAAACAGCCTTTACTAAGACAAAACTAAGCGTAAACAAAAGTGTCGCCTCTAGGTTGTGTGGTGGTGGTAGCTAAAGTTATGGTTTTAAAAATGTCTCTGGAACAATGTGAAAATGTTTTGAACAAATGCCGTAGAAAATTAAATTTCCTACAAGTTTTATTCTAATAATTTTTTACATTGATCAAGTATTAAGGCAAATATTTGAATGAAACGAATAAGAAACAAGAGTAAACATCAACTTACGTTTAACTAAATTGAACCGAATAATAATCAACTCTTGTCCGTCTAACGAAAGTGTCAATAATAAAATTTAGTGTTGATTTAATTATTTTTTTGTTAGAGCACCTGCATATTTCCTATCACACGCACAGACGTCACCGAGAAAATGATAAAAGCATGTTCAGGGGAAAACACACATTACCGTTGAAATCTCGGAATCGATTTTTTTCACGGAAACAATACTTCCTCCTATACCTAATACCTATGGATAAAGTCAAAATTCTAAGTTTGAAAACCATTAGCCTAGAATTAATGAGCTGTTATAACTCTCCTCCTCTATTGAACCTTCATAAAACAGCGCTAACTTGCAAATGTAAGCGCAGTTCTGCAATATTCGCAGGACTCGTGAGTTATAAACCAAAATCGCAAATTATTTGCTAATTCCATTGATCGGTTACTCTTCCTTTAGTTTTACCATAGAATACATGTTAAGTAAACAATATTACTTGATACATTCCAAAATTACACATTAGTAAGACAATTACATATTTCTGCCTTTGGGTCAGCATAAAAAAATTTTCGAATAAAAATCTCTGGCTTAAAAATTAATGTGAACAAAGATGGAGGTAAAACATAAGAGTACGTATGAAGAATGAAACCCATAATACTCACTTGTTTGAGACAGCAAAATGAGCTTACTTACATGAAAAATGAATGAGTCACGGGTTAATTATAATTCACCTTTGAAAAGTTAAAGTTTGAGCAAGTTTTAGAAGCATGTATTAAACCTAATTGCTACGTTACCGAAAGAGAAAAATGAGACCTGAAGATGTATTTCATAAAAATTCCATTTCTTAAATTCTACGCTACAAATATAATGTACTTTCCTAATACTTTAGGATTTAAAAAAATAATTAATTAATAATAATTTTTAATGAGGAAATACATATTAATCACAATGTTGTTTACATAACACTGGAATGTGTGAAAGCGTTAAACATTTTTATAAAAAAAAACATATATTTACAAACTTAATATTCCATCAAATGCACTCAAGATGTGTAAATTTTAACTAAGAGTGTACACCAAAGAGATCCTGCGACATGGTAAGCGTGAAAATCGCATTTAGATAAACTTTAAAATTTCATCTGTCACGTTTATTTTGAAAATTACTTTAAGCATGAGAACATTTCATCCGGTTCGCATGCGCAAAAGCTACTTGAAGCCCTTTTGGTATACAAAAAACAAAACGGACTCACCAAACTGTTGTTCGGTTAATTAATGTCAGTTAATGCGACGAATTTTAATTAACGATATGTAATTTAAAGCGTTTGCTTTAACTGAAATTCGTCGTCCGTGACAGAGATGAAGTTCGGCTTGCGTGAAAACGATTTCATCTCTAATTAAAGACGCACTTGTCCTGTCCAACCGTGTGTGAGATCTAATTTTGCTGCACGCCTTCACGCCATTGATTTTTTACAGCTTTCGTCGACGCATTAATCTCGCAAATTACTTTTTTCAGAGCAAATTAATGGCTAGCCATTATTCTAAACCATTTACATTAACTTTGTTTGGGATTTTTTCAATGCATCAAAAAGAAAAAGAGTAATAATTATTTTTTTCTGTGACTATATATATATATCTGGATGTAAAATTTAGTTTTAGAAGTTCAACAACGCAGGATAATCAATTTTTTTGTTCCATTCTCAATATCGGTAATAGATAACGTTAATTAAAAACAGCAGCAACATAAATGTGAGGGATTTAAAACAGGGGGTAGAAGTTTTATGTGAATTCTTGAAGCCATTTACGTTTTTCAACGAATAACCCAAGCCTTTAGAGCTCCTGAACTCAAGCGAATTCATCGGCTTTATGTGTATAACTTTTTAAAATTCTTATTTCACCGAAGAAGCCAATTTCTCTAGCAACGCAGTTAATTTTTTCTGTCGATCAATACTTTCCGACGTCATTTATTCGAAAATAATTTTCTATAACAAAAATGTCCACTTCGAGATTTTGCAGCAAATACAAGGCGCGCAAGTTAAGTTCAGTTAGTTAATTCACTAAGTTGAGTGCGACACAATGTTTATTTTTATCTATAAATTGTTCGGTCATGCGCACAGCTCTGATTAATATTTAAAAACGAAAAAAAAAAACGAGAAAACTAATGAAAATTCCACAGAAGTATTGAGACTTTGTAGGCGGCTCCAAAGAGATTAAGAAACACTTGTAATACTATTATCGGAACAACTTGATAATTCGAACCCGGTTTGTCCTCATTTAGTTCGAATGATTTAGGTCATACCATTTGCTTGTATTAGGGCGATATCCGGCTAGTTGAAAATTTTGAATGCCTCAATTCTCAGCGTTTTTGTAACCTCCTGAGAGTTTTGAGGCGTTGTCGTTTTTTGCCAGCTCAGAGTCACGCCCTCGACCGTAATGAGTACAAATCATGGAGTTCTTGAAATAGTCATCCGCAGAGAAAACAGCTCTCTTTCTCACTAATTTCACCGTGGGGAGATAAAAATGAGACAGGAAATCAGCCACCGTTTCGGATGACACGATCAAAAACAAAGAGTTTCATCTCCTTACGATTTTACCTCTGGCTCACTCTCCCCGCTGCAATTTAAAATTACAAATAAAAAAGCGAAGTACGTGAAGATACACAATAAAAAAAACGTTTTAACGGAGTGGAAGGACTTGCATTTTTTTTCAGAAGGATGAGTTTTATTCCTCATTATGAAATTTCAAAAACATGGGGCCTGTTATTCATGGGGGATATGTAGGCGTTACTGTAATTATCTTACTGGGCAGAAAATACGATTATAACTGTAATTATACCTCCATTACTCAAATATTTCAAATTTAATTTTTTTATATCTCATGCTCATAGAAATTTTAAAAAATTTTCTTATTAAATGCAAAAAAAACTCATTTAGCACAGAAATGCTATGCCATTTTTCAGTTGAAACAGACTCCTTTTTTGGCATGCTATTACAGAACACAGATACTCATTTTGCGAGTGATTTCCAGTGCAGAGATACTGCATGCGATATTCGTTTCTTCGGGCATTTTTTTAAATTTCCTCTATATTTATGATATTATGTCGGATTTATTAACTTCCTTAGGTATATTACTTTTTTGCAAAAGATCAGAAGTGCTATCCTTCAATAGCGATTATAAAGAGAGATGTACATCCAAATGCGCTACAAAATGCAACGCCGTTAGATGATGTCAATACATCATTAGTTCCTTTAATTAGGTACCGTCCTCCCACACTACTGGGTTAGGTAATGAGTCGGAAGGGAGGGAGGAGGATATGTTAACCTTCCACTACATTTCATTCACAATCCTTATCGTTACAGTTAATTAACGGACTTATTAGTATAACTTGCCTCCCAAATAATTACAGGCAGAAATGAGCGCACCCACAAAAAAAGATTTTCTCGACTTCTTTATTCGGTTGTGAACCACTCAGAAATTCCGAAGAACATATAATCTCTAAATTTCTTAAAGTAAAATATGCTAAAAATCTTACGGTTGTGTGTATGTTTTTTGGACGACCATCTGTTTAATGAAATAATTTTAGAAACGGTTATTATGGCAAAATCAAGGTAACCAACACAGCTATCGTGGTAAATAAAACGGACGTAGCAAATTCATTTGGGGATGATGGGTTTACGATAACAATACGATAAACGAAAAATGATAGAAACTCAAAGAATTAAATATATTAAACGTAGGTATAAAAATTAGATAAATCATATCTGCGACCATCAGAATTTTCTCTTTCAGATCATGGCAACGAATATATAAATTCACCAAAGGTAATTGCAAACATTTTCAACTGGAGAAAAAAATTGTCAAATGCACTGGACGGTTAAAAAGTTAATGTTTGTTTTTTCCATTTTACATCACATCACATTACATCATATTATATGTTTCTAAACAAACTTTAATTTGCCCTTCAAATATCGCTCATTTTCCTTATTCAATATTTTTCGGCCGTCGAAACATTCGCACCACATACCACTAGTATTAGCTTAAATATTATAATTTCTCTTAAAAGTGAATAGCTATGTAATTATGCATTACCTTAGCCTAATTTCCTTGTGCAAGGTCTAATGCCGCTTTGCTGATCGTCGCTGACTCACTTCCCATGATGCTCTGGGAGGAGATCGTCGCGCTTTGAGACCTCTATTGAGATGGAGGCGGAAGTGGCTAGCGCTTTCGTCGCCCCATTTCAGCGTCTCCTGGACAGAAGGGAACCATCTGAATCGGGCATTAAGTCCATTACCTCCTCAACTGGCACACCCCGCCTTACGCCTATCCTCGTCTACTTCCTACTCGCGGTTGCTGACTTATCGGGAACGGCATTGGCGAAATCATATGGGGACAGCACCGCGGAGGAAAACTTGAGTGAGTACAGCTCTAAATATCGTATATTCATAATCAATGAACCCATACCCAAAATGGATTTTCCCGGCAGGCAGATCTAATTAATATTACCAGCGTCTATATACTCTCTATCATGCTTGCAAACTGCAGATTCGTCGACAACTAAAAAAATGATTTTTCTATAATTTGACCCGAATTATTATTTCAGCACTTTTTTTTAAATCGCTTATTTTGAATTCGGTTAATCCGTCTGTCTGTATAAATAAAAAATATCGTAGCTCAAAAATTACGTATTACGTGCAAATCTCAAAATTCCAGGAGAGATAGTTTTACATTACATATGGTATACAATTGGTGGATCTAGGACAGGGGTGGGGAAACTTTTAACGTGGCGGGCCGTATTAACACCTGCAGCTTCTTAGTCGGGTCGCATTAACTGAAGAAAAAGCTTCGGCGGGCCACAATGCGTTAAGTTATTTGAGATAATGCGAGGTGTCCCGTTAGTGAAAATCGGTAATAAATAATATGTTTTCCCCATAATATCACTGGAAAAGGTTTTCTACGACTAAATATAAATTCCAGAATAAGCAATCAAGTGTTCAAAAATGAAACATTTTTATTACATATCTTCAATAGTCATAACAAGGTTATGGTCTTCGGAAAAGATTTTAGCATCACCAGTTTACAATTTGTTCCTGAAATAATCCGTGCATAAAAATGTTCAAAAATGTGAAAAAATGTATTTTAAACTCATAGAGTTTCCATGAGATCATTTGATTTAATTTATTTCCACTGTGCTATTAACGAAATTAAATTTACATCTTGTAATATCACACGAAGATCATCATCGCAAGCACTCTATACGCTTTTCGTCCTATTGTCAAAATACTTATTAAGTAGAATTTCTCTCCTGATTTCTAATTTGTCACATATTCAATAGCGCAAATATAATCCGCACTTTGCAATCATCACAAATTTAATCAGCTGTATATGCTTGGGAATACTACCCATTAAAAATTGAAATATTTATCCCGCCAAGTGATTGTCATTCTCCCTTATTTTCTGGAATAATCCAATATAATGGCATTCCATTGGATTTAATCCATTCCAATGATCCTCGAAGTGTTTTTAAGATTTTTTGGAGTGTACTACCGAATTTGCCGCGAAAAAAATACGCTGATTTTCTCTCTTACCGATTTCTCCTAGCAAAAATCTCTGGAAGGTCTATCCCGTTGCTTGTTTCCACTAGTCACTCTCCTTCACGCTTAATTTATATCCGTCTCGTTACACGACACGCATGCTCAAGGCTGATAATCGTTTAACGAAATATGCACATTCATTTAATCCAAGTCATGTCCAAATCATTTCCATAAAAGCTCTCAATGCAGCGGTTTCTCTTTTAATCCTTATAAGGTCGGTACACCTGAACACTTAAAAAAAACCTTTCTCCTTCCCCCGAGCTGAATAAAAATTTACCTTTCCTAACGAATCTGGGACACCAAATGCGTTTAAATGCAGGCACAAAATGTAACGTACGAGTCTTTATGTCTCGCATTACCTTCGCCTATCTCCGCTCTCCAAAATGCGTTGCCATATGCGATTCCTCTTTGTTGAAACGGCTACGCCGCTCTATAATTCGTCGCCGTTAAATCCTCGAATGAAAATTAAACGACCTAGTTTGTTCGTAAGATGGAAAATTAAATTTGTATGCCTATGCCGTCGCGTTTTTTTATTTCCTTCGCGGTTCGGGTGTATCCATCTCCCGATCCACGGAACACTTCCCACGGTGTAGTAGTTACTAATTCACGGGGCGCTTGGCCCCCTTTTCCCCTACACTCACCTTAACCCACTGGTCGCTTTTACTTCCCTACGCCTTCCACTAAGCACACTCGTTAGAGGTTGAAAGATGTAAATTTCGTTTTTTTTTAAATTAAAATCCTACGAGTCCTGTCTTAAGACGGCCATATAAACTAAGTCTAAGTGTCCATTGAAGATATTCAAATGCTGTAAAATGTCGTGCGATTTAAAGGAAAACTATTAATATGCTAGAAAATGCCCGTCCAAAATGACGCTTCACAATTTTTTTTTTAATTCTAGCTTTTTAAAAACGACAGAAAATTTTGAAATCACGTCAAACGGAAAAATATATTTATAGTGTAAGAGCCAGTAAAAAAACTGACCTCCCTCTTTCGTCTTCTCTCCCCCATCCCCTGCCCCCTTTCCCACTCCCTTCCTCTCCCCCTGCAAAATATTTTTTCAGAAATCAAATTTTAGCCATAACGGTGGCTTATTCAAAATTTGGTGAAGATGCATTAAGAATTGGCTCAGTTATGGCAGTTCAAAGTGCAACAGTGACAAAGAAATAAACTAATCAAAATATATTATAGGATGAAATATGGCGTTCTCACATCTCCAGAGGGCGTAATTTTTATTTTCTTTCTTTTTTTCTCTCTCTCTCTCTCTCTCCCCGCTACCGCGCCCAACACAAGGGATAACGTGTTACACTTGCATGAACGTGTCCAACAACGAAGAATGCAACAGATACGCCATCGACAGGCCTTGCCCGGAAGGTGAGTTCAATATAACTACTTATTCGAACCTACTTATCTATACCAAAGACTTTCTGATCCATTAAACTTAACCGAAACCTGTCAACCGCAAAAAACTTTTCTGGTAATCAGTCGGTTTCAGATAATAAGTCTCTGGAAATATAGAATACCTAATTATTATTAACACAGAAAAAAAATCTTGCACTCGTGGTAATGTGTAATTTTCCGAGTAATTCATTATAATTATTATTTGATTGACTGAAGCAGACGGCGCTACTAAGTGGTAGTACAAGAAGAACGGGTTTGTGCTTCGCAATTGTCTTCCAGCATCACAAAGATGATGTGAAAAATAATTAAGCATGGACTTCAATAAAGATCCACAATAGAAGTCTATAAAGGCCGACAAGTTGTTTGATTGTTTGATAATTTTTTTTATAAATGCAAGAACTAAACACTTCAAATTGTATACTGTTACATTAAAATGCAATAAAAATGGAAATGATGTAAGGATAGTGCTGTATTGCGACATTTTTCTCGCGTTACATCTAGCTTCTTTAGAACCCAACACTACCGATACGTACTTTCTCACAGGAAGGGACTTTTGCCTGACCTTGCACGTAATGGAGGGACTGGATGAGGACAGGAGTGTATTGGTGAACAAGCGCTGCGCCCCGTTTGAAGACTGCGTCGGAGATTCCACTGGGTGCACCACGGCATACGGGCAAACGGTGAGCACCCCTCTTCCCTCGCGATTTTCTGCTCGATTCTACTGATCCGAATTGCAGAAATAATATATCTCTTGATCTAGCTGTCATTTTCGTCATACAGATGGCTAATGATGAAAATTCAATGCAGTATCAATTAATTCCCATATGTATCTCTAGTTTTGGACCATAATTTTTCATCATTATAACTTGCCTACGTTTATATTGACAACAGAGGCTTACAAATACGTAAATGGGTCTCATATACCTCGCGGCAAGAGAATTTTGCCTAAGGTGAAGGCTGGAGATACACACTGAAATCTTTGTAGCCGTTTCCTCGAAGTAGTTTAGTTTTTTTCAGGAATTGCTTGTTTATTATCTTTATAATAGGTGCGTAAAAATAAATATATATTGGCACGGGAGATCGTTATGGCCTTATTTTTTTAGCGCATTTCATTTTGTAAGTGCGCTATATGTTTCCGCTCTCTCTGTCCGTCTGTGCTATCAGTTAAATTAAAATAGCATGTAAGCGGTAAGCGATATAAGGCTGAAATATTCAGGGTTTATTTGGTCTATAATGGTAATTATTACGCCGCAAAAGAAATGTTATGAAAAAATCAGTAGACTACAGGGAATGCCTTCGAAAATTTCAAATTAAGATTCTGAGCAAGATTATAAATAGAAAGTTAAAGATTTTCAATATTTGTGTGTGACATTTTCTGTCATCCATAGCATTACAGAGGGATTTTTAAAAAAATTGATGGGCGGCAGTGGATGCCTCTAAAAGTTTGAAATAGAGATTTCGAGAAAATAGTTATAGATATAAAGTTAAAATTTTAAATTAATCGTTGAATGAATTACTTTCTATCATATAATTATATTATGCACTAAATTTATAAATAATTTTGAGTTTACAATTCTAAACGAACCTCAATAAACAAAACGCGCTATTTCATATTGCGTCAGCAAATGAAGCTCCAATTTTTATAATTAAATTTCGCTTCCATTTCATGTCTCGCTAACGAGTCCCTCGGGCTTTTATTGCTATCTGACGCGCGAAAGGTTGGGATTTGATTTAAAGTTTAACGATAACTTCATATTAATATATTAATGCCCATCACGGCATTGTAATTTTTCTGCTGGCCAAATTTTTTTATCGGTTTCCGCACTCATTTGTTGCCAATGACGTGTAGTATCGCTCTCTCTTCGCGTGACTCATTTCTCGATTCTCATTTCATTCCATGTGCAGCAATGCGTATCCTGCTGTGATCAGCCCTACTGCAACGATCACGTGCCGATCAACGACACCAACGCAGTATTCCAAAGATCCGCAGCGTGCGGAACCGTCGCGTTCAGCCATTCAACCACCCGGAGACTTGCAGCAGTTCTAAGTGCTGCGACCTTATTAGCCTTCATGGGGTGACATCGCTGACGAGCGGGCTTCTAAAAAAGTTCATCATCTTCCCTCCTCCCCCTTCCAAAGTCATAACTCTTTCCCGAGTGTTTCGCTCCATGTGTTCACCTGTGCCATTTTTAATTTTAGCCCCCTTTTTTTAAGCGGGAGATTGTGCTTTCGATGGCGGAAGAGCAATAGAAACGCCCTCTAGTCATTACCCGGGGCGAGACAAGCGTTTCCTCTAATGAGGAAGTGCTAATCAAACAGCAGCTCAGTCTACCCTACGTTCTCCGAGTTCGCCTTATAGCTCATTATTAAGTTTGCCCGAAGCGTGGAGTATCATTTCATCCAGTGTGCAACATTTCCCACGTATTTATTAAAACTGCATCGTCTGGATCAAGATTGGATGTCATCGAAACGTTATTTCTATTGAGATATACATTTTGTGTTATTTATTTAAAAAAGCATTACTGCCCCATTCAAAGACACATTGGCTAGAAAGTCACTCTTGTAGTCAGTTGTTTTTAACTATCGGCGGGGAAAAAATACACTGTTCTTAATTTATTCATCCTGCATGAGGTACGCCGTAACCACAATTATCATCGGAATTTATGTTAGCTAGCGATCTCATTTTTTTCTCTCATTTAATACTTGGTCGTTTTTTGCTGTAATTCATCGCTTGTATTCAATATCGACTGGTAATAATAAAAGTATTGGATTGCTTTGAATTTTTTAAATATCATTAAATTCCATTGTATCTGCTATTAAATGAGTATTACAAACACGTGCGAAGAAATATCGCCACACAAAAATCAAAATATGATGACCCGATATTTTAAATCGGGCGAAAAGCCTTTTTTATGCTTTTGTAAATTTGATCGCCAATTGTAACGATAATATGCTTCATCCGAGTTCACGCACGCCGTGAATTTATGAAAATTCCTTTTTCGATATAATTTGAAATACAACCGAATACCATGTGCCAGAGGCGTAACTATGGCAAAATTTTAAGAAAACACATTGTGCACGCAGAATGTGATTTTTGATACGTTTTCATAAAGAATGTTAGCGTGTTTATTAACAATTACTTAAATATTTGAGTATTAAATTAATACTTATTTATGGGGAAATAAACTTTTGGCGTTTTTTGCGGGAACATTTGGCGCCTTTTGCAAGCGGCGCCTACGGAAAATGTCACCTTGGCCATGCCCTAGTTACGGCACTGCCATGAGCTACTTCAGCATTTATAAAAGTTTAAACGCGTGATTTAGAATTCGAAGTTTTCTGGAGAGAGGCAAACAAAATCTCATTAATTGTTTGTTTAATATGATTGCTGCATTTTTATCCTTACAACTGGCGTGTGATTTTCGCATTCAACACTGAACCAGGTTCGATCCCAGGACATATTCTTTCCTCCATTCGGTGAGCATTGGAAAGAGTGTATTTTTTATTCGCATACTAAAATTACTTAGAATCATCGTAAGAATTCGGGATTTGAAACAAATAGCGCCAAAAAGAACAAAATTTGATTTTCCTACTGCCGATTTTCAAACATGCGTCGAATTGGCCCAAAAATGCGAAACTTTTACGTATTTTTTACGATGAAATCTTTCATCCTCAAGAGCATTTGCATTGTTACCAATTTCCTGTAATTGTGTTTGATTGAGTGGAATTGCAAATTCGTGTCGCATCCGTCAACAAATTTGTGAAATTTCGATGGTGTTTTGATGTTTAAAAAATACCCTGGTAACGATAAACAAAATGACGGCCATGAAAACAAATATTCAATTACTCATTGATGTATTGTGTTAATGAGAATCGATGACTGAAAAAAGAACAAACTCAATAAAAAAAATTAAAAATACCCCCCCCTTAAATACAAAAAAAAATGGATGAAAATAAATCTAAAATTTACATAATTAAATGTTCCAGAATGTAACAAAATTTCCCGTCATATAAAAGTTGTGTGGAATAATGTTTATCAAATAAACCGGGTCTTGTATTTATGTGCCACTCCACAATCATGTGCCCAAACCTACTTTTACTTTATGTAACATTCAACTATGTTACTATCATTTTTAATTTTCACCTTTTGGTGCTTATAAAATACGGTTTTAGTATAAACATTTTTATACAAATTATTTCTTACACCCCTTTAGCGCTGATTCCGAGATATTTTGCATAAAATACGATGAGATTAATGTGTATGAATACTAATTATTAGTCTCAATAACAACCATTGGCGAATTTTAAGATATAACCAGGGCATCGAACCGAAATTTTTTTCGCTCCGGTTTTCGTTCCGGTTCACAAAAAACAAATAAATTTGGTTCGGTTCCGGTTACGCTCCAGCAACCACCATTGAACCGGTTCGAACCTGTTTTTTTCGCTCCGGCTTTGAATTTTTGGGGAAAATTTAAAGAGAATTCCAAAATAATCCTTATTAATCAATGTTATTTTTTATTTAAATCAAATATGTCTTCACTAACACAAGTCAATAAGATAAAAATAGATATCCGCACGTAACAACGCGCAAGCGCCCCCTCTCACCATGTAACGAACAGTAAAACACTGTACGAATTAGCTTCTTAAATTTTCGTTACTATTCAATTTGTAAACAACACCTTTTGTACGACCGTCTAATACTGTTCAATACGAATTTAAAATTTATTTTTTTCCTTTTTACCTCGTAGAAAGTCTATTCAAATGTTATTTAGTTTTTATTCTTTTATTTGATGTACAACCATTGTTATTCTTTCAAAAGTAAGCAATTGATTTTACAATTCCAAAATTCCAATATAAACTCTCTCTCTCTCTCATTATCATAATCAATTTACTCCAACAGTACTTATGCACGTACTTGAACAGGTACAATAATATTAATTCACATTTGAATGTATAATGTAATTAATAGTGTTGTTCAAAGAAGGGCTACTTAATTATTTTTAAATACAATAATTTAGATGTTAATATTACAAATACCATACAATATATAATTAAATACATTTTCTTAAGATGACAAATGTGCACACACAGTAACATTTACATCAAGCAACCAAAATTATATCTAATTAATAAAATGTCCTCCAATTGGGTATTGATTTATAGGATGGAATCGATATAAGTGACTGGTAGGAATAACTACGGGAAAGACAGTAAAAAAGATTGAGAGACTAAAGAGGAAAGGGAGGTGGAGATAAAGAGATAAGGAGACGAGGGATTGAGGAAGCATTGAGCGAGAAGGGATAATTTATGTAGGAAATCAAATGCACCTATATAGATAAAAATATTCGAATCGATTCCCGTTGCCGTAATTTTGGAAGAGTACTTGCGATATTATGCAAATAATAGAGAAGATGTCCGCTGAAATTCAAAACGGAAAACGTTTCAAAGAAGGAGAAATTCAATAAAATTAAAATACAAAAAACCGTCTTTATTATGTACGAGCCTAGATTTGAATAGCATATTATATTCTCTTTCTCATTCTGTTTTATCTTCATTCTCACTTGTACTCCCCTCCTTCTCCCTATTTATTCCGTCCTCCTTCACATCTCGGGGAAATTCATCGAAGACGATTAGAAAAAAATAGTTGATTTTTTAAATGCATGCATATTAAGTAGGAGAATGATTACAACAATATAATCCAACTATACCGGTTATCAAGGGACCTAAAATGATGAAATTAACAAAAGCGTGATTCTTTGAAGAAACGCGATTGAGAAATCAAATTTGGTGTTAAGAAAATTTATCTACAATCTTTTATCTTTATGGCCATGCAAATATCGCGCCAATATCTTAGATATTTTAATATAATGACCAAAAAAGTCTGCATGCCAGGACAGATTTTTACGTTTTTCCTTGGGAAATGGAGACGAAACAATTTACATCGCTGTACTAAATATCCCCTTAAAATCAAACGCACTCACAGAAATAGAATAAGGCTTACATATTCACGAACTGTCGTTCTTCAAGCGGTCTCTAATGTGCGTTTTTGCAGTCGTCAAAATACTTCACTAAAAATAACCAATTCGCATTAATCCTTAATCCCTCTTCAGTTTTAAGCGACGAATGCTAATATGTGTGCACATTTTGTTTAAGATGCACTATATAAATAGAAATTACTAACCTGTAACAAAGGATAACAGAAGTAAGAATACATCAAAAGCACAATTGCGGAGCGATCCTTCCTGGGTAAGTTTTAGAGGAAGACTACCAGAATATAGGGGTGCAATGCATATAGAGAATGGATAAAAGTTTATGGGGGCAATAACCTCCAACGTTAAGCAGGGTCCAAGATAAGGATCGTGAAACATTTTTACCCAGAACACTCCACGGGGTAGGCTCAAGGGGAGGATACCAAGACGATTAACGGCTCTCTTCAAAAATTCCTTTTTACTAGCCTCGTTTAAACCGGGTTTTGGGAAGCCTCAGCAGGACGTATCCTTGACCCTCTCTCTATGTATTGAGATGCACATGGAAAATCCCAACTTTGCTTTTGCCTAATTCGGTGTTGAAAAGTGAGGCTTTCAAAAAAGACTCGTATTAAAGCAAAAGGAAAATATTCATTTGCTCCCACTGTTTATGCGAACCGAAAAAATGGAACGAAATAAATAACGGTTTTCGGTTTCGGTTCGGGTTCAGAAAAATGTATTTTTTCGGTTCGGGTTCGGTTTCACTCCAGCTAAAATAGCGGTTTTTTTCGGTTTCGGTTCTCGGTTCGGTTCCGGTTCGATGCCCTGGATATAACTCAAAATTTATTACTCATAAGAGTGACGGAAAAAACGGACCTCATAATATAATAACGGTTTGTCAAGCTTGGGAAGAGGAACAACAGATTAGAAAGTATAACTGGATAGGACGGAGGAAAGAGAAAGAAGGAGGGATACAGAGACGGGAAAAGTGTGGATAGATATTAGTTGCGATGGAAGATAAAGGCAGGAGAAAAAGGATAGGAAAATTTTTACTATTAAACAGACTGTACGCGCTGCAGATCTCTATCGATTCCGAAGAATTGTAGCTTCTCATGAGCCCAATTGCCTGCCAGCCAACGAATGAGATAAAGTTCTTAATCCTTTACTCTGCAATATTTTATTTTCGACTAAAAAAAATATATGCATATTTTTACGCACAGACATTTTTAAATACAATATATTTTAACTTATTTACCTTTTTTATCGTATTTGATCGTCTACAGTTCGTCGAGCTATATAACGATAAGGTATTATTTTTCCACAAAAAATTACTCGCGACTGGAATAAACGACACCACTAATTGTACAAGCACAGCAAAAGTCAGAAAACGTTAGGTTTTTAAAATAAACATCAATATAACTTATTGAAATAATAGTCCCCAATCGGTACAAAACGGTACTAAGGCAGAGGACAACAGTTGCAGAAATGTTACATTTAGTTCTTCGATGGTTTAAATCAAACCTTGAATTATTTCAAAACACTTTTTAGTCGTGTAGCGCATCTGCAATAAATTTCTGTAAACGGTTAAGAAGCCAGTAAAGACGAAGGAACTATAGCATCAGTCGCGCGCGTCACGCATTTAAAAAATGATACGTGGAGAAGCGACGGAGGTAAAAGAACAGTGGTTGAGTGAGGAAAGATGGCGAGGCGAAACTTTGCTTAATAGAGGGAATGCGAATTAAAAAGGTTTAAGAATTTATAAACATTTTTTTTAATGCAATGAAAGTGAAGCATCCGAGATAGGGTAACGGCGAAAGGAAAAGAAATTGAGAGAAGGTAGAAGAAGTAAGAGGGCGCGAGTTAAACATACTTGGATACGACGCGCGCGAAAGCGAGGAAGTGCCGGGTGGGGCAATATTCGGAGAGAAGAAAGTAAAGGAGAAAGGAAAAAATAACAAAAATAAAAAAGAAAGAGGAAGAAAGGGAATAATAGAGAAAAATAGGATAAAAGGGCAAACATTAAATATAAGATTAAGGAAGTAAGTAATCTTATACTAAGAATACTTATAAAAATTAACTAATGTGGGCAACACATGACTTTCTCCAAATTTATATGGCAAATTACATGTTGTTAGCTCTGGGATCGTTGTCAACATTTACTTACGGTTGACAATTAAGAAAAGAAAAAGGAGCGATACTAAGATGTAACTAAGCGTCAATTGTTAACAATAGTCTTCGGTAGGAGGCGTGGTGGTGGCAGCTAACAATACAAGATATCTCTTAAACAATGCATTATATGGAATAATGTATGAGACAAAGGTTGTAGAAAATAATATTTTATACAACATTTATTCCAGTACATTTTTATATTTATCAAATAATAAAGCAAATATCTCAACATAACCAATGTGATAAGAGTAAACACCCACTTCCGGTCGACCGATTTTTTACCAAAAACAAATCAGATCTTCTAACTTTTATAAAAATGTTAAATATAAATTTTTGCGTTGACCTGATTAATAGTTTTTGAGTTAGAGCGCCCACAAAAATCTATCACATACAGACAGACAGACACACAGACATCATCGATAAAATAGTCGAAACGCGTTCAGGGGACCTTAAAACATGTATTTCCATTGAAATCTCGAATTCGATTTCTTTCATGAAAACAATACTTTCTCTATACTTCGTATATGGAGAAAGTAAAAAAGTTGAAAACTTAAAAATTTAAAATTAGACCATCTTCAGGTATTTCTCCGTACTGTGAAATTAATGAATATTTTTTAGATTTTAAAACATTAAAATAGCGTACCTAGTAGCTTTCGTTTACATTTGCAAACAATCCTACAATGAATTACTGAACAATGGAGCATTCACGCTCAACTAAGTTAATTGGTAGGAATTAATTCCTCCGACTTTTTTATTGCCATTTAAACCTACCTTCATACATGCATCGATTTATAAATATAAGAAGCAGCTTTTTATAATAGAATTATATTTGTGCCAGAATTATACGTGAATCTCTGCCACTCTTTTGTTTCTTTAGATACGAGCATAACTTGACATTTTCTCCATTGATTCAAGCGTTGTTGCTTTTGCCGTAATTTTTCATCATTCATTCGTCATAAATTTAACAGGGAAAAATATTAGCGTAATTGGGAAAATGATTAACATTCTACGCATCTTTAATATATGAAACTCGATAGCATATATTTGCATTCGTAAACAATTCTTCAATGTATTCCTTAACAATCAGAAAGCGATTTCAGCATATATATATATATATATATATATATAGAGAGAGAGAGAGAGAGAGAGAGGGAGAGAGAGGAAGAGAGCGGTAGAGAGGGAAAGAGGGAGAGAGAGATAGTAAGAGGGAGAGAACGGGAGAAATATAGTGTAGGGGGAGGAAAGAGAAGATGTGTAGGAATATAGGGACAGAGGCAGAGATGGAGAAAGAAGCGGAAATGGGGAAAGAGGTAGATAGATAGAGGAAGAAAAGGACGCAGAAGGGGGATGAATTTTAATGGGAAGAAAATGGCGCTGAATTTTAAATGGAAACAAATGGAAGCAGAAGAGAATACGAGAGAGGGAGAGTAAATGGTAGCCAGGGGATGCTGTATATCAAGCAAGGAAGAGCGATGGAGGTAAAAAGTAGAGCAAATAAAAGGGTTCGACTTTTTTTTTATTTCAATTTTATGGGCTATCGATTCACCGGTATTTATTTATACCACGTCGCCATTGAATACCGAGTGATATCAGGTGGTTGCCTCTAGAGACAACGCCTGAAAGAGTGACGTTGACCTCTTCCATTATATTTTTGATTGTTGCCTTCATTCCCGCTGCGTGGCTACTGAATTTATTTTAATTGTTGGAGCACACGGCGGCAAAAAGAGTTTTTTCTTTGAACCTATAATTTATTATCTCAGGGTGCCTAATATAAATACATAGATTTTTAAGCTGCTCGAGATTTTTACTTTAAAATGACTTCAGTATGACTTCTCAGTTCGCGGGTTTCCCGTTCGCGGGTTCGCGGTAAATTTTTTTTAGGCGCGGCAAAATGAGTTTTTTCTTTGAACCTATAATTTATTATCTCAGGGTGCCTAAAATAAATACATAGATTTTTAAGCTGCTCGAGATTTTTACTTTAAAATGACTTCAGTAGGACTTCGCAGTTCGCGGGTTTGCTGTCAAATTTTTTTAGGCGCGGCTTTGCCGTTCGCGGCCTAAGCGCCTCGACTATTCGCGGTTTAGCACGGAAGAAAGTAGAACCACCTTTACTGTAGATGCTGTAGTATAGGATACTAGTACTATATTGTAGCGCAATACAAGACATAATATTATGCAGGTTTAAGAAAATTAATCACAATGATAAAATGGAATCTGTCACCTAACCCCCCATCGTGGGTGCATTAAAATCCCATTTTAAGCTAGATGTGGGAGCATTTTTGCTGGTGATTTATTTATTCACACTCAGACTCATTTAAAATATTTAAAAATATTTCTACAATTAATGAAGGAGAATGATGAAGCATCGGCAATGTGCGAGTATAATCGTCCCTCTGCATATGATGAAACCGGTTGACGAATATACTCGTATTCCCGTACTTGAGGTTTAAAAGACGCCCCTCGCACAATTTGCGCGAATTTGGGGATTCTTTTACGGTCGCCAGTCGTATTACGCGTAGGATTTACTTCACGTCAAATCCCTATCGTAATTCGTTCACATTATACCTAGCACAAATGAATCGTTCTTCATACAGAACACCAAGAAGACATTTTCTACAATAAACACGAGAATTAGCAGGGGTATTAATCAGTGTCGCTCTATTTATTATTATAACTAGGGAGATGTACCTTGAAATTCAACGGGAAAGGTTTTTGTGAAATAAAAAATGAACGTAAATATACCTTGACTTTCTTTGGATGGCAAGAAGACAAATTTTCGTTCTTTTAGGCGTTCGTTGTTTCAAGTTTTGAATTCCTACGATGATTCTGCCTCACTTTAGTATGAGAATGATTAATATTCTACATTCAAATGTACTCTTTCCCGTAAATAACGCAACGAATGTTGTTTACATTGGTTTCTACGTAAAGAATTTCTCTCTTCTCTCTCTCGTACTAATTGTAAGAGCATTAAAAGCACGCTTTCAAGGATTGAAATAATAATAGGATTTCGAGGTTTAACAAAGTAATGGGTTGGCATGGCAACAACCCGTTAAAATGGCAAGATTTCCCCAAACTATGTGAATTAAACGTTTAACATCAGAAGTTTCGAAGTGTAGGTGGGAAAAGATGAACAGAATAAGAAACGTCATGGTTTTTCTTTAAAATGGGCTAGATCCGAAGATCATAGGTGAATTATTTCTAATTTAGATCTCAAAAATAATAAAAGCCTGCAAGTCAAAAAGTCGATTTTACGTGTTATCATATGGGAAATGGAAATGCCTACCTTGGAGTCGAACCTAGGATTTTTTCGAGATTTATTTTCGTTATCATCTTAAAATAAGTGAATCAATAATTCCTGCCAAATATAAAAAATAAATCTCGTTCTATTATTGAGTTATTCGCATTTTTATAGTGTGGCAGAGGGAGCCACAAAGGGACAGAAGTAGCCTTTTATTATTGTTAGATATTGTTTACTAATTGAATAAGCATTCATTTTTATGTATATTAAATTAACTTGTTTAATTTAAAATGAGAGTTTGTATATATATAGTATATATTAGTATTTTAATACGCACTGAAATATTTTATTACAAAATTGTTCGCGAACCGGATAACTAATACAATTTTTCAAGTAAGCCTTAGATATTTCCAGAACTTAACCCCCGCAATCGAGGAAATCATATTTTAAATCAATTCGAATTATGAACACGTTGCTACAGGTTAACTGTATATTGCCGGAATTATGGCATTTTTTAACAGCCTGTTACTTCCATATAATGAAATGAAATGAAGGGATTTCGCGATAAAACCTTAAAAAAATACATCGCCCCCCCTGAAAAAGGACACTTCCGAGTTCTTTTCACCCCACCATGTAATTTTCGCGTTACGGCGAGATACTTCAAGTTAGTTAGTCAGTTGGTTACTTAGTGAAGAAACAGTCGGTACAATATACGTTGAACAAAATTTCTCATACACGTACGCGGCTAGTGTTACTACGCTCTTTCCTGACTGGAAGGAAGTCCGAAGATACACGGTTACTTCAATGATAACAAAACCGAGGGATATGTTTTCTGCACGTAAATGGCATTGATACATCGATGACGTCATATATGTGAAAATCAAATTATATAATTAGTTACACCAAACATAACAATTGAAGAGCCGACGAAGCAAAAAGCAAATGGCGGTTTTAAGAAAATTAGATATACGGACGGAAAAACCGAGAAAACATGGAGACAACGATATAGAATACTGAATCGATTGACGAAAGAAAGGAGTCTCAATCTGCTTTCGTTTAGGAGGAGTTAGCGCTTCAAATAGGCCGAGGAAACGAAAGCCATAAGCGGATTTGTTGAATTGGCGAGGCATTTGGCTCTGAAGCATCATCGCTGGACGCCAGAGATTTGGAAAGAGCTGGACGGTAGCTGGGCGGAATAATCGACCTGTTATAATGCCGCTAGGCGCTATATAGCAGGGATGGCCAAACCGCGTCTTTCGAGCCGCATGCGGCTCTTCAACATAGATTGTGGCTCTTTTTAATTTACGCTCAGAGACGTGCCAACGTTTTTCTCCGGAACACAATGTCGTAATGTGATTTGAAACGCTTCGGGGATGCCTAAAGTACATGTATTATATCCGAATTCCTTCCGATATAGATTGATTTATTGTTCGCAAATTTATGAGCAGAGAATCTGTCATGCGGCTCTCGCACTTCTGAAGATTATCGAATGCGGCTCCTAGAGCAAGAAAGTTTGGCCACCCATCCCCTCATGCCCCCTCTCCTTGGGTAAGTTTTCTAGGTTTGTCCGTTTAATTTTTCATAATTATATTTCAGTCTTATCATACTGTATGCAATAAGTTTAACATTCTGTATTAACAAATTAAAGAAAACGCCATTTACTGCCTGCTACAGCAGCTCTTTCTTTACTTCTGAAGCTATATTGGCTTATGTATTATTTCATATGATAACAAATTCACCGTTGGATACAGTAATAATTTCCACGTCCTGTTTAACTATGTTGGAATGCCTATTCCATCCATTTTCGGCACTCGAGACGATTTTGGTTATCAGGCAAAACAGAACAAATTGTTTATCGCCCGTCTCCTAAATTACATAAAATAGCGGCACAATATAAAAGACTGTTTCTAGCGAGGTAATAAATATTTTCATAAAATAAATTACAAACAGTGGTTTTTTGTCTGAAATGTTTGTTTCACCATAATTGTCCTTTCGCCATAAATTATCTGGGGCAATGAGTCCTTATAGGCGATAAATTGAGTTTTCTATTAAAAAACTCTTGCTTGTTTGAGCTCTAAGTTTGAGAATAAATGATAGTAGTCAAGCCATAAAATCATTTCTTTTATTTATGTATTTTAAGTTGCTTCGTGAATTAGACAAAAGTAATGCATTTTTTTTTTAATTTTGCACTCGAGCAGCCGTTGAAAAAAAAAGGTTTTTTTCACGTCCCTGATCTAAAACTATATGTCGATGGATAACGTAGCTTTTGATGAAGAGAGACGCGGGTATCGCGGGAACGAGTCTTCTTTGTCTGTGGGCGGAGGCACGCGCGTTAAAAAAAAAGAACTCCGCCATAAGTGGAGCTATTTGGGGGGGGAGGTGGGGTTGAAAAGCGGGAGCATAAAATACACCACTTTCAATTGATAGCGCCCTCCTGGATATTTTCAATACCCCAGAGGATAAAAATGGTAGGAGTTTGGGGGAGAGTAAGGCAGATAAAGATTAAAGAAGGAGGAAGAAAGGGAGACAGAAGAGTTTGCGTGTCAGAGGGAGAGAACAAGCAAAGAGATGAGGACGTCGGCAAAAAGAGATCCATTATTAATGAATGGAATTTTTGGTTGATGGTGCATATCGCGAGGAAATTGAAAGTCGCGATAAACAGTTATATGCATAATATGGCGATTCACAAGAGCGATTTTTATGATTTTCAAACGAGAGCATGATAATGTTTACCTTCCAGAGCGACAGGAGGCCGCCGCTGTGCATTATAAGTAATAGACTTTGTATAAATGGCTATAGGCTGCGTTTAAGTGCCGATCGTTGGCGACGGAGAACCGGTATTTTTTTACTATCGGAAAGACCGAAAAGTTGAGCGGTGGCATTATGTCCCTTCCAGAATGCCGTTTCAATGTAGCGCGTCATTTAAAACCTGTTTATGAATACAAATATATATATTTTTTTTTCGCGACGAGAGGTTAAAAGAAGAGAAGCAGACATGATAAATACGGAATAAATATAATGTTTTATGGGTGCATGCATTTGTGCCCACGTAGTCATGCATATATGAATGAGTGTGCGGGCGTGTGTGCGTGTGTGTGGGTTTGAGAGACAGGGGAAGAAACGAGGAGGAGACGAGATTGGGATATAAATCGCAACAGAAAATAATTTTTATTCTAGATTTGACGGAAAAGATTTCGCAATATCGAGCATCATAAGAAAAATGCCCGCAACAACACAAATCTCTTTCCAACAATTAAAAAATATTCTGTGTTGACAACGCATATCCGAATTCTGCCCGCATGCACGAAAACAAACGGTCAGAATCTTGGTGCTGCGGCATGTAAACTTGCCATCCGTGACCCAATAATGCCTACTTGACACTTTTCGAGTCATAAAGATGACCAGCACCTGATATGTTCATGATCACCACAACTAGCTGATAAGCACCCAATATAACGGAGACGCTTTAAAAACGACATGTTGTTACAGTCCGAGTCTGCAAACTCTTAAATTATAGACAGCAGAAACTTCCTTGTTAATCATCTGCATTCAGCTAATCTAAGTCTACGACGCACACATAGTTTGAGGATAAAACCCGAAAATTAGGATTACAAACTTGTGTAGAATTCGCGATGTTTACCATCCAAAGTCGAACGACCCCAGTGGACTCGACGCGGTATCGATTGGGTGATCGCAAACGCGTTCGAATCCTTGCATTGACGGCCACAAACGAACGTTGGCCAGAGTCCAGAGGATTTATGGAGCAAAAAAATCCTAAGTTAACGGATTAATGGAAGAGGCGAGAGCGGGGCGACTTCGACGAAACTGGTCCTGGAAGCGACGCATTTACACCTACGCGAACTTTTACCTAAAGATTCGCCGCGTGGGGGTGGTTGGCAGGGGATGAGAACGTAATTAGCCCAGCTGCTTGTTCCTCGGTCGAAAACGAGGCTCTTCTTTTTGTCCTTGAAAAGAATGATAACTATTCCTTGTGCCATCGTGTGTTGTTGGCCCCACATTTCTTTAAGAATTACTGCAAAAATAGAAATATCCGTGTCTGAGATACCGGAGAAGCTTCAGGTTTGCCGCAATTAAGATGAAGAATGTGTGCGTGTATCATGTTTAATAAGTTTCTCATTGGTGGGAGCTTTGTTTCTGGACTCTAATCTAAATTATTACTTAACAGGATTGAAAGAGGGCGTAGATTAGCTGCAGGGCGATTATCTTATTAATCGGATCATTTAATTTGATCATTAAATGAAAACAAATTATTAACTTCAACACGATCCCATTGTATTTGACCTCACCCCCTCCTGCTGGAACCACGCCTCATCGATATCAACACCGTGGCTCACGAGAGTTATACTCAAGTAAATTATCAATGTAAACTTCATAACTGGCCGTGCCTTCGATGGGCACAGTTCTCGAATATGCCGTTGTTGTAAAGAACACACCAAATCAACACGATGAGCATGCAAGGGATTGCCGATAACGATATTTGGATTTTGTGAATCCAAGAAGCGAGCATTCTGTTCGATCACACAACAGTCTAGCTGAAAATGAGCGGCATAATAAAACCACATTTGGTTTAAAATGTTTGGTTGATTCTCAAGAATAATAAAAAACAGAAATCTCGCCGGCTCCTGGCCATTGCCATCTTTGGCCTTATTGTAAATCCGCAAACGTCTGCCGAATCGACTTCACCACGAAAGGCGTGCGTATGACCGGCATGACCTTTCCGTTGATCATACTGCTCAACTAAACACCACGCGGTATTTATGTCGGCTCTTTACGCAAACCAAACTCTTAACAAAATTTTCCCTGCACTTTATCCACAGAATTTCTACCTTTGCAGGACTCTTTAAAATTGTGCAACTCCGGATGCGCGCTTTAGGCCAGTGTTTCTCAAACGGTTGGTTGCAATTATTTTATTCTGGTTTTAATAGTCCTGCAGGTTTTAATTGAACGACATGATTTAAAAAAATAGAGAAATTCTGTAGCTTGTCAACGCAAAAAAAAACATTTTAACAAATGAGTTATTTTTATGCAATAAAAACAAACAAATTATATCTCAGTAGTGATTAGTTCTTAAAAAAATTAAACTCGACACCACATATCGTCCGAATGTTATTAATACACATGCGCAGTTGTAAATAACATAATTTCTAGTGCTAACCTTGCATTCATAATGAACGCTAGGTAAACAACTCTCTTATTATTAATTTCCTTGCCATCGTCATTCCCCCCTGTGCGGGCAAAACTGGAGCGTATTTATTTTGCTTCTCGCGGCGACCAAACACCCGGACGGTGGGGTCGCCTGCAGCATCTGCCTGAGAACCACTGCTTTAGGCCAATATGATGTTTGCGGTTGGTAGGGGACAATTTCAGTTTTTTAAACCTAATTTCCCAACATGTACATGACTTCTTTAAAAAATTCATTTCTGAGAGGTGAGAAAAATATAAGCAACTGAATTAAAGAAATCGTCTCGCACTAATATAGCGATCGCGCACGCGCCCCAGATTGTATCCCAATTCCAATATTCATCCAAGTCAACCTCAAAAACTATTCAAACCCTGATTATCTTATATCTTACCTGGAATTTAAAAATTATGCACTATATCTTTTTTTTTAAAGGACGGAGTAAAAAAGAATAACATTCGCAAGATTATTTTTCATGAAATAAAAAGGAATTGTTTCGCACTGGACGTTCGCCTAATAAAATAGCCTTTCATTTCTTCGGGAACATGAGACGGTATTAAAGCCGTCCAGAAAAATCTCACCTTAATAAAATCGACCATTTTTTAACCCCCTTCGGAACGCGTTCCATTTACGAGAGGAAAAAGAGAAAAGGCATTTATTTCTTTGGGGACTAATCTCATTCCGGTAGGAAGGAGATCGATAGATGACTTTACCCTAGCAACGTTCCCACCGAGGAGGAAAAAAATATAAATTTTTCTTCCCTCGCTAATGGAAAAAATCTACAGTTAGAAAGCGTCTATCCAGGGCTTACACGCTTCGCTCCTTCAATCCCGATAACTATGGAGAGGCGATTTCGAAAGCTAAACAGAAAAACAAGAAGATTGAGGGAGAGGATCCGTGAGATAAAAAATTTGCGCAACATTACGTCGCAAAAACTTTTTCATGATCGTACTCGCCAAGTTCTTACTTTAACGTTACTTGTCTCGTGACGCTATGTATTTTATCTTTTTAGACGCGCTGCTTATGCAGTGTTGTTTGTGACGTCAATCTCTTATTAGCGGATGGATTTTCATCAAAATCCCTTTATCCGCTTTTAAACCCCTCGACATTTCGGTGGAAATCGAATGGAATGAACTACCCTATACTGCTTTGCGATATGATTCCTATTAATAATCCCTCTATTCCATGAATGCTAGATTTATTTATATCCTGCGGAATAGTTTACTCCTTAGAAAAGTGTTCCCCAACCGGTGGAACACGAAAGTCATCTAGGCGGTACATGAAGCTTCGGAAATAATAATTATAATTTTCTTCTCAACAATATAATTGCAGTACTCAATGTCTTTAAAAAATTTCCATTAATGTTCGGTATAACACTAAAATTGAATTTAACGTAAAAATCCACTTCTTGGAAAATGTCGAATTTTGTTTTTTTTTCGTGGTGTGACATTATTTTTTACAGAATGCTAATTGGGACGTAAGATGCAAAAACTAAAGAACTAATTTCCCCTAGACGAAATCGCTAAAAATAATTATTTCGGACTCTGGAAGCAGCTGAAACGTGAATATCCATCAAAATCTCGAATCCATTCACTGTCGCGATATTTTCTCTGATATGGTACTTCTTATACGAGAAATTAAAAAATAGATCCTTCGAGAACGTCTTTCCCGGCTTAACATCCTTCGCACTCTTAATCCCATAAACCCTTAGGAGGCGATTTCGAAGAGAGAGAGAGGGAGAATGGGAGAATCCAGGAGACAAAAAACTGTCGCAAAAAATGTAACGACGAAGAAGATTCCGGCGTGTTATTCAGCTTTGACACATTTTTTCCTACCGGGTTGACCGTCAAGCTTGTTTTTTTTATCTTCTTCCACATAATATATATTATATAGACAGAGAAGAAGAGGGGGAGGAGCTTAAAAGAGGCAGGGGGTGTGATTTATTGGGTCGATGGACGAAGAGATTGGAAGGGCGGGCACGTTGGAGCTGCCTCCGGCGCTAACCTTGTTCCGGATGAGATTCTTTTCAACGGGGATCCGATGGGGGCCAACTTTCGGGCATCGGAGAGATGAGTGGGAATTGTAACGCCTCTTCCAAAACATTTTCTCTAACGCAGGTGCTTGAAGTCGCGTAGTCGTATAGTGCTGTATAAATGTATTATCTATCATATTTCCTTTTAAAAATTATCCTTACTGTAATCATTTTTGCGTGCCTGCCAGCATGGCCGAATGCTTTAGTTCGGATTTAATGACGAATTTCCGACGTAATTTTTTTCATGAGAGACTTTAGGAAAAGTATAAAATAACTCAATTTACACGGTAATAGATTTGGATAATAGATAAAGGTAATTAATTAATCGAATGAAAAGCTGGAGGAATGTGAACAAAATGGCGATTAATTATTAAATGTGTGGAGAAATCCTCGAAAGAATTTGCCGTTTATACGTATTGCTTGACTACCTCTTTTCTAATTGAAACAAATTCAACATTATATTTTTTTAATCCTTGAAAACTTTTTTAGTGTATAATTCCTGAGAACAGATTGATAATAAAGGTAGTTAATTGATTAAATGATAAACTGGAGGAATGTGAATACAATTACTATTAATCGTTAACGGTTGATAAATCCTCGACATAATTGGCAATTTAACTTTTCGCTTGACTCCTGCTTCTCAAATTGAAAGGAATTCAGCCATATATTTTTTAACCCTTGAAAATTTGTTTTGTTTTGTATAATTCTCGAGAATAGATTACTCTGCACGCATTAGATAATTTTAAGTTATTTATAGAAACCGCAGTATCAATCCTTGCTTCCATAAACAGTTCCTTGTACACTAAAACGAATTTTACCGCTCTCGGCCTTGGTCTCGGTGGTGGCAGGGTAACGCCCTCGCCTGCCAATCCGAAGGTCGCAGGTTCGAATCCCGCCTAGGTGGGTTTTTCTCCACCTAGGGCATGGATATTTGTAATCGTCCTTGTTGTTGTGTTAATGAACCCCTTGTAAAAGGCCGTTTACGGCTGATTAGAGGCCGCATGGAAATAAATAAATAAATGAACATTTAAATTTCGACCTGATAAAATTTTATCACTCGTTCTATTAGAATATAATGAGATTTATGTCATATGTTTTTTACCGCTATTTATTAAGCATTAACGTTTTCTGCATCGAACGATGTTGGCTGCCAAGACACCGTGTACTGTTATGATCCCATAAAGAACATCGACGGAAAAGTTCATTTCTGGTAAAAATACGCAAATCTATTTCGCTTAGAAAATACCTCAGAAAAGGCCAACACTGCATTCAGTTCCAAGGTAAACTTTTTTATACCAACAATTTACAATACAACCTACTCTGCGGCTATTTCTGGAACTGCTCCCATACAATCCCCAACACCACAAATAGGTAAGCAACACACGCATGAATAATAGAGGTATGCCTCGCAATACACTCGGGTTGGGTTCCAAAAAACCAGAACGTATCGCGATTCAGCGGATTGCGAAACATATTTTTACATAAGAGCAATACTAAAAAAAAGAGAAGCGTTCCTAAATGGATTAAAATCACGGGAAAGCACAAGAGATATGTTCCTGAAAAGGGTCTTGTTGCGGAAATCCCATTGAAAACCACATCAAAGGTAGAAGGGGGAAAAAAGCGCGCGTCATCAAAGTATACATAAAATACAACGTATACACAAAGCCTTTCAATCCCTTAGATTCATCATCATCATCATTCTTCTGTCCGAAGACAGGTTTTAACTGAATCGCTGCCTCCATTTCTCTCTCTCCCTAGAAGCCTCTTTTATACCTCTATAAGTAGTATATCCCTGCTTTATATTATCTAATATTCCTATTCTTTTTCTCCCTCTTCCTCTTCTTCCACTAATTTTTCCTTCTAAGATCGTCCTTTGTAAACACTGTCTTCTCAATATGTGCCCTATCCAATTTGCTTTTCTTTTCCTGATTGTTTTTATTAGCATCCTATCTTCTCCCACCATTTCTAATACTTCTTCGTTTCTCTTCCTCTCTGTCCATTTCACTTTCATCATTCTTCTCCATACCCACATCTCAAAACTTTCTAAATATTTTTCCTCCTCTCTCCTTATCGTCCACGTCTCTGCACCATAAAGAGCTATGCTCCATATGTAGCATTTTGCTAATTTCTTCCTTGTTTCTAGATTTATTTTCTTGCTTGTGAGAAGCTCCTTCTTCTCGTTAAATGCTGCTTTTGCCATTGCAATCCTACTTCTGATGTCCTGTGTACTACTTCCATCCTGTGCTAAAATACTGCCGAGATATTTGAAACTACTTACTTGTTCCAATTTTTGGCCATTTACCATTATATTTAATTCTTTATGTTCCTTTGAAACCACCATGACTTTCGTTTTTTCTGTATTGATCTTCATTCCATATTGTTGGCCAACCTCAACTAGTCTGTCTGTCATCCTCTGAAGCTCTTTCTCGCCTTCTGCTATTAAGCCCTGATCATCTGCGTATTTAATGGTGGTAATACTTTCACCTCCTATCTTAAATCCTTTCTCTTCCATCAACGCTTCTTCTGTTATTGTTTCTGCATACATATTAAATATCGCTGGTGAAATAGGACAACCCTGCCTCACTCCCCTCCCTATTGAAGTACTTTCTGTTTCTTCTCCTTCAACCCTGACTCTAATCTTTTGATCAAAGTAAAGGTTTTTAAGCAGTCTTTTATCTTTCCAATCTATTCCTATTTTGTTTAAAATACCCAGCATCTTATCCCATTTCACTCGGTCAAAAGCTTTCTCCCAATCTACAAAACAAAAATACATATCTTTATTGACTTCTAGCGCTCTTTCTATCATCATCCTCATACATCCTATAGCATCTCTAGTCCCCCTTCCTCTTCTAAAACCAAACTGATTATCTTGCAGCTCCTTTTCTATTTTACATTCAATTCTTTTGGTTATTATTCTGGTTAGAACTTTAGCTGTATGAGAAATTAAACTAATAGTTCTGTAATCCTTACAACATTTTGCATTGTTCTTTTTCTCCAGTGGTACCATCACAACATCTAAAAAATCTTCAGGCCATATGCCAGTATCATATACTTGGTTAAAAAATTTTGTGAGTTGCTTAACTGCTTTAGACCCCAAAACCTTAAGAACGTCCACGGGTATATCATCACTCCCAACTGCCTTTCTTCTTTTCATGTCATCAATTGCTCTTTTAACTTCAGACTCGAGAATACTTGGTCCTAGCTGATCTTCTTCCACATCCTCTTCTTCATTTAATTCAATATTTCTTGGCTTTCCTTCTTTGTCATACAGAACCTCAATGTATTCTTTCCAGACATTCTTTACATTGTCTGGCTCCGATACTATTTTACCACTTTTGTTCATGATTCCTTTTCGTCCTATCTTTCTTGCTTTTTTCTTGAATAGTTCCCTTGCTTTGCTATACATGAGGTCTGTTCTACAAATTCTTTCACATTCGACAATCTCCTCGCATTTCTCATTTATCCACTGTTCTCTGGCTTTATCTGTTTCCCTTCTTAAAGCATTATTTAACTCCTTGTACTTTCTTTGGCCTTCTTCAGTGTTTATGTTCCTCCACTTTCTCCGCTCTTCCATTTTTTGCAGCATGGCTGCTGTGATCCAGGGTTTTTTGTTTCTTTCACCCGTTATCTTTCCTACCTTCTTTTCCATTACATCTTTAATGTTGCTATGGATGTATCTCCACTCCTCATCTACATTCTTCCTATTTTCTTCATCTCTCTCCCCCAACCTTTCCTCCAGCTCAGTCATGATAGCCTCCTTGTTTTTAAGGAGTTCCTCTAAGTTCCATTTCTTGTTAACTCTTACGTTTCTCTTAACGCTCTTCAGTCTACATTGTATATTTGCCACCAAAAGGTTGTGGTCAGAATCGATATCTGCCCCTGGTAGTGTTTTCACATTTTTAATGCTATTTCTAAATCTTTCATTGACTAGTATGTAATCTATCTGGTATCGTCTCTGGTCTCCTGGGCTTCTCCATGTGTAAAGTCTCCGCTGGTGATGCTTAAACCATGTATTAGTTACAATTAATCTATTTCTATGGCAGAATTCCACAAGTTTATCCCCTCTTTCATTTCTCTTCCCTAGTCCATATTTTCCCACTATGTTATCTTCCTGTCCCTCTCCGACTACACTGTTCCAATCTCCCATTACTATGGTGGTGATCCTTCCTTTTCCCTCCTCCTCCAATATCTCCATAATCTGTTCATACATTTCATCTACTTCGTCGTCGCCAGCATTAGTCGTTGGCATATACACTTGAATTATAAGCATTTCCACTGGCTCCATCTGAAGTTTTACGGCTATTAATCTATCATTAACTGTCACTACCTTGCTAATTCTTTCAGCTATCTCTTTTCTCATTATAATCCCCACTCCCCTTTCCTTTTTCTCCCCTCCTGAGTAAATAATCTTAAATTCGTCTGAATTTATCTCGCCTTCTCCTTCCCACCGAACTTCACTAAGACCTACTATACCTACATTATTCCTTCTCATTTCCCTTTTTATGTTCTCTAGTTTACCCCCTGAATTCATAGTCCTAACATTCCATGTGCCTATTCTTAATTTCTCACCACTTGCTTTCCTATTAATGTTAAATTTCCTCTGTGCATCCCCTAGGGTAGTCCCCACCCGGAGATCCGATTGGGGGACTATTTTACCTCCGGAATATTTTACCCCAGAAAGATCCATAGAGGTATTTCAGCTTTTCAGCCTATCATGGGAAATATAATGAGGTAGTTTCCCCTTGCTTTCCTCATCGCAGTTTCACAGAGTGATTACCCATCTGTAGCTGTTCAGATCCACATGATCACCACCTACAGAGGTACTGTGCAAGCTGCTGCCCTTGCACAGGGGGATGTAAAACCCCCAAGACTGCTTCTTAGTCTGACTCTTCCCCTCAGACCTTTCCGGCTTGGATGGTCCTACCAGGAGAATTATCTCCCGCCGGCATAGCTCTTTGGTTCGTAAGAGTACACAAACCCTCCCACCTCTGTAAGGTTATGCAGTCCTTAGGGAGGGCCCTTAGATTAGTGGCTTAAAATATCATTAGATACTATTTGCTCTACGTAAGGGCATAACATAGATTTTAGGCAACGTCACTACAACAAAAAAAAAAAAAAACGCAAATTACACTGTGCTGCCATCTTCCGCCAAACGTACGAACCGGGTGTAATATTTTGTTTTTTTTTTTTGATCCATACGTTGAGCAAACGCTTTATTTCTGTCAGTGTTTCACTTCAATTATGCCTCCCCAGCAAAGTTTATGTTAACGAAGCACACTATTTGATTTTTCCAGCACTTCTGCACATAGTTCTCGAAGTCGACGGAGCTAGAGAAAGAGCACGACCTATAGCAGCGTGCCCTTGTCCGCATTCAAAACGTTTTAGTATATCCAATTTTATTAATTAATTAAGAGAAATACTTCTTTTTTATTTTTTGCTTGCAACATTTCAAACTTATAAGGGTAAAAACTAGAGCAAAAATTCAATAAGTCACCACCACAAGCTCGGACTGAAAACTGACTGTAGTCCGCCGAAACGCTTCCATGGACATAAAAAGAAACCGGTCGATTGCATTGCTTCTCCAATGCAATATTGTATACACATGGATATAAAAACAATTTAAAAGTAGTTCGTATATAATGAAACAAAGTGGTTTTTCATTGCAAGCGTCGAATGGGCAGAGAAAGGATCTTCGTCCTTCAGGTTTTTGTAAGAGTTTATGTCCGAATCAAGCGAGCGGATCCAGAGGTAGAGTCAGAATATGTTACGAGCGTAAAACCGAAAACTGCGTATCTCGAGGTATACCTGTATATATAATTTATTCGTGTTCCGGAATTTACAAATAAAGAACCAAAATGACTGAGAAATGCGAAACGTACAATATTAGAAATATCGTTCGCAGCAAGAGAACTTTCCGAACGGAAATCCACGATTATTTCGTAACTGAGAAAAATAAGAAAAAGAAGTCGCACTAGTCTGAAAATAAGACGTCCTCCGCAATCCACTCGCGACTCATTAATACTGCCCGTTTTCTGCCACCGAAAGTAGTTCTGGAGAGGAGAAAGATGCAGAGAAGCAGAAAGAGAGAGAGAAAAATTACCGCTGTCATTCCGCCATCCTAAGCAGCTAACAGCCATGAATTTTTGAAGGCGGTGAGACATGAAACGACAAAGACCCCCCAGCCTCGGTTAGCTCTTGATAAAACGTCTGAATTCTTAAGCTACCTTTTATAATCTCCTGAATACAGTATAAGGAGAGGGAATTGTCGGTGTGGAGAAAGGAATGTTGAGCGTGGATTGTGTCCGGCTGACATTCGCGCACGCACGCGCAAGCACGCACACGTAAAAGGATTCGATTAGGAGGCGAAGACAGATCGAGTAAAGGGTTAGTCGAAAATTCGATGAATGACGGGAAGTGCTTAAAAAAAAGAACACATACGTAAACTCAAGACTCCATAACTACGTTATGATGTCGTCATCCAAAGTCACCATGGATATATATTTTAGCCAGATACGAAGGGAAAGAAGTAATGCTACAGGTTCGAGGAGAATACTACAAGTAGTACAACGCAAATGATTACTTTAACACAGTATTATGAATTAACAAACGCATAAATAAAAATTCAACTGCATAGATGTTCCTCTGATACCAAAATTTTTATCTGCATTGCTCATAAAATTTTCATGATTTTTCAACAATAAACCAGATTATCCAAACGTAACTTAAGATGCCCAACTTTCCACATCATTATTAATTTTATAATTATATTGGATTTGGTAGACTTAAAATCGCCGCACATATGCTGCTTTTTGTGGTCCCAAATTTCATAATTTTGAGTTAGAAAATATTACAAACACATTCGAACGGAATAGTAAATTGATCAGGCGTATTTGTGTGGCAAAAATAACTCGTGTATGTATTAGAATATATCGAATCCAAGTCTAACAATAGTTGTTGCTATGGCAACACTCTCGTAATAAGTGATATAAACTGCAAACTCGCCAGTATTTACTCGAAATTCTAAGAAATACAATCGATAAGCAAAATTCTACGGTAAAAATAATAATCTTCATTTATTTCCTCAGAAAACGGTACAGATACTGTTCAGATATTACAACTCTAAGATATTTAAATGTGCAAGAGAAAATTACCCTGCACGATGAACTTCAGATTTTTCATGTAAATCAAATGAAGGATAGTTCCTGGAATCGAACTCGGGACTTCAATCTTCGCAACAAAAACTATCCTCAAGAGCTCGTCTTAAGTAGCAAGAGATTTCCACAGAGTTTCATGAAAATCGGTCAATTGGCTCAAAAGTTAATAGGGGGGGACGGACGGACAGACAGACAGACACAACGACGAAACTATTAGCCTATTTCCATGTAGGATAAAAATTACTAGATTACTCATGGTTCTTCATATCAGTTCGAAACCGGCCTTCCTACTTCTGCATAAGAAACTACCGATTTTTTTTAAATAAAGAATTTTTTTCGAATAGAACTTGCTTACCTCTAAAATTATCATTGTTATTGGAGTGTAGCAGCACAAGAGATGGTGAGGAAATGCCCTTTCGCCGGAATTCATGATTTACGTATAAGGAATTTCATTGAAGATTGCATCTTTCCAAACATTTCTTTGAGGACATACTTGTAACCTATTCAACTCATCCTGCGACGCCAATAATATTAATATAAGAGCGCCGAAACCCAAAATTAACAAGTTTTCGAGGCGTCTTCCGGCTGCGTTAAGATTCAAACGCGTGTGGAAGCGCCCTTAGAAATAGGTCACGTCCCGGAAGAATTCGTGTCTGCTGATCTGGACACCACGAAAATTGTCCGTCTTTCTTTTTGATAAACTTCAAGATGAAATGGCCCTCCGCTTACAGTTTTCCCCTCTAACCTTCCGCGTGGTTCCAGTGCTATGCGTTGCTAGATAGCTCAGCATTTATGATAACGAAATTCCCTAGCGGTGTGGAGCTTCGTATTTCGAAAGTTTATTTTTACGATTGCGGTTATTAGTGCTCCTGTATGTTAAACTGGATGTTTCATCGTCTTCTGAAATTTATAATCCAAGCCTTACTCCACACTAAATGCATGGCATGGTCTCGCAGTTTGCTTTGAACATAGCCTTCACCAACGACATCCAATTAATGCAGAAGCTCTCTCGGGATCTAGTCACCTCTGCATCGCGGCATTTGCTATATTTTACGCCATTAATTTAAATGCATGTTTACGGAGGAGTTTAAGAGTGGAGATGCAGCCATAGCGCTGCATGTTTAAAAGGCGACTTCTGTCGCTTAAAGAAGACAAAGGCGAAGCATTGCAGCATTAAATTACACGGAAGCTGGCGTTACGGGGAACATTTCGCAGTGATTTCCCTCCGATCCCAATGACCAAACGAGAGTTACACCACGCATTTCCATCCTTCACTCCGCCACGTTACCGGAATGCTCCAAGCAGACCCGACCGCCAACTGCCGTCCAGTTTCGCAAATTTTCAAATTAAATGCGGAGCGCATTATTCTTCGGGAAGGATATCTCTGCCCACCTTGTGACGCGGTCTTGTATTTTTCCACCCTGGCGGCGTGTTTTCCAATCCGACATCAAAGCGGACGGACCTCCCTCCCTCTTTGGCCGCTGCAAAACAGCTGGGAAATTTATTCCAACATCCCGCATTTGCATAACTCGTGGTTGTGGCTGTGACCCCTTACGAACGGTTGTCAATGACCTAAGGGCAACTTAACACGCCTTTCTCCCTCTCCCTACCTCCATCCATCCAGCCCCCCCCCCCTCCTCCTTTCCTCCTATTCCTCACTCCGCATAAGTCCTATCCTTCCCTCCGGCCATATCTCTTTCTCTCTCTCTCTCTCTCTATATATATATAACTTCCTTTTATCCAGATCCAACGATCGAACCTATAAACCTTTGTTCCCCTTCTATCTATCCCTATTCTCTTTCTGCCACACGCTATTGCGTTCTATTCCAACCCATTCCATTTTATTACTTTTCTTTTCATCATGTACTTTTATTTTCAAATTTAAACGAGTGGTACTTCAACCATGGAATGTATATACTACCCGTGTTTTCATTCACTGCTTCCATTTTATCGCTTAATATCCAAGAATTTCCTGATTCTGTCTACATATTTAGTTTTGGTTTTAATTACTTGTATTATCAAATGTATGTTATGGAATTATTAATATGTAATTTATGCATTGATATCTGTTGATATATGTTGTAAACAAGTACATACCAGTGGCGGATCCAAGGGAGGGGCGATGGGGGCGATCGCCCTCCCCTTGGAGGACCCCATTGCCCTCCTCTAGATGCATTCTTAAATTCATTCCGCGCAACATCCATTGTTTCTACACCAAAGTCTGTATGACAAGGGAAAGAAAGATTCTGATGGGGGTAGGGATTTTTAAAATGTATGGTTGTTGGCAGAGGAGGAATCAAGACGGGGGAGGGGTAATTGGGGCGATCGCCCCCTCCTTGGGAAGGTTCTGGATCAGCCCCTGGTACGTACTTAGCTTAATTCAGTAAGTTTCGCAGGTCCCCCCCCTTGTAGTGCGGATGGTTTTCTGCAATGGTTTTTTACAAGTATAAAATTCATCTTCACCCTTAATTTTTCCTACAGTGTAAATTCTTTCCTCACCACCATTCATATTGTAAAGACCAGAGTCCTTATATATATGTATAAATAATTTCATTAAACTCACGTCATGTCAGGGTGTGAAAATACAAATAACTGGAAAAGATAATAGAGTAGAAAATAAAATAATTAAAAATGTAGTTTATAATGAAGTGTTAAATTAAATGTCATTTACATTTATAATTTTTGTTAATTTGTTATATATATATATATATATATACATATATATTTATAATGAATTTCGGGTTAGGTGGAATAGTGGGCTGCACAGTCTCAATCTCGCTCCGAATAAAAGACAAAATCAATCAATCAATCCCTTTTTACTCCGACTTTTCCGAGCACTTCCTTCCCTACTTCTAAAGTCCACTCCGCACGTATGCTCCTCATCTACCCTTTCTCCATTCATTAATATATTTTACTAGTATAATTCCCGTCAAAAACGACGGCTTCACAATTTTTTTTTAATTCTAGCTTTATTTAAAAATGACAGAAGAATTTAAAATGAAGTTAACGAAACACAATATTTATGGTGTAAGAGTCAGTATAAAATTGACCTCCCTTTCCCACCTCCCCCCCCCCCCCCCCCCCCTCCGCCATCTTTTTTCTGGCGTTCCTTTTTCGCCCTATTCACATAATATGCGAGAAATCGTTGCGACGGTGAAAAAATTCGACTTCGATGTTTTTTCACGAACTTTCATGTTTTAGATTAGACGGCTCTCTCTCTCTCTCTCTGTGAGTCGTCCGTGCGTGACTCGATGACGAAACGTCGTTCTCTTCCGGAATGGAAGCCTGGTTGAAATGATGGATTAACGGGCAGCAATGGAAGATCGACGCTTCTCGACGATTTTCTCATAAGGTCGATTTCTTCAAAAAACACCTTGGGGAATTCTAGTTGCAATCGATCCAGTAATGGAGGTCATTGTCGTAAACAACTATGCGTCATATGACATTATAACTCATCGAATGTTGCGTGCAGCAATCGTAAAACCGTCCATACAATAATGTAGTGGTTTTCAAAAGTTTTGCATGCGAGGTAGCCTTTCAAAGATGAATGGAATTTCCCCCCCATGGAGCAAATTTTTAAATTTTTACATGCGAGTATCACAACGCTTTGACGCATTCATTTGTTGGCACCGCACGATAAGCAATTTATTTGAGGAAATCTTTTCGATTTATTTAATTACTTAGCACACCACTAAGAGTCAGCTGCGACGCCCCAGTGTGCCGTGGAAACAAGTCTTGGAAAAACCGCAAAAACGTAGCCAGTGGCAACTAAATATTTTAGCGCACGGGGCAAACTACTAAATATGTGACCCCCCCCTCCTTCGAAGAATTCTTGTCTCAAGTTTATTTAGTCACAATTTGGATTTATTGCGCCCCTTACTTAAATGCGCCCGGGGCAGATGCCCCGCTTGCCCCCCTTTGTTACGGTACTGGTGACGTTATGGCGTGGAATACAATGCTAAGGATTCTGCCTCCGTTACTGTACTCCACTAATCATTCCGTCTCTCTCTCTTAACTGCTTGAGTCATTCTTTTTATAACCTTCTCTTCACCTCGCTTTCTTCGACGCCCTTTTTCCCTGACATCCTTTCCTCTGCCTTAAACATTTCCCTAAGTAATTCACTTTGGTCTCTTTCTCATGCTATCCCTGTCCCTTTCAATACGCTCCGCCACACTTTGACGCTAGGTCTCTTTCCTATTCTTTTCTCACGATCACCAAGTCTGCCACGCCCAATTTTCGCCCGACCTCTGCCTTTATGCCCCCTCTCCTTCTCTTTCAACCAGTACAAAAGCCCATCCATATAACGGGAAGGAATATATTATTTGTTATTTAAATTAAATTCTCTTACTTGTTGTTATCATGCATGTAGTTCAAAAATTGAACGGCAGGGAGACTGGCAGCGCCGAGGGGGGTGGAGAGGTGGCGAACCTCTTAAGTGATGTCCTAAATTTGTCTGAGGAACAATGCGATTGCCCTTGACGACGGAAGTTCTTTAACCATAAAAACACGAAAATTTCGTGTTTAAAACGAATATATGGTCTGATTCGAAGAGTATTTCAAAATCGACGGTAGGAAAATGAATTTTCAATCTTTAAGGCGATATTTGGTTCAAGCACCATATTCGCACAACTTCTCTAAGTAATTTTAAAATGCGAATGAAAATTTGCTGCATTGCTCCTCGTAAACGTAACTCCCATAAAAAATACGGAGATACAGAGAAGGATACAAAATCGTGATTCGATTTACTTGAGTCGTCTTCGCGAGGACATTTTGAGAGTGAGATCCAGCGCCGTTCTTGAGGTCCCTTTGTCACTTAATCAAGTTTCGCCATTTTCCAGGAAGGATGTGTGTGATACTGAATTACAACGATCATGTTGTAGCGCGCGTGGGTCTGCCTGTTTGTACTTATGCAGTTTATTATTCAAACCAGAGAGGTTTTCTCAGTTACTAAGGTTAGCTCGGTAGCGGAACTATAATAACGAGACCACGAAAGGGAGGAGGACGATAGATATTAGGGGGGTCTGCCGGTCTACCTATATCATATATTAACTCCTAATAGAAGGATATGAAACAGATTACATATTAAAAATTGAAAGAAGTATAAATATTAAATTTGTTCTGAAACTAAGAATAGCAATAAAAGGGTGGAAGGTTTTTGAAAGTTTGTTTATTTTTTTAGTTGTCAAATTTAAAATAACAGAATATTCCGTATTGCGATGACCTTTGTTGCAATGTTTATGTCTTTCAGAAGTGGATTCTACACGCAGTTTCGGGTGGTGGCGTAGTTCTCAGATTATTTATTTTCGCGGGGTAGTTGATAGTTCCGCCAGTGAGTTGGATTCGCATGGATAGCGTCGCGTAAATGTACTGCCCTAAATGCAATATAAAATAAATTGATGTGGCAACCACATGACTTTCTCCATACCTGTAATATTTCTAAAAATTCGCATAAGGTTAAATGATAATGAATAGTTTTAAGGAATTTCGAGTAAAATTTAAAGACTTTACAAAGAACAGAAATAGATTCATACCATACCATACCTTTTGATATTGGATATAGCCACAAAGCTCCAACAATTAAGAAAATAAAAAGGAGCGTTACTAAGTCGTAACTAAGCGTCAATTTCTAACAATAGCCGCCGGTAGGTGGTGGTAGCTAAAATATTAACTTTTAAAATATCTCTTAAACAATGTTATATGGGAAAATGTTTCAAACAAAGGTTGTAGAAAATTAAATATTCTACAACATTTATTCCAGTATTTGTTTACATTAATCAAATATTAAAGTAAATATTTCAAAAAACTGGTAAGTGACATAAGTAAACACCCACTTTCGGTTGACCGATTTTTACCAAAAATTAACCAGTTATTTTGCCTTTAAGTAAAATGTCAAATTTAAAATTTTGCATTGACCTGATTAATATTTTTTTAGTTAGAGCACTCAGAAAAACTGTCACACACGCAGGCGCACGCACGCGCACGCACACACACATCATCGAGAAAATGGTCAAAACGTGTTCAGGGGACCCCAAAACGTGTATTTCCGATGAAATCTCGTAATCGATCTTTTCTTGAAAACAATACATACAACGTATAGAGAAAGAAACAAAACGATATTTTCTTCCCATCTCGTTCTCTTTCAATTTCGTTATAATTTCCTTCGCTCGTCTACCTTATTCATTCTCTCTCTAGAATCTCCCCTCTCAATCCGATCTGCTTTGCTAACATTTTCCCAGGAGTCAGTGACTTCCTGCCTTACTCTTTTTTCGGTAACGGTAAAGTAGAATCCCGATCCACTGGTCCGAGTCACTTCGTGTAGCGTTGTTTTTCGTTATTATTATTCCGGTTTGAAGAGCGGCGTCCTCCGTCGCAAATGGCGAATCGTGCGGAATCGTGCATTTTTAAGGAAATCAACGTTCCCATTTTGTAATCCCCTTTAACGGTGCCTATCTGACAGAATGATACGGAATAAAATTTCAGTCGCGATCACTTACGAGCTATTGTGCGCTAATGCTGTTTTCCTAAGTATTAATAAAAACGAAACCGTATAAAACCGATTAAATATAAAACATCTGATATGGCCACCACGTGACTTTCTCCATACCTGTAATATTTCTAAAAATTCCCAATAGGTTATATGATAATAAATATTTTAAGGAACTGCGAGAAAATTTTAAAGACTACAAAGAACATAAATAAACTCAAACTATAGCCTTCTGATATTGGATATAGCCCCAAAACTCCCACAATTACGAAAATAAAAAAGGAGCGTTACTAAGACGTAACTAAGCGCCAATTATTAACAATAGTCGGTAGGAGGCGTGGTGGTGGCAGCAAAAAATATGATATCTTTTTAAAAATGTATTATATGGGAAATTGTTTCAAACAAATGTTATAGAAACTTAAATTTCCTATAATTTCTATTCTAGTACATTTTTACATATATCAAATATTAAATTAAATATTTTAAAATAACAGATATGTGACAAGAGTATACACCCACTTCTTGTTGACCAATTTTTACCAAAAACTAATCAGTTTTTGAGAATTTTATAAACATTTTAAAAATAAAATTTGGTGTTGACCTGATTAATAGTTTTTAAGTTAGAGCTGTCACATACACAGACATCATCGAGAAAATGGTCAAAACGTGTTCAGGGGATCCCAAGACGTGTATTTCCTTTGAAATCTCGAAGTTGAGTTTTTCATGAAAGCAACACTTTCCGCTCTAATAAGTGCAACATATGAAGAAAGTAAAAATTATAATTTTTTAGCGCATTCGATAGGGGATCCACTTACTAATTGACTTGTAATTAAAATTAAGCTGCAAAAATATTTGCGAAATCATATGCAAATTCTGTTTTTTTAATGAGCTAAAAAAATAAACCATGTCAAACCGATTTACATCAAAGTTAAAATAAATTTGACTAAAATGACGATTAATGTCTAATAATATCGATGGATCTGACAAGCCACTTCGATGTTAATACTGTGCGAATATAAAGAGATTCATCGCCAATTCCGTTGATCACGAATTGCGAGGGACAGAGAGGCTGTGCGATGAGAACACGGAGTCAAGTTTTTATCATATAGTGCTCACATACGTGCCTTGGATTTGTTTTTACTTGCCTGCCTTTTCAAACGCAAGACAAGAACAATATCTTTTTTAACGGATTGTATTTATGTGCGGAGCAATTTTTCAAAAGCAAGCGCTCTTGGTGACAAAGAAAAATATCATATTGCGTCAGCAAGTGATGCTCTAAATTTTCACTGTTGTCACTGACCCTGGAGATACGTTTTCATCTAATAGTATACGGTATAGGTATAGGTGAATTGAAAGCTTATAGTCCCTCAATTCGCGAACTACCTCGTGTTTTAGCGGAATATCTTTAAAGGGAGGGAAAGTGAAGGGGAAATGAATCAGCTGGAGATTCAGCTCTACAGTTTGGCCAATTGAACCCTAACGCTTGGAGGCTAAATACTTAGCCACCGGTATTTTCTCATGCACACTTTTTTTCAGCCAGACTTGTCCTTTCTTACAAATAAGGGCTACATATTATGTTTCTTTACTATGATTTTCATCAAGTTTTGAAGAATAAATGAGGAATATTTGATCACGCAATATTAGTATAAGTCAAAAATTAATTATCATATTCCCCAACTTAGGAGTGGTATGATACCTTGTAGGTAGTAGTGGTAGGTTCCCATGTTAATAATAAATTAAATAAAATCTGAAAACAAAGTAACGAGTACGAAAACGCAATATCAAAACGAAACAAATTAAAATAAGGAAAACTATACACACGAAACTAAAACGGCAATCAAAACTTCGATAACAAATAACGATATCAACGATAAGTACTGACAAAGAAAACAATAGTTAAAAATAAACGCAATAACAAACACTCGATAAGCAAACAGCAATAAAAAACTACGATAACAGAACAATGGCAGTCAAGGAACACCGTAAGGCTGGCAACGAAGGCACGTGGAGTCTCAGTAAAGAATGACATAGAGTTTTTACCCTCTCTCCCGCGTTTCGGGAATGAACTCTTCCATACCAAAATGTTTTCTGCTCATGTGCCATAATCTTTCAACAGAGCTATACTGTGGAAGAACCTCCGATTCTCAACTCACGGTTCTTCACGATAACTAGGATTGGAATTATACGTTACACTATTCTTTTCTTCTGGGAAGCGTGCTACCCGCCTTTCTCATTCAGAGTAGCTGCATAATCAGTGGGTCCTATTTGCTCATATAATCTGCTTGTATTGGGCATGTTTCTATCGATTCGACTCTGAATCGCATCCTTATTCTTCCTCGTGAGAATGGAATTTTTCTATTGTGAGGAAAATTTTGAAAGTGTCACAACGGTTCTATTGAACTTTATGAGCTCTTGTGCGAATTGCTATCGCTTAGTTGTTTGTTAACTGATACTGAGCAACAAGGTCTTTCGAACTGCAATGTTATGCTTATGCCGAGATATTCATTAAGGAGACGATTTCGATAAATGGAGACCCTGTCAGAGTTCCATCATCTACACCATCGTTTCTCAACCTTTTTGGTGGAACAGTCCACATAAGCTAAAGGAAATCATCCTTGGCCCGCCTAAACTGCAAGAAATTTAGGTAGGTATATACAATCAGAAGAAAATTCTATAATATTAACTAAAAGTAGCAGGTTATTAAAAAACATAAAGCTATTAATTCAAAATTTCACTAGTTATTTAATAAGTATTTACGAAATATTTAGCTTTTGCTATATTTTTGCGACAGATTTTAAATGTTTCTAACCTATCGTAACATTTTAAACATTTTACGCGTCCCACCTAAAATCCTTTTGAAGCCCACCGGTTGATAAACATTGCTCTATGTTACTTAGAATTACAAATGACTATTTATTTTCAACTGAAACGGCAAAAACATTCTGAACGCGTTAATAATGGCGACGATATTAAAAACTAAAAAATTAGGACAGATCATAATTAGTTGTTTATTTAAATATTGCTGTTGCCTATATTTTAATTTATAATTATTAAATCATGCACTTTATCATACAGTTGGAATTTCTCATTGGCTTCAAATGCCTTCCTTTTTTCGCATAAACATAATTCTCTGGATAATGATCACTCGGTATCAGTAGTATTTATTGGCGGTTTTAAGGATTTTCATTTCGTATGATAAATGATCTCTGCCGTAAAATCGGTAATGAGCACAATTTTAAAATCTTTCATGAGCCGTTGACAAATATGGTTTTGGGATCATTAATCGACGATTTATGCATACAGGTTTGTAGGACAGAGCGTTATCGAGGTTCATATTTTTCCCGAGAACAATACGAGATCATAAAAGGCGAGTCAAACCTGCGAGAGAAAATTGTTAGTTAGACTTTGGCTCATTGCATCGCCTACGACCCAGCAATTTGGTGAATTGTGGGGTAACATGTGGATGTTACATAATTTGAAGCCCTTTACAATCAGTCGCACCAACATTGAAAATTTTCAGAAAATTAGAGGAGGCACCTGATCTATTAGTGGTGCTTCATACAGCGGGAATATGGTTAATGTTTTTACTTTAGCAATGCCTCATTATAAGTAATCACAGTTGACGCAGATGCTAGTACTAAAATTACACAATGAAAGAATTAAAAAATTCCAATCATCTGAAAAAAATTCATAAGGAAACGCGTGAAAACACAATGCCAAACAGAAGTCGCGCTAACGTTGCTTCAGAAGCCCATAGTACCTTCGCAGCCCCCGCCATTCATCGCTATCACCATTCTATTAGCCTGTTTCGTGAGGATATTCCTCTTACCTAAACGACCTCACTCATGTCCAACACCTCCAATCTCAATCCCATCACGAAAAATTTGTCCCGTTTCCCATCGTGCTGGGTTCCCCATTGACTGATTCACAGCCCTTCGGATGTTTCCCTTCAGACAGACTCATGTGGGACTCCCTCTGTTGCCTCGGTCCCTTCTCCCTCTCTTTGTTCACCATTTCCTTTCTCGTTAGTTTTTCTCCAACTTCACTCAAACATACTCATAGAAATCAGTCCATCCGCTATCCTATATCTTCACTTTAATAAATATTTACATGAAATCATAATATATATGTATACACTATATAAATATAGTCTATATCAGACACTGTAGATACGAATATACTAAATGACTACTTAGAGTAGGTACCTATTAACCCTCCGGTACTCGCGCGGGGTAGATTTCCACCCCACCCCACACATTTAATGATAGTTTCCCTCCCGTTTGTTTTTAGCTGTCTTCTTCTATTCTGTAGCTGGAATGACAAATGTGCGGAAGGTTTTTAGGAAAAATTTCTAATATTGCGTCAACCGTTTTTGAGTAAGGACACTTTTTCTTAGATGGCGCAAGGCGATCTGAGACGAACATCTGTGATATATCTCATTGTGTGGAAAATATTGTTGCTGTCTTGGTGAAATGGTTTTAAATGGAACAATTGGCAGTTTTTTCATGTTTCTATTTCTCACTCAACAAAATTTAACCGATACCTATAATTTCTGAGGTGAGGAAAAAAACATGATCTTTTCACTTTCTCTCTCCATATGCAATGTTATTGATAGTAAATAATTAAATTTGTATACAGTAATTTTTAAAAGTCGCAAGAACTGATTAGTTTTTGGTAAAAATCGGTCAACCGGAAGTGGGTGTTTACTCTTGTCACTTATTCGTTATTTTGAAATATTTGCTTTAATATTTGATATATGTAAAACGTACTGAAACAAAAGTTGTAGGAAATTCAATTTTCTACAACCTATGTTTGAAACATTTACCTATATAATACATTCTTTAAGAGATACCTTAAAAAGTAATATTTTAGCTGCCACCACGCCACCTACTGACTATTGTCAACAATTGACGCTTGGTTACGTCTTAGTAACGCTCTTTTATAGTTTCTTAATATCCAATATCAGAAGGCTATGGATTATTTCTGTTCTTTTTAAAGTCTTTAAATTTTTCTCTCAGTCCCTTAAAATATTTATTATCAAGTAACCTATTTGGAATTTTTAGAAATAATACAGGTATGGAGAAAGTAATGTGGTGGCCACTTCAGATTTTTAAGTGTTATCTTTTGGGAAATAGAAATTATCTACTGAAGTCAAATCTGTGCCTTTTTTGGTTTTCATAAAGGAATTTTACTATAATAATCAAACATTCAAAAGAAATTTGAACCTTCTACCTACTCGGAAAGTTTGTTAAAAATAGCAATACAATCAGTCACAATAAATAGTTCATATTAGTCGAGGTATTTACCTCATATCTGCCATTACTCTAATGTAGTGGCGCACAACATACGGCCCGCAGGCCAAATGCGACTCGCCGGCACATTTTGCGCGGCCCGACAGAAAGAGGAAGTAACTCAGCTTATTCATGATACGTGTTCGCTACATATTTCAAGTCTTATGTTTGAGTTGTTTATTGATAACTCTTTCGTTAGTTTTGAAAATACGATCCCAGTATTCAACGTGAATTAAAAGATTTGCTGTAGTCTGCAACCTTAAAAAAAAATAACACTGAGAATTCTCCCCCAATTGATTTCTACCAACAGTTGGACAGATCCAAATTCATGTTACACAGGCTCAGAAAATTGTGTCATTATTTGTGAGTACGCATGCGTGTGAAGAAATATCCTCTTATGAATTTAAACAGAGCTCCATTTCGTTCAACAATGACAGATCAGAATTTAAGAGACATTCTCAAAACAGCGGCCACCATCATTAAGCCGAATGTAAGTGGAATGGCAAGAGAAAGACGGAGCAACATCTCCCATTGACTAAATGAACTGTATTTGCTTGTTGCTCGATTTTTGTAACGCAAAAATTGCAATTGAAACATATTATGGTAACTTAATTGTTAAAAACAAAATGGCGACCTTAAATTTTTATTATGGACGCAACTCTCATGGTGATGCTCGCTTTAAAGTCCAATCGAGGTCGATTTTGGCCCGTGTCAACTTTTGAGATGCGCACCTCTGCACCCTTAAAAACTCCCCCGTCGCCCTAATATAGCCACAGCTATCTTTCTTCTCCAACTCCCTCCCTCTCCTGCACAATCCCCATTCTTTTCTCCATCCTTTCTCCCATCCAACTCTCTCCCCCCTCTCAAAAAACATTACCTATCGAACCTCAATCCCTAAGAGACTCCTTCACGTCCCACATCCGCCACCTCGATCACATCTTCCTCCATCTCCTTCCCAGTCTCTCCCCCCTCTTCCCCTCCCCTATCTCCCTCCATTCCTTCTCCCTCCCCTTTCTCCCCCTCCCCTTCGCTCTCCGCCCTCTCATCATAACGCCCGAACAAAAGTAGTACCCTCCCTTTCTCTCTCTCTCTCACTCTAGCTATCTCGCAACATTCCCGGATTTTACGTCCCAATTTTTTCCCCCTTCTAGGAGAGGAACGCGGGGTCATTTGAGAGATCTCGGCGCCGCTGTCTCAGCAGATGGGGACCGCAAGATCGAATTCCCATCGCGGTGTTTCCGCGCTATTTTCTCCATGCCGTATACCGTGCGCGCCTCTCGTCTCACCCCGGTTGTGTGTTCGCATTCCATCCCGTCCCATCCCTTTCCTTTCTTTCTTTCACCGCTCGGGTGCGAACGCAGCGCCCTGATAACATTTCGCGGCGAGGAAATGAGACTCTTTGCGGGATCGCTGCGCGCGGTCGGGGACCTCCTGGAGATCAAAATCCCGCATCGCCGTCGTCCGGGCAAATTGAATTGCGGTTCGCGAGGAAAACCTACGCGGTTAAGTGCAACGAAAAAGAGGGGAGGGGGGGAAGGATAGTATTAAAGGGAGAGAGGGGGGGGGATCAATGTGAGGACGGAGAGGAAAACAAATGAAGGCTTCGTTTTTATTGTTTTCTTCGGCACCTATCTTGAGAACGAAAAAAAAAACAAACAAAAGATTCGGGTTTCTTCCGATTCGCTTCGTTTATTTAAATTGGGTAATTTATGTTCCCAGCTGATTCACCTCTTCCTATGCGTATTGGGTATCTAAGAGGGTGTGCAGGGAGGAGAGAAATCTGGTGCTGGCTTTTAACCTACTCTTAACTAAGAGCACCAAGGGGGGCAACGCCTTAACGTCCCTTCCGAAGGACGGAACCCTGACTTTCCGCGGTCTACTCAAACCACACAAACAGGAGACCGGGCGACCTTAGAAAAAAAAATCCTTCGCAGGATTCGTGCCCGCTGCCCTTTTTGAGCTTTAGGTGGGTATCAACCAGCGTCCTAACCACTACACCACCGGCACCCTCTGTAAATTCGGTAGAGTGGTTCTAAAAGTGCTTTAGACGATAGTTCCGCATCCATTTCACATATATTCCTGAGTGATTACCTTCACCAGAACAGCAACACAGAGAAGCCGCTTCTTGCGCGAGGGATTTTCTAGAAGCGGATCAACGTTTCAGCTGCAGTAATGTTTCGCGACCCAACTCAACCACAGTCAGTCGGATGTCAATTTCAATCTCGAATGTCCATAGTAAAATCCGGTGGGTTCCATAGCTAAAAGGTTTATTCCCTGAGTTTTATTTTCGACAACCAATGAACAAATCTATTGGATCATTACGATAAAATATTCCCGCAAAAATTGTGAAAAAGGGTACAGAGAAGTCTAATCCTATCCTCACCTGAGCGTGTGATAGTTTTCCATAGTTCTAATTGGTTTCTTTAAAAAATCCACTCCAGTGTAATTCACAAAGCTAAATAGTCATATAATGAACTGTTAATTTCTCCTTATGTATTGTAACCATCGACTATATTTCGGGCTCATGGGTTGCTAAAAATATCTATTCGGAATTTTTCCGCTAGCATAATTTTTCACTCATATACATAATATAGAGAATGTATTGCAATCGCGAAAAAAATTGAATGCAAGATTTTGACGGAAATACCACGTTTTAGGTGTCCCAGAGTACAAAACGTGGTTTTCGCCGTGTTTCGTCCGTCCGTCTGTGTGCAGCTGTAGAGCCTAAGCCAGAGGTCGGAAATATAGGGCCCGCAAAGGGCATTTTTAAGTGGCCCTCGACACCATTATGAAATCGGACCATAATATAAAATACAGTTAATTTCATATTTGCTGGTAAAAGTTATGGCCGAAAAACTTTTCCGGTGTGTTATGGGGACAACATAATATTAATCACTGGTTTTCACAAGCAGGATCCCTCTCATTATATCGAATAACTTCAGATGTAGAGCCTAATGTCATCTGTTAATGCGGCCCGCTACGTAAAAATATTTGCTCACCCCTGGCCTTTGCGGTCAAGCAAAATTGAATGATATATTCTTATTTAGAGATAACTTTTTCAGAATTGAAACGATATAGCGCAACAATGAATGGTAGTTACTTCTGTTTGATTTTCACAAATTTTCGATTTGTTTGAAACTAGATAATTTTCCGGGATTTGCCCCGGATTTACAGTTTCGTATATTTCATGCTCATTTCACTTGCTAATATTTTCATTCAAGGCACTCTCGAGATTTATTGACTAATATTCTCCCTTCAATTGGTATGAACAAATTAAATGTAAATTCAAATTTGATATTCTGCTAAGAAAATTTGAAATAAGTTGTGTAATTTTACAAAAAAATTAACAACAGGGTGTGATTTATATGGCAGCCCTCCCTCTCTCTCTCTCCTAAAATTTAATATTCTGGCCCAGACTTGCACATCCTCAATGTCTTTTTAGTACGTGTACCAAGTTTTAAGCCAATAAATTTCTTGGTTTTCGATAAAATCTGTAAAGGGTTCTTCGTATGGCACAACCTCCACTTCATCCATCCCTCAAAAACCAAATTATGGTACCAATATACACATCCTCATGGTCTCTTTAGTAGCTGTACCAAATTTCTCTAAGTTTCTTGGATTTCGGAAAGTAATGTAGGATATGATGTTTGGCACCTCATAGGCGAGGACTGAGAGGTATACAGTATGTGTGGAGAACAGTCTGTCATCCTCCCTCCCGTCGCACTGTTAGCGGATAGTGGACCAAATCTTATTTTAAAATAAAGTAATAAAACGGATAGAAATTTTTTTAACGGAAAGAATGACTAATTGATAAAAAATTAGCATATAAGTTTCAAGCTAATTGCAGCGGAAAGTTATATAGCCAGTCCGCCTCTTTTGTAGGGTGGGGGAAGATGACGAGCCCTCTCCTTCTCCCACCCCACAAAAATCAAAATTCTGGCAGCCAGTTGCACATACTCATGGTCTCAATGGTAAGTGTACCAAATCTTAAGTTTCTTGGTTTTCGAGAAATGCTGTACACACACATACACACACACAGATACACGCCGCCTTTTTATTAATATAGATGGCTTTAACGATTTTGATTAAACACACAAAAAATACGGAAGCTTCCGGAGGTGATCCCTTAGTCAGCAAAAGAGAGAGAGAGACAAGACACAGTTATCTCTCTCTAGAGAACTAAAGGTATGTATTTTAACCAAATATGGTATATGTAATCCTCAGACAAATAAATAACCAAAATAGCATAATTCAATCGGGTTGACAAAACAGGGCTACCACAATATCAAGGTTAGTATGTTAGAATTTTTCTGTAACTATGAATTCCGAAGGTATAGACTGAGTCGATTCAAAAGAGAAATTTCGTTTGTATGGCGAGTATACAATGGCAAAACGAAATGAACATGTTTAGAATGGGTCTAAAAATCAGGGCTACCAAAACGTAAGAAAAATAATTTTATGACTCCAAAGCATACATAAAGTATAGGTGTGTTGAAAGCTTACGGCCCCTAAATGTGCGAACTGCCACGTGTTGTAGGGGAAGTGAAGGTGAAAGGAAACGTCTGGGGATACAGCTCTAGAGTTTGGCAAACTAAACCCTAACGTTCGGAGAATAAATAGGTAAACATCGTTATTTTCTAATGCCCATAATCTTTTTCGGTCAGATTTTCCTTCCTTACAAATAAAGGCCACATATTTTGTTCCTTTACTAGGATTTTGATCAAGTTTTGAAGAACGCATGAGGAATATTTTATCACACAATATTAGTAAGAGTTAAAAATGAATCATCATATACCCTGACTTAGTAGTGGTAGAATCGGTACCCATGTTAATAATAAATTAAATGAAAACGGAAAACAAAGTAACAAGTACGAAAGCGCAATATCAACACGAAACAAATTAAAATAACAAAAACTATATACACGAGACTAAAACAGCAATCAAAACTAGGATAACAAATAACGATAAGTATTGACAAATAAAACAATACCTAACAAAATACGCAATAACAAACACTCGATAACCAAACAGCAATAAAAAACCACGATAACAAAACAATGGCAGTAAAGGCACACCGTAAGGTTGGCAACTAAGACACGTGGAGTCTCAGTAGAAAATGACATAGAACTTGACTCTCTCCCCCGTGCAGCTCACGTTTCTAGAATGGTCTCCTCCAGACCAAAATTCATTTCTGCGCATGTGCCATAAGCTTTCAACACAGCTATATACGGTTATACTAGGCGAATTTGACGAAAATCACTTCTGTACCACGGGAAACCCGTGTACGTCCCTACTTGTTTCTGTGCTTAATTAACTTTCCTTTCTAATGAGAGCTGCTTCTGTGCCGATCACATCACGGAGCTTCATCATGATTTTTACTTCATCATATACGTAGCATATAGCGAAAGTATGTATTGTAATTGCAAAAGAAATCAACAATTAGATTTTGAGGGAAATACAATTTTTAGGTGTCCCAGAGTCCAATAAGTAGTTTTCGTCAGGCCGTGTCGGTCTGTGCGAGATCCTAGAGTATTGGTTCTCAACCGGGGTGACATCAAACCCCAGGGTGACGTGAGAGTTATTGAGGAGTGGCGCAAATATTAGATGAATTCACAGCGTATCATATTTTCTGGCCTATAAAAATAAATAAAACCAGAAGAAAACCTGCCTCTGCTTCTTTAAATTCACAAGTTTTTTCTTTATGTGGTAGATATTGCCCAATTTATCTTTAAAGGTGACTTGAAGGAAATGGAACTGTTAACGGGGTGACACAGAACTGAAATGGGGTGACGCAGAACTGAAATGGGGCGACGCAAACAAAAAAAGGTCGAGAAATACTGCCCTAGAGTCTACATGGTTAAACGATATCTAATTATATTTTCTATTTAGGCGCAATATTATCCAAAATAGAAATAATTAGAGATGAACAATATAGCGCAACAATGAAGATTACGTAGTTTATTCTCGTTGCTTTTCACAAAATGTCGATTAATTTTTTAAAATGTCTCTAACGATTTTTATTTAAATTCACTTACAATTAGTTATAACATTTGGGGTCATGAACAATGCTGCATAAGCCATATTTCTCAGAAAATAACTGTATAAAACGTCCAGCAATATTACAATATAGCAATTTTGGCCCAGCTCTCTTCAATTATCTTAAAAATCTTCCTGCAGCAATAATGGTTCAGCGCCTATGTTCCTACGTCAATCATGTCTGATTATCACGTAATTCACATAATGAATAGTATATTATTTTATTGCCATTTACCTGCAGAATACATTCTCCGCGGTTTCGTTGTTTTAGTAGTAGCAAGAGTTCCTTCCAGCAAGGAAAAAGTGTAGTGAGAGACCGGACGCATACGTATTATATGAGGAAGTTTGTAAAATGCACGAGAAAAGGTCGAAAGGGTATTTACCTGACAATGAAAAAAGACTACTTTGAAGGACAAGAAAGGACATATTATTTAATGGCTTGTTTTCTTTACTTCCAAAATATCATCCCTATATCGATCTTGGTGGAGATAATATAGAAAAAAAGATGATCCAAAGAAACTTATAATACCAAATTTCCATTTAATCGTTTATTTAATACTTACATACATTGACTTTAAAAGCTTCAAAATTATCGCGGATATGTTGCTCTATAAGTTCCCAAATTTCATAATTTGGCGTTATAAAATATTACAAACACATTCGAATTGATCACGCATATTTTTGCGGAAAAAATAATGTACGAATGTATTAGAATATACCGAATCCGAGTCCAACAATAGTTGTTGCTATGGCAACACTCTCTTAATAAGTGATGAAAATTCCAGTAATTACGTGAAATACTATGATATACAATCGATGTGAAAAATTCTACGATAAAAATTTGAATCTTCATTTCTTTTTTCAGAGAATAATACAAAACCCGCACCGATATTACAATTCTAAGATATTTTAATGTGTAAGAGAAAATTACCCTGCACGATGGACTTCAGATTTTCCATGTAAATCAAATGAAGGATAGTTCCTGGAATCGAACTCGGGATCTCAATCTTCGCAACAAAACCTACCCTCGGGAGCTCGGCCCAAGTAGCAAGGGATTTTCACAAAGTTTCATGAAAATTGGTCCATTGGTTCAAAAGTTAACAGGGTGAGACGGACAGACAGACACAACGACGAGACTATAACCCTATTTCCATTTTGGAAAGTAGGCAAAAAATTAATGCATTTGTTTATATTTCGATATCCATTCATAATATGGCAAACAACTTTTCAATCATCCTTCGTACGTTTTACCACTTTTTTCTCTCGCAATAAACTTCTAAAATTATATATCATGCGCATGCGCGTGCATAAGCGAGTCCTTAAAACGCCATTAATAGGGTAAAGGCTTCCCAAAGTTGAGATTAAAGAAGCAGAGATTTTATATCAATCTTTAAAAAAGCATACGAAGGAATATCCCCCGAGTGCTCGAGATCAAAGGGAGGCCGAGTTTATTTATTAAAGGGCGAAATAAAATATAAAGTACGGCCGAGTGAGCCACGCAAGGCATTCCATGTCATCGCAAACGTCAACGACCTTCCTCGAGAAGTTTGAAAAGTATGCAACGCGACGTTTGCTAAAACTAATAAAGGCGAAATGTATCAGGCTTCCATTGCTTTTGGCGTGCGTCGTGTTTCTCAGCCATAAATTGTCGCATTTCAGTCAAGGCTCACCTGCGCTGTAGACACTATATATATATATATATATATATATATATATATATATATATATATATATATATATATAACAGCTTACGGAAAAGGAAAGGTAAAATGGATATATGGATATCAATAAGGTGTTGGGATGAGGAAACCCAGTGAACACTCACCAATCAGACGACTTCAGGTTGGAGAGACCCCGGGGATGAGAGAACTCTCTCTCTGTAGCTGATGAAGGAATAATTCCGAAAACTTCTACGTTTGTGATGTTTCTGTGTTTTAGTGTTCTTTTACGTGTGTCGCTTCGACAACCCCGGGGCCTCGCCAACCTGAAGTCGTCTGATTGGTGAGTTTTCACTGGGTTTCCTCATCCCAACACCTTGTTGACATCCATATATATATATATATATATATATATATATATATATATATATATATATATATATATATATATACATACATATATATGTGTGTGTGTGTGAGTGAGTGAGTGTGTGTAAATGGATATTTGTAGGAAAATGAAGAAGCGAACCGGATGAAAATCACGATGCAGGTCACCCTTTGCTATGTGCAAGAGTAACTGTATTTTATCTACAGTGCCATCAAAACAAAGGCGCTCTAGTTCAAACTGTATATATTTATTGAACTATCTATTTCTCTTTCATCATTGTTTCTCGTATTGTTCTTAATCATGGGGAAGTTTCATTCGTTCGATAATAAAATCAAAACATTTTCAATGTACGATCCTTTGCGCATCCGATAACATTTTCTGGCGTCTACTGAAATTTTCCACAACGGCAGCAGCTATTGTTTCTCCAGCTATGCACTCCACAGCAAGATTTGAATCCATGGATTATTTCCCATTGAGTTTTTCGAGGGCCACATGAGTACTAGAATAATCCGCACACGGGTTGAACAATTGAATGCGGAAAACTCACAGCTGCCGTGGAGAGCATAACTGAACAAACACCAGCTGCAGTTACGAAAATTTTCGGCGGGTCTGCAAACGGTGACAGACGCACGGGGATCGCATATGGAAAGCGCTATGAAAACGTTTTCCCGAGAAGATGATAATAATCTCTTCGAGCTTCGTGAGTGTTGTGATACCGGAAAAAAATGCTGCAAGTAAAATATTTCGATAAATATAAACCAGTTGTTCTTCTAATAACCCCACGCCTCCCTCTTCTTCCCCAAAAATTTTCTTTTGTTTTTAAATTTTATATATCATAAAGTTATTAATAATAGTAACCAATTTTTTATAAAATAGGTTTCTAAGCGAGCTGAGTTCTACTGCGTTAGTTTTATATAGTGAATTCCAATCAGTTAAATATTTGTTTCTACGCACAATTCGCAGCTGACAAGCTAGCGTCATTTTCTGGTCAGTCGGCAATAAGTTGTCATTGCCTAAAATATCCGAGCAGTGTTTCTTATATTATATTTAATGGACGAGGCCGAGACTTCGTGAAATTCCATAATCAACATAAACAATATTGGATAGTATTTAGGACTGCACTAAACATTTGCTAATTTCCACAGTATATTTAAAATACAACCGGTTTCGGTGAGTAATCACCATCATCAGGTATGTTTATGGTGATTGCCCACAAAACCGGTCGTGTTGTAAATATTTTGTGGAAGTTAGCAAATGCTTAGTGCTGTTATAAATACTATCCAGTATTGTTTATGTTTTTCATCTGTTATTTCTACGTATAATAATTCCATTCGTCTGCACTGCATCAGTCATGGAAGCAATAAGTTGACAGAGCATTAGGATACATCAGTGCAAGACAAATCAGGGCCGGGCGACCCAATCCAAGTGAAAATCCACTTGATGAAAAAAGAATATTTTTTAAGGAACCACAGAAAAAAATTATTAAAAATAGATATACATCTATTTTCTAGGAAATGTCGTTTTCTATGCCTCTGCTAAGATATTCCAGGTTGGTGTCAATTTTGGACGTCGCAATTCTTGATTCATTTTTTACAAATTTGTACCAGTTATCGAAGCTTTGGTTTTGCTTTTGCAGATTCTAATTTCTAAAAAAATCAAATCGTTATTTACTTCCGAAAAGGCTAAAAAAAATTAAAAACATGTTCCCCTGAAAATGGGTATATTTCAGCTATTATAAATATTAGTTATAAAACGGAATTTTATCCTCCATTGCTGATAAAATGTGTTCTGCAACTGATTATTGCATTGCAACTCTATTAATACTAATTGATATTCTCCAGGAACGGAACTCGCATCAATGTAAAATATTTATATTGCGAAATATTTGAATTATTTATCGTATAGAGAAAATTTTTCACTTCGTTTGAAAGTGGGTACACGAAGTAGAGGGGATTATGTTCGTATTTAGGAGAATCAAGAGGGGTGGAAACATTTGAAGGCGTTTTTAGTTAGTGACTTAGAATAAATATTAATAATCGGGATCCCCAGCCTATGAATGCCCAATCCCAATCAGATGCGGACGGAGGTCTGAAGGATCTAGCGAGTGCCATCCCCGTGAATAGCGTCTCACTTTTCCGACAGTAAAAGCGATGCATAATTTGGAGAACTTAAGAATAACATAAAAAATAAACATTGGTGCCTAATGGCGGAGAAACAGCCTAAGAATGCTCGTGCATTATATTACTTACAAACACGTTCCATCCTGCACATCCATAAAGGTTTCGGAGAGCGGCAAAAGATCGCGATGTTTGAACTACTGCTAAACAAAGGAGGCACCTGCGCGCGCAGCTGATCACCGACTCTCGAAAGACGAAGAGAGAAAGAGAGAGAGAGAGAGAGAGAAGGTGGGAGGAGGATTCAGTCAGGCGCGGGCTAGCGAGGGTTCAGCGTCCCCCTCTCATTCTGCCTTGCCGGGCATCGAGGAGACGTATACTTGACGTGTTTCGCCCACGGAGCACAGAGTGTTCGTTGTTCCGTTCGGTTTTTCCGCCGGATATAACGACGGCAGCAGTGCTTCCCCCTCGCGGGGGAGAAAAAAAGAAAAACAATCGCTAGTGTATTCGACCGCGTTAGAATCACGGGATCCCTGCACGCACTAGAGACGGATTTACCGGCGATACTTCCGCTCGCGAAAAAACCTCCGGAGGCGTCGAGAAATCGCTCCGTCGGTGAGTGCACGTGACTCCACGTTGATGTGCTTTACGTATCCTCTGCGTTTTGCGGCCGTCCTTTTCTTGTTGTCCCCGTCGAAATGCCGCCGACGCTTTCGGGAGATTTGCCAACCATCCGCGTATTTCTGTTCTGTCGGAGGAAGCAACTCATTTGTGACCTATTTTCCCACGCTTTGTTTAGCAGACCTCGGTTGTTGTGAAAAAAGCCGGTGCTCTTCCTACGACTTGTTTTATATCTTACGTTGTTTATTGTTCTCCGCTCATGTGATACGGCATCGCAAGAAATACGCATGAATCTCTCAGCGTGAATCATTTAGTGATCAAACTGAATTTTAGAACAAACAAACTACGTGCCTGTGGTGCATATTCCGAAAATGAGTTATCGATTTCGCCGTTTGGTCCGGGAACCGATAATGAAGATGAATACCTATTACACCTTTGAAAACGGTTGAGAATCTTGGGGTGTGCGTTTTCGACTTTAAAAATTACCTTCTTTGGCGGTAAATCACCTCCGGTCGATCGAAAAAGGATTAATCCTTATCATCCCTCTTACATGCATGAAACTAAATCGCGCATTACGCATGTTGATACTGATGACCAAAACTCCATCGCTGATGACGTCCGCTTCGTAGTACAAATGCGAATCTGGTCTCACTACCAATTTAACTCTCTCTCTCTCTCTCTCTCTCTATATATATATATATATACACACACACACACACACACACATAATATGCTTATTCTGTCCGTCGCTCTACACAAATCCCCATAAGAGAACATTTAAAAATCCCTTTTCTCACTAGCAGGCTTATTTCTTTTGCAAAATTAAATTACAAGTAATTGACCTATTAACTTCTGACAGAGACAATTTTAAAGAATCATAAATATATATTCTTATACTTATCGTCGTTTTTTGCCTTCAGTTCGAAATCGCTCGAGTTATACGTTAAAATCATATTTATTGGAAAATATTCAACTTTATAACGATATGTTGCCTTGCCGATCGTGTCATTGTTAAACTTCGAGATTTTGTTGTCGTCCTTATACTGCATGCGTAAGGAAAGCGTGCTTTGAAAGCTTTAGTACGAGAGAGATGTCGCCCGAATTGTTTATAATTGAAATCGTGTTTTTCATTAATTTCTTTTCAGTTAACTTCACATTGAAATTTTTGGTAATTAATTATTTTTATAGTTACTTTCATATTTTTTTGCTGTCCATCATATAATTTACCTGATCGCATATATAAATCATGCAAAAAGCCATTCTTTGACATGCAGTCCTTAATCGATTGCATTTTAAAATATTTCAAGGATGAGGTTTGTAACTTAGTGAAGACGAGAAGAGAAGAATTTGAATCTCATTCGCATATCTCCAAAAATTAATTAAGTTTTAGTACGATTTTTATCTCATTTTCACGCATTTTATTGAATTCCATTCTTGGCCTCATAATAAATGCACCAATATAGTGCTTCAATACTGATCAGACTTTTATGCACAGGTATAACACATTTACTGAATCTATTATGTAGTTAGACGGAGGAAGGAAAAGAGATTGGAAATGAGCAGAAATGGAGAAAGAGAACGACGTAATATTTGTGTAGGATTAAAAGGAGCTGCAGTACAAAAATAACAATAATAATTTGTAATTCCTTATAAAACCTTTTATGCGATGATATCATACGCCATTGCCAAATGTTAGTGTTTCATGAAACTAAATATAACGTTATTTTCAATGGATTTTCCTATATTACAAGCGTAATTGCCCGTCATATATGACGGGTATGCTTGAATTAAGTGTTTAGTTAAAATTGAAATAATAATTAATGAAACAAACTTTTAAAAGTAAGCAATAAATATAAAATTCACATAATTGTGTGTTCCTATTAGTTACCATGTGCTAAAATGTAATAACGAAGAACTTTAAACAGCAATCCATTTACATCCATATCCTCTATATTCTTATTTATTTATTTTTCGTTGTACATAGTTACCATGTGATAAAATGTATGCTAAATTCTCATTGTGGTGCGGCATATAAATTGATATATTTTATCATTTATACAAAACTTCGTTTGTTCCTTATGGGTTCTAACTTTATAGGTATGTAGTTAAAACTTCGTCTAACTACATACATGAAACTCCGACAATTCGACTGTAGCTTCTCATGATAGCTTTCAGATGGATTGCTAAATATCTAATTGGAAGCATATGCGGTAAATGCTATTATTCAATTGCAGATTTACCGTAAAAAAAGAACAAAGATTTCCGTTGCTTTATTTTCTGCTTTTAGCATAACCAATCGGATCTATAAAAGGAATTGCTCAATGTCAAAACATCTATATTTAGGTTCCTTTGAGGATTATGCATTGACTAGTCCATATTAATCCATTTATTTATTTATTATCTGGAACCTAGGACTTATGAATAGCTCGCTTGTCATTTTTTTTCAAATTTAGATACAGCGAACTTTTTTTTAAGTATCTGTCGGAGATTTTAAATGAAATTCCTCTGACTGTCCGTATCAATGTATAAATCATGACGATTCAAACGTCTTCATTATCACAGCGTTATTTATATGGCACAATTCCATCGAAGTCTAATATATTCATGAAAATCTGTCGGGAGATGGAGCTGTATATCCGCTGCAGCGCTATAGTTTCTCGATCCTTAAATCATTAATCGTCGACGTAGCTTGAATGCATCTCATATGGGCTTGAGCGAAAAGGATAAATAACAGCGTCAATTTCGAAGTCCTTATCGATATCTTAGCTGATGAATGAGATTTCAATAATATTTTCTCCGCCACGTACATTGAGGTCTGTTTGCTTGAAACTCGACGAGAAAAATTGATTCCGAGTTGAAAATTAGTGTTTTTAAAAATAGCCGTAAAAGGGTTGAGAAACCTGCATGCGCACTTCGGCTATAAATCAGCGGCGATTCTCCGATTGTGAATTCTATTAGAATCTATTTTCTCAACCTTTCCATGCTCACTGGAAAAACGTTGGTATTTCAATTTGTTTTAACTCATAAGTTCAGACTGACAATTCCTTCTGACTTTAGTTCCGTAGTTGAATATCGAAGAATAAAATCGAACCTAATAATTCAGAGGTTTTTAATTGCATCCAACTCTTTAGGGAAAAGGGCGTGATCTTTCAATCAATTTCAAAGCGTCCATTAACTTTCAACTCCACTCTAATTTCATACCACCATTGAAATAATTTTTTTTTTACGGCAGGGTTGCGGTCCTTTTATTCTCATAATAAATGTTTTCTTCCATTGCTAATACTAAGGAAGCTTGAGCAATCTACACCTAAGTCAGTCACGGCGTAATAATGCGTCTCATAGCCTAGTGAGGTGTAAACTGGCATTAAATGAAATGTTGCAATATCCATCCTTTTCTTTCGTTATTGAGCTTTTAAGGCGTTTGATTCAAAGAAATACTTAAGGAAAAGCATAAAATGAAAGTATATTAAAGAAAGTATCCAACCTTGCCGTAGTTTAAACACGCTTCTTTTCCAACGCAAATATCGCAAAATTATCAAATTTGATACCTTAAAGCTGGGTTTGGAAAACTTTTCTCCATGGCGCGCCACATCATTGCTTATGGGTGCTTCGGAGAGCCGCATTGGGAGTCACGAGAGCCTCGGCGGACCGTTTGGGCGTTTACATCGAGAGTTACCGAAAGATTCTGCGTTACCATAAGTAGAGAAAATGAAGTCTAAATAATTCACCAGGGTTGAAAATTCACCAGAAGAAGTCCGAGATTATTATTAAGAAAGTTGCTGTGTTAAATTTTACCGACCATATTTTCGTCGTAGATTCGCGGACCGCATGAAGCACTCTCGGGAACCGCATGCGGCCTGCAGTCCGTACGTTGCCGTCCCCTGTCTTAAAGCACGAAATGCTTGGATTGACAAATCATAATAGTGCACCATAGTGGTGAATGTCCCCCAAATGATGATTTTATTTTCTTTATATTGGGTTCTTTCATAACGTCTTAGTGTAGCACGACTAAAAAATATTAATTTTTCCCGGCGACTTGAACTCACATCATCATAGGATTATTTTCTTTCCTCTTTAAACTCCGCATACCACAGAGCCACAGGAGTGTCGCTTAAGATAACCTCGGCTTACCTTGCGTACTTTAAAAAAAATATATATATAAAGCTCACTATTCTTGTCTTCTTATCTCCAAATGCATATCCCAGCAAACGTCTCCTTGGCCCCTTCTTTCTTTTGACCCCAACACCAGGAGTTGGGACAACCTGCGGTAGACCGCTTCCACTGCCTGCTCGAGCCGCGGTCACTAAAAGGAGGAGGACCGCCGACTCTAAACTTTGGCCATTTGCATCCCCTTAGCCACTCCCTTTCTCTCCTCACCCCCCTCTCTCCCTACCATCCATAAACCCTCATCATCAGGGAACCACGCTAACATTCCTCCCCTCTCGCTCTAACCCTATTTTGCATTGACTGGGCACGGGTAACTCTCTCTCTCCCTCGCTTGCTCTCGCGCCTTTCGGGACCGCCGCTGACCACAAATCGTTTCGTGACCGACAGTTATTAAGTGACCGGAGGGCACACCTCTCTCACTATTCCTCTCTCTCTCTCTCTCTTTCTCTCCCGCCTCTCCCCGTCCTTTATTTCTCCTCCAGCCTATCCTTACCTTTTCTTCCATTCCCGCATCTGCCCTTAAAGCCTCCGTACCAACTCCGCCGTCTCCTTGAGTCACATTTCCGAACACGTTTTGTGGCACTTGCAGTACCGTCCTATGCCTTCCCCTCTCCCATTTCTCAATTCCTCGTGATCTCCTAAACCCATGCCGACGTTTTTGGATATTGCGTTTCCTCGAGATTTAGATTGATAGGCTTTTTTAGTCTACTTTCCAGAAAGGAAGTAGGCTTATAGTTTCGTCGTTGTGTCTGTCTGTCGTCCCATATTAACTTTTGAACCAACAGTCCGATTTTTAATGACACTTGGTGGAAATCTCTTTCTGTTGGAACCGAGCTCCCGAGGATAGTTTTTGTGGCGAAGATTTAAAGTCCCGGGTTCGATTCCTGCAACTATCATTTCAATTTGATTTACATGGTAAATCTGAAATTCATCGTTCGGGGTACTTTTCCCTTGCACATTAAAATATGTAACTTAAAAATGTAATAATTGAATGGGATTTGTGCTAATCTCTGAGTAAATGAATGGTAGAATTTTGTTTATTGATTTATTTCTTAGAATTTTGTGGAAATACTGGCCTTTTTCAGTTTTTATCGCTCATTACGAGAGTTTTGCCATATCAACGACTATTGTTGGACTCGGATTCGGTATAGTATGATACATACACGCGTTATCTTTGCCACACAAATACGAGTGATCTATTTAGTTTTCCGTTCTAATGTATGTGTGATATTTTATAATCCTAAATTATGAAATTTTGGAACACAAAGAGAAACTCAGCCGCGGTGACTTTAAAGCTATTAAAGTCAATATAAGTATTAAATAAATAATGATGTGGAAAGTTTGGCGTCGTTAGGTTCCGTTTGGATCATCTCGTTCTTAAATTCCGATCAATGATGGACGGAATTTTTCGATCTAACGGTTTGACCAGGAGCATCGGAAATCCTGGTTCCAGCATCGAAAACGATGACAAAGGTAGTATTGCAATCGCCGCGATGAGGTGTATGCAAAATACATATGGCGGCTTTCGGGAGAGGGAGAAGAATGCTGGAGGAGGTCGTGGGAGAATTCTCGGAATGGCGCAACGTGAGAAGTAAGGAGAGAATACGGAATTCCGTCATTGCCTAAACAGTAGATAAAATTACGATAAATTTGTATGATGCTTGAAGTGACGAATTAAATATTTACTTGAAAATAGCAACGGTGTTGATTGACGAATAAAAATCCAATCGAAATGTCGAGACCTTTTTTTTTTAAGTTTTCATAAAATAGCAGATTATTCAATTAAGGGTATCCATATGTCCATTTTGAGTTCCGTTGCTTCTTACATCACGTTTTAAAAATTGTCGAAGCCACCGTCTCATGGAGCACATATTGAACTTTCATGAGGTATGAAAAATAAAACCGATTGAGTGGCTCTTTCAAATGGTATATGTTTAATTTTTGTGTGCCTATTTTTATCTTGCCAATAAACTTTTGTAATAGTTCACATTATTTTGTCTCACCCGCAATAAAACTTATAGCTCAGAAAAATTAAAAAATACGATTCTAAATTATCTACTTCTGCATATAGCTTAAATATAATACGGTAAAATTATATAGGAGGGTAGCCGCATTAGCAGTTTCGATTGCTTAGGAGGGCGACATCGGCGGGCCGCATTAGGGTCCACATCTGAAGTGACTTGATGAATAGCAAGGTATTCCATCCGTAATATTAATATTTTGATATAACTTTAGAAAAGCTTTCCAGTGCATTGTCTAAAGCAACACAAAAAATGGAATTAAATTTCAAGGTCAGGTTCTGAAGCGGTTTTGTGGGCCGCAATGCCCTCTCGAACCTAATGAGGCCCGCAGATCCTAGTAACCCAACCCTTAGATCAGGGCTCTTCGACCTCTTTTTTGCTGACGCACCTTTTCGAGCTTACTCCTTAGTACATTCTAAATTTACAAAGAAATGAATAGCCCTTGTATAGAGAGAAAACTTTTATTACGTCAAAATTCACAGTTTTGGGACATTTTTCTGTTTTATAATGTTATTTTTAGTCGCAACCTCGCCACTTTTGAACCCTAAGTCATACATGAAAGACAAAAAAAGAAGATAAATTTTATCCTTAGCATTTGCGCGTATCCCGCCAAAACTCTGGACGTATCCCTAAAGATAAGCGTACAGGTATCCGCAAACTTACGAGATAATTGCTTTCCGAAGAGTGGTCAAGTAACTCGAATTTTTTTTAATGCATTTAATTTTCATTGAAAAATACGCCATTCGATTAACTTTAATACCATTCATATGATCCGTTTACGAAACATTTTTTTTTTAAGATATCGCTAAAAAATTTAAATTAAAAAATATTGCGTGAAATCGCGTTAGTCGAAATCGCGGGGATACCTGACATATATGAAGGAGACGACTCCAGTAGACGAAAATGGTTGGTCGTGCATCATAATTATGTGAGGTTCATATTTGGAGCATTCATTTTTACTTTCTCCATACGTAGTAGAAAGTATTGTATTCATGAAAAAAATCGATTTCGAGATTTCAACGGAAATATAAATTCTGAGGTCCCCTGGACACGTTTTACTATTTTCTCGATGATGTCTCTGTGTGTATGTGACAGTTTTTTTGGGTGCTCGAACTCAAAAACTATTAATCAGGTAAGCCCGAAATTTTATATTTAACATTTTTATGACAGTTACAAGAAATAATTAGTTTTGGTAAAATCGTTCAACCGGAAGTGGGTGTTTACTCTTTTCACTTATCCGTTATTTTGACATATTTGATTTAACATGCGATATATGTAAAAAACATACTGGAATAAAAGTTGTGGGAAATTTAATTTTCTATAATCTTTGTTTGAAACATTTTTAAGAGATATCTTAAGAACTGTGTATTTTAGCTGCCAACACCACGCCACCTCCCAACGACTATTGTTAACAATTGATGCTCAATTACGTCTTAGTAACGCTCCTTTTTCTTTTCTTAATTGTTGGAGCTTTGTTGCTATATCCAGTATTAGAAGTCTATGATTTCAGTTTATTTCTGTTCTTGGTAACGTCTAAAATTTTCTCGGTTCCTTAAATTATTTACTATCATGTAACCTATTTAGAATTTTTTAGAAATAATATAGGTACGGAGAAAGTCATGTAGTGGCCACATAAGATTTTTTATTTTCAAATTCAACATACTGGCGTCTGGTGTTTACGGATCTTCGTCAGAAAAAAACGAGCGCATTGTAACCTCTATGTTTTCAGAGGTGGAAAAGATGAAGAAATAACCTTGAATCGGCTGCATGGCTTAATGTCTCAATAAAAATATGGAATAGGAATGACTGAATTATAAGGAAACGCCGCATTTTTACTGCTACGTCAACATATGTAGGGTCTCCACGTAATGCAACACTCACAAAAAAGCCCCAATTATATCCTCGTTAGGAGAGATAAAATTAGTCCCCAAGCCTTCCATCAGCTCCGTTTAATACCCCAAGGGGAGAATAAATTAGCCATATAAACGAAATTCGTATACCGCGATTCGATCTATCGCTTTACGAGGAGCGCGATAATTTTTGTTTACGTCCCGAGCAAACGCCTCAATCCGGGAAGAAGAAATTTCGGAGGTTCACGATCCGCGTTATGGTACTACCGGCTGGAAAGGGTTTCAATTTACTCCCAAAAAATAATGACCCACTCTATTTTTTTCTCACGCTCTTCGGATAACAGAACCGCCACTTTATCCGGAGAAAATATTTTATGAGAGATTTTCCGGCGGAAAAGCACATGCTTCATCAAAAAAGGAGAATCCTTGATTTACGCAGGAAAAAATATTTCGATAATAATAAGCTTCCGTGACTCACGCTATCGTGACCACGTCCCGCGACACAATTGGACCGTGGCTTGACTCAGTCTCAACATGACTGTAAATTAACCCTTTGAGTAACGCTTAGGAATAAAAATTAATGCCCGAGGGGGAAAAGGAATAAAGATCTCGTCTGTAGTCATACATTTTTTTCGGAAAAGGGAAATTCTTTTTTTATAGTAAAATATTTTTAAGTGGTAACGTGGTACGCATAAAAACGGTGCGGTAACCTAGAGAAGGAGCATCTTATTAAGTTTAATAAACCAAAAAAGAGACATTGAAGCGGAATAGACGAAAAAGTATGTCCATTTTATCTTTTTCATATGTTTATGCGATTTATGTCGTTTCGTTTGAAATGTTATCGACCAGGCGTAGATATTACAATTTGATTTTTTTATTCACATTTAATTCCGTCTCCCCAGCAATGGTGAAGTTGCACTTTATTTTTTAAATAGAATTACGAATTGGTGGAATGAATTGATCGAAGATTATTATGCACATAGGCATATGTTGGCATATGGAAGATTTGAAAACAAGAGAAAAATCTACCATGACCAGGAATCGAACCCGGCTCTTTCACTGGCCGGGTGGATATTCCACCATGGAGTAAAGTTGGGAATATTTTGATCGTGATCAAATTTATCCTTGGGTAGCACTGTCGTCGCTATCAATATTTGCGAGAAAGTGTCTTTACGAATAATAACGCTAGATGGCATTGGGATGATTTTGACCGAGATTAGAATTATCGATGGCAGCGCTGCCATCGCCATCAATACTTGCAAGAAAATGGCCTTACGGATTGAGACGCTAGATGGCATTCGGGTCATTTTGATCGCGATTAAAATTAACTTTGGCAGCGCGACACACACATCGCTTTCTGTGGCGCCGACGCCAATTTAATTATGACCAGCCCCACGTACATGATGCAACATAAAACTTTCTCAACGGTTCCTTTAAATGAAAAATATACTTTTCCAACATCTCTTTTAGTTTGTGTTGTACGGATGTTCGTAATGAGGTGAATAATTTATGGCCTCCCTGTACTTCCACTACACTGCATATGGAGAAAGTAACAAGTTGGAAAAGAATACTCCATAAATGGAATACACAGAGATTTCTTAATAGGAAATACGTATGGAACGATATCGAAAGATTGGGTGATTCTCGAATTTTTATCCCGGACACTATAGTCTTGGGGATTATCTTGTAGTAAATGTTGTTCTCTATCTGAATAAATTTTTAAATCTCTACCTCGCAGATAATATAAGAGAATGGGAGAGAAATATACGGATTTTTAATTGTTGTTTGCCGAGAGAACCGTCTTAGCGATCGTGTAAGCAAAACTTGCGATGTTTTTCTCGGGATTTTCTCGAATTTTTATCTCTGAAACTATAACTCGTAATTACGTGGCCTCCCAGACTTTCTTGTAGTAAATTTTATTCACTATCCGAATAATTTCTTAAATCAATACCTTACAGATCATATCAGAGCTAGGGAGATAAAAGTTTGAGATTTCACTGTTGCTTGACGGATGCCATTTAACGAGATACGAGTATAAGTTTATTAAAGTAATTATGTAAAGTGGAAGTTATAATTAACGGATTCAGTTGGAAATCACAATTGGGCGATAAATTTTAATAAAGATAACTCATACGTAATTAAATTAAAATCCGACCAGCGGTTTAGGATATGAAAGTTACGACGGACGGAAGGACGGACCAGACGTACCGCTTCGCTGTTAAAGAACGCCTAAAAATGTAGCAATCCTTAATTTTATAATACGAAGTCTTCAATACCTTTCAATGTTTATAACAACTGATACTTAACGAATAACTTTTAAGAAGTATTCCGAATCAAACGAGTGTAGCTGTCACGAATAAATGTGTTCATTAGATGTTAGTTCCTCTTAAATGGCCAAGGTTTTCGCATCTACGTATCTCACCTCCTTCTATTACTCGTCCTGCTCCCTCTTTCGTAATTCTTACCCGGGTCATTAATTTTCCTACTTATGGCGTTTTTCGGGATGCACATTATACTATTTAGGTATGTTGGTCTATTTTGTGATGTTATACGGAAGCCTCGCAAGTTGAGTGTAAAGACCAGAGTAAACTAACCCGCTATTTGTTGCTACGGATAACACAATATTGATGCGCCTCCTTCTACTAACAATAACATTATTTCGCAAAGCATTCACAGTTAAAATTACCTTTGGTAAAGCTGTCAATATTTACAAGAATATTTGTTTACGAAGTATGACGCAAGAAGGCAATGGGATACTTTTGATCACAATTAAATATTATTGTTGGCAGCAGAGGAATCGATGAATATATTTGCAAGATGAATTGTTTACGATTAGGAATATATTTCATTGACAGAATACCCGACCAGCAAGTGGAAGAGCCGGTTTCTATTCCCGTTCATGACAGATTTCTTTCTCTTGTTTTCATATTTCTCTAAAAGCGTTATGTTGTACTAATACCGATGAGAATTACCTTGTTGCTAGAAACAGCGAACGATTGCCCAATTTGAATTACTTCCGTTACATATAATAATTCCTCTAGTATCTATAAATTTGTACATTTACTGCTATCAGGCTTTAACTTTAAATGCATCAGTTTTAAAAATAATTTAAAGAGCTACATATTATCACTTATAAAGTTATATATTTAGGACACAGAATAATTTTATTAGACAACGTGGAAAAGGTGAAAAAAGATAATTTAGTCAGTAATTTGTAAAAAAAAATATTTTTCTATAGCTCATAAATAAAAGGCATTCCAAGACAACAAAAAGCTGATTCCTTTAACAGAAAAAAAATTAAATCTTGAACTAGTCGTTAAATTATACTTTTAAAATGTATATGTAAATTTCATACCAGAAAAAGCAGAGAGGAAAAAAATGCGCATGAATTAATCATAATTCGCTTTTTTAGTTGCCGATATTAGAAAAATGCTTCTTAGAGAAGTTTTAAAGCATGCATTATTAAATCGTACAGATTTGAATTCGAGGAAGGATAATAAGAAACACTACTGTTCTAACGACTTTTATCGAGAGGAAGATAAATTACATTCAGTAAAACGCATGGTACAGTTTCCTACATTGAACTAGTCTTGATTTTACTCCATTTCCGTAACCGATATTCAGTTCTCGAGACCTTACATGAAGAGAGCAATGAAAAATACGTGCAGCAGAGAGGCGATATAAAATTTTAAAAACAGAACCCAGAGAGATTAAACGAAGCGCTGAAACGCAAGAAGGCGGTCTTTTCGGCGTTTTCGGAATACCCAGAGCTATCTAAGAGCTTATTTCTCCTTTCGTGCATTTATCTTCCTAGCAGCATTATTTTAATCTAATACCTTTTGTCTTACCCTAATGGAAGCAGAATTTGACATCCGGGTTTTAAAAACAAGGCAGTAGAAAGCTTTTATTCTTCTCTTTTGTTGAGAGAAAGATTGAGAGAGAGGGAGGGAAGAGCGACAGAGAGAGGGAGAGAATGTTAAGGAACGGAATCGAAGAAACCTCTTAGTTTCTCTCTATTTTTATAAATCATTCACCCACATCCCTTTTTATTTAATCTCGCTTCTTTCAAAATCTATTTCCATTTTTAGGTTGGTTTCCAAAGGAAACATAGCCTTATCTAATGGTCCTGTCTCTGTGTGTGTCCCCTACTAATATCTTTTGAAATAATGGACCGATTTTCATGAAACTTAGTATGAGGCTCGTGCTGCCAGGGCCCACCTCCAGGATTTAATTTATTTGGCGAAGATTTAAGCCTCGAGTTCGATTCCAGGAACGTTTTTTCCCTATTTGTTTCACATAGGAAATCTCAAATCTATCGTGCAGAGATGTTTTCTTTAATGCATTATAGTATCTTTAAATTGTGATATCGGAGTGAGGTTTATACTATTCTAAGGGGAAAAGAATAATAATTATAGTTATTATCGCAGAATTTTGATAATTGATAGTATTTTCTTGAATTTCAACAATATTATAGCGGTTCTGCGTTTTAAATCGCATTTTATTGGATTGTTTCCATGGAGACGATTATTACCGAACTTGGCTGAAGCATAGACGATTGAACAAATGGGTTATTTTCTTTTCCTCTCCACTACTCTTCTTCAGAAACAGACAGTTGATCCAGACATATTAGCGTATAAACAGTAACTTTTATTAAAGTCACTTATTAAAAAAATGTATTCAAAATATAATATCAGATAGAGATTTTGACATTGTTTTTTGTATTTTAAACCCGATAATTGTATATTAATTTCTTTTCCAATTTTTCTCTATGATTGATAATCTATGATCTGCAAGTGGTATTTGTGATATGAGAATTCCTTGGAATGACTAACAAATACTGAAATAATTCTTGTCAATAAAGGTAATCAATTCGCGACGTCAACTTTGGAAAACCAGCCTTCAATAGTCTGGTTTGTACTTTATTTTATTTTTTACATAAGGCTATCAATTTCATATTCCATGCAAATTTCAATATACTAGTGGCCCTGCCTCTACGCGCACTTATTCTCGCTAAACTGAAAATAATTTTTCAAAGTCAGTTTTGATCAAAACACTTTTTTCTTAGAAAAATCTTTTTCTCCGAGGAAGCAGCATTTGACATCCGGGTTTTAAAAACAAGAAAGTGGAAACCTTTTATTCGTTACTTTTGTCGAGAGAGAGAGAGAGAGATAGAGAGAAGGAGGGAGAGGCAGAGATCGAGAAATAGAGGAGAGGGGGGGATCGGAATCAATGAACCCTCTTATTTTCTCTCACTATCTATAAATCAATCACCCACATCGCTTTTTACCAACTTCTATATTAACTTCGCTTTATATATATATACTTTCTCAAACGTCTCAAACACCTCCCCTTTCCTCTCCCACCCAATACCATTTTGGCCACTATCGATGTCTGTTCCCTCTACACAAACATCCCCCACGATGATGGACTCTCTGCCCTTAGTAAACTCCTGGACTCAAGACCACCCGACGCAAGACCTTCCTCCCATTTCTTATTAGACTTGGCAGCAATGGTGCTCAAATTGAACAACTTCTCTTTCGATGGTCGTCACTACCTTCAAATTAGAGGCACTGCGATGGGCACCCGAATGGCGCCTTCATACGCCAATTGCTACCTTGGAGAATGGGAAAGACTCTTCCTCAACGTTCCACTCAGACCACTTTTGTGGCTGAGATACATCGACGATGTCTTCCTCATTTGGACGCATGGACCTGACTCTCTCCTTTCCTTTCTCTCGCGTCTCTCCTCCCATCCTTCACTGTCCTTCACCCACCAATCCTCTACCTCCCACATCACATTCCTGGATGTCGATCTTTACCTTCTAGACAGCCAAATCCGCACCTGTGTTCACATCAAACCCACCAACAGCCTCCAATACCTCCACTTTGATAGCTGCCATCCCCTTCATACCAAAACCTCTATCCCCTATGCCCTTGCTCGTCGAGGATGGAGGCTTTGTTCCGATAGAGCATCCCTTCTAGAGTATTACACTGTCCTCGAGGATGCTCTTCTCAAACGTGGTTACCCTCCAGTCTTGGTCCGCGAACAGATCCATAGGGCGATGACGCCTACCCACATTGGATCTCATCCTCACACACCCACTATTCCTGCATCTACCCCTCCACTCACTCTTACGACACTTTTCCATCCTGGTATCCACGAAGCTCTCAAAACAATCCTTCATGCTGCCCACCCAATTCTTACCTCTTCCTCCCATCAGTCCCTCTTTATCAACCTTTTTGCCAATCCTCCGCTCCTCTCCTTCCGCCGGCCCCCAAATTTGGGAAATATCTTGTGGAGGAAGGATCTTCCCACTTCTACCACGCTTCTTGCAATAGGTTCCCACCCCTGCGGAAAACCTCGCTGCCTCACTTGCCCTATCCACCTACCATCATCTTCTTTCTCGAGTCCCTCCACCAACATCACCTACCCAATCACCTCCAGAAGCAACTGCACCACCCGTAACGTCATTTACCTCCTTACCTGCACCCTTTGTCCCGCGTTTTACGTAGGCCTCACCAGCAATCCGTTAAACATCCGAATGAACGGTCACCGGAATAGCGTTTCTCTCAGACGCCCCCTCCCAGTTGCATTACATGCTAATACCCACAATGTTCCCTTTAATAGTTGCTACAATGTTAGGATTATTCGCGTTTTACCCTATGACACTCCTGCCCCCCTTCTCCGACACTGGGAACTAGCACATATCCATCTTCTCGACTCTTTCTCTCCGCCTGGCCTCAACCTCCGCTAACCCTATTAGCCCCCTTACAATGTTTCCTTGTTACTTTGTAACTATTCGAACTCTACCTCATCACACTCCCTCTTTATTGGCTATCCACCCCTCCTACTCCCCACCTCCTCCAATCATCAACCTTCCCACATCACCCTGTCATTCCCCGCCCAGTGTGTCACTTTATGTTACTCTTTCGCTGAAGAAGGGCTTAGGCCCGATAAGCTTGCGTGTGTTTTTGTGTTCGTGTGTTTTACGTGTCTCTTCGACGCCCCCAGCAGCCTGCCAGCTTGGTCCTCAACTTGGTGAGTGTCCGCTGGGCTTCCCTCAACACCTTGTTGCCACCCTCATCATTACCTTTTCTTTTCCTTTAGTTAATATATATATATATATATATATATATATATATATATATATATATATATATATTATATACCAACTTACGGAAAAGGAAAGGTAAAATGAATATATGGATGTCAACAAGGTGTTGGGATGAGGAAACCCAGTGAGCACTCACCAATCAGACGACTTCAGGTTGGCGAGGCCCCGGGGATGTCGAAGCGACACACGTAAAATAACACAAAAACACAGAAACATCACAAACGTAAAGCTTTCGGAACTACTCCTTCTTCAGCATCCCAACACCTTGTTGACATCCATATATATATATATATATATATATATATATATATATATATATATATATATATATATATATATATATATATACACTAGTAGAAGGTGCTTGCATACTGCAAGCATTTCATCTGACCTTGAAAAACATTCGTTTTTCAGACAGACATTTCTTCATTACAAATATTCTTTTAATTCTAAAGATTTCACCTCCGCAGCGATTTTCGTTTTCCCCAAATGTAAAAATAATAGTTTAAAACAATCCCCAAATGTTACAATTTTAAAAATTTTACACTTTCTCCATTATGGGGTACTAATTCTACACAATTTTAAAAAATTTTAAAGTTGTAGCACTTCTAGAAGTCAAATAATATTTTCTAATTGTTTAAATTTAAATAAGTTTTAACGGCCGCCGAAATTCATGTGTGGTAAAATTGAAATGTTTTTTGTTCTAGTTCACTAGTTTGTACATAACTTGAAAATTTCGGCTTCATAGCTCATCCCGTAATGTCTAAACAGTTATCTATTTGTTTAAATTTTAACTGCCAAACAAATTAAAATATCAAAATTTGTATAATCCCTATTTCGTTTTTTTTTTATGAATTCTACTTATAAAAAAATTTCAACTCCGTAGCACATGCGAAAATACATAAACCATGAAAATTTGTTTAAACAATTGCGAATTTTTAGCGGCCGCATTGTTTTTTCAAGATTTTCGTTTTTTCTAGTCGGTTTTGCAACAAATCCTGCCTAAGAAAAAAATTTAGAATCTCCAGCTCATCTGGAATTGCCTAAACATCCTCCTATATGTTATATCCTCCTCTGTAAGAAACGTCGATATATAATGATGTTATATCCTCCTCCTCTGTAAGAGTCGTCGATATATAATGATATATATATATCATATTCCTTTATTTTCACTATTTAATATAGGTAATGCTGTTGTAAAGGATGTTAATTTGAACAAATTTAAATAAAAACTCTTAGAGTGTTGTCTTGTAGCTAAGAAATTCTTCAGCTAATTATACTGTGGTTTTATATGGATGGTATATGTGATGTTAGGAAAAGAAGAATTTATTATATTTGTCATTTAAATTAGGTGATTAAAAATGAAATATTCAACTTTCACTCCTACTAGCATTTAAAGCTGAATTACACAGAACTAGCAGTATATTTTTGTTGATTTTAAGCAATATGAATGGATAAGTCAGTATTTTCATTCATGAAACAAAAGATACTATCAAACTTATTTACTAAACATTCTTACAGCTCTCTACTTCTGTCTACCATTCTCACAACGGTAAAAAGATTAAATGTTAAATATAAAGTCCCCCACATCACCCATCAGCTGGTAGACACTTTAGAAAATTTTTACGACCATGAAAGCAGAAATGTTATTATAATTATATTATAGTTTATTCCTATTAAAATATAAACTATTTAAAAGTTTGTCATAAAAGTTCATTTTTATATTTTAACTTATATTCAATCTCGCTTCTTTCAAAATCGATTTCCATTTTTAGGCTGGTCTCCAAAGGAAACATAGCCTTATGAAAAGTCCCTGTCTGTGTGTGTGTGTCCCCTACTAACAACTTTTGCACCAATGGACCGTTTTTCATGAAACTTAGTATGAGGCTCGTGCTGCTAGGGCCCATCTCCAGGGTATATCTTATTTGGCGATGATTGAAATCCCAGGTTCGATTCCGGGTACGTTTTTTCAAATTGGTTTTCCATAGGATATCTCAAACCCGTCGTGCAGAGATGTTTTCTTTATTACATTAAAATATCTTTAAATTGTGATATCGGAGTGAGGTTTATACTATTCTAAGGGTAAAAGAATATTTATTATAATTCCTATCGCAGAACCTTCATAGTTGATTGTATTTTCTTGAATTTCTACTAAAACCTAGCGTTTTTGCGTTTTAAATCGCATTTTATCGGATTGTTGTCATGGAGACGATTATTACCGAACTCGGCTGAAGCATAGACGAGTGAACAAATGAGTTATTTTCTTTTCCTCTCGACTACTCTTCAGCAATGGACAGTTGATCTAGACATATTAGCGTATAAACAGTAACTTTTATAAAATTCGTTTAATTATAATATACACATGCAGAATATAAGGTCAGATGGAGATTTTGACATTGTTTTTAGTATTTTAAACCCGATAATGGTCTATTAATTTCTTTTCATATTATTCTCTATCGTTGATAAACTATGAACTACAAGTGGTATTTATGGCATGAGAATTCCTTGGAATGACTAACACATACTGACATACTGTCAATATAAGTAATCCATTCGGGACGTGAACCTTGGGAAACCAGCCTGCATTAGTCCTGGTTTGGACTTCTTGTTTAATCTTAATAATGTCCTCCACCTTTTTAAAAAGGCTGGGTCGCTTGTAAATGCAACTTCTTTAAAAGCATATTGAGAAAGGGGTGGGTAAACTCTTTTACGATACTATTCGTTTATCCCGGACCCATATTAAAATTTCTATGATGTTTTCATTGAACATACCCCAATATCCGAATCCAAGATTAGTTGCTGGGGTTTGGATTCGTTTCATTTTCCCCCACGAGTTGGGTTAATTTGTTAGGGGTTGGATATGCTCCATTTTCCTCCCCCGGGTTGGGTTAAGTGGTTTGGGGTTGGATTCGTTCCATTTTCTTCTCCCGGGTTGGGTATTGAATTCTTTATATTTTCCTCCCCCGAGTTTGGTTAATTGGTTGGGTATTGGATTCGTTCCATTTTTCTCTCCCAGGTTGGATTAATTGGTTGAGATCGTATTCGTTGTATTTTTCCCCCGGGTTGGGTTAAATGGTTTGGAGTTGCATTTGTACCATTTTCTGTACCATTTTTAGTCGAGGTTCGGGATAACAGAAGAGTATCCTTTTGACTAGGTGTGCCGCATTGACAGGTGCGAATGATTTAGCAAGCCACGTTAAGGGTCACGTCGGAAGTTAATCGAGAGAATGCGAAGAATCCTATTGGTTAAAATGTACAATGAATAATGTTTTTGCGCCATGACTTCGCCGTAAATGGCCTTTCCGGCCATAATTTCTACAGACAAATATGAAATTGCTAGTGTCAAGTACCCGTTGAATTTCAACGAATTTATTGAATCTACTACAACTCAACATAAAACATTGGGTTCTGCTTCACCCATAAGATAAAGTGTCCAATGAGTTACCTACTTTTTTTACGGAAGGTTCCCCAATAGTCCTATGAAACGAAACCAAAACGAAATTATGAATAACAAGGATATTTGTTTTTACTTTCTCCATATACGTCAGGGGTCGGCAACCTTTTCTGAATGGCGGGCCACATTTGCAGTTGTGAATCCTTCGGAGGGCCGCATTGGGAGTCAAGAAAGCCTCAGCGGGCCGGATGAGCGAATAAATCATAAGTTTTCTAGATATTCTGTGATTTCATATGAACTAAATCATGTCTACATAATTTACTAGCGTTAAAACTTCACCCGAAAAGGCTTTGAGACCATAATTATACTAAAAAAATATAAAATTGCCCATGAGAAATTTTCCTGATAACTTTTTTATTACAGCTTTGCGGGCCACATAAAGCGTTCTTGAGGGCCACACGTGGCTCGCGGGCCGTAGGTTGCCGACCCCTGATATACGTAGTATACGGGAAAGTATTGTATTCATGAAAAAAATCGACTTCGAGATTTCAACGGAAATACACGTTTTGAGGTCCCCTGAACACGGTTTGACAATTTTCTCGATGATGTCTGTGTGCGTGTGATAGCTTTTTGTAGGTGCTCTAACTCAAAACCTTTTTTGAAACATATTTCAATGTATTGCACTGTTTAAGAGATATCTTATAATTTTGGCTGCCACCACCACGCCACCTACCGACTACTATCGTTAACAATTGACGCTTAGTTACGTCTTAGTAACGCTCCTTTTTCTTTTCTTAATTGCTGGAGCTTTGTGGTTATATCCAATTTCAGCAGGCTATGGTTTGAGTTTATTTCTGTTCTTTGTAAAGTCTATAATTTTCTCACGGGTTCTTAAAATATTTATTTTTATGTAACCTAATTGGAATTTTTAGAAATATTACAGATATGGAGAAAGTCATTTGGTGGTCACATCAGATTTTGTTATTTATAAGCATTGGACTCCCATTGGCGGCAACACTGCGATTATCTTGTCATGCCATGAATAATGTACTGTTTTTTAAGCTTCGAAATATATCTTCGTAATAATTCAGCATGGATTCGAATTCTCCCTTGAATCAAAATAAACTTTGTACTTACAGGCGTACGACAGTTTAAGTCAGTGTTTCTCAAACTAGAGGCCGCGGCCCACCAGGGGACCACAAAATTATTTTTGATTTAAGGCGAAGCGCCAAGAAATATATATTCACGAATAATAAAATTTTAAAAGGGAATTTTAGGAAATGCGACTTATTAAAAATTGTTATTAGTCGTAAAAAATCTGATGTGGCCACCACATCACTTTCTCCATATCCATAATATTTCTAGAAATTCCAAATAGGTTAAATGATAATGAATATTTTTAAGCAATTGAGAGAAAATTTAGAGTTAAAAAAGAACAGAAGTAAACTCAAACCATTTTACATCCGGGTTTTAAAAACAAAGAAGTGGAAACCCTTTATTCGTTTCTTTTGTCGAGAGAGAGAAAGAGAGAGAGAGAGAGAGAGAGAGGGAGGGAGAGAAGGAGGGAGAGAGAGGGAGAGGCAGAGATGATATTGGATATAGCCACGAAGCTCCTACAATCAAGAAAATTAAAAGGAGCGTAACTAAGACGTTACTAAGCGTCAATTGTTAATAATAGTCGTCGGTAAGTGGCGTGGTGGTGGCAGCTAAAATATTTAGTTGTTAAGATATCTCTTAAACAATTCCTTGGAAAAATGTTTTAAGCAAAGGTAGTAGAAAATTAAATTTCCTATAAATCTTATTCCAGTATTTTTTATATTAATCAAATATTAAAGAAAATATTTCAAAGAAACAGATGTGACAAGAGTCAACACCCAATTCCGTTTGATCAATTTTTACCAAAAACTTTAATACAAATGTTAAATATAAAATTTCGCGTTGACCTGATTAATAGGTTTTGAGTTAGAGCACTCACAAAAAAGCTATCACATACACTCACACAGACATCATCGAGAAAATGGTCAAAACGTGTTCAGGGGACCTCAAAACGTGTATTTTTCTTGAAATCTCGAAATGGATTTTTTCATGAAAACAATACTTTCCCCATACACTACGTAGGTATATGGAGAAAGTAAAAATGAAGAAATTTGTATTAAAATTTCTTACTTTTTAAATTTTTAATTCAAAGGGGACCACATGATATTCAAGGTGCCCGCATGATATTCAAGTGGACCACATGATATTCAAGGGGGCCGCGACACTTGAAAGTTTAAAAACATCTGGTTTAAGTCCAGTGATTGGAGCTCGGCTGTAACTAATTTTAAAGTGCAAAAAATATGCTGCACTCATTCCCATGTTATTCAAATGGAAAAAATAAATGAGAATCAAACAAGAAACCGGCTTTAATATACATTAGAAGAACTGTATTTCATTCTACGGATCGCCTTGGTGATGGAATGTCGGGGCCACATAAAATGCTCTCGCGGGGCTGATAAGGCCAGCGGACCCTTAGTTTGCGCTCCCCTGAGGTAGAGCGCAGTATGACCTCACTGTTAATGAATAGATAACCTAGTGAATATGAGAATGTGTCGTCGTGGTTACGTATCTCGTACACCGCGGATAACTATTATAGCTGAAGAGAGGAGTGAGATGCATCAGCTCCACCTGTTTCGAGAACGTTCAAAGCTAGTATATCATCTCGAGAGGTGGAACGTGTTTCTGCTGTTACTTCGGATGGCAGGAAGGATCACGATAGACAAATAGCTTAGGAATGCACGCGGGGCATGAACCGAAAGTGATTCATGAAATGATTCGCTATCATACGGGCATAGACAGATGCAAGGTCATCATTCATTTTCTTTGCCTTGATTCGCATAAAGCAATAAACACGTTGATGTTTCCAAAAGATATTTCTTACGCCAAGCAAAGATATATTTTTTCCCTCTTAAGAAGATACAAAAGAAACAAATCCAATAAATAATTTCCCGTGTCTGTCCGTCTGTCACCATCTGTATCTTAAGAAATGTTTGTTTTAAAGAATGCTGTAAATGTTATTTTGTTTTTACCTGCAAGGAGACTTTACGAAATTATTTGTATTTTAATCCGCCATCCTAAAACTAAATGGCGGCAGCTTAAAATATTTGAAAACTAGCTGAAAGTAGCCGGCGTTGCTCGGGTTTTTAAGTCAAGGCAAAAAATATCGAGGAATATTTGAGAATAAAACATAGAGATGAAACCAAGTCCTATTTTATTCTAATGCATGATGGTATGCAATATTTCCTGTCATCCCATCTTTTGTACAAATACGCAAATAAAAATTTCCCGCATTCTTTATCGACTAATTTGGCGATTTTGTATTTTTTATCAAATAATCATAATAAACAATTGAAGGAATAATTTTTAAAATACAGTTATTTCACTCTAATTGATTTCCAGTGGAAGAAACTGCATGATATTATGTGGTCATGAATCTCAAAAACATTTAAAACTTGGGCAGGAATGCAACCAGTGGAAACACATTTGAAGATATATTCTAATTTAGCTTAACCATACGTTATCCCATGCAATGACTGATTTTGTGGGTCAATTTTGTCACTTGAATATTGTAAAGTCAAACCTACGAAACAAAACGAGTTCCCAGATTTTGAAATCCATTTAGGCGATAAAAAGTGTGTTAGCACGCCCATGAAAGTGTTGTTTTAATGTAATAAGTTCCATTGGCTTAATTGAAGCATACAAATGTTCAGTCGAAAAGAAAGCAAAATGTACATATTAATATTTAAGGGAGAAAGTAGTTATATGTTTATCTTTATTAATTTCAAATGTTAATGAACAAACAAATTTTGATGTCAATTATAGGTAACGAATACATATATTTTCATTGAAAAAAAATCTTTCGGGCGATGGAAATCGCCGATTTCATGGGAATACGTTGGACATATGCCAAGGTCGTATTTAATTGATAAGATATATTGGAAACACCAATTGACGCTTTTGCTCTGAGTTAATTATTCGAGTGTAAATTATACTAAAGAAAGATAATTTGAAAATAATGATTCAAATATGATAAATTCCCATTAAAAGTATTCAATCAATTCTATTTTGGTATATACGATACCGGTCACCGTTTAAAAGCATTGAGCTTGTCACCATTGTCAGCATTTGGCATTGTTGAAAAGAGGAATAAAATTCCTTTTTATGTGATTAAATTAGTTATTTAAGCTAATTCGGCACGGATTTTAATTCTGCTTCCAAAAATAAGCAACTCCATTCTTTTTTCTATAGTCACGAGTTTGTAACTAAATTTTAAGTAATTCAACCAAGTAGGGAGGAGAGTAACAAGGAACAAGTAGGGATGCACAAGGGTTTACCGCGGTACAGAAGTGCTTTTCGTCAAATTCGCCGTAGTATAATCGTATACTAATATGTTTGCTTTGAAATCAGAAAATTATTTTTCCTTATACTGTGGCAACCCTGCGTTTTAGATCCGTTTTAAACATGTTCATTTCGTTATGTAAACAATTTATTCGTAAGCTGACTTTGTAACACAATCTTAATTTCCTTGGTTTGCTCGCGCCGCGAATAGTCAAGGACGCGTCTTACCTAGTCGATGATAGATCTTTGATAGGATAAGGAAAAAGAACCAGTGTCTGTTAGTAGAAAACATTACGAAAGAAAAATCATTTCACTAATATTTGGTGTGTTTTTAAAAGAAATTGAACGGGAAGCAAGATATTTGTGCAGCCTGCGAGGTGTTCCTCTCCACCTGGAGGCGTTTAACACATTTCACTCTCAACCATACTAAAAGTATAGTAAAATGTTTTGATTGTTTATAAAACTTTAAATTTTTTTAATAAGATCTTTATTTTAAAATAATGTTATCCGAATTACAAAATAATAAAACCAGAAAATTACCCGAGATTGAACTTTTTTAAGACCTCGAAAAATCTGTAACTTATTTATATCAGATTTTAACCCGAATGAAAAGGAAAATAATAAAATCAGATATTAACCCTCCGAATTTAATTTTTTTAACTCGAAAAATCCATACCCTACTAATAACCTATCATCCTGTAAAATTTCAGGTCCGTGGCATATCTGCAATTACCTTCTGTGGTTCATACCTTCCCGTGGTATTTGTATTTCTGAGTTGCCTCCAGAGTGGCTTTACTCAACGTCGTAGTTTGAAAGAGAATGTGTGTTTGTTATACAGGCACCTCACCTGTGTGGTAAAACATATTAGTCAGTAGTAAAATCATTTTCGCCGCTTTTTAGGTGGGACCCTATCCTCTTCGCCTGTGGATGCCAATGCTCGTTTGTACTTATCCCAGACCGACACTTTGTTTCTTGCGAGATCGCGGAGAACGTCATTCGTTTTGGACTCTAGTGTGTTTTTGTACTTAATGGCTAAGTCTCTGGCGACTTCCCTAATAGGTTTTGCCTTCAGGGTATCATGGAGGTCTATATTTCGACCCCATGTCCTGGTTATTCGTCTTAAAAATTTTCTCTCCGCGATCTCAAGTATTCTCCATGACTTTTGCACTAAAAGTCCGGACCATAAAGGCGATGCATACAGAAGTGTCGGTCAGATCATTGTTTTATACAAGTGGGTTTTTATTTCCCTGGACACGTCGATTGAGTTAAAAAGGGGAAAGAGTCTAGCTCTTTTCCACGCTGCCGTAAGGTTTACCTTCTTTACATGTTCATGAAAGGTCAGCTTTTCATCTATAGTTATGCCTAAATATTTGATATGCTGCCCAGGGAATTTCCACACCTTCAATTACGAGATTCTTTGGCGTTTTGGCATCCTTTCTTTTGAAGAGGATCGCTTGTGGTTTGTTTGGGTTTATCTCGATTCTCCACTGATTGTAGTATTTAATTAGTGTTTCGGTTAGCCTCTGGGCATACCGCACGGCCATTTCCGGCTGGAAGCTCCGCGTCATTATTGCGCAGTCGTCCGCGTATAGGGCAACGGTGGAGTTCCAATCCCCCTCGTTTGTCGGGATGTCACCCGTATATATCGAGAATAAAAGTGGCCCTAGGACACTCCCTTGTGGGACATCAGCTGCTGTCTTTCTTGTAGAACTTTCGACACCATTCCATTTGACAGTGAATGGCCTGTCGCTAAGATAAGACAAAAATTCCACCTGACAGCAGTTGAATTTTGCTACCAGTAATTTTTGCAGTAGGCCTAAATGCCATACTTTGTCGAAGGCTTTGCTAATATCAAAAGCTACTCCAACAGAAACATTTTTCTTGTTGAAGACGTCCGTAATAAAATCCACTACCCTTTGCAGATGGTGCGTTGTGGAGTGTCCTGCCTTGAATCCAAATTGGTATCGGGGGATTATACCGTGCCCTTCCGCGTGTGTCAAGATATGCGGGTATATCATTGTCTCGCACAATTTTCCAAGGCAGGAAAGGAGGGATATCAGTTTAAAATCGGAGGCTTTTAATACCCTCCTTCCAACCTTGGGTATGCATATGACGTTTGCGTGCTTCCAGCCGGTTGGATAATGCCCTATTTTCACTACTGCGTGGAGAATCGAGACAAAGTATTCTCCAGCAGAGATTGGCAGTCGTTTGATCCAATTACCTTAGGTTTTATATTATCATTATATATCGACGTTTCTTACAGAGGAGGATATAACATACTTGAGGTGCTTGCATACTGCAAGCATTTCATCTAGCCTTGAAAAAACAATCATTTTTCAGAGAGATATTTCATCATGGTAAATATTTCTTTAATTCAAAAGATTTCCCCCCGGGACCGATTTTCGTTTTTTCATTATGGAACAATAATGGAGTAAAACAATCACAAATTCTTAAAATTTTAGGAATATTGTACTTTTTCCTCATTGTGTTAATAATGCTACACATTTATGCCAAATTTGAAATTAATTGCGCATTTAAAAGTGAAATAGCATTTATCTAATTGTTTAAATTTAAATAATTTTTAACGGCTGCAATAAGAATTTCGTGGATACACTGAAATGTTTATTCCGTTAAAAAGACTAATCTCAAAATAACTCGAAAATTTCAGCTCTCTAACTTGCCCTGTAGTATCTAAAAATTTATCTATTTTTTTAAACTTTATGAATTTTTAACTGCCAAACAATTAAAAATATCAAAATTTGTATAATCCTTATTTCGTTTTTTACAAATCCTACCTCTAAAAAAATAACAGCTCCGTAGCACATTCGGAAATATATAAACCTTGAAAATTTGTTTAAACAATTGCGAATTTTTAGCGGCCGCATTGTTGCACTTTATGAAGATTTTCGTTTTTTCTAGTTGGTTTTGCACAAAATCCTACCTAAGAAAAAAACTTCGAATCTCCAGCTCATCTGGAAGTGCCTAAACATTAGTATCCTCCTATATCCTCCTCCTCTGTAAGAAGATATATAATGATAACAGGAAAATACTAATGTCCAGCCCAAACTACAAGAGCTAGAGAGCTGAAAGTTTTAGTTTTTGTAGATATGATAGAGAAACTTACAGATAAAATGAGACTTCTTACCTAAATGACATGAGTTCGACTCCATAAATTCTGAAAGTTGCGTTTTTTCCCATAAGAAAAGCATTGCGCCATTTTTGAAAATTAATTTTGGCCACTTGCCGGTAAGTTAGAAAAATGAAATTTTTAGTATTGCTAGATGGCTGCAACATCTATTAGAAAGTATTGTTACTTTTGCTTACAGTGTCTTGGGTTCGACTCCAGAGACCTCGGAATATCTCCCATAAGTTAGCATGGGAAAACGTAATCCAGTGTGTAGACCAATCTAACAAGTTTAGGAAGCTGAAATTTTGCGAAATTATAGAATTTTTCTCATAACCAACTAAAAAAATCGAAAATTTCAAAATTTTTAATTTTTAGGGGTTGTTTTAACCCCATTTGTACATTAAAGTTTAATAATTTTTTTCTTGAAAACTATATGCTGTAGGTTCTAGTTTTTGAAATCATTTTGTAGAAAATTATACATAAAAAAGGAAATTTTGAAAAAGTTTAAAAATTCGACCGCTAAAAAATCGCAATTCTTTAAACATATTTTTGAGGTGATGAATTGACGAATGTGCTACGAAGCTGAAATTTTTTTTACCGTTAGATTTTGTGAAAAAACGAAAAAAAAAATAAAAGTTTTGATATTTTAATTTCTTTGGCTGTTAAAAATTCTTAAAGTTTAAACTATTAGATAAATGTTTAGGTACTTTGGGGCAAGCTAGGAAGCTGAAATTTTAAAGTTAAGTAGAGCTGAGTGCACTTAAAGTAACAAACATTTGAAAAGCTCCAACAAAGTGTTATTGCGGCCGCATTAAACTTTTGAAATTTAAACAATTAAATAAATATTATTTCACTTCTAGATGTGCTACAACTTCAAATTTGACAAAAATGCGTGGAATTATCACCTTACATTAGATAAAGTGTAATATTCTTAAAATTGCAAATTTAAGGCATTGTTTTAATCAAATATTGTTAAATAAGAAAATATAGAAATTGGGTGCAGAGGTGAAATATTTTGAATTAAAAAAATATTTCTAATAATGCCATATCTCTCAGATGAAATGCTTGCAGAATGCAAGCACCAACTACTTGTATCATTCTATATAGACGTTTCTTACAGAGGAGGAGGAGGATATAACATATAGGAGGATACTAATATTTAGGCACTTTCAGATGAGCTGGAGATTCAAAATTTTTTTCTTAGGTAGGATTTTGTGCAAAGCCAACAAGAAAAAATGAAAATCTTAAAAAAGTGGAACAATACGGCCGCTAAAAATTTGCAATTGTTTAAACCGATTTTCAAGGTTTATGTATTTCCAAATAAGCGACGAAGCTAAATTTTTTTTAGAGGTAGGATTTGTAAAATAACGAAATAGGGATTATACATATTTTGATTTGCTTGGCAGTTAAAAATTCTTAAATTTTAAACAAATTGGTAGATGCTTAGACACTACGCCGCAAGTTAGGGAGCTGAAATCTTTTAAATATTTAAAGGTTAGCGTATGTAAACGAATAAACATTTCAATTTTTCCATAAAATTGTTATTTTGGTCGTTAAAAATTATTTAATTTTAAAAATTAGATAAATGTTATTTCACTTCTAATTGCACTATAAATTTATAATTTGGCAGAAATGTGTGGCATTATTAACTCAATTTGCGATAAGTATAATAATCCTAAAATTGCAAAAGTTTGCGATAGTTTAACTCCATTATTGTTTCATGATGAAAAAACGAAAACCTGTTCAGAGGTGAAATATTTGGAATTAAAGAAATATTTCTCATGATTAAATAACTGTCTGAAAAATGAATGTTTCTTCAAGGTGAGATGAAATGCTTGCAGTATGCAAGCACCTTCTACTAATATATATACACACAAACACAGATTTATATTTTTTATACACTACCTCGGAGAAAAAGATTTTTTTAAGAAAAAAGGGTTTTGATCAAAACTGACTTTGGAAAATTATTTTCAGCTTAGCGAGAATAAGTGCGCGTAGAGGCAGGGCCACTAGTATATTGAAATTTGCATGGAATATGAAATTGATAGCCTTATGTAAAAAATAAAATAAAGTAAAAACCAGACTATTGAAGGCTGGTTTTCCAAAGTTGACGTCGCGAATTGATTACCTTTATTGACAAGAATTATTTCAGTGTTTGTTAGTCATTCCAAGGAATTCTCATATCATAAATACCACTTGCAGATCATAGATTATCAATCATAGAGAAAAATTGGAAAAGAAATTAATATACAATTATCGGGTTTAAAATACAAAAAACAATGTCAAAATCTCTATCTGATATTATATTTTTAATGCATTTTTTTAATAAGTGACTTAAATAAAAGTTACTGTTTATACGCTAATATGTCTGGATGCACTGTCTGTTTCTGAAGAAGAGTAGTAGAGAGGAAAAGAAAATAACCCATTTGTTCATTCGTCTATGCTTCAGCCAAGTTCGGTAATAATCGTCTCCATGGAAACAATCCGATAAAATGCGATTTAAAACGCAGAACCGCTATAATATTGTAGAAATTCAAGAAAATACTATCAATTATCAAAATTCTGCGATAATAACTATAATTAATATTCTTTTCCCCTTAGAATAGTATAAACCTCACTCCGATATCACAATTTAAAGATACTATAATGCATTAAAGAAAACATCTCTGCACGATGGATTTGAGATTTCCTATGTGAAACAAATAGGGAAAAAACGTTCCTGGAATCGAACTCGAGACTTAAATCTTCGCCAAATAAATTAAATCCTGGAGGTGGGCCCTGGCAGCACGAGCCTCATACTAAGTTTCATGAAAATCGGTCCATTATTTCAAAAGATATTAGTAGGGGACACACACAGAGACAGGACCATTAGATAAGGCTATGTTTCCTTTGGAAACCAACCTAAAAATGGAAATAGATTTTGAAAGAAGCGAGATTGAATAAAAAGGGATGTGGGTGGATGATTTATAAAAATAGAGAGAAACTAAGAGGTTTCTTCGATTCCGTTCCCTAACATTCTCTCTCTGTCACTCTTCCCTCCCTCTCTCTCTCGACAAAAGAGAAGAATAAAAGCTTTCTACTGCCTTGTTTTTAAAACCCGGATGTCAAATTCTGCTTCCATTAGGGTAAGACAAAAGGTATCAGATTAAAATAATGCTGCTAGTAAGATAAATGCACGAAAAGAGAAATAAGCTCTTAGCTAGCTCTAGGTATTTTGAAAACCCCGAAAAGACCGCCTTCTTGTGTTTCAGCGCTTCGTTTAATCTCTCTGGGTTCTGTTTTTAAAATTTTATATAGCCTCTCTGTTGCACTTATTTTTCATGGCTCTCTTCATGTACGGTCTCGAGAACTGAATATCGGTTACGGAAATTGAGTAAAATCAAGACTTGTTCGATGTAGGAAACTGTACCGTGCGTTTTACCGAATGTAATTTATCTTCCTCTCGATAAAAGTCGTTAGAACAGTAGTGTTTCTGATTATCCTTCCTCGAATTCAAATCTGAACGATTTAATAATGCATGCTTTAAAACTTCTCTAAGAAGCATTTTTCTAATATCGGCAACTAAAAAAGCGAATTAGGAGTAATTCATGCGCAATTTTTTCCTCTCTGCTTTTTCTGGTATGAAATTTACATATCCATTTAAAAAGTGTAATTTAACGACTAGTACAAGAGTTAATTTTTCTTCTCTTAAAGGAATCGGATTTTTGTTGTCTTGGAATGCCTTCTATTTATGAGCTATAGAAAAAGAATTTTTTTACAAATTACTGACTAAATTATTTAATTTCGCCTTTTACAGGTTGTGTAATAAATATATAACTTTTTAAGTAATACAATATAGCTCTTTAAGTTATTTTTAAACTGATGCATTTAAAGTTAAAGCCTGATAGCAGTAAATGTACTAATTTATAGATACTAGAGTAATTATTATATGTAACGGAAATAATTCAAATTAGGCAATCGTTCTTTGTTTCTTGCAACAAGGTAATTCACATCGGAATTAGTACAACATAACGCTATTAGGGTGATATGAAAACAAGAGAAAGGTATCCTGCATGAACGGGAATATAAACCGGCTCTTCCACTTGCTGGGCGGGTATTCTGTCAATGAAATATATTCCTATTCGTAAACAATTTATCTTGCAAATATATTCATCGATTCCACTGCTACCAACAATAACATTTAATTGCGATCATAATTATCCCATTGCCATCTAGCGTCATACTTCGTAAACAAATATTCTTGTAAATATTGGCAGCTTTGCCAACGGTAATTTTAACTGCGAATGCTCTGCGAAATAATTTTATTATTAGTAGAAGGAGGCGCATCAATATTGTGTTATCCGTAGCAACAAATAGCGGGTTAGTTTACTCTGGTCTTTACACTCAACTTGCGAGGCTTCCGTATAACATCACAAGATAGACAAACGTACCAAATTTTAAGGTCACAGCCAATACAGGACCCGAGATTTAATGCATTATGTGTCGATGAAAACTGACAAAAAGACGCAAAGCGAAGTCAATGTAAACGCTGTTTAAACAAGATGTTAAAATATACTCCATAAATGGAATGCACAGATATTTCAAAGACGTTCTTATTGGGAAATGCGTTTGAAACGGCAGTGTACGTTTAGGCAGCACGAGACTCATGCCAATTTTCATGATGCAAAAGTTGTTAGTTAGTGAGACATGCAAGATCATTTCATAATGCTGTTTTCTTTTGTAAACCAGACTAAAAAGACTAGAAACTATGCCCCTGCGTTTTTCACGAGCTTTTAATTAATTTTGAGGTGGATCGCGCATTTTCCTCCTAATGCTTGGATAGCGGATTGTTATTCTGCCGCGGACATGGAAGGATACAATCTTCGCTGAAGTTAATTAGCTCGTTGCTGTACGCCGCGATGCACTGTTTACTAACTCCTTAGAAATAAACAAACAATGAAAACTTTAATATACTAATACTCAATTTGTTCATGTAGCGGATGTGGGGCCTTGTCTGTGAAGGCTACGTGTTCTTCTCGTTCGACCCTTATTAGAGAGGATTAGGCGTCCCTCGCTCGGACTCGAGTCCCGGACCCTTGCTCGGTGTAGTCTGCCCTCACAGCGGGTGGTGAAATTACCGATCTGTCATTGCAAAATTGCAATACTTTTTGCGAATAAGGCGATTGAATATTATATCATTGCACTGCGGTAAAAATGCTGGTTATACGAAATTCTACGATACATATCAACGGAGATAGTAAACGAGCGAAGTAGACAGGGTGGGGGAGGAATGAAACTGAAAGGAGAGTGAGAGGTACCAACGTAAACGATATATAATTTCCTCCTTTAAAATTACCTAAAATTAAGGTTAGGTCAAATTTGGTAGGGACGCTTTACTTACCCCTTAAAAGGTAATGAGAAGAAAAAATATTGAATTAAGTCCTGGGTTCGACTCGAGTTCTGTATATTTCCCATAAGATAACATGTAAAAACACATTTTTCGGCGTGCAGGCTATTATTCTTTTGCAAGTTAAAATTAGAAAAAATTGTCCTACTATCATCAGACTGTAACAGTTATTAAGTTAAGTAAATAAGATTAAATATTTTTATAATCGGTTATCATATTCAACTCGTAATCGCTCAAATTTAATTTTAAAACAACATTTTTTGTGAAAAATTTGACTCTCTAACTGGTGGTTGCTTTGCATTAGATTTTCATTGCTGGAACTCGAGTTATTAAATATTAGCCAAATTTCCCGTATCTAACTAAGTACTTATTAGCAGTATTATTAATAACATAAGTCACACTCATTTTATGATATTTTACCTTACTTATAGATTTTTTCAACGGCTTCTAAATTTTGATTTATTTATGTACGTCTAAAATCTTCGATTTAGTAAATTTATCTACGGAGTTTGAGTGATTTTGTGAAAAAGATCAATGAATTAAATGCGCACGTGAGTTAAACTCAATTTAAATAATCGTAATTAGTTTTTAGATGTTAGTTTTTTAATTGTTAGCGAGGCCACTGATCAATAGATCCACTTGTTAATTTTCGATTTCTTTGCGAGTAAAATAAAAAAAACGGAGATAAAGCTTTACCGCATGCTGTAAAAGCGTGAATTTTTTAATCATTCGAATTTCATCATTTCAAAATGATATGGTGGTCCATAAAAAACGGCATTGATATTTTCATCGTATTTTAATATTAGTATTAGTGCCTTTATTGAATCGCTTGAATTATATCTGGTCCAAACTCTCATATCTCATATCAAATGAGAGATTTTTCATATTACATCTCCTGATGATCTATTTTATCCTTTTAGAAAGACGCACCAAAAACGTCTAGCAGACCCTGTTTCTATTTCTTCCAAAGGAGAAAATGTAAAATGCCGAGAAAGTCATGAAACATAGATCGACAACAATGAAAACAATCATATTTTCATAGTCGTTGTTTTATGGTTAATATTTTCTGTTACCTGGAGACTATTTGAAAGGGATAGCGGGAAGGACAGAGTCATTGTACGTGCTGTAATTCGGAAAGGCAATGGCGATTTGAAATTTCCCTCTTAAATCGCTTAAGCTAAGTCGAAACGCTTATGTTGGTACCTATATATATTATATATCGTTTATGTTGGTACCACTCCCTCTCCCTTCAGTTTCATTCCTCCCCCCCCCCCTCCCTCTCTACTTCGCTCGTTTCCTAGCTCCGTTGTTATGTATCGTAAAATTTCGTTTAAAAACCGCCAACATTTTTACCGCAGTGCAATGATGTAACTTTCAATCGCCTTATTTGCAAAAATTATTGCAATGTTGCAATGATAGATCGGCAATTTCACCACCCGCTGTGAGGGTAGACTACACCGAGCAAGGGTCCGAGATTCGAGTCCGAGCGAGGGACGCCTAATCCTCTCCAATAAGAGTCGAACGCGAAGAGCGGGCAATCTTCACTGACATGAACCACGCAATTAAAAAAAAAAATTAAACTGAAGCGATCAGCGGATCTAGAACTTGAATACAGGAGTTTCTCGTCGAGATTTCTCTAAATCACACCATCAGTCAATCATAGTTTGCGCAGTTTAATACGTTTAATCCGAACTGCACAAGTAACTGGAGAACTTCCTCGGACGGTTAGTTTTTTTCCTTTCGCACGCCTATCTTCTGTCCTCTTCGAGTATTAATTTTCAAGGAAAAATCACTTCCTGCTGGCGTTGACAAAACTGTCCTCCAAGATTTCCCTACCCGCTCGTCTTTCCTTCCTTCACGCGATGGTGCTGCCCCCTCTTTTCCCCGCCCTAGCCGTTCTGTTCTCCCACATACCTCCGATTCCTTCCTTTGGGACATTTTTATCTCTTCCATGCGTGGCTAGTGCGGTCACACAAGGGATGAGGTCGCTTGAGGGATTGGTGGGTTCGTATGAAGTGAGGTTTGGGTTTCGGTTTGACTTGTAGAAGGAGAGGTTGACAAGGTGGTCTTGTTCTGGGAGGGGAAGATGTGGAGGGGTTGCCTGGAGAAAGGGGAGCCCGCTTATTCGGCCGGGGTTGCTAGGAGGGCTGGGAAGATAAAAGACGGAGGGGCAGAAGGTGGTTTTACTTGTTCTGCGACTCCTTTTACGAGCCGCGGCGGCGGTGAGGAGTTGATGAGCCCCCGTTTGAGCCACGTCCTCTCCTTCCCGAGAAGACGCGCTTTTCGAGGGCGCCACGAGAATCGAGTACCCGGAGATGCGATTAGCGAGACAAACAAATCTCCTTCGGGCGTCCATCTTGCTCGGATTTAAGGGTGCGTGGTCCAAAGCGAGGGGCTGCCGTTTCCTTGTACTGCATTTTACCCTTAAGTGAGGGAGGACGAGTATACTCGTCAACCAGTTTTATCATATGCCGGTACACTTAGGCGTTTAGCCCTTAAGCGCGGGAGGACGTGTATGCTCGTCAATCAGTTTTATGTATGTCGCAGGATGACGAGTATACTCGTCAACCAGTTTTATCATATGCCGGTATTCTTATGCATTTAGTCCTTAAGCGCGGGAGGACGTGTATACTCGTCAACCAGTTTTATCTTATGCCGCTGGACGGCGAGTATACTCGCAGCGTTCCTATGCTTGATCATTCTCCTATATTACGACAGATTTTAGAAATGTTTCAAAATCTTTTGTATGACTTTGAATATGAATAAATAAACCACCAGCAAATATGCTCCTACGTGAAGCTTTAGATGGGATTCAAATGCCCCTACGCTGAGGGATTAAGCTTAGAATCGGTCTAATGTTCGTACCATGGCAGATTAACCTTTAATCTTTGGGTCGTATGTTCGTGTCCCTAGTTGGGTGTGAATTTTTCTGGCCTCGGGTAAAGGCGTGTGGTTGGCGTGCCTGTCTCTCAGGGTCGCGAGATCGAATTCTGCACTAATAGATGATAATTCAATCGGAGGTAACATTGCGGGTCGCCTTGACAACACCCGGAAAGAGTACCAAAGAGCCATAAAAGTTAAAAAAAGAACGCGTGTTGCTGACAAATTCTTATGTATAGCATATAAAAATCACAATAATAAGATATTTTATAGTTTTAGCCGTCGAATAAAACAAAAACGGAGAAATTCAGTCCATATTTACGTATTTTAATGAAAGAAGGAAATAAACCTTGCACCTTGAAAAATCGAAACACCTGTGTAAATATAATCGTCTCCCGGAGTCGGACCCGGGACGCTTTCGTAAACCGGGACGCTTTCGTAAACGAAAATAGTTTTTTCCGGGGTCTCCCAGTTGGCAGAAACAAAATGGTGTTTACAACATTTCTCTACGATAAAATATTCAAGAGAAAAAGGGGGGGAGGCATACGAATGGACAGACTTTGAGTAATTATATATTAAAGATAATTTAGTAAATTGCAGCGGGTGCTTTTCCTTGAACTTCAGTCTATACCGGTTCCGTTCTTTTTCCATCCTTTTCCATGCTTTCCTCTCTCTCTCTCTCTCTCCCTCCCTCTATCTCTCTCCCTCTCCCTCCCTCCCTCTCCATCCCTACGAGGAGCTTTCGACCATAAATTCTCTTCGTCACTCAAGACCTGTCTCGAGTCACTGCCCCCGTCTTCTTCGGCGCCTTCCGCTTTTCACCTGCGTCAATCGAACGCATCGAACAGTTGACAGCAGACCTTGGCCATTTGTTGGTCCAAAAAATATCGACGATCCCTTCACCGACGACGGCGATGGCTTACACGCATTCCTTGAATGCATATGGAAGGGATTATTTTTGCGAAGCTTCAATGGATTAAAAAAAAAAGATTATCAAGTTTCCGAAAAAACCGTGTTGCTGCTATTAGGCGTGTTATGGAAAGGAGTTATTTAAAAAAAAAAGATTTCTGAGACGTCCCTTTTTTGTCGCGAGAGGCATTTTATCCCGGAACCACTCAAGCCTTATACACGAACCTACTCGGATAGTTAATCCACCGAAGAGCTATTGATCTAGTCTTACCTAAAAGAAATTCGAGGATGAGCACTTAAATACCAAAAAATTGAAAAAAAAACACATCTCCAAAAGCGATAAATAGTTAATGAAAAACCATAGCCTTGTTGTGGCAATTGGAGATACCATTTTCAATTTTAAAGTGATGAATTTAATTATCTGACAGTCAAAATTTTTATCATATTCATCAAAATAAGGGACTATTTTAACCGTTTTCATTTTAAAAATCAAAATTATGAAAATACAATGCAGTAAAAAATAACTTAATCCATACATATTTTTCGACTAGATTAAAAAATTAATATGCTCGTATATAGTTCGAAAAGGCTAAGTTTACGGCTAATATCAGCGTAATAAAATTTCATTAATGCCTCGTGGTGCCAAGGCAAAACGCATCCATTTATAGAGGCTAATGTTTTTCAAAAAATCTTAATTTTACTCATGAAAAGATATTAAGTAATCGTATAAATGTATCACGATCTAAAAGAATTACAGTTTACCCCTGTTTATATTATCATCAAATGAAGTACCTATGATTTCTTTGCAAACAATTTTAATCTCTCTCTCGCCTAATAAAGGGTCGAATCAATCAATCAATCTCTCTCTCTATATATATTTTTTCCCCCTCCCTCTCCTTCTATGACAATAAGTACAATTTTTTTACCAACCTCCATATTAACTTTGAAAATTGTAGATAGCACATAGGTATGTTTTAGATCCCTTTAAGAGTTTTAAAAAATCCTACACTGACATGACTCCCCCTTGCACTGCCCATGCCTAGAAGGGTAATGTTTAACCCAATTACGGCACTGAATCAACTGATTGAATGCTCTCTAATTATCATTATAGTTACACATTGGAGCATCAGGATACATTCTAATTGGCTTTTCTTCTAAAATTTATTAAATTATAATGCCATTTTCATTATTCGTCTAATAGTAATAATTATCGATGCGATAATTTTTAAAGGGGATGAACAATGAAACTTCATTGAAATGCAATTCGTGACATAACATTTGTTTTCATTGTTGCTATCCAATTTATTTTACTGTTCGGATTAGTTTACTTGCTTGACCGATTTTAACGCAGTTTGAAAAATTACCTCAACGAGTTACGCGTGGAAAAATCAAGGAAAATACGTGTTTAGCGCCTTTTATTTACTGTTTTTATTAAATAAGTACTTTTAGGGTCCGTCGTTTTGATTCTTTTGATGGTGTTTTCCCGTTATTTATTCGCGTATAATCTCTCGACGCTTGACTCTGTTCTTTTATTTTATCCTTTCATCATTTTTAATATCTTATGCTGTTTTTTATTGTTCTTTGTGATTCTTTATTTGCTCTTAGTGTTTCATTCTTCAATTTAGGTTCGTCCTTGTGGGTCTTTTGTTGCTCACCACTTATCGTTTCAGTTTTGTCGTCCTCGTATATTGCGATGACTTGTATATTTATGTTTGAGAACGAAGATTTACATAAGTAATTTTTCCTCATTCATCTATTAATAAATTCGTTTGCGACCAACTGTTCCGGAACGTTTGCGTTAGCATATTTTTCATGTTAAACGTCCCAGAAGCAAACCCTTAATTGGCAGAGAAAAGAATGTTTTGAAACGTGTCGTATGCGAAGAAAAAGTCAGAAAATGGGATTAGATATAATTTTCTACCTTAAATATATGCCGAAAGGACTAAGTTCAGGGGTGCACACGACACAGCGGACGAATTCTCCTCGCGTAGCGCGTAGTTTATTTATATTGCTACCATGACGTAAAGTTCCATTTTTTCCCGGTAAATGTGATATACAAGAAACAACTGTTAAGTAGTACATACATTTTTTGGCCAATTCAATGCGAATTTTTCTTCATCGTATGAGTTAAGTTTGCTACGTAGGAAAAAAACGACGTCTTCGAACATCGGGCAAGAAATGGGCCGAAACGTGTGCAGTCGAAAAAAGATTGTGTGGAAAGCGGAAAGAAGGAAAGGGGTAAAAGAAAAATCAATCATTTGTGTGCCAAGCAGAATCCTGCGGCGAGAAAAAATTTGCGCACGCAGGCGAAAAGGTTTACCGGTCGAGAACTTAAAACTGACTATTTTTAATAACTTTTATATATATATATATATATATATATATATATATATATATATATATATATATATATATAATAAAGCTACTTGTGCCTCACTCACTGACTGAAATAAAATACATACTTCTAGAATTCTGAAATTTGGCATATAGGTAGTTAGAGTGGCACATTGAATATATAAAAGGTTGTTGCGTTCTTTGAAACATCTGCACTAATTATTTGAATTTCAACATAACTTTTACACATTCAATATCTATATTAATTCAATAGGTAATTAAAATATTTTTTTTTTCATTTAACTGTTTTATAAAAGCTAACTAAAAAGCTTTTTATTGACCTAATTTAGATATTTTTCACTTTTTCTGCGCTTAAGTTATTAACTTTAATATTTCATTTTTTAGGTAGTTTATTTATGTTTTGAATTAACTAAAGTTCTGAAATTTATTTCCCTTTAATAATTTCTCATAACTATGATTTTGTTTTATTTTGAAATACTTGATTACCGCTATATACATAAATTTGATTAAAAGTGTAAAATGAATCACTAACGTAATAAAAACACGTAGACAAAACCTCGTTCGATTGCATATACCAAACTTGCCAAAGTCTTATAATTTGCATCTGAAAATATTTTAATACATAGTTATCTATCCGCAGTGGCGGATTAGGAAATTTCCAGTCGCTATACCAAATTATTTTTCCGCCCCGTTTTCGGCGCTTTCTCCATAAACGAATAGGTCGTGAATATGGTTTGCGTGTGAATCCGTCCATCTGCGGGTCATAATAGTTATATATATATATATATATATATATATATATATATATATATATATAATATATATATATTTCCTGTCCTGAAATCCCGTTTTTAACTTCGCTCCCTCTAGGTCATTTTCTATTTTGGTTTTCTTCCATATCAGCTACTGTCTATTCGTATAGGAAGCTTAATCGGGAACGAATGTAAACGACAACATCATTGTTATTATACAGACTGTAATAATGGCTTCCAAGTGCTAGTATTGGACGACTGAGAGCAATGACGCTAGCAAAGATATACTACCTGAAAGGAGGGCCTAATGGCAGCCTTTTTCCGAAGTAAACAAGATAAAATTGTATGCTCCATAAATGGAATGCAGCGACATTTCAAAGGCGTCTTTTAAGGGGAAATACGAATGAAACGAAATCGGAAGATTCGGCTTTTGGGGGATTGGGTTCTTGAATTTTTGATCTCCGTAACTGTAAGTCATTAATTATGTGGTCTCGCGGAATTGTTTGTGGGAAATGTTGTCCTCAATCCGAATATATTTTTGATCCTTCTCACGCGGATCATATAAGAGCATGGGAGAGAAAATTATGGATTTTAAATAGTGGTTTGCCGATAGAACCGTCTTAGCGATCGATGTAAACAAAATATGTAATGCTGGTGGAGGTTTTCGGGTTTCGCTGCGTTGGAGGCTTTGCTGACTCTCGACGTTTCGCAGGCATTGCAGTCTGCATCTTCAGGAGATGTTGCCATCCCTTTCTCTATGGTCAGCAAATCCTCCAACGCAGCGAAACCAGAAAACCTCCACCAGCATTCAGCAACGCTGCGAAAGCCTTCAACTCAAATTAAAAAATATGTAATGCTATGCTTGAGAATTTCCAGAGTGTTTATCTTCGGTACTATAAGTCGTAATTATGTGGTCTAGCGGACTTTATTGGGGTAAATGTTGTCCTTTATCCGAATAAACTTTTAATCTATACCTTACAGATCATATATAAGCTAGGCAGGGAAAAATACGGTATTTAATTGTTGCTTGACGGATGCCATTTAACGCGATATGAGTAGAAGTTTATTTAAGTACTTATGTAAAAAAAATTCTAATCGACGGACGCAGTTTCAAAATCACAATTGGGCGATAAAGTATTATAAGGATCACTCCTACCTAATTTAATTAAAATCCGTCCACCTGTTAAGGAGATGAAGGTCACGACAGACAGACGTAGGAACGAGAGACGAGACCCCATAAGGCGTCCCGCCACCATCGCTTCGCTGGTAAAAGGACGCCTGAAATGTTAAATTAAATCGACCGATAGAAAACCGTCCTTGCCCATTTCAAAACTTTCCAAGAGATTGAGACGGAGAATGATTTTTTTTTGTCGGACGTTTTAAAATTCACCTTCCACGCTAACAAGTAGGAGTAAGGATGGTGGATACTTTCGGAAATGAGTAGGATAAGATGGGTTGGGTTGATGGGGCGCATGAGCTCCATCTATAGCGGCAGTAGTAGTAGGCGTCTCCTCCGAGACGGAATTGAGAGCTATAGGAGCTGATGGGAGAGAGAGAGAGAATAAAGAACATTAGAGAGAGAGAGAGAGAGAAAATCCCGGACGGAGAAGGAGGCTGCGGCCTCAAAATGGAAAATAAAGGAAAGGCACTATAGTAGAGAGAGAGAGAGAGGTTTTAAATGGAGGGAATGCGTGGGAGGACAGAAAATGGAAAAGGGGGAGGGACTTCCTCCTTCTTCCCTCTCTCTCTCTCTCCCTTCGGGCACTTAAAAACGATTGGAGTCGAGAAACGGTCACGGCGAAAGGGTAAAGTGGATAAGGAGGGAATATACAATCGAATGCAATGGAGGCGCAAGCACACAGAATGAGATTGCCCGAAATTTCACTCTCGCGCTTTTCTTTTTGAATCCGAAGTATATAAAACAAAAACATTACAATTTAGTTTTTAGTAACATACTATAGAACGCACTGAGTGAAAAATATTAATTATGGAATCTGAGCTAATTATTAGAATTGCAACATAACTTTTATGCATTCAATATCTCTATTAATTCAATAATTCAATTTTTTTTCATAGAGTGCGTTTTATATAAGTTACTAAAAACAAAATTATATCATTTTTATTTTTAAAATTTTATGCGCTTAATAAAAGTTATTAACTTTAAAAAATTTTTTGTTTGTTTTATTTTTAAGAACAGGGTGTACTCTTTATCTAAAGACCAATTATTATCAAAATAAAAGCCCAGGTTCTGCTTAGTACGTACGTTTGTCCGGAACGCTATCTCTATTAATGGAAAGCCTTACTCTGTGCCTAACGCTGACGTCGTCAATGGCAGTTTTTAACGCGTTTTTACAAATTTACTGATTAGGTGGAAGGTTTAAATTTCGCAGGAATGTTTGATTCAGATATAAAAATTAAATGAGAAATTAATAAAGTTTCTTATTATATTCATCTTTTTCTGCCTACCGTTCGAAATCTCTCATATTAAACATTTAAATCACATATTTTGGGAAAATATCTGTTTTTAAACGGGATGTTGCCTTACCGACCACGTCATTGTTAAACTTCGAGAATTAATTGTTGTCTCAACCCGCATACGTGTAATATATACGAGCGCATAGATTGCCTGAAATTGTCGTAGGATTATTCGCGAAATTACGTAATTCTAATGGGACTGGGATTTAGTTTGGGTTCCTTTGTTTTTCTAAGCGACTATATAGATGTAAAGTAAGAGAGAGGGGGATGTGGGGAGGGAGATTGGAAGGAAGGGATATGGAATGGAAGGCACACAGAGAGTAAGAGAAGTAGAGAATTAGAAAAGGACGGGAGGAAAGAGATAAAGAAGGAGACGGAGAAAAAGAGGGAGAGTTATGGATTGGGACAGGAGGGAATGAGAGAGGAGGGAGGTGGAAGGAAAGAGAGGCAGAGAGAGAGAGAAGGAGCTTGAGGACGAAAGAAAGGAGAGAGGGAGAGTGAGACAAAATTAAATGTTCGGTAAATTAAAAATAATTTTGGGCGTATACGAATTGCATAGCGCAATGTACTATATCTTTGTCAAAAAATTTCTATTCGCCCAAAACTATTTTGACTCTCTGGAAACACTCAATTATGTGAATTTTATATTTATTGCATACTTTTTAATGCCTATAAAAATTGGTCTCGTCAATTCTTATTTCAATTTTAACTTAATACTTAAATCACGCACACCCGTCATATCTGACGGGAAGTTGGGCTAGTTATTTATAATGATTCCATCTGCTATTCCTTGACCACGGCAATGTTTATTTAAATTAAATAGAAGTTTGCTTCCTGATTTTTTAGGCGCGTTTCGTTTCCAACTTAAGCGCCTATTAAAGGTGCGTTTACGCTATGCGAGCACGAGCGAACGAACACAAGCGAACGAACGCAAGCGAACGAACGCAAGCGAACGAACGCAAGCGAACGAACGCAAGCGAACGAACACATGCGTACGAATGGATTCGCTGTCATGTGAACGGTGATTGTTAGCGAACGAACGAGTTCGTTCGTTCTCGTCGATGTTCGCTAGCAGGGCGGAAACCAGCGAATCATCTAGCGAGGGAATTCGTTCGCAGTATTGCTCGCTTAGTGTAAACGCTCCTTCCACGAGCACGAGCGAACGAACGAACGCTCGTTCGCTCGTGCTCGCATGGTGTAAACGCACCTTTAGATCGTTCTGTCCGCCATTCCGTCCTCACGCATGTTCGTTCTCGGCTTCTACCGATTTTCAGGAAATTTGGCATCAAGGACATAATGGCCAATGACAGAAAAGGGCGAAAATGGTTCACATAACCCAATCAGGGATGCCACTTTACTGGAAACAAATAACGAACTTTCCCGTCGTTTCTCGTAAAATATTAGTGATACCGAAAAATCCTTTGATTAAATTTGTAGAACTAAAAGCAAGTAAAAATTTTCCTTTTCCTATATGTTTTTATCATAGGAGTAGTCGTATTCAAGAAATTGAAATGAGAAAGTCGTAATTCGCTTTCAACTTGGAGAAATTCATACATGGATACGTAATTGTTGTCAACGTAATCAATCTCCGCGCAGTAAATGAAGTTATGATATGCTATGCAATGCTGAGATCTTTTTATATAATTACTCAATGTCTGTCCGTCTGTTAGCCCATTCCCATTTTAACTCTTCAACAGTTTGTGATACAGAAATGCTGCAAACGCCATTTTGCTTCTGCCAACAAGGAGACCCCGGGGAAACTATTTTCGCCTACAGAAATGTCCCAGGTTCGACTCCAAGAGGCTAATTTATTTTTCCATATGTTTACATAGGATTTTCGATTTTTCAATATGCAAGGCTTTTTTCCTTCATTCATCAAAATAGGTAAATATGGTACGAATTCCTCCGTTTTTGCTTTGTTCGAAATCTAAACCTATAAAATATTTTGTTTTTATGATATTTAGATGTTATACGGAAGAATTTGTCGGAAATACGAGTTTATTTAGGTATTTTTATGGCTTTTCCGTACTCTTTCCGGGTGTTGCCAAGGCGACCCGCATTTTTGCCTCCGATTCAATTAGCGTCTTTTAAACCGTCAAATGGACGAAAGTATTGCGTTACTCGCTTCTCGCTTTTTATGAAGCATCGAAATTATAGTTGTAGCAACGCCAAACTTAATATATTGCAATATAATAATTGAAGATAATTATTAATGCATGTGGACTGCGGCCATTTTTAACGATTGCCAAAAAAATCTTCTTTCTTTATTCCAATACTGGATTATAACCTTTTTCTTAAGGGAGAAGCAATTAAAATTGCATATATATTCCATAAAAAATGAAATTAAAACTAATTTTATAAAGAGGAATAGGCTATTATTATTTTTAAACATGCAGATTTCTGATTAACTTCGCAAAAATTTTTTTTGCGGGTAGGTACCTGGTACTATTATGCTTTAATTACGAAAATACGATTATTTTCCTTACGTGTTCACGCAGAATTTTGTAAGCGGAAGAAATGTATTGTCTATGACGAAGAAAAGAACTTCAACGTAAATATTACGACTACTTGACTCGGGTGAGGTATGTTTTAAATAATTTTCGATTGCTCGATTGATTAAAAACTGATTAGAAAATAAATCAGCAATTATTAATATAATATTTCCCTGGAAAAATCTCTGATATATCGTTTTTCAGCATTTTGTCACCACACTAAAATTACGTTAATATTTTTTGAAAAGATTTATTCATATTTTGAAAAGCCGAAACTTTATTTCCAAATTCAAAATAAGGTGGCAAAATTGACGTTCATCATAGCTTCCTTGCAAAAAAAGTCCGTCGATATGCAAGGGAAAGCATTCTTACCTATTATATATCTTCGTACATATTACGCTGTGACATTAATTATTCGCGCCTTTAAGATAGCAACGTTTGATTTCAAAATGAAAAAAGTAACATACTTAGGTAAAATCGTAACTTTGATTTTGTTCATAAGGGCATGTTTTGTTAATGGCCACGCACAACTGAATGCCCATGCGGATAAAATCGATCGAAATATAATTATAATGATTTGTCTAATTTATCCTCAAAAACTTGACCTATATAAAAAAATTATATGTATTATATCCGCGCGTACGATTGTGTGAATCGATACAGAAATAAGCATCTCGAGCAAAACAATGCCGTCGGTCGCCAAGGAAACTTCTTACTAAAAACGCATTATTTTGATAAATTGTTCAATTAAAACGCAAAATTCGAGCGATTTCGAACCAAAGGCAAAAATTGACGAAAGGAATATAAATTCATGTTCATTTCCCTTTAAAATGGTTTCCGTCCGAAGATCGCACGTCAGTTACTTCTAATTTAATTTTGCAAACGAAAATGAGCCTGCACGTCGAAAATTCGATCTTTGCGATCATGACAGATGACAATCTGCCGATTATAACATGCCTATCGTTCCGATGTTCTCTGAGATCCGCCACATTTCTCGCGTCGTCAACAATCCACGAACACAACCGCCGACATATCGTTACCGTTTTCGTCGGTTGTTGAAAACAAAAGCGTCTCTCTCCATTTCCATTCCCGTCGTACAAGGCGTTGTATGCGCTTTAAAAATCCCTCTAACTTTGTTTACGACGAGGTAAAAATCGCTAAGCGCGGTTGCTGGCCTAGTTTTCATTGCCTACACACAAACGATTTGAAAACCTGAGCAAACAAAAACTTCCACCCTCTCTCTCTCTCTCTCTCTCTCCAAAGGGTTCGGACAAATAATGCATGAGAGCAAAGAGATGTGGGCGAAGGGTTGATGGGAGGATGGAGAAACGGGGCCAGGGAAGCGTAATGGCGGAGTTTAGATGGGAAGAGTCGATTAAAGGTAAAAATGAAGTGTTGCGTGAATGGATGGGAAAATAAAATAAAGAGAGAGGGAGGGGGGGGAGGTGGATTAAGTGGGGAACGTGATGGGGCACTCCTTTCGTCTCTTATGGCTGCGTCACTCTCACCCGCCCACACTTGACTCCGTCAGCGCCTCCTAACCACTCAACTTACAGCGGGAGAGCCGGCGGTGTAGTGGTTAGAGTGTTGGCCCTACACAGATAAAGCGACACCAGGTTCCAATCCTGTAGGAATTTTTCCCGTGGAGGGCCGGCCCCCTATTTGTTCGTGTTGGAACTAAAGGGACGAGGACGAGCCAATGAGAAAAAGAATGATGAAGAGCGCGCTAGAATCAACACCCCAGTCCATCGGAAGGGACGTGAAGCCGTTGGCCCCCTTGGTGCTCTTCGTTAAGAGCAGGATAAAAGCCGGCACAAGGTTTCTCTCGTCCCTTGCAATCCAGCTTATTACATTGCACTACCTCTTAGATACCCATTGCGCGCAGGTAAGTGGCGAATCAGCAGGACGTAAAGCATAAAAGAAAGAAGTCACTACTTAAAACGTATTATCTGTAATTAAGGAGTTGTGTACTTAACAGTTGAATGCCGATTTGATTGTTAACTGTAGGGAATTTACTCCGTTTACGGGATTTGCGTACAAAATGGCATCGAAATATTCCGTTGTTCACGAATTCTTGTCTCCGGAACACAAACGTTAAATTCAATTTACCTTGTAAAAAATAAAGAGACATTGTAATTCCACATAAATTTATAGTAATAAGTACAATGGGTACAAATTGCCCCCGGCTTTCAGTTTACCTCACCTGATGATGTTACATTGCAACGAGACCTAGGTAGTTTTGAATAAAATTTATGTGGAATTACAAAAAGTCTCTTTATTTTTTCACATTATGAAGAGATTCCACCAAGTGACGCCTGAAACCATTAACAATTTCCATTTATATCTTATTCCACCTTAGCGATATGTTTTCATCCGAATGAGAAGAGGTGTCCGCTGTTTTCATTTTTTTTTTAAATTGTCTGCACACTTGCGATCCCATTCCACCCATCGCACCGCTCTCCTAAATTAACTTTCCAAAGTCAGCGGAAATCGTGATTTATTTTCTAGTGCTCCGTTAAAAACTAAATTTGCGATGAAATGGAAGGCTGTTGTGACGTAGCCGTTCCAAGACTATTTCGTTTATCGCAAGTTTGTATTTACATAAATTCCATGAAATTCCTTGTAGGCAAGTGGTAGGATTATCTCCAGGTGATAAACAATTACCATATAATAATACACAAGTGTTGCTTAGTTGTAACGTTGCATTGAGTCCAATGGCATGCTGTAAGATGGCAGGTCGATCAACTGTGAAAGAAAGACAATGAAGGATAGATCAAAGACAAAGAAATCGATCGGAGAAAAATTAAAACCGAAGTCGAAATTAGAAATAATCTAAAAAAATTATCTATTCTATAATTAATTGAAAGATATTTTAATTGATCACGGAAACAAACTACCTAGCGACCAATAAAAGAGCAATGTTTTCACGCAAAACAGAGTAAGTATATGAGAAAATTACGTTAAGGAAACGTTCATGAAGGATGTTGCGTTATTCGAAATTGCGTTAAACAAACTATATATAATGTGAGGTAGAGTTGTTGCAAAAAAGGCAAGTAGGACATCTACAACAAATTTCAGTTAACGGTTGAGAAGCCACTTAATACGAAGGAGGGGGGTGCCGGTGGTGTAGCGGTTGGGACGCTGGCTGCTAATCGAGTGCTGCTCGAAAGGACAGCGGGTACGAATCCTGCAAAAGTGGGACTTTTTCCAAGGTGGCCCTGGTCCCTGTTTGTTTGGTTTGAGGAGACCACGCTAAGTCAGAGTTCCGTCCTGCGGAAGGGACGTTAGGCCGTTGGACCCCTTGGTGCTCTTAGTTAAGAGTGGGCTAATGCCCGCACCGGATTTCCCTCCTCCCTTGTGATTGTGTTTCGTGTGGAAGGAGTTATGGCTATAATAATTCAAGAGGTTGATTAGCCAAAAATACACACATGCAACCTGAATATCAGCGCTCGAAGATTCGCCATTGCCGCGAACTCTATGGAGATTGCAGCGCCTCTTGAACTTGTGGAACCATCCTGAACTAGCCCCAACTATCTCAGTGGTATATACCTCGCCTTCCTGTTCTGATAGACATTCTTTGTTTTGTGCATAATAAGTTACTGACTAATCGGTATGTGACTCTGGGTTTGGTAATCAATCCAATGCACTAATAATCTTTCCATTTTTTCCGATCACGTTAATTTCTTAACAGTCAACGCAGTAGAGGGTTGAGCAGATGATTTTAACTTGTAATTTTCGTAGAAATTAAAGTTGGAAGGTAACTCAATTTTTTTAATGACCCGAGATTCTAATGGCGCTACATCGAAATTGCGCTAAGGGAATGTGCGCTAATGGAGACATTACTGTAATAATCATCCAGGGGACAGGTTGGCAACTTAAATGCTCATCTGTTTTTCCTAAAGGCGTCATTGCATTAAAAGATTTCTCGATCATCGATTGGATTGCAGCTTACGAGGTGGCCCCGCTAATTCATTTTCGGAATGTCCCTCTCTCCTGATTTTTTATTTTCTCTCTCAAACCCCTTATTAACCTGCCCGCCATCTCTCTCGGAAGACAGACAGAAGACAGGCGAGCGAGGAACCAGACTCGATCGAGGCACTTAAGAGCAGGAAAAAACTTCTCCTTGTGATCTGAAGTAGCATTACTTATTTAGGGTCGGATAAGAGACAGAGGAGTGGGGGACACATTCTTAAAACTTTTCCTTGATCCCGAAAGTACTTCTGCTTGTACTTCTCATCTTTCCTTGTAACATCTCCCTCTCTCTCTCTCTCTCTCTCTTCTATCTTTCTCTCTCTCTCTCTCTCTGCTCTACCAAAAATCAAACGACTCCTAAATCCACCTAAAGTGACGCAAGTCGCAGGTTATTTACGATTCCGGGTCGCAAGTTTGCTCCAAGTAGTACCAGCGTATTTTTCCCTGCAAAAGAAAATAAAGCTGCCTTCTTCTAATGGATATCTCTTGCCTTCTTTTCATTATCGCATCGGCCTATTGAATAAGTGAACGCAATTATATCTGCCTTGTTGACTACGCACGCTTCGCCAAGGAAAGTGTGTCTCAAGTTATTTTAACGGTGACACGTCACTGTTAAATCAGGTTTTCATCCTGTCCGCATGCTTTTAAATTTGTGTGTATTATAAGAAAATCGCCGAGAGAGACTCTTCACGTTAACCCTCGCAGGATGACTGGAGAATAGTTTCATCTTGGATGACTGGGGTCTTTTTTGACCCCCTTTATATAGTTGTTGTTTTTCATCGCAAAATTATTTTTTATAAGGATGTTAATGGGAATGTTCTCTAAACAATCATTATTCAAAATAAAATAACTGTCAAAACATTAAATTTTTCACAATGCAGTAAAAAAACAATCGAATTTTCTTTGTAGTACAGATAGTATTATATGCCTAATAACTGACACAGGAAAAATACTTTTGTAGTAGGTACACGAATTATAATATTAATACGATATATTCTTATTCCTAAATATTAATGCACTCAATTAGCACAGCATTTTTTTTATCTCAAAAACAGTCATTGATTGAGTAAAAGTCTTAGGTTTAGTAATTAACATTTTTCCATGGACTTGAAAAGGTGTAGACATTTTGAGTACGAAAATTTTATGACAATGAATATTATTTAGTAATAGATGCTTTATCAAATAAAATAACTACACACCGAGGAGCCAATTTTTACACAGTTGCACTTTATGCTCATATAGAACAAGGGTCTAAATGCGTATACACTATTCGTTTCGATTTTTCCGTTGTGTAACCATGTAGGTATATTTAGTACAGTCCAAATATTTATACACAATTCCTGAATGTACGCACGGAGACCATTTATAAAGAAAATATTGACTGAATAAGTTGTAGTTACAACTAGGAGGCGGTCAAAAACGAAATATTATTTACAAATATTTTGTCACTTCCTGGTTTACAGGGGTCAAATGTGACCCCATAAGATATATTTATCGATTTTCAGGCATGTTTTATAGAGTTTAAGTATGAAATTCATCCCAAAGGTGCTGGAGAGATTGATGAAGGAATTCCTGAAATTTAAAACAAATATTACAACAAAAATATAACGCATTTACCAATTTAACGTTCTCGGAAAAGATCTCATTGGGCAAAACCGCGTCGCGCGACTTTAATACCATATGTTAAAATCACGTATTCGTATAGGCTACGAGCCTTCTCACGTCACGTGAATACATATAATGCTCACAATTCAGGACCAGGTACGAAATAAATTTTACTACGGGCCCTGCCACTACGCGCTACGCATTCCTTCCCGCTAAGCTGTAAATAATTTTTCGAAACTGCTCTTATCAACACAGTTTTTGTTCGAAAAGTTTTTTCTCCGGCGCAGCGTTTTTGAAAAATAAATTTTCAAATGTTTTAAACGACCGCCATTTTGTTTCAAGATAGCGGATGAAAATATATATAGATTTACTGGGGTCTCCTAGCCGATAAAAACGAAATCACGTATACCACACTTCTTGATACAGAGGGGGACGGACGGACAGACACTTGCGAAATTATATATTAGATACTAGTGATATCAGCAAAAACTTTTGCGAAGTCAGTCAGAAATATGCATATTTAAAAGTATATATTTGAGAGAAATTAATGATACACAATTTCAAATTTTTATGCTGTCAATGCTTTAAAATTAACTGGTTGAATGCGCAAAAACTTTTCCAAATTCAGTCAGAAATCTTCATGTTTAAATTCATCATCGTTAAAATTTCTCACAGCCCACACACAGTTTACTTAATAATGATAATCTTCAATTATTAACGTTGCAACGTTAAGTTTTACATTGGTACAACTATAATTTCGATGCTTCATAAAAAGCGCGAAGGGAATAACGCAATTCTTCCGTCTGTTTGAAGGCTTAATAGATGCCAATTCAATCGGAGGCAACAATGAAGGTCGCCTTGGCAACACCCCGGAAAGAGTACGAAAAAGCTACAAATGTTCAAAAAGAAACGCGTGTTTCTAACACATTTTTCCGTGTAAAATCAAAATATGGAAAGAAGAAGATATTTTATAGTTTTAACCGTCGAATAAAGTAAAAACGGAGAAATTCGGTCCCTATTCACGTATTTTAATTAATGAAAGGATTAAAACTTGCAACTTGAAAAATCGAAACTCCTGTGTAAACATAGGGAGAAATATAATCGTCTCCCGGAGTCGAATCCAGGACAATTCCGTAAACGAAAATAGTTTTCCCGGAGTCTCCTTGTTTGCAAAAAGAAAATGGCGTTTACAGTATTTCTCTATGGCAAACTGTTCAAGAGATAAAAGGGAGGACGTACGGGCAGACGTACAGATATTGAGTAATTATATATAAAGATACTATATACTGAAATATATATATATGCAATTTTTTCATAAAATTAATTCAACCGTTTCATTTTTACTTTCTCAATATATGTAGTATGACAAAGTATTGTTTTCATGAAAAAATCGAACTCGAGATTTCAACGGTAATGCATGTTTTAAGGTTCCCTGAACACGTTCTGGCTAGTTTCGCGATGATTACGTCTTAGTAACGCTTCTTTTTCTTTTCTTAATTGTCAATCGGAAGTAAATATTGACAACGATCCCAGAGCTAACAACATGTAATTTGCCATATAAATATGGAGAAAGTCATGTGTTGCCCACATAAGTTTATTTCTCATGATTTATTACAAAGACAAATTTGTTGTTCTTCACGACGTTATTTTTCTTTTACTAATGATAGTCCATATCCTACTTATAAAATTAGACAACTAATATTTTGAATGTGATGTTTGTTTTTAGAATTTGTATGTGCAATTTTGATTGCTTCTCCCTTACGAAAAAGGTAATATCCCAATGTTAAAATAAAGAAAGGGGATTTTTCCTTTAGTTCAATCGTTAAGAACGCCCACAATCCACACGCAGTTTACTGAATAACAATTATCTTTAATAATTAACGTTACAATCTTATAAGTTTGACGTTGCTACAACAATAATTTCGAAGCTTCGTAAAAAGCGCGAAGCGAATAACTTAATTCTTTCGTCTACTTGAAGGCTTAAATAGACGATAATTGAACCGGAGGCAACAATGCGGGTCACCATAGCAACACCCGGAAAGAGCACGGAAAAGTCATTATATCTAAAAAAGAAACGCGTGTTTCTGACAAATTCTTTCATGTAACATCTAAATGTTGCAAGAATAAGATAATTTATAGTTTTAGGCGTCGAATAATGCAAAAACGGAGAAAATTGGTCCACATTTACGTATTTCGATGAATGAAGGAAAAAATGATGCTCCTTGAAAAATCGGAAACCCCCTGTAAACTTATGGGAAAGTATAATCATCTCCTGGATTCAAACCTGGGAAACCTCTGTAAACGAAAATAATTCTCTCGGGGTCTCCTAATTAGCAAAAACAAAATGGCGTATACAGAATGTCTCTGTGACATACTGTTCAAGAGATAAAATTGGGGACGGACAGACAGACGGTAATTATATATATTATATATATAATATTTTTACTTTTTAGAGCATATTAAAAATTGTTTTATTTTTTAAAATATATAAATTTTCTTTTTATGTTTTAAGTTCAAGATAAAATAATTGAATAATCAAGAGATAAAAGGGAGAACGGACAGACATTGAGTAATTTATATATTAAAGATAGGATGCATGGTGGGTAAAAAATAAGCGTCGTATTTATTTCACCGATTGGGATAAAATCAGCATTGAAGGCGCCAGCGTTGAAAAATGGCTTATTGAAATAAGAATCGTGATCCTCCTTAAATAAAAATATGAAATCTCCATCGTCGATCCGGATTTGCAGTACGACGAGAATGAAGTGATTATTGAGCTTGGTTTCGTAGATAGCGCGCCGTGAATTGTAACTCGAGCGACGGGACGACGTCTTCTTCGACTTCTCCTGGAGAACTGATTCCTTCGAGAAACGTTTCTTTTCTTTTGCCGGGGATCTTTTCCTCCGAACCATCTTTTTCCCTCTTCACCTCTCCTCCGGCGCGAGATAAAATAACAAAAAAAAATCGCCTAACCATCCGGAAACTAGCGGAAGGGTGGGCCTTGATTTTGATGGAAGGCATGCGGCCGTCCCATGGACGGTCAATCACGCGGTCATCTTCCAAAATTCTCTGCGCTTCGAGTTGCGGAGTGTGGGAAAGGGTCTATCTGAGAGGAGGAGGGGGCGTGTCGGGGTGGTGAGGGGGCGTGTCGGGGTGGCGAGGGGGCGTGTCGGGACGGCAGAAGGTAGGCGGCGGCGTGGGCGGAAGGGGAGATGGGCGAAGATAGCCCCTCACCTAAATCTAGTCGATCATTATTGGATTTCAAGCGGCGGTGTCTGTGAAAGGACCCGCTCAGCCCAAGGTGTAGAGCTTTTTGGACCTGGCGGAGGTTGCATTAAACCCTTTCTCGTGGAACAGACACCCCCACACACACAAAAACGCACACGCACACACAGACACACAAACACACACACACACACAAACTCTCTCTCTCTCTCACACACACACACTCACACAATCACACACTCACAAACCCACACAAACTAACTCACACTCACACACGCACAAATACACACACACACATATATATATATACCTACATACACAAGTGTATAGATGGAGTTGGGGGTGCCGGTGGTGTAGTGGTTAGGACGCTGGCTGCTGCTCGCCTGATGCTAGAAAAAAGGCATCGGGTACGAATCCTGCGCAAGTAGGATTTTTCCAAGGTCGCCCGACCCCCTGTTTGCGTGGTTTGAGGAGACCGCGCAAATTCAGCTGTTCCGTCCTTCGGAAGGGACGTTAAGCCGTTGGCCCCCCTGGTGTTCTTCGTAAGAGCAGGCAAATGCCGGCACCGGGTTTCCCTCCTCCCTTCCCCGGCTATTCATTGCACTACCTCTGAGATACCCACTGTGCGCAGGACAGAGGCGAATCGGCTGGGCATTCAAATACAAAAATAGATGGAGAACGTTACCAAACAAACTTGATATCCTCCAGGGAGTCTTCATTATTTTTTTCCGTTCGTTAAGGAAAGGGATTCGACAAGGTGGAATTTCACAATAGATCAAGAGCGCCTTCGGTTTTAACTTTTTTTATGTGCCGATTTTAGGCTGGTATCCAAAAGGAAAGAGAGAGAGCCTTATGAACTGGCCCTGTCTGTGTGTGTGTGTGTGTCCCTTACTACCAACTTTTTCATCAAAGGAACGATTTTCATGAAACTTGGTACGAGGCTCGTGCTGCCAGGGCACATCTCCGGGATATATTTTATTTGGCGAAGATTGAAGTCCCGGGTTCGATTCTAGGAACGTATTTTCCCTATTTGTTTTGCATAGGAAATCTCAAATCCATCGTGCAGAGATGTTGTATTTAACACGTTATAAATATCTTTAAATCTGAGAGAGGTGTGTGCTGTTCTAAGGGGAAATGAATGTAGATTATAATTCTAATTGCTGAACTTTGACATTTTCTTGAATTTCTACTAAAATAGAGTTTTTGCTTTTTAAATCGCATTTTATAGGATTGTTGCCACGGAGACGATTGTTACCGAACTTGAGCATAGACGGGTGAACAAATGGGGTATTTTCTTTCCCACTCGACTACCCCTCAGCAATACATTTTAGCGTAAAAAGAGTAACATTTATTCAATTCGTTTACTTAAAAGGAAACACGCAAAATATTTCCTAGGATTGACTAACACATACCAAAACATGTCTTTTGGAAACCAGCCTGAATTAGTCCTGGTTTGTTTCTTACGGATAAGAGTGCTTTTTTTCTTCGCTTTACGGTATTGCAACGCTAATGTTTAAATTGTAAGTATGTCTCAAATTCCCGAAATAATGCGCATTTTTTTGTTTCGGTACCATGCTTCTTGTCTCGTTCTTCTTGCGTTCGTTAATTGACTTTCCATGTATTCGCCCTTTTTAAGGTTGTCATTGACGGAGCCACATTCTTCCATATTCGCAATTTAATTTTCACGGGTCGCGTCGAGCGCATCGAATGATAAAAACAAATTAAATAATGCGTAAGCGTATCGTTTTCGCATATGATAAAAATTATATATTTTACAATTCTAGAAAAAGTTTTGGGTGCCCAACCACTAATGTCTCTTACATTTTTGGCGGCATTATTTCATAAATAGTAAAAAAATAAATAGTCCTTGGTTTGTCCAAATATTTTCGACGACCAACCGCATCTCAAACGACCAAAATGAAAGCAGAGAAGTTTTGTTCACATCGAGAAAAACAGCGTTTCCTTCAGAAAGACAACGCAGAGAATCATATCCTCACGACAGGATAACTGAAAAAAATTGTAATTATACGTAATTTAATGCTTTTCTTTATCAAGCTTGTTTTGCAGTCATTTTATCCTTTAAGTTTGAAGTGAAACGGAGAATCTTCTGGTTTTATCGTGAGATGCTGTATCAATTTATTAATATTTTCTCTTATCGGACAATTACTGGATTTCCGTAGTGTATGCAGTGCATTGAATCATATGCACTTTCGTTACACATGTTTACAAATTTGGATTTTGTCAATCCAGACAATTTAGAAATTTTCCTCAATTCGCTTTATGCGCAAAAACGCCTTTATTCCTCAAAAGACATCTGTAATCCTGCAGCGTAACCAATTTAACAAAAAGCAATTGTCACATCGAAGTAAAAAATTCAGAATTGACGCAATTGTACCTACATTAACAAACTCATTGAATAGACTTCTGGATATCTCTCCCGATTCGTTCGAATAATTTAATTTGCGCATAATTAAATAGGTTGCCGAGATGATTCGAACCATGCATTGCCATGAGAAATACGTATGTCGGTACGACGATGATTATTAAAGGAAAAATAACCTTTCTGGTACTACTTACCAAATTAAGCACTGATCCGCGGAGTCAGAAGAATCTCAGCGTTACAGGAGCCGGCGCTAATTCTGTTGGAGAGTTGAACTTGAGGCTGAATCACACGTGAAGAGGAAGAAGATGACTTCTGGACAAATACGAATTCCACTGTCCCGGTCCAGACTTCGTCGTGAATATTTCCATGCATACTCCGTCAACGATTGATCCATATCCTGTAGGTTCAAAATCATCTTAAATAAATATTCACGATAAGTATTTGGATAAATATTGCCCACTAAACTATATTCAGGACATCTACATACGTCTCGACATTTGATGAAAAAATAATAATTTACGCGAAAGAACAGTATAATTCCGTTGTTATTTTCGGCGCCTGGACTGCTATTTTCTAAGAAGGATTTTTCTTTAAAATAATACATTCCTTCCAGACGTTTTACTCACATCAACACCCGCTTTTTGCACAGATACGGAAATATGCAAATTATCAAGCGAGGAACGGCCCGAGAACATTTAATGAAATCTTTCCGATTCGGCTTTCTCTTTTTACTTGCCAATTAATTACATGAGAGGCTTCGTTTCGTTGCCGTGGAAACGATCAGTCCCTTACATTATGACGCCTCCGTTCGCCTTAGTGAATAATATTTAGAATTCAAATCGACTTTGACCAAAACGGAATTCCCGCAGTGGTTTCTTGTCATTCATTAGGAATGCAAATAGTCGGAAAGAGTGGTAAGTCGGATGAAGACTTTTCCTTTCTCGAAATTTTCGATAATAACATACGCTGGGAACTGAATGCATTAAAAGTTAAAATACGATATATATTTTTTTCAAAACAAGTTGAAGCGGTTTCTTTCCCTTTCGTCCAATTCCATTAGCATTCAATTTCTTCGTGACCGGGAAATATCCATATTTGCTGTATTAACTAGGCAAAGGAATTCCACCTTAGATTATATTGAAGACATAAAATAAACTTCTAATAAACCACGCATTTGCGGACAACTAAATCAAATGATTCATTTAACGGGAGTGATCGTTTTATGGAGGTCACTGTGTTGAGATTATTTTCGTCTTAACGATCACTTTCTGACGCAGAAGAAACTTCGATAAACACCCATTAAATTTAAATCCTCTAACTGACCATATTTTCAACCTGTACGATTTTTTAACCCATAGGTTCACAGCGTTTGATTATTCGAACGAGAAAATTGAAATAAATTTCGAAAAATAATGATATTATTTGTCTAGAAACGGTTTATTATTATATTATCATTTGAAAAGGCCTAATCCTGGAATCCTATCTGTGAGGCGTTTATGTGCAGGGAAATTAATAAAAAAAAACAAAAAACAAGAAATGATTTCATGTACTAATAATGGTTGTAGGTATTCTCTCTCTCTCTCTCTGATTTTTCATGAGATCCGTATTTATTGAATAGAGGCGCAGCACAGATAAACATATCAACATTATTATTAAGATTATCGGAATTCAATAAATTTTATGGCGCATTTATGACATCATAATCTTACTGAATGACTCTGTTTGATGTAATTTTTGCTGTCGAGTAAGTCCTTGCACTTGCGCTGGTTTCTTCGACGCGTATTTGATTTTATGAATGCATGCTATCATTGAAACTTCTAACTTCCTCCGGAACTTTTGGTCGCACTGTCAACTCGTAACGCCTTTAATGTGCACGAGAAAAAAAATCGGGCTTTTGCTTTATTGATATTTTCATTATGATTACTTATGTATTGATGGTGTTGGAAGGATCAGTAGAAGGGGAAAGGAAAAGGGGACGTAGAAGAATAAAAATGTTTGACGATCTGAAAGAAAGGGGAGGGTATCAGGAAATGAAAGAAATGGCAAGGAACAGAAATGAGTGGAGACAACGATGGTGCCAGGGACCTGCCTAGAGGCAGAACACCTCATGATGATGATGATGTATTTATAAATTTTGTTTCGTACATTAAAATCAAGACTAGATATTTGGACGATACGTTTTAAGCTTTATATTTACTTAATCTTGTTCAATTGCTACATTTCGTGTTCATTTTTACTTTCTCCATATACGTAATATAGGGGAATGTACTGTTTTAATGAAACAAATCGACTTCGAGATTTCAACGGAAATACACGTTTTGAGGTCCCCTAAAAACGTTTTGACCATTTTCTCGATGATGTCTGCGCAATGTAAAATGTAAACTATTATTCATGTCAACACGAAATTTTATATTTAACGTTTTTATAAAGGTCACAAGAACTGATAAGTTTTTGGTAAAAATCGGTCAACCGTAAGTGGGTGTTTACTTTTGTCACATCCGTTATTTTGGAATATTTGCTTTATTATTTGATAAATATAAAAATGTATTAGAATAAAAGGTGTAGGAAATTTAATCTTCTACAACCTCTGTTTGAAACATTTTTCAATATAATGCATTGTTCAAGAGATATCTTATATTTTATCTGCCACCACCACGCCACCTACAGACGGCTGTTGTTAACAATTGTCGCTTAGTTACATCTTATTAACGCTCCAATTTCTTTTCTTAATTGTTGGAGCTTTGTGGCTATATTCGATATCAGAAGGCTATGATTTGAGTTTATTTCTGTTCTTTGTAGTCTAAAATTTTCTCGATTTCTTAAAGTATTTATTATTATCTAACCTATTTGAAATTTTTAGAAATATTACAGATATGGAGAAAGTCATGTGGTGGCCACATCAGATTTTTTCTGCATATGTTCCTGTCACAACCTTCCAAGAATCTAAATCATTTACACACCTTCAATTATTCTAATTCTAATTCACCCTCATAGGATTTTTTCTAACATCAACCTTGGATATTCTCTTCCCTCAATAAAATCATTCACGGCAGTTTATTCCGTCTCGTTATAATCTCGTAGATCAAACCGCCGCCTCGTCCGAACACACGCTCATTCGTTTCATTCCTTTCTTCAATCCTGCTTCTTTCTTCTTCAGTCCGCCCCCTATGATACAAAAAGCGAAAAATTTTCCGTTTTTTTCCCCTCGACCGTTGGTGGCGTAATTCGCCTGCCGCGTAATTTATCGCCCGATTAAATGACGCAAATTTATGCGACTGTTATAAGACGTGTCGTAGTGTACGATGCACGTTCGCGCGGTCTAAAAATATCGCCTGCCCTTATAAAGGGCAAAACATGAACATTCTCGCGGGCGGAATTTTCTCTCTCTCGCGGCCGAGGTATAAAAGTCGATGATCCGATGTTATCATAGAAACGAGAGGAACGTGATGAAATGCCAATGGGAGAAGGAATATTCGTGAGCGTGTTTTTTTTACGGGATACGTGCTTGCGCGCGCGTGTGTGTGTGTATGTGATTGCGAGTTTCATCGGGTTGGAAAGTTCGAATCGCAAAAAAAGGATCGCATTTCCGATTCGCCGCATTCCCTCTGTAGTGAGGCCGCGGAGAAAGGGAGGTTGAAGGGTTGCGGCCATTCCAATGCGCTCACGAAAGCCACGCGCGAGAGGGGAACAGGGGGAAAAGAATGAAAGGAGAAGAGATAGGGAGATTCCAAACAAAAAGCACCTTTTTTATATAATTTCTCGGAAAGGTTGCTCATCCGCGTCCGGCGAAAACTTTTCCGTATCTATGACTCCGGGTGTTTTATTTATCATAATTTTTTTCGCGAAGGAGAGGTATCGGGAGTAATCCGGCGTAATGCTCCCATCCGGTCCGTAGGAGAGGCGAGAGAGATCGAAAGGCCGGCAATGAGATTTTTCCCCGAGATATCGCGCGTGCGCACGCACACACACACACAAAGCGCGGAGCCCAGCGCGAAAAAACTCACATGCGAAGTGTTTTATTTTCATTGTTGCGATCGCCGTGGCCAAGAGAGAGAGGAGCGAATAAAACGCGGTCCATCGTGTTATGTCATGATCTTCCAGCCTGAGGCTGGCCACGTCGCATTTCCAGCTAAGCTGCTAATGCGAGACTACTCTTAAAAACTAGCTCAGCGCACTTCGATAGCCCATGAATGGGCATATATCCCTCCCTACAAGCGGGGACGCTTGTTTGAAGGGAGGGTTCGTGTTACGGATTTCTGCGACATCTTTATATATATTATAGAGATCTGATGCGTATGAATCAGCGGGTCGTTTGGCGCAATAGAAACTGATGGCGCAGAAACTCGGATCGCGAAGGCTCAGTTTCCGCGAGGATGGATCTCCGTAATACGTGGTCATTATATTTATGAAATTTCATCCAGCGCAAATGACGTCGAGTAAATATCGGAACCACTTCCTTCGATATATTTACGCTGATAAGATAACGTTTAAACCCTTTCTACCGTCTCCTTTCATGCCTCATCTCTTCACCTTCATTTGATCATTCTATTCCCTCTATTCGTAACATAATTCAGATTTCACATGCACATTTATACGAGTACTGTGTATGTTGCGGTAAAGGTATGTAATCGGGAAATGCGTACATTTACCACCAAGCTCGGTAAATGTAAGTCTAAATTTCCAGAAATACGTATTATCCGTTGATTTCCCGGTAAATGTGCAATTTTACCGATGTACCTTGGTAAATGTGGAAATAAGCAAGAATGAGAAATGCTACACGTTAATAATTAGGTTAATTTACAATAAAAATCATCGAGGGTTCGGCTCCACTGGTATATAGTATTAAGATGAACGCTTCTCAACCCGAGGGGGGAACACAGAGAACATGAGGAGGAACCAAAAACACTTCGACTAACTTACTTACCCAACCCGGTGGGGCCGAGTAAAATTTGCCTTCATGTTCAAATTTAGTTTAGTTGTGCACATTTACCACGAAATTTACACATTTACCGGACAACGCACATTTACCGTACTTCTAAACTGCAACAAATTTTCGCGACGCCGCCAAGTTGTGGCCTGTGTTGCGACGTTTATCCACATTTACCAGCGTCTCTAGGTAAACGTGTACATTTCCCCAATCCATTCGGTAAAAGTACGTTATACTTACACTTACCGAACTTGGAGGTAAATGGGCACATTAACCGGGAAATGTACACATTTACCGGACTACGCACATTTACTGTGACATAGGTATATGTTTACAAAAACGTTCACAAGAATACATACATACCTACATATAGGACCATGTAAAGTTATTTACAAATGTACGTATACTTAAGTTTATATTCACAAACATAAAATTAAATTCATTAGATACATAAAATATTTTTGTATAGCCGAATTGTCGAAATGTCAAAATTCCAAGTGCAGGTAACCCATGCTAATGCATAGTAATGACTGAAATATGTTTTTATTAAGAATCTCTGGTTCCTATATTATAGGCAAACACAAAATATCACCGGCTATGAATAAATTACATTTTCTGTCTCCCCGCGCATTCCATTACGCGAAAATTCCTACCGACTTTGTACGACGGAAAATTATTTATAGCGGCAGTTCTCCGAGAACACTCGTGAATAAAGCGAGGGAAAGTTCTCCGGATCCCGTCGGCTCCTTGCAATCGAATCGAGAAAGAGCGATCTCGAAAAATATTGCTTCGAGGGAGCAGATATATTCATCTCGAGCAAAAAAATATCGATATATCGATCCAGTCGAAACGCAACAACGATAAGAGTGATCGATAATCGACGCCTACGGATCCCTTGCATTTCTGCGACATTCTATGATCGTTTCCTTCTATATTCCAGTCAAAAACAACAAAACAGCGCAGGATCTGAGGATATAGTTTACCGCACTTGGCCTGTAACCTTTCAGGTTTTTTCTCTCTCTCTCTCTTTCTCACACTTTGGTGAGAGAGCAATGGATGCATAAAAAAGCAGGATAGATGGTGATGCCTTTGGGAAGGCGCAAAAAAGTAGCGGAAATAAAAAAAGAAGCCATGTTCACAGCGGTCTCACGACGCCCTTAAACGTGAAGGGGCATCATCCGATCAACATTTACGGCCGTCGTATCTTCTTAGAATCATCATTTCTCACCGACGGGCGTGAATAAACCTCTCTAAGCATCCCTAACCTCGCCACCGAACCCTAGTTCCCTAGAGAGCGTCTTTCCGTGCAGAGGATAGAAAACGTTCGATGGATGGTCAGGAAAAAATATTGTGAGGAAATGGAGAGAGGAAATATAATTCCCCTCTGGTTCTCGCCCTCTCTTTCGTTCGTCTCTCTCTTTCTCTCTCAGGGCTTCTCCTTTCTCTTTATCTTCTGAAGGGCGGCTAGAGGGTTTTTATTCTTTTCTCCGTTCGAGCGTAAATCGAGAATTTCTATCGCCAATTCGGTTGGTTCCATGCTCTATGTAATATCCGTGGTTTCGGTAAGGAATGTGCGAATACTTTATTTCTTTACTTTCGGATCGGTGTAGATACGCGCGCATAGGGCACAATTATTTGATCTCGAATTCAGGAAATTGCCATAGCACCCGCGTTTCTTAACAGGGACGCAAACTTTAAAAATATTCAAAAACATTTGATAAATATTTGTGCATTTATTTAAGGCCAGCTATACAAATGGTGCACTTGATTTTCATTTATGTGATCTCTAATTAATAGGAAGTATTTTTATGCTGTTTATGCTAAATTTAAAGAAAACATTGCTTAGCTTAAATGTCTAAGTTTGTCGTTTTTCGCCTACTTTCAAGAATAGGGATAGGCTTATAGATTCTTCGCTGTGTCTGTCAGCTCTCCTTCCCTCTATTAACTTTTGAACCAATACACCGATTTCATGATACTTGGTGGAAATCTCTTGCTACTGGGACCGAGGATAATTTTTTTTGCGAAGATTGAAAGTCACGTGTAATTCCAGTAACTATCCCTCCCATTTGATTTACAAGAGAAATCTGAAATCCATCGTACAGGATAATTTTCTCTTGCACATTAAATTATCTTAGAATTGTAATATCGGAGCGAGCTTTGTACTATTCTCTGAGGAAAGAAATGAAGATTGTAATTTTTAGGGTAGAATTCGGCTTGTCGATTGTATTTTTTAGAATTTCACGTTTTGCAGTTTTTATCACTCATTCCTAAGTTGTTGCCACAGCAACGACTATTGTTGGACTCAGCTTCGGTATAGTCTAGCTCACACACGTGGAATGTAGGCGTCATAAGTTTCGTTTGGATCATCTTGTTTTATTTTGTTTTTCCATTGGAAATTCGGAAAAAATACAAGTTGAATTCTACGGCCATGCATAACAAGTATTTTATTTTTGAGCCAAAAATATTCTAGAGAAATGTTCCCATATACGCTGGTATTAATTGTTTAAATCTTGCTTTGAAACTCTTCAGGGTTTTAAAAATATCTCTTAAAATGATCGAGTTAATCTCATAATATTATGTGACCGAAAGAGGGAAAAGATATGTTGAAAGTTGTGCGAAAGAGGATCGGGGATGAGGAAACACGAACGAAGGTTGAAAAAGAAAGAAGTAGATGGTGAGTTAAAATTGAGGTGTGATGGGTGGAGACAGAATGGAGAAGGGAAGGAAAGCTAAATGTAGGGATACGATATCGAAACGAAAGTATCGATACCGTAATCATATGATGTATCGAATGAAAACTATCGATACCACAAAAGTATCGGGCCGAAAGTAGCGATGTCACTAGAAAATCGAAAGAAAAGAATCGAGTACAAAAGTACTTGGTATCGAAAGGAAATTACCGATGTGAGTAAAGTATCGATACTTTTTTCGTATCTAAGGATACGAAATCGAAACGAAAGTATCGATACCTTACTCATATGTTATGTGGAATGAAAAGTATCGATACCACAAAAGTATCGGACCGAAAGTACCGATATCACTAGAAAATCGAAAGAAAAGAATCGAGTACAAAAGTACTTGGTATCGAAAGGAAATTATGAGTAAAGTATCGATACTTTTTCCGTATCCCTAGCTAAAGGGAGAGACAATTAATTGGGAAATGGTATTTTCAATGTGCGCGTTTCTCACGAAAGTGAAGACGCTAGGTGGCGTTCGCGTCGGGTATCCGTGACATTTTCCTTTCATTACAAGTTTCAACCCAACTCACGCCCCCTTCGTCAGAACTAAAAAATCTACCATCTGGAAAACTTTGCTCCTAACATGCTTATTCCTCCCTATATCTCACTCCATCTTTGTTTATTCCTTATAAACGCTCTCACACCGAAAAAGAAAAACACACACGTTGCATAGTTCTTGCAGTATATTTAGAGAAAAAGTTTTAATTCATTTCATAAAATATAATTCCTCATTCGCGTTTTCAATGCTGAAATTTAATGCTTAAACATTCCCTTCTCAAAATTTCAAAAACATTCGAGTGCAGAACGACACCCCGCTTTCATCCGCTTGCTATGCTACGGATAAACTAATAAAGTCTTAATTTAACATCGACAACTTTAAAAAGCAAAGCGCATTTTGTTGGATTATATCTGATGTAAGGAAAGTTTGAGAAGGCGGGTCAAGTGTTGTTTGCATTTTAAAATAAGATGGAAATGTATACTCCATAAATGGAATAGACAGAAATTTCAAAGGCGTTCTTAATGGGAAATAGGTTTGGAACGGTATCGAAAGATTGGGTGATTATCGCGTTTTTATCCCCTCGGGGATTATCTTGTAGTAAATGTTGTTCTCTACTATCCGAATAAATTTTTAAATCTATACCTCACAGATCATATAAGAGCTAGGGAGATAAAGGTTTGATATTTCATTGTTGCTTGACGGATGCCATTTAACGAGACACGAGTATAAGTTTATAAATGTAATTATGTGAAGTGGAAGTTCTAATTGACGGATTCACTTGAAAATCACAATCGGGCGATAAAATTTAATAAAGATCACTCATACCTAATTAAACTAAAATCCTTCCAGCGGTTTAAAAGATGAAAGTTACGACGGACGGACGGATGGACCAGGCGTGCCCATAAGGCGTTCCGCTATTACCGCTTTGCTGGTAAGAAACGCCTAATTACAATAGCGGTTAAAATGTTTAAGTTCACTTGAACTGGATAGCATACACTTTGTTCTTGCCTTTTCCTTGCCGCCTGGCTGTTGACTGCGTTTAAAATGACTAAAAATAATAAGTATTAATTTTATAAATAATTTGTTTTTATAATACATAACAGCATTACATACATTCTTACCATGGACAAGATTTTTTTATATGCTTTATACGCCTTGAAATGTACTGAGGGCGTCGTGTTTCAAAGAGATACAATCACCAGCTTATCTGAAAATGCCCCAACAGAGTTAATCGTTTTTCTTTTCTTGACATGTAACAACACACTAATCTCTGCGAGGCATACGCGCAATAATTAGCGCAATAAATACGACGAGATAACTGTAAGAGCTACGCATTCATCTCGTATTTTATCCTAAGAAGTATTTTTTATATTTAGCCTAGCGTTCTTCATAAACGCTCACAATTTACAGCATCTTACAGCTCATCTCGCGTATTTCCTCCACACTCTTTTTTTTTCTACGCCACCTGCTCGCGTATTCAACCGCCTAACAAGCCATGCGGCTTTTATTTCGACTTCCGGAACTTCTCCACCACATTTGTCCCCACCCCCTCCCCGGAGCGCGTGGGAGAGTTGCATTATCTTTTGAAAAAAGTTCTCGTTACTCTCCTAATCTTCCAAACGATCACACATCCAAGAAAGGTTCTTTTGATTGTTCTCCGACTTCCCCTTACGTCGAATTCGTTGAATGGCGACTGGGTTTCTTAAAGCTAATATTTTCGCACGCCGTTGTTTCGTTTGCATTGCCGCTGCGCTCGAATCGCAAGACAACAAAGCGCCGAAAAGATATCCTTTTTAGCGCTTTTTATTAAAAATAAACGCCTTTTTTCAATTCGTCTGTTTGTGCGAAAAATTTTGAAGTTACAAAAATAGCACGAATAATAAGATTTTCAAGATAGTTTTTGACTAGTAACTATTATGAATTTTATTGATTTTGGTTTCCATCTGTCTGTCCGTTTGTCTCTCAGAAGTATTTTTAAAAAAAACCCTTGTAAACTATCTATACGGGATCCGTTGCTATGGTAAAGTTTCGTTTTGTTTACGTTTCCATAACGACAAAATCGTAGCGTAAATACGGACAATTTACTTTCGTAAAGGGATAAAGATCATATTACAACTGCTCAACAAAAGAAGGGAGAGGAGATCGAATATTCCGGATATTTACGTATACGTTAAAAAAAAGTGCATTTGCAATCTGCATTTGCAGTTATTTTAGTTTATCATGTACCTTGCATATAAATTTATTGTTGATAAATTAACTGTTATTGTATGTAGGTATAATATTGTGTTTTTTTTAAATTTCAATTAATGTATAAGTCAAGCGATTTGTGGGCCCAATAGTGAAGCAGTCGTCGCCACCTGGCTTTAGCCAACTTGCGATGTTGATGGTTGAATAAAATAAATAAAGAAAGTATTATAATGGAGAAAAAACCGACTTATACGTTTCAAGGGAAATGCATGTTTTAGGTGACTCCAAATTCAAAAAATGTTGTTTTCGATATGCAATATGTCCGTCTGTCATGTGCAAGGACCTAAAGCCTAGACGGTTCAACGAAATCAAATTATATTTCGTATTTAGATATAGCATTATACAGAATATTAACTCCGAAAATATGGACGATATAGCGCAACAATGAAGGGCAGTTTTATTCTTGGTGATTTTCTCATACTGTCGATTTATTAAAAAATGGCTCTAACAATTTTGATCGACTCAGTTATCGAACTTGTAGTCGTAAAAAATACTACATATGGCATAATACTGAAAAATATCTATCCTGCATCCAGCGACATTATAATATAGGTACGTGTCGATTTTTGCGCCCAGCTACCACCCAAATCTTTCAAATTCTCGTAACAATCTTTGTCCAGCAATAACCTGTAAAAACTTTATATTTCTGTATGATTTAACTATTTATGAAGGTTGATTTTCACATAATTCACAATAATCTATATTAATGAATGGCACGTGCATTAATATATTATGTTGTTTTCGTGAAGGAAATCTGATGGACAGGGTTTTTGCTGGGAATTATGGGATAATTTGCTAGCCCTTGAAATAAAGAAATTGTTTTTCTTTAAATTTCGAAACATAATCGATCCCGAAAACGTCTCTCCTCCAGTGTTGCTTGGCAGTCATGTTTCTTGGTCGGTTTGTATTAAATTTATATACGAATCATGTTGTTACCTGCTCTGCTGATTCACCTCTTGCCTATGCGCAAGAGCTAGTTCAATGAATAGCTGGATAGCAAGGGAGGAGTAAAACCTGGCGCCGGCTTTTTTTCTCCTGCTCTTAACGAAGAGCACCAAGGAGGCCAACGGCTTAACGTCCCTTCCGAAGGATTTGAGCGCGCTCCTCATTTCTCTTTTTCTCATTGGCTCGTCCTCGTCTCCTTAGTTTCAACACGCACACAATGGGAGCCGGGCGTCCTCGAAAATAATCCCACAAATATTCGAACCATGTGTCTCTTTAGAACAGGGGTCCCCAAACATTTTGAGTGGAGGACCACATAGGAATATTGAAAGGGTTAGGCGGGCCGGATCGAAAAAAAAACATGTTAAATATTTTGTTCTATAATTATCTAAGCATACATGCATATATAACTATAAGTAAACGTGAATAAATGTAAGAAAAAATCCTAATGCGAACAATGCACCTGTTTTTAAATTGGAAACACTGATTTTTAATGAAATTTGTGGAAATAACAAAGTTATTTTTTTAATGTGATTTTTATGATGTTTAATAAAATTTCCGCGAGCCCGATAAAACCCTTTCGCGGACCGGATCAGGCCCTCGGGCTGTAGTTTGGGGGCACCTGATTAACAGATCATGGCGGGGCAAACACTAACCACTACACCACCGGCAAGGACGTATCCAGGGAATGGGGGGGGTCCGGACCCCCCTCCCTCCCCCGGTGTACAGACATTTGTGGGATCTGAGTTAATCACGCTACAAATTTGTTTCGTTGCCCCTTGCTGCGTTGAGTTATGAGAACTAAAAACGCTACAAAAGTTTATATTATTTGAATAGGAATATTATTTAACCAATTGCTGGAAATTGGTTTTCGGACTCAGACCCCCCCTCCCCTCAAGTAAATTTCTGGGTACGTGCATGAATACCGGGCCCTATACGAATCTTTTAAATTACGTAAAATCAATCCCAATCAGTACATTAGAGATCATAAACAGCACCATGGCAGGGAAGATTTAAAAATAGATGCTGTGAAACTTGAAACAAATTTTCGTGTGCAGGCCAGATTTTGTTAAAACCTTGTCGAAAATAAGAGCGTAATAATAAAATGTCAGATCGCAAAAAGTTTCCACAAAGTCAAGGCGTATAGAAGAAGTAGTGCCTATCCGTTCCTTCTACCCGATTATTAATTCCATAAACGATTTGTCTGATTTATCTGAGATTTATAGTGACAGATCTACTCTAAATGTTATAAAGAAACGTTCATTTTACTTCAAATAGATCAATTAGAGCATTTCCATTGAACAAAAAAGAAAAGAAAAACTTTTACGAACGCATGTTTTTTTCGTATCGGAAACGCTCAAGATTTGCACACCTAACATCGTCTTCAAGACATAAAAGTTATTCTTTTCTTTTATTTAATTACGATATATGTCGATATATGTCGAAAGCAAATTACGAAGAGGGACTTGGAACGTAAGAACTATGAGAAAGGCAGGAAAGCTAGAGAACTTGAAAGAAGAAATGAGAAGAAATAGAGTTGACATTATAGGGCTAAGCGAAACTAGATGGGAGGGAGAAGGACAGTTCGACTTGGAAGAATTCACGATAGTTTATTCGGGAGGAAATAGTGGGGAAAGGGGAGTAGCTCTGGTACTAAGGAAAGATATGATGAAAAGCGTGACAAAGATAATAGCAACGAACGATAGACTGATGGCAATAAAGCTAAAAGCAGTCCCAGTGGACATGCTGATAATCCAGGTATATATGCCAACGTCAGCTCATGACGATGAAGAAATAGATGAGATCTATGAGCAAATTAATGAAATTTACGAAGAAGACGGAAGAGGAAAGGTAAACTGCATAATAATGGGAGATTGGAACAGCATAGTCGGAGAAGGACAGGAAGAAAATGTTGTCGGGCAATACGGACTTGGGAAGAGAAATCGAGGAGGGGAGAAACTCGTAGAATTCTGCATCAATAATGACCTTGTAGTGACTAATACATGGTTCAAAAACCATAAACGAAGGTTATACACATGGAAAAGCCCAGGAGATAGAATGAGATGCCAAATAGATTACATCCTTGTAAAACAAAGATTCAGGAACAGCATAAAGAACGACAAGGCATTGCAAGGAGCAGACATTGATTCAGATCACAGCCTTCTAATACTTGACGTGAGTACAAAGCTCAAACAAATAAGAAAAACGAGAAGAGAAAGACAGACCTGGGACCTAGAAAAACTGAAAGAAAGGCAGGATGTAGTCAGCATGAAGTTGGAAGATAACCTAAGAAAGTTGGAAAACAAACCGAAGACCGTTGATATTGAATTGGATGAAATTAAAACCAGTATCAAGGATACCTTGGATAAAGAGATTGGAAAACAAGAGAAGAAAATCAGAAAACCATGGATCACGAAGGAAATGCTGGAGAAAATGGATGAGAGACGAAAATGGAAAAACGTTAACAGTGAAGAAGGTAGAGCCAACTATAGGCGTATAAACAATGAGTTGAGAAGGGTAACTGATAAAGCTAGAGAAAATTGGATAAAAGGAAAATGTGATGAAATAGAACAAATGGAGAAGTTAGGACGGTACGATATGATGTACGCTAGAGCACTGGAATTAGAAGATAAGAAGTCTAATGGAATTTGTGGTAAAGGAATTATGAATACGGATGGGAAGATAGTCTCAGAACCAAAGGATGTAGCACAGGTATGGGAAGAATACATTAAGGAATTATACAGCAAACAGGCAGGAGCGGCAAAAATAGAACTGGAAAATGAGGAAAACATTGAAGAAGACAACTTAGGACCAAGTATTATGGAGGGCGAAGTAGAAAAGGCGAAAGTGGAACTAAAGAAGGGGAAAACCATGGGCAGCGATGGAATACCGGCTGAGATACTTAAAGTCATAGGATCAGAAGGACTAAAAGCGATCACGAAATTAATTAATAAGATTTACGACACGGGAGAGTGGCCTCAGGATTTCCTAGAAGTAACAATGATCCCTCTAAAGAAGAAGCCAAAGGGACATGCAGTGTAAAGATTACAGAACGATAAGCCTTCTGTCACACACATCGAAGATCATCACGAGGATTCTTAATAAAAGGTTGGAGAAAAAGGCAGAAGAAATAATAGGGGAAGATCAATTCGGTTTCAGAAAAGGACGAGGAACTAGAGATGCTATAGGAGTAGTTAGAATCATATCAGAAAGGGCAATAGAATACAGTCAAGATATCTGCGCATGTTTCGTAGACTGGCAGAAGGCCTTTGATAGAGCAAATTGGGTAAAGTTGATGAAGATATTAAAGAATATAGGTGTAGACTGGAAAGACAGGAGACTGATTAGGAATCTATATGAAAATCAAGTTGTAAAGGTCAGGTTTGAGAATGTGGACACCTGCGGAATAAATATCGGTAGAGGAGTAAGACAAGGCTGCTGCCTATCGCCAACCCTATTCAATATATATGGAGAAAGTCTAATGCAAGAAGCTTTAGAAGGCACAGGGGATTTCAAAATTGGAGGAAGGATTATAAGAACAGTAAAATACGCAGATGATCAAGTACTTTTAGCAAGAAAGGAAGAGGAGCTACAAAAAAATGATAAATAGACTAGTGATAACAGGTAGAAAATACGGTATGGAAATAAATACAGAAAAATCCAAGGTCGTTCGAATATCGGGTATAGAAGAGAATCTGAACATAACTATTGGGGGAAAGCCATTAGAACAAGTTTCAGAATATAAATACCTTGGAAGTATCATAACACGAGAGGCAAAATGTACTGATGAGATCAAAACTAGAATAGGAAAAGCAAAAGCGGCTTTCAGGAGAAAGAAACAACTACTTACAGGGAATATAAGGGAAGATATCCGCAAGAAGTTGATAAAATGCTACGTATGGAGTATAGCATTGTATGGGGCAGAAACATGGACGCTAAGGAAAAATGACATCAAATACTTGGAAAGCTTTGAAATGTGGACTTGGAGGAGAATGCTGAAGATAAAATGGACAGATAGGATGAAAAACGATGAAGTGCTACGAAGAATAGGAGAGAAGCGAATGATTATACAGACTATCAGAAAGAGGAAGGCTAACTGGGTTGGACATTACCTGAGGAGAGAGAGTATGATTAAAGATGTGTTAGAAGGAAAACTAGATGGGAAAAGGGAAAGAGGTAGAAAAAGGTTTCAGCTGATAGACGATTTGAAAGAGAAAGAGAGTTATCAAGATATAAAGAGGACAGCGGAAAATAGGAGTATATGGAGAACCAGGTTTAACCAAGAATAATCACGGACCTGTCTACGGACAGACTACCTATGATGATGATATCACAAAGTTAAGACCAATATCGTCGAATCTATTAGAACATTTCCTTCAAACAAGTGCATATAGATAAAAATGAACGGCACAAAAATTTATAATTGCGCAAGAGAAACATTTTCTCATTAAATTATTATCGAAATGTTAATTTCCACAAGAAAAAGGATGGCCACATCACCAAGTACACATTCTAAAACCGCGTAATCCGAGAGTGGCGAACCGTTTCTCTCTTGTTCTGTTCTTCTGAAGATATCTGTCCATCGATTACTCCCAATCAATATCTATAGGTCAGAACGCGCATTTCGTAAACGATACAGGGAATCAAAATAATTAGAAAAATTCCACTGCGACTTTCTGCCCTGTTTTCTTCCGATTTACTTCAACATGTATCGCTTATTTTATTTTTACGTAGGCATAACATTTTTAAAATTTTGCTTAAGAATTCCACTTCTTTCGATGGGAAACGTATAAAAATATATATCAAGGCTCAAATTATTTTAACGACGAAACAAAAAAAATCCAACAAAATTTGTAAAAAATAAACGAAGAAAAGTTTTTTCATCGCGTAAATTTTAATGGCGCTATTAACCCTTTTACGATAAGTCTCCAGAAGAACGTGAATTTAACTTCCTGGCCTACATATCCTAAACCCTTGAATGATTCTAGATAAAACTGTTAGATTCGAGCAACCAAGACCGTTCAAGCTTGCCATATCGCTGAGGGAGCATTTGGAAATTCCGCTTGCTCTGACGCGAGGGCGCCTAGTCTCTCCAGTCAATTTTTTCTACTTGGAAATCTCTTCTTCATCCTTCTCGCCGTGTATATATCCTTCCCACAGTCTCCCTCAAGCGTTCGCAGCAATCATTTTCTTTCTAGACCACCTGCAGAGTCGGCCCTTTTCCGGTAAAGCGAAAATTGTTTTTCGCGGAATCCCTTCGTTCCACGAAGAGAATAGTTCCTCGGAAGTATTTCTGTGACACCGGACACATCTTAAGCGAACTCAATTTCTTCGTTTTCTTCACCTTTTTCCCATCCGAAACTCTTTTGAGATGCGAAAGTTTATGGAAAAGTTGCTTGAAAGTTTGCGGAAGAAACGCCGCATAAACATTAAAGTTTAGGAAATTCGCTGCGCTAGGATGTTTTGCGGAAGGTAAAGGCAGCGAGGAAAGGGTTAGAAGCGAAAACAATGAAATCAAAGGAAGGGCATTGGCTGTTGATGTAACAGTAATCGGTAGATATAAATGATATATCAAATTTGAACTAATTTCAAGACAATTCTTGCTGGAATGAGCTTGAGAAATTTGGTACTGGGAAGTGAGGAGGTTCAAGGTTGAAGACTGGCAGCAGACGAATTCGCCTGGCGAGGCGAGGCACGGGGTTGACGCGCGTAGGGGCCGAGCCCTTAGTATATTATAAAATCGTAATGGTCATCATCATGATGCGTAACGCTCTAATTTTGTGAATGACTCGATTATTGATTAACTCAGAAGCCTACAGTTCCTCAGGATTTCAGTGTTAATGAATCTCTACGTTATGACAACATAATTTTGAATGAGGTAACGGGTTTGACTCCAGAGTATGAATGTCGTTTCCTATAAGATAACACGTAAACATCGCCTTTTTGGTTTGAAGGCTTGCATTCTTTTACTCTTTAAAATATCTTAAAGGTAAGTAATCGACACGAAATTTGTGCTAAAACACTCCAAAATGAATGAAGATTCTTATTCTTACCGTTGAATACTCAATCTCATGCGAATTCTCTCATATTTTGAATTTATACTAGAGTTTTGGTAAATTTTTTAACATATCAATAATAAGATTCGATTGTTACGGGTATTGTTGTCCCCGGTAATTTCAGTGTATGTGTACTTATATAAAGTCTTAAAGATAAAAAATAACATTAAAACTTGCTCGAAAGGATAAAAGATATGAATTAAATGCAAATAAATCGACCGCAGTATTCATGTTATTTATATTTTTTATCAACATTACTAAAATCCTATTTCTGATTGTCACTCTCTCTCTTTAACGCTCTATACCTCATCCATTTTTAATCTCCGGGAATTACAGCTCTCATTTTTATCGAATTATTAAATTAATTTTCTAAATTTAAAACCAAACATGCATCTCTAAAAAATATATTCATTATACTCAAGTCACGTAAGGGTGTGAAAATACAAATAACTGGAAATGATAATAGAGCAGAAAATCAACTAATTAAAATGCAGTTTATAATGAAGTGTTAAATGAAATGTCATTTAAATTGATCATTTTTGATAATTTGATATTAGAAACCAAATCTATTTTCCCTATAAAGTACCAATATTCAAATAACCCCTTATTCAAAACATTCACTTGAAGCAAATCCAAATCCAATAGGTACATTGTAAGAACAAAGAAACAGCGAGCAAAGGGGAGGGGGGTTGGCGAGCGTCAGCAAGCAGGGGGATTGTCCCCTAATAGATACATAAATTGATAGTTACTTATTATCACAATTGCTGTCTTTCATTAATACGGCGTTTTACTGACGTATCTAATGTACAGATAAAAGCCCCAGGGGCTGTAATACGCCGCCACCAGAACATGAGCCTAATTGCAGCGTTCACATATGCAAATAAATAAATACCCTAAGTTTTACGAAAAGTCGCAAGAAATCTGTTCAGTGACAATGAATTGTATCGAAAAGTAAACCAATTGATTTTATTTTTAATAGACATAAAATAAGTGATCAACAAGATAAAAGCTGCATTTTTACCTTCCTTATTTTTTTACTTGACGTGTTTTCTTCATTAAAAAAACTATTATTTTCCTATAGCCATGAAAAGTTTGGAAAAGTCAGATGCGCTCTTCGGCTACAAAACAGCCGTCATCAGCGGCGATTACGACTGCTGAAGTAGAATCGTCTTTCAGTTTTATTTCAGCACAAGTAAGAGTTCGGTATTTCTATCTCGAATCTTCCATAATACGATTACTGTGGCATAAAAATCATCAGCACGTAAAAAAATATTGTAATGACGTAAGTAGGCAACTAGGTTACGGTGGCAATTTGTTAAATGTCCGAGTCGTCGCTTACGAAAGTTATCGTCAATCGATAGCACGCCATAGACGGCCAAAATGAAACCGAAAAAATGTTAAAGAGGCACCAAATATAAGGAGAAGAATCGCACGGCGGAGGAGAACGCAGCGGAGCAGGAGAATATAGATGGAAAGGGAGAGAGAGAGAGAAAAAAAGTTCCGGGTAAAGGAGGAGCTCCAAGGAGGCACCGCAACAATGGACCCATTGAACGATATTAACGACGAGTTAGGATGATGTTATGGATACCCCAGTCGGAGCATCTCGTGAGGGTGACTATGGAAACCGACACCCAAACAACCGGTGCGAGGGAAAAGACGAGCAGAGGATGGAGTAAAGGAGGAGAACACATATTTCAACTTTGCGCCATCCCCTGAATCGATATGTGCATATAAATTCTAGTTTTAAGCTTTTGTTTATGACCTGCGGCGAGCCATTTGAGTGCAAAAAACTATGTTGAACGCTTTCATATGATCTGCTATAATTAACTTATTTTTAAAACATTCGCTTTCCCTGAATCTCCATTTGTCTTAAGAAAATAAAAGGCATGGGAAGGATACATTTTTCATTTTGAAGTTCTTCTTAAATTGCTTAGAAAGTATTACAGTAGATTCTTTGCATAATTAGTATGGACTTTATAGGTTTTAATCCGTATAACTTTCCTTTGGTGAATGCCCAATCCTATGAATTAATAAATTAACTATAGGGCTCGTCTCAAAATCAGTGCTATTCAGTCTTACAAATCCTTCTGATCATTTATATAATTTCTCAGGTGTCCGTCCGTCCTTCCATCCCCCTTGTATCTCAGGAAACGTTTGTCGTAGAGAAATGCGGCAAACGACATTTTGTTTCTACTAGCCCCCAGGAAAAATATTTTAATTTTCATCCGCCATCTTGAAACAAAACGCCGACCGTTTAAATTATTTGAAAAATTATAATTTAGAAACGCTGCGTTTTAAAAAAAGAGTATTTGAAAAATTATTTTTTGCCTAGTGAGAAAAAATGCGAGGCGCGTTGGGCCGAGGTCCCTGGAGAGCCAATCGAGGGGAGGGAAGGATTGAAGCGGGTATGCGCAAGGCTCCTAGTACAAGTAATTAGTTGTAAAACCGTCACGCCTGGCAACCACGAAATATCTCACCGTTTTATTTTATTTATTTATTTATTTTATTTTATTTGTTTATTTCATAGGATATTAATAAAAAAGTGATACGGAATGGTTATTGCCTTTCTGCAAATAATAGTTCTATAAACCGGAACGCGGGATTTCCGGGTGACATTTCAACATCGTACGCGTGTTAAAACATTAGGTTGACCACCTGTGATTCATTTTTTCGGATTCAATTAGGTGACATCTGTTTTGTAGAGCGAGCAATAATATCACGTATTTATTCAAAGTATCCTTTGAGAATATGTTTAATTTTGTTGGCATGAATGTCATTTCCACGATTAAAACAAATTTGATGCATTCAAATTAACAAATCTGAGGTTAACTGTTGACAATAATTTTGAACGTCCCTTAAATTTTAGTTTTTACAGTGAAACTCGATACTAAATCCTCAATTAACTTCGCCAACAGCTGGAAATGCTTCATTATTAACTCAGAATCATGCTTACTCTTCGCTGTTATATTTTTAAAACCTTATGATTTTCCCACGCTTCATTTAAACTCATCAAATAAGAAAAAATTGTTGAACGAAAAGGTTGCGATGATTATATCCTCCCTGCGACTAAGAATAACGAATCATTCGATACTCCCGCAAGACTCCTTGTGTACAAGTGGCACGCTATTAGAGGATGAACGGCGATTATGAAACAAGAAAATTCTTGTTTAAGGTTCTCTTGTTTTTTTTCTGAGTATTTGAAATGGTTTTGCTGTATGTTATGGGTCTATATTCCACCCACGGAAAGGACAAATAATGGATCTTAGACACAAATATTAAAGTCGTACAGACAAAATCTTTCGCCTTTAAAAAATGATTTTCGTTGACTGCGATTGCTAGAAAACTTGAAAATCAGCGTTCTTAGACTATTATTGCCTCTAATTGATAACGATTCATCGAAAAAATAAACTGATGTGGGCAACACATGACTTTCTCCATATTTATATGGCAAATTATATGTTGTTAGCCCTGGGATCGTCAATATTTACTTCCGGTTGACAATTAAGAAAAGAAAAAGGAGCGTTACTAATTGTAAGACATAACTAAGCGTCAATTGCTAACAATAGTCTTCGGTAGGTGGCGTGGTGGTGGCAGCTAAAAATATAAGATATCTCTTGAACAATGCATTATATGGGAATAACTTTGAAACAGAAAAAAATTCTGCTATGACCGGGAATCTGAACCCGGGCCTTCCACTTGCCGGGCGGATATTCTACCACAGAACTACCTTAGCAGATAATCTTTATTGTTTCTGAACGCGGGTGTTTTTCTTAGTTGGGTCTAGGCTAGCCAAGCTAGTATCAACCAGCCCCAACGGACGTCCTCCAAGAGAACGTCATAGAAAACCCCTCCCTCTCAAATGGTGAGATTGCCAAAGCCAGAAATTGATGGAATAATAAAAACTATGCAGAAAGTCATAAGCTGTAATTTTGGGAATAACTTTGAAACAGAAAAACACCCGCGTTCAGAAACAGGAAAGATTATCTGCTAAGGTAGTTCAGTGGTCGAATATCCGCCCGGCAAGTGGAAGACCCGGGTTCGATTCCCGGTCATAGCAGAATTTTTTCTTTTTCAAAGTTATTCCCAAAATTACAGCTTATGCCTTTCTGCATAGTTTCTATTATTCCATCAGTTTCAATGCATTATATGAAAAAATGTATCAAACAATGGTTGTAGAAAATAAAATTTCCTACAACTTTGATTCCAATACTTTTTTACATTTATCAAATATTAAAGCAAATATTTCAAAATAACGGATAAGTGACAAGAGTAAACACCCACTTCCGGTCGACCAATTTTTACCAAAAACTAACCAATCTTCTAACTTTTATAAAAATGTTAAATATAAAATTTTGCGTTGACCTGAATAATATTTTTTGAATTAGAGCGCCCACAAATATTTATCACATACAGACAGACACACAGACATCATCGCGAAACCAGTCAGAACGTGTTCAGGGAACCTTAAAACATGTGTTACCGTTGAAATCTCGAGTTCGATTTTTTTCATGAAAAAAATACTTGCTCATACTACGTATATGGAGAAAGTAAAAAATATGCGACGACAGTGTATTTAGTTTTACACTCGAGAAGGGATAAAGTTCGATAGATCGATCCGATCAACTATTACAAGCGAGAATAAAAATTAAATTTTTGCAGGAATATCTGAAACCCTAATGCATGCATAATTGTGTTGTCCAACTTCATCTAGAAGATTCAAGGGTTAGAAGAGGAGTGAGTATATTACGGGCCACATCGGGCCCGCGATGCTGTTGTGAAAACGAATCGTGAAACGTAATGCATATAATGTCACATTTTTTGGTTAAAACTATTAACGGAAGATTTCTTCCAGTGAAGTTATTGCTCTAAACTATTATCATATATTTTTGCTAATAAGATCTTTCACGTTCTATCGAGTAACTTTGGAAGTGAGTTCCAATGCGGACAGCAGAAGCATTCACATCCGTTAATGCCTAAGAACCCGAAACTTTTAATGCGGCCCGCATCGTAATACGTTTGCCCAACCTTTGGGTTAGAAGGACGCCACCCAACCCGAACACAGCCACGCGTTTTGCTGGGTCATTACAGACGTATGCAATGTTGCCTGGGTTGCGGCTCTTCCCCCCCCCTCTCGCCGCGACTTCCCTGGAGGGCTATAAATTACAGGGCGTCTCCACTCCACTCCCGTTGGAAGCCAAGAAGACAAGTGAGTCCGAGTAGCAGTTGAAAGTGCACGGGCGCATGCTTGCGAGTAGACGGCAAGTAGGTGCAGGTTAGCGACGGGATTCTCGGAAGAGAGAAGCGTGAGTCAGAGAGAGAGAGATATAAATTACGGCGGTGCAGTGCGTGTCTGCTTGCACGCACGCACACACACACGCACGCACGCGCACTCCAAATACAGATGCCGAACGAGGTGGGATTTCTGATTTACGGCGACAACCTTGGCGCCGAAGAAAATCGATATTGTTGGTCGTCATAGAGAAATGCGAGAATATACGACGGTGAGAGAGAGAGAGAGAGAGGGTGAGAGAGAAAGACTATCTTTGAAAAAAAATAAATAACCGTTCACTCCTACATCGATTTAATTTCAAGTTAAATGTTGATCGGTTTAACAGTTAGTTCAGTAATAATAGTCTATTATAAAAAGATAATTCTGTATTTTTTCGTTTGATAAAATGAAAGAGTAATGACTATATTATTACTACTATTTGTTCATTAGCATTTTGAAATTTAATTTAATCCATCGCTAAGTGGAAGCTTTGTTAAAGCTGTGTTGAATTATATAGTTAAAATTATGCTTACATATATATATACATATATATATATATATATATATATATATATATATATATATATATTCTTTCTTCGCTTTAGCTTTAATTCTTATCAATTTTCTGCTCTTATGAAACGCAGCATGTGCGCGAAGGTAAATTAAACGTAACAACTCACCAGTATTCAGCAGTTATAATGAAAATTTTCTTTCTTTTCTATAAATAATGTAAGATTTATTATAAAAATTTACCTTTTTGAAAGAATGTTGGATTTATTTACGTTATTTGTTGTAGCAACAAAAATTAAACAATCGTAGAATCCTCTTTACATGATTGATGTTTTTTTTTGTCATTTGGAGAATAAATGAGCAATTAGAACAAATAAGATAATAAGATTGGGTTCGTACTAAATTGGATAATGATGCAATTTGCGTTCCCGTCTTACTGATGGGCTAAAATTCTAGTTTTCCATGAATGTTAAAAGTTATTTGTCAGGTTTATGATGAAAACACGCGTAATGTGAAACTTAACATTTTAACATGCGGCATGCGTCCGTAACGTGAACGGATACATGGAATAAAAAAATCGTTACTTGAACTTTGTTAATTTGAAGACATGACCTTGGTATCGCTTGCAAAATCAAGGCTTCCCGACCTATTGCTTTTTGGCAACCCGACTGTGCCCAGCAACGATGCTTAAAATCGCGTTTCTTTGCACTAATTATTTAACTCGCTCCGCATGTCTTTTTTAAATGTATTTAAGAACATTAAGAATAATGTTTACGTTGACCGTATTTCACTTATGATCACTCCTATTTTTAGAAAAGTATAGTGGTGCCAGCTTGATATTCTAGGATGCAACTTGGTGCTCGGCCCATGGAAATGGTTGGAAACTTCTAAAATTAAAGCACCACCAGGTGATTCTCCTCCAGAGACATTCTATTTACCACACGACAACAATGAGGGAACAATATTTCCGTCTCTCGACGCGTCTGAGAATTTACGAGTAAATGCATTTCAGATTTACTCAGGGGTGAACGGAGAATATGGAAAAAAAACATTTTAAATTATAATTTATTTCAAATAATAAAATAAATGAGCGATAGAAACAACTCGGCACTTGGTCTTCATTATGGACAGGTGGTGAGGGCATATTATTTGTTTCAATCGTCGCAAAAAAGTTTACAAACTAAAAAACGAGTGATTTCAAATGGCGTACAACTCTCAGCAAAGGTACCGTTTATGAACCTGAAATTTGTAATAGATATTAAGGAGCATAAATTCCGAATATAGGAAAGCTTCACTATCAATCATTTTAAATGCAGTGCAGAGTCAAAAAACCGGTGTCCTTGGGACTTAGATGCCGTGGGCATTTAGATTTTATTCCGGTATCTGGGCAATATAATTATGTATATAGCTTTAACTCGAATTATCAAATAAAGTATAAATGGATTGAGGAAAACGACAAGTGAATACATACAGTGTTGTTGCTTGTTTTCTTGTCATAACTTAAAAATTTTTCGATGAAGAATAATATGTACAGGAAACTGTATTCTGGTTGTCAGAGGTGGGTCTGCTAAAGAATACATTTTCAAAAAAGGAAGATTTCTTGCTCTACTTTCATAATTATTTTTTGAAACTTCCTGGGATTTCAGTAGTTACTTGTACTCGGGCTATTCTGATACATGTAATGCAATGTTAATCAATAAAAACGACCGGTTTCGGATAATTCCGATATTTTGACAGCTGGTTCTTGGAATTCGTACTGTGCTTTAAATGTATAATCTTATAACATTTAACAGTAAAAATTCAGAAGATTATTTTCATACTAGGACACGCCTTTCCAATCATGCTTTATGCTGCATTCCCTTGTTTCGAATAACAGGTGAACCACCCAATCTTTCTCATTTATCTCCCACTGCCCCTTCGCCGCGTCCAAAACCCGTAACTACGCGCCTCCTCGTATCGGCTTCGTATACGCAGGTCCTCTTTTCCTTCCGTATCATTTGCGTTTTGTGGAAGCCAATTATCTCCGCGGAAAAACAAAAGGGGAGATGCGAGCTTATTTTATCGGGGAAGAGAAAATGGCTTGGGCGTCGACCGCAGTGCCCCCCTACGCCCTTTTTGTAGCAACAGGTGGCGCGCGTATCGGTTGGGAGCGCCTTTCAGCCGCCGAGGCCGCAGCGCTGTTGTGCGAGGCGTGGCACCGCAACTTGCGGAAATATATCGCTTCCTTTTCCCTTTGTAAGATCTTGGTGATCGGCCAAATCTCTTAAATGGGCGAGGGACTCTCAAGGGGCCATTGATCTGCGAGATTATTTGTTTGTTAACGGCGTTTGATCCTTTAATGTGCGACCAGAAGTTATTGTGACGGCGAAGTTGCATATCGTCTTAAATAACATATACATTGCTCCTTTCAATTATGGGGATTGATGGACTATATGCAGTAATGCCCCGTTTAACGCTGCCCCGTACAACGCTGATTCGTTATAACGCTCTTTGTTCTAGAACAAATTTTTTAGTTTCACCATACGTTATTGTGGGCGCTCTTAACTCAAGAACTAATTACCGGATCATCGCCAAATTTCATATTTAATTCTTAAGTGTTAGGCGATGGAAAAAAGGGGGTGTCGTTGGTGTAGTGGTAAGGGCGTTGGCCTGCTACTCGCTACTGTTTGAAGGGGCAGCGGGCACGAATCCTGCGAAAGTAGGATTTTTTTCCAAGGTCGTCTGGCCCCCTGTTTGTGAGGTTTGAGGAGACCGCCCAAAAGTCAACGTCCTTCGGAAGGGACGTTAAACAGTTGGCCCCCTTGGTGCCCTTCGTTAAGAGTAGGTTAATGCCGGCACCGAGTTTCCCTCCTCCCTTGTGAATGTGTTCAGTGTGGAAGGACCTACGGCTATAATAATCCAAGAGGTTGATTAGTCAAAAATACACACACACTTGAAATATGAAAACTTGGACGCGAGCGGACTGCCAGAAAATTTCGAAATTATGGATGGTTGCCTTAATTTCGCGAAAAATTAGAAATATTCTGCGAGAAATCTTGGAATTCACTATCTTATACAGGTTCAGCAAATGCTGTTACCTTGGTAATAGCGATGGTTTATTGACGATTTTAGATCTTGGCGTTTGGTGATGTTTTAAGCGCTTGCTGTATGCAAGCACTGACAACTCGTGCAACAAACAAGTGAGGTTTAGAGAGTGTTTAGTATACTATTACACCCTTCATCGCCACGATTCCTCTTTCACTTTTTCAATCCCACCAAACGTTATAAACCTCATCTGCCGGTAAAAGTAAATACTATCAACAGCCAAAACAAAAATTCATCCTTTTGAGTTGAAAATCCATCAAAATCCTATTTCCATGAGACGTTTGAAAAAATTAGATGCTCGTGTCAGCTGCAAAGCAAAATCGCTCTAAATCTCAATTCGCCGACATTACATTAAAAAAAACTATTTTAAAATCTAAGACCGGTGAAATGTCACTGTGGCAATGGAGGATACAATGGAGAGGGGGGAGGGGTAATAGCGTAATTACCCCCCTAAGAGAGATGACCTATCTTCATTACACTCGTAATAGTACCTCAATTAATTTATTTTGTATTACCTGCAGGCTTTCCAGAAATATTTTTCAAATATCTTAACAATTTATAATATGCGCTGTGTATTTATTATAATAAGGTGGTATTATTTTGCATAAATAGGTGTCAGTAAGTATATTTGTTTTATTATCCCCCTAAGATATGCACTGAGGACGTCTGCTTTGTTGCCTAAATGCGCATCTGGTTCTTATTAGCCGTTTCATGGCCGTTGGAGCATTTTGTATTTTCAACCAGACCCCTGCCACAAAGCGAGTTCCAAAACTCATTCTTAGAATAATTCTTCAAGGATTACAAAATTGATAATTTTGTTTATGTAGTAAAAAAATGGCATAAATTTTTCCTGGTTTAATTTTATTACGACTAATATTTCTAGCTTATATATTTGCGACGGTAACGGTTATCGGTAAAACTCGGGTTGCTAAGCAATCAAGCGCAACATAAAATGATAATTCTGTGTGTTTGTCTTGCAACTATCTTCTAATATATTTGTTTAGTCGAATCAATTTACCGTCTTCGATTCGATGATTTGTAGCTGCGATGTTCTCTATAGATGTTAGATATATTTAAAACTCAATTATTTTGAAAAATTCTTCGGTAATTTAATATGGCCGGAGGAATATGTAGCAAAAAGCTTTATACGAATCGCTAAGCCAATATGAGATAAAAAAATAACAAAATGAAATAGTCTTGCTACAACTTTTCCTAACGATTGACCCATTATGTTCTACTGCGGAATGATAAAATTACAAGATATAGTTTAACAAGCCATTAAATTCTTCACTTACAAATTTGGACAATATAAAAAATAAATGATAGTAATTGATTGATTAAAATTCGAGTAAAATGCATCGTGTACCTATACTACTGTCGTTTTTGAAAAATAATGTGATCGATAAGTTGATTTCACTAGCGTTGCGGCTTAAATGGATAATATATGAGTAGGCTGACATATTAGAAAAGTTATTTCATCCATTCAAGTATATATCGCTAAGGCACCCCAAAAACGAGTCCCTATGTGAAACGTGTTTGAGCGAATGGCGATACCATGTTATAAAGCTAGATGCGTTTCATACATTTTATGATAATTATATTATTTGCTGTGTTGTTTTAACGAGTTGGGAAATGTCGCAAATGGAATTCGGTTGCGATTTTTTAGCGTCGTTATGACGAAATGTCGTTAAGCGATTTATATGAACCCTCGATAATTTATAAACATGAGCTATCGATTTTCAAAAAATGATCTATGATTACGCTCGAGACATTTCAGGACTTTAACAACATCCTCATTATTTAAAAAATATCGTATCTTTGGAACATGCTCAAATGGAAAAGTATTCTTTGGTGTCAGCGCCTGGTTTCCCTTCACTCTGCATTCCCATCGTCTATCTACTGCGATTGAGATCTCGTATTTTTTCCCACGCAATTGCATGAGAGGGGAATGTGCCCTAGAAGCTGCATCGTGCTCTCGACTCAGCCGCTGTCCTCCAATTCTCTCCCCCTCTCTCTCCCTCTCTATTTTCCGCTACTTCTTTATTTCCACGCGTCTCTCTTTGTTTTCACTCCGTCCTCTTTCTGTCTTTTCTTTACTTTTCTAACTTTCCCATCCTTTCTGTTTTCACATTCAACTCTCTTTTTTTTACCTTCTCTCCCTATCTTATCTTTTATGCGCTTCGCATCTCCCACCTTCATTTCCCAAATCTGCATGTCTTTTCGCTCCTTCCTAAACTATCCTCGGCCTGGCCGTACTTTATGCAACCTTGTCTTCTGCATTGAAATGAGATGAAACGAGCGACAAACATGACCATTACTCGGACGGAATAAAAGATAAGGAGAAATTGTCGACCTTTTTTCGGGTGCCTCCATTTTTTTTTAAAGGTGAGCATTCGCAGCTAAAGAATCTGAAGTGTTGTCGGAGAGCGCCTCTACGTAAAAGGATCTCTCCGTTCTTTAAATGACAATTTTGTGCTACCGCCGATCCGACCGAGCAGAAAATTAGGTCGCCCTAACAGATTCAAACGGTTCCGCCGCATGGAAATAAGGAGGATATAAAACAATTATTATAAAATAGAAAAGTTCGCCATCTGTACGCACTCTTTAAAAGTACTTACAAAAAACTCGCCCTTCTTGCAACGTGCCACTCTTATCGATTCGATACCACATTCGATAAACTCTCACCTGCTTGATAATTCGAGCGAAACGCCGTAACACCATCCAATTTTATTCTCAGTCAAACCTTTTAATTTCGACTTGAATTTTTTTCGGAGAGCTTTTAAGCGAAGATCAAATTGTGCTATCGCTTAGGCCCCTTTTCTCTTATGAAACGCCGAGATTGCGGCGTTCAAAAATAAAAATTACTACTTATACGAGGGCGTCCCTTCCTTAGAGCGTTGGAAGGAGTCGAGAAAACTCGGGAGGATAGAAAAAAAGGGTGTCTCGGTTGAAAGGCGGCGAAAATTGGAAGAAATTCCGAGCGAGCAACTGCCGTGTAAAGACAGATAAAGTTTCAAGACCGATGCGGTTCTCCGCTCGATTTAAAAAAAGTCACCTTTTTCCTCATTATACGTGCGTTCCCTTCCCTCTCGGCCTTCATCTCAGCATCCCCCTTCTTCTTTATCTTCTTTGCCCTTTTTTTCTTCGCCCCACACCTGTTCTAACGTAATACCTTGTCCATTTTACATTTTTCTCTTACGTTCTCCTTTAAGACTTTCATTACGCACCATCCTTTTCTTACTTTTTATCTGTCCGTTTTTTTTTGGGTACGTCATCTCGCCACTGAGGGGGCTGCATTCCTTTCGCGGTAATAAGAGATGCCATCCGTTTAAAGACGGATTTATCGTCATAGAGAGAGAGAGAGATAGAGAAAGAGAGAGCCTACTTGCTAGGTGGCACTCATGCGATCGCGTTACGTTGCTGGGGGAACTATACGAGGAAACTGAGGGGGCACCACCAGAGCCACATGATCTTCTTCTCCTTTCAAGTCTTATTCATTCTCCATCTTCTCCCTCCCATTTCCCTCAAGTACCATCAACCAATACACCCACACGGAATGCTGAAGGCACTGAAGGTAAAATGGGCAGATATGACGAAAAGTGGGGAAATACAATATTAGGGTAGGTACAACATATATGATTAGCTACTCCCTCTTGCCTACGCGCAATTGGTATCGAAGAGGTAGTGCAACGCGGTGCACACTAATTCAGTCCGGCGGTCAATAAAACATACTAACTCAACCACGAAACAAATGTTTCCTTACCATTTATCACAGACTTAGGGACTGTCTGTACTAAAAGTGACTTTCACGAAATCTGCGTACATTATACTTGGTGAAAATTTTTTACTGGAGCATTCGGAGACTAAATATACATACACTTCAGCACTTGTATTAGGAAGCAAGAAAAATACCAAAGGTGCATAAGTGCCGTCCATTATGCCGTGGACAGTAAAAAGCTGGTAGAAATATTTTGGACAACTTTTTAATGTGCCATCAACGAAAATCGTATCCATACTAACCAAAATTTCAAAGTTTGCATTGGTCGAAAAACCAACTATGTTTTTCACGCTGTCATATATAAACATAAATTCCTCTTGTCGATTATTTATTATGTCCACTGAATCTAGTGCCTGTGCGGGAGACTGAGTTAGCATGAGCCTCAAACAACCGCGAGACTGCTTTTATGCGATCTTTTCGAATAACAACATACCGAGACAGTTGGTATGCAGCCGTGCAACGAGCAGCTGGCTCCTGCCTAAGATACTTACTAGGGCAGGGTGACCAACCGTTCAAAATTTGGAGGGACAGTTCATCCATTTTGATCACTCGTCCCGCTTTGTTAAATGTTCCAACTTATGAGTCCCGCTTTTTGTGAAATCATGATTCAAATCCCGAATTTTCACCTAAACATCCTCAAATGGTCACGTCAAGACATCTAGTATATATTACATCCATCTATCCGAGGCTGATATCTATCAATAAATCCACATAAATATGCTACCGTAAGATGTTTCTCCTTATAGCTCTTAATGATTGTGAAAACGTTCCACCTTAACTTCATGAAAAGTGGGCAACCTTATACTAGGGAGATTGTATAGGAGTGAATGATTGTACAAAGCATAAGAAAGAGGAAGGCGAACTGGACTGGACATTACTGGAGGAGATAGATAAGTAGAGAGAGAGAGAGATCTTGATTACAGACGTGTTAGAGGGAAAACTGGAAAGGAAAAGAGAAAGAAGAAAGAAAATGCTTCAAAATCGTAGATAACTTGAAAAACTGAGAGAGCCATCGATAACTAAGGAAGATCGCGGAAAACAGTTGCGTGTGGAGAATTAGGTTCAACTAAGACAATCACGGACCTGTCTGGCGATAGATTACTGCAATAATGACGGTAATATTCGCTTACATACGCATACAGAGCGACCTCGTTAAATCGAATCTCCTCGGTTTATCCAGACTGTTCTCCTATAGATTAAACCTGAGTATTGCTCTCCAACTCCCTCTGTTGGTGGTTATCAGGTTGATTATATAAAAAATATACTGTCGTAACGTTTAAATCGTTTTTTGTCATACCCATAAAAATCTTTTTGGGTTAGTTTAGGATAGACACATTGAGGAGTGTTTTATGCCTGACACTTCTTCAGTTCTCAGATGTGATACTGAGGCTCTAACAGAGGAATTAGGAGACACTTCTAAAGCAGTGTGTAATTTTCCTTTTTCAGAACGGGAATGTTTTCTTAGGTTTTTTTCCAGCATTCCAGCCTACGTCTGTAGCATAGGGACCATATGCTCCATTAATTCCATCTATTTATAATTAGACAATCCCATCATTGGGAGGGTAGGGGTTTTCTTCGTTGTGTCTCTTCGAGGACATCCGTTGGGGCTGGATGATACTAGCTTGGCTAGCTCGGCCCAAACCAAGAAAAAATCCAGGTTCAGATACGAGAAAATTGATCTGCTACAATAATTTAGTAGTAGAATATCCGCCCGGCAAGTTGAAGGCCCGGGTTCGATTCCCGTTCATAGCAGACATTTTCTCGTTTCAAAAATATCTTGTAATTCGTCAAAGAAAAAAAATCATGTGGCCCCCTACAGACCCGCGCCAGCTCCGCCTGGATAATGGTGTACGAGTCTTTTCTTTTTTCAAAAAGAAACACCTTTCCTGATTCTTTGGCGTTTTTAAGCTATTGCGTGTGTTCCTCTTTAAAGGTGAAGTATCATTAAAGCATCTTACACAATCTGAAGGGAGAAAAGAGAGAGAGATGAGCGATATGATCTTCTCACCATCAATTCCCATTAAGGCGTACGTTCGTCAAAGGATTCTGCCGCTCGGATGTCCCTCCTTTCCATTATCTCCCTCCCTCCCCTCCTCCCTCCCTCCATCCCCTTCTCCCTCCCTCCCTCCCCTCCCCCCTCTCTCTCCCCCTCACATCCTTCCTTTCCTCCTTCATTCCTTCCTTCCCATACCAAACCACATCCAATCCCAATATCCCTCGACTCGAATTCTCGTAATCCTTCGCTCTGTCGCCGTTCCGTTAATGGAAATACCGCCGTTTACCTTGGCCTGCTTCATTAATCCAAATCTTTCGCGTCTGCTATCCAGCGTATTGAAATAAAGGCATATGTTGCATGCACGTATTCCTTATCGGTAGAACTCCGATCGCAAAAAAAGGAATTTTCGCTAACTCGAAGAACGCATACGTTACCGCGCGCAGAAGAAGCTATTCGAAGTTTAAGTAATTGAGATAAAACAGAATTTCGAGAGAATAAAAAGAGTTGGTTTCGGAAGTTAAGATAGGTACTTCGCGTGTTAGGGATATTCGGTTTCGCGTGTTCTTCAAATTATTTTTTTTGTTGAGCAAAAATTTTGTTTTTCGATCCGAAGACGAAGGAAAAGTTTTGGTTTCCCAAGGATTAGAATTTCCTCTTGGCGTCCTCCTATAGATTCAAATTGCAATACTTTTTTACGTTTTTTGGCTCAATTTTTTATGGCCTGTTGATAGGAGTTAGCGAAACGAGTTTGTCTTTCAGATCGATCATAAATTTCACGAGGAGAAGTTGGAGAAAAATGAGCGATGCGTTTTTTTTTTCTTTCGAGACACTTGGTTTTTTTTTTTGAACGCATCAAATATTTTACTTTTTTAATTTTATACTTTTGAACGCCGAGGTGTAGGATACGTAGCCCCTTCATTCACCTAACTGTAAACAATTTACAGAGTAGTATTAAAAAGAATCGTTGTTTCAAATGAACTGCTGCATTAATAAGTTGACGCGATAAGAAAATCAAAATTAAAAAATGTTGTTAATATGCACTGGATAAAATTTCAAAATAAACGAAATAATTGGCAGAAAAAAGCGTCGATCAGAATAAAAAGAAATATTAGAGAAAACCTGTCATTTTCCTCTTGGTAAAACGATTATCTTCCTTTCGCCTTCTGATTAGATCTCTCGAATACTCTGATATCCAGGTTCTCATTATTCTGTATTACCTTTCCAGTTTGTCTACAGGAAGCCTCATCTAACTTTCCTTGCTACTCTTAAAACTTCCGCTGCTAACGTTTTTTTGCGCACTCCGTTCTCAGCGCGTCGTCTTTTTTAGGTTTTTTCCTAGACTTCCATGCCAAACACTTCGCCTCCCATAAAAATATCTATCAGTTTCATTCGATTTCTTCGAAAGTTTCCTCTAAGATCACTATCTCTTGCCATCGTAAATGGAGCTACTAAAACCTCCCTACAATACAGATAAAGAAACTCCTGGTGATATATACATATGTATATATATATATATATATATATATATATATATATATATATATACTCAATCTGAATTGAATTATGGCACTGGCACATAAAATTCGGTATCAACAATGAGGCAAAAGCGGATTTTTTTTCGAGACGCATTACGATAATTTACCAAGTCGTCACACTCAATTTTCCGATATGAAGCAACTTGAAGGAAACTTACATACACACACACATGCGCGCGCACACGCTCACACACGCATACATGTATACATGCACACATACATACATACATCCATACATACATCCATACAAACATCCATACATATATCCATACATGCATACATACATACATACATACATCCATACATACATCCATACATACATGCATACATACATATAAAAATCTGATACAATATATAATGCACAGACTTTCTCATAGACGTACTATGTGCCTGTTGTCACTACACTCCTTCCTGACTGTAAGGAATTCTTACTGCTAAAAATAGAACATCGCGGAAAATGTCTTGGTCACGCAAGTGGTATTGATACCTCCAAATTACCTGAAAATCAAACTTGATAAATAGTTTATGGTACTTATATATAAATATCATGTATTGTGTGGATTTTCGAAGGCATATTGTCTCTGAAGCATTGTTGCTGGAAGAATATTTTTGAGATAACTGAGGAGAGCTGGGCGGAAAGCTGCCCTTCATTGTTGCGCTATATCGCTCATCTCTCCAGGGTTTCTGTTCTAGGTAATGTTATGCCTAATTACGAAATTTCATTCAGTTCCGTTGAACCGTCTAGGCATTAGGTCTCCACACAGAGACAGCATGGGTAAAACCACTCTAGGATACTAAAACGTATATTTTCGTCAAGATATTTATATCGATTTTTATCGCAATTACAACACTTTCTGTGTGTACTAAGTGTATGAAAATGTAAAAACGATCTGATTCGATGAAACGGGCGATGAGGACGCATTGCCGTAGATAATTGAAAATGTCGCACAGACATATCCGAACCTAACACAACTGAATGTTTGAGATCTTTCTTTGTTATGCTATTCTTCCTGCTGATTCGCCTCTTGCCTACGCGCAATGGGTATCTAAGAGGTAGAGAGCAATGTAATAGCTGGATTGCAAGGGAGAAGAGAAACACGATGCCTGCTTTTAGTCTGCCCTTAACGAAGAGCTCCAAGGGGTCCAACGGCTTAACGTCCCTTCTGAAGAACAGAGTGTTTATATGAGCGCGCTCCTCATTTCTCTTTTTCTCATTGTCTCCTCCTCACCTCCTTAGTTCCAACACGCACAAATAGAGGGGCCGGGCGTCCTCGGAAAAAATCCTAGCACTCTAACCACTACATCACCGGCTCCCCAATGTTTGAAACTAGTCTGGAGACTTTTACGCGTTTCCTAAATCCCATTCCGTCTCGAAACCAGCAGAATGCATTCATCGATACGCCGCAGATCCCTTTCGATGCCTCATCATCAAAAAATAAACCAAAGTCATGAAATAAATAAATACATGTTGCCATATTGACCATTTGTTAAGCTCAGAAATCGAATTTAATTTACCCCGTTTCTTTCACCTCCAGGAACATCTGCAACCCCTGAAACAGGGAAGCCACAAGGATGGAAAAGTGAGCGGAAGCAGCGCAGGTAATTAATTATCACTGTCGCATGTTGTTCATTTTAAAAATTGCGTGATAGTCTTTTTAAATTTTGCATTTAGCAGAGGAAAATCACAACGTGATAAATAAAGAAATTACACCAAAATTGATTGTAAAATGTAGAAATTGGGTAAAAACTCTTTAATCTATTTGTTTTTAAAACTGCCTTATGAGAGAAATTAATAATAGTGAGTAAGAAGTCATGGTGTGCTTTAATGTGGCGTTTTTTGTCGCGCCGCCCGAAGCAATATTGATGTGCTATACAAAATTAAATACGCATTTAAAATTAGAATAGAAGTGTATTTTAAACTATCATTTCAATTTCTGTTTATTTAATTTTATTAGATATAAAAATATGCCGTTTTACTAAAAGGTTTCTGTATTTTTCATCATCCCAAAATACAACTAGTGTGTCTCTAAAACGTATTACGGAAGACCATTTAAGATGGAATACCTAACTTTGATAAAACATTTCACCCAGTCACAGAATTCCTCCTCGTACCGTTCGTCTCCACGTTAAAATTCCGGCCGTAACTTTCGCCAATTTTTTCTATCCCATTTTGAGTAATTACACAGCATTTTCGCCCGTTTCCGATGCCATTCTAGACGAAATTAATTTCCTTCAGTTTCCCGCACGCGACTTCGAGACTTGGTAGTTCATCGTGAGGTGGAAAAGCTACCTTTTACGTAGCACATTCCCAGGATAAATTAGCTCATTGGGAGAGCATCCGCTGCGAAAGAGGAAGATCGGGTTTCGAGTTCACCCGGTTAATGTCAACATTTTACGAAAACAGAAAATGTATCACAGCCCACCTAGAGAATCTCACGTCCTTAAAAAAAAAAGTCGACTCTCCTACCGAATTCATCATTCATCAAGCGGGGAAAGATTTGCAGAACAAATTACGCAAGGCGCTTTTGTAAAAGGATTATGACGTCATCATAATATTACACAGAGCTCGACGGTATAATAATATAGCCTATAAATTCCTTTGAAACCATTAGATCAATGCTATGTAATAATACGTACGTTTCTCATTTATAAATATATGGACTCGTAGCCATGGCAATTGAGATTTCCCATTGTTGAAAATCGAAACATTTTCCCTCTTTTTTGGATTAAAAGCTATTGTTCGCTCTCATTCAACATGGATATTTGAACTCTGTTTTCAAGAAATGTAAACCTGTGTCTTTCAGCTACAGAACCGTTTATTTGAACTAATTTAAAAATGCAAATTTATAATGGCCTGCACCGATATCCTACTTTTTAGCCTACTTTCCAAAAAACGGAAATGAGATCGCCCGAGTGTCGGTGTGTCCCCCTAACACCTTTTTCATGAATTAACCGATTTAAACTATATTTAATATATAGAATATGCACATATATTAATGCCCAAACTCACGTATTTGGACCGAATCGACAAAGCAGGGGGGCCAAAATTGCAAAGTTAAACTTTTCGGTAATTATGAATTTGGAAGGAATTGCCCAAACAGATTTCAACGAAATTTTATATGAAATAGAGATGCAACATAAAATAGCAAAATCAAGATTTCTAGTAAGGATATATATAGCAAGACAGCCACAATACAAGAATTAAAAAAAATTATTTTACAAGTATTTGCGTTGAACTGTCCACATCAATCTCAATCAAATTTAATACTTACAATATACACTTATATACAAAACCAAATTAGTATATTTAAACCGAATCAGCAGCACACGGGTGCCATAATTACAAATTAAACTCTTTCAGTAATTAAGGATTTGGAAGGATTTGTCTGAACGGATTTCAATTAAATTGTGTATATAAGATTTGTAAAGCGAATGGAATAAAGATGTTTAAAGCGGAGCTAAGGGGCAGGGCTACCACAGTAAATAGTTAAATAATATTTCTTTTAGACGTATTTCTAGAGAACTGAACCAATGGATTTTAACCAAATATTGTAAGATATACTAGCTGGAATTCCCGGCTTCGCTCGGGAAAGTTTTCTTTTAAGTAGCAAACAATTTTTAATATTTATTATTTTTATAGATGTATCACTTTTGATGTCATATTACAATAAAAACAATGCAATAAATTTTGAAATTTACAAACTTTTACTGTTGGGTAGATAGCTACCCCAAGTTTTGAATGTATTATATCGTAAACTTCTACTATAAATATAATTTCGCATTAACGTCTTACTTACTTTAAAACAGCAATAAAATAATATGGATTATGTCAATGCTATTAGCCAAAACGTAAACAATAAAAAACATCTTGGTTACCAAATAAATGTAAGTAGATGTATCTATTATTTATGTTGCGATAAATCTTTCAATGTTAATAGTAAAAGATAACAATGTTCTAATATTCCATAAAAACCATTTGACTCACTTTAAAAGTACTCATATACTATATTTAGGCATGAATCAATTTGTACCATTTATTTTGGCGTTGGCTATTTTTCCTCTACGGCGCGCCATGGCGTGGATTTTCCTTGCATTAATCTTTACGTGGCTATATTCCTTTGAAGAGGACATTAATTAAGAAGAAATTTAACTTTGTTGCCGCCTGGAAAATGGTCGTCTAAACCGATAAATTTTGCGCTTAAAGAAAGATTTCTCGCGATTTAGCATGTAATACGACAATACATGAACATAATTAAAATATTCAGCCGGTCGTGCGTAAAATTAGCTATTTCCCGTTATCATAAGTTAATATTTAAGTATATTTATATCCACACCAGTGAAGGGCTGCATGGCATTTTGGGGTTTCTCCACACCATTTCTCATGCATTCATATGGAAATAGTATTTTGTTGACCCCATTGAGTATAAGAGACCCCACGGTCTGCAAACCTAGACCAAGTTCTTCCTTTGGTCCACAGGATGGCCAATGAAACTTTTGAATTCGATATCTTCAACAGTGTAAAAACGTATAAAGAACGTACACACATACACTCTAAAATATTTATAAGATTTAATCTTCATAAAAATAGTAAGCAATCTTATAAATATTTTAGTGTGTGTGTATATGTATATATGTATGGATCTTTTTTGTGGAGGCTCCGCCCCATAACCACGGAATCAGCGATTCATAACTTGCGGTACCCAACAGAAAAAGTAAGTAAATTTCAAAGTTCATTGTATTATTTTTATTGTAATATGACATCAAAAGTGATATATCAATAAAAATAGTAAATAATAAAAATTGTTTGCAACTTAAAAGAAAACTCATTTCCGAGCGAAACTAGGCGTTTCAGCTAGTATATTGTATTTTACCCGGGTCGACTAAATAGGGCTACCACAATATCAAGGTTAGAATTTATCTGTAACTATGAATTTGAAAGGTATTGGCTGAACAGATTTCAAGGAATTCTCGTGTATGGCGAGTATAGAATGGGGAAACGAGATTGATAACGTTTAGTGCGTATCAAAAAAGCGGGGCTACCACAGTATAAAGAAGAATAATTTTCGGATTTCAAAGCTAAATACATTAGTATACGATTATACTGCGACGAATTTGACGAAAGGCACTTCTGTTACCATGGGAAACCTGCGTAAAACCCTACTTGTTATATATTAAAAATATATTGAAAGGCAAGTAGACAGATTAGTTATTTCCAGTGCTACTTTTCTTATGGGGTGGAAATGAAACTAAGGGGTTAGAAAAAGACGTCGATAACACCTCAAGTAGTTCATCCTAGAACCACCAAATTAATATCACGTGGAGTCCTAATATAGACCAAACCACTATGAGAATTCGGCTTTTCCAAGTTGCAGGATTCCAGAGCTACCGCCCGGACAGACGGAAAAAACAGAATACATGAGCGATTTAAAAAGAAAAAGCGCGGAAAAGATCGAATGCTTAAAGAGCACGCTATCTCCTGCGACGCCGTTATAAGAGCGAGTAGCGGTTCATGCGATCCGGTAATAAGAGTCAAAAAAAAAACAAAGGAAGGGCGAAACCCGCTTTCGTCGCCCACACCCCCGGCCGATCCGTCTTTTATGCGCGCCGAGATGAGGTGTCGGATCCGCGCGAAAAAAAATGCGCAATAGAGCTCTAAGAGTACATGCGTCGAAACACGCTCGCCGATGTCTCATCTCTCTCTCTCTCCTTTTTCCTCACCTCGTTCTCTTCCCCCCCCCCTCTCCCCCCCCCTCTCTCCATCCCTTCCCCTAACCCTTTAATGTAACGCGGAATGTATTCAAAATGGCCTCCGTATCAATTACCACCTTTTTATTCCCCCGTTAACAATTGTTTTTTGCCCTGCTTCCGCATCGATTCACGCTGCCGCCTACTCCTTCGTAATTCCCCCCTTATTCACCCGAGAATTGATGGGAATTTTTTTTTCATTCGAACAGTCAACTAGACGGCTAAACGCTGGAGATTTATCTTTTACAAAAAAAAAAAAGAACTCTCGGATTCTGGCTGTTGTTTTTTTCTTGAATCTTTCCTTTGTGTTCTCCGATGGCGGTAACAATGGTCAGTCGGTTAAAAAAAAAAAACGAAGCGCTTTTATTGCTCCCGGTGTCTTCGTCGCCTAACCCACATTCCCAATGCATATTATGTATATGGTAAGGAGTTAAAAACCTAATTTCTGTCGCTAGTTTCATCTTTCACAGTCATGGATACGTTTCGGAATGATCAATTGTTAAAAGATACCATTAGGGGCTACTTTAGATATAACGATTAAATCGCTGTACAGGAATTAATTAATTAATAAATCTTTTTTTCCGACCGGCTGATGGAAATAAAATAAATCAATTTTCAACCGTGTTTGTTTTGGCTTTAGTTTAATTGCCGAAAACGACACGCCGCGTTAAACAAATATAATTTGAGATAAATGAGGATTAATTATGGATCGATTTTTTTCACAAATAAAATCAAACGAAACAAAAAAAAACAGCAGGAAGAATTCTTGCCGTAAAATAAACGGTGCTGTTACACAAGGCATAATTGTTTACTTTTAAACGCTGATGTTTTGTTTTTTTTTACTACTTTTCGGCTGACTTTCATTTAATGCTGGATATGAGATTGGAACGTCTTTATCAATCGGCAAATTATGCCAAGATATGGAAGTCCATATAAGCTCATTCTTATTAATTTATTAGCAAATGCCCGTCCAAAATTTAGGGGAAATTTATTTTGACGTTTCAATACGTTTAGCTGACTTTTTAATGAGAAGAATCATAGTACCATCGCGTCGTGTTGAAAGGTATCCTGATAGATATTTTTTCACAGTGCTTTTTAACAGCGTTCCGTTAATTTCGCGATTGGATTTTTCTTTTAATTCTGATATGATAACAGTTCACATAACAAACTTGATGATTGCCGTGTTAAGCGTGTATTGTCAGTTTTATGCGTAGTGCTTTGTTATATCCGTTATTTTATGCTATTTTAGAATTTTAGCTCGTCCCTATTACGGTAACGAAAATTATAAATTAAAAGTTTAAGCTAAATTTTTATTGTCTTTATTTCACTTTTTAAACCACCAAGTTTTCTTTAGGCGCAACATTTTTTGTGAAACTCTTTGATCATCCATTAGTTTTTCGTTATTTTTAGATCTAGTAATTTAATCGCCTACTGAAATGCTAATGAACACACAACAAATTTTATCCATTACAAATGTTGTAATCGATCCTTAATTTCACCAACGATGTTTAAATAAATAATACATCAGTTAACACGCTAAAATCTTATGAGCTACGTTTGTAGGGTTTGTTTGTTTTCTTTGCTACAACAACTCTCTCATTTGCTATCTCTTCCGCGAGGAATGATAACATGGCTTATTATATATATATATATGTAGATTCCTCGGAGAAAAAAAAAATAATTAGAAGTGACATTTATAGGCTAGAGAGGACTTCATTTCATAAAAACTAGACAATATTTCCACATTTAGCTCCGATTAACTTATTAATATGGTCGACAGGATGTCAAACAATCAAGTATAGTATATTCATCGATTATATCGGCGTCCCGCGCTAAATACTAATGCAAGGAGTCCATCAATTATTCATGCCAATCTCTCCGACGCAGGTAATTTGCCTTGCCTTTTTCCAACGATCTAGAAGACGACCTCCTCAAATGAGCGAAATGGAGGAACGGGGTCATCGAACGGCCGCGGGGAAATCCCTCCTTAGCCCGATGTACGATTTTCAATCTCACCACCGCCTCACGACGCACTTCTTGCATAAATTAAGACGAACGCTGAACGTATTCAAATCAAATCAGAATAAATTAACTAGGGTCTTTCGACGCTAAACGAGATTTAAGAAAACGCAATTTTATCTTCTTTTTTTCTTTTTCTTTTGGTCCTTCACCGTACCCGGCCTAAAACGCTTCCCTTTAAAAAAAAAAAGAATTTTTGCCGAATCTAAAATTCCAGCGCGTCTATTCGGATAAGGATTTTTTTTTGTAATCGATGGCCGAATTTTTTTTAAACCGTAATCATTATAATTCCCGCTATGCACAGGTATGGATTACCTTATATAAAGCCCGGGGATCGGTCCAGGATTTTTCTCCGGGGAAGAAGTACTAATTCGCACGCTCTTGGTTTGCTTGAGAGAAGATTAGCATTCCTGACCACGCCCTCACTCCCTCTCGCCTCCCCTTCCATTTTGCCTCACACCCCACCCACACAAAGCTGCCCTCCGGCTATTCTCCACCCCTATCAGAAGCCCCCCTTCCCCAACCACTTTCCGCCTCAGTCCCTTTCTGTAACACCTGTCCCTTAAACAACCCTCTCAACCCATCCGTCCTTTGTCGTCTCTATCTTAGCTCCTTAACTACACATCCCTTCCTCCTCTTCCATCATTTACAATTGCAAATCCCGTCAACAGCTATTTTTTACTTTCTCCATTCGTGATATAGAAGAAAGTATCTATTGTTTTCATGAAAGAAATCGATTTCGAGATTCCAACGGAAATGCAGATTTTTGAGGTTCCTAAAAGACGCTTCGACTATTTTCTCGATGATGCCTGTTTATGACAGGAATTATGCGGGCCTTTTAACTCATAAACTATTAATCAGGTAAGCGCGAAATTTCACATTTGACCGTTTTATTAGAGTGACAAGAGTTTATTAGTTTTTGTTTAAAATCGGTCAACCGAATGTGGGTGTTTACTCTTATCACACCCGTTTTTACTTTCTCCATATGCGTAGTATAGGGGAAAGTATTGTATTCATGAAAAATCGACTTCGAGTTTTCAACGGAAACACATGTTTTGAGGTCCCCTGAACACGTTTTGACCATTTACTACATGGTGTCTGTGTATGTGATAGCTTTTTGTGGGTGCTCTAACTCAAAAACTATTAATCAGGTCATCGCGAAATTTGATATTTAACATTTTTATAAAAGTTTCAAGAATTGATTAGTTTCTGATAAAAATCGGTCAACCGGAGGTGGGTGTTTACTCTTGTCACTTATCCGTTATTTTAAAATATTTGCTTTAATATTTGATGAATGTAAAAATATATTGGAATAAAAGTTGTAGAAAATTTAATTTTCTTCAACCTTTGTTTGAAATATTTTTTCCATATAGTGCATTGTTTAAGGAATATATTAGATTTTTAGCTTCCACCACCACGCCACCTACCGAAGGCTATTGTTAACAATTGTCGCTTAGTTACGCCTTAGTAACGCTCCTTTTTCTTTTCTTAATTGTTGGAGCATTGTGGCTATATCTAATATTAGAAGTCTATGGTTTGAGTTTATATCTGTTCTTTGTAAAGTCTAAAATTCTCTCGCAGTTTCTTAAAATATTTATTATTATGTAACCTATTTGGAATTTTTAGAAATATTGCAGATACGGAGAAAGTCATGTGGTGCCCACATCAGATTTTTTTATATTAGTTTTCATACTTTATCATTGTAAAACTACTTTGGGATAAAAATTGTAGAAAATTAAATTTTCTACAATTATTGTTCGAAACATTTCCTCATATAATGCATTGTTTATGATATATTTTAAAACCATCTTATTAGTTACCACCACCTAGAGACTTTTGTAAAAATCTTTGTTTATGCTTTGTTACGTCTTACTTAGAAACGCTCCTTTTTTATTCTTAACTGTTGGAGCTTCGTGGCTGTATCCAATATCAGAAAGCTACAGTATAACTTAAGGTCTGTCCTTTTTAAAGTCTTGGAATTTTCCTCGCATTTCCTTAAAATATTTATTATCATTTAACCGTTTTGGCATTTTTAGAAATATTACAGGCATGGATAAAGCATGTGGTGGCCACATCAGATTTTGCTTTTTACGGATGTTACCCAGATCTGCAACATTCTCACACCTCTTAAATACGTATGTCCATTCTCCTCCGACTTCGCTTCCCATTTTCCGCCTCCAACCCCGCCAAAGTCTGCGATCGTATCTTCCGAATGACATTCGCGTGACATGGATAAATGTTTCGAATACCCTTTATATTGCCAATAACAGTGAAGGACGATGGTTTTAAATAGTGGTTTGACCGTATTCTCTTTAGGAATTTTAGAAAAGGCTATATAGTTAGGATATGCCTGAAGGAGGTAGTGACAAGGGTAGGGGGATGGAGAAAAGGGAAGGAAGTGTAAGGGAAGCGCAAGGAACGAATTTGATATTCATCTAAACCTCTCTTAGTAATAATAGTAATTCTCCAGAACTATCGTATTATCTACCTAAATGCCTATCCAAATAAACTAGCAAATAATGTAATGGTTCAAATTTATTGCTGATTGCTTTCAAATAAATCGCCATTTATACCACCTTCTCGAGACTTATTTTCAGTGTCAATTTCACGAAAATGCGAGAGAGAAAAAAATCAGAAATAAATATAAAATGAATTCCTGACAGGTGGAGAGTCGCAATACAGAAACCCACCTGCTCCAACCTTCACCCCCCTCCTCCCCATCCTTCCCAACCTTTCCTTCCTTCATATTGTTCCTTGGTTACGACTATCCAGTTGATGATGACTCTGCGAATAGAAACGATGGTCTTACACGAGGCTGTTGCGTGTAAAATCTGCCGCATGAGGAAAGAAGACAAAATGCCTCTCCGGCTCACGATCCATAGGAACGGATCGGCGGCGACGCTGCCGTTATGCCGCCCTTCAGAATAGTGCCTCCCGAGGCCGCCGCCTTTTCCTATAGTTGGTCGCGTTAAAATGAATTCATTAGTCTCTATTCGTGGAATGATGCAGGGAAGCTGGAAATGTATTTTGGATGGCGGGGAAGCAATTCAGCACATCCTTATCCGAGGGGTATTTTTTATTGATTTATCTGCAACAACCTTCACGCAACAATAGAAATTAAAGAATAAAAGGTACTGATTCTATAATGGACGTTTTGCATAGGACTTATTTACATCTCACGCTCGCATACTCTATGCTTTTGCAAAGATTATCTCCGATCTTGGAGGGGGATAAAATGCCTGCCTGCAACCCATCTGGCTGTACCACTGATGTAGGGTATTTTTGTGACAAGATACATTTTTCTCGCTTTCAGTACTAATTTGTTCTATATTTAATTAAAAAAATAAACCGAAAATTACTAATATAATTCTATCGGCTTTGTTTTGGGATAACATTTAAAACAGAGGTCGATGTCTTCACCATGGCAGGCCAAATTTGTAGCAGTGAATGTTTCGTAGGACCGCATAAGTAGTCACGAGAGTGTTTACATCGGAAGTTACTTAGAGATTCTGGTGTCTCATATTTGTGAAAAACAAGAATAAATTATTTAATAGGGATAAGACTTCATCATAAAATTTTCTTGAGACCATAATCTTAGTGCTATAGATCCAGTAAACAAGGAACATGCGTACATAGGCAGAATAAAGCCTACAGAGAAAGTACGTGAAGCGTGTTATTTTTCACTAGTTAGACCGCAGGTGGAATATGCCTCCAGTAAATGGGGTCCGTATGAGAAAGGCCAAATATAATTCAGTTATAAAGGGTACAGCGGAGAGCAAGCTAGATTCGTTAAACCTAAGAATGAATGTATGGAAAGCGTAACATCATTATTGAAGGACTTAAAATGGAGAACTCTGGAAGACTGTAGAAAGTGCTCAAGGATAAGACTTCTAGAGAAATAGAGGCCAGAATGTCCAGCAGAGGATGTACTGGGAGTTACTGATTCTCCAACGTACTACATACTACGTCAGCGGTTCTCAACCTTTTTTCCGTCGCGACACACGTGACAATCGATGCTCACGCCCGTGACACACTGCACACTACAATCGCCGAGCTAAAAAAAAGAGGAACAGTGCGTAATAACGAAGAGTTGAAGCCTAAAAATTGTTTATTTTTGTTGCTAAAAATAACGCATGCAAAAGATTAAAACCCTGCTTAACAAAACTTACTTTCTTTTCTAAAAGTCGTTCTTAAAATTTTCGGCGGCACACCCTTTGGATCTTCGCAACACACCATTGTGTCGCGACACACCGGTTGACTAGGTAGAAACGATCATGGCGATAAGATACGTGAGATCGATTGTAGTACGCAGTGTTATAGAGACACATTCTGTCCGAGAACAATGCGAAACCATAACAGGAAAATCTGCGAGTAATACAGGTAGATCTCGGTGCATGACACCCCCGGCCACCCACCATATTGGTGAATTGCAGGCCAACATGTAGATGTAGTGAAAAAAGTAAGGAAAGAGCTTCCAAAGCAGAGAGTAAATGGTGGTTTAAAAAAAAACATTTTAGACGGACAGACAGACAAACCGAGAAAACGTGCACAACGAGACAGAATACTGATTAAATTGGCGAAAAAAAGCCTCCATCTGCTTCCGTTTAGAAGTTAAGAGCGACAGACAGACAAACCGAACGCGTAAGCGATTTATTTTAAATCAATCGGGAGAATGAGGTGAAAGACTGTCAATTTAGCATAAATGGTGGAACGATTGAGGTAGTGGATGAATTTGTATACCTTGGTAGAATGTTCAGTAAAAATGGTAGAGTAGATGGGGAAATCAAAAGGAGAGTGAATGCTGGTAGAAAGGTGGCAGGGAGTGTGTGGTCGATTGCAAAGAATGAATGGTTGTCAAAAGAAGCAAAAATGTCTGTATACAAGTGTTTTAATGCCCACCTTGCTGTATGGCAGTGAAAAATGGGTGTGTCACGAGAAGCATAAAAGTAGTTTGAATGCGGTTGGGATGGGATACATGAGAAGAGTTTGTGGGAAATCTAGGAGGGACAAAGTAAGGAATAATTGGGTGATGAACGAATGTGGTATGAAAGCTAGTGTGACAGATCTGTATGAGAGAGGTCTGCTGAGGGGGTTCGGACATGTAGAAAGAATGGAGGAGAGTAGAATCACCAAACGAATATATGAAGGAAGAGTGAATGGCGAGAGAGGGAGAGGCAGACCGCGCAAGACTTGGTTGGATGTGGTTGGTGAGACTGAGAAAAAGGGACGTGAAAAGTATGAGAAATAAAAGGAAATGTGTGACTCAGCGTATGAGTGTAAGGGAAGCAAAAGAAGTGTGCAAGGATAGAAGTGTGTGGAGGAAGGTGGTGAGTTGGTAATTGGCAGACATATGGCATGGCTTACCCCGCAAGGGAAAGCGTCAAGGTGTGTTGTTGTTGTTGTTCGATAAAAATATGAAATTGTCTATGTTAAATTTTGATTTTTTAAAAATGGGGTCGCATAAAATGCTGTCGGAAGCCGCATGCGGCCCTCGAGCCGTATTTTGTCCAACCCTGAATTACAACATTTCCCCCTTTGTCCAGATGAAGAGGCGGCAAACCTAGGATAGACTGAGGAGATGGTTTCTTGCGCGAAAAATTTTCCGCGCTTTGTGTAGAGAAAGTGAAGAGGAGTATCGAAAAAACAGATTCGCAAAATGGCCACCGGAGGCGGACAATCTCTCGTCCCTCGCTTAACCCTCGTGATGATCGCAGTTCTTTTCTAGTGAGTTTTAATGCCACCGGCATACGAATGTGCGACTTTCGAAAAAAACCGGCCCGCCGACAAGGGGGCGCTGCTGTGCTCTTCGTCATGGGCCGGCGAAATGCCTTTTAACGTCCCCGCCTGAGCGTATACAAATACATGACAAACAGAACTGATCAGGATGCTTCGATTAGTCCCTCCGGAAATTCACGGATGGAAACGACTGGCGTTCGTGGTGTTCCTGACGTTTACTTTTAATGCCGAGAAAAATGCCCTTTCGATATGCAAATTGGGAATTTTATCTTTTTAGAGCTGCTAGAATTTAAAAAAAATAATGCGCGGAAAAAAGGAATATTGTTTCGGCTATTTTTAATTTAGTGAAATATATTTTTGGAGCGTTCGATTTTTATTTTTTTGGGCGTAATTCCTGCGTAGTTATGTTGGTCGTCAACTTTAACAGCCTCCAAATCTCTTTTTTGCTCATTCTAGTTATATAACCATCGTAAATAACATTTTATGCGGTCAAACGAGAGACGTTAATTAAAAGAAAAGTCTGCTTTCACAAATAAAATTTTTTTGGTAGGTGGTATTTTTTAATGCTTTGAAATAGTAATTCTGCTGTCATTTAGTTTACAATGTAAGACACAAGATGTAATTCACTTTCCACTAATTGTCTTAATAACTTTCATCCGGGGAACTTAAGGTATTTCAAAGAATTAAAAAATAATTACAAGTTTTTAAGCCGTGTTAAAAATTACAAGCGTAACAAGCATTAATCGATAATTTTCATACCTAAGTTTGAATTTTTTGTTTATTTATAATAAACTAATTTTGTTTACATTAATCTGATGGAATCACGGGCTTTGAACAGTTTGCGTAAGTCAGAAAGCTATAGGTAGGTTTGGTAGAATTCAACTATTATTTTTTTTATAAATCGACGCTTATTTTTCCCGAAATATTTTCGACTAATATCGATGCTTAAAACTACTACTTACATAAATATATGGCTGGCAGTTTTCGGCCTTTCAATTCGATGATTTAAATTTCATTTTAATTTCGAAATTCTGAAATTTTAAATGTTAATACCAAAGAAAACACTTAATAACGAATTTATTAAAATATTATTTTATTTTATACTTACAGTCAAGAAAGTATACCAAGTAACAAGTACATTTAAATCGTTAATTTGATGATTTAGTAATTAAATTGTACAAAATAATATTTTGACTTGAAAGCTTACCTCTTTTAAGTAACAAACATAGTTAGTGTAGAAAAAAGTTCATTTGCGTACACGAAACCATTTCTTGTTCTTGTATTTTCACTCCTTTCTTTACAAATTTTGCTAAACGTGATGATTTCGACAACCAACCTATATGAGAAAACATACATTTATAGTTAATTCACGCCTTTAACTAACTGAATCTTGATAATAAAACCAAATTTGCTCATTGCAATACGGTAACCAGAATATTACTGTTGTTCTGCCACACTGAAATTTAGTATATTTTAATCTCAAAATATTGTGAGCTGGTATTTCCAAATCTAGATATTTGCCTCGTTTGACAGGGGTGGAGGAACTCTCAATAGGACATATCATTGACCTTAGCTCTATGGAGAGGCTCGTAGAACATCCCACCATTAGGTCGGCAAATATAATCCCAAAAACCTCTAAAGGGTGAAGAAACAGAGTAGAAGCGTGGGCTTTTCAGAAAGACGCATACTCGTATTTGAGTTTAAGGAAACGCCCTTCTTTCAGTCCCACTGTTAATGCGAGCCCAAGAAAAGGAACGAAATCGTAGGTAGGAAATAATACTGCGAAAAAAAAAACAGAAACGACTTCAATATTATGATTCAGAATAACATGAGTTTTCAGAAGTATACTTTTTACATCTCGTTGGAAAATCGACGCTCATCGACGACTATTCATTTTCGTCGATTTTGAAATTTTAAAAAAATCGACGTTTATCGACCTTTTTCGATTTAAATCGAATCCAACCAAGCCTAGCTATAGGCACGTGAAATATCTGGCATTGACGCATTTTATGCTTCTGGAAAAGAGCATCTGAAATACGATTTCTCATTTTATACGTGATTATCGTGATTCGCACTGTGGCGATGAAGATGGTTAAATCGAGAAAATAATAGGCAATCACCACCGGCATTTTAAAAAAGGAACGGCGAAAGAGGATAGGTACTTTATTTTGACGCGCGCGCCATATGTCGTCCTGGTCCCTTTTTAATCTTTCACCGGGCGTCAATTTCCGCTGAAACGTTCCGATGATGCCTCGGCAAAACAAACGCGTCACCTTCCTCCATTCCCTCCCCCCCCCCCCCCCCCCGAATGTCCGAAGATATATAATCGATCCGTGCTTTTGATCCGTTCATCGCGCCGCCGCTCGGGCCAATGCATCAAGCTAATCACGTTAAATTATTCCTTTCAGAGGTGTCCCATCGCGCGAAATTGCCTGCGAAAATTTTAAACCAAATGAATAAAAATTATAACGCCGGCCTTGATTTTGCATGAGAATTTCGAAAATGTAAACATCGCCTTAGGTAATGGTGATTGATGTTCACACAGTATACTGTGTCGCCCGAGGCAAAGACCGAAAATCACCGCGCCCGCGTGCTTTCGTGATCATAAATACATATTCGTTTAAATCGAACCAAATATATCGCAATGATTGCCGTACGCGCGCAGTTTCAATCCCACAATATTCTTCAAAATATCTGCTCGCGACTTTCCTGTCTCCGCCCTTCCTTTTCAGCGCCCTGGGCGATCGCCCCGCCCTTGCTACGTACGTAGATTTAAAAAGAACTGTTTTTAAAATCAATTTCTGATTAAAAGGTTAAGGCTCGTGTGCATTTGGTTCGAACTGGCTGAAAGAAGTGGTTTGATGCATAAATTAAACTCTTCAAAACGTTTTACCTTTATCGCGGCTCAAAATGAAACATTTAAACCGCCGTTTGATGAATTATTCTGCGGTACGCGTAGATGCAAATATAGGAATTCGGGACGCGTGTCACCGAACCTTTGAAGGCTTTCGGTGTTTCTTGTTTGATTTCAACTAAGCATTTTCCTGAAAAACATTGAATGCAGTTTATTTTAATAAAAATAAAATAAAGAACATCCTTAATGTAGTTTAAAGTTGCTTCGTTGGCTGCCAATATTTTTCAGCACACACCTGCAACTCGAGGTAACTTTTGTTTTTTCTCTATGAGAATATTCACGGAGTGGCTCAGTTTTTATTGCCCATTCAAACAATCGGAACTTATTAAGTTAACTCCCCGCATTCTCACAATGAATATGCCTCTCTCGTGTATTTATTCACCATTAACACTGACACTTGCTTGATATGAGTTGTTATTTCCGGTTAGCATTGCTCTCCGGAGCCTGTTACTCTGAATAAAACTTTAATGGATTTTTACTTGTTCTGATTCAGATATAAAACTGTTGAAGAGAGAGACAAATTTCCCCGTTTTATTAAAGAAATTCTGAAAAGCAGCGCAAAAGTGATTTCATTTTTAAAATTTTTCCATAATCCTGGATTTGATGAGATTGAATACAATAAACTGAATTTATTCAAATATGCTATGATTATTTGTTTTGAAATTATTCTTGTGTTTTTTTAAGTATTATCCCATAAATAATATTAAAACGACCTTTACAATAATGATAACATACATAACAAAGATATGAAAACAAAGACCATATGACCTTGCGGTCACAGCGTGAGAAACGTTTCGCAGAAAAAGTCTCAGACTCGGTCTAAAATTCGTACAAGTTCATGTTCCCAAATCGGGCAAAAACGAAAGTAATTCCATCTAATTTTTAAATAATTTAATTGCATTGCGATCCGAGAATGAATCAAGCGCTCGAAATCTGGCCCAATAATAAAATTTTTGGGAAAGAATACGGAAATCTAAAAAAAGAAACGTTTCCGTTACATGATTTTCGTTGATAATATGTCATCGATTACGATAATTCCCCGATATACGCGACGGATGCGTTTCTTGAAAGGGACGTATATCGAATTTCGAATATATTGGGGCCAAAAATATATGTATTATATCGGGATATGTATTTTTGTTACGTAATATATACATTTTTTATTATAAATTTAAGGTGTTACGTTAAATATAAATAAATAAAAATCTGATGTGGCCACCACATGGCTTTCTCCATACCTGTAATATTTCTAAAAATTCCAAAGAGGTTACATAATAATATTTTAAGAAACTGCGAGAACATTTTCGACTTGACAAAGAACCGAAATAAACTCAAACCATGGCCTTCTGATATTGAATATAGCCACAAAGCTCCAAAAATTAAGGAAAGAAAAAGGAGCGTTACTAAGATGTAACTAAGTGTAAATTTTTAACAATTGTCGTCGGTAGGTGACGTGTTGGTGGCAGCAAAATAATATAGTTTTTTAGATATCTATTTAAAAATGCATTATATGTTTCAAACAAAGGTTGTAGAGAATTAAATCTTCTACAACATTTATTCCAGTATATTTTTACATTTATCAAATATTAAAGCAAATATTTCAGAATAACGGATAGGTGACAAGAGTAAACACCCACTTCTGGTCGACCGAGTTTTACCAGAAACTAATCGGTTCTTTTGACTTTCATAAAAATGTAAAATATAAAATTTTGCAATGACCTAGTTAATAGTTTTTGAGTTAGAGCACCTAAAATAAAGCTCTCACATACATGTGTCCAGGGTACCTCAAAACGTGTATTTCCGTTGAAATCTCGAAATCGATTTTTTTCATGAAAACAATACTTTCCCCTATATTAGGTACGGAGAGAGAAAAAATTAAGAAGATATAATGCTCTGCAAATGACAGGTACAGTTGATTCACTCAAACCCAAATCGTGCGCAACTGCTCTAGAAGCCTTCCGATTTTCCATGACTTTTAATTTCATAGATAAGCTTACTGCTTGAATTTTATTCTTATTACTTCAATCAGCACAGACTGCATTTTTGAAGCCATATTGTAAATATTTAACTTAAAAACCGCTATAGATATATAACTGAGTCCAGCCTGATTCGCCTCAATCCTACTCATAATGGGTATATTAGAGGTAGTGCAATGAATAGCCAGGATGGGAGGAGAGAAACCTGGTGCCGGCATTTGCCTGCTCTTGCCAACTGCTTAGCGTCCCTTCCGAAGGACGGAGTGTTGATTTGAGCGCGCTCCTCATTTTCTCGTGTTCTCTTTCCTAGTTACCTTAGTTCCAACACGCACAAATAGGGGGCCGGCGCGTCCTCGGAAAAATCCTCATAAGGATTCGCACTTTTTAGCAGGTCGTACGGTGGGGCCAACACTCTAACCACTACACCACCGGCTCCCCCTTATAGATAAACAAAAATATAGGAGGGAAGGTATATCACGCGTAGCAGAGAAACCCCGTACGCGAACTTTAATCAGGTGTATGTAAACAAATGCGTTTATTGGGTGAGAGTTCTCTCGATTACTGCTGAATGGCTGGAGAAGTTGGCGCCGCTTTTGAATTTTTTATACCTCTCGCAATTTTTACTTTAATGTTTTCGATATCAAAAATAAATATTCTATCAAGCAGATCGCGTAATAATAAATCCGCTTATGTCGGGGTATTCCTGTATTCCTATTTCACCTTCGTAGCTATGATAAATGGAATGTGCAGAGAATCTCGAGTTTAAGAATCGAGCGAGGTGTTAAATAATTCGCTGAAATTCACAGCGTTTTCAGCGAATGTCATTTTGGGACTAAATTTGTAAGTTTTTCGATCGCTTATCACAAACGCGCGGATTATTCCTCGTTTCTCGTAAAAAAACGAACGTTATTGCTTGTAACAAAGACGGCGTTCCACAAAGAATATAACTACGCGAATGGAAGGAAGCAGAATTTTCATAGCGACGTAAGATTCATTCTCGTCTAAACGTCTGTCGCTCTCAGCGTTTAAAAGAGTATAATAACCGTTTCCCTACACACACCAATTCCCATTATCCGTTCATATTCCCTCCTAGACAACAAAAATTCACCGCGTTTATTTGAAGGCACTTTTATTTTGAAACCTCCTGTTTTTCCCACGAGGAGAATTGTGGTAAATGCACACAGGGTAGAGCGAGGAGAGATGACAGGGGTAGGAGAAATGACGCGTCTCTATTTTCCATAGTCATAGACAGGGGGCAGCACCGGTGGTGAGTGCAGTGTGAAAGTGAAGGAAAAAGTACTCTTTGAAAAATTCATTCTTTAATGTGCATTTTTTTGTGATTTACAAGCGAATTTCATTCACGACTGTTGTTGGTAAGTGCCTGAATTTTCATATATCATTTTTATTATTTTAATTTCGCATGTATAGCGCGGCAGTAATGATAAACTTGTTTTCTGTACATGAATTTGGGTAGGTGGAGAAGTGGAATTATTATTTGTATACTGTTACGCCATGTTTAGTCCCTAGAAGATGGGTGTGTCATCTAATTTTAGGAGAAACGGCCGCTCGCTCGGTGTTTTACTTTCTCATACTTGATCCGGTGTAAAGTGTATGGCAGATGGTTACACGCTACCCGTTTTATATACTCTGGCATGTGTGCTTTGCGTGGTAGAAATGAAAAGAGAAAAGAAAAAATAAGTAAAATAAGTAAATTTTGCTGCTTAAATTTGTTACGTTTTCTCTTTGAACCTTCCAATTTTTGTGTCCAATATTCATTTTATTTCATTCTCATTATTTTGTTTTCCAAAGATTACTAATTTTTAAGGTCTTTTACATTCTTGCTGTCTTATTAATTTGAATTTATGTTCATTTTTGTGTATTTTCAGAACTTTGGAGTAGCTGTGTCAGTCCTTACTGGTAGCAATCGAGGGGACCAATTTTTTTTAAAGTTACCTCTCATTTTTACATTTATTTAACTTATTTACGCCCATGTCGATACTTCTGTAATAAATATGAAATATAAAATGTTGTGGCATCATAAGTAGATCTTGCTTTTCGGTTTACCAACACGTATAATTCAACAAGCCATCTCTCTTTCCCATAGTGCGTCATCTTACCTACTCTAGAAGGAGAGATGGCAAAAAAACGGGGTTTTGAAAAATCGATTAAAATCATATTAGAAGCCTTTTAAAAAAAAACTATTTTAATTTTTCATAATATAACAAATAACTGTATTATTATCAGCGATCTCGTGATTTCTCGCCTGTTCTAAAATCTACGATTTTTTCTTGAATTGCGCTTCGTCTCTCCTTGCTTTAACCCTATAGTTTATTTTGAAAACCGTCCACTTCGCGGACATTTCATCGTGCTTTCACCTCGGTGTCAGTCCGTCTGTTATCTAACTCTCCCTCTATTTCCGCCCTCACTCTTTTCTCCTCTTTGCAGCAGAGCTGCGTACGTACATGTGTTGTTTTGCTAGCCGAACATTTCGGAAAGGCCAATAGGTGGCAGTCCCTCAAACGACTCTTGAGGATATAAAACTGGCAGCGGATAAAGTTCTAATAATAATGTACACAATATTAGTAGCTATTCGCTGAAGGCAAAAGGTTCCTTTCTTCGATTAAATATTATACTACTTATAAAGAAACAGGATCTCTTGAGGGATTTTTTGCAGTATTTATTGAGCATTCATAATATTAATATGGTTTAAAATTAATTGATGGGACCGCGTGAGATATATGGCATTTGATTCCTTTGTTGCAATCAAATTATATATATATATATATATATATATATATATATATATATATATATATATATATATATATATATATATATATATAACGATACGGAAAAAGAAATAATATGATAAAATAAATGTAACGAGAGGTTGAGAGGGATAGGAAGGAGCCAGTGAACACTTACCATACGGTGGTGGACGTCCACAGCGATAGAGGAAGGCTTGTAATTTGGAGCTTTCGGGCAACACACGCCCTTCCTCTATCGCTGTGGACGTCCACCACCGTATGGTAAGTATATATATATATATATATATATATATATATATATATATATATATATATATAATACATATGTACTACTCGAAAAGAAGATCCCATACAAAATTTTTGCTAACAACTAAATTTAAATCTCTTAATATAAACCACCTTTTGATAAGGTATTTCCATGTGTCAAAAGGACTTTAATCATTCCTATCGGACAATTACGCGCGTGGCACACACAAAAAAGAAACCTTTGGCAGAAGAGATCGATTGGTAAAAAATCACCCTATCGTAATGACGCAAATCATCTCATTTTATTCTCCATTTACTCCACCTTTTATGCTACCCCCACCATGTGGACATGCTCTTTGCGTCTCTTCTGATCTTTTAAAACGAAGCGATCTGGTTCTTTCCCATCGCCGAATGCATGAAAAAAAAGAAAAGTTTTTCCAAGCACTCTTCCGCCTTTCGCTGGCTCTCCAATATATACTATACAACGGCCGAGATAAGCGAGGTGCTCTCATAAGGTTGGACCGCGCCCCCTCCTCCTCCTCTCGGGCACATTTCTCCTTCCCATGATGCCCCGTGACGAGGGGGAGACGACCCGTAAGGACCATCCCTTTAGGCCCCGTGGAGTGGAAGAAATGGTGTACGCCCATCCTGGCACGTCCCGCAATGCCTCCAGGGGAGAACCGATGGTCCTCCTCCACCTCCTTCTCTCCCTCTCACTTTCCTCGCTATTCCTTATCCGTCCTCCTTCCTCCCCCCCTCTTATCTCATTTTCCTCTCCGCCCTAATTTGCCTCCTGGGAACAGCAGAGGCGGATCCCTACGAAATGTTCTCACTGCCATGGTAACCGGCGGACGGATTAGTGAATCAATACGCGCATGACTACATTTCCCTTATCTTGACGGATGATGTTAAAATTACGCGAGTCTTGTAATTTTAACGCCAAGGGCAATTAAAACGACTTTAATTAGCAGGTGAAACGGCGTTGCCGTTTGGAAATTAAAGTAATCGGCAGTCGATGTTTATAGTTTTCGTGCCCGCATGCAATTTTTCCTGGCCTTGAGGCACATTTAAAGGCAGATTATATAGGCACCTTTTCTATGAATTCCAATTGTATGTAAATGGGGTGCCGGTGGTGTGGCGGTTAAGACGCTGTTTGCTACTCGCCCGCTGCTCGAAAGGGTAGCGGGCACTAATCCAGCGAAAGTAGGATTATTTTCCAAGGTCGCCCGGCCCCGTTTGTGTGGTTTGAGTAGACCGCGCAAATCCAGCGTTCCGTCCTTCGGTAGGGACTTTAAGCCGTTGACTCCCTTGGTGCTCTTCGTTAAGAGTAAGCTAATGCCGGCGCCGGGTTTCACTCCTCCCTTCTGTGTGTGTGCGTGTGTCCAGTTGATGACAGTGCGAAATGACCATAGCAGTCGACGCACTTGAAAAATCAATTACGAACTGCTACTCCTATTATAACTGAAACGTTCTTAGAAATAACCGAAACGTTTCTGAAAATATTTGTTTTATTTTAACATTACCTGCTGTAAACGAATGGTAAATTTTTAATACTTATCATTCACCTATCTTTTTTTACTTATCTCTCTCTCTGGATGGTGCTGATTATGTTTTAATATAATTTTATTCCATTAGATCGACATGTTTGGAAAATTATTTTAGATGAAAAGTAAAAGAAAAAATCGATATTATTAATATGCCGTACCAGATTTATAGTAAAAAGTCTGTTAGGAAACGTATTGTTTTATGCCTCTGTATTTTCATTTTTCCTAAAACGCAATCAAACAATGCCATCTGCATAAATCTTTGAGGCTCCAGGAAAATGTACGCATATACGACATCTAAGAAAAAACTTAGCGCGGCGATTTCATGAACACACTTCGCTAACTGTTAAGAGAAAAACATTGGGGTACATTTACAGATGTATTTTCCGAAAGGAATCGCGTAAATAATATCAGCAAGTTCGACTCTCTCTCTCCCCCTCCCTCTTAAACGTGATTGCCGCTGGATCGGAAAGTGTAAACATTCTCTTTTTCCACGAAATCGGTGAATGAAGGAGCAGAGAACCGCATTTTCCCAACTTCCAATCTTAATCACCCTTATATGTCTTTGCATCTCCCTTTCAGCTGCACTGCGCCTCTTTTAAAGTGCAATCCGTGTTCCCGAGAACTAATATCCGCATCCAATGCTTTTCGGTACGAGCTCTGCACCGTTTTTAATCATTTATTTGGCTTTATTTCGCGATGCTGACTCAACGTCCTTCACCTCGGAAACTTTCGTTAAAGGAAGCGTTCACGTTTTTTTCCTGTCTTGTTTTTTTTTAATCCACGACCGGCTCTCTTCCTCAAAAGAAAAATTTTCCTTTGCGATCTCCGAGATTTTCATTTTATTTTTTTCCCCTACTTTCAACATACGCGAAGAAGTAAATGCTTAGAAGTAATGTTTCAGTTTTTATCTCTATGACTCGCTTTTTGTACCATAAACATAAATCGATAGATAAACTCAGTGGTACTTGTTTATGCATAAATTCTGCGTAAATTCCATTTTATTCGATTTCTTGCCGCCGTTAACTTTGTATTGTACATGTAGTTGTCATTTTTTTTACATATCCACTACTACATATCTCTCTCGATATTTTAAAGCGTCAAGAAAATTCTAATGTAACGTTATGAGGAAAAGTTAACATTGACATAAAAAAAAGATCGCAATGAAAAATCTTTTCAGCCATTATATTAAAAATTTGTATTCGTTTTTGTAACCTCGGATGGGCACGTTGCAATAAATGAATCTATATCTAAATCCTGTGCAAGGTGTTTGTTACGGATTCATCAAGTCAAAAGTCAGCTATTTAATGAATATACGTACTTCTTTTTTTTACTGTAATTAAAACGCTATGTGAGATTAAACACGAAGATGCCAATATTTTAAATTTATATCTCTTGTTTTGACTAATAATAGGGAATATCAGTTTTAAATCTACTTAATTAAATATGAGGAAAAGAAGCTCATAAAATGCGTCCTATTTAACTGGTTTTTAGGACGAGAAAGGAAACAGCTGCTGAAGCAAACGGTAAATGGCGACTTTTTTAAATTTAAACAGACTGGCGGGCAAACCAAGAAAACGTGCAGTACGAGACAGAATACAGAATAGTTTGTCAAATAAACGTAGTCTCTAGCTGCTTTTGTTTAGGAGTCAGCGCGTCAGACAGACTGACAGTCGGACATTTATGAGACAGACAGACGGACAAAGCGAGCAACGTTCACACCGAGAAGGAATCCCGAATCAATTGGCTGAAAATCAGTCTCTACCTGCCATCGTTTAGGATCTCCACAAAAATGCGTGCACGTCGAGACGGAATATTGAATCGATTGGCAAAAAAAACGAAGTTTCTATCTGCTTTCGTTTAGGAGTCACCGCGTCATACAGACAGACGGACAAACAAAACGCATGAGCGATTTAATTTATAGAACCGCTAAAAATGGACAATGAGATTAAAGGTTTGATGTTTTTTTTATAAAATGACCATTTCATGAAAAATATAACAATGCAATAAAGATGCTCAGAAATACCTCAGCGGTGGAACCACGCACTGCCGGAAATCGATATTCGTGGCTGTTCGATACAATTAAGACAATGCAACTACACTGTTTCGTAACGCTTATTACTATTTAAATTAGGCCATGAAAGTCAAAGAAGAGATTCAGAAAAGGTTATTAGTTTGAATGTTCACGCAATGCAATCATGCGAAACTGGCGGTCAGTATGAAGATTTTTGTCTTAACTAAATCGTTCGAGATTTCAAATAAAACCTTTGTTTTAGCGAAAAGAAGAGGAGATTTTTTCGCAGATATTGTTGTGCAGCAGAACGTGTTTTACGAATCAATGTTTTTAATTGCAAAAAAGACGTCCAGCCTTCTAGGTAAAGTCTATTTTCTCAACTCTGTCCCTTAGTAAAAGATTATAATTTGCGATCCTTCTATAACATCCATTGCTTTTTTTTAACGACCTGCTGATTCCCTCTTGCCTACGAAAAATGGGCATGTATGGGCCACCGCACACGGTCAGTTTAGCCTTCAGGCCGACTGACAGTCCAGGACTGAACAGTTCGGCTTGAAGGCCAATTTAACGCGCAAGGTTCAGTTTTGCCATCGGGTCGGAATTTTCTCAGTTTCATCGAGTTGTTGGTGTGAATGGTACTGCATAATGGCAACACCCTTGGTGAATTATTTATTATGTTACGCTGCCATCGCATGTGTTGCAGGAAAAAGGAAATCAAAACGGAAAGATTGGCGAAAGAACGGCTTTTAAAACGGAATCTATTTTTGGGATATAAATTTATTTTTCTGCTGCGGCAATTATTTCGATTATTATCCTTCGTAACTTGCACAAACTTTAGTTTTTAATTATAAATAATCTTTTCTGTTTTGTTTTCTTTACTATATATTTGTCAAATATAATTCAAACGCTGAAATGGGTATATGCACATACGCATATTATGTAAACTAAGTATTCGTAATATTAATGTATTCATGTTTATTTCCATTTTTTGTGGAACAATTGATTTTATTTTGAAGATTAGGCCTATTCGACTTTATAACGTCTGACATGAAGAGTTGCAGCGGAGTAGTGCAAGTCGCGCAAAAAAAAGAAAAACTGAGGAACTACTGAATCTTGTTGCTGGCAGGAATATTTTTTGACGGACGCTTTTATTAGCAGAGAGAGAGAGAATGAGAGATACAAAAAAGGACGTCCAAGACGCTTTCAAAAGGCACGAGCGTCATGACGGAATTCGAGGAGAGAGGGTCGCCATCTCTTGAGGAAGAAGAGGATAAGTGCTGTTTACATTTCGAGGGATGAGATGGGCGAAAATTAAAGGAGTTGATTGGCACGCCAGAGCCGCAGGAACCGTACAGAGAGAGATTATTTTGCTTTTCCTCCTATTATGAAATGAGTTCTCGAAGACTGAAGGATCACGCGATTCTCTCATTATATATATATATATATACATATATATATATATATATATATATATATATATATATATACACACATATATAATAGAAAATAACCCTTCATCCTTTGATGCCTGCAAGTTCATCAACATCGCCATGTTTCCTTCTCACTCCCGGGATGTATTTGGAGGCACAATGGAGGGCGAAATATCTTTAAAGCTCCGTCTTCTTCGTCGGAAGATGAGATGTTGAAAAGGAGGAGAGTGACGTGGACGAGAAGCAAGGGAGTTGAAAGGATGGGAGAATATAAGAGATACATTTAGGGTTTTCTAAGTGAATATGGCGACAGACAAAGATGGACTCAAGGTTAGAGAAAGGAGAGATACAAAAAACTACCTCATTCCTTTTAATGAAAAATCCTTGCTGTATCGACTGCAGTTTCTGTGTGAAGAAACGGTTTAACATTACCACATCCAAAATGGCCAAAACGTACAAGAGAACTTAGTTGCCTTCGGTAAACATGTGGAAAGAATTATTAAATGTAAAGTACTCCTTTAGCCAAACAATTAGCGGGTTACCCGCTAATTGTTTGGCTAATCTGAGCCAAAGTTATTGTGAGCTACCAACGATACATGTGGAATGAAGGTTATTTCTACTTTAGATATAAGATATGAATGAAAGGAATGGACAAATCGACTATAGATTCTACGATCAATGCACTGCAGGTTTTCTTCCACATTGACGATTTATCCTAAGTATTTAAAATTGTCAAGGCACGGCCTAGAAAGAGATCAAGGTTTTCACCATCAAATTAATCTGAGAGATTTTTTGAATGGCAGGCCCCATATAAACGAATAGAGAAGTAAAACGGTCTTTTTATCGAGTATTTTTGGTTGAAACGCTCCATCAGGACGTCCACCTCGCGATTTCCTTGGGGTCGAGAAAAATACACGCTCCAGTTTAGAATTACCGTCGAAGAAAGGAATAAAAAGCGACGGAAAAGAGCAAACCGAAATGGAAGGAGGCGGAAGGAGGGAGGGGCCGTTTTTCCGTGGAATAACCTGCTCATTACGCAATTAGTAAATTGCTCCTCCCATCTCAAAAGTTCCACCGACCTTTTTCAATGGTCGTTCCTCCGGGGGCGCGTGATTCTCCATGGGAACCCATCCATCATATTACGGGGAAGAAGGGGGAGAGAGAGAGGGAGGGGAGGGAGAGAGAGGGAGGGGGGGGAGAGAGAGGGAGGGAGGGGGGAGAGAGAGAGAGAGAGGGGAAGAGAGAGAGGGAGGGGAGAGAGATAGAGGGAGGGGGGGAGAAAGAGAGGGAGGGGGAGAGAGAGGGAAGGGAGCAGAGGCAGGGGCGATGTAGACGAGAGAGGAGCCACTCACACGGAAACGATAGGAAGCGAAAGGCGCAGCCGTATTTTCTGGATCGTTCGTGTTCAAAGCGCCAAAACGCGGTCATTTTTTTTTCATTCCCAAAATTTATCGCGACGCTTCTCGAATTTATAATATCCAAACCGGAATCCCAGAAGATGAGTTATTCTTGTTCGTTCCCGAAATATTATTTTTCTCTCTCTTCAAATTCACCCCTGAAAAACACCTAAACAAGCGTAGAGTAAGAGTGTTTAAAATTATTGCCGATTTTTTCTTCTCTCTCAGGTCGGATCGAAAATAAAACGCAAAATTTAGGGCATTACGAGGGTTAATTCATTCCGAAACTGAAATGTCGACCTCGCTATACGGCTGGAATTAAACTGTGGATAATAATAGCCAACAGCGAAACGAGAAGACGGCTAGGAAAATCAGCCGCGCGGTTTAGATGCGGAGGTGCCGTCGTCGGGGGCGACTCATAGGCCGCTGGTTCTAGAAAAGAAGTTTATGCGGCTCTTGGAGATGTCCTTATCACCAGGAGCAGCCTTTTCTCCATAGCGGGCCACATTCGCTCTCGTGAATGCTTCAGCCGAGAAATTCTCCGCGGATCGGATGAGCGAATGAATCAGAAGTTATCAAGAGATTACGCGGTCTCGAATGAGAAAGAATCAAGCCTGCGTAGTTTAGTGACGCGAAAATTTCACCAGAAACCGTTTTCAGACTTTCATTTTACTGAAAAAATGTTAACTCTTATGACTACCGACCACTCGTCTGCGAGGCGAGCGGGTTATTTGCGATCGCCGTTGCTCTCTATTATGTAGTCTTGGGACCTCCTGCGTCCTAGTACCTTCAAATGGCTATAGGTGGAGTGTATTTGGGTATAGCTTGTAGTGTTTCAAAAGTTACGTTACGTTCGTCTCACAAACGACGCGTCGGGGACATTATTTTTATCGATGTTTTGGTTTTCTTGTAATATTTTAAGCTAAAATGTATTCATACACCCTTAAAAACATACAATCGCAATAATTTTTAGTGTTTTTCGTCATTGCTGAAAAGCACTATTATCTTCGTGATGTCCGTCCGTCCGTACGCAAATATCAGGGAAGAATTGGCTGAACCGATTTCAACCACATTTGGTACATAGAATACTCACATAAATTAATGACCAAAACGGCACATTTGGACTGGATCGACTAAGCAGCGATGCCACAATTGCAAAGTTTAACTATTCAGTGATTGTGAATTTGGAAGGAATTGGCAAAACCGATTTCAGCAAAATATTGTACAACATAGAAAAACAAAATCAATATGTTTAGTGTAGATATGGGTATCGGTGCTGCCACAATAAAAGTAATAAAAAAGTTCTTTTTACACCTGTTTGTGTTGAATTGTCAGGATCAATTTTAACCAAATTTAATAGGTTCTTATAATATATATATATATATATATATATATATATATATATATATATATATATATATATAAACCATATTAATATATTTAAACCGAATCAACCAAACAATGGTGCCGAAAAACAAATAAAATTCTATCATTAATTATGGGGTTGGAAGGAATTAGCAGAACGGATATCAAATTAAATTTTGTATATAAGATTTATACAGCATGCCATAATGAAGTAAGGATGTTTAAAGCTGAGCTAAAGAGCAGGACTACCACAGTAAAATGTGAAATAATATTTACTTTACACGTAATTCTAGAGAACTGACGGCATGGATTTTAACAAAATATGATGCATATAATCTTTATATAAATAAATAACCAAAATATTATATTTCAACCCGGTCGAATAAACAGGGCTACCACAATATCAATGTTAGTATTTTTCTGTAAATATGAATTTGAACGGATTTCAAAGAAATTTCGTTTGTAGGGCGAGTATAGAAAGCAAAAATGAGATGAATATGTTTAGGACGAATAAAAAAGCAGGGCTACCACAATATAACGGAAAATAATTTTCTGATTTCAAAGCAAATACATTAGCATACGATTATACTACGGCGATTTCGATGAAAAGTACTTCTGTACCACGGAATGCTCCTGTACACTTCTACTTGTATTTTTAAAACAAAAAGTTTGTATTATTACTGTATCAACAATTTTTTTTATTTTATTGTGGTACTGTATACCTATGTTGCCAATTTAAATGGTTACGTTTGGCCATTTTTGGTACAAAAAAGGAAACTATTTGGCAATTAGATGATATACAAAGGAAAACCGTTTTAGCGTTCTCAGCATATGGGGGTGAGAAGATTAAGTATTTTTTTGAGACGAGGCTTCGGTACTAGGGTGACAAAACTGAGTGTCGGTAGTTTAAGGGTTAAACTGCACGCGAGAAATTTTTCCGATCACTTATTCATTTGAAATTTGCGGGCTGCATAAAACGGTCCAGGGAGCCGCATGTAGCCCCACGGGACGTATGTTGCCGACCCCTGATCAAGAAGAGCTAATTTCACTTCCTCACACTGGTTACTGGTTCTACTTTCGCACACGCGAAGAATTCTGCGCTCCAAAAGTCTCAATCAAGGTTATTTTAGATGGGCGGTTTGATTTTTGCTTTTGGGATATCTGAGAGCGCTCCAACACTTTCGTTTGTTTTCGATTGAATCGCCGAATAGCGCCGGCTTGCGTAAAAAACAAAGTGGAAGCTTAAAGTACCCCTCATTGTGTGTTATTTAAAATGTGTTCGTTCCGTTATCCGGGACGGAAGATTAATACTACCTTTTTCATTTTTTCTAATAATTTCCGGCTGATATTATATACCCGGGATATAATTTCGTGTGATATGCATAAATATAACGGCACGTCAAGGGGAAATGATATTTATGTTAAAATTATGCGTGATGATGCGAGTCAGCGATTGTTTCTTAGGCGCTTCGAGCTCCGCGCCAGACTCAGGACCATAATAATTCACCGAGGTTAATAGTTTTGTGCAAGAATAAGATTCGTGGCAAAGAATATTAATGAAGAATTATTTGTTAAACATGACGCTACAAAACTGTTACATGCCCAAAACAATTTGTACATTCTGAAACATTCAATCATGTGAATTTTTAGATTTATTTTTTGCTTTTACAGTACCTTTATTTGTTTAATTTTGTTGCCGTCGTATTGTATATCATAATCAAAGTATTGTTTAAACTTCAAAACAGCGGCAAAAAATTCTTGAAAGTTATCACAGCCATCCAGCGGAAGAAAGTTGTACTATTGAGCGTTTTATCATACAAATCGCGGAAATTACACGTGTATATAGGAAATTCACGATATAATTGGAGATCCTTATTACGTCAAATGGAAACAAAACCGCGAGCGGGAGGAGAGTAACATAGAACAAGTAGGGATGTACACGGGTTTACCGTTGTACAGAAGTGTTTTTCATCAAATTCCACGCAGAGCAATCGTATGCTAATGCATTTGCTTTGAAATCAGAAAATAATTATTTTTCGTTATATTGTGGTAGCCCTGCTATTTAGATCCGCTATAAACATTTTCATTTCGTTTTGTCATTGTAAACTCGCCCTGCAAACGAAATTTCTTTGAAATTGGTTCTGCCAATACCTTCCAAATTCATAGTTACAGAAAAATTCTAACCTTGAACTTGTAGTCGCCCTGTTTAGTCGATTTGATTTAAATATGCTATTTTGGTTATTTATTTATATGAAGATTATTATATACATAATATTCTTATTCTGTCCGTGCGTTGGTCCGTCCGTTGGAACGCTCTATACAAATTCCCATAAGAGAACACTTAAAAATACCTTTTTTCACTTGCAGCCTTTTATTCTTTTGCAAAATTAAATTAGAAGTAATTGACCTACGATCTTTGAACCTAGACTATTTTAAAGAAAAATAAACATTTTTATTTTTATCTTCGACTTTTGCCTTCGGTTCGAAATCTCTGAAGTTACACGTTAAAAATCACATTTATTGGAAAATCTTAAGCTTTTAAAAGATATGTTGTCTTGCCGACCGTGTCATTGTTAAACCTCGAGATTCTATTGTCGTTCTTATATTATACTAGTAGAAGGTGCTTGCATACTGCAAGCATTTCATCTCTCCTTGAAAAATCATTCATTTTTCAGACAGATATTTAATCATGAGAAATATTTCTTTAATTCCAAAGATTTCACCTCTGGACAGGTTTTCGTTTTTTCATCATGAAACAATAATGGAGTTAAACTATCGCAAATTTTTGCAATTTTAGGAATATTATACTTTTCGCAAATTGAGTTAATAATGCCACACATTTCTGCCAAATTATAAATTTATAGTGCAATTAGAAGTGAAATAACATTTATCTAATTTTTAAAATTAAATAATTTTTAACGGCCAAAATAACAATTTTAAGGAAAAATTGAAATGTTTATTCGTTTACATACGCTAACCTTTAAATATTTAAAAGATTTCAGCTCCCTAACTTGCGGCGTAGTGTCTAAGCATCTACCAATTTGTTTAAAATTTAAGAATTTTTAACTGTCAAACAAATAAAAATATCAAAATTTGTATAATCCCTATTTCGTTTTTTTTTACAAATCCTACCTCTAAAAAACATTTCAGCTCCGTAGCACCTTTGGAAATAGTTAAACCTTGAAAATTTGTTTAAACAATTGCGAATTTTTAGCGGCCGCATTGTTGCACTTTTCAAGATTTTCGTTTTTTTCTAGTCTGTTTTGCACATAATCCTACCTAAGATAAAAATTTCGAATCTCCAGCTTATCTGGAAGTGCCTAAACATTAGTATCCTCCTTCCTATATGTTATATCCTCCTCCTCTGTAAGAAACGTCTATATAGAATGATGCGTAAGGAAAGGGTGTTTTCAATGCTTTAGTTCGAGAGAGAGAGAGAAGGCGCCCAAAAATTTTATAATTAAAAAATCGCGTTTTTCATTAATTTCTTTTCAGTTAACTTCCTATTGAAATTTTCGGCAATTAACTATTTTTATAGTTGTCTCAATTGTTGTATTCTATTCTTGGCCTCATAATAAATGCACCAATTTGGTGCTTTAACACGGATCAGACTTTTATACAAGGGTATAACGTATTTACTGAATCTATTAAGTAATTAGAGGGAAGGAAGGAAAAGAGAATGGGAATGAGCAGAAATTGAGAAAGAGGAGGAGGACGTAGTATTTGTATAGGATTAAAAGGAGCTGCAGTACAAAAATAAATTATAATTGATTATAAAAAATGTTATACTATTGAATCATGCGCCATTGCCAAATGGTGGGAATTCAACAAACTAAATATAGATAAAGTATTTTTCAATGGATTTCTTTAAATGGTAATACAAAAAAATATTTCGGACTGAGTTTCTAATAGGATTTAAAAAACAACGTTTTATGACTTTTATATAAATTTCATTAAATAAAGCAAATTTTCAGAAACAAATCAAAATCACCATATGTAGTTAAAAGAAAATTGCGATCTTAAAATATAGTTAAAACTAACTGCCTGTCTTGTAAGTAAGTTACTATAAATATATCCTGTCATGATCAATTGACTGTTTATTCACATTTAATCCTGTTTCTACGCGTTGATAAGTGTAAAATAATTCAATTATTACCTTAAATTCTGTACGTTTTAAATTACATAACTTGCTAAAACATTTCAAGTAAATTTCTGCAAATTCTTTATGCTTTATATATTTTATTATTTCGATTTTTCTTCTTTTTCAGCAAATATTTGGATAATCATTTGGCCTCTCTGATAATAATTAATAAAACATGATAATTAAAAGAAAGATAACTTTTAAAAACAATGATTTGATTTTGCATGAAAGCCAAACTAGGTCATAGCATATTTTACTGATTTTTCATATCGAAATCAAATACATTTGGAATATTTTTATGATAATCCCGTCATATTTGACGGTGTATTACGCTAGTATATACCACATTAGGTTTAAATCCATTTATTAGAAACACGTGTAAAAGAAATGTTATTTTACTTTCTACTGTGGTAGCCCTGCTCATTAGCCCAGCTTTCAGCATCTTAAATTCATTATGGTATGCTGTACAAATCTTATCATTATAAATAGCTGCTTCTTACATATACAGGATATATCATGTAAAACCTAAGGTGCTTCTAGAAAAGCTACAGAGCTGAAATTTGGAAAGAGGATAGGTCATTGAGTGCAACTTCTGAAAAAAAATCTGAAATTCCAAAAAAGTTATATTTAAGGGGTGTTTTTGACCCCAATGTTCAATTGTAAATACCCATAAGAAAAGCATTGAAAACGGTGCAGGGCTATGTATAATTGCTTTATTAAATTATTTAAAATTAAGATACAAAGTCGGGACATAAACTAAACTATGGAAAAAGTAATGAAGTTTAATTCTATTGAAGAAAGAGTTCAAATCCACGCAGAATTTGCGTGAAAATGTAATTTTAATCTTAAAATTATGAAAGGTTTTTCCGTATTCAACAATGAAAAATATTATCTACCATAGCAACGAATCCAATGTCTTTCAATGGGAATTGATTTTTCATACTTCAAGAGCATTGATTTAATGGTTAGACTGCGTTAAAATCCATTTGATTTCAGCCAACGACGTATACATGTAATGACATGATAATTTTAAATTAATTTTTTAATCCGGATACGTACTAAAAGGCTCGGTTGATGACACCATAATCATATAACACAAAATATCCTAATTTTTCATAAATTTTAGTGTAACATATAGGCTATTTTTTTAAAAAGGCTGATCGGAGCCTTGAAACTCGTAATTCGAAAATTCTGACGCCAGCCGATTGCCAGAGAAATAATAAATTCCAAATAGATGACTTAATTTATGGGAAAATGAAAACTATTATCTTATTTAAATGTGCTCTGTGTAATTCAAATGATGTCGCGTTGGTTTATTTACGAGTTTAGATCTTGGTGGATGACGATTTTTCAAGCTCTTGCAGTAATCAAGCGACGATGACTCGTATACAAAATTTGGCTGAAATCCATTCAGTCGATGCCTTCAGAATCCATAATAACTGAAAGAGTTTAATTTGTAATTTTGTAAGCTTGGCTGATCCTGTCCAAATATGCTATTATGGTTTTGTATATGTGTGTACATTATCTTTACATTTAATTACTCAATGTCTTTTCGTCCGTTCCCCCTTTTATCTCTTGAAAAGTTTGTCTTAGAGAAATGCTGTAAACACAATTTTGTTCCTGTCAACTAGACCCCGGGAAAACCATCTTCGTTTACGAAAGTGTCCCGGATTCGACTCCGGGAGACGATTATATTTTCCCACATCTTTACACGGTAGTTTCGATTTTACAGGGTGCAAGGTTTGTTTATTTTATTCATCGAAACACGTGAATTTGTACCAATTTTCTCCGTTGTTGCTTTATTCGACGGCTAAAACAACAAAATATCATATTATTGCAATTTTAAGGTGTTATGCGGAAGAATTTGTCAAAAACACGCGTTTCTTTTTGAAATTTAATGATTTTCCGTACTCTTTTCTGGTGTTGCCAAGGCGACCCGCATTGTTGCCGCCGATTGAATTAGCGTCCATTAAGCTTTCAAATAGGCAAAAGAATTAAGTTATTCGCTTCGCGTTTTTTATGAAGCATCGAAATTATAGTTGCAGCAAGGTCGAACTTAATAGGTAGCAGCGTTAATAATTGCAAATTATTATTATTCAGTAAATTGCGTGTGGGATGTGGGCATTTTTAACGATTGACGAAAAGAAAAAAATCTTCCTTCTTTATTTCAGTACTGGAATGTTATCTTTTTCGCAAGGGAGAAGCAATTAAACTTTGAACGAATAAATTATAAAAACAAACATGAAATTCAAAACGTCAGTTCACTAATTTTATAAGGAGAGATGGGCTATCATCACTTTTAAACACCTAGATTGCTGACTTCGCGAAAGTTTTTGCGGGCACCACTAGCCAATGTTAAATTTGCTTAAAATTGATGTGAAAAGCTCAACACAAATTCGTGCCAACTGTATTTTTTAATTCCTTGTATCGTGGAAGTCCTGCTATCTATATCTATACTAAACGCCTTGATTTTGTTTTTTTTCATGCTGCACACATCCTTATAAATGTTTCGTTGAATTCGGTTAGGCTGCTGCTTCCTTCCAAATTCATAATTACCGAAAAGTTTAATTCTTCAATTGTGGCATCCTATCTTAGTAGATACGTTCCGAATATGTCATTTTGGTCATGAATTTATGTGAAGGTTATATGTACCAAACTGTGTTGAAATCGTTTCAGCAAATTCTTCCCTGATATATGCGTAAGGACGGACATCAGAAATGGCGGAAAGTACTAACAAGTAGGGATGTACAAGGGTTTCCCGTGGTACAGGAGTGCTTTTCGTCGAATTCGCCGTATTGTAATCGTATACTAATATATTCGCTTTGTAATCAGAAAATTCTTTTTCCTTATATTCTGGTAACCCTGCTTTTTTGATTCGTTCTAAACAGGTACGGGTCGATATATAATAATTTTGTTATTTATTTATATGACGATTATATACATCATATTTGGTTAAAACATATGCAGTCAGTTCTCTAGAATTACGTGTAAAATAAATATAATTTTACATTTTACTGTGGTAGCCCTGCTCTTTAACTGTACTTTAAACATCTTAATTTCATTATGGTATGTTGTACAAATCTTATATACAAAATTTAATTGAAATCCCTTAAGCCAATTCCTTCCCACTACATAATTAATGAAAGAGTTTAATTTGTACTTGCGGCATCCCTGTTTGGCTGATTCGGTTTACATATGGTATTACGTTTTTAGCTTACTTTCCAGAATGGAAATAGTAGCATATAGTTTTGTCGTTGTGTCTGTATATCTGTCCGTCTGTCTGTCTGTCCCCCTTATTACTTTTGAACCAATAGACCGATTTTCATGAAACCTTGTAGAAATCTCTTACTTCATGGGCCGAGAATAGTTTTTGTTGCGAAGATTGAAGTCCCGGGTTCTATTCCAGAAAATATCAATCCTATTTGATTTATATGGGGAATCTGAAATCCATCGTGCAGGGTAATTTTCTCTTGAACATTAAAATATCTTAGAAGGAAAGGAATGAAGATTATAATTTTTATCGTAGCACTTTGCTTATCGATTATATTTCTTAGAATTTCGCGTAAATACTGGCGATTTTGTATTTTTTAACACTCATTACGAGTGTTGTCATAGGAACAACTATTGTTGGACTCGGATTCGGCATATTCTAATACGTACACGCGTTATTTTTGCCGCACAAATACGCGCGATAATTTAATATTCCGTTCGAATGTATTTGTAGTATTCTATAACGCTACATTATGAAATTTGGGAACACAAAGAGTAACATATCCGCAATGATTTTAAGCTATTAAAGAAAATATAACTATTAAATAAATGGTTAAAGCGCAAGTAGGCATCATAAGTTATGTTTGGATCATCTCGTTGTTATATGTGTACATTCTAAATATTAAATTTTGTTAAAATTTATGTAGTATGTTCGACACAAATATGTGTAAAAGAATGGTTTTTATTTCTTCTATTGTGGCAACCCTGCTTTCTGCATCTATACTAAACATCTTGATTTTGTTTTTTTTGTGTTACACGCCTCCTTCCTACAAAAGTTCATGGAAATCTGTTAAACGAATTCCTTCCTGATTCATAATTACCGAAAATATTAACATTGCAATTGTGGCAGCCCTGCTTAGTCGATCCGGTCCAAATATATTCCAATTTTGTAATTAATTAATGTGCATATTGCATGTACGAAATTTGGTTGAATTCGGTTAAGCCAATTCTTCCCTGATATATGCGTACGGACATCACGGAGATAAAAGTGCTTTTCAGCAATGACGAAAAGAAAAAAGACCGAAGGGCAACAGCGAAAGTAAAAACGCCATAGCTAATGAGTGGGTGCTGAATGCTTTTGGATAACCTCATGGAAAGCACCCGTTGTGGAAGGTGCTAGATCGGGGATGGGCAAACTATGGGGCGGACCCCATCGGTCCCACTGGAGCCACATATGCGGCCCGCGAAGCAATGATGAAAGCGAACCGTGAAATGCAGTACATACAGATAATTTCGTATCTGTTTGCTAAAATTAAATTAAAACGGGAAACCTTTTCTTTTGAAGTTTGGACGCTAAAATATTATTAATTACCGATTCTTACTGATTGAATCCTTCGCATTCTTTCAAGTAACATCTTGTTTTGGACACTTATGCGGCCCGCCGAAGAATTTGCATATGTTAATGCAGCCCGCCGATGCATTAGCATATGTTAATGCTGCTGGCCTATTAAATGATTTAAACCGGATAGCATTGATCGGACCAAAGACTGAGTAAAAATCCTTTGGAGAAATATAGGTGGGAAGGGTTTAGCTGATGAAGTTTTAGCATTAGCTGTAGCACCATTGTATATGGACACGATAGTGTCGAATCGATCGTAGGACAGAGTGTTATCGAGGCTCGTTCTTTTTCGAGGCCAATCCGAGATAATAACAGGAGAGTCAAACCTGAGAGAGAAAATTATTTAGGCGGATTGCACCCACTGCCACCCACCACTTTGGCGGATTGCATGGTAACCTGCGGATGTTTCCTCTCTCTATCTCTCTCTTTTCATCCCTTTGCCACATTTGGCTATTTTTCTCCATTATTTCTCTCCTCATGCCGCTATCACTTTCTTCCTTTATCACTTCGTATCTATCACTTCTAATTAGTGCTCTTTAGGCTGGTTTCCAAAGGAAACAGCTTTATGAAACTGTCCCGTCTGTGTGTATGTTTGGTTGACCCTACTAACAACTTTTGCGCCAATTGACCGATTTTCATGAAACGCAGTACGAGGCTCGTGTTTCCACCTCCGGGCTTTATTTTATTTGGCGAAGATTGAAGTCCCGAGTTCGATTCCAGGAACATTTTTTCCTTATTTTTTTTACATAGGAAATCTCAAATCCATCGTGCAGGGATGTTTTCTTTAATACATTAAAATATCTTTAAATTGTGATATCGGAGCAAGATTTATACTGTTCTAAGAGTAAAAGAATGTATATTTTAATTCTTATTGCCAAATTTTGATAGTTAATCGTATTTTCTTGAATTTCTACTAAAACTTTGGGTTTTAAATCACATTTATCGGATTGTTGCCATGAAGACGATTACCACCGAACTCGGTTTGAGCATAGACGGGTGAACAAAAGGATTGGTTATTTTGATCCAGACATATTAGCTTATAAACAGTACCTTTTATTAAATTCGTTTATTAAAAAAATACATGCAAAATATAATCTCAGAAAGTGATTTTCATATTGTTTTTAGTATTTTAAATCTGATAATAATCTATTAATTTATTTTCCAATTTTCTCTATCATTGATAAACTATGTACTACAAATGGAATTTATGGTATGAGAATTCCTTGGAATGTAACACATTTTGAAACATTTCCTGTCAATATAAGTAATCTATTCTGGACGTCAACTTTAGGGAAACCACCCTGCATTAGTCCTGTTTTGAATTTCTTGTTTCCTAAAAAAATCGCTGACGTATTCGGTTTCTGTCCGCCCGTTTGTACGAAAAATATTTCTAGAATCTTGCAACTTGGAAGAACCGAATTTTTCAGGATAGGTCGATCTCTGTAAAAGCTAAACATGGTTAAATCATTGTGGACCTGGAAACAACTACTAGGGAGTAATCGGAAAAAATCGCTAAGAAGTACATGCTGCTACATATGTAGGGTAACACAGGTCTCGAAAAATCCCAGACCCCTGGTCGCCATGGCGTCCAAGATTTTCACGCTGTCGCCTTGATACTGTATGCGCGTGCTGTAGTTAGGTTTAGGTTATATTGTAGACACATGCTGCACACATATTGTATTGTCGGGCTCAGGAGTTGGTATAGCAAAATATATCTGTCGGAAGCATTCGAGTTCCTGAAAATGAGTGCAAATCTTTATTCATGTTCGTAAACTACATGTTTTCAGAATATCATTAGACTTTTTCAGATGTATAATGGTCATTTTATTATGTTCTGCTAATGCGACAGAAATAAATGTGCATGACTTATTTATTGTGGAAGATTCGTGTTTAAATTATTAAACATTTATTTTTCTGACGATGATCTTTTGATCATTGATTGATATCCGTCAAAATTACGTAAGAAAATTTGTCGAACTATAGGTTAACAACCATACAACGCATCTGCGATTCTTTGTTCCGTTGGAAAGATAACAGTCGGTGCGCGCCTTGCGTAATTTACTCTGCAATTCCTCCCTAATCCTGCAGTACCCGCGTTAATTTTTCAACCGCCAGTACTCGCTTGGGATGCTCCTGACACTCCACAGATTGTTTTAATATAAAAATATCACTATTATTCAATTTATTCCTTATTTTATTCTATTTATAATAATTTCAAAGTGAAATTTGAGAAGTTCCAAATGATTTTTTCATTAGTAATCTATTTCGAAAAGAAAAAGTCTTATGATACACTATCATGAATGTTTTCGGATGCCAATCTATGAGTCGACGGACAGTTTTTAGGAATACACTTATTATATCGTCAGTTCGATTCAAGAAATCGGATATTCCGCAATAGAACCCAAATAATAATTTAACACGAGAGGAAACCATGTTTTCTCGCATCATGACTTTGAAAACTGTATTTGCTTCACTTTTTCAATTTGAATATTCTTGAATTTCACCATAATATTTATAATAGTCCTTTCAATTATCAATCGGAAGCAGCCTACCGGTAGCTTCAAAATAAAAACCGAACGCCGAAATAATAAAAATCTACAAACCTTGTAGGATCAGAGTCAGTGAAGGAACTGCTGAGATTCGATCACCAATTGCGGGAAATAACACATTATATGATGACGATCAGTGAAGAAACTATTGACAGACAATCTCAAATTACGTGAAATAACAAAAGTTCTATAGATGGTAACAATAATTTCGGAGTAAAATATGAACAACCTCGGCACAAAGAAAAATTCGCTGATTTCCGTTACGTACAGCGCAGCACTCTCTTAGAAAAACTCCTAAAAATATTACTACAGAAAACCGAAAATTTTTAGCAGAATAAGTTCCAAACACATTTTATTGCAGCTACTGAAGGGTCGGGTTGATAAAAGGCCAAAGGAAAGGAACCCTGTCATAAAACGTATGCCTTGGATGTCCACAGCACCCCACGCGAATACTGGAGGGCTGACATTTTTACCTTTTTGTACCTAATTCCACCTTCTCCATTCCCCATCGATTCTTCCCTTTTTTCCATTCATCCCAATAACTTGAGAGGTAGTTCCTTCTCCTATGCCGCCATTATCCCATCATAGATGGCGTAATAAAGTTTTTTTTTCATCCACGGTTCCTGGGAGAATTTCTTTCTTTTAAAGGTCTCGGAAGGCGTGGTCGAGGGTTGCTATGGCCTAGCCGACACTTTTACTGGTAATACCTTTCGCCCCCCAAATAAAGCAGGGCTGGGTCGCCGTGCGTGTTTTTTTAAGGAGACATATTTTATCGCTAAGGTTTCTCGCTGCCTTTTCCATTTTTTTCTGGTCCGGACTCCCTCGGCGGTCGTAATTTATCGCTTACATTCGATGAATATTGTATGTTGGTGCCATCAGATTAAAAGATGGAGAGGAAAATATGGCGGTTGCCTAGGAAACAATTCATTAAGGTAATGCATGATTAAAGGACTTTTTATGATGTTTTAAAATGAGACCGGGGTAAAATTACGTCGTCTTTTATTGCGGAATTATCTGTTCCTAACATTCGCTACGAATTAATCGAATTGGGACATATTTCATTTTGAAATACTTAAGGCCGTAAAAATGTTAAACGGTCTATGGAAAAACATTCGAGATACATAATACAACGAATAGCGTTATTACGGAAATTTTACTGCAACGAAAACGTTTCTAAGCTCTGGCTGACTGTCCACAGTATATAATTATGTAATATGAAATCTCCCCTTTTTATATGCGAATAATTTCATTTTTTTCAATATGGCGTAAATTGTAAGTTTATAATTACCGCTTACAAGGTACAAATTATGGCAAGTTTGTCAAAAGAAATATTTAAAAAATTATTTGAATAAATTATTCTTCTTCGGCGAAACAAATCGAATGACGCATCATCCGAAAGATCGTCATCACGGTATTTTTCTGGGCAAGAAAATTTTATAAAATCAACAATGACGACAAAAACGCCACTCCGCATTGTTGCCGAGATCAACAACAGTTGGAAAAATTCGCTGCGTCAGCCATTCCTAGACATGTTCGTCGCACCACTTCATGTCGATCGCATGATTATGAAAATTAAACAGCCGAATGTGCTAGCCTATTGCGCCACGGAGGATTCGTGTAATCCTCACATTTCGCTCCAGAATTTTACCACGTTAAGCCGGTCAGAAATCGTTTCTTATCGTTCACGCGAGATAAAACTGGCGCGGAAATCAGCAGCATGAAATGATGACAACACATACTGCCAAACCTTGTACGAAACCGATCCACCACACGCAGATTTGATTGTAAACGGTTTTTATGAATGTCCAGTTCATTTACCCGACACGCGTAAAATTCTATCGCGCACGGTCCTGAATTGGGCGCGCATTGCATTTCACGGTTGTGCGATGTGCGGGGGCTCGTGGCCAATAGGAAAACACTTGTGCCTGTTCTTTTCCACAAAAAAATCGAATTTGCGCGACGCGGTTGTTCACAAATGGCGTCTTCCAAGAACCTCGCCATCGCGTTGCGCATGGGACTGTTGCTAATGTTTGTATGAGAAAAACTACTATCAATCAGGGTTGCCAGCAGCTAAACAAGAAGTCCAATCCGAGACTAATGAAGGCTGCTATCCCAAAGATGAGGACGTCCCGAATTGATTACTTATATATTGACAGGAAATGTTTCAGTCTGTGTTAGTCATTCCGAGGAATTCTCATACCATAAATACCATTTGTAATTCATAATTTATCAATGATAGAGAAGAATTGGAAAACAAATTAATAAAGCATTATCAGATTTAAAATATTAAAAACAATGTCAAAATCAATTTATGACAATATATTTTGCATGTATTTTTATAAATAAAGGAATTTTCTAATAAATGGTACTGTTTATGCTTAAGCTAATTTGAATGGATCAACTGTCCATTGCTGAAAGGTAGTCGAGCGGAAAAGAAAATAGCCAATCCTTTTGTTCACTCGTCTATGCTCAAACCGAGTTCGGTAATAATCGTCTTCATGCTAACAAACCGATAAAATGCAATTTAAAATGCAAAAATGCTATATTTTCGTAGAAATTGAAATCTACATTCTTTCTCCTTAGAACAGTATCAACTTCGCTTCGATATCACAATTTTAAGATATTTTAAAGTAATAAAGAATACAAATCTGCACGATGGATTTGAGACTTCCTATGTAAAACCAATAGGGGAAAAACGTTCCTGGAATCGAACCCGGGACTTTAATCTTCGCCAAATAAAATATGGGCCGGAGATCTGCCCTGACAGCACGAGCCTCATACCAAGTTTCATGAAAATCGGTCGATTGATGCAAAAGTTGTAAGTTGTGGACACAGACATGCACACGCGCGCGGACACACACACACAAACACATACTAAAAACACGCGAAAAGTTTAAGTTAAAAGTGAATAACGACTTTCTCGTATGATTTTCTTGAAATCCGGTACTCCTTTGATAAAAATGTACTGAATAAAACATATGCTACGGACGGACGGACACGACCTGACAATACGGCGTTCATTTTTTTTTACTTATTGCAATGAACGCCTAAAAAAAAGGGACAATACAAAAATTAATTTTTATTCACAACCATTGCATAGCTAATAACTGTCTCTTTTAATTCATTTCGCGGCATTGAATATCCCCGAACAAAGTAACCTCGATGAAAATGTCGCCTGACAAAATGTCCACGGAAAAAATATCCCCAAACGCTAGGTAGGACATAATGGAATAAGTCTACCGAGGATGCCTTTGAAGTATGTTCTTTGACTGATGTCATCCAAAAGTAGGGTTAAAAAAAAGGCAGACATTAAAAAAAGAGGGCTTGGGGAAAAACAAAGGAAACATTAAATATTAAAGTGAAAGAGCTTCGATAAGATTGCAAAGAGGGCGAGGGCGTTAATGCTGTCGCGGTTGAGAGCCAGAGAGAAAGATAAAGAGACATGCCTGTTGACAGCGCATCGTGACACGTGCTGCGCGTCTCATTTATTTTTATCTCCATGACGAAGACGTGAAGGGAGGGGGGGGGAGATAGCAGGTGGAGGGGGATGAAATTCGTCTTTACCGCCGTCCGTTAATTATATCCGTCAGAGAACCGGCAAATTCCCTTTTCCCCTGTAACCGTCCTTCTGTTGCCAGACCCTATTTCTCATCTCCGCGATCCTTCAAAACTTACTTCCCCTTTCACGCGCGGCGAGTGCGCCATCTTGTTTGGCTCCGAGCGAAACTTAAAGGTGGCCAACCGAATCCTGAGATAAGGAGCCAGGACTTACTGATGTGTAGATACATTGCCAAGGAGACACAGTGATATGTAATACACGGACAGGCTTTTATTCTTTTTGAAATAAAAATAAAAAAAAAAACTGACCTACGATCACCCGATTTGAAGTATTTTAAAGAAAAATTAATAAAATCACTTGTTCTATCTTTTTTCCTCCTACAATTCGTAATTACAAATATCGAACATTTAATTCACATATTTAGGTGGAAATATTGCCATTTTAACGATAATTGCCTTGACGACAATGTAATTGTCAAAACCCAAGCTCATATTGTTGTCCCGAGGATAAATGCCTTATCCTCCCCTACCTGAAAATTTGTTTATCTTGACAACTGACTGCTATGAGAAACTAAATCAATATAAATGGTGACAGTTAAAATAATTTATTTATAGTAAAAATTTAAATTCCACTTTTCATTAATTTGAACCCGTAATTTTTGACGGGCAATATACTAGAATATTTATATTGGACATTTAAGAGGTAGTGTTAATGACAACAATAAAATCTTGCTCTTGTACTTATTGGGTAATCTCGCAATCCTTGTTTTAAAGAATTTCCTTGAAATTTGATTTGCGTTCATTTTGAGCCCATACTTAGTAGATGGAATTATTGGATCAAATGATCCTTATGCTACAGGCATAATCTGGAATGTTGGGAAATTTGGAAATAGAAGAAAACAATCTTTTATACCCTGGTCTTACACTTCCCAGGCACATATCCCTACACTGAGTTATCTTAGCAGAGTAATTTTCCTATTTCAGCACGAGAATGTTTTCTTGGGTTTTTCCAACATTCCAGCTTACGTCTGCAGCATAGAGATCATATGCTCCACTAATTCCATCTATTTATAATTAGGCAATCTAAGACCAATTGAGAGGGTGGGGGTTTTCTTTGATGTAATATCTCTTTGAAGACGTCCGTTTGGGGCTGGTCATAACCTAAGGAAACATTGCGAAGGGGGAAGATAATTCTGCTCCGATAGTTCAGTGGTAGAATATCTGTCCGGAAAATGGAAGACCCGGGTTGTATACGCGTTCATAGCAAATTTTTTTCTCCTGTTTCCAAATTTTTCATGCTTAGCAGTTCTTCAAATTGGTTGCCCTTCAAAACAGATCGGTACCTGGATTTCACATGCTTGAGTGACACCAATGCAGACTAAAATAAACTGATGTGGGCAACACATGACTTTCTCCATATTTATATGGCAAATTACGTGTTGTTAGCTCTGGGATCGTTGTCAATATTAACTTCCGGTTGACAATTAAGAAAATAAAAAGGAGCGTTACTAAGACTAACCGTCAATTGTTAACAATAATCTTCGGTAGGTGGCGTGGTGGTGGCAGCTAAAAATGTAAGATATCTCTTAAACAATGCATTATATGGAAAAATGTATCAAACAAAGGTTGTAGAAAATAAAATTTCCTACAATTTTTATTGCAGTACATTTTTTCATTTATCAAATATTAAAGCAAATATTTGAAAATAACGGATATGTGACAAGAGCAAACACTCACTTCCGAATGACCGATTTTTACCAAAAACTAATCAGTTCTTGTGACTTTTATAAAAATGTTAAATATAAAATTTGGTGTTGACCTGATTAATAGTTTTTGAGTTAGAGCACCCACAATAAAGCTGTCACATACACAGACCTCATCGAGAAAATGGTCAAAACGTGTTCAGGGGACCTTAAAAGTATTTCCGTTGAAATATCGAATTCGATTTTTTTATGAAAACAATACTTTCTCTATACTTCGTACATGGAGAAAGTAAAAATATAATTCGAGGTTAATTTTAGCGCTGTACCATCGGCATTATAAGTCAGATACACCCTGGCAATGTCTATCTTATACCTCTTACAGTCTGCATGCTATTTGAATTTAATTGATTGCAAAGACAGACAGACAGATATAAAACATAAGGGCGATTATAAAATGAAACTCGCTAAATACCATGGCAACTTCAGGGAGGCAAACGCACCGTACGCCGGCACCCCAACAAATCGTATGCTCCCAGCTGATTCACCTCTTGCCTACGAGCATTGTGTATCTTAGAGGTAGTGCAATGAAGAGCCGGAGAGGAAAGGGGGAGAGAAACCTGGTGCAGGGTTTTTTTATCATGCTCTTAACGAAGAGCACCAAGGGGGGCAACGGCTTAACGTCCCTTCCGAAGGTCGGGGTGTTGATTTGAGCGCGCTCCTCGTCTCTCTTTTTCTCATTGGTTCATCATCGTCTCTAATTAGTTACAACACCCACAAATAGGGGGCCGGGCGTTCTCGGAAAAAATCCCACAGTATTCGATCCGGGTGTCGCCTTAGCTGGCGAGGCCAACGCTCTAACCCAGGGATCGGCAGCGTTTTTCCGTTTAGTGCCAATCTTTACCAATATTCGCTATCTGTGGCCATTCTCGAGTGCCGTCCTTCAGATAATTTTGTCCATAACGCTTACTAATAGGTGATTCTTATATTTTAATACTCGGAGTACGGACCTCGGGTCTCAGGAGACCCGAAAGGTATATTTTCGAAAATATTTCTTTAAAAAATATTTTGCCGAAATTGATACTTTATGTATTCCAAGTGGAACATGTTGGGAGTTTAAAATCAGTAATAAAATTATATTGTAATTTAATTAAGTCATCGAAATCACGGAATGTATAAATGTGAGGGTCTTCGGGGACTCGGCTCCGTACTCTACGTCGTGTAACTTTTATATCTCTTATGACCGGGCAGATCAAAGTCCGAACAGAATTATCTCGCTCAGCACGACATTGTAATACATCTTACAATTAGTTATTATCGAAGCCTCGACGTCTCGATTTCCAGTTTTCTCTTGTGTCTCCGTTATTCACAACGTTCTGTTTGCCTCCCGAATCATTTTGTAATATACTTTTTATTTTTTGTGACACTATGATTCTAAAATGGGAGATAGAATATTTAGGCTTTGGAGTTACGTTGCTCCACAACCTGCAAGAACAAGACCCGAAAATACAGTTCGAAATATTAGTTAAGTTATTATGTATTAATTACACTTCCAGCTCAGATGAATCAAACTAACATAAGATTAGCTGTATCAAACTAACTGAATTTACCTTCAAAAATAAATTTTTTGGTATTGTTAAATGTTATCCTTAAAAAAAGAAAATTATTTCATTTTTATTTATATGCGTAATTATGTATTTAATTTTGCAAATATATACCATTATTACACTATTTATTGTATAAATCATTATCCTTATTCGATTTTCATTCATTGATTACTTGGATGTTAAAAATTATTGTGAGAAAATGATTTTAGAAGCTGGGTCCTCTAGGACCCGGGTCCGGACTCGGTGTGAAACCACTTAGGTCCGTGCTCCGAGTGTTAATAACATAATGCGGCATCATTACAATACTAAAATACAAGTGAAATCATGGTAAAGTTCCTTTAAATACATATTTTTGTAATTCTTCCTTAAAATCTCGTGCAATGTAAAATACCTTCGCGTGCCATCTTTCGCCACGCGTGATATAGGTTGCCGACCCCTGCTCTAAACACTACACCACCGACTCCCCCACTCCAACAAGGGACAAGTTTAAATCGTGGCGAGTCTTCACCTTGTTTTACACAGCTCTGATAAGCATCTGGCAACTCCTGAATAATTTTCTTATGCATTTTTTGGCGGCGTCATTATGAGAGAAATCCTCGTATATCTCGCATTAGCGACCTCAATTTTGTCGGGTCGAGTCAACGCACAAGGGCTCATCGTATCGAACGATCTCGTCCCTAAGGGGTTACCTTAGTACGGCCGGTGATGCGTGGAATGAGAGGCATGCGAGACTGTTATAGGAGGCGTCGTAAAAGCCCCCCTGGCGGACTCGGGTCGGACCATCAATAGCACTCCATTCCCATCTCCATCTCTCTCTCTCTCTCTATCCGTCTATGCTATCCAGGAGAAAGCAGTCGCTTACGGAGCGAGAAACTATCTATCCACTCTCCTCGTCTTTAAAAAAAATTCTCCAAACGAAGGAATCTGGAATTTGTGAATCCTGTATTGCCTCTAAAATGCCCTAGGTGATGAGTTCATCAACTGGTCCTTGGTCTGAAACCCGAGTCACCCGGGAAACCGCTAAAATCGCCTCGGTACGGCGGATTCCATCTGACGCATTAATTTCCAAATAGCTAAGGTATGCCGTTAAATAAAGCGTTTCACATCCCACCGTTATTTTTAACGGCGTGCGCAGAAATTCTAGTTCTGTTGACGCAAACGAGATTTTGTTTTTTTTAAATGTGTGATTTCGACAAGGGCGTATTTTTAATGCCAATCCATGCACTGGAATCTCTCGCTGATTTCATGACACAATTTAATTTTTGAATCTGCAATATCCAACCTAAAAATTTGCTTTAGGTCCCATTTTCAAGCACAGTCGCTGTTTATAAGCCATTCATGAATATTTTTCCAAAAACAAATAATCCATCTGCCTCCAAAGACATTTTAATCGCAAAACAATTTATACAGCAAGCGTAACACACTTGAATTACCAGCATATAATCAGCACATAAAAATCGCCAATAATTTAATTCGCAACGAAAAAATAACTTGGAATAACTTTCACGCTAAAATGCACGCTGTTATACAACGTAAGACTGAATACAAAACACAAAATTTACAAAAAAACAGCATTCACTCACTAACAATAATTATACACGAACGCCGATTAGCATCACCAAAACCTCAGACAACAATGTTGTAAATCTTTCACACGAATCCTTCGACACAGAAGAAATGTCTCTCCTCCACAAAGGACTAAAATAGGCCCTTCCTTAAAGAAAACCACCACTAGAAGACGTAATAGCCAACATCGAATTCTTCATTAAATATATCCCAGAAATTACCAAAACTTTATAATGAATTCGGCATTAACCAAAATCAAACAGAACATTAAAAACTCAGCACGACCCACACACACTTACCAGAAACCATATCAAGAATTGAAATCATTAAATGCCAAAAATTGTTTTTACATAAAAGCCCACAAAGGAAGCACTGCCGCTATAATGGAAAAGGATCAATATTACCAAAAAGTTGGATCAACTTCTCCAAAAAGGCCCCAACACAAAAATCCCAAAAAAACCGCTTTGAACTAAATTATCACTAAAACAAAAATTACTCTGGAAACATGCTCCACTTTAATAGATAAACGGCTCAATCTTCGATTAAATATCTCCAATCCAGTTGTCTCCAGAATGTACTGCCTTCCAAAATTACACAAATCAGGTATACCTATGAGACCCATAATTTTAGGGATCAAGTCTCCTACACACAAAATATCTCAGTGGCTAGATCGTCAATTCAAACAAATACAACTAGATTGTGACTCTCTCATCAAAAACACACAAGATATCATCAAAAAAATAAAAAACACCGCATTTGCAGATAGTGAAATCTTAGTTTCCTTCGATGTCACCTCCTTATTCCCAAGCGTACATATCAAAGAAATCATAGAATTCCTAAAGACAATGATTATTAGAAAAGAATACTCCTAAGGAAGCAACAGAAGAATACGTTCGTTAACCTCCCTGTGCGTGCAACAAAGCTTCTCCATAAACAACACCTTCTATCAACAAAAAACGGTACCACTATGGGTAACTCCCTTTCTCCTTTCTCAGCTGAACACTTCATCACCAATTACGAGAAGACTTGTAAATCTTCCCTCCCATATTTTCCATAAACTTGGCTCAGATACGTAGATGACCTCTTTGCAATCTTTGGCACAGCAAAATGAAGCATCCCCAATTTCATACAACGCCTCAACCAACAACTCGACACGATCAAATTCACGCACGAAATATAAAACAATAAATATTTACCTTTCTTAGATTTGCTCATTACAAGAAAACATAACAAACTGCAATTTAACATTTACAGAAAACCTACACACACCAAGACATAAATTCATATGGACTCGCACCACCATATCTCACATAAATTGGCTCCCACTCGATGACTCACAGACTACTAAATACACCTCTGTCGAAAACAGATTTTTACATAGAACTTACATTTATTAAAAACTGTGCATCACACAACGGACTCGACTCACAAATCATTGACTAAGTGATTAAAAAACACAAGCACAACATTCAAAGTAAATCATGCACCACACTCAGGAACCAAAACACAAAGAAAAAAATACATAAAACTACCATATGCACCGAAACTAACAAATAATCTCCAACGCATGCTCTCAAAATTTGATCTTCACCCGGTTTTTGTCAACGAAAATAAATTATCCAACCTACTGACGAACCCGAAAGATGAAATTCCCAATCAACACAAATCAGGCATTTACCAAGTCAATTGAAGTTTGTGACAAAATGTATATTGGACAAGAGGCGGCCCGATGAATTTTGGCGCCTCGGGCGAGATAGCACTCCAGCGCCCCCCTACGTTAATTATTATGGAGATACTTACAAAGTACATGTTAATTTATTCATCGCTCTGTAAAAATTATTGATAATGAAAAGTTAAAAGAAATTCCATCAAGATTCTAACCTGTTCTTTGATATAAATTACTATCCAACATTCATTCACTTGCAAGTAATACATAGATAAATGATTGGGATAGCACCCCAAAAACTTTGTCGCTCCGGGCAGCCGCCCGCAGCTCGCCCGCAGCTCGGACCGGTCCTGCATAGGACAATATGAGATGAAATGAAAGCGATTCAAAATTAGAGCTATTTCAAAATTATTTCTCGTGCTCTCCTTGTATTGCATCCTCTCATAAGGATTTTCAAAGTGCCTTTCTACTGAAATTATAGGAAAAGGATTTTATTCCTCTTGAAAATTATGAAAACCTAAGCCACATAAGTCCAACTAATTCATATCAATCCATTCAACACCTTTATGAATTACCACAAGTTTGGATCCACGTTTACCACAGCATTTTCTGGACGATTTAGAAAAAAAATCATTTTCGTCACTATTTTTGTGAATATTTTCGTGGTTTTTTAAAACAGTATTCCTGTAGCATAATATAAGCCGCACGATCCACAAGTTCCTGGAGCAAAGTATTCTTAACAGGCGGACAAAATGCATCATAAGGCATTTACCACAAGGGGGATTATCTCGCTTAAGCCTGTCTTTCCGTAGGAAGAATGTATGCTAAAATTCTCCAAAATTAAATTTTAGTAGCAAACATGTTTTTAACGTTTTTCAGCAAACCAAAGTCGTCGCGTTATCAAAAAACCATCTCCACCCACGTCACGATCCGTCACAAAATTATCAACTATCCCCTAGGGAGGACATGTCTGTTTTACCTAGGTTTTTACCGACAATCTCTAATCTCCCTTCAATTTTATATATTTTTACTCTGTATGATTCAGGTATATGCTGTTTATGTAATGCGTATTGTAATATCTTACTTTACCATTTCTTATATTTATTATATTGACGAAGGGTTAAATGTAAGAATGGAACTTATGGTCTAAATTTCGCCCGAATAAAGACGATTATCTATCTATCTATCTCTCCCATAGATCTTGAGGTAATTTATGGATGGCAATTATTAGGGTGTTAAACTTATAATGTCGCTAATCGTTGAGGCAATTTTTTTTAATAAATCCACATTTTGAGAAAATCTGATAGAATAAACTACTCGTCATTGTCGTGCTACACAGTTCATCTTTTCAGAGGGTTTATTCTGGACGATACTTTGCACAAATATGAGATGCCGTTCGATTTTGTTCAAACATTTTGGCTCTAAAGCCCCACACAGACACCACGGACAGACAGACGGCATGGCAAAAACCACTTTTTTTTGGACTCGGGGACATCTAAAACGTCTGTTTCCGCAAAAATGTCGAAGTCGTTTTTTTGCTGTTGCAATATTTTCTCGGTAACATAGGTACGACTTATGTGAGAAAATAAAAATCGAGTTTCCGTCCGGGTGTCCACCCAGAAAAGGAAATTGGCGAATTTGTACGGAGCTGATGATTCGAATTCGACCAAACTGCACCGTGCTGTTTAGGGGGTCGTCGATTACAACCACTCCTATGAAATAAATAAAAATATTTTCTCTTATTTAATTCCCTCCCCTTGAGAACACAGGAGTGAGGGTAGCATACTTTTTGCTTTCTCCATATACGAAGTGTAGAGAAAGTATTGTTTTCATGAAAAAATCGAATTCGAGATTTCTACGGAAATATATGTTTTAAGGTCCCCTGAACACGTTTTGACTATTTTCTCGATGATGTCTGTGTGTATGTCTGTCAGTCTGTCTGTATGTGATAGATTTTTGTGGGCGCTCTAACTCAAAAACCATTCATTAGGTCAACGCAAAATTTTATGTTTAGCATTTTTATAAAAGTTAGAAGATCTGATTAGTTTTTGGTAAAAATCGGTAGACCGAAAGTGGGTGTTGACTCTTGTCACTTATCAGTTATTTTGAAATATTTGCTTTATTATTTGATAAATTTAAAAATGAACTGGAATAAAAGTTGTAGGAAATTTTATTTTCTACAACCTTTGTTTGATACATTTTTCCATATAATGCATTGTTTAAGAGATATCTTATATTTTTAGCTGCCCCCACCATGCCACCTACCGAAGACTATTGTTAACAATTGACGCTTAGTTACGTCTTAGTAACGCTCCTTTTTATTATTTTAATTGTCAACCGGAAGTAAATATTGACAACGATCCCAGAGCTAACAACATGTAATTTGCCGTATAAATATGGAGAAAGTCAGGTGTTGCCCACATCAGTTTATTTATTTACGTATTAAAATTAATTAAAATCTAGGCACGAAATCGGAACTGAAATCCAGGCTCGGAAAAAATCTTTTTGTTTATATACGGTCAAAAATTTCAAATACGGGCCAAAAATTTCCAAAATTGTGCTTGTAACGACATATTTACAAGATTTTCGAAGGGAATATTCTTGTTGCCATAGAAACCCGTTTATTGCCGATAAGGCTCTCTAATCCCGGCGAGGAGGAAGAGCGGGAGGTAATTGTTAGCTTCGTGCGCAGACGGCACATTGTCGTGGGATAGGGAAAGGGAAAGCGAGGCGGGGAATTCAACAATGCGGGAAAATTGCGAGAGAAATGAAGGAGAGGTGGAAGCAGCGGAAAATGTGTTTCGCTACGGTAACGCGAAATAACAATACGGTTTGTCAAATTCTCGGAGATTGAATTTTCTTTTCTGTTCGATATTGGTTTATTATTCCTTATTATTTGCGTCTGTAAATAAATCTATGAGTTCGAAGCTATTTTTCTTTACTTGGCAATATCGGCATATATATTTTTCAACGTTTCTCAAAATTTCTCCCTTGCAGTAAAAACAAAAAAATCCATTTAAAAAAATTAGACAATCATTAGCTGAAAAAAGAGTGAAAATTGTAATTTGAATGCTTTTGAATTAAGTACGTGCGAAGGTTTCCGCGGCGGTTGGATGATGAAGGTTGCCATGGCTTTCGGGTTTCCACCGCGTGTGTCGTCAACAGAAGGCAACACACGCAGCGGAAACCCGAAAGCCATGCAGCCTTCATCAATGCTTTTTAGTTCCTTTTTCTGTACAAGCGCACCAACTTGAGGGGAGGGAAAATAATTAAATTTAACAAGTGCCCAAATTTGGGCCCCCACGAGCTTTAGGCCCCGGCCCGAAAGGCCCTCCTGTCTCCAACCCTCTTCCCTCAGATTGGCTCTGGTATTCGGCACCATTTGTTCGACAACCTGGTTGGGGGTTTTCAATACAAAAAATGCAGAAAGACTGGCGTATGGTATGAGTGGCGCGAGAAATTAAAAAAAAATAAAACGAAGGGAGATCGAAACGCGATGCCTTACGACCGCTTTATAAAAAACAAAGAAGGAGCGAGAGGCGTTACCGGTTCTTCTCTTTGCCTAGGGACCCGCATCTCCAACGGGAAATACTCCCTTCTCCTTTATAACTCCTAAAAAAAAGGACCCTCTCTCTCTCTCCTCTTTTATGGTCCATCCCTCTTCCTCCCACCGACCCGATCATAACAAGGGTGAGGTTTGGACCGTAATTTCGAAGGCAGGCCTCAGGCCACTTGTCTGAGGTCTCCGCGGTCATCGTTTAACGTCTGGAGACGAGGAAGGGTCGAGTCGAGGAGGGGAGGAGAGGATTTGGAGATGTTGAGGTGAGGGAGAGGGAGAGAGGTGGCGAGGGAGGGAGATAAAAAAAAGTGTTGAGACCAAAGAAAAATGAGGGAGAGCGGCAGAAAACAGAAGAAGAAGGAAAGGATGAGTAGAACAAGGGGGATAAGGAGATAGAAGGATGCCGGGGAGCGGATGAAAAGAATCGACATTAAGAAACAGTGAAAATATAGCAATTAGTTAATATAAACTACTTTTATCATGGGTATTTTTCGTATGGTGGTATGATTCATGATTGCTCTTAATCGAAAGCAATGGGGTTTCTGTCGACGACATAATTTCGCTAAATCGGCAACGAAGGAGTTTCCCGCGGCGACATCAATTCGCAATATCATCAGCAGTTGGGTATCTCATGACGACGTAATTTTGCTTAATCAGCGACAATGGGGTTCCCCCAAAGGCATAATTTCGCTAAACGAGCAACAATGTAGTTTCCCTCGACGAAATAATTTCGCTAAATCGGCAACAATGGCGTTAATCTCGACGACGCAATTTCGCTAAATCAGAAAGACTGGGGTTTCCCACGAGGACATAATTTCGCAGTATCATCAACAATTGGATATCACTTAAGGACATAATTTCGCTAAATCAGTGGCAATGGGGTTCCCCCAATGACATAAATTTGCTGAACAAGCAACAATGTAGTTTCCCCGACGAAATAATTTCGCTAAATCGGCAACGAAGGAGTTTATCTTGACGACACAATTTCGTTAAATCAGCAACACTGGGGTTTCCCCCAACGACATAATTTCGCTAAATCGGCAACAATGGAATTTCCTTCGACGACATAATTTTACTAGTCCAGCAACAATGGGGTTTTCCCTGACAACGAAAGTTTTCACATCAAAAACGAAATTTTCGTGTTAAGAAACAAATCCATGCCTTCGATATACGCGTTTTTTTTAATGGAGGGTAGGAAAGAAAATTTTCATTCTTTTATGCGTTCTTTGGTTATATTCACGCAGTCGTACGATTTTTTAAAAGTAAATTTAAAATGCGAGTAACAAATACGCCGCACACATTCCCGCGTTATTCAAATGGTGGAACGAAACGGTCCTGTAATCCTACTCGAGATGTTATATTATTTCTCTGGTCGGCTGGCCTCTTTAAATCCGAGAGAATGGTTTTCGAACTATTCGTCAATATAAAAAGTTGTCAAAAAAGCGAGAAACGCATGCAAAGGCGATGATATACGGCGAGCGATATTTTGGAGTGAACGAGACGAAAGGAATCCGAGATAACGAGGAAGAAACAAGCGAGATAGGCATGCAGACAGACAGGAAAACGTCCTCTTTCAAGCGTAATTGAGACTATACAGTCCCACCTGACACAGAAAGGAAGAAAAATGACGGAGAGAGAGAGACGGATGAGTATGAGAACGAAGAAAAGAAAGTGGAAAATGGAGGAACGGCAGAGGGAGGAGATTTTTTGGAGGTATAATGGAGGGAGGTGTTCCAAGGAAAAGACGGGTGAATGGTGGTAGTGGAGGTATATGGCTCCATAGAGGCAAGGGGGAGAGGCGGTGGGATGAGACGAATTGGGGGGGGCGGGAACGATGTATTCCAAAGGTGAGGCAACCTCCCGTGGAATATTCTTTTGGTCTACGACCGAATATCCCGTCTCGTCTACACTGTTTGGAGATTATCGATAATTCCTCTAAAGCCCTGACCTAACACAGAAACGGGATCAAGAGTATGCCGACCCCCCCTTCTGATAGTAATAATTAATAAGAGAAACGGTGATGCTCAAAGAATATGACCTTGGCAATGCAATTTTATCCTCAGAAAAAAAAGTTTCATTTAGGGACTCTTCGTTTGAAACGTTTTCTATTCGGGCTAGCTCGAGTCAGAATGAATTACCGCTGGCCTCGGTAGCGACGGGAGTTAAGCATGTCTAGCTGCAAATTTTAGGATCGCGGGTTCGAATCCAGCTTATAGAACGGTCATATGTGGCCGTCTTTGTATTCCGTATTTAGCACATCGTGAAAAACCGCAAACGGCTGTTTGTGCGCAGATATTAAATAAATAAATAAGTTATTATGGTATAATTAATGAGTCGTAAATATACTTAAAGTATGACGGATTAGCGTAATTTTTATTGAAATTTTAGGAGAATGTAAAATGCATCGACATTTAAAAGAGGCCATATGTGTTTCAATGGGTCGATTTTGTTCACCGATTACACATCAATTTTATAAAGTCCTCCGCTGATATAACATTTTCCTATGCTGGAATTAAATATTTATATACGTCACATGCGTTGCTATGAAAACATTTCCGTGTTAGCAAACTGTAATTAATAAATACATACGATCGACCTTTCAAACTGCATGCAAATATATCCGAAACACCTACGACCCCAAAATTTTTATAATGTTTCCGAATCTTAAAATTTTTTTATCTTTAACCGTTTTGAGTTGGGAAAGCATTTGACGTGATTTTCGGGAAAAACAGATGAAGAAAGGAGAGAAATTGAAATTCCACTTTGTGTATTTAAGTTGGTTACCGAACATAAATGTTGTTTGATACATAGACCACGTCTGCGTTGCATACTTGAGCTAAAAAAACAGGTTGTAGATATGCCTGATACTCTACCTACCATCTCCAGATGAATAGAGCTTCCCCTTCCTGCCCGCAGCCTCTGCCTTCTCTCCCCGCATCCCAACCGCAAAACCACCTTCGGAAGATCGTATGTAGGCGGTCTTTAGAAGCGCGGTAGCAAAGGGGAGGTTGCCAGGGAACGACCCGGTTAAGGCTTATTGTTACCAACAGAAGATGGGAAGGATTCAACCAACGAGAGGTAACCCTAGGGGCTGCCCGAGGTATTTTGGCGCCCCGGGCGAGATAACACTCCAGCGCTCACCTACGTCAATGGGATGTTTGCAAAGTACAAGTTAATTTATTCATCGCTCTGTGAAAATTATTCATAATGAAGAAATAAAAGGAATTCCGTCAAGATTCTAGCAGGTTCCTCGACATAAATTGGTATTCAGTTATGATTCACTTGCAAGTAATGCGTAGATAAATGATCGGGATAGGGCCCCAAAAACGTTGGCGCCCCGGGCAGCGCACGTAGCTCGGGCCGGCCCTGGGTAACCCTATGTGACTTAATATTTATGTATATTACTAGCGTAATTTCCCGTCAATTATGACGGGAATGCGTGGATTAAGTATTAAATTGAAGGCGCTTACTATTCTTTCTCCTTTTCTCTCTTCCTCTCTCCCATCCTCATCCCTACCATTCTCCCTCCCTCGATCCCTCTCTCATTTTTTGAAAAATAGACTTCCTAGTCTCAATCTCGCCCTAGTAAAGATCATCATTATCTATCTAGCTCTCCCATCTCCCTACTCCGTCTCCCTCTTTCACTCCCTTTATCTCTTGCTTCATCACTATTTCTCCCTCCCTCCTCTGGAAAAATAGATTTCCTAGTCTCAATCTCGTCCTAATAAGGAACATTATCAACGTATCTCTCCCTCCTCTCTCTCTCTCCTGATAAAGCATTCAAAGCACGCTTTCCTTACGCACATCGTATACGGATTGAGACTACAATAAAATCTCGAGGTTTAACAATGACACGGTCGGCAAGGCAACATGTTGTTAAAAAGCTTAAAATTTTCCAATACATATGATTTAAACGTATTACTTGATCAATTTAGATTCGTAAGCGAAATGCGACGATAAGAATACGAAACTTTATTTATTTTTCTTCAAAACGGTTTAAGTTTGAATGATGTACGACAATTCTTTTTAATTTTAATTTGCAAAAGAGTAAAAGCCTGTAAGTCGAAAAAACGATTTTTACGAGTTATCTTATGGGAAACAGAAATTATCTAATGGATTCGAACCCGGATCTTTTTCGTTTTGTTTTTTGTAAATGGCTTTTACTACACGAATAAAATTTCAGTTTTTTTACCTGCACGGGAGGTTAGTTAAAACAAGTTAGGAAAGTGTGTAGTTTATCTCAAATGGGCGCGTTTCGTGCGATGGAGTATTTGAAACTATGCAATATAATTATACCAAACACACACCATAAAACAGCGAAACACCAGGACCCGATTGTATCTCTGCCTATTAAAAATTTCTTCTCTCCCCTTAGTTGATGCATCAATAAACATATTGCGCAATTTGAATGACGAAACACCGCAAAACGATATATCAGAAACGATTCGAGGGAAATCTTAAATTTATATTTAGTGATGTATTTTCTGATCAGTTTTAATCAACCGAACAATCGAAAATTACTTAAAACACCTCACGAGTTCAGTACCTAGCTGTAATATTTACGTTTATGTTATTTTCTTCGATGTAGAGAATCCATTTCCTTCCGTTTACAAAATCTGTCATGCACTCCTACGGAATTCAATTTGTTTTGTAATTATAGCAGATCTTATTTACTTAAGTAACCAATAAGATTGTTCACGTTGACAACAATTAGATAGCTAGGCATGTATTTTTCCAAGTTCAAAGCGAATTACGACATTTTTTGTTCGATTTTCTTGATAACGGATACTCCTACGATAAAAATGTATAGGAAAAGAAATACTCTACGTTACAAGTTCTACATGTTTATTTGAAAATTATTTTAATTTGACCAAAAATTTACGAGATATAACGGAAAGTTCATTTTTGTCACCAGTAAAGTGGTACTCCTGATTAGCTTACGTGATTTATTTGTGATTTTTTTATTGACTTGGATTCTAAGTCCTTAATATCAAATTTAAAAAAAAAATCCGTTAAGTAGAAGCCGAGAACGAACATGCGGACGGACGAAAGGACGGACAAACCGAAGCTAATAGGCGCTTATGCTGGAAGCGAAAAGCGCCTAAAAATACCATTGCAATCAGGCATAAATAGTTCATATTAGTAGTACGTGACCGGATTTATTAGCTCATTGCTTAAAGAAATAACACCAAGTCGAAACACTTCAAAAAAAATTGCTAAACGTCTTTATGAGATTCGCAAAAAAAGAAATTGTACGATTCAAAGGTTTTCGCAAAGCGAACATACGAGTCTGATTGGCTAATAATCGTTTCTATCTTTCAGTGCATATGTCACGGTAAATGTGCGTAATCAGGCAAATGTGTGCATTTCCCGGTTAATGTCCACATTTACTACCAAGTTTGGTAAATGCAAGTATACTTTTACCAATTGGATTGGGGAAATGTACACATTTACCTAGAGACACTGGTAAATGTGGATAAACGTCGCAACACAGGCCACAACTTGGCGGAGTCGCGAACATCTGTTGCAATTTAGAAGTACGGTAAATGTGCTTTGTTCGGTAAATGTGTAAATTTCGTGGTAAATGTGTATAATTAAACTAAATTTGAACATGAAGGCAAATTTTACTCGGCCCCACCATGTTGGGTAAGTAAGTTAGTCGAAGTGTTTTTCGTTCCTCCTGACGTTCACTGTGTTCCCCCCTCGGATTGAGAAGCGTTCATCTTAATAATATATACTAGTGGAGCCGAACCCTCGATGATTTTTATAATAAAATAACGCAATTATTAAAGAGTAGCATTTCTCATTCTTACTTGTTTCCACATTTACCAAGGCACATCGGTAAAAGTGCATATTTACGGGGAAATGTACGGGTAATACGTATTTCTGGAAACTTAAACTTACATTTACCGAGCTTGGTGGTAAATACGCACATTTACCGGTAAATGTACACATTTCCCGATTACGTACCTTTACCGTAACATATACATATGCATTTATATTTGATCGATCACTTAACAAATAGAACTTTCGTTTGTCATTTGTTTGTCGACGAATATGGCTTATGGGGGTTTCATTCATCAGTATCTTCAAAAGTTTGCGTTTTTATAGAATGTTCAATTTATCTCACTATTCAAATTTATTTATACTATCTAGGTTAAGATTTTTAATGTATAACGTTTGAAAATTTGTACAATGACTGAAAGCATTTAAACTGTAGACTTTATCAGCAGATTCACTGATGTGTTTTTGTCGGAATTTTGAAGAAGGATTTTAAGGGAACATCAAGTGAGCGATTGGTCTATTTTTTTACATATCCTATCATTCAATAGTTTAAAGATAATCAAATATAGCAAATGAAAATAGCGCGTATCGTTTGGGCGGATAAACTGAGACGTCAAAAATGAAATTTTCTGCCGTGAGTGATATTTCAAACGTTGCGATCGTATCATTTCACAGCGAATGTGTTGCGATAATATATACTATATTGATAGCGTGTCATTGCAACAAATTTATCGTTTCTTGCATTCGAACCCATAATTTTGTCCGTTGTATCTGTTCTTGTCCTTCTTCATTGATCTCGAATGAAATAATCCGGCTCGCACAAATTATTCGTTCGATGGAGGCTATTCGGAAAAATACCTGCGGTCGAAACTGGTTTTTCCGTCCTTGCTGCACATGTTATTTTTTGCGCGTACCGCGTTTAAAAAATACAGGCATGCCTCGCTCTGCGCGACCTCGTGTTAAGCGGATTCGTTATAGAGCGTGTCAGGCCCGCGCCTAACAGGTTAAAAAAAAAATAAATAAGGTGGCCGATTATTGAGGCGGTCTAACCATATATGGATTCTAAATTCCGTTTCTTACAGACTTGCGGATGTTAGATATCGTCTCATTTAGGGCGGTACTCGAGAAGAAATCCCGATGACGGCACATCGTCTCGATCGACGGCTATTTTGGCTTTGTTATTTTTAAAGAGAGTTGACTTTCCGAATTAAACCTCCTCGCTGACTTATTTAGGATTTAATTCATACTGGAAATAATTACAATTTTGCCTGAATATAATGAAGTCATTAGGTTTCTCTGCCCTTTGAAAATTATCGATGAAAAAATTAAAAAAATATAAATAATTTCCTCAGGCGTTGATGGATGGTAGCCGACAAGATAGTGTTCTTTCAGGTTAACGGCGTATTTTTATTAATAGAATTACACTTTAGTCCTCCCGTCCATTAAAAATATCCTCGTCGACATAATGATCCCGTTTTGCGCGAATTTCGTTTGGCGCGAAATTTTCAGGAAACTATCTCTCGCGTAATGCGAGGAAGGGCATCATATTTTTCTTATGAACTCGACGGATTTTAATTTTATTCTCTTAATCTCCAAATGCACTTTTTCTCTACCTCATGTTGTGGACCTCAATTCCCTAATGTGCAATTCTGTAGAACCGATCCTCGATATACAGGAAGAAATGTTTACTCTTATAAATTCGGCCGTTTATTTAAAATAAAAAGATTCAAATTTCACCTGAGCATTGACGCAACATGTCTCTCCCTTAGTTACAAAAAAAAGCTAGGAAAACAAGCAGTTGGTGCCCCGTTGGTGCTCTTCGTAGAGAGCAGGCTTATGCCGGCACCGGGTTTCCCGCCCTGCTGTGCGCGTCCGGTGTGGAAGAAGTTATGACTGATTTTCCAGAAAATCAAACAAGCAATATATGCACATTCCATCATCTGTGGTGATATATCTGCAGTAGATTATAATATTATTCTTTACCTTAATATGCTATTTTCAACTCTTAAAATAATATTAGCCTATGTATTCGGTTTATCTGTCCGTCCGCTTGTCTGTCTGTGTGAGCAATATCTCTGGAATTCTAAAATTTGAAAAAATTAAACTTCTAGTATAGGTTGGTCTTTAAATAAGCTTAGTTTGGTAAAAATCTAGTGGATTTATACTTAGCTGCTGGGGAGTAATCATAAAAAAATCGCTAAAAAGAACTTGCTGCATCTGTGATATTTACTCCGATGGAAAGATAGTAATCGGTGATAAAATAAGTGTACCTTACGTAATTTCTCAGCAATTCTTCTCTCGCTTTTTATCGAAATCTACAGTCGACGAAAAACCATTGATTACGGCTGGCTTGTAACCGAAGTGAGCATCCGATTTTCCTGACCTTTATTACCCATAGCTATTGCCTCAATTTGATGTTATTGTTAGCCGCAAGGAGAGCTCTATTCTCCTGCATCGAACTCACTTGAAACATCTTTTACATGGCGAAACACTCCCGTGTTATTAAAAAGAACTGTTCTTTAAACAAGTTTATTTTTCGTTTTTCCCTGGACCTCTTGTTGTATTTAGTTCAGGCATGTCTTTCCGATAGGAGGGGGATAAAAGGAGAAAAAACGTAAGAATAGCGAAACACTTTTATCTCCCGTTCACCATGGAGATGGGGACATCATTCTTCCTCTCTCCTTTCCCCTCTCCTCCCCTCCCCAAATCCCTCCCATTCCAATAAAAGTGACGGCTGACGTCGGGAACACTCAAACGCGTTCGATTTTCCTCAAACCGTATCCTATTTTCCTTCTTCTCTCTCTCTCTCTTTTATTTTCTACGCGGACTCTCCTTTTATAGCATTCTCCTGTTATTTTTACATATCAGATCGAAGGGTTTCCTGAGTCGACTACGAGATGTCAGTGAGTCCTTTCTCCTTTCGTTCGTTGCTTTTAGATGTCTTTCTCGCCGGTGCTACTTTCGTGCGAGACGTTTGTTGCGTCCCGCGTTAACGGTCGGGGGATTATGGAATGACAGCTGCACTACGTTTAAATGCTTTCGAACTGACAGGGAATCGGATTAATCGCTTTTAACCTCCGAAGAGCGCGCCAACGTCGAACAAAGTGAATCTACGGGATAACGAGAGGTCCAAACCAGGATTAATGCAGGCTGGTTTCCAAAAGTTGACGTCCCGAACAGACAGGACAATTTCATAAGGCTGTTTCCTTTGGAAACCTGCCTAAAAAACGAAGTGTCTTGCGAATGGAAGATCGAGACGAAAATGTTTCGGTCTACTTTTAAAATTAAATAGTTGAAAAAAGTGGGCGTTATCCAGCGACTCATATGTGAGGCCGATTACTTTCATGGAGACGTTCTGTTGATGCAGCCTTTTTAGTGATTTTATTGTTCAGCCAATATCTCTTGCATCTCGCAACATAGAAAACTCACATTCTCAGTTTAGGTTAGGTTGGATAAGCGCTAAAGATGGCACAAATTTGGTATATCTAGAATTAGCTGCGAAGGAGTGGTGTATTTCTTTTTCAAATCCCTTTGTTTCGATTCTACCCCAATAAGATAAGCTGGATATCGGTAAAGGCCACTATAAATTTGAGTTTTCAATTTAGTTACAGTTAAAATATCAGTTCTATAGCTGAAAGACAGAGGTTTATATTTCTTGGAAACAGAATTCAAATCCGCGTCGAATGGGAGCGAACAATTATTTTTAATCCAAAAAAGATGTGGCATATTCCGATTTTTAATCTAAGAGTACTAATCATCTAAAATATACCTACGCGCAAGCTAAACACTCGTAATTTTTAAGACTAAAATTTTATTTATTTATTTTTATATAAAAAGTAAGTGGAAGATTTTAATAGAAAATAAGTATATCATGCCATCTCTTATTAACATGGATAATTAGCTGACCTTGAATTTATTTCAATGTCATAGGCTTACGATATTGAGTTTGGCAACAATATCGGTCACCATGGAAAGGAAATCTTTTTCATTAAAAAAACGAGATTTTGTAGTTTCAAGCTCAAGTTAGGAACAATTCCATCCGTATTTGAAATTTCACCCTAGGAAAATGAAACTTCATTATTTTGTTCGTTCTCGAGTTCAAGTGCTGATATTGTGCAATGATTTTTAGTAACTTTAATGTACTAGTAAAAAATAGTCTACATCAATCTTCATGTTTTTAAATGGGAAAAATGAAAACAATAAATATTATAAAAATAAACAAATTGGCCAAATGAATCAGTTTATAAACCAACCTATCACCCTATACTCGTTATTGCGGATAAAATGACACATTTTCCAAGTCTCTAAGTTATGTAGTTTTTGAGTTATAGATACACACTTATACTTGACCGGACACCGCCCTAGACACTAAATTATTAGTGCTTTTCGTCAATGCTGAAAAGCACTATTATCTTCACGATGTCCGTCCGTCCGTACTCATATATCAGGGAAGAATTGGCACAACCGATTTTAACCAAATTAGGTACATAGAATACTCACATAAAATTAATGACCAAAATGTCATATTTGAACCGGAACGACTAAGCAGGGATGCCACAATTGTAAAGGTTAACTTTTCGATAAATATGGATTTTGAAGGAATTGGCTCTACCGATTTCAAAAAATTTTGTATTAAGGTGTGCAACATAAAAAATAAAAATCAAAATCTTTATTATAGATTTATAAGTCAGGACTGCCACAATACAAATTTTATTTTACAAGTATTTGTGTTGAACTCTACACATCAATTTTAAGCAAATTTAATATTTATGTCCAATTATATACAAAACTGTAATAACCTATTTTGACCGGACCAGGCAAACAGGGGTACCACAATTACAAATTAGACTTTCTCAGTAATTATGGGTTTGGAAGGAATTGGCTGGACGGATTTTTAAGACATACCATAATGAAATGCATATGTTTAAAACAGAGCTAAAGAGCAGGGCTACCACAGTAAAAAGTAAAATAATGTTTCTTTTACACGTATTTATAGAGAACTTACCTCATTGACTTTAACCAAATATGGTATATATAATCTTATATAAATAAATAACCAAAATATCATATTTCAAGTCCTTCATTCTTCCACCTACATAACTCCCGTAACCTATAGCCTAATCCTTCCCTCTATACATTTTTTACATTCCCGGTTTGTTTATTAAAACCTCAGTTTTTGATACCGTTTCTATTTCCTTAATATTATTATTACGATTTTTAATCTTTATGAATAGTGTTTCAAATTTTCAGGCATTCCTTCTCGTAAATAACGCAACGAATGTTATTTGCGTTGATTGTTCTGAAAATCATTTCTCCCTCCTTCCGTCTTTCTCTTCTTCTCGTATTAAAAGCCTTCAAAGCACGCTTAAACAAATAAGGAATGGAATAACAATAGGATTTTGAGGTTTAACAATGCAATTGGTGGGCATGGCGACATCCCGTTAAAATGGCAAGATTTCTCCAAAATATGTGAATTAAGCGTTTAACATGAAGGATTGAGACCATAGGCGACAAACAATGAATAGAAAAAGAAATGGTCTAGATCTAAAGCTCGCGAGTCAATTTTTTCTAATTTTAATCTCAAAAAAAGAAGATAAGCCTGCACCTCAAAAGGTCGATTTTCACGTGTTATCTTATACAGAATTCAAATCATCCCCTGGAGTGGAACCCAGGAGGTTTTTCGTTAGTTTTTCTTCGTCACAGAATTTTTATATTTGAGTGTATTATCTTTGCCAAATCTTAAGATTGTCTGAATATTTGATCGAGTTATTCGCGTTTTAAGGGCGTGGCATGGAACAACCAACGGACCAACATAGCCTTTCATTATACTTAAGGGGGGAATTGATGCAACATCTTTAAAGGGAATTTACAGACTACATTACGAGGCGACCTATTTCAACCAAAGATCTAATCTTATGATGACGTAATAATCCCAAAACAAGAAAAAGCCGCCATATGTAATTCACTCTGTCATTCTTCCCTCACTTGTTTAAATTCTAATCAGTCGTGAATAAAGTAAAAAATGCGAGGTATTTTCACCATCATTCTGGATGTTTTCCGTTGTACGCCGACTCAATTGGCAATGTCTCCTTTCTTCCATAAATGATTTAAAAAACAATACTAAATAACTGTCAACGTCTCTACTCAATTAAAACAATAATCACGCCGCATTGTAATTCAATTATTATGGTCTGATTTTTATTTAAAAAAGCCGTTAATCCTGAAGATTGATAATTGATTGAGTTAAACGCGCAAAGTTTTCATCTGTAGGCCTATTTGCCATCTTTTTTATGCACTTCACCCTATATTTGTTTATTATTATTATGTAAATTAGATGTCAAACCCTTAAGTTTTCATATTTTCGCGAATACGGCTTATAAAATCTAAGTAAATACATATTTGTTAACAACGATAATTTAATTTTTATCCTTCCAACTGACACTGGACCCTTACGTTTCATATATGCGCGAAAACGACTCATATATCTAAGTAAATATTTGTTAACAACAATTATTTAATTTGTAGAGGTATAAAAGAGGCTTCTAGGGAGAGAGAGATGGAGGCAGCGATTCAGCTAAAACCTGTCTTCGGACAGCAGCATGATGATGATGAGGAATTAAAATTATTCAGAATCATTGTAGAAGTGCGAGACTTGAAAGAAACGAACGCCTAAGTGAACAAAAATTTTGCCGTCGATTCTTACTTTCTCCATATACGTAGTATAGGGGAAAGTATTGTATTCATGAAAAAAATCGACTTCGAGATTTCAACGGAAATATACGTTTTGAGGTCCCCTGAACACGTTTTGACCATTTTCTCGATGATGCCTGTGTGTGTACGTTAAAAAAGGAATTGGAGGCTACGGTGTACAGATTGGAATTAAAATTTAAAACTCCTGAACCGTATATTAACCCAGAGAGCACTCACACGTCAATAAGAAATAAGGAAAATCAAAATTATACTTACAAGTTTGCAGGACGATGATGGCCAACAGGGACCTGTTGTCAGAAACTAGCCTAAAAAGAAGAAAAGGAACACACACACGCACAATCACTCTGGAAATCTCTTGGAAACTCGCCAGATACGTATTTCGGGAGCTATGCTCCCATCTTCAGTAGCTGAAGTCGTATTTTAGGGTAGTTTTTGACAACAGGTCCCTGTAGGCTATCATCGTCCTGCAAACTTGTAAGTATAATTTTGATTTTCCATATTTCTTGTTGACGTGTGAGTGCTCTCTGCGTTAATTTACGGTTCAGGAGTTTTAAATTTTAATTCCAATCTGTGTGTGTATGTGATAGCTTTTTGTAGGTGTTCTAACTCAAAACGTCATAGCGAAATTTTATACTTAACATTTTCATAAAAGTCAGAAAAACTGATTAGTTTTTGGTAATAATCGGTCAACCGGAAGTGGGTGTTTACTCTTGTCACTTATCCGTTATTTTGAAATATTTGATAAATGTAAAAAATATTGGAATAAAATTAAAATTAAATTTCCTACAACTATTGTTTGAAAGATCTTTCCATATAATGCATTGTTTAAGGGATATCTTATATTTTTCCTGCCACCACCACGCCACCTAGCGACGACTATTGTTAACAATTGACGCTTAGTTACGTCTTACTTAGTAGTATTTTCTTAATTGTTGGAGCTTTGTGGCTATAGTCAATATCAGAAGGCTATGGTTTGAGTTTATTTCTGTTCTTTGTAAAGTCTAAAATTTTCTCGCAGTTTCTTAAAATATTTATCATTATGTAACCTATTTGGAATTTTTAGAAATATTACAGATATAGAGAAAGTCATGCGATGGGCACATCAGATTTTTTTAATACTATTTGAATCGGCGCACGAATTAGTTTTCCACGCCAAAATTTGATGCATTTTTACGTGAAAATTTTTCGTCATATGATTTGCAATTCTCCCGGTTGCCTGCATTGCGTGTGATTGAGTGGGATTATAAATTCGCGTCGCATCTGTCCACATATCGACGAAATTTCGACGTTATCTTGAAATTCAAACAATATCTTGGGAACTCAACAATACGTCGGTAACGAAAACAAATAAATAATAATAATAATCTTTTAAAAACGGGAAAATAATATTTATATTTTTTTCGATGAAACTATTCCATAAATTGATAATTAAACAAAAAATAAGTATAAAATTCAAAACAGTAAATGTTCCAGAAATTTAAATTGGTTTTTGCACATCAAATATGTATGCCATAATATATGACAAATAAATCATTGATAAAATATTTTCCCACGCTATTTTTATATGCTCGAAATTTTTTTTTACTTTCTGGAAAATTTAATTATATGAATTTTGTATTTATTTACTTTTTTTTACTTTTTATGGCATGTAAAGGATGGTTTCATTAAAAAAATTTATATATAAATTTATAAATATTTTAAGGACAAGGTTTTGTCTTTTTTTAGCCGTAACTGAGATGTGGTTTCGTTTTTGCACTGAAATATTTGTGGCCGATTAATTTTTAACCGTTTTATTTTTTATTACTCATTCATCATTCCATCCACTTTATCTATTTATTTTTCAAATTCATCCAGCGATCGATGTTTTCAGGATCAATTAATTTGTGGAAACGAGGAACGAATTTGATTTTTTTTCGGAATTCGTGAACTTCGTAGTGAATGTAAATTTAAAATTTGGCAGAAATGTGTGGCATTATTAACCCAATGTGGAAAATTTATAATATTCCTAAAATTGCAAAATTAGTGATTTTTTTACTCCAATATTGTTCCACAAGGAAAAAACGAAAGCCGATCCTGAGGAGAAATCTTTTGAATTAAAGAAGTATTTCCAATGATGAAATATCTCTCTGAAAAATTAATATTTTTTCAAGGTGAGATGAAATGCTTGCAGTATGCAAGCACCTTCTACCAGTAATTAATAAAACGATCGAAAATTATTTAAAAACATACATCACTCGAATAGTAGTAATATAATCTTTATGTTCACGTTCATCCCTTCTTCGTAAATTACTTATTTCTCTTCACTTACAAACGCCGTGTATACGTAAATAAAATATAAGTATTTACGTCCATTATTTCTTCGTCGTAGATATCCTATTTTCCTTCATTTACCAAATGTTTGGTGCGCACGAAAGAAAATTAAACTAATTAAGTATTTACAGCAGATATTGTTTACTTCCGTTGCCACGAAGGTTATGTTTGCTGACAACAATTGAAAAAAACACGCGGAAAAGTTTCTGGTTCAAAGCGAATTACGACATTACCGTTTGATTTTCTTGAAATCAACTACTCATTCGATAAAAACATACTGGACAAAACATACGCTATTTGATTACTTCTACAAATTTAGCTTGAAGATTTATTGTTATAGATAATACTTTGCGAGATATATAGGAGTGTTCATATTTTTGAAAACAGTAAAGTGAACCATTTATACCATTTTTTATTTTCTTTGCCCTTATGCCCCAAATACGAAATTTCCGTAGTTTTGCAGATGAAACATGCGGACACATGGACGGACACGACCTGACCAAAAGGCGTTCTTCTTTTGTTATACATTTTGTAAAGGACGCCTAAAAACGGCGGGCGCTAAATCGGGATTTCACTCTATGCGAGACAATTTCCGTTTACAAGCAATTTTCACCGAAAAGCTGTTCGTTTGTTGATATAATTTCTGTGAAGCATTTGGATGAAGGATGTTTCTTTTTTTTCCCTCTAAAGCCACGGCAACAATCGTTTAACGCGAGACGTCATTTCCACAAATTAAATGTCCGCAAACGAAAGCTTTGATTTTTAGCCTGAACGGAAATAGGCTTTTAGTTTTGTCGTTGTGTCTGTCTGTCTGTCCGTCCCCCTATTAGCATTTGCACCAATAGACCGATTTTCATGACACTTGGTGGAAATCTCCCCCTACCAGAGCCGACCTCTTGAGGATAGTTTTTGTTGCGAATAAAATTCCCGGGTTCGATTTCAGGTACTATCCTTCTCATTTGATTTACATGGAAAAAATCTGAAAATCACCGTTCAGGGTAATTTTCTCTCGCACATTAAAATATCTTAGAATTGTAATATCGGAGCTGGATTTGTACTGTTCTCTGAGGATAGAAATGGAGATTATAATTTTTATCGTAGAAATCGTATTTCTTCGAGATTCGCGTAAATACTGTTTTTTTGCAGTTTTTATCACTCATTACGAGAGTATTGCCATAGCAACGACTATTGTTCGGACTCGGATTCGGTATATTCTGATACATGCGCGCGTTATTTTTACCACACAAATACGCGTCATCAATTTAGTATTCCATTCGAATGTACTTGTAATATTCTATAACGTTAACTTATGAAATTTGGGAACACAAATAACAACATTTCCGCGGTGTTTTAAAAGTTATTAAAGTCAATATATGTAAGTATTATATAAATGATTACCTAAACGGAAGAAGTTGTTTACGGTCGGAGTCGACTCTTCGGGTCATAACCTAAATGGAAAGTAGGCAACATAAGTTCCGTTTGGATCATCTAGTTCTGTCCTTCTTTCGTACCTCACTTTCTTAATTTCATCCCGAGTAACTTAAGCTGTCGTCCGCCTGATAAAAAAATTCCGCTGTTTACGAGCAAGTCGATGGAATTCCTTCGAAACTCATTTGTATGGGTAACACACACACACACCTCTCCCTCTTCCCAAAATTGAAAGAACGAGGGATAAATGAGGCGAGGAAATTTTCGACCACCCTCCAAGAGGGCGTTAATATACTATCCCTCCCACTCTGTCGCTACCGATTGCGTAACCCGTTTTTTCACGTCCGTCGGAAAAAAATTGTGTTGCATAACTCGTTGCGTCTCGGGCTCCATTTTGTCAACGGCGACGAATCAAAAAAAAGATAGGCAGCGAGTAATTTTCCTTCAACTTATTTTCAAAAGGCATTATTATCTTGTGAAATGATGAAACGGTGTCTGGTACATTGAAAAGGCAAGGAACACAACGGTTTCTTCTTTTAAAAAGATAAACGAATTCTTGGACCTAATATTAAATGGAGAGTATGCGACGAATAACTCGTTGCGTCTCGGGCGACATTTTGTCAACGGCGACGAAGTAAAAAAAGAAACGTAGCGATTAATTTTTCTTTAATTTATTTTCAAAGGGCATTATTATCTTGTGAATTGATGAAATGCTGTCTGGCACATTGAAAAGGCAAGCAACAGAACGGTTTCTTCTTAGAAAAAAATACGAATTCTTGGACCTAATATTAAACGAAGAGTAGGCGCGCAACCTTGTGTTTACTTCGTCCAGTGGCACACATAATGAGAAACACAAGTATTCCGCTATTATTATATCCCAAGCAATTTCTTTTTCAATTTAAGGAAGAGTTTTTTATCATAGACCCTCCTCGTAAATTTCCTCATTAAGTCCTATATTTTTCTAAATGGTTTATAAAACGGAAACCAATTGAAAATTTCCCTCTCTCTATCTCTCTCTTTGAGAAGAATTCGTGAACATACCAATCATGAATCTCTGTCTACATTTAGGCTAATCGTCGGGAGAACATAAGCGGCCGCGAAAACAGCAATTAATTTATCGTTGAACCGCCATCTTCTTCTTCCCTCCTCCCCCCCCCCCCCCCTGCAAAACCGCGCCATCCGCACTGGATTTTCGGCCGTTTATAATTGATTTAAAGGTTCCCGGGGCATTATATCGTGCGCGCGCAACAGAGCCACCAAAAAGCAACAAACTCCCAATTCCGCGGATCCGGCGAACCTAATTACGAATCTGCATAAATAATTAATGCTTCACAAGTGAGCCTGGGAGATGGATACGACTTGCTTAATAGCGCCTCATTTGAGAGCTAACGGCAACCCGTCTTGATTATAGGGTTCAAAACGGAATCGATTTGCGTTACGCTTTAATGCGCTTTTAATTTTCCAGAGTGTTACTCTATGGACTTTAAACCTTTTAAATGGTTAACCAGAGGAAAATTTGTGGGTCCGAAAAGCTAATTTTTTAAAACGAGGAGGAGTATATGAAAAAAAAAAATAAACGGTTCATTATTTTTTCTCTTATAGTCCGATGGAGATATATATTTTTGATATGCCTTGTCGCAATTAATGGGATCGGATGGAAGCTATTTCTTGGCGGAAAATCGATCGTTGATTGATGAAAGATATCGGGATTTTTATAATTTCTTCGATCGATGTCGATGACCAGTCGACGAGAAAAAAATTTTCTCCCTCGGAAAAATAAATTTTCAATTTAGACTTTCCCACGCGCCGAGAATATCGTCGCAGTTAAACGATTCTAAAGCCTTTGGAGTAAGCAAAGTGATGATTTCTGAAAATTAGCAATTCACGAAAGATATGGATCTCGGATCGTGGTTTAAAATTATAACAAGTGAAGGAAGAATTGCAGAGCAAATTACATGAGGGGCTGTTTTCCTCGTTTTGGGGTTATGACGTCATCACAAAGATCTCATCTTCGGTTGAGATCGAGGGCCAAATAACATAGTCCATAAATTCCCTTCAGAAACAATTTTACGACAACGCTACGTAATAATATGTTACCCATTTAAAAGCAGTTGACCTGTTGCCAAGGCAGTTTTATTTCTCATAGACAAAAATTTCAATTTTTTCCGCTCTTTTTGAAATATAACAATTGTTCGACTCGGATTAGGGTCGTTTTAAAAAATATAAACCTCGATCTTTCAACTGTAGAAATGCTGCTGTTACGAGCTCCTATTTTAATTTTAACTAATTTTAAAATGCAAGATTAAAATTACCAGTGCTTTTCAAGTGGAGGTAAAACTGAAACAATGAGGTTGGAAGAAGACAGCGATTACTCCTCATAAGCTCATTCTAGATCCACCAAATTCGTACGATGTTTAGCTCTCACGAAGATAACACTATCCAAAAAAAATATGGCCTTTTCAAGTTGTAGAATTCCAGATATATTGCCCAAAAAGACGGACGGACCAACGGACAGATAAACAGAATACACAAGCGATTTTTTGAAAGCCTCTTTTAATGATATCTGCATGTCATTCATTTTACATTTTCATGAATTTGGAAATAAAATAAATATCGCAATAAAAATTTTATGAGAATAAATAAAGGAAATAAACGCAAAATGCGAAGTGTCAATAAATACCCTGGAATGCTAGGGCTAAGATGAAAACCAGCATGCGTCAGAATAAATTTATCTCGAATCCGTGGAAGACGTATCATGAACAATAAATAAAATCGTAATAAATACAAAAATAAGCTTTATGTTAGGTTGGAATTAGGATTTGAGTGCCGCCATATTCGCAAACTCGATGGCGACTACTTGAAACAATCCGGATTCTTGAACTTCTGGGATTATCAGAAACCAGATTTTGAGATTGGCATTGCTACGCACGTCAATCTCATGCATACTTACTTATTCAGCACCTTGTCTATTTTGATTGATAACGGTAAACTAGCCAACTTTTTCAACAATTTCAAAGCGGTACGAATTTTTTTATCTACATAAATCTCAAAAAAGTATTTTTTAATCGAAAAAGAGACCGAATGACAATATAGCCCTGAAATGAAACCTGAAAACGTACAGCTCTTAAGCTGCATAATATATATTACTAGTGTAATTTCCTGTCAAATATGACGGGTAGGCGTGAATTCAGTATTAAGTTAAAATTGAAATAAACATTAATGAAACTATCTTTTATATGTTTTAAAAAGTAAGTAATAAATATATAATTCACATAAGTGAGTGTTCCAGAGAGTAAAAATAGTTTTAGGCGAATAGAAATTGTTTGACAAAGAAATGCATTACGATATACAATTCTTATAGCCCAAAATTATTTTTAATCTATGTAACATATAATTGTGTCTCTCTCTCCCCCTCTGTCTCTCTCTCTACTTCTCTCTCTCTCGTATAAAATCATTCAAAGCACGCATTCCTTACGCATATAGTATAAGGATTAAGGCGACAATATAATGTAGAGGTTTAACAATGACACGATCGGCAAGGCAACGTATCATTAAAAAGCATAAAGTTTTCAAATAAATACGATTTAAACGTAGAACTTGAGAGATTTTGTATCGTAGACAAAATGCGGCGATAAGAGAAAGAAACGCTGTTTATTTTTCTTTAGAACGGTTTAGGTCTGGAGATCGTAGGTCAATTTTTTCTAATTTTAACTTGCAAAAGGGTAAAAGCCTATATGTCGAAAAATCAATTTGTACGTTTTATCTTATTGGAAATATAAATTATCTAACGGAGTCGAATCCGGATATTTTTTAAATATTTTTCCGTAAATGGCTTTTACTATAAGAGACAAACATTCCTGCCAAATTTGAATATTCTACTTACTAGGAAAGTTTGTTAAAAATAGCATTACAGTCAGTCAGTGACGCAGTCTTATATATTACTAGTAATCGGTGCTTGCACACTGCAAGCATTGGCACCCTATAACCACCACACCAAATTTCATTCCTCCTACTTTATGAGAAATGCCGTAAATTAATTGTCAAATATTCCGCAATGCTATTTACACAGGAAAAACTCAAATGTTGGAGTACCTGGAGTCGAACCGAGGAATCCCACAGAAGTGGTCTCATATTATTTGAAAACCTACTCATGACATCTACAAACCCTGAAAATTTCAGCGCAATATTCCTCTTAGTATCGACAAAAGCATCGTTTCTATTCTGTATATTACGTAAAACTGGTCATTTTTAGTGAAAATAAAACTTAATCACGTTCCACTGATGTTTTTTCTTCTTAGGAACCTCAAATTCTACATGTTGCGTAAATGCTTTCGCGTAATGCTCGGGGAGGATATTGTCCTGCTCTGAAACCATCTTTGAAATGGAGGTGGAGGAGATTCAGGCCTTCATCACCCCATTTCAGCACCTTATGGATTGGAGGCCGAAAACAAGCCGTGGATGCACTTCCTTCGTCAGCATCCCCTGCCACACATTTCTTATCGTCGCCTTCCTCTTGACGGTCACCTGCTTATTTGGAGCGACGGAGGCTAGGTCATACGAAGACGGTGCAGTTCAGGAAAATTGGAGTGAGTACAAAATTGTTTTTTCAATATATTCAGGAAGGTACACCAAAATGCTTTCATCACGATTTCACAATACAAATGAATAGGATAATTTGTGGCCTAAAAGCTTAAGACGAGTTTTGCTTATTATTATCTAAAAAGGTTAAACATCTCTACTGAATAACATTAGGTATTATCCATATTATGGAATAATTATGGAAAATATATTTATCTTTTACCAAATTTTCGCTGAGTATTGATCTGGTAAAAACGGTGTATATCGGTCGTCCATAAATCTACGCTTGAACTTATTTGATACATGTTTCTTTGCGCGAAATGGACTTCATGAAACATTAGCTACCTACCAAGATTTCTGCTCTCCAACCTCATTAGAATAATCCTTTACACTTTAATAAACAGCGCTCTCCAGTAAATTACAACAAAGCCCATTATTCAGACAAAGGTGCAGCTATAAAACTCCTCTTAGTAGAGGCATTTACCGCAAAAACTATATATTCTTGCCTTTCGCTTAAATCCTTGACGCGTATCCAATGTTCACCACTGCACGCGCCATTGCGAATCGCGGTCCTTCGAATCCGAATTTAAATACCTGCAGTACGACCCGAGAGAGAACGATCCACGGGCGCATTTAACCGGCGTAAATAATGCGTCCTCTGTTGAGTGATATTTTCGCGCATTGCGAGCACCCGGCGTTCCCACGGAAAGTCTAGATACAGAGGTTACCGCTAAGATTCTTTATCAAGGCGAGACACCTGACACCTACAAAACAATCAATTCACCCACCTCCGACCCGGATAACAGGTGTGATATATGACGCCGAATAAATCTAGAGCGCTCGAGGTGTTTTAAATGGAAAAGCGGCGGTGTGAGGTCCCGGGCGGGAATTTATCTCCATCTCCCTTCACCCCATTTGCAATTAGAATACCGCGCTAACGCGTGAATTGTTCGATTACGAGAGGTGACGACGCACTCGCGTTGATTCCTTCTGCTTTATATCAGATTGAAATCGAATGATCGATATCGACCCGAAAGCGTCGAAACGCCTTGTAAAACTTCGATTCCGACACCCGTTTCTCCCTGTTCGTTCCGAAGCACGATCAGTTCCTACCGCAAGGAGAGAATGTCCAAGGACACGGAGGTTATTTATTCACGCTCCTGCCGCACCATTCGTTCCTCCGTTCCCCGCGGTATCTCTTTGCCCCACCTCTTTCTCAATCCCTCAAAACGCATTGCGTTCCTTCCCAGCCCATTCTTAACCCTTTTCCAGTCTTCTGTTTCTCAGCGTAAAAGGGGAAGCAGGATTGCCAAGTGCGAAGCAAGAGCATACATAATATGTCCTCCTCAAAAAGGAAGACTTCAAGTCAGCTCGTGCAACGGAAAAAGGCCGAGAACGCAGGGTTCTGAAGTCTTGCAAATTCGCTTGAACAAGTCGCATCAGTCCGCCTGTGAGGCAGCGTTATCAGTTTTATGTTTTCATTTCAGAACCGTGATATAAATGTCAAAAGAACTGATTAGTTTTTGGTAAAAATCGGTCAAACGGAAGTGGGTGTTTACTCTTGTCACTTATCCGTTATTTTGAAATATTTGCTTTAATATTCGATAATTGTAAAAATATATCAGAATAAAAGTTATAGAAAATTTAATTTTCTACAACCATTGTTTGAAATATTTTACCATATAATGCATTGTTTAAGAGATCTCTTATATTTTTAGCTGTCATCACCACGCCACTTACTGACGACTATTGTTAACAATTGACGCTTAGTTACGTCTTACAATTAGTAATGCTCCTTTTTTCTTTTCTTAATTGTTGAAGCTTTGTGGCTATATCCAATATTAGAAGGCTATGGTTTGAGTCTATTTCTGTTCTTCGTAAAGTCTAAAATTTTCTCTCAATTTCTTAAAATATTTATTATTATCTAACCTATTTGGAATTTTTAGTAATATTACAGATATGGAGAAAGTCATGTGGTGGCCACATCAGATTTTTTAGTAATGTAGTATTTTTATATCATAAGCCAATAGTCATTAGAAAAGTGTGTAAGAGTATGGGTAAACTTTGTAGATTCACAATAGAATAAATTACTTTATGCCATATTACAAAGTTTATAAAAAAAAAATTCAAGTTTGCAATACTAAATAATCCTCAATAAATAAAACGCGCTTTTTTCATATTGCGTCAGCATGGAAAGCTCCAATTTTTAATTCATATTTTTACAATAAAACAAAACTCTGCATGAACTCGAGTCTCTTTCATTCTGATGAGTGAAATTTTTATGAGGTTGTTTTTGCTCACTGTTCTCATTTCATTCCTCAATTTCTCTTACCAGGGATAACGTGTTACACTTGCATGAACGTGTCCAACAACGAGGAATGCAACAGATACGCCATCGACAGGCCTTGCCCCGAAGGTGAGCCAGATCTAACAACCTATGTAACATCCAGTCCATGGAAGGACCTCTTTCGGTCCCTCAAACGTTCTCATGCGCCAAAAGAGGCGATTTTGCTTCTAAGGCATATATAGAGAATTCCAATTACCTTACTCATTTCGAAGAAGGAAAAAAGTCGTTATTTCTAACAAAGATATCCCTACATGTTACAAAAAAGGGTTGTAAAATCAACAACCTAAGATTTCGGTTATCGAATAAAAACAGTTGTATACGATCATTTTCCCATATCGCGGCTGAGAGCTTTAAAAGCACATTCTCATTCATTCGCTAACTATATACATAGAAAAAATTACATCCACATTTAATACGCGAATCGTTTATTTTCAAAGGATTCCGAAATTCTACGGACTCAGATAACAACTCCTCAGAATGAAAAAATACAATCATCGTTCCGCTCACTTAGTTGCAGCGCCTTCCGAATTTAGATATACCGAGAGACGTGTGACACAATTGTGCATGTGCCATATTTTAAGAAACTTCTGAATTTGATGAACATTGCTGTTTCTCATAATAATGCGTCCATTTCTTGAATTCCGGCGTCATACCTTATATATATTTATGTTGTTTATGTATTTTCATGTTTATTTTGTGCTAATAGATACGTCCCCATACAGCGAGCTATGAAATTCTTAAAATCAAATACGTCTACAGTAATTGAAGAGGTATTTATTAATACTTCCTCTGTCGATTTTTCTAACACGAAAAGAAATATTGATTAAACGTTCTAAAATTTTCCGACGCCAAGAGCAAGGCCAAGGACTCAATAAAGCAATAAAATCGAAGCGATGAGAATTTATGTTTAAACCAGTTAATAATATGCAAAAAGTGGAAAAGATGTGATTCAGGTAGGAAATTTATTGGAAGATGACACACGGGCAAGGAATTACCGCCGTTAAAAAAAAAACATGTCGAGTCATCTATCCTCAACCCGAAGTGCGGAAAACACTCGAGGGAGTAATTGCGCAAATAAATTTGCTCGTTATCGTCAACTCCGGATGCTTGCGTTTTGGCGACATAAAAAAAACAATAATAGCTCGCAAGGCTATTACCAGCCTTCGCACCCTATAAAATGGCGTCGTTTCCTGTCGCGCATAAATCAATTCGAAATATCGGGAAGAATTATGAAAATTGAATCTTTCCCGGACACTCGATAACACCGCGTCTTCCACCAGGTGTTTCTAATGATTAATAAAAAAATCCTTTAATCCGAACGGCATATTATTAATCGCTATCGTAATATTTCATCCTTCGAAAATTACGGAGTATCTGCGCACCTTATTCATCATTAACTGACACTGGAAAAGGGCGAACGTTTGAATCATTTTAAGCAAAAAATTTCAATAGATATTTTGTAATCTGGAGATCCTAGAACGAGGACGGCGGATAGGAAAGAAATATTCAAAATCTTCGTCGTCGCCGCCATTTGTCTTTCTATAAATTCCTCCGTAGCCGCCATAGTCAAATATTTACATTCTGCTAACAGTTCGCCGCATAGTTTTTCACAATCAGTGATACGTAATTTTTGCAATTCTATAAATTTAATAATAAAAAAATACCTCTACTCAAAAGATTTAGAAAGCACATTGCTACTCACCCACAGGAAAGGAGTTCTGCCTGACCTTACACGTCATGGAGGGACTGGATATTGACAGGAGCGTGCTGGTGAACAAACGCTGTGCTCCGCTGGAAGACTGCGTCGGAGATTCCACCGGATGCACCACGGCGTATGGACAGACGGTGAGCACCGCCTTCGATATACTCTCCTTCCACGGGTCTGCAATGCCGACATAATTCATTTTGCGTCATTACACTACATTGCCATTTGCACCACGTGTCCGAAACAAGTTAATTTTTGTATTCGTGTCAAATGCCATGAGAAATGACATGAGCATCGCGTACTTTTCTAACGCGCTTAATTATTAATATTTAGACTTTCCATTGCATTCTGAAGGTGAATCATCTTAATTAAGTGACATACATATACAGCTTTGACCTGCTTTGCAAAACGTTATATTAAAAGAAAGAGAATTGATCATGTTCATACAAGTATTGCAAGAAGTGTTATATATTATGTATAGTATCCATTCCATCTTTTTTCAGTTGCATCCGTAATTTTGTTAAAATACACAAATATAAATTCGCATGTGTCATTTCTTTCACAGAATATGTTTTTATATGTACAGTAGTCTCGATAATCCGAGGTAAACGGGACTAGAGCCAACTCGATATTGAAAACGGGGATTATGTGGAGTTGTAAAAATATATGTATTTCAATGAATTTATTATTAAAAACAATTACAAGCAGAATTTAATCGTCTTATGGAAATAACACATAATGACAAAACATATGAGTAGCGAATTAATAATGAAAAAGGATGATCCAAACGGAACTAATGCCTACTTTCCACATAATTATTTGGGAATAATTTTGAAACGAGAAAAAAAGTCTGCTATGACCGGGAATCGAACCCGGGTCTTCCACTGGCCGGGCGGATATTCTACCACTGAACTATCTTAGCAGAACAATTTTCTCGTTTCTTAACGCGGATGTTTTCTTGGTTGGGACGGAACTAGCCAAGATAGTATCAAACTGCCCCAACGGATGTCCTCAAAGAGATACACCGAAGAAAACTCCTCCCTCTCAAATGGTGAGATTGCCAAGCAAGAAATTGATGGAATAAAGCGATCTAAAGATCCTATGCAGACAGACATAATTATTTATTTAATACTTTTATTGGCTATAAAATTACAGCGGATGAGTTGCTCTTCGTGTTCCCAAAATTTACAATTTAGCATTATAAAATATTACAACTACATTCAAACGTAAAACTAATTTGATCACGCGTATTTGTGTGGCAAAAATAACGCGTGTAAATAGACTATATCGAATCCGATTCCAACAATAGTCGTTGCGATGGCAACACTCTCGTAATAAGTGATAACAACTTCACGAATTTAAGCAAAATTCAAAGAAATACGATCGATAAATTAAATTCTGCGATAAAAATTAGAATTTCCATTCCTTTCCTCAGAGAATAGTACAAATCCCGCTACAATACTGCAATCTTAAGATATTTTAATGTGCAAGAAAAAATTACCCTGCTGGATGGATTTCAGAATTCCCATGTAATTCAAATGGGAAGGATAATTTCTGGAATCGAACCCGGGACTTTCAAACTTCGCAACAAACACTACCCTCGGTGGCTCGGTCCCAGTAGCAAAATATTTCCACAAAATGTAATGAAAATCGGTCTATTGATTCAAAAGTTAATAGGGCGGACGGACAGACAGACACAATAAGTCTAATATCATTCTGGCAAGTAGGTTAAAAAACCATCGCGGTTCTTTGGTTCCTTCGCCACACATCTTATTTTCGCTGCGATGTCCCTTAGAACGCGACCTCCGATTAAGCGGAGCTCGGATTATCGAGACTACTGTAGTTCCACTTACAGGCACACCTTTTATGAGCCATCTCAGCATTTTGGGCAATAATTTGCAATATATATATATATATATATATATATATATATATATATATATATATATATATATATATATATATATATATATTAAATTACTGCACTCAAACCCTTGGTAAGTCCGATAAAAATCATGTTTCGTTGTATCCTTTTATTATCGTTTAGCACCATTTCGATCTACTAGACTTTTGAACTTGTTATTCATGTCCTTAACAATTACAGCAATGCGTATCCTGCTGCGATCAGCCATACTGCAACGACTACGTTCCAGTCAACGACACCAACGCAACGTTCCAAAGATCGACAGCGAATGGCATCTTCGCGTGCGGCGCTGGGATCGAGGCCATCTGGCGGACGGCAGCCGTCGTAATGTCGGCCTTGACCACTGTGCTGACCTTCGTTAGGTCATCTAGCGAACTGTGAACTTAAAAAATAAATTATCTTCGTCCTTCCTTACCCCCCCCCCGTCAAAATCATTTTGAGGGTTTTAATCAGAGTTTTTACGGGTACCGCCATTCGCTTTTTTTTCCTCGCAGAGGCAGAGGAATGTTCTGCTGATTGCGAAAGGGATGACAAAGTTCTCGCCCTCTAGTCATAGGTATATCTCGGCGAAAAATGTGTTTCTACTCTTGTGTTTATATCAAACGCCGAATCAGAACTTCCGCTTCGTTATAAACCGCTTTGGCGTTGTTACGGAACCTAATATTTAATTTCATTCTTCGCACGTCCGCTGCGTATTTATTTAAAATCATTTCTTTAAATTAATAAATAGTCCGCAAAAACATTTTATATGGTCAGATTATCATTATAGTGGCACTAACGTTTAATGGGATGTACTAAATCTATCTTGGATGTCACGCTGCTGTATTAAATTTGTATGTAACTATTGACGAAAGGAACTAACTATTATTTATTTACTGCACATAATATTCATAGGGAGTCGTGTCAACCGTGGTATACATCTTTAATTTAACCTATTGGCTTTTCATGGAAGTAACTGTATTATGTATCATATTGCAATAAATCTATGAAATGTTTCGCTATGTTTTTTACAGACAACTGTTTTATAATTCTGCATCATCTAATTCTAGTACCCACATTATAAACAGCTTGGTTTTGGAAATCACAGATATTAAGAGCTATCCACAAAAAAAATCGTTTATAAAAAACTGAACGATTAATTAAAACCGGATTTCTAGATAATTTTATTGCTTTTATTGAAATACTATCATTCCCTCTCTCTCTCTCTCGGCATTTAAAAATTTGTAAATAAATTCGTTAATGTGTGCCGAAATTAATATATTAATTATCAGGAAAAAGTTGTGTTGTATTAAGTTTCCATAAATTCCATACAGATTAAATGTTAAAACTAAGCCCTGCATTCATTCGCTTCGCAGTGTATTCATGCCAAATTACCAATTGAAATAACGCAAAATCCTTTTTGGATTGCTTAATTTACTCAAAACAAGACCTCGATAACATGTTTTCAGCTCATGATAAAGGATATAATTTTTTCTCATAAACACAACAGTTAAAGGACTTTACAGAAATCAATAAATTATTGGAATTAAAAAATAAAGAAAATGTTGCCACCACATGACTTTTTCCACATCTGTAATATTTCTAAAAAATTCCAAATAGGTTACATAATAATAAATATTTTAAGAAACCGAGAAAATTTTATACTAGAAAGAACAGAAATAAACTCAAACCATAGCCTTCTGATATTGGATATAGACACAAAGCTCCAACAATTAAGAAAAGAAAAAGGAGCGTTACTAAGACGTTACTAAGAGTCAATTGTTAACAATAGTCGTCGATTGGTGGCGTGGTGGTGGCAGCTAAAAATATTAGATATCTCTTTAAAATGTATTATATGGAAAAATGTTTCAAACAAAGGTTGTAGAAAATCAAATTTCCTACAACATTTATTCCTAAACATTTTTATATTTATCACATAATAAAGTAAATATTCCAAAATAACGGATAAGTGATAAGAGTAAACACCCACTTCCGGTTTACCGAGTTTTATCAAAAATTAATCAGTTTTTGTGACTTTTATAAAGATGTTAAATGTAAAATTTTGCGTTGATTTGATTTTATAGGTTTTGAGTTAAGAGCACCCACAAAAAGCTATCACACACACACTAACACATAATCGAGAAAATGATCAAAACGTGTTCAGGGGGCCTGAAAACGTGTATTTCCGTTGATATCTCGAAGTCGATTTTTTCCATGACAACAATACTTTCCCCTATAACACGTATATGGAGAAAGTAAAAAAATATTTGAAAAATTGATTGCGATTAGGTCAATAATTGACAAATCGTTCTTTACAAATTATAAGTTCGCTGCAACCATCAACGTAACAGACACGTTTGATTTGGCTAACAACCGAATTTAAGGGGAAATTTGAACTGTTGATGATGCAATTTTAAAGAGATGCGCAGGACTGTAGCCGTTTACCCCTAACATTAAAAAGGATCGCGTGAAACTAGGTTATAGTTATCGTTTCGGATAACAACGGAATTCAGGTTCTTTGCCTATCAATCTGATACGCAAAACTCGAAGATTAGTAATCATCTCAACTCAAAATTACCATGGCAACTCCCATGTGTTATACGAAGGACAAATTTTTAAACCTTAATGTTCCGCAAATTTTATCCACAAATTAATCAAATGCGACATTCATGAATAACTCGAATAAGAAACAATAGAAATGCTTAAATCAGAAATTATTTTACTTTTGTTAGAAATTTGAATTTTTATGTATAGAACTTTTGTAAGTTATGTTGTAACCTCTCTGAACTAAATTGTATAATTTATTAAATAGTATTGAGTATATATTCTAAGGTCTATTGTAAGTATTTTAGCATAACAAATTTATTTTTATGTGTCTTATTAAGTTATAATTTCGTTGGGAGAGTCAGTAATTTATCTAAATCAATTCATATTCGAGTGGTTCAAAGCCCGAAATACATATATATATATACCCAAACCCGCATATATGAATGACTGAATATTCACCTAATTTATCTATCTACCTATAAATATAAGTTCACTTAATTATTTTTATCTCAAACCAACGAACATGAGGATAAATTGAAAGATCCACAAAGTTAACAGGGATGCCGTCATCGACCGAGAGAATAAAATGGCAGATCTTTTGATGCATTTAGAACATTAAAAAAAAGGAAGATTCCGCTTCGCAGACTTCCGTCATGTAATCAATTAGATAAAGCGGAAGAGTTAAATAATTGTTTTCCTCGTTGATTATTTTTGAATCCCCCCCATGTCTGCACAGCGGCCGAAGGAGGAAGTTCCCTTCAACCGATCACTTGTACATTCTGGGCCTTAATGAAAAAAACGTCGGGAGTTTTAAATTACTGCACGGAAGCACGCACAAAAGGATTCGAAAACAAAAGAAAAACGCCGCGCATTACGGGTGGATCTACGCATACAAATGGAAAGCAGAAAAAAGAAGGATAGAGTTCGAATAAAGAGGCCAAAGCCTTGCATTTTTTTAAGGGGGGAAGAAATAATATTCCGAAGTCACGCTGAAGGGAAAACAGAATGATGGAGGACGGCAGTAAGATGGGAATGGCGATAGTGGACGGGTGTGGGGTGAAAGTGGAGAGACAGAAAAAGAATATATAAAGGAAGAGGGAATGGCGAGTGAGACAAGGATTGGTGGGGTCGAGGGTGTGAAGCAGGGATGAGCAACCGTTTCTAGATGACGGGCCGCATTGGATGTTTCCAATTCTTCTGGCGGGCCGAATTAGAATTTAAATAATTTGTAACCTACATGTATCTATTATTATTATAATAATAATAAAATAGCCAGAGGAATATTTTCAAGGAGGCTCCCTAAGTGCTCTTTGGTTATGCATAGCGCTTAATCCGCTTTCTACCCTACTTAACCGAATGAAATGTTGATATAAGATCAACCATAACCAAGATACTTATAACATAATAAACCTTTTACTGTACGCGGATGACCTAAAACTATATGCAGTAAACAATAAACAAGTGAAATCAGAACTTCACATAGAAATATTCAGCTCAGGGAGATTGTGTGTTACTTGTTTTTAAAAAGCCATATTGCTGTTGTTTCTATTTAAATTAATAAATCTATTGTTGTAGTTTCTATTTAAATCAATAAGATCTATACCAACCCAACCCTGTGGAGAGGGCAAATGTGGAGGTGGAGGAATTGTTTTGCAAACTCCTCTTCCCCTTAAACTCCCGCATCAAGGTTTTGTTGCAGTCGATAAAAGGGGCTGCCGCCCCCTTAAACTCTCGCATCCTACTTAACCCAACCCGAGGGGTGGAAATAAAAACGAATCCAACCCCCAACCACTTAACCAAACCCGGGGAAGGAAATAAAACGAATTCAACCCCTAACCATTTAACCCACTTAACGAATCCCACCCACAACTATAAACCCAACCCGAGGAAAGGAAATGGAACGAATCCAACCCCCAACCACTTAACCCAACCCGAGGAGGGAAGTAGAACGAATCCAACCCACAACCACTTAAACCAACCCGAGGAGGGAAGTAGAACGAATCCAACCTCCAACCACTTAACCCAACCCCGAGGGCGGAAATAGAACGAATCCAACCCCCAAACACTTAACCCAACCTGGGAGGAGTTAAAACTGTTGTTTCTGTTGTTCACAAGAGTTGTTTATTCAATAAATTCTTTTAACAATGTTATTATTTGTTAAATTTGTTGTTTTGAAGAACGGGGCGGATAACACACAAGATCCCAGCTCCAGATATTAAAATTAACTTTGGTATAGACAAATGCAAAACACGCTACATAGAAAAAGGAAAACCTAAAGAACACGAAGGATAGTCTCTCAGTACAGACAGAAAGAAAATTGAAGCCATGAGTGAAAACGAATATTGCAAACATCTAGGATTCTCACAAACGCCCATAATAGATCACTCAGCAATAAAACTAGAAATACGAGATAAGTTTAAAGTACGCCTAGTAAAAATACTCAAAACTGAATCAAATGGTAAAAACATGATCAAAGCAATAAATTCCTACGCAGTACCAATCCTCACTTATTCCTTCGGTATAATACAATAGACAAATACAGACCTTAACTCATTAAACACATCCGTCAGAATGACTTGTAATAAGTACCAAATTCACCATGAACATTCAGCCTTCGAAAGACTCTCCTTACCCAGAAAAGATGGAGGCAGAGGATGTATTGACATAAAAAACCTACACTATGAACAAATACAAAATCTCCGCCAGAACATCTACTCTAGACAAGATAGCCCACTACGCAAAGTTATCATTTCAATGTATGAATCCGCTACACCACTACAACTTCAATATGAAGAATATGACACAAGCAATCATATAAAAACACTAACCCAAAAAATTGACTCCTGGATAAACAAAACACTCCATGACAACACTTCCCTACCAACTCTCTTAACCACACAGAGACGAAGAAGCATCTGATAAATGGCTTGTAAATGGGAACCTGTTTGCTAAAACCGAAGGTTTCTACATAGCCATTCAGAACAAAATCATAGAACTACAAGAAATATGTGATAAAAGATCCAACAATAAATAACGATAAATGCAGGAGATGCAAAAGCGAAACGAAACAATAGAACACATTGCAAGTGGATGTAGCACCCTAGCAAGTCCAAAATATACACAAAGACATGACAATGTATCTCGACAAATACACCAAGCCTTATGCAAGAAATACAAATTAATAGAAAGCAATATAGTACCATGGCATAAATATAAACCAGAAACTATCCTCGAAAATAGTAACAAAAATTTATTGGAATAGAGATATAATTACTGATCGAATGATACCACGCTATAGACCGGACATCACACTCATAACAAAAGAAGAAAGAAGACATACTTAATAGACGTTTCACTACAGAACACACCCAATTTAGAGAAAAAACACAATGAAAAAATCCAAAAATATTTATCATTAGCCGAAAAAATTAAAAACATGTGGCAACAAAATAAAGTCATTATTGTACCTATTATAATATCGTCCACAGGTGTCATCCCAAAAAAAACTATTAAAAAGTCTTGAAACTCTAGACCTACACAAAAATACATAAATTTACAAAAATCTCCCATAATGAACACATGCTCCGTTGTTCGACGATTTTTAAATGACAACACACCATAAAAATACAATAGCTATGCATACAGCTTGAGCCCGCTCCGCTGTAAGCATGAATACCCGGAATTAATCCTCGTCAAGAATAATAATAAAATAATAATAACAATAAACGGGAGACGACCAGTAAGAAGTAATATTTGAAATAAACACATGCAGCTACATAGCTTCATTTTAGGACGATATTTGAAAATAAAATAAATAAAACCTACCCCGATAGGATTCGAAACCTATCGAACTCATTCCACTCGGGAATGCTCGACTTTATGGAAAGATTCCATAATAATCTTATAAATAATTTGTCGATTTTTGTCCGTCCGAAGCCTTTCTGAAGTCGTCGACTACGGTGGCACTTTTGAACGCGTTTGAACAAGCTTCCCGATTAAATGGAATTTGGAATTTTTGCACGAATACCCGATTTACATATAATAGGGTGACGAGGAAAAAATTTCGAAAAGAAAAGCACTGGGGTCGACTCCAAGGAAGAAATTTCCATTTCCCATAAGATAACACGTAAAAATAGACTTTTCGAAGGGCAGGCTTTAAATATTTTTCAGATTAAAATTAGAACGTACGAGTTTCGGATGTGAACCATTTTGAAGAACAATATCTTAAGTTTCTTATTCTGTTCATCTTTTTTTGCATACAGTTAGAAATCGCTCCTGTTAAAAGTTTAATTCACATATTTTGGGAAAATCTTGCCATTTTAAAGGGATGTTGCCTTTCCTAACCATTACATTGTTAACCCTAGAGATGTTATTGTTATTGTGGGTGTGAGCGTGCTTTGAATGCTTTTAATATGAGAGAGAGGAAGAAAGAAGGAGAGAGAAATGATTTTCATAGCAACCACAGTAAACAACATTCGTAAATTATTGTATTCAAAGACAACGGAAAACGCAGTTTTTTTTTGATTTTGTGAGCACTGACTGTTTAAATTTAACACAATCAATGATTGCACAAAAAAAAACAAATTAATTCCCCGTTATTTCAGTAACTCATTTCTGTTTCGATTGTATAAGTAATGATAATAATATTGCGTATGACAAATATTACAAGCATAAAAGGCAATTGAGAAAAATATCCAGAATAGAAGACCAGGGTTCGACTGCAGGGCATAATTTCTATTGCCCATAAGAAAACCTTCTCAAATCTCCCAAGTATTTACGGGAGCAAAATTGTAAGAATTATCGATAACTTTATTTATGATTCAAATCGAATAGATATAATGTATAAATTATGTTTTATTCCCTGATGGAAACCGTTCGTAGAACGGGTATCTTCCTAATGTAAATAAAAACGAATTTTGTAAATTTCCACCTGATGATGCTGTCACAGGCGAAACCGGTAAGAATGAATTTGGGTAGTGTAAATTCACAAAATTCGTTTTTACTTTCTCTCGGCCTCAGCTCACATATTTTATTCTGCTGCTTTAGACCATTAGGCCACTGAAATAGCACATTATAAACACGATAATGGGCCTTATGACTAATGCGTGTGAGATGATCTCAATTCCAAAGAATTGAATTAAAATGAATAGCAACAATACAAACTAATATTATCATGATGGATTACTTTTAAATGGACTTTTATTGTTGACCTCTTTTCAAAAGATCGTATTAATTAATTTCAGAATAGCTATTCAAATTAATTTAGAATTCAAATTTTATTTGAAATGCTATTCTGAAGTTAATTAACGCGATCTTTTGAAAAGAGCTCGAAGATAAAAGTCCATTTAAAACTAATTTATGATAATATTTGTTTACCTATATTGTTGCTGCCCATTTTAATTCAATTCTTTGGAATAATTCAGTTGTCTAATTGCTATTCTATTACTAATTAGTACGATCTTTTAAAAAAATTTCAACGATGAAAATCATTTTGAAACCAATTTATGAACATAAAATTTGTTTATGCACTCGCTATCCATTTTAATGAACTATATTCGTTGGAATAGTTCAGTATACCATTTATTGCGCTCTATGAAATCTTTTTAAAGGCCTATAATAAATCAATGGGGAAAAACTAAAGCCTCAGTAAAACGGGAGGAAAGATAATCTTTTCCAAGGAATTCGCTAATAATAAGTTACACGTGCCGAGGTAAAGATAAAATTTTAATGATTTCTCTATGATTTTTACATTATAATTTTGTTCAATTTGGTATTCTAATAATAATTAATGCGAAATCAAGAAAATATTCAACAATGAAATTGATTTACATTTAATGATAAAGAAATTTATGATGGTAATATTTGTTTACATCACTGCTACGATATAAATAACTGATGAATAAAAAGTGCAAAATAAAACTATATTATAAGCTATCAAATTTTATATACTTATAAGTTTAAATACACTAAAAGCAAAAAAAACAACGTAGGTAATTACAATTTCCTTTAAAAGTTGGATAGATTTTCAGCTAAATATAAATGTGAAGTGAGCACATACGCAGGTAAGTCCTACTTGATATATGGAAAAAATCTGATGTGGCCACCACATGACATTCTCCATATCTGTAATCTTTCTAAAAATTCCAAATAGGTTACATTATAATAATATTTTAAGAAACTGCGAGAAAATTTTAGACTTTACAAAGAACACAAATAAACTCAAACCATAGCATTCTGATATTGGATATAGCCACAAAGCTCCAACAATTAAGAAAAGAAAAAGGAGTGTTACTAAGACGTAACTAAGGGTCAATTGTTAACAATAGTCGGTAGGTGGCGTGGTGGTTAAAGCTAAAAATATAATATATCACTTAAACAATGCATTATATGGAAAAATGTTTCAAAGGAAGGTTGTAGAAAATTAAATTTACCACAACTTATATTCAAATATATTTTTACATCTATCAAATATTTTAAAAAAATATCTCAAAATAACGGATAAGTGACAAGAGTAAACACACACTTCCGTTTGACCGATTTTTACCAAAAACTAATCAGTTCTAGTGACTTTTATAAAAGTGTTATATATAAAATTTTGCGTTGACCTGATTAATAAATTGGTAGTTAGAGCATCCACAAAAAAGCTATCACATACACATACACACAGATTTCATCGAGGAAATGGTGAAAACGTGTTCAGGGGACCTCAAAACGTGTATTTCCGTTGAAATCTAGAAGACGATTTTTTTCCATGAAAAAAATACTTTCCCCCATACTACGTATGGAGGAAGTAAAAACGAAATACTTACTCTATTAGCCCGCCCATCCTTTACACGAAAATTGTGATTACTTCCTTTTATTCTTTTTATTGCACTTAAAAGTCTTTAAAATTTGGTATGTTAAAAAGTACTTTTTATATAGTTTTATCACTAATATAAGGTCTGATGATAATACAATATAAAAAACATAAACATATTTTGGCAAAAATTTTAAGCTATTTGTGAGGTTAAGGTTTTGCGCATCGATTCCGATGGAAAGGTGAGACATTTTCAAATACTGAAAAAACGATTAATATGTATAGAGCGGGCTCTAAATTTATTTTAGAAAACAAGCAGTCTGGGATGAATAAGACACCTTATGGAATGTGAAGTAAATAAAAATAATGTTTTTTAATAGTTTATATACATAGGTAGAAAACAAGTTAGCGTTGCTGAAGATGAAAACAGCCAAGCGGACTGCAAGGTACGTAAGATAATTTCGCGGAACAGCATGGAATAGGGTCAGTTTGTAGATGTTTTCTATTAGATAGAGGATGGAATCATAAAAATTTGGTTGCTATAGCTACAATATAAAGAAAAGAAATGTTCATATTGACGCTCATCTAAACCAATTACGTAATCGTTGGCTTTGATGAGCCGTAATACTGAATACGAGAGAATGAATAGAATTAAAGCTTCGAAATGATAAGTAAGATATGGAGAAGGCTGTACGTAGAAAGGGAGGTGCGGTGAGTTACGCCGTTTGGATGAGTTTGATAGAGAGGGAGAGAGAACGAGAGAAAAGAACGAATATGGAGAGGGAAATGTAGAGAAAATGATAGCAGAGGAGCACACTGAGAGTAAGGTAATATGTAGGTCAGCGTTTCCCAAACTTTGCAGTCCTGGGGACCGGTTATTACAAACTTTGCAGACCTGGGGACCGGTTACTTTAATAATAATTTTTTGCGTCCCACCGTAGTACACACATAAAAAAAATTCCCAACAGACCATTCGCGAATGGAACTACTTTGCTTGCACGTCCGATGAATGCACAATAAATAAAGAATTTAATACATTGCACATGCATATTTATAAAACCATAAAATCAATTTAAAAAAATCAAATTCCATTGTTTATCTATTTATTAAAATTAAATTTTTATGTATCTTTACAACATTAGGAATTAGCAATTCAATCTTACAAAATGAGTAATAAAGGAAAAGAGAACATACTAATGTGAAGGATGCTGTTGTTTGTTATTACATAACAACTGAATGTCAGGATGAAAAGAAGTCAATTTTATCCTCAGATCTGGCTCGACATCCAATCTATTCCTATACTTTGTTTTTAAGAAAACCAAAGTAGAGAATGCAGCTTCACACTTATATGTTAAACTGAAATGCATTAGGAATCTGACCGCTTTCTCAGATAAATGTGCATATTCATTTTGGCATCTCAGCCAAAAATCAATCAAGCAGAGGTTATCAAAATTGTGTTTCAATGCAGTATCACAAGAAAGTTCAACTAGTGAATCTACTTCCGTTTCATTTAGTTGCAATATTTCTTCATTTTCTGTGCTAAGAGTGAATGAGTTCCTAATCCACATTTTATTGCAGTCAATTTGGGGAAAATATTCATTTAAGCTTGATATTAGCCCCAGGAGATGTTCTTTTATTGTTACAGAAAGCGTATCTAAGTTATTTACATCGGCATAATTTTCTAATAATTCAGATAAGTACAGAAAGACTTAAAATTTCCCTTTTCAACTCGAAGTTTTTTTATTGTTGCTTCAACATTTTCCAGAATTTTAAAAATATCTATGTTGGTGCCCTGGAAACTTAAGTTCAACTCATTTAAAGCACAAAATATATCGCATAAGTAGGCTACCTTTGTTAACCAATCAAATTTGCGAAATCTGTCTTTAAATTCGTATATAACATCTCTTACCGATGGAGGATGCTGTTCAAAAAACAATAAAACTTCGTCTTTCATTTCAAGAAGTCGTTGCAAAACGTTTCCTTTTGATAACCATCGCGATTCACAGTATAAAAGGAGATGCTCATGCTCACTTCCTAATTCTTTACACAAAGCAGTAAAGCTCCTGGAATTCAATGGACGAGATTTAATATAATTTATAAACCTCACACATTCTTGAATAGTTGAACTCAAAAGTGAGGGCATATCTTTCACGGCTAGAGCCTTTCTGTGAATAATACAGCTACAGATACAAAGTATCTGACACATAAAGCGATTATTCCAAAAATCGCTCCATGTCGCGTTTTATTTTCTACCGGAACAGAATTTCATCTCAATGTGTTGCAATACATTTAATCCTACGTGTTTGGATCACGGCATATTCCAGCGCATTTATTTTACGCAAATTATCGACGGCTTTAGACTTACAAACGAGTGCACAAACACATACAGAAGAGTCAATTTAATTTGTTACAGCTGTATCCGTAGACGTAATAGGATAGCGCGATTGTTTTAATATTTTCTGACCGACATTTTTTTCCCAAGGACCGGTACCGGGCCGCGGACCACACTTTGGGAAACGCTGATGTAGGTAATTGCAGAACATCTTCCGCATCGAAGCAAAGAAATAATAACAGCGTTAAAAAAAAGATAAAAAATAACACGATAACCCAACTTGTATATTGTTAATTCCGTTGAACTGGAAATGATCATCGGAAAATTAACTTTCTGAGCATATTTGCTCAGACTTGAAATAAAAAAAATCCACTTCGAAATTTATCACAGCAAAAAAAAGCATATCGAATCTGGATGAACGCACAATCATTAGTGTTTCGTTTATTCATATTTCACAAAAAACCTTTCGTTTATTCGCTTACATTATCATTCGGTTATCCAAGCAAAGCGATATTCCGAGAAAAAATTAGTTCGTACGATCGAATTTGGTATTCCACCGGTTAGGGGTTGTTATGCTAACGTTTTTACGCGGTAACTCCCTCGAAGGTTTATTCTCTTGTCGAATATTTGAGACCCGTTTTGGAAAATTCCCGCGCACGCTACTGGACGGGAGAGAACGCGGTGGGGAAGAGGGAGAGAGACAGAGGTAGAGATAGAGAGAGAGAGATAGAGGGAAAGAGATAGATAGATAGATAGATAATCGTCTTTATGCGGGCCAAATTTAGACCATAAGGTCCATTCTTACATTTAACCCTTCGTCAATATAATAAAGACAAAAAAAGAATAAAATAATGTATAACAAAATACATTATATAAACATTATGTACCGAAATCATACAAAGTAAAATGATAAAATTGAATACAGATTTGTGTTTGTGGGGAAAACCTAGATAAAACAGGCATGTCCTCCCCAGTAAAACCCACGCAGGAAAACACCCACTAAGAAGGGGGGTGTGAAAAACCTGCGAAAACCCTAGATAGTGTACATATGATAATAAAAAACTACAACATTAAATAGTGGGAGAGAGAGAGGGGGAAGAAAGAGGGAGAGATAGGGAGAAATAGAGAGGAAAAGGTCAAGAGAGAGAGGGAGAGAGAGAGAGAGTGGGAGAGAGAGTGGGAGAGAGAGAGGGAGAGAGAGAGAGAGGGAGAGAGAGAGAGGGAGAGAGCGAAAAAGGTCGAGAGAGAGAGAGGGAGAGAGAGAGAGGGAGAGAGAGGGAGAGGGAAAAGGAGAGAGAGAGGGAAAGAGAGAGAGCGAGCGAGGGAGTTCTGTGAGAATGAGAGTCAATTGCGGCGGAAAGAGAAACAGAGATTTTGGTTGGATTAAACCGGGGAGAAAAGGAGAAAAACGAACTGGATTAATGGTGGCAGGAAGTAATTGAACGGTACCGGAATTAAAGCGGCGGTCGGCTTAGATAGGAAAGACAAAGACGCATCGATTAGATCGCAGCGGAGATTATAGAAGGAGCGAACATTCGACTTCGAAAAAATTTCAATTTCACGTGCCCAGGCTTTTATTCGTCCGGTATTTATTCGCACATCGTTGCCCTCGCAACCTCTTGAAACTGCTCGCATCGGGCGGATTGCCGCGAGTGAATGAGAGAGAGAGAGAAACGCGCGCATGCGCCCAGCGATCGCTTATCTTCGTCCCCTTTGCGCTTTTTTTAACAGTTCCTAAGTTGGGTTAATTAATTAAGCGGCGGAACGGGTTTTTATTCCTTTGAACCGATTATTTACGGCTGCAAATTCATCCGATAAATCAGTCCTTAAGTCGCCATAAATTCTTCGATTTTAAACTACCCAGTTGTCATTTTTTTTAAATAAGATATTTATGATGACGCGGTTAAGTACGTTGCTAGGCGGCGGATGGTGTGATTCCAGACTCCTCACTGCCGAGTTCCTTCCCAACATGATTTTATTTTTATATAATGTATCGCTGATTACGTCATCATATCCTCTGTGTTGCATAAAATTCTCTTCCATACTTGCAATGGTTTCGTTTGCTCAAACGTAAAAATGGTAAATTGATCTGCGAGGCAGCGCGCTGTTTCAGAACGGCAGAAGTAGTTAAGAGGTCAGATCCAGGAATAACAATGTAAAAAGAGGACTTGATTCTCGTCTGAAAATTGAGAAACATGGTGACCATAGAGATATCAAAAATATATTTAAAAACTATATTATGGAACGCGACCTGAGAATTTGCGGTTGAGGATTAAGTAAGCCTTAAAGATATGGGAATGCCCTCCAATAAAGGAATAAAATTTCCCGTAGGGGACAACAGCAAAGGGAGTTGAAGTGTTGGATTTACTTCCAAGATGTCGATGCGTTTTTTTGGTCAAATGGTTACAGTCATTTTAAGACTAATGGAGTCCTAAAAACTTGTTTTTTCTTGAATTTCAAAAGTCAACTGCTTGATGAAAATGAGATGCTGATATATTTTGTCTTAAATCGCGACGTACGTCCGTCCGTCTGTACACTACAAAACCGTGTTGCATGCAGCCTTCAGTCGCTAACTATCCATAATTATCTACAATTACAATCATCGTGTGCTAAATAGCTGCCACTTTTAGATATTCCCTATTAATATCTGCTTCGTTAGTTGTTTTTTTTATAGATAATAGTTTTTCAGTTAAGCGAATGGAGGCATTTTCCCCGATCTTAGTAATAATAAAAAAAGCTCTCGATTATGCATCCTTAAAGTAATTTAAACGGTTTCATCGATTCCGCGCTATCTGAGCATTCGTGAAGTGCAGGATGCGTGGAAGCAGCGCCTTGAATAATCAATAACCGAGGCTATTACTTAGCGACGTACACGTCAAGATAAAAGTGTTTCCTTCTACTTAATTTTAAAATACTTATTTAAAAAAGACAGGATGAAAAAGTAGGCACGTTAAAACATTTTTACATGTGAAAGCATCGGGGAAAATCGTACAGGAGGAAATTACTATTTCCGTAGCCTGGAATAGCCATCCATGGAACCGGTTTTGTCCTCGGTCGGGATCGTCAAATGCCCCCTCCATTATCAATCATTGGGTGCATTCGATTTGAACGTGGCATTAGAAATGCACTCCTCTATCCGCGATCACTATAATTCCAAGGGGAGGGACGTCAAACGCTCCATTAAAATAATTTGATAAGTGGAAAGAGGACAACAGCGTCAGTTACGGGTGGCTGGTTAAATGAGACCGGTCGGGAAAGGCAAAACGGAATTCATCTCGACGGAAAACTAATCAAGGCATTTTGTAAAACGGATCCTGGACCAAGAAGAACGTAAATGTTATTTAAAAAAAAAAACAAAAGAAAGACGAAAAATATATGGGTGTGTTTTATAGGTGTGCCGCGTTCTAAACAACATTCTGGGTGTACTGTGGGCGTGGCCTAAACTTTAGCGGGGGAGAATGTAAAGGTCTCTCACCCCACTCGGCATCCTCCCCTCAGATGCCATATTTGTCCTGATATGGCGATTTTGTCGTTTAAGTGAAATAAAGACGCTCAATCGTAGTAAAGGTTACGCTGAATGTAATTATGTGCATTATAATTTAATAAAAATTCTGGAACATTATTAAAATGGAGATAAACCAACAATGTGGACACGGTAAGTTTTTACGAATAAATAAACATACAGCGTCACATCTCGGCTTCTTACTTATCCAATAAGGGCATTTTTTTGTCATTCCTCTTGAAAGACTGTTTATGTCGAGTATATCAATGATAAATATATATTATTAATCAAACGCCTATATAAAATTTAATAACATTGTTCTTCCTCCAACATTTTTTCTTGGGACATGAAAAAGTCTGTCTGCGGCAAAATTTTTCCCGTTATTGATTTAGAGGGATAAATTGAGCGGTCGAAATGTGCAGAAATGTCGAAATTTTTTTGGAAAAAACAATAATGCAATAACATTCTTAATTCTCACAATACGGATATTTAAACAAAGGCGCGGTGCAGCGATGAGAAAAAAGACGGGCGATTGAGATTTTGAAGTGCTAACCGTTGCCATCTCGTAATTGTCCGAAGAGACTCGTAAGTAGTATATCTATTTATTGCACATCAGTGCTCTTTATTTAAATTTAAATTCGCACGTTCGAAAAAGAAACAATTTTTAAAATTCCAGACGAGTGAAAATTTGCAACTTTTTACCCTAACGACGGCAATTCGGACAACAAACTATATGCAGTATTTTTTGTTTACATCTAATATTACCTTTTTTTCGAAAAAATCATCACTGCAAAGAGTAACAAGATGGTGGAGCAAGGCGGTAAACCATTAGACACCAGTTTAAAAAAAAAAAACGGACGAAGCAGTGTTTCGTGAGAGGAGGCATACATGCATCCTGACCGACAAAACACGGAATCGAATTCTAAAAAAAAAACAATAAAATAATAAAATAAACGTTTTGGTCTGAAAATAAGTCAGCCTTCAAAAAGCCACGCCTAACCAGTAATTACTGTTCGTTTCTCCACTTTCGAACGTGGCATTTCAAAATGGGAGGGTGGGAGAGGCTCTAAGTGGCGGATTGAGAAACGTAGAAAACGAACGCTGTAATTCGTCGATCTAGTTGACAGCCGGGCATTTCTCGAAGACGGCAAAGAGCTCTTAATAAAGCAGAAAATTAGGGGATTTTTCCTTTTCATCGCCTTCAGCGGGGAACGAAAAAAAGCAAGAAGAGGGGTTTTCGGCATTGTATCGAGCCTGAATGGCACACGCTCCAGACAAATGAAACGAGGAACGACGAAATATGAGGGAGGGAGAGATATAGAATAAGACGGAAATCTTTAATATCAAAAGCACCGCGTTTTGTGGAATAAAATTAAGCTAAAACGGTTTTAGAACAATGATTGCACTCGAAAAAACAATCAAAACAAGAAAAAGAAATAGCATATTAAATTTAAACTGGACCTTTTAGTAATCTTTATAAATAACAGGCTATGTTTGTGATTATACTGCGATGTCGTCGCTAAGAGCAACCGTAGTGTTGCTATCTTCGTGGGATTGTGTTTATCAATTTGCATTTGGGCTAGACATGAGACCACATGCTTCGCGCTTTGCATAAAGGTTTTCATTTGTCCTAAATGTATAATCATCACATTAAAACGAAGTAATTGTTGACTATCTGTGTTTCTCACTCTAAATTTAGTTGACAGATCTGCATCATAAACGTATATTCTGTATAGGCTGAGTATTGATTAATATATACAATTGAAGTTGGGTATGAAGGAGTGTCAATTTAGGAATTTTTTTCGCAAGTGCGATGATTTATCTTCACCCGATATTTGAAAACAGTAAGGCCCATATACCGGAAAGCCTTCAAAATTTTGCTCCCATGCTTTGTTATGCTGGCGAATGAATTCACGGAAATAATTGCTCTTTGCACTGCTTTTTATGGAAAGGTTTTTTTAAATACAATGGGAAACGTTTCTTCATCAGGTCGAAGAAGGCAAAATTGAAACTTTTCGTTTGTGGGAGCAAATACATATGCACCAATTCATTTTTAAAAGTAGCTGATTTACAGTGCAGATATTCCTTATACGAAATACAGATTGGAAACCCGCACAAAGTTGTTTTGCTGTTAAAAGTCGCTTACTATTTGTCGGCGGTGAACGACGGGGTTTATTAAAAGTTTTCGAATTTATGAACACTTTTCTCTTCTTTGTTGATTTATTTATCCCCTATTTTGAGAATAATTGAAAATTTTCCGTTAGCGATTTGCAAAATAATATTCTTGTCTTTGCCGAAGGAAAGTTTGGTGGTTTCTTAGGCAACGAATATAATTCTGTACGCGACGTTTTTTCGAAATTTTCACGAAACTTTCATACATTATTTTCTTTTTTTTGGGGTTCAACAGCCATTTTCATGAATATTTGGGAATATCGATTAAATAAATGACGATGAGGAATGATGATTCTTAATTTATTATTGTAGTATTATTTACATTTGATAATGTAAAAAAATATGATGATCTAACCTTTTTGGTTTTTCGAAACATCTTTGTAATGAATTTCTCGAGTCTTCTACTAATAAATCGAAAAATTCTTTTGAAATATTACAATAAACACAATTAAAATGATAGTATGTCTTGTGCAAAAGTCATACATATGTAATGAAAGTACCAAAAATAAATCGAAAATGAAAGTTGATTTACTAAACAATAGAAGCTCGAGGTTTGACAATGACATGGTGGCAAGGCAACATATCCTAAAAATCTGATGTAGCCACCACATGAGTTTCTACATACCTGTAATATTTCTAAAAATTCCAATGTTAACATTAGTCGTCGCTAGATGGCGTGGTGTTAACAGCTAAATAATTGAGTTTTTAAGATATCTCTTGGAAAACGTTACTAACAAATGTTGTAGAAAATTAAATTTCCTACAACTTTTATCCCAGAAAGTTTTAAATATATCAAATATTAAAAAAATATATATGAAAATAACTGATAAGTGACAAGAGTAAACGCCCACTTCCGGTTGACCGATTTTTACCAAAAACTAATCAGTTCTCGAAACTTTTATTAAAATGTTAAATATCAAATTTCACATTGACCTGATTAATAGTTTTTGATTTAGAGGACCAACAAAAAGCCGTCACATAAACAGACATCATCGAGAAAATGGTCAAAACGTGTTCAGGGGACCTCAAAACGTGTATTTCCGTTGAAATCTCAAAATCGATTTTTCATGAAAACAACACTTTCCCCTATATGGAGAAAGTAAAAATGCAAAATATGTTATTTAAACGTTAAATTTGAGCTGTTAAAAAGTGAAGGCCAAAATGGATGACAAGACTAAGAAACCATATTCATTTTCCTTTAAAACAGTGTAGGTTTGAAAATCGAAGGAGTTTCTTGTAATTTTAAATTTCAAAATAATAGCCTGCACACAAAGAAATCTATTTTTACGTGTTATCTTATGGAAAATAGAAATATCCCCTGAAATCAAGCACGGATCTTTTTTTGGGTTTTTATTTCGTCATTCCCTTTCTAATATATTAATCAAGTATTCCTGTCTTCATTCTTCTATCTAGCAGGGGAGATTGCTAAGCGAAAATTTGTGGCAGGAAAATTCTCAAAGAATCGAAAGAGTTATATAATAAAGGCATTGGACAGCATTACGTCTTTACCTGAATAACGAATATGTGGTCTGGAACACTATTTTTGTGCAGATTAAAGTCGTGATGACTGTATCTGTATATTGTTAAGATGCGCGTTTCTGTAAGTATTGTCGATCTGGTATTGTTAGCGCCAGCCAATGAAGGAGAGACTGTAGCGCCCTTTGTTGCAGGGCTCCTACCGAAGCCAAGCGGCTCGTCATTATTGTGTGCTTGCTAAATAAACTATTACTTCAATTTTAAAAAGGCAATAAATTAAAACGAAAGAAACAACCGGTGTGTATGTATCGGAATTTTTAAAAATATTGGAATTAGAATTACTTATTTTATTTTGTAAGGACTATAGTTTTCAGCGTAACTAAGTTTATAAATTTCTGAACATGATTTTTTGCACTGTTTACGTAGCAATTAAATAAGTTTCTGATTATATTTTCGAGCGTATTTTTGCGTATAGTTTTCAAATGATGCTTTCTGAAAATTATGTAACTTAGTCGACGATTAAAACCATCAAAATATGATAAGAACGATATAACTGACACAAATTTCACGAGAAACAATATATGCATGACAGGTTGAGAATGAGCTATGGATTTGTTTATTTACGCCTCTATTTAGAAGTGACGCTTAGCTATAGTCTACATATTCAACTCTTTTAATTTTAATTTTGCACTTCATTCATGGCCACCCGTTACTTTTTGTTGGAAATTACACCAGTAACCTAATGATATTTTTATTTAGTTAAGAAAAACTAAAAATAATTCTCGTTCATTAACGGACACAAAATAATTACGTATGAATCGCCGGATGCAACCATAGATGCATTTTGTTTCTCCATTTGAAATTACAAAATATTTTCAAAAGGAGTTCTTGGGCGGGATAGAACATATAACGCTGGATATTATAATGGGAAAATGGCGCTCTTCGTTTTAAACTTTAAGTCATGAGAGTCCTTTGAAAATTGAGCAACCGGATTTAACTTTGCTCATTCTGACTCTCTCCACAACGTTAACCCGTTCTCTTATCACAATTCATATCCAAATTACAACTCATCAAAAAAGTTATTCTTTTGCTCACTCGAACATACAGCACCGCAAGCAAAAGACTAACAATAACATACGATATTTTCATCGGCTGTGGATAAATCAATCAGATTTGATTCGCCAGCATAACAAAAGAGATTATCGGAATATAACTATATTTGTTGTATCACAAATAGGAGCGTTCCGTGCGTATTTGAAACATAACGGTATACCTTCAACGAACACACATCATAAAATAGCAAAGCACTCTCTCTCTCTCTCTACTTAATAGTTTTCTCCGCATTAATAGACGTATTTACACGTAATTTATTTTCTAAACCCTTGTAGTCAATAAAACAACAGAAAAATATTTAAAAACATGTCTCAATGGGATTGAGTAGATGTAATATTTACGTTCGCCTTAGGTAATACATTTCTTTCCGCTTACAAAATGCCGCATCATACGTTATGATATTAAAGATAGTTTCGTAGTTATAGCAGATCACATTTACTTCACTTATTGCGAAGATTGTTTACGTTGACAACAATTACGTTTCCATGCGAGAATTTTTCGTAGTTCAACGCGAATGACTACGTTCTTGTTTGATTTTCTCGAAGGCAGCTAATCCTGCGATAAAAAAAGCATTCGACAAGAAATATTTTTTTTGGACAGTTTAAAATTTCACGAGATGTGAGCAAAAGTTTGTATTTTTTTTGTTTCCAGTCAGGTGGCATACATTATTTGGTCGTGCGAGCCACTTATAAATTTCTCTAATCGCCTTTAGCCATAAGTCTTTAATGTCAAATTTCATGAAAATCCGTTCGGTAGAAGCCAAGAACGATCATGCGTACGGACGGATGTACAGAACGAAGCTATAGTAGGCGCTTACGTCGGAAACGAAAAACAATTGAATTACAATATTAAGTTTTGATAATTACTTTCGGTTGCACGACACTTGAGGGAAACGGAATTCAGAGAACGTTTCAAAATTCGATATAAGCAAGGCTTTTACGAAATTTCACGGAAAATTAACCGATGAGGAATTCCGTCAATGCATTCCAAACCCCGTTACAAAAATGATAAAGCTTGTGGATCTGCGCTATCAGTAGTTCGGTCCATAAAAATTATCAAAAGAAAAGTAAAATATTTTTATATAATTGCTCAATGTCTGTCCGTCCCCCATTTTTAACTTGAACAGTTTGTCATAGAGAAATGATGTAAAGGCCAATTTGTTTCTGCCAAATAGGAGACCCCGGAATAACTATTTTCGTATTCAAGTGTCCCTGGTTCGACTCCTGGAGGCAATTATACTCTCCCATACGTTTACACAGGAGTTTCGATTTTCAAGGTGCAAGGTTTATAATATTTTTCCATAAGTTTACACGGGATTTCCGATTTATCGAATGGAAGATTTTTTTCTATCATTTATCGAGATACGTAAATGTGGATCAATGTTCTCAGTTTTTGCTTCATTCGACGGGTAAAACTACAAAAAATATCTTATTCTTGCGATGTTTAGATGTTACACAGAAGGGTTTTTCAGGAATGCTTATTTCTTTTCGAAGTTTTATGACTTTTTTGTTGCCAGAGCGACCCGCATTGTTTCCTCCGATTGAATTAGCGTATGTTAACCTTTCAAATAGAAGAAAGAACTGCATTATTCGCTTCGCGCTTTTCGTGAAGCGTAGAAATTATTGTTGTAGAACGTCAAACTATAGGTTGCAACTTTAGTAATTACAGAAAGTAAACTGCGTGTGAACCGAGGGCGTTTTTAACGATCGATTAAAAGAAAAAATATTCTTTCTTTCTATCTAAATACTAGAATATTACCTTTTCCGGAAGGAAGAAGCAATTAAAATTGCACATGTATATTATAAAAACAAATATCACATTCAAAATGTCAGTTGTCAAATTTTATAAGTGGAATCTGGTCGATTATTAACAAATGAAAAATGACACATTGTGTTGGTAATAATTCATGAATGCAAACGAAATAAGTGGTTAATTTAATTATATTTATTAAAATTTCATGCATTTCAATAAAAATAAACAATTATAAAACATTAATAACATAAAACTGAAAATAATTGCTGTGTATCATGATTTTCCTCTCTAAGATGACTTATACGCAATCAGATTTCTGACTGACTTCGCAAAAGTTTTGGCGGGTACCACCAGTATATATAATTATACGAAATGAATTATATATATATATATATATATGTATTTATAATATCCTTATTCCGTACGTTGGTCCGCAGGAACTCTCTTTAGAAATCCCCATAAGAGAACACTTAAAAATACCTTTTTTTCACTTTCAGGCTTTCTTCTTTTGCAAAATTAAATTAGAAGTAATTGACCTATGATCTTCGGACCTTGACCATTTTAAAGAAAAATAAACATAGATTCTTTTTATTATCGTCGACTTTTGCCTTTGGTTCGAAATCGCTCAAGTTATACGTTTAAATCACATTTGTTGGAAAATTTTATGTTTTTTAAAGATATGTTGTCTTGCCGACCGTGTCATTGTTAAACCTCGAGATTGTATTGTCGTCCTTATACAATATGCATAAGGAAAGTGTTTTAAATGCTTTAGTACGAGAGAGAGAAGGAGCCCGAATTATTTATAAGTAAAATCGTATTTTTCATTAATGTCTTTTCAGTTCACTTCCTAATAAAATTTTTTGTAATTAACCATTTTTATAGTTATTCTCATAGTTTTTTGCAGTCATCTTATAATTAACCGGAGCTATAAATTTGCATCGCATATATAAATCACGCAAAAAGCTATTCCTTGACATGCAGATCTTTTTTGTTTGCATTTTCAAATATTTCATTGATGAGGTATATAACTTACATTAGTTATGCGAAGAGAAGAAATCTCCAAAAATTACGTTCTATAACGATATTTTAGGTTTTCAGGCATTTTTAGTGCTTTTCGTCATTGCTGAAAAGCACTATTATCTTCGTGATGTCCGTCCGTACGCATATATCAGGGAAGATTTGGCTTAACCGGTTGCAACCAAAATTGGTACGCATAATATTAACCTAAAATAATGACCAAAGTGACATATTTGAACCGGTACGACTCAGCAGGGGTGCCACAATTGCAAAGTTTATCTTTTTGGTAATTGTGAATTTTGAAGATAGGGGCAATCTCGATTTCAGGGAAATTTTGCATGAAGGAGGTGTGCAAATTAGAAAAACAAAATCAGTATATTTTGTGTATATATAGAAATCAGGGCTGCCACAATCAAAGTAATGAAAACAATTCCTTTTAACCGTATTTGGACCAGATCAGCCAAACAGTTGTGCATTTGGAGGGAATTGGCTGGACGGATTTCAACTAAATTTCGCAGATATGATTCATACAACATATCATAATGAAATCAAGATGTTTAAAGCGGAGCTAAAGAGCAGGGCTACCACAGTAAAAAGTGAAATGATATTTATTTTACACGTATTTATAGAGAATTTACCATATGGATTTTATGTATAATCTGCATATAAATAAATAACCAAAATATTAAACTTCAACCGTGTCGACTAAACAGGGCTACCACAATATCAAGGTTAGAAAGTATCGGTATAGTATAGTATGGGAAAACTAATTGGATTGGATCTAAAATGCAGGACTGCCACAATATAAGGAAAAATAATTTTCTGATTTCAAAGCGAATATTTTAGTATACGATTATACAAGGGCGAATTTGACGAAAAGCAATTCTGTATCACGGGAAACCCGTGGAAACCCCTACTTATTATATATTGGACCACTGTTGTCGCAATTGTTGAATTCCTACCCTTGGCCTCATATTAAATGCACCAATTTAGTCAGACTTTTATACATGGGTATAACTTATTTACTGAATCTACTAAGTAATTAGAGGGTGGAAGGAAAAGAGAATGGGAATGAGCAGAAACTGAGGAAGAGGACGTAGCATTAATATAGGATTAAAAGGAGCTGCAGTACAAAAACAAACATAATGAATTATAATTGATTATAAAATATGTTATACAATTGAATCATGCGCCAATGCCAAATGGCGGAAATTCATAAAACTAAATATAGGTCACGTAATTTTCAATGGATATCTTTAACTGATAATACAGCAAATATTTCGAACCGAATTTCAAATAGGAATGAAAAATAACATTTTATGATTTTTATTTAAATTTCTTTAACTAAAGTAATTTTTCTGGAAAATTTTCAGAACTAATATAGTTAAAAGAAAAGTGCGATCTTAAAATATAATTAAACTTATTGCAGTTCATGTAAGTATTTAGTCAATAGTAAGTAAGTTACTACACATTTTTCCTTTGATGGTAAATTGACCGTTCGTTTTTACGAGTTAATAATAGTAAAATGATTCATTTATTAAGTTAAATTTTATGCGTTTTAAATAACTTATAATTTGCTCAAATATTTCTAGTAAATTTCAGCTACTTTTTTATGCGTTATATCTCATTATTTCTATTTTCCTCTTATTTTCAGCAAATATTTGGGTAATCATTTGGCCTCTCTACTAATAATTACGTAAACAATATAATTAAAACAAAGATAACTTTCAAAAACACTGATTTGATTGTGCATGAAAGCCAAACAAGTCATAGCACATCTTGCTGATTTTTCATATTGAAATCTTATATATATATATAGAATACTTTTATGATAATCCCGTCATATTTGACGGGCAATTATGTTAGTATATATATATATATATATATATATATATATATATATATATATATATACCGAGCGGCTTTCGCCCGTTTCGCAGCATAAGTAGATTGGAAATTTATTCCCGAGTTTGCATTTGCATAACTTGCGCGCCTGACCGAGACCTCAGCAAGCGTATGTCAATGGTCAAGAGGGAACTTGAACGCTTCTCCCTTCCCATTTCTCCATCCCCCCCTGCCACTCCTCCATTTCCACTCATTCCATCCACTCCACCACGCCCTCTTGCGCCCAACACAAGAGGAACCTCTCTCTCTCTCTGTCTCTCTCATCTCATCCCTTTCTTCACATTATGCGGCTATAATTCAAAACCATATTATTCTCTCTCTCTCTCTTTCTCTCTATCCATCCTACCGAATTTCTCCATTTCCGTGCATTGTCCACTGGCTGCTTTCCACGTCCTTCCGCCCCTAGTTCATTACGAACGTTTCTTGCACATCCCCTTCCTATTTTAACGAAGAAAATTGACATTTTATTTCATGATGTGTCGAAGGAGCTGGATCATTTAAAAAATGCGTCGCCATAGCAAAAAGTTTGGAAAACACTGATATAAACAATTGCTATCGAATTGAATTTTTTGATGAGTGCGCACGTTTAAAAAACACGAACGAGTGTTTTTAGCGCGTTTTGCTTCCGGCATGAGCTTTCGTCTGTCCGTACGTCTGCCTGTCTGTCCGCCCATCCGCATGTTCTTTTTCCACTTCTACTAAGCAGATTTTAATGAAATTTGACATGAAGGACTTGCAGTCAAAGAAAATAAGAAAAATCACGTAAGCCAAACAGGGGTACCACTTTACAAATGACAAAATATGAATTCTCCGTCATATCTCGTAAATTATTGGTCATATCAAAATAGTTTTCAAATAAAACGTATAGGACTAGTAATGTAGAGTATTTTTTTCATATACATTTTTATCGTAGGAGTAGCCGTTATCAAGGAAATCAAACAAGAATGTCTTAATTCTAATATAACTTAGAAAATTTCTTGCATGGTTACTTCATAATTGTTGATAACGTAAATAAACGTTATCAAGTTCAAAAACGTCTATATAATAATTTTTTCAAATATTCCATTGCACGAGACGAGCCCATTTGTGGTACGCTGTAGAATTTCCCGTCTTGTTTTTGCAATGCCGTCTGTCTGTCGCCTCTGAGCGGTTTTTGGAAGCCAAACGGTTTGGCAGAATTGGATGAAATTTCGTATTTATATACAGTATCATCCGAAATAGAGGCCTTGTTGAGATGAATCACATCGCGTAAAAATGAAGGGTAGTTTATCTGCGCTGATCTTCTCAAAATAGTGCTTCATACAAAAATGGCTCCAAGGAATTTGATTGAAATTTCTTCCTATTATAGAGATTGGTATCATAAACAATGCCACGTAAGCCATATATCTTAAAATATTATACGGCATGCAGTTATAACATATAATAATAGAATACTTCTGTATTTTTGTCTGTCTAACCCTGTTGCTGTAGCAACGAAACAAACATACCTTAGAAACCTAGCTCATCTGCATAATATTTTAGCGTATTAATTGATGTATTTTGTCATTCGGTATAATAAAAGAGCGATGACGGCATACTATTATTTGTTCACTAGTGTAATTTCCTCTCAAATATGACGGGTATGTGCAGATTATATATTAAAATTAAGACACTTCCCTTTCATCCTCCCTTTCTCTCTTCCTCCCTACCATTCTCTTCCAATTCCTCTCCCCTTATTCTCTCTCTCCCTCCTATTCTCCCTCCTATTTTCCCTCCTGTTTTCCCTCTCTTCCTTCTTCCCCCTTCTGCTACTACTTCTCCAACTTCTTCATTTTGCGTGTCTCTTTTCCGCTGTTTCTATCTCTCTCTCTCTCTCCGTCGTCTCCGCCAGTCTGTCTTCGATCCAATGCTTCCCTCTATAATAGATCTCTTTCTCTATGACCTCCTTTCCTCAATGGACTAACTCCGTGCCAATCCGTTATCCCTACAACTTCGCCTGCAGTCCAATCCGTCTGCACATCCCTCTCTCATTGCCTCCCCTTTTTTTGCCTCTTCTGCGTTCGAAGTTTATTCTTGCCGAGGGAATATTTTTTACGAGCGTGCAAGCGCCCGTTGAAATCCAACAGATGTGGTTAATCTACTGCGGCACGGCATAAAACAATCGTTTCTTAAGAATATGGACACTGTCAACAGTTAGTAAATGCTACAAATAATTGTTAATTACATCGTTATACTTGCATTACATTAAAATGATGATTTAAGTCACATGTCTAGATTGCCAGTGAGTAGGTAGGTGTAGGTGAAATGAACGTAACAAATATTATCCTTTTAAATATCTTTTTTTTAAATAAACATTTGTTGACATTTAAACACAACAAAAACGAAATTAATCATAGAAAGGATAATTGTGGCCTATTTATAAGCATTGGACTCTCATTGGAGACAACAATGAGTTTACGCTTTCGTATCAATTATAATTTCTCATTGTTAGAGTCATGAAGAATGGACAGTGTTTAAGTTTGAAAATGTATTTTCGCAATAAATTCTGCATAGGTTCGGATTCTCACTTCAAATCAAAACAAACTTGGTACTTTTAGGCTTACGGAAGTTAAGTCCTGAGTTTAAAGCTTGATTGTAAATAATATTAAAATGCAAATTAAAAATATGCTTCACTCGTTCCGGTGTTATTGAAATGGATAAAATTAAAAGAGAAAAACATTTTTCTTAAATCTGATGTGGTCACCACAAAACTGTCTCCATAACTGTAATATTTCTAAAAATTCCAAATATGTTAAATGATAATAAATATTTTAAGGAACTGCGAGATTTATGTAGACTTTACAAAGAACAGAAAGAAACTCAAACCGTAGCCTTCTGATATTGGCTACAGACAGGAAGCTCCATCAATTAAGAAAATAAAAAGTAGCGAAAATTGTTTACAATAGTCGCCGGTAGGTGGTGGGGTTGTCATAAAAAACAGTTTTTAAATATCTCTTCAACAATGCATTATATGGGAAAATATTTCCAACTAAGCTTGTACAAAATTAAATTTACCTACAACTTTTATTCTAGTATCTTTTCATATTCATCAAATATTAAAGCAAATGTTTCGAAAAAAACGGAAAAATTACAATAGTCAACACTCACTTTCGGATGACCGATTTTTACCAAAAACTAATCATTTCTTTTTCCTTTAACAAAAATGTTAAATATAAAATTTCTTGTTGATCTTATTAATAGTTTTTGAGTTAGAGCACCCACAATATCCCTGTCACAGACGCACACAGACATCGTCCAGAAAATAGTCAAAACGTGTTCAGGGGACCTTAAAACATATTTCCGTTGAAATCTCGAATTAGATTTTTTCATGAAAACTATACTTTCTCTATACTATACTATATATATATACTATACTATATATACTATACTATATATATAACGAACTCGGTTAATTATGAATTCGTAGTGATTTTTCATTTGCATTGCCGGCAGTGCATGTGCATTCCGTCTGCACGGTCTCCGCTGCGCAGTTGTTACACTGCGCATGTGATTCGGGTGGATTCGGAAAATGACTAAAAAGCATAAATCTTTGTATCCTGCTGCAAAAAGAGAACATTCTATTTAAGATATTAATTTAGGTAGATAATGCCTCCGGGCATCCTCCTTCAATTCAAGATTTAAAAGAGCATATCAAAGTTGTGTTTTTATCTGCGAACGCTACGTCGTTAATCCAGCCTATGGGTCAGGCGTAATCGCTACATAGAAAGCAAATTATCTAAGAAAAGTTTCAATATTATGGTGAATGGAATGGAGGAGAAAAATATAAGTACCAAAGGGTTTTGGAAAAGCTTTAATATCCGAGATGCAATAATGCTCATTGGCGAGGCATGGAATGAGATTCCTCGTTCGTGTATGAATGCTGTTTGGCAAAAATCGTGTCCGTATTTTATTTATGACTTCCATGGGTTCAGTGTTGACGATGATATCGTTGAAACAAAAAAGGAAATTGTGAAATTGGCTATGAAAGGAGGATTTGAAGACATAGAGTTAGATGATGAAGCAGAGTTATTAGCAGCACATCAAGAAGATTTAACGAGTGAAGATTTAATTCAACTTGAAAGTGAACAGCGGGAGGAGGAACCGGAGGAGGAGGAAGTGGCAGCTGAGAATGAAGTGCGCATGCTCACTAGCAGAAGATTATCAAAAGCATTTGAACTCATTGATGAAGGTTTGGCTGTTTTGGATGAAGATGATCCAGACATAGAAAGAAGTGCAAAAGTAAAGAGAAATGTTCTTGCTTCATTGACATGCTATTCAGAAATCTTAAAGGAAAAAAAGACGAATGAAAAGCAAATGCTCTCATATTTTAAGAAAGGTGAATCTGTTACACCTGAAACATCACCAGCCTCGTCATCATCCGATCCAGACAATCCCGCCTTCCTCATGTAACCTCCGTCACCCCCAAGCCATCTTAGCAAATGTTAGTGCAATATCTATGTATTTTGGTTAAGGTAAATATAAATATTTATTACTTTCTTCCTTATTTTGCATTTATACAGTATAAATATGCATATGTGAATATAAGATGTATAGGGTGTCTAGCGGCCGGGAAATGCAGGAATTGTACGTGATTTTTAATCGGAGGGAGTTGTATGGAGATTATATGACAAAGAGGATTTGTTTTAACTTGAGGAAAATATTCAATTGCCATTTATTATTTATACATGTTACAGTATTTTGTTAATTCTACTTTTGATTTACGAACTTTTGATTTACGAACTTTTGATTTACGAATGCTTTCTCGGAGCGTAACTAGTTCGTAAAACGAGAGTTACCTTACTTAGTATATGGAGAAAGTAAAAAATTAAACTGGTCAATGAAATCGGAGTTAAAAACCTTATCACGCCGCCGTACACTTTTACTGCGGTTAAAATGACACCTCCTACTTGTTTCTACGTTCTGAAGTCGTTGAGTAGAATTACACCCACACACACGCAAGTAAGAAACTGGTTCTTAATGCTTTTCGTTATCGCCGAAAAGCACTATTATCTTCGTGATGTCCGCCCGTCCGTGCGTACGCATATATCAGGGAAGAATTGGCTTATCCGATTTCAACCAAATTTGGTACATAGAATCATCACATAAATATAGGACCGAAATAGCAAATTTCAACCGGATCGACTTAGAAAGGGTGCCACAATTGCAAAGCTAATCTTTTCGGTAATTATGAAATTGGAAGGAATTGGCAAAACCGATTTCAACGAAATTTTGTGTGAAGTAGGCGTGCAACATAAAATAACAAAATAAAGATGTTTAGTATAGATATAGAAATCAGGGCTGCCAAAATAAAAGGAATAAAAAACATTTTTTACATTTATTTCATTTGAACTGTCCGCATGAATTTTAACCAAATTGAATACTTATAATACACACATGCACACAAAATCATTTTAGCTAATTTTAAACTGAATCAGACAAACAGGGGTGCAACGATTACAAATTAAACCTTTTCAGTAATTAAGAGTTTGGAAGGAAACGGCTGGACGGATTTCAACTAAATTTTTTTCGAACGCTCGATTTACGAATTTTCGATTTTACGACGAACGGATATTTATACCTATTTTTCTATTTACGAACAACATTTTTCCATTTGACGAAGAAAGTTTTCGCAAAACAAAAAGACGCGCCATGTCATTAGGCAGAGGATAAATTCACATATTTCACTAAACAAGAGATGGCCGAGGGACCGCTCCGTTGGTTTACTCGGAGCAGCGGAGAGATTTGGAGCAAAGCGGAAGAACGAGAGAGGCGGCAGGGAAGGAAGGCCGTGTGGTTTACCGGTTGTCCGTACGTTTTACACATTCCGTGCGTGTAAGACGTTAGTTAGGGGAGGAAGGAATTTCCAATCTCTGAGAGACTCTACGAAACCGCAACAGCGAAAAAAGAATTATGAAAGCAATACGACATAAAAATGGCAATCGAAAACATTTGGACGGCATGTTATAAAGTAACACGGAAAACTATGAATGGAGTTTGGAAGAAGCTATTGCCCAATTATGTTAATGATTTTGAAAGTGTTGAGGTGACCGTAAAAACGTTCGAAAGCACGTCTTGGATATGTCAAACAAAATAGGTTTTGAAGGGGTAGACGAAAATGATGGGGAAGATTTGCTACAATTGCACAGTCACTTGTCACTCTGGGGTGAAGCGGGAGTTGTGTAGTGGTGACGCAAAACTGCCAGGTGGTCTTCCCTCGATGACGATAATCTTGTGACCCTCATTTCTCCCTTTATAGCCGTTTTTTGTCATTCTCGTTCCAAGAATTTGTTTGCGGGATATTATCTCTGATTTTGGAACTTATTAAGTACAATATTGTGTAGAAAAAGACTTATTGTGCTCATTTTGTCCGAATACTAGCAGAATATATTTGGTGATGTTCGAACAAATTGAACACAATTGGTCTGTTTCTGCATAGCATTGCCGTTACTACTTTGTTTCGATATAGAGTGCAACAAAGAAACGACTTCTTCGGACGAGCATATCCTCTGATTTTTCGATACGGGGTATTTATTTTCACTTCGGCGCGTGGAGTTGTGCTATCCGGCATTGGAAAGTTCTGCATAGATTTTCTTCGTGAATCTGAACCAAGAGTCAAAAGTTGCAGTACAAGACAATTCCAGATTTATTTCGGCGATAAGTGGCTTTCTTTTTTTATCTTACTGAACATCCGATTCTTAAGAGAATATATCTATTTCGCCGCGAATCAAAGTGGGTTATCGATTTTTTTAAAGGTAAGGTTATTACATATAATATGCATTAATTAAACTCTTTTTTCCAATGCGCTTCATTGTCTTGCTCGAGTCCCAGTGGTATACGTTCAATCTTATTTTACATATTTTTATGTGTGCAAGTATGATAATGTTTTCCGTCGCCAGTTTTGATTTTCAATCCTTCTTACACCTTCCAGAAGAAATCTCAAACTCAGAATTTATTTGAGAACATTAGAGTAAGTTTTTTGTCGGTAGTTAATGTTTATTAATTCGTAGTGTTTAATTTATTGATTTATTCACTGAGTATCCCTTTCCGTTGTTTCTTGCAGATTTCCGAGAATTATTAATCTGGGATATATTTTACCCTCATTGAAATGGACAAATTTGTAGCGAAGAAAACGACGACAATACATTCAAATGTGTCTCCTAAGATATCTTCTAAAATCAAACGTAGACAATACAGTGACTCATAACTAGGTTTGGGTTTTACCTGGTCCGGAGATGAGGATAATCCAATACACATGTGCATTATCTGCGGATACAAGTTATGCAATGACTCTTTGGTTCCTAAAGCGGCATTTCTTATCAAAACATGAGCACTTGCAAGACAAAAGCATAGAATATTTTAAAAGAATTTTGAAAGATAAAAGTAAACACTCAACAAGTTTTGTGAAAAAATTTTCAACTTATGATAAAGCCCTGGAAGCAAGTTATATTGTGTCAAAGTTAATTGCGAAACAAAAAAAGCCTCATACAGTTGGAGATACTTTAATAATTCCTACCTGAAAAGAAATTGTTAGAGTTATGTTAGGTGATGATGCTGCCAAAGAAATAGATAAAATGCCTCTTTCTAATGATACGGTTAGGAGACGTATTAGCGATATGTCAAATGATATAGAAAAACACGTCACAGAAATGGTAAGTGATAGAGGTTTCGCTATTCAAGTCGACGAGTCTACTGACATAAGCGGTAAATGTCATGTACTGGCTTTTATTCGTTTTGTTAATGAAACTGAAATAATAGAACAATTTCTTTGCTCCAGAGAAATCCAGGGAAGTACAAAAGGACAAGACATTTTCGGTGTAATTGATACGTTCATAAAAAAATGTAATTTATCTTGGATTTCATGTGCAGAAATTTGTACAGATGGTGCTCCAAATATGATAGGGACCCCGAAAGGATTCATTGCTCTTATTAAGAAAATTAATCCAAATATAATAACAGCCCATTCCTTTCTCCACAGAGAGGCGTTTGTTGCAAAAACATTAGATTCAGAAGTAAAAACTGTTCTTGATGATGCCGTTCAGATGGTAAATCTTATCAAAAGTCGGCCATTAAAATCACGTATTTTTACGAAATTATGTGAAGCAATGGAATCAAAACATGTAACTCTAATTTTTCATACAGAAATAAGATGGCTCTCAAGAGGTAAGGTTATGATCCGATTTTATGAACTAAAAGAGGAGTTGTTGACGTTTTTCACCCAGGAAAACTGTTCAAATTTTATTGTTAGGTTGAGCAGCGATTATTGGTGTGTCCGAGTGGCTTATCTTGCAGACATTTTTCAACAACTAAACAAACTCAATATGTCAATGTAAGGCCCAAATGAAAATCTTTTATCGTCAACAGACAAAATGAATACATTTATTGGTAAATTGAAAATTTGGGAGGAACGACTTAAAAAAGGAGGCCTTGAAATATTTTCCCTGACAGCAATCTCAAATGGCAAGCAAAAAGTAGTGAATTTCATAATAAACCACTTGCAGTCTTTGCAACTCAAAATAAAACATTATTTTCCGAATTTAGAAATCATTTTGCAGTAAATTCAAGTGCTAGTGGATTCAGCCTTCTGGAAGAGGAGGAGTTTTTTGAAATCCAAAACGACAGAACATTGGAAATGCAATTTGAATCTCTGCCATTAAATAATTTTTGGATCAAAATCTCAAAAGAATATTGGTCTCAAAAAAAGCGATTGACATTTCACTAAATTTTTCCACTTCTTATTTGTACGAACTCGGGTTTTCCACACTTACGCCGCTGAAAAATAACAAGAGAGAACGGCTTTTGCCTTTGGATGAAGAAATTAGAGTTTCTATTTCCTCAATCCGTCCCAGAATCAGCAAAATTTGTAAAGAGTCACAAATGTCGCATTAAAATAGTAAACCTATCCAATTTCTTTGTTTAATAATATATAATAACTTTTGTTTATTATATAAATATACTTTTAATTTTTTATTTAAAGTTTGATTTTATAAATAGTAACACTTAATATTAGGTTATTTTTTATTTGCTTATCACACACGTTATCTATATTCAAATAGATTAAATGTAAACTTTTGATGTAGTGCTATGTTTTTCTTTGAGGATTCTATTTTATGTTGGTATTATTTTGTATTTGTGTATTTTTCGTTTTCACAATTCTAAATTTAAAAATGGAATAGCATTATTTTTTCTTATGTTGCATAAATTGTTTGAAGAGGCATAAGTCATCTACATATGTATTTTAAAGAATAAATTGTGCGTAGATGTGTATTTTGATGTCTATTTTTACGAGTTTATATATCAATGAGTGGTTGTAAGATCATTCCCTCGGTAAAATATTTTGCTTGAATGATTTCTTGTTATACGTGGCAAATAATTTTATATAGTCAAGAAAATCTTTATTTTTTATTTTTCGAGATTGTTTAATCAGGTGATTTTATTTATTATTAACTTCATGGGTTTCGTGATGCAGATTGATATTACGTCAAAATCCTGCATACCATTCATATTTTTCTCATTATCTTCACTGATCATTTCCTTGGCAAACCCTATTACCTGTGAATATGTTATAAGGGATGACGCGAAAATTACGACATTGAAGAAAGGGTGACGCGAACACGAAAAGGTTGAGCTAACCAATGAAGAGTTGATTCAACTCCACGCACATTTGTCCCAGGAAGAGAAAGAGGAAGAAGATGAGACTCCACAAAAAAGATTTGGCATGAAGAAATTGGAGAATCCCTCTGCAGCTGTTGATGCTGTTACTACATGTTTTTAATGAGAACGACTCAAATCTGGAAAGCAGTAGGCAACGTAAAACTGGCATTGATTATCATGTTATCGTTTGCTCTATGATTCTAAGAAACGAGAAGCAAAATAACCTTTTATTTTCTCGTTTTTTTGCTCTTCAACTTTTCAACGTCAACAATCGACCTTAGTAATTTAACGTTCTGCAATTTCAGAAGACGAAGACGTCGACGATCCAATAGAAGTTTATGACAACAGTTCATCTTCGTTACCATAACCTTTATAAAGTTTTCTAAATTAAGTTTTTTATGAAAAGTTGGACAAACTACTGTAATAATGTTTGCTCGATTTTATGATAAAAAAATAAATGATATTTGAGATTTTATTTTAAATGGGTGATGTTTTGGGCTCAGGCACTGATCGTAACTTTTCCCATATAAATTAATGGAAATGGGGCTTTCGATTTACGAATTTTCGCATTACGAAGGGTTTTCGTGGAACGAATTACGTTCGTAAATCGAGGGATGGGGTATACGATTTGTGCAACATACCAAAATGAAATAAAGATGTTTAAAGAGGAGCTAAAGAGCAGGGCTACCAGAGTAAAAAGTAAAATAATATATTTTATACGTATTTCTAGAGACTTGACCGCATGGATTTTAACCAAGTATGGTATATAAAATCTTCCCATAAATAAATAAACAAAATTATATATTTCAACCGGATAGATTAAACAGGGCTACCACAATATCAAGGTTAGAATTTTTCTGTAATTATGAATTTGGAAGGTATTTGCTAGACGGATTTCAAAGAAATATCGTTTGTAAGGCGAGTGTAGAATGTCAAAACGAGATGAATATGTTAAGAACAGATCAAAAAAGCAGGGCTACCACAATATGAGGAAAAATTATTTTCTGATTTCAAAGCAAATACATTATTATACGAATTTCACGAAAAGCACTTTTGTACCACGGGAAACCTGTGCACACCCATACTTGTGATACATTAAAATTCTACTGAAAGGAAAGTAGGCGGATTAGTTTTTTCCAGAACTACTTGTTCTTAGTGACCTGATTGGTTGTGAACGGTTATATGAATCTCGCTGTATTGCTTAAATAAAAATTTCCATCAGTGCTAATGCTTGAGGTAGAATTTGAATTCCTCTTGAACTGTAATAACTAGGACATATAAAGAAACCTAGTTAAATAACATAAAAGGTGAAACTTTTCATCTTATAAAATAATGTGTATTTTGAAATATTATCGTATATCATAAAATTTTACCGTATATAATTTTAAAATTAAGAGTTTTCCTTATGACTTATGTTGTAAATCGTTTAACAGTTCCATTAATTTGGCTAACAAAAAACAAGGGGGTTAGAAAAATTACTGGGAAAAATTATAGTAATGATACAAATGTATCATTATGATTTGAGAGATTTAAAGATCAAATATAGGTCTTCACTGCCCTGATTGTTACCACAGGGTTAATAAATAACAAGTGAGGAAAGAGCTGCTGAAGAAAACTTCAAATGGCGTTTCTTTATTTCTAATAGAGAATGTTAAAGTTTAGGTATACTAATATGAATAGTCTGAAATAGTATTATAAACGAGACAATACTGAATCGACTGACAAAAAAATGAAGTCTTTATCTTCTTTCGTTTATGGGTTAGAGAGTCGGACAGACGGACGGACCTCCACAAGGAAGCGTACGAGATAAAAAATATCAAATCGTTTGGCGAAAAAACGAAGTCTCCGTCTGCTTTCGTTTATGAGGGGTTAACGGGCCAGACAGACGGACGGACAAACTGAACGCGTAAGCGGATTTTTTTGAACCGCCAATCGAACACAGTCATTTTATACATTCAATATACTGATGTAGACTCGAGGAACGTTAAGAGCGGATCCAAGCCGTATAAATTTGCGCTTGTAAAATGTTGTGGATTGGGTACATGGAAATCCCGGATCAATAATGGGCGCCACCGAAAGTCTTACGACAAAAAGATAAACGCGTTACATCTGAAATATTCATCGATAAAGGCGAGCCAACAATCAAAATTATTGGTAGAAATGCGTAAAGTTTTTTTTTCATAGTCTTCAATGACGGTACTTTTGCTGCGCCAACGAGGATAACGGACAGGTAACCAGGGAGATACATGTAAAACAAGACCGAAAGGAAAAATTTTGGCAAAGGTGTGGCATAAAAAGAAGATATACGACTTGGCAGGTATCGACGAAGAGAGAGAGGGAGATGGGAGGGGGAGGGAGAGAGGGGGGAGAGAGGGAGAGATAGAGAGAGAGAGAAGGAGAGATAAGTGATATCCAAGGTAGGGACATTTATATCCAACGACGGGATACAGAGATACTAGATATTCAGGTACGATTTTCTCTTTAAAACTCAATTTTTCATGCTGGAAGTTGCTCGATCAAACGCCCGAAACATGTCTTTTGTCGATATTTCTACAACCAATCAAGTAAATTTCAACTTTATAACTTGAGCAAAATGTTGGATCATATGCGTATTTAATCACAGCGCATGTAAAAATTACACCCGCTATCTAAAGTTCGACGAATCCAACAAGCTAGTTGAAGGATAAAGGCTAATCGATTTTTTCAAGAAAATGCCTTAATTATTGCGACGCGTTTGTTTTTGGCAGATGCATTGTTTTCCTGAAATACGTTTCAATGGTCGATCCTGGAAGAATATCATCCTCTCTTACATTTGTTTTCCATCTTACCACCAAGATGGATCGCTCGAGGGGCCTTTCTAATTTCCTGCGGCATTTAGGCGAATTCTCTTACTTTCCGCTCCACTATCGATCGATTTGCGCTGTTTCCATTCCATTTTCTGCCGTCCACTCGCATAAAATTCTCGTGCGCCATTTTTCCTTTCCTGCTGGATATATATATATTTTTCCCCTCCTCTCTACCTACATCGCAGGCGTTCTTCCAGGATAGCTCGCCTTAACCTTTCTCCTAACAATAAAATAAACAACGCTCTACTTATTCAAAATTCCTCATGTAATAAATTCCATTTATTTGCGGACGAAGGCTGGGAGAGTTGGAATCTGCGGAGATTCCGTTCGCAGGGAGAAAATCACAAGAAGAAAAAGCATACTCCGTAAATGGAATGCACAGCAAATTCAAAAGGCGTTCCTCATTTGTATTTTAAAATTAAAACACCAAGAAGTTACTATTTAAAACGCATTGCATGCTATGTGAGCGTTGTTTACTTAACAGCTGAATGCCGATTTGTTTGTAAATTGTTGCCAGTTTTCTCCGTTTACGGGATTTACGCGCAAAACGGTATCGAAAGATTAGATGGTTCTCAAACTTTTGTCTCAGAAAATAGAAGTCATAATTATGTGGTCTTGCCGAGTTTTTTGAAAGAATTTGCATTTCATGGTGAATTTTGTCCTCTATCTGAATAAATTTATTTATTTATTCGTCCCAAAAACAGCACAATGGCCCAATTACATTGGAAACAGTAAACAAATATAATACAATAATATACAATATAATATAGTAAGTAATAAAATAACAACATCAATATAATACATAGCTTGACATTAAGAGAATAAAAGTTCTGCTAACTGTTTTTTGAAGTAATTACCTGAAAATATGTCAACACCTGTGTTACGATGCAGCAGGTTATTGTATGCTGTTGGAATCCGGCTGAAAAGAGACCGCTTTGAACTAGATAGACGAAAATTGGGAATATGAAACAAGTCCTTCAGACGGGTTGTACGCGAGGGAATACGGAGGGAAAAGTATGCTAAGATTTAAGGTGAGCGGTAGAAACCGTTAATAATTGAATGCAGGAAAATAAGTTCGGAGAACTGTCGTGTACTAGGAAGTGAAGGAAGGCTTAAATTATAGTTAGGAATCTGTGAGTGGTATCGGATTATGGCTAGGAAAAACCTCTCTATTGAATCTAAACGCTTTAGATTTGTGGGGGCAGCAGTGCACCAAATTGGAGAGCAGTAGCTTACCACTGGTAAAACACAACCGTTATAAAATGAAATCATAGCAGAAGGATCTTTGATTTCTGGGAGTCTATATAATATTCCCAGAAGCGACATGGATTTAGAGACAATTTTTCAATTTGCTTATTAAAGGTGAGTTTACTGTCAAAGATGACTCCTAGATCATTAATGTCGTGAATAATTGGAATGGTATCACCGCTTATTATGTATGAAAAAGGAATAATGGTGGATTTTAAACTGAACGGAAGAAGCTTACATTTTGTAGGATTAATTTTGAGTTTCCAAGTTGCGCACCACTCGGCAAAAGAAGTGAGTGCAGCCTGGAGTACCAAGTTGTCCTGGGGAGAATTTATCATTTCGAAGATTTTGCAGTCGTCTGCATAGAGTAAAATTTTGCAGGAGTGTAGTGTGACTACGTCAACAACGTCATCAATAAATAAAGCAAAAAGTAAGGGACCTAAGACGCTGCCTTGGGGTACACCAGAGAGAACTGGAATAGCTGAAGAGGAAACTCCATCAATTATAACTCTTTGAAGACGTGATTGCAGATAATCTTGAATTGATTTATTTATACCTTACAGATCATGTAATAGCTAGGGAGAGAAACATATGGAATTTAAATTGTTGCTTTGACGGATGCCATTCAACCAGCTACGAGTATAAGTTTATGTAAGCGCTTATGTAAAGTGAAAACACATACTGACGGATTCAGTTCAAAATCAAAACGCGCGATAAATTTTAACTGGGACCATTCATGATTAATTTGAACGAAAACCCTTAAGGCGGTTAATGAGATGAAAGATCAGTTCTGCACAGCAACTTTTGAAAGCAGTTTTGACATCTTTTCGTTGTAACAGAAGGAATTTCGTCACATTTTGAGACGCGAGATGGTTTTCCTGTGGCGATTTTTGCTACGCCGCATGGACAGTTGCGATGGGATACTGTTCAAAAGACACCTTAGTCCCAAGTCCAAGTCAACGCCGCTCTTTTCATCAACCGAAAAATTGTCTCCCAAAAGTCATTTTAAAATGAACACTCATAAGTCCGTAATGCGTTTTTGAACTACGCTATTAAATAGAAAATTATCTAGTGAAATCAAATCGGGATAGGGATAAAATTTATTTTTCGACTTTTCGCCGGTTATTTTCCAATTCACACTATAGCTTTTTTATCGTTTATCATATAATTGAGACCATACAATACGTTTTAAATAATTACGAGTAAAGAAGGTTTGTGTCCAGAACGCGTCCTACAGTAATTACATGTATTTTTTTATGGGAAATCTATTCTCACTTGATCCGTTTCCGCTTGGCGGGGAACTTTTGAGGAAAGCATTCTACCGCGTTGGAGTTCAATTGTTCATTTTTGAAACTAAAATTCACGATATTTTGAGAAATACTACGAAACTTTCTCTGGAGCCTCTTCTTCCATTTCTCTCCTTTACATCTCCCCCCCCCCTCCCCTCTTGGATAAAAATGCACTCAAGGCTCAGTCTCGTATCTTAACTACTTTTATGAGGCTAGGGAAAACTTAGGGCCTTGAAAGATTAACTTGAAAGCAACATATACGTTCATATATATCTAACCCCGTGCCTGCGAAACTAAAGAACATAGCGAACGTAAATCGTGCTAATGCTCACGAAACTTCTCTAAACCATAAAATATTCCGAGAGCAATTCCGAAATTCTGATGCTCTAGAAACCTTTTAGAAGCGCAACAAAATTATGTTCCGGGATAAAAATAAAAATATCAATGAATAAGTACTTTTAAAAACTTTTATTTCGCATAAGGAGGTAATAATTAATCGAGAACTTTTTATGGGTAATTGTGCAAGATTTCTCGCAAAAACCGCGTAGGGTTAAAAACTGACACTTCTATACAACTCGTCAATACTTGATGTAGTTGTTTTATGTTGCTGTTATTTTGTCTCAGTGCTTTAACGGTTGTTAATTTGTTATATTGTTTTGTTGATCTTATGTTATATTTTAATAATTTTACCATTTGTCATTTACCCTTGTCGGACCCAATCTGCTGCGATTGACCTCAGTGCTGTAGCGGATTATTTTGTAATAATCAAATAAACAAATACATAAATAAATAAACGGATAAACAAATTAATAAATAAAAAATAAACAAACAAATAAATAGATAAATGAATAAATTAATGAATCAACTAATAAATAAATAGCTGGTGAACAAATTTTATGGAAAGTTGTACGAAATATTTCCAGATAAAATCACGATTTATGCCTTTGAGTGCGAAATATAAAAGTTGTTTCGGTTGAGGAGTATATTTATTCTACCTTTCTGCAATTTTTCCGCCAATATTTTATTTCTTTTCTCCCCTGACTAGAACTCCATCCTTTTCCCAATTTAATCTCCAAACACGCCACAATCCACCACATCGGTCATATCCCATACTACCTCTACAACCCCCTCTTCCTCAACTCCATCAACCCTGTCCATCAACTCCTTCAACCTCTCATCATCTCGAGCGTACGAAACTGCTCTCCGGCTCCAAACATTTTCGGTTATTTTTTTCGCCTTTTTCCCGAGGGAACGTGGGGTCATTTGGGATATCGCGGAGGAATTCTCGCCGGCAATGGGATTGCGAGATCGAATTTCCATCGCCGCGATGCCGTTTCTTCTCCCCCTCCCCTTGTAAATCCCTCTCGCCATTTCAAACTTCTTCCTCAAGGCGGGTTTCCCTCTCATTGAGTTCCGAAAATTTTCTCCGGGGAGAAAATGACACCTTAAAGGGACTCGGCATTGCGGTCGGGAAGGCCTGGAGGGGGTTGAAAATAGTATGTTTCGCCGCAAGTAAATCTATATGCGGTGTCTACAGTGGGAGTTTGCTGAAAATCAAAGAAGGTGAGGAGAATACGGTAGGAGGATTAATTAGGAGGCGACGATAAAACAAAAGACGCCATATTTTTCTGTATCTTCATCTCCTCTGGAGTGCTAAGATTTAACGCGACCTTTAATAGTTCAATTTTGTTTTTTTTAGCTGATTCAACTTTAGGTTTGAAAAACGATTTATTATCTTATTTCTGTCGGAATTCCAGGAAAAAATAGCGATATGATTCACCAGGCAATGTTATGGAACTCCCACAAAAACCGCGGCGGAAGGAAAATAGACAAAATTACGAAGATAATTTATACTTTACTGTAAAATTAAATCGATGGGAGCTTTGTTATCTCGTCGATATAGCCAGAAATGAACAAATCGACGGATTGGCTTGCCCGAAAGTAACGTTCCGCAATAAAATGACCTCTTGAACTCATAACAAGTTACTGACACAAAGTTGATAACCTCGAATGTCCCCCGGATAATTCTTACAGGGGCTAGATTATGGTTTGCTTTAAATTAATGCGAATGAATAAGTCGTAAAGCATAGTTCGCGTTCCTCGCTTAAAGGTGCTCTGTGTCGTTTGTGCGTATTTTAGCTTCAACGCCGCGGCGAGCCGTGACAACGGAAGATATTGGTGTTTATAAATGTTTACTTCCTCATGTTTAAAATACGCAGAGAAAGTATTTTGATCGCGAATAAGTTCGACCCCGAGATTTCGATGAGCATGCAAGTTTAAATCCGAAAAAGTTGCTTTTGCGACTCCGTCTGTCTTGCGTGCGAGGATCTATGGACCAAACGGCTCAACATATTCTGAAGAGATCTCGTGTTGATATACAGCATCACCCGAAATATACGAACAATCATACGGTGATCACGCATTGCGATTGTTTAGTTGGATAATTAACGATCATTTTTCAAAATAAAAATTTTCCCATTTATATCCATGACATTACTTTTTAAAATTACTTATGATTAAGACACCAGCTCGATACTTGGACAGTTTTGCGACAGAAAGAACTAGGTATGCTTTTCTCGAATGCAGAATCCGAATCAGCTTTAAAATACGTTTACTGCCAGGAAAGAATGGGAACTTTTCAAGATTTTGACGGCCTCTGCGTCTGGCTCGAGTCGAGTAATGGTTGTATGTGATTGTCTTTGTTGTTGTTATTGTTATTTCAGTATTGTTAAATCGTTATTGTTATCCAGTTCAATTGGCTTTGTGCTGTCTCTGATTCCATGCTAATATAATATAATTTCAACCATGAGAAATTCCGACACGATGTCCAATGCCTTTAAAATGGGAAGTGGGAGAAGGGAAAGAGAGACCAGGAGAAAAGCATTGCATACGTTAACGGCATCTATCGAATGGGCAGAAGCTTAGTACCGTTTCGATCTTCTTTTCGAGTTTCCTCAAAATATGTTGTTTTTCAGTCCAATAATTTTCCCTTCGCATAAGGAATACGCGTATAAAACATTCCCGGGACTCTCTCGGATTTTTATCTCCGAAACCTCGTATAAGCCGTAACACCATTTTCGTGCTCTCGCTGACTTTTTTGCGGCGGATATTGTCCTATATCCTGATAAATGTTTCGATCGTAATCGCATGAGAGCTAGTAAGAGAATACATTATTTGTTGCTCAACAAAACAAACATCTTCGCAACCGACGTAAACATTAGAACAGTATTCGGGAATCATTTTCGTGAGAACGTCTGTAAGTCTGTATCGTATATTTTTCTTTTCCAAATTTCATTCTTTATATGTTTTTTCTTTTTTGCAAGTGTAGCTTAAACGGGCGGAATGCTGGTTATTGTATGAACCATGGAAAAAGAGAAATGTTCCGCTGCACCGATTTTTAGTTTTGCTTCAAATACTGCAAGAGATGTCTGTGGTAATCATTGTGGCCTTTCTTGTAAGTTTCACGGCCAGAATCCCTTGGCTTGGCATTTCACAAACCTCGACTCAAAAGCCAATCTGTACGTTTTAGTTGGGCAGGGTTCCAGAATGAGTGATCCGGAACAAAGGGAAAGAAAATGCAGAAAAGCAGCAGCATCAGAAAGACTATTTTGAGTATTAAAAAGATTTCCATTTACTTTGAAGTGCACGTCCAAACCAGTTTCATTTGTTCCTTTTGTTAGCACTCCATCCTTCAAGAGGGACGGCCGCTCAAGCGTCATCTCACAGAATATCCGCGAAGGGGAGGGATAATTTGAGAGAAAGAGAGAGAGAGAGAGAGAGAGAGAAAAAAAACTGTGTGTATCTCCAAAAATTCCTCCCATCTTTTCTTGCGGCCTTCCTCCTCAAAAGTCTCCATCTCTTGCGCTCTTAATTAACAAACTTACGCATTAATTTCGATCCCTAACGCTGACCCACCAGAAGGGACTAACACCGTTTCGGGACGTTAATTCCGACGTCTTGTGTTGGTATAATTTATCGCCCTTCCGCTCCCTTCATCCACGATTTCTCTTCTTCCATAACGCCCATAAAAATTTTCGCTGGTGACCAATTTCGATTCATGAAGAAAGTTCAGGGCAATTTTCCTGTATTATTTATTGCATTTTTCTTCATGTGTGTAAATGCGCATTTCTGCTTTAACATTTATTTTTCATTGCGTTTAGATTTTTACTCGCTTGTAAGCTATCACGCATCCAAACCGGAATAAATTGATTGGTCCGGCGTTTGTTTCACGGCGAGCAGTTTTATGGCCGTGTTTCAAATAACATGGTATTTACGGTAAAGCGTTAAATAATGGCGGCGAGGAGAATTAAAGTTCACTCGAAATTTTATCACCTAATTAATTTTTTTTATTAGCGAAAGGTTTAATTTTATATTTATGAGGCACTAAGAATCAAGCGACGCAACGGGCGAGAAACCGTATCGAAGCCGATTGAGATTATTTTTATGTTTATATCTTTATTGCCACTTTAAGGACGTTATAAAATTTAAGGCGTTAAATAATAAAAAAAACACAGAAACGCCATCGAGATCCAGCACACAGAGCAATTTAAGTTGTTAACCAACATTCATCTACTGGAAAATAATGTCTAGATAGACAGCCGGGAAATTGCCTTTGAGGTTTTGCCAGTAGGCCGGTTCTCCGGCACTTCGAACCGATCCTGATGTCGATAAGTATGTGTCGTGAACTTTAGCAGGATGCACACAAAACTCTCCCCAATAGACATAAACATTTTGGAAAAAACAGATCCGCATTTCAGCTAAGAAACAGCCGTCTTTCTAAATATTCACTTATATTAAAATTTAAAAGAATCTGATGAGGTAACCACATGTCTTTCTCTATATCTGTAATATCTATAAATATTCCAAAAAGGTTACGTAATAATAAATATTTTAAGAAACTGCGAGAAAATTGTAGACTTTACAAAGAACACAAATAAATTCAAACCATGGCCGCCTGATATTGGATATAGCCCCAAAGCTCCAACAATAAAGAAAAGAAAAAAGAGCGTTACTAAGACGTAACTAAGCGTCAATTGTTAACAATAGTCGGAAAGCGGCAAGGTGGTGGCAGATAAAAATCTAATATATCTCTTAAACAATGCATTATATGGATAAATGTTTCAAACAAAAGTTATAGTAAATTAAATTTCGTACAACTTCTATTCCTAATACTTTTACATTTATCAAATATTAAAGCAAATATTTTAAAATAACGGATAAGTGACAAGAGTAACCACCCACTTCCGGTTTATCGATTTTTACCAAAAACTAATCAGTTCTTTTGACTTTTATAAAAATGTTAAATATAAAATTTCGCGTTGACCTGATTAATAGTTTTTGAATTATAGCACCCACAAAAAAGCCATCACATACAGACACATACAGACACACACACACACACACACGCGGCCATCATCGAGAAAATGGTCAAAACGTGTTCAAAGGACCTCAAAACGTGTATTTCCGTTGAAATCCCCAAGTCGATTTTTTTCATGGAAACAATACTTTCGCCTATGCTACGTTTACGGAGAAATTAATTACGTGCGTGGCGGCATTTTTGTTCAAATGCGAATACGATATCGGAGAGGGTATCCCGTGTGTGAATGCCCGCCAGGAGGTGTTAATTTAAAAATGTAAGATATGTATTTAAAAATGTGTCGCACGTTCGTCCACAACAGCTAATACCATACACCTATGAAGACGATAAAAACACCGCCACACGTTATTTATATAGCCAACTACAGACTAATCACCACTGACCATGCTTTGTATCTGGCTCCTGAAACCTTTTTATGTCTGCTGGAAAATCATAGTAGTTTTTCTATTCATTTTCAGCCGTTAAGGTGTGCTTTCTTTAAGAAAAGGACATTACGAACATATGCTTCCAAATTAATTCAACTACGAGAAAAGTTTTTTTTTTGCCTTTAGTTCGCGCCACCTTCTCACTAATTGTATCTCATACTACGTGATGTCGTCGGTATTTAACGTCACATGCGAGATTGTAGTAGTTCTGGATCGATTAGAGAATGGCACAGATTTTGTCTTTCCCAGTTTCGAAACCCACAAAAGGGACTTGTGTTCTGAACGCCGAGCGGAAAATTGAAGCGAGCAGAGTTTAGAACTTGCCGAGAGACACCGTATAAGGCTAACTTTGGGTATCCTTAGCAGAATTTGGTTCGGACGATTTTCTGTATGGAAAAATAACCTTAATTTGACATTGCTGATCCAAAGTTAAGTTCGTACGCAGATCATAGAAACGATATGAGAAAAATATGTTTGGATCTATATCAACTAAACTATTAATATTATGATCTGAAATATTTATTATAAATTTTAAAGAATCTTTGATTCGAGTTGTGGAAAATTCCACTTCACTCTTTGGTCTAGGATTTTTAAGAAATACGAATTTTCATTTTATACAGCTTTCACGCAAACATTAACGGATAACAAAAATAATGCTCGAAAACCCTGTAAAATATTTTTGATAATAGAAAAACGAATAAGCAAATGAAAAAACATGGAGTAAAATGGTTTTTCATAGGTTTTTATTGTTGTTGCTATTTATTTCTAAATATCACTCGGAATTTTGAATCTCACGTTCTCCTCGAGCCTATTTTCTAGAAGGACTGTGTGGTCGACATTCAATATTATTCTGATAGAATTTGATTCCAATATTCTCTATAAGTGGGCGCTTTTCCTTTGGCTAGATTGATGTGAATTGCTTTCTTGAACTCTATTATTCGTCCACAAATTCGTCAACTGGATTTTACATAACTTTCGCCAGTTATTAATTTCCCAACTGATTTTTTTACAATATACAATATGACGGATATGCGTGGACAATATATTAAATTTAAAGCACTTCCCATTCTTCCTCCTTTTCTCTGTCTTCCATTCTTGTCCCTCATATTTTAAGTTTACATTCGATTTTTTCCGATTTTTAAACATCTCAAAAAGATTAGGATTTTTGCACCATTGGACTCAGGCTTTCAAAGTGCATTTAAACAGCTTACAATAGAACAACATAATGAAGAACAAAAACAGATTAAAAATTTATATGAAACGTTTCATGTAAATTTAAAACAAATAAACACATAGCGTAAAAACATTAAATAAGAAACGATTCCAATGCATTGTAATTATGGACAACTCAACATTTCAAATAGGAAGATATTTCACGCGTACATTGAAAATATCTTTTCGTTTGCAAATTTTATTGGGCAGTTTAAAGCAAATTACTATATTGGCAATGATTATGATTAATTTCTTTCGATAATTAAGCAAGATATTTGACGAATGGCCGGTGCATTTATAGTGATTACAAAAAATGTGTGAATTAAAAAAGCTACTTGCTAAGTTCTTTCGCCGTCAACGCAACAAAACAAAAAGCTAATTAAAATATTAGCGGTCGTTTGTTCGTTCGCAGTTCTTCCACACCTTAGAAATGGCACTCCAGTAAACAAACCTATCGTTCCAATTAAGCCATCATAACATCCCTTTCGATTAAAATACATTCAAAATAAATAAGAAGAGTTCTCATAATTGATTTCAAATACAATATCAAAGTTTATGTCATTGCTTTTAGATATAGACATAATTTTGATAGATCAGCAACAATGCCGTCGCCCATGTTTAAGAAATTATGTCGTATAAAATTTAGCCATATTTTCGTGTTAATAACGAATTTGTGGAACGATTCGACTCGTATTTGAAAATAAATGGCTGTAAAATGAATATCTGTACGTACTTTATCCCATCAGGGTGAAAAAGCGACCGAAATTTATGTACGTAAACTGAACAAAATGACGCATTCGTATACGGCCCAATACAGTATCACACTTTCGGGAAAGCTTTTGTCGAATGTTTTCATTTGCCTGCAAGAACCTATGGCAAGATTTGGGCTTAAAGAGCAGCAGGGCATTAGTGATGCTATCGGCCGCTGTAAGAATGTGTTCGTGACTTGCACGAATTCGGGGAAGTTGCATGCTACCAACTATGAATGAGGTATTGAAGCCGTATGTGACAGAAAAAAAGTTCCTGCTTCTTATAGATTCGTGGTCGGGACGACGAATGATTCATGGATGTAAACAACGAGCCAAGTTGCAGCGTCAATGTTATTCCCCCAAAGTGTACCTTGGTGTGTCAGCCTCTCGATGTATACTTTTATCGGCAGGTTAAATTTTACATTTCGCGGCTGCAAAATGCTGGACAGTTGCTCCGGCAAAAGAGGAAAATCACCAGCAGTATGAATGTAATTAAAATGCACGCGTTAATTCATAACCAGTTCTCAGCTCCGATTTTCCATTAAGTGATTAGGCATGCGTGGTTTGCAATCAAGCTCACCGATAAAAGAGAACTTTTTCAACGTTAACCAAGTAAATTTTCCAGATGATGTATTAAATGGAAAATGCATTTGCTAAGAGCAGAGTTTGCAAAATGTTCTTGGTGCAGAAAGTTTTTCTCTTTCCAATGATACTATGACTCTTATCATCAAGGAAACTGCGAAGAAATTTGTTAACATAAAACAAAAGTTCCATTACCTGTCGATTCATAAGAAAATGAAAGTTTTCCTTCTAACTCTCCCCATCATTGGTCCCAGTGATGATTGGCGGTTATAGATTATTAATGCTTTTAATCAATCAACCGAATTTCTGAGTGATTCATAAAAGAAATATTTTTATTTAATTATATTACTGTACTATTACGGCCTTCTCACCAGTTCATGTTTTTTTATACTTTCAACGACACTGATATACCTCCGCCTATATTATAAGTCTTCGGAGGAAGTCTTCGCAAAAATAATTTCAGGGATCCTTTCTATGTCATAAGCATCAATATAGGATGTAGCGTGTGCCAAGATCAATGTAGAATATGCGATTTAATAATGTAAACTTTGTAATCGTGCGTTGAATTACTTGAGGAAAAAATCCGAATCACCACCAAGCAGCACAGAAAAAAAAAAAAAAATATCAATGTGGCTGCCCAGTTCAATTTTAATGCGAAAACGGATTTGTAAAAGGAGGCGAAATGAGAAAAAAAACAGCCAACGAGAGCATCGAACTCGCGTCCTTACGCTCCGCACGCAACCAGTACACGCTCACCGCCATCGCTTACTTGTTCAACTAAGCATGCATTATTAAATTTATTCCAGTTGACGTAAAATTGCAATATTTAATCGCGATTTTCGGGAAAACTAACGGCCGTATACGCCCAAAAGGGGGGTTTGCAGTGATCCTGGAATCAAGTGCTATCCACCTACCGAGTTTCATAAGAACCTGTGACCCCACTACCGTGTCCTCTCCTTGTTAGATGCATTACAGCCTTCGCACTAAAAGGATGCTTCATCGTTTGCTATTACAAATTTTCTTATCTCATACTCCTGATGGAATTGGTTCAAGTTATTACCGCCCTTTGATCGAGTGTGCAAATTATTTTTAAATGGCGCATCCAAAATTGCTACTCATCAGAGATTTTTCCCATCTTTTCTCCAGCTTTAAGTTACGCGCATTCCATTAAAGAGGAATTTCTTCTGAGTGGATTATTTTCGTACGATATTTCCAACAGAGACTTTCACTCCCTGACTACTTTTTCTTATTCCTCGTTCTAAACTAGTCCAAGGTATTAGAACTTTTTAAAAGCAGGCGTGCATTGCCGCGTCTTCACTATAAATTCCTTTCTCTCTTTAATCTGGTCATTTTCGTACAACCAAAGATGGCTTATCCACTTGGAGGTTATCGTAAATGTTAACGGGAACCGCATGTAGAAAGTTCATGTTGCTAATTCAATATCGCTCAGCGGTATTTTAAAGGATGAATGACGTGAGGGCAGGCATCCAATTTTGAATTTCCTGCTTAACACTCGGAGTACGGACCTCGGGTCTCAGGAGAACCGAAAGGTATATTTTCGAAAATATTTCTTTAAAAAATGTTTTGCCGAAATTGATACTTTATGTATTCCTAGTGGAACATGTTGGGAGTTTAAAGTCAGTAATAAAATTATATTGTAATTTAATTAAGTCATCGAAATCACGGAATGTATAAATGTGAGGGTCTTCGGGGACTCGGCTCCGTACTCTACGTCGTGTAACTTTTATATCTCTTATGACCGGGCAGATCAAAGTCCGGACAGAATTAGCTCGCTCAGCACGACATTGTAATACATCTTACAATTAGTTATTATCGAAGCCTCGACGTCTCGATTTCCAGTTTTCTCTTGTCTCCGTTATTCACAACGTTCTGTTTGCCTCCCGAATCATTTTGTAATATACTTTTTATTTTTTGTGACTCTATGATTCTAAAATGGGAGATAGAATATTTAGGCTTTGGAGTTACGTTGCTCCACAACCTGCAAGAACAAGACCCGAAAATATAGTTCGAAATATTAGTTAAGTTATTATGTATTAATTTCACTTCCAACGAAAAAAGAGATCCGAAATAGAAGTTCCGAAAAACAATCCTACCCGACTTTAGTAACCAGGTCAATAAATCCCCCACCTTGTCAACCTGAAGATGGATGATGGGGGTTTTACCGCATTCATAGCACGTTTAAGAAATGGAGATATAATAAGAATAAGTGGGTCTGGATAGTTCATGGAATTTATCGAATTTCAAAGAAATCGTATGAATAATTTTTCTTGTCGGAAAACGTTTTGTAACGTGTGACTCGATGAAAAGCGTTGGTTTTCCCGTCATTGGATCCTATCTAGGAGATTCACATATCATCTCAGTTTATATGTTTTTATCTCGATTTCTCTCGAAGCGGAACTTTCCCTGATCTCTTCATTAATAATGCTTCAGCCGATGGTGGGATAAAAGAGAGAAGTTTTCCGTTCTCCAGAGTGATTGGCAGATCAAATTTGAATCGCGGAGGAACCTTTCAATTCCCGATTGCATTACATCCTCCATGATATTCTGCTACTTTATCCTCTAGCAGATACTGACACATTATTACGAACTTATCTGTTCGCCTCCTTGCCGTGGGATCCTTCCTTGTTAAGGTTTCAGTTTGAAACACGCCAAGGCTTTCCGCCAAAGTAGCGGAAACTAAAGTTACTTATGGATGAAATGTGCGCGCTGTTATAACGCAGGGGTCATCATACTTTTTACGGATAGGGCCACATGAGGCATCATGATTCGCTTTGCGGGTCGAATTATGGCATTTCAAATGACTGATCGGACCGTGTAAAAATTAAAGAGCGAATTTGGAGAATTTTTTGATTCTGTAATATGTAACTCGCTTATATTAAAAGTAGATTTCACCCAAGTTCTCGGAAAATGTCATTTAGATATCATAAATGATATCTAACGAATACTCTTGCTGATAAGGCGGGCCGTATCAAATCATTATTTAATTAGAAATAATTAATAGTTAATAAGTATTTATATTAAAGTTATATAACCTTTGAATAAAAATATTTAGTAAATAAATAATACTAATTTTAATATATATATAATAATATATTATATATAAGCCGTAGTTTGGGGACCCTTGTTATAACGTATTCCATGTGGAATAAGTCGGAGTGTTATTAGAACTGCGTGCTGTTTTTTTAGCGCGTTTCATTTTACGAACGCACTCATGCTCTCGCTCCGCCTCTCCGTCAATCAATCAATCAATCATGGTAATTAGTTAAGCCTTTCATGGACAAATTATTTCTGTAGGTTCTAGGACACAATCAGTTATTCATAACTCTCTCGTTCCAAGATAACGGAATTCCCGACTTCGTATTTTTTTACAAAGTTAGAATAGAATATGGTAGACGGCAGAACTAAACAAAAGCGGGATACATGGTTCCCACGTATCCAGATATCGAATATATTTGGGGGAAGTACGCTTCCCGCAGCCCACGAAAGGATTAAATTAAAATATCAAGTAAACGGTAAGAGATAGAGGTAGGACTGGCGTTACCAGGACTCATGTGCTCAATGATGCCATTTATTAGGCTGCCAAAGAAACATTTCGAAGAAATCTTTTGGCGGCAGGGGATGCTTTTAAACATTTCAAATGATTATGATGAAATGGATGTAGATGGAAAGTTAAATCTTTCACTATTTGTGTGACCTATAGTGACACAGCAAAGATAAATGTATTTGACAAATCAGTGGACGGCAGGGGGAACCTTCAAATGTTTTAAATTAAAATTCTGGACAAATGTTTATAGATAAAAAATTAAATAGTTTCTTTATTGGATAAACTATTTTATGCCACATAATCACATTTATAAATTTATAAAGAATTTTAATATTGCAATTCTAAATAAATCTCAGTAAATTAAACGCGTTTTTTCACATTGCTTCGGCAAATGAAGTTCCAATTTTTGTTCACAACTTTAACAACTTCATCCGCGTTATGGAATTCCACGAAGTCTCGGCCTCCTCTGTTAAATTTTAGGCTACTTTTAACGGCTGATTATCCGGATCCATAAATTACTGTCTACGAAGCACTACTACGTTCTGGGAGAGAGTTAATGGAGTCTTTTAGTTAAAAATAGTTTTGCACGAGTGTAATTCTGTCTCGATATGATGCGATCTATATTGGCGTGCTCTAAATTAGTGAGGATCGGGAAAACTAGAACACGTATAGAGTGCTGTTCAGAGCAGTAGAAGTACATATCCGTTTCGAAGTCAGGAAATCGCATCTCTCGACGATAAAACTGATTTTTGATGGAGACCCTTGAAATAAATCATTCCTATCTATCCTCCTTAAAAAAAAAATAAAAAACACATATCGGATCCGAAACTCAGAAATTGGGTTAAATTAACCGTTGCGCGAGTTTACATTCAGAATCAACTTAGATCCTTTTGATTGATTTTTTTTTTAAACTTCCTAACGACCTCATATTCGGGGTTTTATTTTAAGGGAGGCAACAATTTCGTTGCTCTGTTGAAATTGAAGACTTTGAATTTTTTCGCTTTCCACGAGAAAAATTAATCGGATCGGCCAAACATTCAGTTTTGGGAATCGATCCTTTTTCGTAAATACGGCGTCTCGTTAAGCCGCCATGCATACACACACGATCCGACATTTTGGATTCAATATCAAGAAGTCCGTCCATTTTGTGTGTGTGCATCGAACTTTTCGTTTTCTTTTCTTTTTTTGCGTAGCTTCCAAAAAATAAAGTCAGGTGTAAGATCCCATTAATGCTATACTTAAATCCACTGCGCGGAGATAAAAAGTAAACGGCGCAATATACATTGCACAAACTTTCACATATACGTTTGGTCCATTGTGCGCGCTTATAAAAGAAAAACGCTCATAAATCGAAGTTAACCGTAGTTTAGCGTATATTTTAATGTCACTGGACGATATATAGTAATTATTTTGGGACTTATGGCTTAGTTAACATTATTGTTTATTATGAAATATACTTATTATCCCCAAATACGAGATATCATCCGATTTGGTTTAACCTTCTAGGACAGAGGTCGGCAATCTTTTCTGCATGGCGGGCCACATTTGCAGCTGTGAATGTTTCGGAGGGCCGCATTGGGTTTGGGCGGGCCGGATGAGCGAATAAATCAGAAGTTTTCCAGTGATTCTGCGAAATCAAGTCTACGTAATTTACCATCGTTAAAACTTCACCAGAAAAGGCTTCGAGACCATAATTTTACTCAAAAACTATAAAATTGCCCATGAGAAATTTTCCTGATCACTTTTTCATTACAGCTTTGCGGGCCGCATAATGCGTTCTCGAGGGCCGCACGTGGCCCACGGGCCGTAGGTTGCTGATCCCTGTTCTAGGATATAGTGGAATTTTGAGTGGATCGTGGCGGAGGCATGACGTCATAGGGCTTAGGTAAGGTAGATTGGCGTACATTTCAATGTCACTGAAAGCTATATAGTGATTTTATGAGAAATGTGGCTTACACCGTATTATTTGTGACATCAAACTCTAAAACTGGATTGATCAAATTCCTTAGAGCCATTTGTGAGTAAATCAAATTTTTTCTAAAATTCGCCAAGAATAAACTACCCTTAGTTTTTAAGTAATATCATTTTTATCAAAAAAGTGCCTCCAAAAGATGATGTATTAAATAAATACGAGATATAATTCGATTTTATATACGCATTTGGGCCCTAGAACCGCGAACAGACCGGCGTGGCGAAAACCACTTTTATGGACCCAGGAACACCTAAAACGTTTATTTCCATCAAAATCTCGAAGTCGAATTTTTTCACGATTACAATACTATCTCAATATACCACGTATATGAGAAAGTAATAAACGAGAGACGAAAAAATCTAATGTGGTTCTATCTGGTAACGTCTGGAAAGAACAAATTATCATAGTGACAGTTAATCGATTTCTAGATGGATGGAGTTCTGTATAAATGTAAAAAAATCTGCCCTGTTGGACTAGAAACTACAGATTATTACCTTAAAAGAATGTATTATTTAATTAATCAGCCGTTTACATTGATACTTAATCCATTGTTACAACAACGAGAAGCATGACGCTTGCACAACCGACGTGGACGTAATTTGCAAGCTCGCAGGCAGCATGTCAGTAGAACGTAAGCTAGCGTTCAGTGTAATGCGCTGTGACACGTGTGGTATCATTAGCTTTTAATAATGCCGTTTACATTTTCAAATTAAGAGTATGCGGATATGTACTTCGTGTACGGGTTTTGCGATGAAAACTCCGTTTCTGCCGTTTACGAATATTGACGACGATTTCCACAAAGAAGAACACCAGATCGACGTACTTTCATTCAAGTTCACCGACATTTACGAGAAAATGGCTCCTTTTCGTGTCTTTGAGAGCTGAACGTCCAGTACAAGTTAATGTGGATGAGGAGGAAAACATTATTAAAATGGTTCAGCGAAGTCCACGTCTTAGTACACGAGGAATGTCCGCCCGCCTCAACGTTCCGCGAATGAGAGTCTGGCAAACATTACACGATGAGGAACTTTATCCATACCATATCCAGCAAGTTCGGGATCTTCAACCAGGGGATATGGCTAGTCGGTTGAAATTCTGCCGTTGGTTAAATGCACACCCCCGCCTGAACCGTTACATCTTGTTCACGGACGAGGCACAGTTTACTCGTGATGGAATAAACAACACGAGAAACTACTATTTACGGGCTCGCGAAAATTCTCACTGAACAGTTGAAAGCTACTTCCAATTCCGTTTTTCTGTGAACGTGTGGTGTGGTGTCATTGGGAACCAGCTAGTTGGACCGTACTTCTTCCCGCCACGTCTGACAGGTGCCATTTATGCTGATGTTTTGGAAAATGAAATGCCGGGTCTCTTAGAAGACATTTCTCTGCAAACACGAGTTCAGATGTACTACCAGCATGACGGGGAATCCCCCCCTCCCATTTTAGTAGGAATGGTACGCTGTATCTTAACAAGAAGTTCCCTAACCGATGGATCGGTCGTGGCGGTGCGCAGGATTGGCCACCGAGGTTTCCGGATCTCACTCCGTTGGAATTTCATGTGGGGGAGCAAATGAAAAAAATTGTGTATGAAGCCAAAGTGAGCACGAAGGAAGAACTTATTCAGCTAATTTTTGATGCTGCGAGGCGCGTTAATAACGCTGCAGTTCTTCGTGCTGTTTCACGTTCCCTACTCAAACGGGCCAGATTGTGCATCCAAGCTGAAGACGGCCATTTTGAACAGTTGTTGTAACCATGGATTAAGTATCAATGTAAACGGATGATTATTTAAATAATACATTTTTCAACAATTTAAAATGTATACGAATAATTATTTAAACAATGCATTTTTTCAGCCATTGAGTTGTACAAATCAAAGGACGAGATTATTTCAATTACTCGTAGCTCTGTAGCAAATGAGAATCGGACCCATGTTCATATGACATTTTTTACTCAAAATCACTTAAGGAACAAGATCCCGAAGTTATGACATAAAGTCACCGGACACCCTGTATCTTATCAATAAAATACGACCTTGGCATATGTCCAACGGATCCCCATGAAATCGGCGATTTCCATCACCTGCGATATTTTTTTTCAATAGGAATGCATGTATTCGTTACCTATAATTGACATCGAAATTTGTGTTTTCATTAACATTTGAAATTAATAAAGAGAAACATATCACAGAATGTACAATAAACAGCTTCTATAGCAATTCTTTAATGAAGACCAAAATATAATCATTAATTAATATTTATATGTACACTTTGATATCTTTTCAACCGAAAATTTGTATGCATCAATTAAGCCAATTATACTTACTAGATTATAATAACACTTTCCATGTCATACCAACACACATTTTATCGCCGAATTCGACTTCAAAGTCTGAGAACTCATTTTGTTTCGTAGGTTTGACTTTACAATATTCACGTGACAAATTAGACCCACAAAATAATCCTTTGCATGGGATAACGCAGGGTTAAGCTAAATCTCAATATATCTTCAAAAGTGTTTCCACCGGTTGCATTCCTGGAACTTGCAATTCCTGCCCAAATTTTTAATGTTTTTGAGATTCATGACCACATACTATGATGCTGTTTCTTCCACTGTAAATCAATTCGAGTGAAATAACTATATTTTAAAAGTGATTCCATCGACTGTTTATTTTGATTATTTGATAAAAAATATAGTCGCCAAATTTGCTGATAAAGGGTGCGGATTATTTTTATTTATTTTGGCAAAAGATGGCAAGACAAGAAATATTGCATACCATTAAGCATTACAATAAAAATTAACTTGGTTTCGTTACTTGGTTTTATTCTCAAATTTCACTCGATATTTTTTGTCATGATCCAAGTTATGCCGGATACTTTCAGCCGGTGATAACATAAATTGTAATGTACGCCTTCGGATACTTTGCCTTCTCCGGCATGTGGAGTACGCCTTTCCAATCTTTGCTTTTTATTCTCAGAGTGTAGAATGTCGCCTTAATTGTTGTCTCCCTCCAATTAAAGTTTAGTTATAAGAGGAAATATCGGAGTCCGTTACTATTTGAAATCCGTATGTAATATGTGATATAATCCTTTCTCTTCCTATCTCTGCTGTTAGCAGGACATCGCTAGGGTCTGTCCTCACTACCGATTCCAGTTTTGCGTGGAGCTGTGACCGGCTCTCCCGTCTTTCAGAACGACGCTGAACTAAAAACAAACGGATCTCGCTCGAAAAATATTGGGCGGCTTTGGAGCACTTCTCATCGTCACAAACTCTCATTTCCCATCCCTGTACTCAAACCATACTCCATTCTCCTCACAGCTCTTTCCCCTTTGGTCCAGTCCCTTCGCGTCATCGCCATTCCGGTACACTTGTCCCTCGCGCAACGCGGGGGTTACGTCCTTGGACAAGTCCTCGATGGGCCACAACCGCGTTGCGTGAAACCTAATCCCTTTAGGAAAAAATCAAGTGATCGCTTGGGCTTTCTCGTCGCGCACGTTCGTAAAATGCGGTGCGGTTCAGGACTGAGCGCTCTTCTGTTTGTGATCAAATAAACTTCGTGTCCCTTTGAGCGTGTATGAACAAATCCGTTCTGAGGAAGCCACGGCTCGGCAAGGTGTTTGCTGCATTCCCACATCTTCCCGCACACTCCTTCGAATCACTTCCCCTCTGGTACGTTCCCGACGTCCCGAATCTACCATCGGCCACATTCCCTTCTATTCGTGTACTATTCCTTTCTCGCCCTATTTTATAAAACTGAGCAGCGACATAATTTTAGCACTTTTTCCAAGAAATGAGTTTCTTTACTCTTTGTCTGTTACGAGTGCCTATTTGCTGAACCGATGGAGACACAGAAAAGAATTTTTTGTGGAATAAAATTATCTATCAATGAGCAGGTTACAGTCATATTTTGGTCTTCGTCTGCTCGTGTTTTGCGTATTTGTAGGGGACTTCTGCAAATCTATCTATAGCATATCTAATGTTAAGGCACAAATATTTTGGTCATTATACAAGTTGCAATGTAAAAATAAAAAATGCGTAGGTATATGTTTATGTAGCTCGAATTTACATTTATTTCCTCTTCATCTCGCTCTTTAGCCCCCCGTCACACATGCTTTGCTATCTCATCATGGGCGGCCAGGGAAATTTTGCCGCCGAGAGAGAGATAGCACTCCAGCGCCCCCCTCCGTATATGCTTGCCGAGATATTTTCAAAGTACGTGCTAATGCAGTCCTTGGTGGAGGGGTGGATCAACTCCCAACGCAAGAGTTGCGGGGTTGAATCCTCTAGAGGGAACGGTCGTATGTGCTTGTAATAAATCATTCACCACACATGTAATTGGGGAAAGCTGATAGTATTAAATTAATTATAGTTATTATTACTTACTCCATGGGTAGTATAGGGGGAAGTATTGTATTCATGAAAAAAATCGACTTCGAGATTTCAACGGAAATGCACGTTTTGAGGTACCCTGAACACGTTTTGACCATTTTATCGATGATGTCTGTCTGTGTATGTGATAGGTTTTTGTGGGTGCTCTAACTCAAAAACTATTAATCAGGTCAAAGCGAAGTTTTATATTTAACATTTTTATAAAAGTTAGAAGAACTGCTTAGTTTTTGGTAAAAATCGGTCAAACGGAAGTGGATGTTTACTCTCGTCACTTATCCGTTATTTTGAGATATTTGCTTTAATATTTGATACATTTAAAAATATAATGGAATAAAAGTTGCAGTCAACTTTATTTTATACAACCTTTGTCCGAAATATTTTTCTATATAATGCATTGCTTAAGAGATATCTTAAAAACTAAATTATTTAGCTGCCACTACTACGCCACCTACCAACTATTGTTAACAATTAACGCTTAGTTACGTTTTAGTAACGCTCCTTTTTCTTTTCCTAATTATTGGAGCTTTGTGGCTATATCCAATATCAGAAGGCTATGGTTTGAGTTTATTTCATTTCTGTTCTTTGTAAAGTAAAATTTTCTCGCAGTTTCTTAAAATATTTATTACTATGTAACCAATTTGGTACTTTTAGAAATATTACAGATATGGAGAAAGTCATGTGGTGGCCACATCAGATTTTCATTATAGTTATTATTGTTATTAATCACCGCTCTGTCAAAATTATCGATGATGAAAAATTAAAAGGTATGCCATCAAGATTCCAGCATGTTCCGCGATATAGATTGTCATCCAATACTCATTCGCTTGCAAGTAATGCATAGATAGATGATCGGGTAGCGCCCCCAATGCTTTAGCGCCCCGGGCAGCCACCCGGCTCGCCCGTTCCTCGGGCCTGCCGCCCTGCATCTCATCCACGAAAAAGACAATTCACTCGCAGAAAGCGTATTCGCTTATGCCGATATAATCATAATTCTATTACACTCGTTCCCGAATTTTTTATATAGTCACTTCCTCCGGTAATAAGGTATTAAGTGCGGAATCGAATAGAAGACCATCATAAAGGAAACGCTTGTTTGTAAACAACCTCTAATTACGCGCGCATAACGTACTGTGCGAAATTATCGCAATTATCTCCTCGTTGAGATGGTTAAACCGAGACTCCACGGCCTCCCTAATGTCTTCCCGTCTTTACAAAGCCCCAAAGCGTGAATAAATTAGCCGTTTACGTCGAATCGGCCTACCGTGATGGGCGAATCAAGGGGGCTTGAGATACGCTTTAATCTCCTAGGAGCGCTTTAGCATTTAACATTCATCTTCGCTTCCAGTTCCCCCAAGGTCTCAATCTTGGCGAGAATTGTGGTCGGACCCCGACAACACGAACGTCTCATTTTGCAATTCGACCATTTTGCGCATGGTACCGTGATATATAGCAGGCGTGGGGAAACTACTGCAAGCAGGCCGCATCAGGCCCGGGAGAGCATTTTATGCGGCCCGCGATGCCATCTTGAAAGCGAACCATGAAATGAAACAGAGAAAATTTCGTATTTCATTGCCAAAATTAGGGGCGAAATATTTTTTTGGCGCTTTCTATTGAAATCGTTCATGTAATCGGTTTGTCGTTCCGTCTGTTGGGACAATATCTCCGGAAATTGGAGAAGGCTCATTTTAAGGATAAGGGTTGTCTGCGTGGGTGCTAAACTTTGTTCAAATGTAATGGATCTAGGATGAGTTGCTGAGGAATAATCGATGTCTTTTTCCAACCCCTTTGTTTCAATTCTACCTTCCCATAAGAAAAACATGATATCGGCGCAGGGCATTATAGATTTGCATTTTAAAATTAGTTAAAACTAGCAGAATTACCCGGCGTTGCGCGGGGGGGGGGGGGGTGTACATATTAGAGAGTTATAAATATTTTTTTGATTTCTAACAATAGTCTAGCTAAAACATGCTAAGCTTCGATCTGTTCTCGTTTGGAAAAGAGTTTCAAACTGCTTCTTGTCGAAATCTCTGTTTTTCTATGCGTCTCTCTGTTAGTTCTGATGTTTCTGATGCTTCCGAAGCAGTCTTTCTTTGCGCATCTGATTTGCTTCCAGTTAAACGTGACTTTTTTTTAGTTGCAAATCTAAAAACCATTAAAGTATTACTATTAAAATGAAAACAAACTGACACCAACAATTAGAAGTAATTATGGCGATATTCTGTGAAAATGCCCAAAAATCCATGCAATTTTTGTTACTCAAATGTACTTTTTGATCATTTTCTATCAAGAGACGAAATTGTATGACCTGAATAATATTATTTATACTATTATGAGTAAATCAGTGTGAGTTTCACGACTCTAGGTCAATGACTTCATATTTAAATGTTCAAATTACAAAATGACTACACCTATTCCCGTACTACTCCCGTGCTAATGTTATGGAAATGCTATTCTGCAGACCCCACGAGGTTCCAAAGACCCCACGGGTTTCAAACTCCACCTACACTCTTTATTTTAGTTCTATTGGATAGCACGCCAAGTTTGGTGGCTCTAGGATCAACCGTGTGGATTTGTATGGACGGACAAGCATACAAACCAACACCCAAACAAACTTTCTGAATTACAGTAAAGATTAATATAGGAGCTCGAGACATGAACAGTTCTATAGGAGGAAGACTGCGGCTTATATTACTTGAAAACAGAGTTTAAATCCGTGTCGAAATTGTTTTTATTCCAAAAAATCTGATGTGGCAACCACATGACTTTCTCTATACCTACCTATAATATTTCTAAAAATTCCAAATAGGTTAAATGATATTACTTATTTTAAGGAACTGAGAGAAACATTTAAAGACTTTACCAAGGACAGAAATAAACTCAAACCGTAGCATTCTGTTATTGGATATAGCCCCGAAGCTCCAACAATTAAGAAAATTAAAAGGAGCGTCAAGTGTTTACAATAGTCGGCGGTAGGTGGTGTGGTTGTGGCAGCTAAAAAAATTAATTTTAAAAATATCTCTCCAACAAAGCCTTATATGAAAAAATATTTCAATCAACGATTGTAGAAAATTAAATTACCTAGATTTTTTAATTCCAGCACATTTTTATATTTATCAAATATTAAAGCAAATATTTCAAAACAAGTATGTGTGTACACGGGTTTCCCGTGGGACAGAAGTGCATTTCGTCAAATCCGCCGTAGTATAATTGTATACTAACGTATTTGTTTTTAAATCAGAAAATTATTTTTCCTTATATTGCGGCAGCCCTGCTTTTTAGATTCGTTCTAAACATGTTCATTTCGTTTAACCATTCTATACTCGCCCAACAAACGAAATTTCTTTGAAATCGGTTTACACCTTCGAAATTCGTATTTGCAGAAATATTGTAATCTTGATATTGTGGTAGCCCTGTTTAGTCAATCTGGTTGAAATATACTATGTTGGTTATTTATTTATGTGAAGATGACATATACCATATTTGGTTAAAATCCATGAGGCCAGGTCTCTAAAAATACCTGTAAAATAAATAATATTTAACTTTTTACTGTGGTTGCCCTGTAGTTTAGCTCCGTTTTAAACATCTTAAATTTATTAAGGTATAGTGTACAATCTTATATCCAAAATTTTGTTGAAATCCGTCCAGCCAACTCCTTCCAAATCCTTAATTAATGAAAAAGTTGAATTTGTAATTGTGGCACCTCTGTTTGGCTGATCTGGCCCAAACATGCTATTATGTTTTATATATAAGTTTACATTATAAATATTAAATTTGGTTAAAATTTATATGGACAGTTTAACACAAATACGTGTAAAAAGAAAAAGAAAATAAAAAAGATTTCTATATCTATACTAAATATCTTGATTTTGTTTCGTTATGTTGCATACTTCCATCATATGAAATTTAGTTGAAATCAGTTTTGTCAATTCCTTCCATATTCATAATTATTGAGAAGATTAATTTTGTAATTGTAGCACCCCTGCTAAGTCGATCCGGTCAAAATATGTCATTTTGGTCTTCTATTTAGGTAAGGATTCTATGTCCTAATTTGGTTGAAATCGGTTCAGCCAATTCTTCCCTGATATATGCGTACGGACGGACGGACATCACGAAGATAATAGTACTTTTCTGCATTGACGAAAAGCACTAAAACCGGATAAGTGACAAGAGTAAACACCCACTTCCTATTGAACGATGCTTTCCAAAAACTAATCAGTATTTTTTCATTTAACATAAATTTCACATTGATCTGATTAATAGTTTTTGAGTTAGAGCACCCAAAAATTCGGTCACAGACATCATCTAAAAATAGTCAAAACGTGTTAAGGGGACCTTAAAACATGTATTTCCGTCGAAATCCCGAATTCGATTTTTTTTCACGAAAACAATATTTGCTCTATATTTCGTAAATAGAGAAATTAAAAAAAGAGGAAAATTTCCGATTTTTAACAATGGGAAATTAAAACTTCCATAGCAACGAGTTCATTGCTATTAAATGAGAGCATATTATTACATAGCATTGATATGTCTTTTAAAGGGAAATTATAGACATATAGACTATATTACGAGGCCGTAGATCACAACCAAAGATGTAATCTTATGATCACGTCATACTCCAAACACAAGAAAAAAACGCCATATGTATATTTCTCTGAAAATTTTCTTTCACTTGTCTTGTGAAATTTTTACTATAAAATATCATTAATTATAGATTTTCGCTTATAGAAACCTTCGCGTTCTCTCCAGCAACTTCCGATATGGACCCTAATGCGGCCCGTCGAAGCATTTTAATCCTTTTATGCGGCTCACATAAGCAACCGCAACTGCTAATGTGGCCCGGTCCGTCTTACCAAAAGTTTTCCCACCCCCGATTTATAGGGAAAAGAAACGAAAAAAAAATTCAACCGTTTGGGTTTTACAAACTTATTACCTGAAAAAAATGTGTCCCCCTCAAGCAACGTGGCTCATCTCTACTACTCCTTTATCCATTAGAAATATCATAGAATTATTCTTATGTGAAGTCCCTACTATGAAAAATAAAACCTACGATTTAGCTTCATATGACTTCAAGAAGGAGAACGGCCATTATCAACGTACTTCTCCTTTCTTTACAAGTTCGTCACTTATCTGAGTCCAGCCGATTCGCCTCTTTCCTACTCACCATGGGTATCTTAGAGGTAGTGCAATGAAAGGAAGGGAGGAGAGAAACCCGGTGCCGGCATTTGCCTGGTCTTGCGAAGAACACCGGGGGGGGGGGGGGGGGGGGGGGCAACTGCTTAACGTCCCTTCCGAAGGACGGAGTGTTGATTTGAGCGCGCTCCTCATTTTCTCTTTCACTCGTCCTCATCACATTAGTTCCAACACGCACAAATAGGGGGCCGGCGCGTCCTCGGAAAAAATCCTCATAAGGATTCGAACCGGGTGTCGCATTTTCAGCAGATCGTACGGTGGGGCCAACACTCTAACCACTACACCACCGGCTCCCCTCAGTTCGTCGCCCCTCTCATTGTCGCCTCTTTGCATAGAAAAGAATCGCTTGTTAGACCAATCACTGAAAAGCTTGCGCTATAACTTTACCTTATATCCTATCTGAATTTCAAATAGATCCCTAAATTTATGAGTTCTTTGAGGAAAAATTAAAAACGTCGAATTCGATGTGATTCTTGTATTAAAAATAACCTATAATATTGAGCATTTATCGCCCAATGAATAGAAACGTAGCCACCATTCAAACAAATGTGCAAACAATGAGGTTTTTTTCCTCCTCCTTGAAGACGCTGCCTGGATGTGTGAATAGATGACGCCTCCCATTCATTGACACCAGTTCCATCCACAAAAGGACTGAAATTCTTTGGGTTTGCCAAGCAATAAAGCGATGTTTTCACAAGGGAGGTGTAGAACTGACGCCTACAAAAACAAAAGATCGTTGACGTTCGTCACCAAAAGGCCACTCCACGCCCCTAAAAAACAAAGGATTCCTTTTTGTTTACATTTTATTATGGACACGCAAATTAAGGCGTGCCCCTTCGGAAGTTTGAATATAGAGCTAAAGATAATAAAATTTTAACGTCTTACTCGCATTTGTTACGCCTTTTAAGCGATACGAATGGCTTTTCACGCACTATTTCTGTTTCATCTTGTCGCAAAAGATCATGAAAATTACTTTCTTTATTTTGAGAAAAATTAAACATATTATGCCTATCCTTTCGTACTTTTCTTGGCGAATAAGTGAGACATAGTAAGCGTCAGTTTTTACCATTTTTTAAAATTCAAAAATGCATTGGTAACGCTCTAATGTAATATAAATTGAAATAACCGCTATTTATTAAAAAAATGAGAATAATTATCAGGACCGTCTATTTGGAAAGCTTATGCGGCGGCACTTACTTAAATATTTATTTCATTGCTCAATGGTGGAATAATTAAAAAGATTTTTTTTAATTGCACGTGTTGCACGGTAAACAAAACGTAGAATACGATGAAAACGTGCCTTCTGAATATTTACTTAAGAGAAAAGTATATCTTGCGTTTTTCGCAATAAATCAAATGTAGACTAGGATATTATCCAACTTTTTATTGTTCAGATTAGCCAGCATTTTTTAGGAAAATTTGTCATAAATCTGAATTGACTTCCTCAATAACACTTCCTCCAGAGATTCCGAATTGCATAAAAAAACTGCATCGCATTCCGAGCGAAATTCCCCTCCGTTTCCGGAACCAATCCAAATGCCTCTCGAGAAAGCATCGTTGAAACTCGTTTTATTTTAAAGAAAAGAAAGATGTCCTCCTCCGGAGGAGGAGCAATATATAAAAAAAAGATACGGAGAATTTAACGAAGCATTGAAACAAAAGAAGGCGGAAATCGTTCAGTCTCTCTCTCTCACTCTAACTCTGGAGAATTCGGAACTCCGAAGCTAAAAGCTTTTTTTATTCTCTCTCTCTCTCTCTATCTTATTTCATTCTTTTTATTTCTCCCTTTAGGAACCATTTTTTTCCTCTCCAACCATATACCTGTTGTCTACCTTAATGGGACGAACTTTCGACATCCGGAGGACTAACAAGTTGGAACTTTAGTTTTTTTTCCTTCCTCTCTTCTCCGATAGATGGGAGGGGATGTGGGGCGGAGCGGAAAGGAAGGAGGGTGAAAGGAATTACCTAAACCTCTTAGATCTCACCCTCTCCTCCTTCCACCCCGCCCCCTATCTTCCACAGTACCCGTTCTCTCCATCGTCTCTCTTTCGAATTGATTTCTCCCCATCCATCTACGTACTACCACTCCCGCCTCAGGGAACTTAAATCTTTCAGGAAGGGTAACGAATGGGGTCGCACTTTATTTTAAAGATTCCGGGCGATAACTAGGACGGTGGAGACGGAAGGTTGGTGTCGGAATAGCGCGAGGAAAAGGAATACGGAGAGAATTTATGAATATCCCGTCAGAGTCGGATATATATATGTATATATCTTTCATGCGCTTCATAAAGGGGAGCATGGCATCTGCGTTAACGTTTTCAGAGAACTTTTTTTTCAAGGATTAGAGGGCGCAGAGGTAGGACTGGCTGCCGCCGGAATGGGAGAGAGGATTAACTCGAGACAGATCGCTTTGGAAATCGTGCGGCGAATGAACTGAATGCGATTTATTATAGAACGTTTCACATAGAGAGAAAGAGTTTGTGTGTGCCCGCAAGTGAAGGTTAAGCTGTGGTACGAGGCCAAATTTATGTTTAATCTTTTATAACGATATGCACGAATAAATGCAAAATTAATGGCACGTATTGAAAAAAATGTATATTTAACCTAGCTAAAAGTATAAAATTTGCTAGACAGTTTTCATGATTGTTTAACTGTAGAGAAGACTGCTTGACCAATGCCAACGAGCATAGGTTAACCAATCAAGTACATTCAAAATAATAATATTAATCCGTAAGTTAACTATTGATTCGACAGAGAAATATACATGTATGTATGTACACCGGGGGTGGCAAAATTTACTTACTCTCGGAGCCGCATACGATAATTTTCAGGAGTTTGAGAGCCGCATGACACATTCTGTGCTCATAAATTTGCGAACAGTAAAATATAACCTGTATTCAAAATTATTCAGATGCGTGAGCCTTAGGAATCCCAATCTCAAGTCACTTTACGTCATTGTATTCTATAGTAAAAAACGTTGGCAACCCTCTGAATGAAAATTTAAAAGAGCAGTATATTAAGTTGAAAGAGCCGCATGCGGATCGCGAGCTGCGGTTCGGCCACCCCTTGTGTGAACATACACGCACTCGATGAAGAGTAAACGTACAAAAGACAATCTGAATTGGATAGGCAAAAAGGAAATCCGTTTAGCGCTTACTGATAAACAAGAGAGAGAGTGGGAGAGAATGCACAATAGTACCAAACGCTCATTCTGTCACTCTGTGTGTAACGCTCTTTTAACGCGTTTTCACAAGCTTCCCGGCTAGGTAGAAGATAAAAATTCATCAGGAACACTTCAATCACGCATTAAAAGTCAATGAAGGAAGAAGTCCAGAGAATAAATGAACCGAGTTTGACTCCGGGGAATGATTTCTGTTTCCTGTAAGAGAACGGGTAAAAAACGATTTTTCTACGTGCAGAATTTCATTATTTTGCAAGATGAAACGAGAAGGAAAAGTACACTTCATAAACGGAGTGCACAGGGATTTCAAAGGCGTTCTTAATGGGAAATAAGTATAAAAAGTTATGGAAAGATTAGACGGTTCTTGAATATTTATCTCCGGAACTATAAGTCGTAATTTTGTGGTCCCGAGGACTTTTTTGTGGTAAATGTTGTCCTCTATCCGAAAAAATATTATAGGCTAATCCTCATAGAACATATAAATGCTTGGGAGAGATAATATGGATTTTTAATTTATTTTTATTGGTTTATTTATTTCAGCGATCGATGTAAACAAAATAGGCGATATTATGCTTGGAATTTTATCGACTTTTTACCTCAGAAATTAGAAGTCGTAATTATGTGGTGTCGAAAAATCTTAATATGCATCACTAATGCCCAATTTAATTAAAATCCGCCCAATAGTTTCGGAGATTGAACATGCGGACGGACAGACGGAGGCGACCATTAGGCTTCGCTTCGCTGGTAAAGAACGCCTAATTACAAATAAAATAACCATCGATTTTTTGTTTTGAACATTTAAATTCATGTCCCGTCATTTTTGACGGGCATTTACTCTAGTACACAATATCGTTTGACAACGAAGAAAGTAGAACTAAGTCTATTATGTCAACTGTTGCTCCGTCGATGAAGAAAAACTGTGTCCGAAACGCTTAACGACTCGTCTCAAGCATTTGACAAATGACTCCCCTATTTGACAGCACGTATCTGCAGGATCTCCTTCCTATCCAACTCAATTTGTTTTACGCCTTTCCCCTTCATTGACTATAGAGCCAGACCCTGATTTAGCGCCACCTTTGGCCCATCGCTAAAATTGGCGCTAAAGCGGGGGTGGAGGTAAATCGAGGCATATGTATTCATAAGATGGAAGTTTTGTCCACAACGGCTCATGGGCGGTACGCGGGGTTGGCACTATATAAGTGGTGGGAGGGCGCTAAATCGGAGTTGGACTGTTCATTCAGTGTTGTCGCAAAGTCCGGGAGGGGTTGTAAATACCAATAACTCTTTAATTATTCCAGACAGAACAAAATAAAAAATTCAATTATTGAGGCCAATATTTAACAAGATGATCCAAACAGAACATATGGTGCCTACTTTCCATTTAATCATTTATTTTATGTTTATATTGGCTTTAATAGCTTTAAAGTCATCGTGGATATGTAGGTCTTTGTATTCCAGCATATCATAATTTAGCGCTATAAAATACGACAAATACATTCGAACGGAATATTAAATTGATCACGCGTATTTGTGCGGCAAAAATAGTAATATGTATTAGACTATACCGAATTCGAGTCCAACAATTGTCGTTGCGATTACATCACTCTAGTAATGGGGTGATAAAAACTTCAAGAATTTACGCAAAATTTGAAGAAATGCGATCGATGAGCTAAATTCTACGTTAAAAATTAGAATCTCCATTCCATTTTCAGAGAATAGTGCAAATATCTCTACTATATTATACTTTTAGGATATTTTAATATGAAAGAAAAAATTTCCCTGCTCGACGGATTTTAGATTTCACATGTAGATAGATAGATAGATAATCGTCTTTATTCGGGCGAAATTTAGACCAGAAGGTCCATTCTTACATTGTAGATGTAGATCAAATGGGAAGGATAGTTCCTGGAATCGAACCCGGGACTTTCAATCTTCGCAACAAAAACTATCCTCGGGAGCTCGGCCCATGTAGCAAGAGATTTTCACTAAGTTTTATGAAACTCGGTCTATTGGTTCAAAAGTTAATAGGGAGGGGGTGGACAGACAGACGCAGCGACGAAACTATAAGCCCATTTCCATTCCGGAAAGCAGGCTAAAAATTTCCATCTATGCGCAACAAACGAAATGCGCGCCTGTGCGTTGCTACGGGAATGAAAAATCGTATTCTAAACTTTGCTGTATTTAAAAAAAATTTGATTCATAAAATATTTGCGTATTTCTTCTCAAGAAAAATGATGGAGTTGGTCGTTGAGAATACGTCAACTTAAATTTTTTACCTGCTCTGCTCTCTGCCTGTCTTCCATTCCTCTCCTCCTTTCCTCGCCCTCTCAATTCCCTTCCTCTCATTCTTTCATCCCAACCCGAGGTTGCCTGCACTTACAGGTTTGCTTAGTGGGGCTTCTCGCCCGCCTTTTCTCTCTGTTTATTCTCTCTCTCTCTCTATCTCGCTCGAACGGTCAAGGGAGGTGATTTCAAGAATGTATGGAGAGAAGGGTGGAGGGATTGGACTGGATGGATTCGTATTTCGGAAGAGGAAAGGAACTGGAAGGAGGATCGGGTTTCTCGAGGGTTAAGAATTAGGAAAGAGGGTGAGGATTCTTCGCGTTTGTTCGATGAGGGTCTATTCAGGCTATAAATGGCATGGGGGTTTTCTTTTTTCCACTTCCGCAGACATTTTTTACGAGCCTTTATGGGTAAGGTAAAGCACCCTTCATGAGTCACGGTACCTTACTCGCGGAAAGGCGGAGTTTTTCTCCTGGAGTAACGAAATGAGTCACAGAGATTCTATGGAAGGATTGAACAAATGTCCATCAAACTTACGTCGTACGCAGGCATATGAGAACGCAATCCTTACGAGTTAATAGTTAAAAAAAATCATTTATTCATATGCACCTTAGAATTTTACTTAAGAGGGACATCAGGAATGGTTCCAACTATTTCATTGAACGCTACAAATGTTGTAAAAATTAAAATGCAGGCAATTTTTCTGAGGTTCGTTAAATCTGGAAACTTGCGAAAAACGTGCCACTCTTTGAAGGATCGTAATTCGGTGAATGATATGTAAATTTCTCTATAAATTATAAGCTCTTAATATATCGATTATACACACGAGGACGTATAAAAATATAAGTAAATATATTTTTGAAAATGGTACACTTAAAAGCATCACGGAGCAAGCAGATCATCTCTTGCACAAACTCAGGTAAATTTTCACCTTTTACAACGTGCATTAGTTTTCTTATTTGGATGAGCTTATCTAGAATATTTGAAATTTTCTCTCGCACTGCCAAAAAACTATAAAATTGCATTCCTTTATCAGAAAAATGAAATGTGGAAAATTCCTTTTAATTTTCGTAAAATATTCCAGACGGGCATTTAAAATTCGCAGAGTTGGCAATCTGATTTTATTAATTGAATTCCTAACGGCGCGAAAAAACAGATTCTACAACAATCACTCTCGCATAGCGCTTACTCTTTAGTTCTTATTTGTGGTTGACGGAGAGAGAGCATTTAACGGTGGTCAACGCTTTTATCTTGGCATCTCCACTGTAAATCTATCGTTCCGAAGAACCACGGCTTAGTGACCTCCTTGCACGCTCTCTCTCTTTCCACCTATCTCTCTCTTTCTATCTCGTCGTCAAGTGTGATAAATACCGCTGCAAATAAATTTCCGTCCCCTCTTGAGATGGCGCGATATCTATTAATCGCAATCACCTAACACTTCGGCGCCTCTCATTTGATATTTATCAATCTGAACGCATCAGCGAGTTGACAGTAGTCTGCGACCTTTTGACGGCGCAATGAGCTCCGAATCTCGCGCTGCTTCAAACTCCCTGCAGCAGAGTGATTTTTTTCATCGAAGAGGACATCAAATTCTGCAAACGGACACGCTCAAGGAGGCGCAGGAAAGAACGTATTTGGCGTTCTTTACCGACCAAGCGGTACTAGCGAAACGCCTTATGGGCACGTCTCGTCTGTCCGTCTGTCGTAATTTTCATCTCCTGAGCCGCTTGACGGATTTTAATTAAATTGAGTACTATTGACCTGTAATAAAATTTATTACCGAATTTCGATTTCGAACGGCGTCCGTCAATTAAAACATTCACTTTATATAAGCACTCAAATAAACTTATATTAGTATCTCGGTAAATGGCGTCCGCCAAGCAGCAATTGAATGCTATATTTTTCTCTCCCTAGCTCTTATATTATCTGTAAGATAAGGATTAAAAGAATTATTCGGATACAGGGCATCATTCACCATCGTTCGCGAGACCACATGATTGCGAGTTATAGTTTCGGAGATAAAAATTAGAGAAAATCCCGAACATAACATCACATATTTTGTTTACATCGATACCTACGATGGTTCCACTGTAAATTAACTCGCAACCACGGGCATCAGAAATTGACGCACCAACACAGGAATGCTGTCTCTCAGACCCCACGCCAAAAATAAGTAATTATGTGACAAGAAACCACATTGTATATAGTTTTCTTATGTTTATATTTGAAATAGTGTCTTGGCAAACAATCACAAAAATATGAACTCTTAGTATGTAATATCTTCTTAGTAAATATGAAAATGAAGAAATTTTAACACAAAAAAGTAAGGCTCTAATTTTTGATAGCTTACTTTTTTCAATTTCATCGGAAACTTTAGTATTTGCTTTAGTCTTTTACAGAGGGTTTGTATAAACACATCAACATAAAAGAATTTAAAAAAAGAAAACGTTAAAAATGAGGACCTTAAACTTCGTCCCTTCAGCGCATGCTCCTCAAGCTGGTGCTGAACATTTCAAACATATTGAGCTGCTACAAATAAAACAGTGGAAGGCAGTTTTTATTTTCTTTTCCGGACGTGCAACGGTCCAGGACGGTTTAACTGCGACATATCTTCAGAAATTTCCGAAACCGTGAAAAAGAACCGTTCCGAACGCGAACACAGGCATGCGGTCTCTCAGACCGGCAACGAAACTAAACACGCTCTAGTAAACACAGGTCCGATGCTAGAAGGTAACTGCCATACAGTAAACAAAGCCACCTGTAGTATACAAAGGTAAACAAAATCTTAAAAGTGGAGATGATTCACGAACCCTAAATGAGACGATTGTATTTTTCCATATTTTTCTCCCATGGTCTTGCATGAACTGTGAGATATAGATTTTTAAAAATATTCGGATAGGCGACAACATTTACCACAAAAAATCCGCGAGATTATATAATTATTATTTATAGATTCGGAGATAAAAATTTAATAACCACCCAATGTTTACATACCGTTATATACGTTATTCCCATTAAGAACGCCTTTAAAATCTATGTGCATTCCATTTATGGAGTATAGTTTTCCATCTTGTTTAATTTGCAGTACCGAGAATTCTTTTTTCTTGCGTTTGTTTCATGCATAGCAAAATGCCGACAAATTAATGCAAAAACACTTCAATGATTCTATGGTATACGAGTACGTACTTACACCTGCAATTTTGAAGGAGCACATGCATTATCTAGGTGAACCAGCGGTTATAAACCAATGACTAACCCACATCGCATTGATGGACATATTAAAGAAACAACCAAAATTTGCGGAGTCGATTCTAAAAAAATGCCCTAACATTTCAATTCAAATAAATTTCTTGTGGAAAGCAAACATAAAAAATTCAAGAAAAATTTGCAGAAACCTTTTGTATGATAAGAGAGTCAGCCGGAAAGTTTGAAGAAATGGCTTCTCTTGACGATATTAAAGTTTCTTACTGGCATTAGCGGCGGAGCGCAAATGAGCGATTTACGCATAATACTAAATACAGAAATATTTTTTTAAATCCACAGTGAAACAGCAAGGAAAGACGTAAAGACGAAGTAAGTGGTTATCCGCAATTATCTCGTCAATAAAATCGTAGATTGGTCAAGTATTAATGAGTAGGAAAAAGGTCATCCTGATGAGCTCTAAAACCGAATCTGACACGAAGGAATAGTGGATAGACTATGCGATATCAAATAGGCTTAAGTTGAGGAAGAGTGGAATGTGCAGGGGAAAGGGAATATACAACCTACGCCCCGCGGCGCGCATCCGTCCCAGTTTTATCAGACTTTATGAGACAGAGTTCCGAGGTATTCAATAAGGGCAATTTAATATTTATCATCAGAATTAAGGCCGTAAAAAGCCTGTCTAGTGGAGTTCCAACGGAAAAAATTGTTTACCCCATTTTTCATTCTTATAACAGCAGTAAAATCTGTTGAATAAGTTACGACGTAGATCCGACCCTCCGAGATCCTCGTAACTTCTAATATGGATCTCCACGCCGAAAAGGTTGCGCGTCCCTACAGTAGAGCTTCGATTATCCTAAATTCGATTATCCCAACGTCGCTCATCCTTAGATCGTTCCGTCATGAAAACGCTGAAGCAGCAAGAAAACGCTAACAAAGCTTAACGCATCACATTTTATTTTGAATACTGCAAAATTTTCATTAATATTCGCTGTTTCTTCCGCACTGTATTTACTGTAAAACGAAATTACATACGTCCATATTCCACATTTTTGTAACCATTGCATTTCCGAACAAATCGATAATCCAAACTAGGTCCGTTCGGACAACTGAAGTAATTGAATTTGTTGTATAAATCTCATAAGCGCCATCTTCTCAAGGCAATGTTCAAGATCTTTCCGGCGATAGAAATTCAGAAGATTGAGTTTTAAAATACGTTAGCCTTTTAATCGGTATTAATAGAATATCAGAGCGCAAGTGCTTCATCGGAAACGATTCCTTTAAAAGTTCAAAAGTCATTAAACGTAAAAAAGGAACAGTCTATCAGAAAATCTGCAAGCAAATCAGGTCTGTGATGGACATTTAATTGTTCCAAACGAATACTTCTTTTTGCACGCCATCTTCGGAGAATATAAGACGCGATCAAACGATTTTGCGCACACATGAAAAAATACTTCTTGTACTTGTAATTCAATTTCAACTTATATGACGTGCAAAGGAAGAGAGATGTTGTAACATACCCAACGCGAAGGCTAAAGGCTGCTATATAAGCTGGTTCTCCTGTCTTGAAATTTTCGGGATGATTGAAGTCGAGATGCCACCAAACAAGACGAGCTGAAGAAATAAGAAAGGTGCTATTTCCTGAATGAGTTGATCTTTCCATTCCATTCTTGCTCTAGGCGTAGATCTCTTGTGTCCTTCTGCCATGCGTAATGTTTTCGAGACCTGTGAATTACAGATTCATTATTAACACGGGTTGAACCAAAATAAATTTCATATCCATTTCTTCTAAACATTCTAATGTTTTTCTTCTGCCAGCCCAAAATGCTTAATTACGACATTCGATGTTTGCACCGTCAGTGCGTCTGAAAACCTTAAATCTGTCCGCTGCATTGAGGAACAAATTCTCAAGCATGTCTGGGGTTGTCTAAACGGTTGCCAAGACTATGACGGAACGCAGGTCTTGCACGTCTGTAATTCTTGTTCGTAAACCTCAGACTTCAGCTCAGCCATATCAGATATCATTCTCCAAGACCGTTGTCTATCGACAAAATGGAGCTCAATCTCAATGCGCCAACATCGCTAAGATTTTGATGGCCTCTTACCAAATCGCTTGATTGCACTTGGAGAGTCATCGCTCCGTCCTTCGGAAGGGACGAAAAGCAGCTGTCCCCCCTTGCTGCTTTTCGTAAAGAGTAAACTAATGCCGGCAACGGGTTTCCCCCCTCCCTTGTGATTGTGTTCGGTGAGGAAGGAGTTATGGCTATAATAATCCAAGAGGTTGATTAGCATTATATACAATCCAACAACAACAACAGCACTGGGGATAGCGACCTCTGGATTTAACACCATTATACTTATTTACGTGGGGATTTCTGAAGTTTGCGGCTTAGAAAACAATAATTAGAGACCTAAGCGAGAAAGTTTTTTTGGTTAGGACCTGGCTAGCTAACTTAGTATCAAACAACCCCGACTCCTAGCCTCTGAATGGTGAGATTGCTTAGTTATAAATAAATGGAATTTATGCGCCATATGATACTCATGCTAAAGGTATAAGCTATAACGTTGCCAAATTTTGAAAGAGGAGAAAAAATCTGCCATGGCCGGAAGTAGAGCCCGGAACATCCACCTGTTGGGCGGATATTCTGCCACTGAACTGCCGTAGCAGAGTAATTTTCGTTTCCTAACCTAAAAAATCTGATGTGGCCACCACATGACTTTCTCCGTACTTGAAATATTTCTAAAAATTCAAAATAGGTTACATAATAAAAATATTTTAAGAAACTGCGAGAAAATTTTAGACTTTACAAAGAACAGAAATAAACTCAAACCATGGCCGTATGATATAGGATATAGCCCCAAAGCTCCAACAATTAAGAAAAGAAAAAGGAGCGTTACTAATACTACTAAACAAAATGGCGCTTACAGCTTTTCTCTATGACAGGGTTGGCGATGAGGAATTTAAGTTCAATTTGAATTTTCGGTGAGGGAGGGAAGGAGGGGGTAGTTGTGGAGGTGGGATGAAAATAGAAAATTTACCACTGACAGACTCCGGCATCCCTTTCATATTGAGACGGCGACAGTTTCTGCTCAAGTTAGCATTCTCGATGAGCATCAATAAATCACGAGGACAAACACTAAAAAGGGTCGGCATATACCTGCCCAAGCCAGTTTTCAGTCATGGGCAGTTGTATGTTGCTCTTTCCAGAGTACGCAAAGAAACGGATGTGAAGGTTAAAGTTCTCGATGGTTCAAATCAGGGAACATTGTTCAAAAGTCAAAAAGTCCAAAAATCTTTACAAAAAATATAGTTTATAGAGAAGTGTTGTAAAATTGTATTCAGAACCTCCACTTCCCTCCGAGTCAACCCATATGATGATTTTTACTTCTCTTATTGCCGTCACATTTTCTCGGACAGGTAGCTTGAACACAAACCTTTTTTGTTGTACTCTGTAGAAGACCTTGGCTATCATCTCCCCTAAAACATGTTTCTTGCCATCATTATTGTCGCCTTCTACTGTTTTTCCGCTGTACCGCCTCCTACTGTTTCTTCAAATCACAGTAAAATTATAAAAGGGCCAACGAATTTACCCCTAACGTTAATAAAGGAAATCAGGTCGTTCAGTAAAGTTTAAGTCTATGAATAAGAAACAAAGGTATTGAGATGACTTAATATGCATGCTCGCATAAATCTGAAATTAAATTTTGAACTTTGAGAAGGAGAAAAAATACCCCAATTCGAGAAAGGAGAATCATCTGGCTTGATAGCTTAGTTGGTTAAAGCACTTATCCGGCAAATGGGGAGACCCGGGTTCGATTCTCGGTCAAGTACAGGATTTTTTCTCCTTCTCAAAGTTTAAGTCTATCACTTTAAGTAAAAAGTTATTTGGGCAAATAATTGCAAAATAGTTTGTCGAAACAAAAAAAATAAAAATTCGATAACATTTGACATGTAGATTGTTTTGAGACCGGGGGACACGACTGTGCAGGGACTTAGAGAATTAAAAATGTCTTTTTTGAGGGGGGTTCAGAAACTGACATTAATTTTTCAAAAGAAGGCAGACAAAAAAATACTTTGATGGACATCTATGAAATTCTAAAATAAGACGAAAACAAAGATTTGATCTTACAACATACTTTGAATTGTATAGCAGACAGCATTGGCTCATTTTTAATTTCTCCTGTTGGTGACAGGCTTATCCCCTAGTTGATGTGTAGGCGGGCCGAGGAAAATTTCCTATAGCTTAATGTTGAGATACGCTGCTCTAATGCCTTTTAATTTTAAATTAACATTCCCTAGTTCTCTCTAATTTATTCAGCTAATCCGGATAGCTGTCTTCTGTTTAGTGTTGATAAAATCCAGAGATTTATCTGGGAGATACGGCAAAAATTTTAGGAAACACTCTGGTTATGTAGAATACTATTTTTCCTGAGTTTTGATTAAGAAATAGTGGTACCCGCAAAAACTTTAGCAAGGTCTGTCAGAAATCTGTGTTTAAAATCATCATCGTTAAAAATGCCCACAGCTCACACGCAGTTTACAGAATAATAATAATCTGCAATTATTAACGTTGTAACGTTAGATTTCAAATTGGTACAACTATAATTTCGATGTATCTTAAATAGTGCGAAGAGAATAACGAAATTCTTTTGTTTACTTGAAGGCTTACTAGACGCTAATTCAAACGGAGGCAACGATGCCGTTCGCCTTGGCAACACCCGGAAAGACTACGAAAAAGCCATAAAATTTCGAAAAGAAGCACAAGCGTGGAAAAAGCAACTTTTAACAGAGGGAGCGCTCTTTTGGCCAGAATAATGTATGAAAGATTAAGGTATAGGCTAATGTGGTTTAACATTCGGCGTATAGCACTTTAAATGAAACAGTAAAATGGACCCCCCACGGACGAAATATACAAAATACTTCGAAATTTTTGAAAAGTGGAAACGGAGACAGATATTCAGAGGGGTAAACGGACAGACAATATAAGAAACGACGAGGTGCTACGAAAACAAGTGAAGAGAGAAAACCGATAAAAGTACATATAACAAAGGAAAGCTAACTGGATAGGACGCATACTAACAAGAGAATGTTTCTAATGCTATACCAGAAGGGAAAAATCTTATTCGTATTGAACGCTCAAATTTCATAATTTATTTGTTTCTTAAACGTAATTGAGATTTCCTGTATGTGATAAATAAATCACTACTATTAAATAAAACGGTCACTTAATATATTGTTAAAGATAGTATCGATTAGTATCGATATACATCAATTAGGAACTTAATATCGATCGATTTCCTTATCTCACATTTGTCAGGTTGCTACGCCGACGTGTGTTGCGGAACATTTTGACCGTTTCGCTTCCTGAAGATCATATGGTCGAACAACCGGATCCCGTCATCTTCCTCCCGTATACCCTCTTTCACCTAGCCCACCTCGGTTGCCATGGAGGCGCCCTTTAAAGGCGTCACACGATAGGGAGAAAAAGGGGCCAATTAATTTCTCTGGGCAAAGATGCGTGTGCTTTAATTAGTTTCCGCCCAGAAGGATTGGACTAGCTTAACTATGCAGCAGATTTATGTCTTTCCCAGGGGAACGCGAGGCCTAATAATCTCATTTCGCCTTAATGGTTAAGTGTTACCTAACGCACCTAAATGTAGATTTAAAAAAAAACAAAGAGTGTAAGGTGTTCGCCGTTTCGTAGCAAACGGAGTCTCCAAATGCGTTATTTGCGATATGGGGAAAAATACATAACATCATTACGTTTAAAAACTACTGGAATTAAGATTACTTTTAACGAAATACCGGCACAACTGTTAAATGCCTCATTAGAAACCAGATACTCTGTAACGAGCTACACGTAGAAGCTCATTCGGGCCCTTATGATGAGAGATCTTGTTAATTGGTCAGTATGTGCCGAAAATGATTTCTCTTAGCGTAGGCCATCCATAGCAAATCTCGTGAAAACAGATCAGGTGGTTTAGGTATTAGATAAAAACTCGGATAGACACACACGACCTAACCTACTATGCGTGCACTACATTCAATTCGTCCGTAGAAAATATTATAAATAAAGTTTATTTTAAAAACTGTGACAACTTTGCTGTTACGTCGCGCTGAAAGTGAAATTAATCATGTCTTCGCTGAAAGTCCTGTAACTGTTAAAATTAAAATTGTTTGCCGCAGCGTCTGTAAATAAAAATTACCTGAGTTGGTTACTTTTTCTTTTTAGTGAGATGAAATACAAAAATCTTGCAAATTTATGATATAGCATACGTTATCTATGTTTATTCCAAGGTTCCACACATAGGTATATCATGGCGATGGAATTTTGTTCTAAAAATATCGGTAAAATGGGAATAATTATATATCACGGCGAATATAATGTAAAAGGCGTTGCAACTATGTATTCTATACAAGCCGAGGACGCAGCAACTTTAGAAAACGTTATCTCAATGGTAAATCTTCACATCGAATGATAAGAAGATATTAATTTTGAAAGAAAATTGTGCCATAAAGGCATTTAAATGTTATCGGCAGGGTTGAACTTATTGTAAACATTTACGTGGAAAACAGTGATTAAATTTATAATCAGTTCGGAAAAAACTGACCGCAATTGCGAGCAGAAGTGAATATTGAACAGAGTTATTCTTATCCAATTGGAAACCTATTCATCAAAATTTAATTACGATACTTTACTGCAATTTTTTCGGTAAGATTTGACTCCTTAAGCGAACAATTAAGAGAATAAGAGCTTTGACGACGTAAAGGCTTATAATTACTTAATGCGTAACAATTAAGCCTCCTTCTCGTGGTTCGACAGTCGTAATGACTGCGCATAAAGTTTTTCTTCATCTTTATTCAAAAACTACCAATGAATCTCCCTCTTCCCTTTTTTATTTGCCTCGTTCTTAAAACATTCTTCACTGCCAACCTTCCTCTCAAAATATAATAATTCTTAGCACTATTGTATAATCTCGCGAGTCGAAAATTTCAACAACCTTCCACTTTTATTACTTCATTTGTTTCCTCCCCCATTCGACATCCGCTTATCGCCTAGGGCCGAGATTCTTTCGAGACGAAGCTTACTTCACGCTAATTCACGCGAAGCGTTGCACGAGAAAACAAAAGATCGCACCGCGTTCCGCGAATTTCCCAGCATCGCCGTGCACCCTCCACCCCTTTTCGAGAACGCGCGAGTGCAAGGTCCACGTTCCAAAATAACAAAACAAAAGAAAGTCGACAAATCGATGCTATCGGGGAATGAAGGAATTTGACTAAGCGCCAAGCTCTGGGTGGCGAATTGGATATTCGTGAGGCTGCTTTATACGCGCGGTGAGAGAGAGAGAGAGAAATTGAGAGAAAGAGAGAGCCAGTCAGACAGACAGACAGACAAAGAGCTCCCTCTGGGGCAGGAGTTCGAATCGGGGAAAAAAGCATCGCATTTTACGACCTGCTGCATTCCGCGAGGGAGGAAACGATGAAGCAACGGGTAGACGAGGGAAGAGACGCCTGAAAGTTAGCTGCCACTTCATCGCTCTCTCACCCACGGCCTTGCGGGAAGGAGGAAAGAAAAGGAGAGGAAAAAAGAAGAAAGAGAGAGGAGGTGGGGGAAGAAGAGGACGGATCCGAAATGACTTTTTCTTCGAGGGAGGAAGAGCGCCGCGTTTTTATCACCGTGACAAATGCGCATGCGCAGTCGGTAAAAAAAAACTTTTTCGTACCCGTGGCTCCAGGTGCTTCTTCTCTCGCATGGAAGAAACAGGGTGTGACTCTTCGTGCAACGTCGTTTTCCGGTCCAGAGGAGAAGCCTAGGAGGAGTAAATGGAGGAGGAAATGAGATTTTTCTTGGAGATACCACACACACGCATTCACACGGACCAAGGTTGCCGGTGCCTAGGCAACATGGGAGGTGCGCAATAATCGTTGCCAAGGGAATTATCAGTAAGGCGATCTTTTCGATTTTTAACCCGCCTTCGCGATCATAAATATCTCTCTATCTGTATATGCATCGATGGCCGCGGCAGTAACTTTTGTCGTGACATTTGAAGTCGCGCGACGATAGGCCTTATTAAAAGCACATCCGACATATCTATGACGTGCTGTTAATAGAAACCAGGGTGAATAAATGTCAGCTATTGCTTTAAATATAATAAGTTATTATGCTTTAGGGAGACTTATGATCCATTTGCGTGATTACTCTGCGACCCTGCAAAAACGTATGTCCCCGCCCCATGCCTACGCCGTAACGAATATCTCTATTAGTTTCATTTGTATAATTTAAGGAAGAGGACCAGTAGCATCTGTCGGCTGCAGTGATTATTCAAACGTATATTACTTCACACAGTGGTCTACTTCTGTGCTCATTAGCAATAGCTGGTTCAGTTGTTCCATATATAATCTCATATAGTGTATCAGAACCACTATGTTCTTCGAACTTTTTACTTTTAATCAATTCGCATACCTTTAATAGACTGCCAATTCAGCTACTTAAAAAAAATCGGTACAATTTATATTGCACAAACTTTCTCGTGTAAAGTGTATGCATTTGAGCTCACTCTACCATTTCCTGGCTGGAAGGAACTCCGACCGCTACAAAAAAGAAACAACAAATCCGCGGAATATGTCTTCTGCGTAATATATTATGTGAATTGTGGGAAAATCAAACTTGAGAAATAATTATACCATACATAAATATCAAGTATTAACAGATTGAAGAAGGGACATAAGCGCTGAAGCATTATTTTTGAACGGAGACAATTGAGAGAACTGGGCGCTAGCTTGGCGCAAAAATCGATATATTATAATGTAAAATAATGAGACTTATTGTAATTCCACATAAACTTGATTCAAAACGGCCTAGGTGTCGTTGCAATGTGACATCGTCAGGCGTTGCATTGCAACTAAACCTAGGTCGTTTTGAATAAAATTTATGTGGAATTACAATAAGTCTTTTTATTTTACATTATGAAGAAATTCCATCAAGTGACGCCTGAAACATCTACATCTACATCTACAGTTTACCCTGCAAGCCACCGCAAGGGTGTGTGGCAGGGGGTGTATTAACACCAAGGGGAAAACTCCAAAATTAGGCCTTGGTTTACGCCCCTACGCGAGGTTACTTTTGATCGCAAGTTTTATTCTGCTCAGCTATCGTTCTAGGGAAAAATGAGCCTTTGTATCTCTCTGTCCTACAGGCTATCTCTCTTATTTTACGAGGATGGTCCATTCTACCGATATAGGTGGGAGTTCTTATTATTTCTTTGACGTCGCTGGAGAAAGTACTCGTTCTAAATCTTTCAAGAAGTTTTAACCTAGCACGTGATCGACGCTCAGCTAGTGATTCCCATCCTAAGTCCTGTATCAAGCCTGTAACGCTTATATTTCTATCATAACAATTTTTGACGAATCTAGCAGCTTTTCGCTGCACTTTCTCTAACTCGGTGATTAAACCTTTCTCGTACGGATCCCATATGCTCGACGCATACTCTAGCAGCGGTCTAACTAAAGAAAAGTAACATGTCTCTTTGACTTTTTCTTCGCTTTTACCTACTATCCGTTTGATGAATCCTAGTTTTTGCTTAGCTTTCCCGGATATATTTCGTATGTGTGTGTCCCACGAGAGGTTACTTGTTATAATGACACCTAAGTATTTGACGGATTCGGATAATTTTAGATGTACGCCTTCTATACTGTAATTCATCGCCTCAATTTCTTTGTTTCTCCAGAATCTCATGACGGAACACTTACCTAAGTTCAGCTCTAATTGCCACTCTTTACACCACTCGAGAATTGCGTGTAGGTCGTTAGAAAGTAATGCTTGATCAGCAGGACTGTTAATCTCTCTGTAAACTACCGTATCATCCGCGAATAACTTGATTTTACTTGTAATAACATTATCTAAGTCATTTATGTATATAAGGAATAATAGGGGACCGATGACACTTCCCTGTGGAACGCCGGAGGACACGCTGACCGAATCTGATTTAAATCCATTTATGACTACCATTTGTTCCCGATCATTGAGAAAGTCCCTGATCCACTCGATTATCTTTCGATTTATTCCACAGGCTTGTAATTTTTTCAATAACTTAATATGAGGGACTTTATCGAATGCCTTCTTGAAGTCAAGAAAAACCGCGTCTAGCTGGGTCTTTCGATCACCGGATCGTAGTATATCATGTGCAAACAGAGCGAGCTGTGTTTCACAAGATCTTGCCTTCCTAAAACCGTGCTGATATTTACTGAGCAAGTCCTGGCTATCTAAGAAGTCCATCACAGAACTAACGATGATGTGCTCTAGAATCTTGCAAGATATTGAGGTTAGCGAAATCGGAAACCATTAACGATATATTATAATGTCGCCGGACGCTATATATTTTGAGAAATATGGCTTGTGCAGTATTGTATATGACTACAAGGTCCGTGCGAATTCAAATCAAAATCGTTAATCATTTTTGAATAAATCGACATAGTGTGGAAAGCAACAAGTATTGCTGCCCTATATCGTTAATCTATTCAGAGTTTCTATTCTGTTTAATAATACGCTTAAATACGAAATATCATTCGATTTCGTTGGGGGGAGGGTGCTGGTGGTGTAGTGGTTAGGACCATGACTGTTACTCGTCCGCTGTTCGAAAGGGCAGCGGGCACGAATTCTGCGCAAGTAGGATTTTTTCCGAGGTCGCTCGGCCCTCTGTTTGTGTGGTTTGAAGAAGGGATGTTAAGCAGTTTGCCCCTTGGTGCTCTTCGTAAAGAGTAGGATAATGCCGACATCGGGTCTCTCTCCTCACGGCTGTGTGTTTGGGTCCAGCTGATGGCATTGCAAAACGACCTTGGCAGTTGACGCACTTAAAAAATCAATTACTACTACTACTCGATTTCGTTGAACCATTTAGGATAGTGTTTATCAACCGATGGACCTCAATCCCCCGTTACACATCAAAATGAGCAAAAACTTGGGGGAAAAAATCTGATGTGGCCACCATATGACTTTCTCCATGACAGAAATATTTTTTTAAAATTCCAAATAGATTACATAATAATAAATATTTTAAGAAACTGCGAGAAAATTTTAGACTTTACAAAGAACGGAAATAAACTCAAACCATAGCCTTCTGATATTGGATATAGCCACAAAGCTCCAACAATTAAGAAAAGAAAAATGAGCGTTCCTAAGGCGTAACTAAGTTCAATCATTAACAATAGTCGTCGGTGGCGTGGTGGTGGCAGCTGATAATATAAGATATCTCTTAAACAGTGCATTATATGGAAAAATATTTCAAACAAAGGTTGTAGAAACTTAAATTTCCTATAACTATTTTTCATTGCATTTTTACATTTATCAGATATTAAAGCAAATATTTCAAAAAAACGGATAAGTGACAAGAGTAAACATCCACTTCCGGTTGACCTTTTATATCAAAACCTAATCAAATCTTGTGACTTTTATAAAAATGGTAAATATAAAATTTCGCGTTGATCTGATTAATAGTTTTTGATTTAGAGCACCCACAAAAAACTATCACACACACACACAAAGACATCATCGAGAAAATTGTCAAAACGTGCTCAGGAGACCTCAAAACATGTATTTCCGTTGAAATATCGAAGTCGATTTTATTCATGAATACAATACGTTCCCCTATACTACCTATATGGAGAAAGTAAAAACTGTGGCAAAAGTAAACCGAAAACTTAATATATTAAAACTCAAACGTAATAAATAACCAATGAAAATGTTAATGAAATGATGATGAATTTTTTTACCTTTAGCCAATATACCTATTGATATATTGCGGGGCCTTGGAAACTTTCTTTTAGTTTGAATGGGGACACGGATGATTTTCTGTTGCTTATGTAGGCCCTACTATCAAAGCCCTTGAGAAACGCTGTTCTAGATTCTAGCACAGACAGGCAGAGTTGCGAAAACAACTTTTTTGGATTCAAGGACCCCTAAAACGTACACGTATTTCCGTCAAAATCCCGAAGCAAATTATTTTCGTGAAGTATTTTCTCTATATACTACGTTTATGAGAATGAAGAAATATATTATAAATTATTGTGTAAATTATGTTATTATTATATATATTATAATTATATATTTATAAAACAAGGTGATTCATACTTAACTGACGATGCCTACTTTTCACATAATAATTTAAATTGAATGTGGTGCAGCTATTACTAAAATTGGCAAAGAAGATGATCCAAACGGAACTTATGATGCCTACTTTTCATTTAATCATTGGCTTTAATAGCTTTAAAATCACCGCAGATATGTTGCTCCTTGTGTTCTCAAATTTCATAATTTAGCGTTATAAAATAGTATTACAAATACATTCGAACGGGATATTAAATGGATCACACGTATGTGTGCTGCAAAAATAACGCGTATATGTATTAGAATATAGCGAATCCGAGCTCAACAATAGTCTCTATGGCAACACTCTCGTAAGGTGTGATAAAAAACTGCAAAAACGCCAGTATTTAGCAAAATTCGAAGAAATACAATCGATAAACAAAATTCTACGATAAAAATTAGAATTTTTATTCCTTTCCTAAGAGAATAGTATAAATTTCTCTCCGATATTACAATTCTAAGATGTTTTAATATGCAGGAGAAAATTACCCTGCTAGATGGATTTCAGATTTCCCATGTCAATCAAATGGGAAGGATTGTTCCTGGAATTGAACTCGGGACTTTTAATATTCGCAACGAAAACTATCCTCGGGAGCTCGGCCAAAGTAGCAAGAGATTTTCACAAAGTATCATTAAATTCGGTATATTGGTTCAAGGGATAATTGGGGGTACAGACAGTCACAACGAAGGAACTATGTATAAGGATACTTCATCCAAAAAGCAGTTTTTGCACTTGATATTGCGTCGATTGCAGATTCAGTTTAGAATAAACCGCTGAGGAAGGCTACTTCGTCGCTCAACTGATTCACTCGAGTACTTAACCATTTTTGCGACAGTATTATTATTATAAATAGTCTAATGGCTCCAATAGGCGAGGTGAACTCTATAATTAACTTTAGATTTTTGGATCCACAAAAAGATGAATTCTACCAATGACTGTCGCTTAAACTTCTTCGACGCCATTACATTATGTATTCAAACCGGAACCAATTCTCATTCTCTTTCTTCCTATTTGCCCCTTCCTTTTCCATATTCAAGATCAAAATTATAAAAAAAGCACGACTGATGTTTTCGTTATGACTGCGTAGTATGAGCGAAATATTTTTTTACACCAATGCACATTACAATACTGTAACAACGTTACATCCTAAAAGAATAGAGTTAGGTGCATTCAAGGGTTTAAAAATCACCGATTTCTTTAAAAGACGCAAAAACACTGATTTCTACTTTCTCCATTATATCGTAGTATAGAGGAAAGTATTGTATTCATGAAAAAAATCGACTTCGAGATATCAACAGAAATAGACGTTGTGAGGTCCGCTGAACACGTTTTGAACATTTTCTCGATGATGTCTCTGTGTGTGTGTGTGAATGTATGTGATAGCTTTTTGTGGGTTCCCTAACTCAAAAACTATTAATCAGGTCAACGCGAAATTTTATATTTAAAATTTTTATAAAAGCTAGAAGAACTGATTAGTTTTTGGTAAAAATCGGTCAACCGGAAGTGGGTGTTTACTTTAGTCACATCCGTTATTTTGAGATATTTGCTTTAACATTTCATACATTTAAAAATATTTTGATATAGAAGTTGCAGGAAATTTAATTTTCTACAATCTTTGTTCGAAACATTTTTCTATATAATTCATTGTTTAAGAGAAATCTTAAAAAACAAATTATTTAGCTGCCACTACCACGACCTACCGACTATTGTTAACAATTGACGCTTAGTTACGTCTTAGTAATGCTCCTTTTTATTTTCTTAATTGTTGGAGCCATGTGGATATTTCTAATATCAGAAGGCCGCGGTTTGAGTTTATTTCTGTTCTTTGTCAAGTATAAAATTTTCTCGCAGTTTCTTAAAATATTTATTATTATGTAACCTATTTGGAATTTTTAGAAATATCAGATATAAAGAAAGTCATGTGGTGGCCACATCAGATTTTTATTATAGTTATTATTGTCTTACGGATTAATAATATGCAGTCAAAAAAGAATCTCCGTGAACTACAACCTATTTCATTGATTTTTTAAAATTAAAAGTGCCGATCTGTCCAAACAGCTGCCTTTTAATGTACTCAACACCTCGCGTCCCGCACAAATTACCCCATTTACACCAGCTAACCCCGTATTTATCCCACTGCTTAAGCTGTGACCTTCTGTTGGCCGCATCCGGTGCTCCTCTCTCCGAGGTAAATCCGAAGGAGTTCTCGCGTGACGCCCGTGGGAACATGAACTGCTGCTTCTGCGAAACCCGCTTTTCTTTTAAAAACCCCCGCGAAAGATCGCACGCCTGCGCAGTCCTTTATTCTCGAATTTTCCTTCTTTATTTCTTAAATCGAAACACGGTGCTGTTCGGAGTTTTCAAAACTTTCTTTCAACAAATTCCGCTTGGGAAGGCTCGACATGGTGGAAAGGTACCATAATAGAAATAAAGTCAATTATTGAAGATGAAGCTGTAACAGTAATCGCAAAGAGAAATCACGGTAGCAAACAAAGCGTAACGTCATTAATCGAATGTCTGAAATGGGCTTCGTTAGAGGAACGTAGTCTGCAGACTAGATTTAAACTGCTGGAAAAGTATATGTCGGAGGAACTAGCGAATGAGATAGTAATCATAATCAGAAGGCCGATGTATCCCGGAAGGCAGGACAGCGAGGATAAGATTCGCGAGATCGATTGTAGAACGGAGCGATATAGAGGATCGTTTCTCCCTAGGACGATAAGAGAACCTAATAATAGGAAAAGTAACGAAGGAAAACTGGGGACTTCGGTGCACTGCACCCCCTGCCATCCACCAAAATGGTGACTTGCAGTGAGTGTATCCTGTAGATGAACTGGCAAAACCAGTCGATTAAATCCGTGTTTAATGGAAATTACAATAATAGCCTTTGTCTGTATGATCGATCTTTAACGTAAAGTTACGGATGTTCCTTCAAAATGGAGTTTACGAGCTACCCTTTATCGCTGGAATCCGATAGATAAACTATGTAGCTAAAAATATACCCAAGAAAGGGTTGGTGGCTATTTATCCGCATTGTTTGTCAGCCTTTCTCTTCGTGCGAAAAATTTTATTACATTATTTATCTATCGCGGAAAGTATACATTAGGAACGAGAAACATCGAGAAATCAATTTCGTCATAGCTTTAGATCAGGTGTTTTGGCTTATTTTTTCCGTTTTATAACGTTATTTTTAGTCGTAAAATCGTAAAATTCAATTCCAAAGTCGTGCACGAAATACGGAGTATTAGCATTAGTATTAGCATTTTCGTGTACACCATTAATACTCTTGAAGTGCTCCTAAGTAACGCGTACCCCAGTTGAAAACCTCTAGCTTAGACTTCGCCTAGTAGGAATTTCATACCGAACGCCATAATGCAAAAAATGCAATGCAACGCAGTACACCTTATGACGATTCTGCGATATTTAAAACTAAATTAATCTCTGAATCTATCAGTATACATTTATTAATGAGGTTTTTTCATCGAATTGAAAATGTTTGAGGATTTTTACGCCATAAATTTAGAACGCATTCGTGAGTTTTCAGCCAAGTTTCGTATTATCGCACCCCCTCGTTGTCTTTCCACTGCCCCCCTCCCCCCCGCGATAACACAAATATTTTTATGGTAAGAAAATAGAAAAACCTTTGACGAGAATTGTTTTGCGCATTCTGAAAACATCCGTCCTGTAGTTTTTCAATCTCCAGTGTTCCTCACGTAGTAGTCGAAGCCCATCCTCGGAATCCTGACCTTCTTCGTTCTACACCGATTCCCTTTCCTTCCATATCCTCCGATTCATTTCCTTTCCAACTGCGCCGTCAGCCTTTTCCCGTTCCGGTGAAATATTCCTTTTCACAGATTCGCTTGGTCACGCGAAAGATCTCGGAGACTTCCGTGAACTTGGATATTAAATCACGAATCGCCTTTTTTTCCCTTTACGACGTCCCGCCCCTCACCCTTTTCGTCGATATGCTGCGATGTTCGCAGAAAAGTAGTTTTTTTATTAGAAGTTTTACGGAATAAAAACGACCGTTGAAAAGATGTATTACGAAAGACTTTAGAAATAAACTGATGTGGGCAACACATGACTTTCTCCATATTTATATGGCAAATTACATGTTGCTAGTTCTGGGATCGTTGTCAATATTTACTTCCGGTTGACAATTAAGAAAAGAAAAAGGAGCGTTACTAATGTAAGACGTAACTAAGCGTCAATTGTTAGCAATAGCCTTCGGTAGGTGGCGTGGTGGGGGCAGCTATAAATATAAGATATCTCTTAAACAATGCATTATATGGAAAATGTATCAAACATAGGTTGTAAAAAATTAAATTTCCTACAACTTTTATTCCAGTACATTTTTACATTTATCAAATGTCAAAGCAAATATTTCAAAATAACGGATAAGTGCCAAGAGTAAACATCCACTTCCGGTCGTTCGATTTTTACCGAAAACTAATCAGATCTTCTAACTTTTATAAAAATGGTAAATATAAAATTTTGTGTTGACCTGATTAATAGTTTTTGAGTTAGAGCGCCCACAAAAATGTATCACGTACAGACAGACAGACATCATCGAGAAAATGGTGAAAACGTGTTCAGGGGACCTTAAAACATGCATTTCCGTTGAAATCTCGAATTCTATTCCTTTCGTGAAAACAATATTTTCTCTATACTTCGTATATGGAGAAAGTAAAAAGGCAATTCGTCGGTGAAAAAAAACTAGGGGAGAGAAAAATTCAAAAATATTTTTTAAAAACAATTCCGAAATCCTTAATTTTTAGTTCAGCTACTGTGTCGGGATTATCCCGACAGGTCTACATTTTTTTAAACGGAAATGGAAAAAAAGGCTGACACAGTCTCTATATGTTTCATCTCTATAGCTTCTCCTGTATGTTGATGCAATCTGCTGACTAATTTTCAATTTTGTAGGTTGCCAAAATTAAATCTTTACCCGAGGAGCCCTTGTGTTGTAATGACGCCTGCTAACGAAAAATATAGTTACGTATAAGGATAATGTTCTAAAAAGTAAAAAAAAAACTTTCTAAATGCCAGTAAACTAAATTCAATTTGATAAAATAAAATATTGCACATTTTCAATTTTTTTGGACAAATTAAATAGACTTAGGGAAGCAATCAGGAAAGAAAAAATTGAACCTCAAAGGGTTAAACTTTCAGCTATTTTCAGCTTGAAACGAAGAATTTGCCTTTACAACGGAAAATATAATCTATCCTCAAAAACTCGAATTATTTCGTCGCTCAAAGTGATCTCTTTGTTTCCTCGTTTCCACTCAGTGTACGCTAAAACGAATTTCTTCGCCTAGAAGTCTCGATAATCCAAAATTACCTTGAGATTCTAGTAATCGAAAGTCGAGCGTATTTTGCATTTAAAAAAATTTTTAAGCATCGCTCTGACGAAATCCTAAAATGGTCTCCATAATGCGTTTAGTTTACTAACTCAACCACAAGCGATATCATTCCATTTCGTAGAGAAGAAGCATGTAAAGGACGAGCCACGATGGAGTAAACGTAATGGAACAGCAAAGAGAAAATGTAAAAAGGGGTGTGGGGGAGAGAATGGGAAGGGAGAGAATGGGAAAGAAGAGAAGGAAAATGCGGAGCACGAGAATCTGACCTTAGCAACGGACCCATTGAAGTCGGGTTGATTACGGTGGTAAAGCAAAGAACATAAACAGCATTAGTTTTACTGCCTGGTATTAGCCTCAGGAAAAAACACACAAACACCTACAAAAGTAAATGGGAATTGGTAAGTTATACGATCCACACAAGAGAGGAAAAAGAAGCACCTTCCACCAGCCTGAGAAAGCGAACTTTTTTTAGTAACTATTACGTTTTTAGGGGTTCTTTACAATAAGTAATAAAAGAACGCCTTATCGTCAGGTCGTGTCCGTCCGTCTGTCCGCATGTTTCATTTCAGGAACTACTGGGAGGATGTTGATGAAACTTGGTATTTAGGACAAATGGGCTAAGAAACTAAGAAAATTATATAAATGGTTCACGTGACCTTGTCGGGAATGCCACTTTACTGGTGACAAAAATGAACTTTTCTTTGTACCTAGTACAATATCACTTATAACATAAAGCCTATAAAAGAATTTGTTAGAACTAGTTATATAGCATATGTTTTGTTCAGTACATTTTTATCGTAGGAGTAGCCGATTTCAAGAAAATCAAACTTTAAAATCGTAATTCACTAAGAACTTTGAAAAATTTTCACGTGTTTTTTAACTGTTGTCAAACGAAAACAATCTTTCTGGTAAATGAATCAAGCAATATCTTGTGAAAATGTCTAATTAATTTAATTTTCTTTCGTGCGCACATAAAATATGGTAAATGAAGGGAAATGGATTATCTACGACGAATAAAGTAACGTAAATTCGCATACACAGCGTGTGTAAATGAAAAGGAATGGGGAATTTACGAATGGGACGGAAGTGAACATATAGATTACATTATTACTATTCGAGCGAGGTAAGTTTTAAATAATTGTCGATTGTTTTATTAACTGCAATTGATTAGAAAATTAGTCGGGGAATCAAAAAATCGATATTTTCTTGGCATCACTACCGGAACATGAGTTCTTAGACATTATGCTAAATCATTGATATTTATCCTTTTTGACATGATTGCAAAAAATCGTAAAGATCGCCTCTGCCTCGCATGTATGTGTGCATATTTCCTCTCTTGTTAAGCTTGTGTACGTAGACTATATGTTCTGCTACTAGGAGTTGAGCATCGGCAGAAAAAAATGTCCTTGCTCTTCGGATGATTTTCCGAAATTTGCCATATGAACTATTGACTTTTTCATAACTCCTCCAACATCTTCGCTATTTATTTCAGAAAACTTTTATCCTGCGGTGATATTAATAGTTTTCTCCTGTTAAGCTTTAAATCTGTGAAAATAAGAAGATTAATGCGACTTCGGCTCATAAGCCAGATTGGCTTTTAGTTTGAGTTTGAGTTTAATTCTCAAAATTATTTCTGTGTCAGTAACGGAATGTGATTATTATATTTATCTTAACTATCTAATCAACAGCTGTCAACGGCCTTTTACGAGGAGCGAAATACCGATTAAAAAGACGAACATACTCAAAAATGCCCTGGGTAGGAATGTCCTATCATCGTGAGCCACACACTCTAATCGACCCTCTAAAATAGCGGAATAAGATGTAAATTCATATACAGGTATGCCTCGTTTAGCGCATTTTTGATATAGCGCGGTTGGCATCTCGGGATTAAAATTTTTATTTTTGAGAATTTTTAAAATAATGCTCCTAAATGCTATGGTCCCAGCATTTTTCTCCCTTCATTTGTACTTCATTTCATTTATACGTTTATTAACCTTATTTCTATTTCACTAGTTCACTTTAATTGTTTTTTTTTTAGATTGGTTTGCCGCAATTCCACAATCTTTTGCAGTGACGCTAACATCAGAAGTTTTAACGTTCTTAACGTTAATGTTGATATGTGCAGGGTTGGGTTCGCTTTGAATGGGTTTTTGCTTAAGATTCGGTTAAATTAGGTTCACGATAACTATAACTTAAGCTATCGTTAATCATTTGTTATTCTGATGTTATTTTGCAGCTGGCTATGTGTCTGAAGCTACAGCCACGCCGCTGAACCGTAATAACACTCCTATTCTGTTTTCGTTTACTTTTGCACTCGCCAATCTTCATCAAGGATCTTCGCAATCATAAAAAATTTTAGGAACATGTCAAGGAAATACACTATATAGATTTTTTACCAAGTATATACCAGAAATACTTGTGATATTTTGTATATCTCATTTATTTTATAATACGTTCTTTCATTGCAAATGTTATTAAAAAACTGTGATTTTCCATCATAAAGAATTAGTTTTTTGAAGCTGTTATACGCCAATAAGTTTATAATAAATAATTAGTTAAAAATAATTGTAATATACAGTATTAACCCATTAACGCCTAGCGTGATCATATGATCACGGCGGACATTTCGACATTTCAATTGTAATATTTCCGTTTCGTTTGCATATATCATCCGTATTGTTGTACATTTTATCTTGAGAAGGTTTACGTAAGCATATGTCTGAGTTGGAAAGTAACTTGATGCTATAGTTTTTAAGAAATGCATCCTTGAATACGATGTATAGTTTTATTCGGCCATAACACAATGTTTCATTTTCATATTTTGCTTATAATATGTATATTCTTTGTTTTTTCGTGCAATCTCTGGTGTACACTTATTCAATATGTTATCATTCAACTACAATGAAAGTAATGTTGTTTAATTCAGATATTTATGGGTAAAATATGACGTTATTCTCCCGCGTGACCATTAGGACACGCTAGGCGGAGCTCTAGGGTTACTCCATGTTTTGCTGCGTAGTCTATTCGACTTGGCAACGAAAACTGTTTGTGGATTTGTTAACGGATTTTAAAAATTCCTATTAACGAACCATAGATAGCTAGGTTCAAAATTATAGAGAAGAAATTAGACCTAGGTTAACATTTCTACAAAACAATTGAAAGGGTATTCCCATGAGAATAATTGACTGCACGAAAAGTGAATTAAAAAATAACATTTTAACAGTAAAATCTAACGCTTAATAAATGTTTAAATTTATTCATAAAACTTTTCTAAACGAAACTCATTGGTAATAATTTTAACAAGAATTGTTACAATTTTCAACCTTCTTAATAATTACTGAAGTAAAAAATTCACTTAAAAATTAATAACTCCCTCGAGTGTAGTTTTAAAATTCGTTACATATCTATTATGAATCCAAGTTTAGAAAAGAAAATATAAATCATTAAATACCTCCAGAGAATTATTGAATCCCGTATACTCCGTTGGAAAGTGCTTCAGATTATTCTTATAAATATATAACACCAGGTTTTAACGTAAAATTTGTTCGCTTGCAGAATAAATATTTTTATTTTGTCTTTCGCATTTTAAATTGCCGAGTATATTTTTGAGTGGTTGCTTTTCCATAAATAATTAATGCCATTTGTGTACACATAAATAATAAACTCTCTTTCGCGGTAACGTGGGCCTCACTTTCCTCGAGTGCCTGCTCCGCCATTAGACTCAAGAGTAAGCCCTCATTACCGAGTCTTTCCTCGCGAAACTCTTACCATATAATCTACACTTGAAGTAACGGCAACGGGATAGCTTTAACAAGTTGTACTCTGCCTCCCTATACTATAATAAACAAATAAGCAATAAAACATTTGTATTTATTGTCAACTTAATGAAAAGACACTGAAATTCCTTTGCGTTGTCGCACTGAAAATATATATTTACAGTTAATATTAATAAATATTATCCATGTTTTTTTGGAATATTTTGAGGAATAACCAGAATATAATATGATACTGAATCTTAAAACTACGAACAAATACATGAAATAAAAAAAAACTGTAATTTCTTTTCTCCTGGTATACTTATATGATCGAGGCTTGTTTGAACGGCTTAGTTATGAGGTTTTGCTGTGGTTCTAAATGAGGGAATCGACACTAGGGGGAAAGTGTGCTCCAACTTACTGCGGAAGCGCCAAAATAAATATCCCAAAAATGGAAGCTTCATTTGCTGACGCAATATCAATAAGCGCGTCTCGTTTATTGAGGTTTATTTTTAATTGTGAACTTAAAGTTTTTTATGAACTTGGTAAAAAATTTATATGACATAAAGTCGTCTATTCAATAATTAATTTAAAAAGTGTATTCATACTTGTAAGGATGATAGGTTTCTAATCTAATGAATGACTATTGGCTTATGATATGAACATACTAAATTCATGAAAAAGGTTCCTTCTGACGCTCTCCGACTTTTCAGAAAAATATCTTCTAAAGTTAAAATTTTCATGCGTCGCTTTATGGAATTTCATCATATTGTAGAAATAAAGAGACTTATTTGGAAATTCCATATAAACTTTTGTTTAAATTCGGCCTAGTATGAAAAAAATCACGTAATATCTCACTATTTTGGTTATATTTTAACACGGTCTGGGTTTAGACGACTAGCGTCATCATCGGGTGATTATGGAATTATTCCACACAATTACGTTGAGATAATTCGACCTAGGTTACGATGCAATGCAACATCATCAGGCGACGATGTTTATTTCTTCTGCAGTGTTATAGATGGTATTAAAGGTCGCACGAAGAGTGAAAATCGTTAAATTTCTATCTACAACCATATGCTCAAAGACTTAAATGGAATACTTTGAAAGCACCCCCTGTCGCCAACCGATTTCTTCAAATAGTTGTCTTCGACAGTGTAATAAATTGCAGTGTAGACCACTTTCACCTTGAAAATTTCAGCCTTATGTCTCGCACAGTTTTACTTATTTTAATTTAACTGATTGCACAGAGGCAGGCATTTAAGAGATAAAAGAGGGATCCGGCGGTGTGGTTTGAGTGTTGGCCTCACCTTACGATTCCGGCCCTCTATTTGTGCGTTACTATTAGGCGACGAGGACGAGAAAACGAGACCACGAGAAATATTGAGGATACGGCACAAATCAACACTCCGTCCTTCGGAAGGGACGTTAAGCAGTTGGCCCCCCTGGTGTATTTCGCAAGAGTAGGCTAATGCCGGCACCGGGTTTCTCTCCTCTCTTCTCTTATGAAATGCAGATGACTTAGGACCGAGTGCGGCTTCACAGCCTGCCATGGTGCCTATAACTTGCAGATGGGCAAAACTTAAGTAATGAATAAAATCACTACTGACAGCTTAGTAGCAATGCTGGAAAGCTGATTGAAGAAAGCCGGTGATGACTGGCTTCCACCAAACCCTGCATTAGGCATTTATGAAAATTAAAAAACGAGAAGTCACCTTTCTTCCTAAAATTTTTAAACTGACCAGCTATTCATTGCACTACCTCTTAGATACCATTGCGCGTAGGCAGGAGGGAATCAGCAGGTCGTAAAAAAAACATTAATGAAATAACATTCACTAAATCAGTACATAAGGAACACAGATGAAAACGGACGTCTTCCATGGGTCTCGCTTTGCATTACGTCCGCTGATAACGTGATAAAACGATGAGAAAAAGAAGAGTTTACGGGGAATACCATGACCGTTTATACATTCAAAAATGTAACCTTAGACAAACATTAACAAATCTAATATTATATTTATCTAGACAGGTAATTCGTCTCGGAAAATTACATCTAAAATATTCATCATATCTTCCCCTCTCGAGTTCCCACGCATGCCGTAAAGTCGTTGTTTTCAAAGGTCATAACGAAATTACACCGTGTAGCTGAATTTCATTTGCTCTCTTTCCGTTATTCCGCTGGCGAACCATAAACGTTGGACAGCGGGAAACCAAGAGGGCGAATCGAGAACAAGTTCTTGAAAGTACTCGCGGGATTCTTACGATTGCGAAGACACACACGGCGGAAGAGTCTGGGAAGTAAAGTGGGTGAAATTTCGTGCTCGGTAGGAGGGAAACGTGAGTCACAGTTAAATTACGGCTGAGCGGTGTTTCCGTACAGCATATCGCAATGCGTTAGGGTGGAAGAGAGGCGTTGTTTTGATCTACTGCGACATCTGTCGTGGCCAGGAACAACTAAATATAATTGATTGCCAGAGAAGAATGTGCAATTCAAAGCAGAGCGATGAAATACGGGACAAGAACTGGAAAGGCATAGAATGACCTTGTATTTTATGGCATAGTGCAATGCAGATGTATATTTTTTCCTGCACAGATCTAGTTTTCCCGGATATGTAGTTTCATTATGATATATATTTCATATTCAAGGAACTAGGACGAAAAATTATCGATTACGTATGATGAGTTTTTGCACCTTTCGGCAATTTATGCCAGCTACAAATTTAATTGTTGACATGTTTCGAAATTATAAAAAACATAGATACTTAAAGCTGACAGAAAGTTTTTAAATAGCTTATTTTGAACTTCCGTCGTAGTTATGAAAATCGTTTTCTTCGAATAGAACCAACTGAGTGTGCATAAATGCTTTCAAGCATTGGATAAAAACTATATTAAAATACAACAGTCGATGGTATTTATAAAAAAAATTTAATCAGCTTGTATGAAGAGCGCTTTTATTTTTTGATACTAGTAACATATCACAATTATTCATTTGCCTATGCAATAATACATAACTAAATTTTTCTTTAAGACCGTCCGTCATCATAGATCAAAAATTAAATTTCGACCTAGTAAGTTTAATAAATATTAAAGTTGAACGGAACATTTGATATAAAAAGTCACATCTAACCGCCTGTGTGTGACTTAAATAATTTAATTTCATGAATGGTGGGCTATCTGTTTGGAATGGCCGCTAAAATAAGTACGTGCTCCGAAAAATACGCGTTTCTTATGTACATTAACTACAAATAAATTATTGCGTAGTCAGATTCGCGCGTTGCTACCACATTTCAAAAGTAACTTGGCGCAGAATAGCTCACATTACTTTAAATCTTGAGTCATATAAACTATATTCATCACATGCCGCTGCAACACTTTAAAGTAAATGTACGGCTATTCTGATGTGGCACTAAGTAATAAATTGCACCTGAAAAATCACCTTCCAAATGGATAATTCGTAGAATCTGACATTACCTTTTCCTTGAATATTTTAAAAATCGTCCGCACACTAAATTTACGTTCTTCTTGCCCAGCGATTGAACAAGTTTTTCCTGAATCGTTTTAGTTTTGGGCGACGTGCGTTAAAATATGCGAAGAGAGGAGCAGTTTTTCCACAAGCGGAAAAATCATCGCGAAGTATTAGGGCGTGGACCTTTTTTCGGGAACGCCTTGGAAACCCTTCGGCTCCCTTGGGAGCAACAGGTGGGGCGTATCGTTCAAAGAGTAGGTACACGTTCGCTGCTTTTCTGGTGCGAGGCGGAGCACAATATCATTCGGAAATAAATCGTAGCGAAAAAGAACCCCCGGGGATGGGCCAAAACATCTTCAGAGTTATGCGAGCCGATGGACCAATGATCCGTGAAATTTTCAAATATAATCGCTCCCAACATGGCTATATCCGTTGTAAGAGTGATATTAAATGCCGATTGCGTCGATAAATACCGGAGAGGAAGACTATT